>JASJET010000203.1:315000-1813925 GCA_034092305.1 Diaprepes abbreviatus | reverse complement strand
TTGAGCTACTTGAAACTATTTGCACTTTTAATTACGTTTGGCACCACGTTGAGCGCCAAATTGCTGCACTAGAATTTCACTCCAAAACCTCACAATTAAGTGAGAAGAAATTCAATAATTAATTAATAAAAACTAAAGCAAAATCACTAGACTTCAGCTGAAGGCCAATAATTGTGACAGAAAGCAAAAATACCACACTAACCCCTATTCCGGAGAGTAACCAAGCTGACGACACACTCCACCAGATGCCCATCCTGCAGAGCAGGATATCCGAGATAAAAAACTAATGTAAAAAAAATAATAGTAGACAAAAAGTTAATATTAACAAAAGCTTATGGTAATTAGCCTCCTACTGGTAATCCATCTTTATGTTAAAGCAACAAAAATCAATAAACCAAAAATATATATAAATTGAAATAAATAACTAACACGCAAAGGTAGATAAACTCATAAAAAAAAGTAAAATGTAATATCAATAATAATAATAAGCAAGTTATCAATCAAACAAATTCATAAAAGGTAAGCAATTCAATAAAACTCATAAGAGAAAGAAAAGATTTAACTCAATCCACTGGAGCTACTTGAACCCACAATGCTTCTTGCACTTTGACTACTTTGGCCCCACGTTGGGCGCCAAATTACTACGCTAGTATTTCACGCCAAAACTTCACAATTAAGTAAGAAGAAATTCAATCCTTAATTTAAAAAAAAAACTAAAACAAAATCACCAGAGTTCAGTTGAAGGTTAGTAGCCGCGTCAGCGAGCAAAAATGTCACGCTAACCCCTATCCAGGAGAGTAGGGGTAGGTTATTCAAGGCGCGACTGCATCTGTAGCTAGGTTGATGCAATGTCTCCAGGTTTATCTCCGTAAAGATAATTCAAAAACGCCAAACAGGCAAAAGATTAAGCAACCAATCAACCAAACGCAATTACCAGGATGATTTTACATATTTGATAACCAAAAACTCCAAAGGATGGAAAATATAAATTAAAATGCAAAACTACAGCTTCTTTCTTTCCTTCAAACAGGAAAAAAAATGAAAGTCTACACAAAATGGCCTCTACTTTCTAAACAAGATCCATACTTACGCACCACGCTTCTTCTTTCAAACGTCAAAAAGAAATTTCAAGAGGTGACACGTTTGACAAAAATGACAGCTCAAAAATGAGCCTGAACAATAACAGTCGGCTGAAATAAATTTGTTAAATAAGCCAATTCATTAATCATTACAGCTCAAAACTAAATAGGTAACCCATCAATTACTTTTTTAAGAAATTCATTTTCCGCCGTAGAATAAGTTACCTATTAAATTTCCTCCCAAAAATCACAAAACAGAAATGTATGCGACCCAACCACATAAAAATGACTAAAAGTATAATCGGTTAGCGATGTAGAATAACCTATCGATACAAATTCGAAACTGTCATACCTTAACCTAAAAATTATATAAATAAAATCTACGAGATTATTCAAAATAATTTCAAGAAAACTGCCTTAAGAAGGATAAAAGGGAGAGAATTTCACTTTAATAGTAAACAAGAAAACTGAGATTTATCTAAAAAAAGGTAACAGTAAATTCAGCATCAATAAAAATAAGAAGTCACACCGATAATCAAATGTAATTTAAAACCGTACTTTGTAATGTAAGAATGTAGGCAAAATTCAATAAGGTAAAAATAACCGAGCCAGGAAAGAAGTTGGTAAGGAAGTAAAACTACGAGGGCTCGTAATATAGTAAAACCAAAAATATAACGAATGGAATGCTTTTATTCAAAGAATTTATGAGAGATATTTAAGAAAGATTATATTGCGTTTGCCTATAACGTGAGTATTTGCAAAAATAAGGTAAAATTAACTGAGTTAAGCTGAAACTTCAACAGTGACAACGACAAATTTCCACAGCCAGATATCAATTCCCGGAAAAATGGCGATTACGAGTAAAACATATCAAATACCAACCCTTAATAGATGGTGTTTTTCTGGGATAAAGGGAAATGTGATATTCCCTAGATAGTTCTTGGTGATTTTTCGAGTGATACAACTAACTGACTCGGGACGAATGGCAAAGTCCATGGAATAAATGAAGTCTTCCCCTTCTGAGGGGTGTTTTATTGTGAATTCCCAAAAAAATCACTTCTTCCACGAAAAAGTCTGAAAATTCCATCGCAGAAGATTCCAACACTAACTCAAATTCACATTTAAATTTACGCATAGACACTCTAATCTAACCTCAGTGAAAGGCGTTCAATTTATTAATGAAACATTGAATTGTCGGCAGCAGATGGACGTCGTTTACACCGACTGCACCAAGGCTTTTGACAAGTTAGACAATTTCATTTTTCTTGATAAACCTTTAAAAATTGACATTTCTAAAAACCTGCGGAACTTTATTCAAGGTTATATACTTAATCTTCAGATGTTTGTTGAATTAAGAAGGTACAAGTTATCAACATTTATTACCGTTTCCTTTATTAAAAATCTTTAAAATTATTTAAACTGAGCACACTAGTTTTCAGCTCAAAAATAAATTACCCCTTAATGTTGCTACATGTAAGATTATGACATTCTCCTTGCAGAAAAGTATTGGGTACCAGTGCCGTCTGGATTCGCAGATATTGAGGAGAGTTTGTTATGAGCTGATTGAAGGTGTTTATCCTCATAGATAGTACAATCACTTTTTTGTTGCTTCATACCCTGAATGTTCCTGCATTGTGAGATAGAAGATTCCATTTAGGATTGATATTTTTATATGCTAATTAATTATAAACAGAATGGGCTGTTCGCAACTGCTGGATCCGATTAATTTTCGTGCTGTGGATCATCCTGTTTGTTTTGTCTGTCTTCTACTCTTAATAATATAATAATGAAATGGACACTATTTAAAAAATGTAAAGACTACAACAATATTGCTACTTCTCTCGATATATTCTCAATGGTCCTTAGACAATACTCCAAATCATTCAAAGATTGTTTTTACCATATACTTGTGATGTTATTTATTGTAATAATGAACTATTATTTTTATATTCGCATATTATCATATGCGTATGTATGTATGTGCGTAGAATTTGGGTACACTGAAACCTGGTAGATCTATTGTGTCCCCCTAATGCTGCCAAGTCGTAAGAGTTACCTTATCGGCTAGAGTAGATTCTCCAGTCCAATTTCCCTCAGGAACCTTAGAATGTTGGACGGCTTCAAGGTGGGTAGCTCCCCTTCTTCAATATGGTTTATTCCCAAGAACCGCATCCTAGGGTTTTCTGGAGCGCTGCTCTCTGAAAGGATATGAAGAGAGGTTTCATCCTCCTCCCCACAGAATCTGCACTCTTCTCTTTCTACCAGAGTTTCTTGAGGTGTCCCTTCAGGTGGCAATGCTCCGTCAGGACCCCTATCAGAACTCTGAGTTGGTTTTTACTAAAGCTTATTCATTCTTTAAATCCTTACTTGTTGTAGTTCCCAAGAAATACTTTCGCTTGTCTCAATCCTTGCAACTCCTTCCAATAATTGAATCTCCTACTTTTTTCTTCTTCTTTAGTTCGTCCGACATTACGCTGCTGCTGACTCCACAGAAAATCTGTGGCCCCAGAAATGATATCTCAGCCCCTTTCCTCGCGAATTTGTCTACTATTTCATTCCCCTCTATCCCGGTACCACACATGCGGGTGACTTTATTATATGCGTTATATTGTTTGCTGATATTTGTGATGTTATTTATTGTCATAATGAACTATTATTTTTATAAGTGTATATTATCATAGTCAGATGTCTTCTCTAAATGAAGATTTTTGTTTTTTTTTTTTTTGAGAAGAATTTAGTGGTGTTTCTCTAGAGATTAATTTTTCATATGTTAGAAAATGCTAATCATTTTTCCATAAATGTTTCTAACGGATTTACTCCTTCTATGTCCTTCCTTAATAATATTGATTCTGCAAGAGATCACACAATCCTAATATATTTATTAAAACAAAAAGAATTCCTATATATATTAATATTGTTTTTTTTTAATGATAAAAATGATTTGGAATCCAGTTAAACCAGCTTTTTTTAGTCATTAAAAAGTGATTTTTTAAAGTATAATTACTAAATATAGTTTTATAAAATTCTACTTTTAATTCAATTTAAAATGGTGTTTATTTTATCTTCTATATATATAGTATTGGCCATAAGTGGATGAACAAACATAAAATTCATTGTATTATTCCTTTTCTATTCCATAACATATTCTAATTAGTTTGGCACTTTGTTTATAAATGTTTATTTAAAAATAAAAATAAATTTAACAAATATTTTCAGATTACAATAACACTGACCTCAGTATCCATCATCAGTCTGCCTTTTCAGTTGTGGCTGATAAATAGGTTGAAGTAAACACAATCTGTCATAACGCCGCGTGGAATTAATTTCTCCAAAGACTTAAAATCGCATGTTGTAGCTGCTAACCAGGCGTGAGATCGCCAATTAGGTATTGCTAAGCGGTTCAGAATGGGAAGGTCTGCTAAATGCATAATTATTAAAAGAAATCGGGAACGGGGTGATGTCTCAACAAGCAAAAAGCCGCATCGTCCAAAAAAAGTTAATACAAGGTTTAAAAGAATGATTTCTTGTCAAAATCCCTTTATGTCATCCAATTAAATAAAAGCGAGAATTGAAGAAATTGGAATCTCATCATCCAGTTCAAGAGTAATAAAACGAAAGCAGGTGGGAGCCAAATTCTTCTCCAAGATGGTCTGGGAATGCTTAGAGGAATTAAATGATTTGAGTAAGAATAATAAAGTCAGCATCATTTGGGTACCGGGACACAGGGGGATAGAGGGGAATGAAATAGTAGACCGGCTCGCGAGGAAAGGGGCCAAGACACCATTTCTGGGGCCAGAGCCTTTCTGTGAAATCAGTAGCAGCGCAATGCTGGAAGAATTAAGGATAGAAGAAGAAAGTAGAAGATTCAATTATCGGACGGAAATGCAAAGATTGAGACAAGCCAAGATACTTCTGGGGAACTACGACCAGAGATTCAAAGAATGAATAAACTTAAGTAAAAACCAACTTAGAGTTCTGACAGGGGTCCTGACGGGACATTGCCACCTAAAAGGACACCTCAAGAAACTCGGACTGGTAGAAGCAGAAGGGTGCAGATTCTTTGAGAAGGAGGACAAAACCTCTATTCATATCTTTTCAGAGTGCAGCGTTCTGAAAATCCCTAGGATGCGGTTCTTAGGAACACACCAAATCAAAGAAGGGGAGCTACACACCTTGAAGCCGTCTAATATCCTAAAGTTCCTGATGAAAATAGGACTTGAGAACCTGCTCTAGCCGATAAAGTAACTCTTACGACTTGGCAGCAGTAGAGGGGCAAAATAGATCTACCAGCTCGCAGCGTACAGACCTCAACTATATATATATATATATATATATATATATATATATATATATATATATATATATATATATACAAGAAGAACATAAAGAACTGACTGAAATTTGCCACAGATCATCAATGTTTTCTTCCGACGGAATTTGATATGTACGACGTCCTCCAAACACTAGATTGCAGAAAAAGTAAACTCATTCAATTTTGAAGCATGATGGAGAATCTGTCATGGTCTGGGGATGCTTTTCGGGATACGGTATGGGTTTGTTTAAAATAGAAGGCATAATAGACAGGTTTCTTTCCAAGGATATTTTAGAAAACCAAATGCTTCCGTATGTGGAGAATAGCAACAAATTTTCAACATGAAAACGACCCGAAAAATGCGTCCAGATTGGTCACAAGTTATTTACACTGACTTTGCCAAGGCTTTCGATATTGCCCTTAATTCACACCTATATAGAACTTGTAGCTTATATAATACAGTGGAGCCTGAATGTGATTTGTTTATGGACAGTCTTAGTGCTTTTAAAGCAACTTTACATAGACTTTTATAAAAGAATAATACATTTTTTTTTATCATACAATTTTAAAAATTACCATTGAAAGTACTTTGTAATTGGATTTTAAATCTGTCAAGTGTTTATTTAAATAAATAAATAAATAAGTGAAGAACTAGTTCCTATCATGAAGTGGCCGTCCCACTCCCCAGACCTAAATCCCATGAAAAATTTTTAGGAAATATGAGAACAGAAAGTCTGAAACTAAAACTTCACAAATTGGGACCAGTTGTTCGAGGCTTTGGTAGAAACAGGGATGCATATGAATTTGTCAATAATTGTCAGGCTTTTGAAGAAGTCATACAAAAACAAGGGATACTCCACCAAGGACTAGGCCTTAATTTTCAATTAAAAGTGTTTAGTATTTGATCATGGACTTTAATAGTTTTTTTTTTCCAAATTGTTGTTATGTTCATCCACTTTTGTCCAGAGAGAAAGTTAATTTTTGCACGTAAAAAGTAAATGTTATAAAATAATGGAAATCAAGTTGTCTTACCCCTCCCATCTTAAGAATAAAACACCATTATTATTGTTTATCGAACAAACATTATTTTATAAAAAAATAAAATACAAATTTTTAAAAATTTTGTTCAAGTGGTGCATGTTTTGGTATTTACTGGAAAAATATGATAACTTCTATATCAGTTTATAGACGCTTTTCGACAAATTACAATGCAAAATTTAATTAAGGGCACGTTGCGGAATATACAAAAAAATTTCGGAAAAACAGCTGATGTAGAATGTTAAAAATTAGACCATACTATTTGATTTCTAGATGAGCCTAGGTCAAGAAATATTTTTAACGAACTTTCGATTTATTTCGCAATTTGCGAATGATAATTATACCGATTAACGCTAATAAAAAAACGAAATTCCTACCTGTTGCCAATGGTCGTCCAAGCTGGGCTTTGCAGTGAAAAAGCCGGTATCGTGGATGTCCTGCAGCTCCTTAAAGATGTCTACGCTTGGCAATATATCCATGATGACTAAGTAGGTAATCCCAGAAAGTCAAAAATCACACAAAAACACACTTAAAAAAACTAAAAGAACTTTGGCGACATCCTGTTTTACACAAAAACCACTATCAGATCACGTTGGCACCGAACCGGCTTTTCTCATATTTGTTTATATGAACGACTTAAGAAAAGACCAACGTTCCAACGCGAAAAACTCAAAAGGAAAACGTCAGGAGCCGTTCAGGAACACAAACAAGTGAATAAAACTACTGCGAGAGTGCCTTTAGCTTGGATTCCACACGCACCGTGGAAAAACGGAGCAAACGCGGGGAAAATCACCTTATTTTCAGTTTAAAACTGGGGAAAGTGCGGAAAAACAACGTCCGAAGGTCGTTTTATGGATAACCTAATGTCTAAACACAGTTTTATTTGGCATATCGTAAATTTTAGGGGTTAAAAATGCAGTTTATCGTGTCACGGTCGGGACGATATAGAATTACCCTAGACACTCGGGCCGTCGAAATCGGCAGACTGGCGTCACGATTGTGTTCGAATGAGCTCGCGGCCGAGACTCGTGGTGCAGTGCATCGCGCTGATGCCGGCTCGTGCAGAGCAAAAGAAGAATTGGAGAATCCAGAGGCGACTCGTGTTTGGTTTTTCTACGGCTTAAATAACTTTCTACGCCGACATAAAACAGAGAGTTTTATTGTATACGTTACTGTACTGCTAGATTTCGTAATATATTTAACAGAAACCCCGAATATCATAAATTTTTAGTCTGCCATCTGTAAAGAATTAATTTCAGATTCATAATCTACGGTTCCGAAAACTCCCTTTTACCAATTTTGAAAAAATATGAATTGGGTAAAATTTTCAACCTACCTACTGAATCCGCTATATTGAATTGCAAAAAAATAATAGTAAACTCTTAATCTAATCTTAACCTACACTTTCAAAAACACCCCAGTACCTATTTTGGCCATAATCCGGAAATACAAAATTTTTACTTTTTTTAAACAATTTAAAATTCGTTATTTACACTCTCAGAAACTCCCCGGTACCAATTTTGAAAAAAATCGAGAGATGTAAAATTTTTAGTCCGCCATATTGAATTTCTTAAAAGTAATTTTAAATTCGTAATTTACACCCTCAAAAACCCCCCTATACCAATTTTGGACAAAATCGAGAGATTTCTAATTTTTTATTCGCCATATTGAATCGGCCATACTGAATTTTTGAAAAATAATTTTAAATTCGTAATTTGCACCTTCAGAAATCCTCATATTCCGATTTTCGACAAAACCGAGAGATGTAAAATTTCTATGCCACCATATTGGATCCGCCATATTGATTTTTTTTTAAATAATATTAAATTCGTAATCTACACCGTCAAAAACTCCCCTATATCAATTTTGAATAAAATCGAAAGATGTAAAATTTCTATGCCACCATATTGGATCCGCCATATTGAATTTTTAAAAAATAATATTAAATTCGTAATCTACACCCTCAAAAACCTCCCTATATCAATTTTGAATAAAATCGAGAGATGTAAAATTTTTAATCCACCATATTGGATCTGCCCTATTGAATTTTTTTTTTAAATAATTTTAAATTCTTTATGTACGACTCCGAAAACTCCCCAATACCAATTTTCGAGAAAATCGGGAAAAAAATTATTTTTTTGGTCCCCATATTATCAGCGCCATCTTGGATTTTACCGAACCAATTTCGGCCAAAATAATACGGGACTACCGCTGCGACTTCCTGAAATAATGCAGAAAATTTCATTCAAATAGGTGCTTCCGTTCCGGAATAATCGACGTGCATACAGAAAAGAAGCGATTGAATTTAGAATCTCCTTATTTTGGAAATCGGTTAAAAAAGCAACTCGAACCGAATTTCAACCCTTGAGGTGCGCAAGAAGCTGAAATATGGCCATTTGAAGTCCTTTTTTGCCTATGTTTCGTATATTTTCAAATGCTCGCCAAATCAAGAGTTTTATTCTATTATACAGGGTGTAACTTAAAGGTTGGGAATAAATTAAACAGTGGATTCCTTAATAAACAGTAAAATTTTTCTTCATGTTGTTACAGTTTTGTTATTTTACAAACAAAACTATAAATAATTATACCAAAATACCAACAATCAAGCCAATACTGTAATTTAAAACATCACTTCACATATTAATAGTCCAGCACTTTTAATTAGGCTTAAGTAAACATAATTTTAGATTTAATCGGCCTACTAGATACTTTGTTAGTGCAAAATTCAACCGTACTCAAAAAGTAAGGTTATTCAGTTTAGCCGATACTGAAAATTAAAGCTGGACCTACATCTAAACCGACTTGGCGTATGGCGCAGATGGCGTCATACTTGTAGTAGGGTTATTCATTGTTTCTTTGTTTTTTTTTTGTTATGATCCATTTAGCAAATAGTCACATATTTCTTTAGTTTAAAACTGTAATTCAAAATCCCTTTTTTTTTATTGTTAAATATAGATTTTAATTGTTTTTGGAATCGGTGTGTTTTATTTTTGGATCCAGTTGTTTCCTGTTTTCGATAAGATCATCGCTTCTTCTTACCGACGGGCCTAAAACAGGTGGCGCTTTAAATTTAAATAACCCCCCCTAATCTCCGGCATGCTAGCCTAGGCACTGCCCTAAAAGAAGGAGCGATCAACACCGAAAAATAACCACCTGTACCGAAGCATTAAATATTTACTTTTCATCCATTCATTTTCATTTTAATTCCTTTTCGCTCCCGGGACGTAGCAATGTGTAGTTTTGCTGTACGAATATTCGTTCCAATATTACACAAAAAAAATTTTTTAGTGTAATAACTTTCAAACGCTAGCGGATATTGGAACGAAATTTCGCCAGAGCTTAATTTAAAACTGGCTTAATTTAATACTGCCCTAGTAACAGTAAAAAATTGAAGCGAATACTGATATTACCGTAAGGTTTAAAAAAAAATGTGGTACGCCTCTGATAAAAATTTTTTTGATTATTTCCTCAAATTTGGTTTTTTGTTTTAAACAAGATTTTCCTCTTGCATTTTCTTTGTATCTCTCGTCATTTTTCCGTAATTAAGCTTTTTAAAAATACCATTTTTTTCATTGCATACACAGAAAAATGCAGAAACATGAACGAAAATGTAAAAATCATAAACATTATTGGGTAGGTTTTGACTCATTTTGAAAAACTTGTCACATAGGCGTATAAAAAAGACTTTTAAACGTTTGAAATAAAATACTACTAATTAATTAACGGTTATAAATATACTATTAACTTACAAACTTAAAGTAATTACTAATTAAGAAAAATTATTCAAACAAAAAAATATCACGAAAGGTGCTGGAAATGTTGTCCCCCAGCTGCAATACATTTTCCAATTGGTTTCCTCATTGATTCTCTTACTCCTATAAAAATACCAGGCATCTCTCGAAGTGCCCCCATAATTAATAATCCAAAGAATTAAGGGCAGGGGAACGAAGAGAACTGACACTGCGTAAGAATGCAAAAGGCAAGCTTATCTTAGACACCCAAGAGAAACTTCAAAAATGGACAGAATACATCAAAGACCTGTTTAAGGACAATAGAGTAGAGCAGATGAAGATTGAAGTAGAAGATAACGAGGCTTTAACGATACTGAAAGATGAAATAAAAGCAGCTATAAGAAACAACAAACATGGAAAAGCACTAGGTCCAGATCAAATCCCAGTAGAAATCTTAAAAACATTAATGATGATACCATGGATATATTGTTAGATCTGTTCAACACAGTATATAAAACGGGGAATATACCCAGAGAATGGTTACTCTCCACTTTTTGCGCTATTCCAAAAAATAAAAATGCAAAAGACTGCCGCGAATATAGAACAATATCTTTGATAAGCCATGTGCTCAAGTTCTTTTTAAAAATAATACACGGACGCATTTATAAAGAACTTGAAAAGGGGATAGATGATAGTCAGTTTGGATTCAGAAGTGGTAAAGGCACCAGAGACGCGTTGTTTGCACTTAATGTGCTTTCACAGAGGTGTATGGATATGAACACCGATATACACATTTGTTATGTTGACTTCGAGAAGGCTTTTGATAAAATTAGACATGAAAAACTAGTCGAGATTCTAAGAAAAAAGAACATAGACAACAAAGATTTAAGAATAATAACTAACCTATATTGGAATCAACGCGCACAAATAATAGTAGATAACAAAACAAGTCCGGAAATTGAAATGGGAAGAGGAGTGAGACAAGGATGCATTTTGTCACCCCTACTATTCAATGTGTACAGTGACTCGATTTTCGAAGAAGCACTGTTAACGAAAAGTAAGGGAATAATAATAAACGGAAGAGCTGTAAACAACATAAGATTTGCAGACGACACTGCTATCATAGCTAGCTCCGCTGAAGAACTCCAAGAACTAGTGAATGAAACAAATAACGTTTGCGAGCAACACGGATTAAAAATGAATACCAAAAAGACTAAATATATGGTAATAACTAAAAAACAAAACATGCAAACATGCATAAAGTTGCGAGGTGTGAATTTAGAAAAAGTGCAAAAATACAAATACTGCACATGGATAACAGCAAATAATGAACAAACAACAGAAATAAGAACGAGAATAGAAATGGCAAGAAGTGCGTTTGTAAAACTGAAAACCATTCTGTGCAGCAGAGACATCATTCTAGAACTAAGAATGAGAATTTTAAGATGTTATGTATTTTCAGTGCTGCAGTATGGGTTAGAAGGCTGGACACTAAAACAAGAACACATAAATAAACTGCAAGCGTTTGAAATGTGGTGTTACAGAAGAATGTTGAGAATATCTTGGACGGAGAGAAAAACACACGTAGAAGTATTGCTAGCGATGGACAAAAACTATGAAATAATTAACAACATAAAAATAAAGAAACTTTCAATATCTTGGACATATAATGAGAGGCCAGCGATACGAGTTGCTTAGATTGATCATGCAGGGTAAAATAGAAGGAAGAAGAAATATCGGAAGAAGAAGAATTTCATGGTTGAGAAATTTGAGAGAGTGGTTCAATTGTAGCTCAGTAGAACTTTTTCGAGTGGCGGCAAATAGAGTGAGAGTGGCAATGATGATATCCAACCTACGATAGGAGATGGCACCTGAAGAAGAAGAAGAAGAACAACGAAGAGGCCATGTTCTTGGTCTTCCACGATCTATCCTTTTATTCCCGAACCTATCATAAAGATATTCCCTCACCTCTGATCTCAAATGAACTGGAGCGCCGTCATGCATAAACCACATCCGCTGGCATGTTTCCAGTGGGACTTCTTCTAATAAAGTTTGCAATCCATTTTGAAGGAAATCCAGATCCGTTAAGCCGTCTAATCGATTCGGTAGTACTACAAGACCAATAGAAAGTCGTTGATGTTGTCGGGATCGTATTATTCCATGCGGATTTTCATCGGCCCATAGATGATTATTATGGAAATTAATTATACCATTCCTTATAAATCCAGCTTCGCCAGTAAATAAGATGGATGAGTGAAACAAAAAATTCTGGTTGATCTTATTTCCAAACCAGTTACAAAATCTGAGACATGGAATATAATCCTCGGCAGAAAGTGCCTGCACCCTTTGCTAATAGTATGAGTTTAACAAATTATCACGGAGTATTCGTTATAATGTCATATGGCTTACTCTCTCCATTCTTCCAATTGTTCTTGTGCTAGAATCTAGATTTGCCTCGACCATCTGAAATATTCATTCCTTTAGCTCCACTGTTCCTACATTTTGAGGTCATCCGCTGGAGGTACCAGGCTTTAAGAAGCCGATTTCACGTAAACGAGCGTGAATTATTGAAAAAGTCTTCATATTAGGATTGCGTCGAACCAAACCACGTTCAGTATACAGACGCGCAGCTAATACTGTATTCCCGTTTGCAAAGCCATAAATAAAATGCATCTCTGCTTATAATAATAACCAAATGAAGAACGCGTAATGAAAGCTTATCTTAACTGACAAAGACATTTTATCAGAAAACAAAAATAAACAGCATGGTCATAGCATTCTAGATAATGTTCGTGTTTTCTACATTTGTCTGTATACACACAAAAAAAAGAATACTCAAAATGAGTTTACAGATTGTCTCACATATATATATATATATATATATATATATATATATATATATATATATATATATATATATATATATATTAAATTTGAAACTGCAGCTATCTAATTTAAGCAAAGATGTTTAATACAAAGTATGCCAACTACTCTAATTGAGCAAATAAAATTAACCTGATAATATGCTATTATCACTTTAATAGCACCAAATTATTTTTTCTAAAAAATGTCCTGCTTATAATAAGTATTTCGTAGAATGTATTTTGTGTCAAATTAAAAATATACTTATTCAGTCAAAAACATTTTGGGGATCACTTTAAGTATAATAGACTAATTCAAACCAAAACGCGAATCTTCTCATATTGAGGATATATTTTATTCTAATTGAGAATTTAAAATTATCATTACATTCGAAAACAACCGATAATTACCGATCCGATGCCTATATATCACCGCCTGCTACCCGCAGAGCACACGACAATCGAAAATAGATGGATGATATCCTGACTTCTGTCGGTATATTATATATATATATATATATATATATATATATATATATATATATATATATATATATATATATATATATATATATATATATATATATATATGAATCCTTTATTTAGTCATAGACTAATATAGTTACATACAAATCTTAACAACTAAATTCATATTTTAAAATTACAAACAACAATCAAACATCGTCAAGCTTTGCAGAAATGACACACTAAACTAAACTGACACAAATCTAAAAAAAAAACAAAGAAAGTTCATGTCTCAAGGATAGACCCTATTAAAAAAATACTGCTTCAGACACCGCTTAAACTTATTTAGAGATTTTAAACATTTAATATTTGTGGGCAATTGATTAAAACTGTTTAGACCCTTAAAGAATACAGAGGTTTGTGTTTGTTTCTTTAATACTGGAGGAATATAAAAGTCTTCCTTCGATCTAGTGTCATATGCATGTATATTTCTATTATAATTAATATGATTTTGTAAATATATAGGAGAACTACCCGATCTGATTTTAAAAATAACGATCAATGTTTGATACTGAAATAAGTCCTCCACCGACAACCATTGCATTTCCCTCAACATGTAGTTAATTGATGTTCTTCTTTTACCTCAGAGTATAACTCTCATGGCTCTATTTTGCAATTTTTGACATCTTGCCTTTTCATTTTGATTAAGAAGGAACAAAATTGTGGAGCAATAAACAAAGTGCGGCAATATCAGAGTTTATTCCATCTAGTCAAAAAATATTGTGCGAATTTAACCGTTTTGATTGTGAATATTTTGAGACTTTTTTTTGTTGGAAGTGCAAGGAGTGCTAATCGGAGGCGCTATGAACTTCTTGGGGCTTATCCCAAAAATTATAAAACGATTTACAGGTAAGTATTTTCAAAAGATATTTAATTAACTTAAATAATGGAAAACTAGTAAAATAATGTTTGTCACATTTGATCGCTTAGTGGTAAACATTTAAGAATCATAAAATGGCGAACGAAGATTGTTCGGTATTTATTTTTACATCGTTCAAGCTTACAATTAATTTTCCAATTAGGTTATTACTTCCATATTATGTACGTATCCATAAATAAATTCTTGTCGAATAACAAACGTTTAAATTTTATGGATCTTTGTATCTATTATATAGGTCTTCTTCTTCTTTAGGTGCCATGTCTGTATTCAGACTTTGGTGGTCATCATGTTTACAATTTCTTGAAATCTTTCTCTATCGGCTGCAGCGCGAAATAGTTCCTCCACCGTGCAATCACACCACTGTCTGATGTTACGTAGCCATGAAAGCTTCTTTCGGCCTATTCATCTTTTTCCTTCCACTTTTCCTTGTATTATAAGGCGAAGTAGATGGTATTTAGGTCCTCTAATTATGTGGCCGAAGTATTCTGTTTTCCGCCTCTTTATAATGTTCAAGAGCAGTTGATCTGTATCCATCATTCTGAAAACATCCTCATTGGAAGTGTGCGAAACCCATGATATCTTTAGGATTCGACGATAGCACCACAATTCGAAAGCTCCCAGTTTGTTTAGCATTGTGGTTTTTGGTTTCAAGTCTCGCAACCGTATAACAGAATAGACCATACATAGCATCTCAGGACCCTCTTACGAATATGCATTGACAGGTTCCTGTTGCATAGAACTGGTTTCCATGTCATAAAGGCCTTACGCGATATTTCGATCTTAGCTATTATCTCTTCATCTGAGTCCCCATTCACATTCAACCAACTGCCAAGGTATCTGAAATGATTTTACACGCTCTATCCTCTCTTCATCGAGCCAAAGTTGCCATTTATCTACATTAATCTTTCCGACAGGCATCCACTTTGTTTCTGAGATGTTGATTTTAAGGCCTCTTCAGCAGCTCGCCACATTGACTAGATTTACTAATGTTTGGAGATTCTCGATGCTTTCTGCAAGAATGGCCGTATCATCAGCAAATCTAATATTGTTGATTACTTCTCCACCCAGTCTTACTCCCTCTTTTCTGTCATCCAAAGCCTCCCTAAAAATTTCTTCAGAGTATACATTAATAAGACAGGGTGACAAAACGCAACCCTGTCTTACTCCACGTTTGATGGGTAGGCTTTGAGTACGACTGTTTTCAATTTGGATAGAGGCTACTTGATTGTAATACAGATGTTTTAGCAGTCTTATATCGTAGTGATCTAGACCTGCTGCTTGTAGACATTCGAAAAGTGTATCGTGTTGTATTCGATCGAATGCCTTTTCGAAGTCAATGAAACAGACGTATATGTTCTTTCGGAATTCACAACTTTTTTGTAGGAGAACGCGCATACAAAATGGTGTCTCTCTGGTTCCTAGACCATTTCTAAATCCAAACTGCTCATCACTCACTCTACTTTCGCATAGAAGGAATATTCGGTTCTGTAGAATTCGTAGAAGTATCTTAACTGTGTGGCTCATTAAACTAATCAGTCTAAAGTCGCTGCATTTGATGGGTCTACTTTTCTTTGGTAGTGTGATAAACAGCGATTCTAACCAATCATCTAGTATTATTCCTTCGTTGTAAATTGTATTAAAGAAAGTGGTTAAGTAGGAAATATTTTCCTCATCCAGAAATTTAAGCAGCTCAGCAGGGATTTGATCTGGCCCAGGTGCCTTATTATTTTTGGCTTGCTCTATTGCTTTTCTGACTTCTGATTTCAATATACTGGGGCCCCTGTCTATCTCGCTGCCGCATATAGTATGTGTATGTGCAGCATTTTCTCGAGTAGCATCGTCAAAAAGTCACTTTCACCGTCGGCGTCTTTGAGCAAATGAGCATTTTTTGGTTTTCTAATTCCGGAGGTATATTTAAGTTTCCTATGGAGATTGAAGTCGTCGTGTTTTTTTTGGAGGTTCTCTATTTCTTTACAGGAATTTTCGAGCCAAAGTTTTTTGGCTTGCTTAATTTTTCTTTTATGAGTTTATTGACTTCACTGTATTTGTTAGTATCTCCATTTGTATATTTCCGTCGTACCTCCATCAGGTCAAGAATTTCCTGTGTCATCCACTCATTTTTTGCCTTTCTTTTAGGTGTTTTCAGAGACTCTTTCACTTCTTTTAAAATCGAGTTTTGTATATCGTACCAACATTCGTTAATGGTTCTGTTTTCGTTTGATATTTTCGATATTTTGTGTATTTCGTTATTTATTTGCTGCGATATGTGTTCACGTGTTTGAGGATTTCTGAGAGGGTCGAGGCATATCCTGTTTTGTTTAGATGGCTTTATTAATTTCTTTAATTTAATTTGTATTTTGGAGCAGAGTAAATTATGGTTTGAGTTTATATCAGCACTGAGGTAAGTTTTTACATCCTTAATATTATTATGAAATCGGTGGTTTATTAGCATGTAGTCTATCTGGTTCCGTACTATTCTGCCTTGTTGACCATCTTGAGGGGATTTCCACGTGTACAGACGTCTTTCTGGAAGTTGAAACCAGGTATTTGCAATGACAAAGTCAGCTTCTTGGCAGAATTCGATTAGACGTTCACCTCTTTGATTTCTCTCTCCCAAGCCAAAGTTTCCGTTATGTTATGTGTTACCCTCTGTCCAACTTTAGCATTAAAGTCTCCCATAAGTATTGTTGTTTCGTGTTTTTTATTTTTAGCACTTCTTCTATTTGGTGGTAAAATTCTTCGATTTCCTGTTCTTCCTTGTCAGCAGTAGGAGCATAAACTTGGACAATGTTTATATTTACAGGTTTGGCATTTAATTGTATAAGTATTACCCTGTCTGACAGTGGTACGAAGTTAGTGACATACTTACTAATATGTTGCTTCATAATTATTGATACTCCATTTCGGTGCATAGGGTCTTGGTTTCCAGAAAAATAAATGGCATATCCGTCTGATATGTAATTTCCTGTGTTTTGCCATCTTGTTTCACTTACCCCCATAATAGTGATATTTAGTTTGTCCATTTCCAAGAGTAGATTTCTCAGCTTACCAGCCTCATATAATGTTGTTACATTCCATGTAGCTATCCTATACGGGTTCTTCATTTTCATCTTCGTCTTTATCTGGTGATGTTTTGTTCACAGACTAACGACCTGGGAAGCCCTGTGGTCTAATTACGATTTGTTTCCCCTGCCGGATCTTGGGTTCCGCAGCACATGATAAGTAACATTCTTCATTTTATTTATCAATACCATGATGACTATACTCGGGAGTATAATGGGATGGTTTCCCGTTGCCTTCCCTATCGCAGTGCTTTTGCCGTTGCAATCTAAATATACTGATGGTCGCCTAAAAGTATCCGTGTTAAATTGTTCCGAAGTATTCTTCTCCACCTTAACACAGTAATGAAAATACTGCTTCCCATTTTCATGTGCTAGTTTTGGTCGGCCCCGAGTATTTCATTTCCTGATACCACCCATATCTGAGAGGGTTTCCCCTATCCGCCACCTGGGGAGGCGCCCGATGGGGGATCTAGCAACCCCACACGGGATTACCTATTATATAGGTAAAAAAATAAAATTATTGTATCCGCGAGGGCAAGCAAAGCGTTTCTATAGTAAATTTCAAAAGGGTAATAATAGAAAGTGAATAAAAAAGTTTAAAAAAATCCCTGAAAATATACCAAAGATTTCATGATTAATAGCCAATTTTTGTCACATATTTTCTTTACAGTAGGTTACAAAGGGATGAATTCAACTCGTTAGTAGCAAAAATCTATTTCCAACAGGACCCTTGAAATATATTAGTGTGCTTCTGTAAGAAAACTAGAAAATCCTTACCATAAATCTATCAAAGCAAGGGGATAAAGTCGTAGACCATGCCAGAAATATATTATGTTTTTTCGATGATAGAAAATCACAAAGATCAGTGAATAATGAAGAAAGCATAGTTCCTCAATCAGTATATTTAGAAGGTTTGTTTGTTTTGTTTAGACAGATTTTGTTCAATAAATCAAAATTAATTTGTAATTTTTAGAGACCTATTCCGAACAAATTATGTGGCATAAAGCTTTATAATGCTGGAAAGTAACAATGGAAGTGAGATATTTACAGTTAAATATTTTTTTGGAAACGTGGAGCATATTATGTGATCTGAGAGCTCCTGTTTTGGTAAGCTAACCATATTCCTTTCTTGTGTAATATAAAAGTTATTTTTTGAATCGCATAAAGGTATTGCATAACCAATATCTAATATGTTTTACAACATCAAACTCTATATTCTATTTTATTTTTTTAATTTTATTTTAACAGGAACTGATTAGTTTTTAATATCTTGGTTTAATTTCAAATTAATCTTGATTTTAAGAAAAAATATCCTGGTTCTCAAGTAGCCTTCAAATTAAATTGAAAGCCTTTTTTGACAAAATCACAAATTATAAAGAAACCCGATATCGAAAGATTCATTAACAGTTGATTTAAAGGATAAATTGAAAATGATCAATAAAAAAATTACATATTTTTATATCTCTTAAGAAATAGTTAATATCGTTAAATAAAAAAATCTACATAATTATGGTAATCCGTTTTTTATTTTACCGATACCTAACTGATACGTTTGATTCCGTTTAGATGAACCTGCTAGTTTAGGAAAAAAAATATTCATTTTTCGATAATATATGATTATCAAATTTTATTATTATGTCTTTAATTTAAAATTTAATTTAAATTGACCTTTTCTTGTAACATACTGAATTAACTGATGAAAATATGTTGTATAACATATAATAAAAATCTTTAATACTATAAGAACCCAATAACATTATAAAATAATCATATTTAACTTAGCATTTTTGTGACTTTTTAGAAAAGATATTTTTTATTTTTAGACCACACATTCTTATATAATTTATATATATATATATATATATATATATATATATATATATATATATATATAAATAAATTAAATGTGATTATATTTACTCCAAGTTTCGTTTTGTTTGATTTTTAGAATAGGTAAACTTAGTTTAAAATGATCTATATTCGTTACAATAACTTCTTATTTTTCAATGGAGTGATCTAATTTTCACAGCATATCTCGAAAGAACCAGAATTCTAAATTCCCTTCAAGCACCAAAAAAGGTGATTACCTATGAAAAGATAAAATGGGCCATAAACTCATTTGAACCATATAAATCGCCGGGACCGGACGGGATTTATCCAGCAATGGTACAGCAGGGTCCAAACCTGTTGATCAACAGACTTTGTTGCATATTAAGAGCTACTCTAGCCCTAGGATATGTACCAAAGGTTTGGAGGTTAACCAGGATAGTGTTCATTCAAAAGCCTGAAAAACCAACTATTCTACAGCAAAGGCATTTAGACCAATCAGTCTAATGTCGTTTATCCTTAAAACTCTCAAGAAGCTGTTGGACAGGCATGTTGGAGATGAATTAATGGTAAACAGTCCATTTCATCAAAGCCAGCATGCATACAGAACCGAGAGATCTACAGAGACAGCGCTCCACGACTTGCTTAGCAAGGTGGAAAATGGGGAAGTGCTTCTAGGAGCATTTCTAGACATAGAGGGGGCATTTGACAACACGTCTTTTCAATCAATTATCACTGCAATAAGGAACATCAACCTGGAAGAGACCTGTTGCAGGTGGATTGAAAATATGTTAAAAGACAGGGTGATCTATACAGAACTGCTTGAAGAGTCGCTGATGGCACGGGTGACTGGGGGTGTCCGCAGGGTTGGGGGGTCCTCTCCCTACTGCTTTGGAACCTAGTAATGGATAGGCTTTTGCGAATCCTGAGTAGGGAAGGTCACCCTGTACTGGGATATGCAGATGACTTGGTAATCTTAACCCAAGGCAAATTTAATACAACAGTAAGAGAGAGAATGCAGTGGGCTCTTAAAGTTGTAGAAAGATGGGTAAGGCAGGAGGGACTCAATATAAGTCCCCAAAAGACTGTCCCCTTCACAAAACGGAGAAGGATAGAGGATCTCGGTCCCATCATCCTCCAAGGAAACACAATATCACTTTCCAGAGAAGTAAAATATCTGGGGGTGATTTTAGACTCTAGGCTGACCTGAAACAAGCAAGTGGAAAACGTAACCTGAAAATCGGAAACAACTCTTATGACTGTTAGAAGATTATGGGGAAAACATGGGGTCTCTCACCGAAAATGGTACATTGGCTATACACCAGTGTTGTGAGACCAGCCATCACTTACGCAGCCTTGGTCTGGTGGCCCAAGATAATGCAGAGAACAACCATGACAAAGCTGAGTGGAATACAAAGGGTCGCCTGTTGGTGTATTACTGGGGCCATGAAATCAACCCCCACTTCGGTAATGGAGTGCATTCTGGATCTGCCTCCGCTACACATAGTGATTCAGGCAGAGACAAGAATGGGACTCCACCAACTAATTCACTCAACAGTAAAATCGCAAAGGACGTTGTCAGAACAC
Source organism: Diaprepes abbreviatus (assembly GCA_034092305.1). Taxonomy (NCBI): domain Eukaryota; kingdom Metazoa; phylum Arthropoda; class Insecta; order Coleoptera; family Curculionidae; genus Diaprepes; species Diaprepes abbreviatus. The sequence continues at coordinate 1,793,023 of JASJET010000203.1, read as the reverse complement.
AAAAACATATGTAAAAAAATCAGGAGCCCTGAATTGGAAATGGACACAGACCATATGAACTCGAGCTACCGTTATAACATACCGTTTGAAGTCACCATAGAGGATCGAATGGCAAGTAAAAGAGAAAAACCGGAAACATTCTCGAGTGCAAGTATCTGGTACACTGACGGTTCAAAAACTAGTGAGGGTACTGGAGCTGGGATATATGGGTTACAACCGAGGAAGGAATTAATCCTTCCCCTTGGGAAATACCCAACAGTATTCCAGGCAGAAATATACGCAATCTTACGGCGCGCAGACGAGATAAACAGGACAGCTTACAAAGGGAAGCAAATCCTCATTTACTCTGACAGCCAGGCAGCCCTAAAAGCCCTCAAGGGCCAAAAGCTATCATCGAGGCTGGTTTGGGAATGTCAGAATGAGCTGGAAATTCTGGCAAAAGACAACAGAGTTATGTTATAGTGGGTACCAGGACACGAAGGCATACATGGAAATCAAAAAGCTGACGAGCGGGCTAGAGCAGAGTCGGCATCTCAATACATAGGTCCAAAACCGGACTTTGGAGTGCCGCGGTGCGCGGCCCGGGAAGCAGTCAAAAAATAGATCAAAAGAGAACATAAAAACCACTGGATGACCAGACTGGGTTTAAACCACAGCAAGCTATTTATTGGGAATCCTGACCCGAAACTAGCAAGAAAATTACTACAAATGAGTAGGAATCAATTAAGGACTATTACGGGTATAATGACGGGACACATGGCCGTCAAAGTACATCTGAATAGAATGAATCTATATAACGGAAACCTCGGCTGCAGACTATGTGGACACGCCGAGGAAACGGTGAAGCATATCATATGGAACTGCGAGTCACTGGTGAGATTTAGATAACAAACATTCGAGTCAGTAGGTCTGGAACCGGGAGATATACTCACTTACTCTTTAGCAGGACTTTACATATTGAGCCAGGGGGCTAGGTTGACAGAGTGGCTGTAATGTCTAAGGTGAGCACAATAGGCCTACTCTGGCCGCAGTGCATCCGGCTTTAGGACTGATCCGGGAATATAATAAAAAAAAAGCACCAAAATGGTAAATTTAGAACTAAATCAGTGCTGGCGCATAATTTAATATAAACGCTCCATAATCTACATTGGGATAAAACAACTTTTGCTTGGAAGAGATGGAATATTCAATATGAGAATATCTAATCTCAGAATGATGAATATTGTATTCGGTTGAGTACCAAAATTTTCAAATGGACAAAAATGTATTTTAAGTCAGAAAATATATTTACTAGCGTATATACAAAGCTAAGATTTTTTCAAAATGTATATTTGCTTTGATTTGAGTAAGCTTTTTTTGTGTGTATGCAATGGAAAAAATGGTATTTACAAAAGGCTTACTTAAGGAAAAATTACGAAAGACAAAGAAATCGCAAAAGTAAAATTTCGTTTAAACAAAAAATCAAATTTGAGGAAATGATCAAAAAAATTTTACCAGTGGCGTATCAATTTTTTTAATAAACCTAAGATAATATCCGTACGCACGTCACTGAGTAAACTACGAAGTTAATTTTTTACTGTTACTAGGGAAGTATCAAATTAAGCTCTGGTTAAGATTTCGTTCCATTATCTTCTAGCTTTCGAAAGTTATTACACTAAAACGATTTTTTTTTAATTTTTACACTCTGTAACTTAGAAACGAATATTCGTAGAGCAAAACTACATACGACAAAAAAATATTTTTTAAGGGAATGATAGCTATTTGGATTTGGTTTTACTTCAGCAGAATTAAATAACTAAGAAAAACCGCAGTGTGTGGAAAATTCTAGCGCCCAAGAGTATGCTCCCAAGTAAGCTACAGCGACATCTCGAGATCATTCATTCTACCATAGCTGAAAAATCGCGCGAAGCTTTTAATATGAAGTTGCAAAAATTTATAAAAACAAAAGAATATGTTCACTCAATACGCTTCAGTACCTAGCAACGCATTGCTAGCATCTTTTAAGGTGGCCTATAAGGTGGCGAAGTGCAAACAACTTCACATCATTGCAGAAGAACTTATTTTACCTGCTGCTCTCGCCATGGTTATTATTATTGTAGGAGAATCAACAGGAAAACTAATTATAAAGGTACCTTTATTTAACAACATTATTAGTTGAAGAATCTATCATATAGCTGAGGATCTCAATGACCAATTAACAGAGAAAATTAAAGGCAAGGAATTTGGTCTACAACTTGATGAGGCTACTGAAAGTCATAAAGATGCATATCTTATTTGTTCAGTACGCTTTATGGATGATAATATTATTGTTGAAGACCTTCTTTTCTGCAAAAGTATCACTGAAGGCGCAAAGTCTCAAGATTTGTTTGAAATTCTTGACAAGTTTATAACAAAAAATAATTTAGATTGGGAAAAGTGTACCGGTGTATGTACAGGGTGAGTCAACGATTGGATGAAGTAGGTTTGTGCCTTTTCGTGAAATTAACAAAGAAACTATATTTATTGTTTGATACAGTTTATTTTTACGCAGATTTTAAAAATATTTAGGACTCTACAGGGTGAGCCAAAAAACTAGGACAGCATAAAGTTGTATTTTTTTAAATAGAACACCTTATATACGAATCGTATTTTCGATTTAGCTTATAATTTAAATCTTTTTTATTAAGGGTTTATTGTAACAAAACTTTATAGTTCCTGAGATAATTAAGTTAAAGAAAAAAAGTCACATTTTCAAGCATCAATTCAATCCTAAATAACGTTTTCAATTTTGTGACAAATATATTCAAATTTGGAATTTAGCAAGGCCAAGGACAAGTTATGTTATAATTTTTACCTAATATTTGCAATAAAAGCTTGAACACATCGGCTCAAATTTGAACAAGTTTAAATGAATAAATATCTTTTTTTTTAAATGGTACACCCTGTATATTTTCATGTTATTTAATAGAGTAATAAAAACCCTAAAAGTTTTGTTCAGTATATCCTATACCTATTTATAATAGTTTTTTGAGATATTTCAGTTTTTCTTATTTTCCATACTTTTTTACAGAAATAGTCTTCATTATCATAGTAGCCATGTAAAATAATAAAAAGAACTACAGAAACAAACAGAATGTGGTTAAATATGATGAAATACATTATTCGTTATATTACAACGGCAATAGTTTAATTAAACGTAATGTGAAAAAATTAACACAACAATAACGACAAGGCAAATATATATTTACTTTTATACTAAATTGAAACAAAAAAATTACCTATTAAATACTGAGATTAATTATTTCTTTTAATAGTGTTCGAATAAACGACCCTCTTATGCAATGTACAAATTTAGTCTTTTTTGCAGATTTTCTCGGACCCTGGACAAAATTAGTGGCGTTATGGTTCTACAGGTATCCCTAATCCTGTTTCGCATATCTTCCACTGTTGTTGGTGGATTAACATACACCTTATTTTTAATATAACCCCATAGGAAAAAATCTAATGGGGTGATGTCGCAAGACCTTGGTGACCACTCAATGAAACCCCCACGTCCAATCCATTTTTTGCGGATATCGTTGGTCCAAAAACGCACGAACTTCACGATGGTAATGCGGAGGCGCACCATCGTACTGGAACCACATAAGGCCTATTCTTTTGAGTCATTATCACTTTCACTTCGATCACTTGAAGTAATCATGATCACTTCAGCCCAATGACAAGTAAATGCATATTCAAAAGAACACGAAGTTATCAGTTTCACTTTGTTCACTTTGATCAATTGATAATTACTCAAAAGAATATAGCCATAATGTCGAGCTCATCCCTATCGAGACCTTGAAGCAGTTGGGCAGTTCTTCTTGTAGAAAGTTCAGGTAACTATGGCCATTTAGTGGTTCATTAAAAAAGTGGGGTCCAATAATTCGATTATGATGAATACCACACCAAACATTTAATGACCAGTGGTTTTGATGTTGCACCTCTCTAATCCAAAATGGGTTTTCTGTGGCATAATAATGCATGTTGCGTCTATTTATGGCACCGTTACTTCTAAAAGTAGCTTCATCACTAAACATTACCTTGCATAATAAATTTGGATTTAATCGAATCTCCGCATTTATTGTACGACAAAAGTTTACACGACTTTCAAAATCCTGTCCATGCAATTCTTGGTGTAATTCCATGTGATATGGATGATACCTATATTTCTTGGTAGTACGATTAGCGGTGGATTGTGATGTTTCACATAATGCTGCTAACTGACGGCTACCAATATAAAGATTTTCCTGAACATTTAACAACACTTGTGGTTCTTTTTCTTCATTAGTTACTGGTTTGTTGACCACTTTACGTTTTGGATAATCAACAGTACCAGAAGAAATCAAATCTTTGCATTAAGTTTTGAAAAGTATGGGTATTAGGCTGGCGTCGATCAGGATACTTCATTTTTGTAAATTCTTTGAGCAAGAAGGCAATTTTTTTGAGCCTCTCCTATTGTATAAATCATATATATTAACTCATTCTTTAGAAAATTCATTTTACAATATAAGATGAATGCAAAAAAAACCAAACTACACCACATAAAAACCAAAAGAAGCGATTGCGGTTATAAATTTGATACACAGAAAAATGTTCTTTTACATTGTTTTTGCCATGGCTACTATGAATAATGAAGACTATTTCTGTAAAAAAGTATGAAAAATAAGAAAAAACTGAAATATCTCAAAAACTATTATAAATAGGTATAGGATATATTGAACAAAACTTTTAGGGCTTTTATTACTCTATTAAATAACATGAAATATACAGGGTGTACCCTTTAAAAAAAAAGATATTTATTCATTTGAACTTGTTCAAATTTGAGCCGATGTGTTCAACACCCTGTAGCTTTTATTGCAAATATTAGGTAAAAATTATGTAACTTGTCCTTGGCCTTGCCAAATTCCAAATTTGAAAATATTTGTCACAAAATTGAAAACGTTATTTAGGATTGATTGATGCTTGAAAATGTGACTTTTTTTCTTTAAACTTAATTATCTCAGAAACTATAAAGTTTTGTTATAGTAAACCCTTAATAAAAAAGATTTAAAATTATAAGCTAAATCGAAAATACGATTCGTATATAGGGTGTTTCTATTTAAAAAAATTCAACTTTATGCTGTCCTAGTTTTTTGGCTCACCCTGTAGAGTCCTAAATATTTTTTAAATCTGCGTAAAAATAAACTGTATCAAACAATAATATAGTTTCTTTGTTAATTTCACCGAAAAGGCACAAACCTACTTCATCCAATCGTTGACTCACCCTGTACTGATGGCGCTCAATCAATGTCAGACCGCTATGGAAGATTGCAAGCGCTTATTCGCAGTAAATCACCGCATGCTATGTAGACTCATAGCATCATCTATAGGGAAACACTTGCGTCGAAGTCGATAAGCTGTGAAATGAATTTGGTATTGGAACATATCATTAATCTCTCTCTCTCTCTCTCTAGCAGCCTAATTTGGTCCACTCCTGGACATACCCCTCCTCTAGTCGCTACCATTCCAACCTGTTTTCTGCAATCCGGTACCAGTTTCTACTTGCTTTCCTTTTTATGTCGTCTATCCATCTTTTTGAGGGTCTTCCGATACTTCTTTTTGACGACCTAGGTCTCCATTGCAATATATGTTTTGTCCACCTTGTATAGTCTTGCCTAGCGACGTGTCCCACCCAGGTCCATTTCAAAGTAGCAATGCATTTTATCACATCCTCCACTTTCGTGCGTCTTCGTACTTCTTCGTTCCCTTACTCGGTCACGTAATGATATTCCCAACATGATTCTTTCTATTACTCACTGTGTGGTACGCAGCTTATTGGCTGATTTAACTGTTAATGTGATTGTCACCATTCCACAGTCTTTACTGGGAGAGATATATTTACTTATTAATACTCTGATGCTTAAATTATGACGAAATGACCCACGTGGACACAAATTTACCTTTTTTGTAGAAAAAGATTACTTAGGAATTTTGAATATTTAAATAAAAATCATACACTTAAACACATGAAATAAAAACATAAAAAAAAACAATAACTTTCTGTTCCTTTACGTATTATTACACCCATATATCTGGTATATGAAAGATCATTTGCAACTGGTGATTCATTTGCGAAGCGGTTTAGTTGTCTGCCAATGTAGGTATGATATTTTATAATAACTTTAATCGAAATACAAAATGGCAGACAAAAATAACGTTTGTTTGAAGGTTGTAGACACTGTTGAAGAATGACTAAAATGTGGCCGGACTTGCATTGTCTTTATTTTTATTTTTACGACGTTTCGATTAGGTTGTATCTCTATTCGTTATCAAGTATAAACTGAATGTTTTGTCTTAAGACTACGAGCTTATATAGGGACTGTGTCCATTGAAGCGCAACGTTTCGCTTCACTGTACACACCTCAATGATTTAATGTTACAAAGTAGTGGTTGCCAAAGATTAGGTATCTCAACACTCGGTTTACTGAAGATTCCATTATTGTTTTTAATGTATGCTGCTATTTTATTGAAAATTGGCTCATGATCTGACAAATAGATAATATATGCAACAAATTGAAAGAAAATATGGCGAGGAAACACCGAAATAACCTAGAGAAACTAAAAATCACATCAACAATTGACTCCATCTGAAACAACTTCAAGAAAAACCATCATAAACTTATCGCCAAGAATACTTTTAACAGCAGAACAACTATTAAGCAAGAGGCTTAATTTCGCAGTAACACCAAAAAGCATGCCCGTTTTAGATATCATAAGCTCTGTAGAATCTATACAAGTATACGAAAACCATTCTGATGAGTTTAGGTGGAAAATAAAATCAAGTTTGAGAAGACAAGAAAAATCCAGTTCAAAATCTCTCCAAACTAGAAGCATCAGCCTTAAAAGAACTTCGTGAAGATGAATCCATAAAGATTTTACCAGCGGACAAGGGAAATGCAGCAGTGATAATGGACATCGTAACTTACGACCAAAAAATCGGAGATATCCTGGAAAAAGGAAAATATAAACAATTAGCCCGTGACCCCACAAAATCCATAGAGTCGAAAATCTACAGAACACTCAGGAAATACCAAAACAATATACCTGACAACCTACGATCGGCGCTCACACCACACTACAGTAAGCCATCACATCCTTACGGACTTTCAAAAATTCATAAAACGAACATACCATTGAGGCCAATAACCAGCGCCAGAGGATCCCCAACAAATGCACTGGCGAAGTTTCTTTTAAAAATCATACAACCTTTAGAAGGTAAGATGAACACATATGTTAAAAATTCTACACATTTCGTGAACATTATTAGTAGCATCAATCTAGAGCCAGACGACAGACTAATAAGCTTTGATGTGGAAAGTTTGTATACTAATGTACCATTAGGGGAATCACTAGACATAATCAAAACTAGATTTCAAATGACACTACTTTATCAGATCGAACTATGTTACCACTGGATGGGGTGATGGACCTTTGGGAGTATTACCTGCGTAGTGCTTACTTTCAAGTAAAAGACAAGTTCTACGCTCAGAACGACGAGCTTCCGATGGGTTCTTCACTCTCTCCAGTCGTCGCCAATATATATATATATATATATATATATATATATATATATATTATATATATATATATATATATATATATATGGAATGGTTCGAAACTCATGCCACAGTAACACCGAAAGTCTGGTTGAGATATGTCGATGATACTTTCATCGTATGAAAGGGCAATGATCAGGAACTTAATGATTTCCTGAAACATTTGAATACCATTCGACCTACAATTAAGTTTACCATGGAAAAAGAGGTAAATGATCAATTACCCTTCCTAGATGTCATGGTGAACCGTTCAAACGAAACTATTAAAACTTCAGTATACAGAAAGCCAACACATACTGGACAATATCTTAATCATAGTTTTAATCATTCTGGAATTATACACAACCTCTATAATCGCGCTATATCTATATGCAATAATGCCGAATCATTGGAAAAGAGGTAGCAAATATTAAATCCGATTTACAACAGAATGGTTATTCTTTAAAGCTTATTGACGATGTTATAAATAATTTTAGAACAACGAACACTGGACAGCAAGAAATACATTCCTTCTTCACAATTCCGTACATTAAGGGAACGTCGGAGAAAATAAGACGAATTGCCAGTAGTTATAATATAAAAACAGCCTTTAAATCAGGAAATACCCTTAGAGCTCATTTAACAAAAACCAAACCTAAAACTACCGATAAGAAAGAATGTGTTTACAAAGTTTCTTGTGAGTGTGGTGAAATGTATATTGGAGAAACTAAACGACCGCTAGAATTTAGAATTAAGGAACACAAAAAGGGGAAACGTCGAGATCAGGTATTGCAGAACACTCCTGGGATAAACAACACCATATAAAATGGTCTGAGGCTGCGGCAATATATATGGAATCCAACATGAAAAAAACAGAATATATAGGAGCAGCTTACATTAAAAACAATAATGGAATCTTCAGTAAACCGAGTGTACCTAATCTTTGGCAACCACTACTTTGTAACATCAAATCATTGAGGTGTGTACAGTGAAGCGAAACCTTGCGCTTCAATGGACACAGTCCCTATATAAGCTCGTAGTCTTAAGACAAAATATTCAGTTTATACTTGATAACGATTAGAGATACAACCTAATCGAAACGTCGTACAAATAAAAATAAAGACAATGCAAGTCCGGCCACATTTTAGTCAGACAAAAATAAGTCAGGGAAATTTTCACTTTTTTTTTCAACAATTTTTTTATTTATTGATAAAGGACCCCGCACCAACCAAATGGAAATTGGATCCCGGTCAAATTCGTTCATCACTATGTTGTAGGTCTAGATGTCCTGATCAAAAGTTCTTATGGGCACAAAGTCCGAAAGTTAATAGTTTTCGAGATACAGCGGGATGAGTTCCCCCGCACCAACCAAACGGAAATTGGATCCCGGTCAAATTCATTAAAAATTCAGTATCTTGTAGGCCTAGATGTCCTGATCAAAAGTTCCGATGGGCACAAAATCCAAAAGTTTCTGAGATACAGAGGGATGAGTTACGCCGGATCCACCATTTACATAGGCAAGGCGTAAGATCAATTTTCTCGATAGGTTTAGGATAATGAAGGAGATCACCTATTATAATCTTGACTATGACCTGTAGATAAAAGGTCAAGGTCAAACATTGTCGAGATGTCATTTTTTTATGGAAAAAAAATTTTTAAGAAGTAGATTTAAAAGATAAAAACGTTTTTTTCTGAGATAATTTTCGATTTTCGTAATATTTGAAACTTATATGACCTTGAGGTCAGTGATCAAGATGAGGCTTATAGCTTGAATGATTTTTTGAACGCAAAAGTCCATTTTTAACCTCTTTTTTTGGTAGTTTTACAAGGTCTTCCCGAAATAGCAAAAAATACATCTCGTACTGTTGATGAAAACAGCTTTACAGATGAGGAATTTGAATGTTTTTGTCTCATATCGAAAGAACAATTCAGAGGTTTATATAGTTACTGTGATCAAGTTCCTCGTGAAGGTGGTTATAGATACGTTGGTAAAAGAGAACTATTAATGTTATATATATATATATATATATATATATATATATATATATATATATATATATATATATGAATAGTTTGGTTATTCCGGGTTTCAATCCGTTCGTTCAAAAAATCGTTTTCACGACGTTTCGCCAAAATCTCATTTGGCATTTTCAAGTGCGGTTCGTCTCGTTACTCGCTGAGAACTGATGGTGCCCTCTGAAGAATTTCGAGTTTTGTTTAGCTGGCTCGCTGCCTGATTGGATGGGCGGCTTCGCAAGCTCCTCCCCTCTCCCGAGTGCGATATATTTTGTTCTTGTATGCAGGTCTCTCGTGTACTAGTTGATTTTTGTTGTTTTCTTTCTTAATTTTTTATTAATGTTTTCCATGTAGATGAAAAATTTATAGCATCTTCTCGTTTATTTAGGTGTCCCGCTTTTTCGATTTCTAGGGCCTCTCTTATGACGCGTACCTTGTAGTTCTGTACTGGTGCTATTTCTTTTGTTTTTTCGAAGTCGATGGTATGTCCGGTTATTTGGTGATGTTGAAATAGGGCTGAGGTTGTCTGTTTGTTTTTGAGGCTATTTTTATGTTCTTAGATTCTTGCTGATATGCGTCTGTTTGTTTGTCCTATATAAGTTTGATGGCAATCTGCACATGGAATGCTGTAAACGCCATAATTTTCAAGGTTGTTCTTGTCTTTGGGATTTCCCAGAATGTTGGCTATTGTTTTTTGTGGTTTAAATATGGGCTGTATGTTGTGTTTTCTTAAGATTCTTCCAATTCTGTCTGTTATTCCTTTTATGTATGGTATTATGGCTTTGTTCCTTGTTTGATCTTGGTCTTTGGTCTTTGTTGTAGTCTTCTCTTGTATTTTTATGGCTTTCTTTATATCTGCTTGTGAGAAACCATTCCGTTCTAGAGCTGTTGAAATGTGTCTTATTTCGTCTTGTTTTGTGTCAAGTTCTGTTAGGCGGAGAAACCTTGATACTAATGTGTTGACTACTGCCTGCTTTTGAGAGGGATGATGATGTGACGCTGCATTGAGATATCGGTCTGTATGTGTGGGTTTCCGATATACGCTGAAGCCCAAGGTGTTGTTGAGTTTCCTAGTTAATAGCAGGTCCAAAAAAGGAAGTTTCTTTTCTTGTTCGATTTCTAGCGTGAATTGGATTCTGTGGTAGATATTGTTCAGGTACACGAGGAAATCGTCCAGGTGTTCTTTTCCATGTGGCCATATTATAAAAATATCATCCACATAGCGTTTCCAAAATTTCGGTTTTAAAGGTGCTTTTTTGCAATGCCTCTTGATATATTTCGAACAAGACTACAACAAAGCCCAAAGACCAAGATCAAACAAGGAACAAAGCCATAATACCATACATAAAAGGAATAACAGACAGAATTGGAAGAATCTTAAGAAAACACAACATACAGCCCATATTTAAACCACAACAAACAATAGCCAACATCCTGGGAAATCCCAAAGACAAGAACAACCTTGAAAATTATGGCGTTTACAGCATTCCATGTGCAGATTGCCATCAAACTTATATAGGACAAACAAACAGGCGCATATCAGCAAGAATCCAAGAACATAAAAATAGCCTCAAAAACAAACAGACTACCTCAGCCCTATTTCAACATCACCAAATAACCGGACATACCATCGACTTCGAAAAAACAAAAGAAATAGCAGCAGTACCGAACTACAAGGTACGCGTCATAAGAGAGGCCCTAGAAATCGAAAAAGCGGGACACCTAAATAAACGAGAAGATGCTATAAATTTTTCATCTACATGGAAAACATTAATAAAAAATCAAGAAAGAAAACAACAAAAATCAACTAGTACACGAGAGACCTGCATACAAGAACAAAATATATCGCACTCGGGAGAGGGGAGGAGCCTGCGAAGCCGCCCATCCAATCAGGCAGCGAGCCAGCTAAACAAAACTCGAAATTCTTCAGAGGGCACCATCAGTTCTCAGCGAGTAACGAGACGAACCGCACTTGAAAATGCCAAATGAGATTTTGGCGAACGTCGTGAAAACGATTTTTTGAACGAACGGATTGAAACCCGGAATAACCAAACTATTCATTCTACCATCCGTGAAAATCTACGATATAACATATATATATATATATATATATATATATATATATATATATATATATATATATATATATATATATATAAAGTTATTTAATATATCGACCGGACTTATATATAAAAATGAGCGTAAATTATTAGGAATCGGTCTGTAGTTAAAGAAAATTCAATTTTCAAAAAATCCCTCTATATTTCGTTATTTACTTATAACTTCATCAGGAGGCAAATTCCTAAAAACATAAAAACATATACATATATATATATATATATATATATATATATATATATATATATATATATATTCCTGTTTTAATAAAAACATATTTTTCAGATCTGTTTTTCCAAGATGAAGTCAATCCCAACATTTATTTGATAAAAGTTGCATGTTATTCGCATACAAAACTAACCACTTATTTTTCACGCTACAATTGATTTTTTTGCATAAGTTCAGCAAAAGAATATATTTTTAACATTTTTATTCAAATCTTAAAAATCCTTGCTATTAACTTTATTTAAAATTTGCATTTTTCAATGCATTTTTGGGAGATGAATAATACTGTATTTGCAATCGGTGTTTTCATTTAAATCACTTGACTATATTTATATTTACTAATTTTGATTAGAGAATCGTGTTTGACAACCTCACAACCGTGAGTATATGAATTTTGGTGTAAATACTAATATATTCTACATATTATTTGTTCAATTATCTTAGCATGACCAGAGCCGCCATATACCTCTTCCCACTGTGCGCTGCTAACTGAAAAAGTTTGGGAACCCCTGGCCTGGAAGATTCTTGACATTGAATATACAGCTCAATTAGATCTAATTATATTGTTATTGTAAAAGGTTTCCCCATGTGCTCTTTTTATGTAATATTTTTTGGGAAAATAAAGGTGTTTCCTTTCATTTCATTTTTTTTAAGCCTAAATTTACTCAACTAGATATACCTTTTTTTGTTTTGTGTTCGCCACATGTCCTTGACAGAAAGTTATGTTATTATTTTTCTTTTATTTTTACAGAGGAATAAGGAAAAATAAATCAGATAAGTGATATAACATGTGCGAGGGATGTTCAATAACGACAGATTATTTCTACTTTTGTGTCAAATTTCATTTCAATTCGTTAATTATTTTGTGTTTTATGAAATGTCTTGTAAGAAAAAATCAGTTTTGTCAAATTGAAATATCACAAAATCATCACATTTCTAAGGAAAAAATGCTTTATATGAGGTTCTATCATATTTTAAAGAATAATCTTGGGCAAGCGGTTTAATGAGATCGTGAATATAACCCAAGAAGTGCCTTTAAACACAAACAACCATGATGTTTGCACGAAAGTAGAAATAAGGGTTTTCGAAAAGAGTTGTTGAAGATGTTGTGTCACATGAATGCACTTCTTCACAACAATACACGAGTTCACACAGCCTAAATTCCACTCATCCTCTGTAGTGTAGGGGCTAAGGGATACCAGTCGCCTCTTTAGTTTATATGGACCTACCCAAGTTTGTTTTCATATATTTTGAGCCCGTGAACAAGAATTTTTTGAAAAAAAGTCCGCCAGAGTTAGGTGCGGATGCAAGGGGGGGGGGGCGGTGGGAGCGATCGCCCCCCCCCCCCCTCAAGAGCTTTGAGTTCAGAAAAATAGACCAGATTTTGCCTCTTTTACTATAGTTTTTTGCTATATCAAAATAACAGCGAAATAAAAGACTACGAAGGAGGAGTGGCAATACTTGTTAATAAACGTTTAAAACATAAAGTAACAAAGAGGCAAGTAATGTCTGACAGAGTTATCTACATAGTAATAGAAATTAATAAAAGGTATAGCATTCAGGTAATACAGGTGTATGCCCCAACAAGCGCTTCAGAAGACTCAGAGGTTGAACAGATATATGAGGACATAACTACAGCAAAAACGAGAGAAAAAGCTAAATTCGTAATATTAATGGAGACTTTAATGCAAAAATTGGTCACGACGACAACAACAATATCCCAAATATAGGTCGCTTTGGTCTGGGTCAGAGAAACTCCAGAGGAGATACGCTGATTAACTACTATAGAAATGGAAACTTGTATTGTATGAATTCTTTCTTCAAAAAACCTTTAAATAGGAGATCGACCTGGAAAAGTCCGAATGGTATCACAAAAAACGAAATCGACTATATTATAACTAACCAAAAAAACATTTGCGAAGATATCACTGTCCTTAACCAATTCGACACCAATAGCGATCACCGCTTGATCAGAGCTGCGATTACCATTAACACCAGATGGGAAAGATATAAATTGACAAGAAGAAAACCCATTCCAACAAACGAAATACTAAAACAAAACAAGGAAAAATTCGAACACGTAACAAAAAATAAACTTAAAAGTAAAGAAGACCAGGAAGACATGAACATCAATGAATTAACACAACACATTAATAATAGCATACGAGCAGCAACAAAAGAGATATGCTTTAAAAATAAAGAAAAAAGTAGTAAAATCAGCCCGTATACCAAGAACCTCATAGAAAAACGAAGAAATGTGGACCGAAACTGTGAAGAATATAGGGACATAAATAAAGAAATTAACAAAAACATAAGGAGGGACATAAGAAAGCATAATACAAAAGTAATTAAAGACATGATAGAAGCTAACAAATCAATGAAGGTTCTCAGATCTCAATTGGGTAGGGGCCGGACAAAAATTCCCAGACTTAAAACTAAACAAGGCCAATTAGTTAGTACCCGGGAGGAAATCACGATGGCTGTCCAGGACTTTTATACAGAGTTATACAGTCCAAAAACTCAAGGTCCTTACTACGAAAGAAAGGAAGTAAGAAATGTCGGTTCAGAAGAGATGCCCGAAATAAATACCGCAGAGTTAATGAAAGCGCTTAGTCAAATGAAAAATAATAAAAGCCCGGGCGAGGATCGTATAACCGCCGAAATGTTAAAAATAGGGGGAGAACAACTAAGAGAAAGCGTGAGAATTTTGTTGAACAAGTGCTTAATGTATGGAAAAATACCCGAGGCATGGGAAAACGCAAAAGTCATGATATTATACAAAAAAGGCGATAGAAATAACATAGAAAATTATCGGCCAATTAGCTTACTGTCCCACTTGTACAAACTTTTTACAAAAATAATAACTAACAGACTGACGCAAAAGTTGGACGCATACCAACCTTCAGAACAAGCCGGATTTCGCAGGAACTTCAGTACAATAGACCATCTACAGACAGTACACACGCTTATCGAAAAAACCACGGAATATAATATACCTCTGCATTTGGCTTTCGTTGATTACCAGAAGGCGTTCGATTCTATCGAATCATGGGCAGTTCTCAAAGCACTGGACAATGCTCGGATTGATTCAAGATACTCTACTCTGATTCAGCATATATATGAAAACGCTTACATGCAAGTTACAATAGACGAGGATATAAAAACCTCGAGGATACCTATAAAAAGAGGCGTACGTCAGGGAGACACAATCTCTCCAAAACTGTTCACGTTGGCACTTGAAGATGTATTTAAGGGCTTGGACTGGCATGACAAGGGAATTAACATAGACGGAACACGACTAAACCACTTAAGATTTGCTGATGATATTGTTATAATCAGTGATTCGCCAGAACAACTCCAATGTATGATACAAGAACTTCATCAAGCATCAGCTAGGATAGGACTCAAAATGAACTTGTCAAAAACAAAAATAATGAGTCTAGAACAAATACAAATTAAAGTTGAAGATAAAATAATAGAAAACGTAAGAGAATACATATATCTAGGTCATAAAATACAAATAGGGAAGGAAAAGCAATCGGCTGAAATTCCTAGAAGAATAAGTCTCAGCTGGGCAGCTTTTGACAAACTCGGATTCATTCTTAAATCCAGTAACACCCCCATAAGTCTAAAAAGAAAAGTATACGAGTCGTGCATCCTGCCAGTTCTTTCTTATGGTATTGAAACAACCTCCCTAACATGTAAAGCCATTAATAAGCTTCGGGTTACACAACGAGCAATGGAAAGGGCTATGCTGGGAATTAGTTTACGAGATAAAGTTCCAAATGAAGAAATCAGAAGAAGAACGAAAATAACAGATGTGAGCAAACGAGTAGCGCAGCTAAAATGGAGATGGGCTGGACATATCGCAAGACATGACATAGACAGATGGACATACAAGATAACAGCATGGCGACCAAGAGAGAACAAGAGAAGTGTTGGCAGGCCCCAAAAGAGATGGCGTGACGACATCCAGAAAATTGCCGGAAAAAACTGGATGGGGATCGCTACGGACCGACAGAAATGAAAAAATATGGAAGAGGCCTACATTCAGGAGTGGATGAAAACGGGCTGATATGAATGAATGAACTATAATTTATTCAAGAACTAGAGAGAGTAAGAAATAATTTTTTACCATTTTTTTTTTCTTTGCAAACTACCTGTGTTCTTTAGTCCGGTGTCTTTTGCAAAATCTGTTAGACACATATATTTTTCACTAATACCCATTGTCAAAAATACAAGAAGTTAAACAAATATAAAAAATAAATTCTTCCAAATAATTTTAAAATTTTTTTGGGGCTCTCGGTTATTTTATTATTAATTAAAAACATTTTTAGGACATTTGACGTTTCAGTTTATTTATTTCTTAAACCATCTGCAAAATTACAATCAAACACTAAAAAGGGCTTCAAATGTAATTAATTTTTATATGTTACAGAAAATTTAAACAATAAATTGTGTTTACGCTGGTAAACATTACGTACCTAATTCGTAATCAGAGTCAGTGAAGCTATCTTAACTCAAATTAATTATAATTGGTTCCTCTATCTCACCGATCATGAGATCGAGTTTCCACATTTTCTTTTATTCTTTTATTATATGAATTTTTCCCAATTTCCTGCAGTAACTTTATTTTAAAAAAATCTTTCAAATTTTCAGTTAAATTACTAATTTTGTAAGTTGTGTTATTTCTAGCAACTCTGCCTTTTACTTGAAAGAGATATTTCCTTCTCCAACGGACAAGTTCCATATAATTTATAAGAACAGATTTCCTATCTGGTTTTTCCCAGCAAAAATTAAGTTCTCTGAGCAATTTCCAGAGCTCAGTTCTTTTAATTTCAGGTAAATCCCGATCTTCATTGATTTTAGTTAGAGTTTTGTCTACGGTTGGGATCTGCTTATCATAATAAAATGTATGTACATCCTTTTATTGCAGTTTATATCTCTTCTTCCAACGAGTTTTTTCGTCTGCCTGTGATCAAATGTGGCTTAGGAGTACCAACAATTCCAGTCGTTTTCTTCTCCTTCACTATTAATTATATAGTAGATTTTCCAACTCCTGTCATGTTAGAACACATCTCAACAGAGCTTTTAACATTATTATTTAGATCTTGATATCTTAAGGCATCATAAACATTCATCGTAATAAGTTTTTCGTTGAGGAAAAAATGCCCTGGTTTACCGATTTTGGAATAAATATAGTGGTGGCAGCCATATCTTTTGGGTATCTCATTAATTTTAAATAATATATAAAAACAAGCGCAAAGAAGATAAATCACACATACTGTAAGGTGTACTTTGCTCACTGACAGAAATTAAATTGAACTATCAGAAATTTTATTATTGCAGTAAATGTTTAAAAGTATATAAGATTTACATATAATTAAATATAATTAGATTTACGGCAGTCCTCAGTTACCTGCGGCACTGGAGGTTTCGATAAAAGTTTTATTACTCTCTTTAGTTCTTGAATAGAGCATAGGAATGTGTATGTTTGCGATCACCCCTCCCTTTCCCAAGAGCTTTGAATTCAGGAAAATGGAACCGATTCTGCCTCTTTTACTAGGAATGTGTATGCTGCTCGCATCCTCCCCCCTTGACAATTTATTTTCCTTGCGATAGCCCGCCCTTCCAAGATCTATGAGTTCAGGAAAATAGACCCGATTCTGCCTCTTTTACTAGGAATGTGTATGCTGCTCGCATCCTCCCTCCCTGTGGGCAACTTGTTTTTCCTTGTGATCGCCCCCCACCTCTCCAAGAGCTTCAAATTCAGAAAAATAGACCCGACCCTGCCTTTTACAGTAGAAATGGGAATGTTACTGGTCTCTCCCCCCTCCCTCGACAACTTGCTTTCGCATGCCATACTGTACTTTTGTGATATCACCGCCCCGCCCCCCCCCCCAAAGAGAGAGGCTGGATCCGCCCCTGATATGGCTAAGCAACATACTACGTCACTGACTCACACAAAAAACATTGGCAAATGTGCAAGCGGAACGCAGTCACGTACTGAAAACCTACAGAGCAGCCCAAAAACACTAAAGTTGACAAGACTAGATTCACTAAACTGATTCGTTTTTATTATACGAATCGTTCGTGTTCGAGAATAGGATACCTCTAACTTCAAATTACATTATCTTCTCCACAAAAGCACAAAATTCACACCACGACACTCTTGCCGAGAGTAACCTAGCGTATTTCCTTTTGCAATGCCCTTGTCTTATGCCATCTTTTCAATAGATGTTTGGGATTCGTGTTCTATTTATACTAATTTGGCATTGAAATCAGTGGCTACCCCCAAACAGCACAAATACGTCTTAAAGACGTCCATAAAACGTTTGATCTCAACATTCAGGACGTCTTATGGATGTCCATTAAAGTCGAATGACGTCCATAAGACGTTGTATAGACGTCTTATGTTACAAAAGGTAACGTCTTTAAGACATTTGCTTACAACGTCTTATGGACGTCCCTTCCCAACATTAAAACAACATATTCCACCATTAAAATCATGTACATTAAAAAGGGTCTCTTTAATTTTTTTGTTTGCCTTGTTTAAAAAGACAAACCGTAATTATTCAAAAGTCCAAGAAATAACTTTAATTAAGAAAAAATCAAGAGCAAAATATACACTACCATTTTAAATAACTACAAGTTCCACATACTGTAAACTTTTTCTAATTTGAAATTGAGGAAGTGAGGTAGAAGAGCAAATATTTTCAGAACTACCACTGTTCGAACTATAAGTGAACCTATCAAATTTAAGCCCTAGTTTATCTCTTCGATATAATAACTCTAAAAGGTAGACTATCAATAAAATAAAAGTTTATTGAAATAAAAAGTACACAAATCTTTAAATAGTTTTAAAAACAAGAATTTTGATTTAGTCGAATAACAAATCTGGTCTGATACCCTTTTCAGTCATGAAATTTCCTCATTCTTCAAACTTTTTGCCAGTCCTGTTGTCTCTGTAGATCCTAATAACAAACTGATTTTAATTTTATAGGATAAAATTTATCATTTGTGGGAGTAAATTTTTTGATATTTTTGCGAATTTTTATAATTGTCCTCTACTATAGAATCGTGACTTATGCTATTTCAAGGTAAATATGTATAATAAAAGACAGAACTTACTCATAATAAGTCTCGCCAAGTTGGAATCGTAGAACTTTCTCTTACCTTTTCGTACTAATCAACTGTACATGGTAAGTTTACAAGCTCGCTTTACAAAGTCATAAATGCTCCCTACTCCCAGTTTTGAAATTTCTAAAACCTTAAACAAAATAAATCTTACAGGTTTCATCAGTAGAGCAGTCCATAAACAAACATTTCGCCTTCCACTTCATTAGTAATATTTCTTGTAATATTTAGGACCGGGTCTGGATGAGCTATGCAAGCCTTTTTCGCACAGATAATATTTTTGAAGATTTCATTTCATACTTCTAATAACATCGAGTTACTAGAAAAATATAAGTGGTAAAGCATTCGGGAATTTCCTGTAACACAACCTATAAATAACGTTACTGTTTTTCCTAAGTACATATGATTCTCGATCTTACCTTAAGTATTACATAAACACGAATAAAAAAGATTTTCAGAGGCACATAGATAAATCAACTATTTTAATAAAATTCTTTCAAAAGCTAAATTTTCACAATCGGCACCCCAACAACTTAAAAAATGAATAACGACATGACGAAACACAAATACAAAACTGAAAAATGACAGTTGACAGAAACAAAAGGCGGGTTTTTTAAAGTTATAGTTTCGCTAGCATCATATTGTTATTGGTAAATCAAACAGTCTGTGACAAAAGCACCAAACTATTGATAAAAAAGATCACGCAAAAGTTCCATTAACCAAGGTCGTAGTGAGGCTACTAAAAATTTGTCGTTCAATCAAATATTTTAACTTCAACTTGTATTCAGCTGAGCTCTGTGCGGCGTTGCAAACTTATTACTCAACTGCGACAAAATTCATAGGGAAGGAAATGCTTTTTAGTTTTTATCAACTAAATTATACACAACTGTATTTATTTTCATATAAAATGTAGTAGGTAGACTTTTAAAAGATATCTTAAAGACGTTGTATATAGACGTCTTATGGACGTCTTTAAAACAACGTCTATAAGACGCCTTATTTATGTCTTAAGACGCTCAGACATAATCTGGATATAAAAATGACGTCTATAAGACGTCTAGTGCTGTGTGGGTAGTGGGGTTAAAGGTCATTCTAGACAAATAAAAAATAAAAACCCTCTTGTTGTGTTTAATACAGTCAATATACAGGGTGTCCGAAAAAATGTGGGACGTCTCTCGGATATGAAAAAAACATGTGAAAGGAATATTACAAGTTCATACAAACTTTTTTTCATATAGTCCTCCTCTTCGGAGATATGGGCTTCCAAAGAATTACGATGGAATCAAGTTGTTTACACATAATTATTGAACCATCAGGTATATTTCAATTTTTTTTAATATGATGTATACCAAGTAAGATTCTGCAAATTACTATCCAAAAAAGTGTTGTAAATTACTCACAGCTGCACGGACGGACTAGCTGTGACACTCATGACGCCATTTTTTTGCTCCCTGTGTGATAAGAACTTTTTACATACCTTTAACTATTGATTAAAAATTACGTATTTCATTCATGTCGCTATTCCTAACCGATTTCGAAAAAACGTCATTTAATTTACATCATGTGTTTGACGTGTTTCGATAAAAGATACATCTTTGTTCCTATCAAATATTCAACCTTATGTTAAAAAAAATTGGATCCAAAATTAGAGTTTACCTCTTTAGTTAAAAACGTTTAATTCTGTGAATTGCAGTTCGAAGTAGGTTCGCAAAAAATGTACGTTTTATTTTATCGGAACCAAAAACAAAGTATTTACTCCAGTCTTCCCATGAAAGAAGGTGAAAAAATTTATTGCAGATATCTGAAAGTTTCAAGTCGTAGGGGGCACCCAGTAGATGATAAATACGTAAAAAGGTACAGCTAGATTAGCCCTGTTTTTTTTTTATAAACAAACATCCAAAGTCGGAAAATTCGATTTTCTGACCAAATGAAAGTTGTGGGTATTGAAAAGACCTTTAGTTTAATTTTTTATACGGCAAAATCGATAAATAATTTATAGAGATAATGGCGAAAAACCATCTTTTTTGCACGATTATATATATATGTTAATAACTTTTGCAAGAAAGGCCGAAAGTGATGTATAACCCCTTGATGATAAGGCCATTATGTGGCTTGATAACTGTGCGAAAGCTGGACCAAATTGGTTTGGTAGTTTATGAATAATCTTAATTGTTTATCCCAGACACTGAATGTTCAAACAATTGTCCTTGCCCAGAGGATGATTCTTCAGATATTTGCAAAATCGTAATAGATTCTTTGAAGTTCAAACTACAAACGAAGATGAAAAACGATTAATTTTTAAAAAAATTGTTAAAAAAACCGTTTAAAGAAGGGGTAAATTTTTACGTATAAACAATTGGAATAACTTTGTTTATTTGAATGATACAAGTTTGTGAATAAGTGGACTTGAAAGATGGTGAAAAAACACGAATTAAAAAAAAGTCTCCTACAACCAATAGGAGCTAAGATAGCATTTTTTTAAGTTATATCTCATTTGTTTATAAATATTAAGAGTTCAAATTTTCATAGATTTTAAACGATGACCTATATTTTATGATGCAATTGATAAGTATGAAATTTATGCATCGTTGGTAAAGTTATAGCCCTCAGAAGTAAAGGTACTTTTGCAAGTGCGTTGTAGTGAGTGGTGAGGGAAGCTCGGCTTTCTCATGATGTGCTTTTGAAATTCAAACTTCAAATTGGAGCCCGTAACAAAATTATATATTCCTAGAAGATATAAAGATTTGCAACCGATCGGCTCGCTTTTGAATTAAATTGTAGCTGATGGACGCCCTTAAAAAGCTGGTGTGGTAGGTTGACAAAATCCAATATGGCGGATCCAATATAATGGTCAAAAATTCAATATGGTGGTTGAATTTTGAAAATCAACCGATTTACACCAAACTTAGTATACGGTGGTTTTTGGGGTCGCTGATGACGAATGCGAGGTTGAATTTGCAAAATTTCTTGACAACGGATCCAATATGGCGGACATATTTTTTGAAAATCAACTGATTTGCACCAAATTTGGTTTCTTTTGGAAACCTGGCTTCCGGCCGCCATATTTGATTGGTTGCTTCTAATTTTGGTCATAGCTCTAATCCGATTGGTGCGGATTTTCAAATTTCAACCAAAAAAAATCTCGCTTTTTTAATTAAAATTTCGCTCCTATTTGACAGGACGAAAACTTATACCATATATATATATATATATATATATATATATATATATATATATATATATATATATATATATATATATATATATATATATATTGTGACAGTGTTTTATAATTAATATTTGCAATAAAATTAAACTTCTAGTAAACTTTTTTGAAACAATATTACTGTTAATATTACCAAAAAATCTGTTTTCCGATGAAATGTCAATTTTCCGGTATTTCCCGATTTCCTATGATAATGAAAATATATCAGTTCGTCATGCTTCGTCGAGTTATCCAGTTTAAAAAAAAATGAAAGCTCTACTTTATCTGGAATCCAAGATATCATACAATTTTGTCGCGCGCTCCAATTTAAAGTTTGAATTTCAAAAGCACATCATGAGAAAGCCGAGCTTCCCCTACCACTCGCAATAACGCACTTGCAAAAGTATCTTCACTTCGGAGGGCTATAACTTTACTAACGATACATAAATTTCATACTTATTAATTGCATCATAAAATATAGGTCTTCGTTTAAAATCTGTGAAAATTTCGACTCTTAATGTTTATAAACAAGGTCTATTGGTCATAGGAGACTTTTTTTTAAATTCGTGTTTTTTCACCAGCTTTCAGGTCCACTTATTCACAAACTTGTATCATTAAAATTAACAAAGGTATTGCAATTATTTGTAAGTAAAAAAGGTATTCCCTTCTTTAAACGGTTTTTTTAACAACAATTTTTTTAAAAATCCATCGTTTTTCATCTTTGCTTATAGTTTGAACTTCAAAGAACCCATTCCGCTTTTGCAAACATCTGTAGAATCATTCTCTGGATGGACAATTGTTTGAACATTCAGTGTCTGGGATAAACAAATAAGATTATTCATAAACTACGAAACCGATTTGGTTCAGCTTTCGCACAGTGATAAAGGCACATAATGGCCTTATCATCAAGGGGTTATACATTACTTTCCGCCTTTCTTGCAAAAGTTATTAATATTTATAAAATAGTGCAAAAAAGGTGGTTTTTCGCCATAATCTTGATAAATTATTTATCGATTTTGACGTATAAAAAATTAAATGAAAGATCTTTTCAATACCCATAACTTTCATTGGGCAAGTTTTCTCTAAAATGGAACCGGAAAATTCTACGGACAGAAAATCGAATTTTCCGACTTTGGATGCTGTTTATTAAAAAACAGGGCTGATCTAGCTGTACTTTTTTACGTATTTATCATCTACCGGGTGCCCCCTACGACTTGAAACTTTCAGATATTTGCAATAAATTTTTACATGAAATCGCTACAAATTCAATAGGAAAACTGGAGTAATTGTTGTTACAAACGTTGCTAGGTACGAAAGAATCAATATCCAGCATTTTAGAATTTTTCAACTTTCACATCGCTGACACTTGATTCTTTACTTGGATATTAATTTACTGATTTTTGGACTTCGTGGTGAAATTAATTGTGAAATAATTCGAAATATGGAATACAGGTTTATTGAGTATGCAGATATGCATCTAATGTATGGTCTTGCATCTTGCAATAATCTGGAAACCAGGAGGTTATATTACGATAGATATCCTAATCGTACTCTTCCAGATCAGAAAACATTTCAACAAGTTGACCAACGTCTATGGGCAAATGGTAGGCAATTCCATTTAATAGGGTAATATTATTAAATGTCTTCCAAATTTTGGAAAAAGAAGTATTGTTGCTGGTCAGGGAAGAACAGTACGTACGCCGCAATTAGAAGATTATATTTTAAATGCTTTAGGTGGCTGCAAGTCCGTTCCTGATTTATCTGACGATCTAAAACATCTACGGTAGTATGGTTTAATGAGTCTTTATAGCCTCTATAAAATATTAAAATTTCATTAAATTATACAAGTCGGTTCAAAACTTAAAGCTGATAAGGTAAATCGCTGGGTACCCCTTTAGGGCTCTGTATCTCCGTTAAGGAACACTATAGAATTTTTTTTCTATGACAAAGTAGACGTATTTTGACCTCCTCTGTATAATCTCGAGAAATTAAGAGGTACTTACTGGACACCCTGTATATATATATATATATATATATATATATATATTTAATAACTAAAAGGGCTGGAAAAGTTAAATACAAAAATTTCGTCTTTTTATTTAAGGGATATCCTATTTCTTTGAAGAATGATACAAATTTATTAAATTAAATGGAATAATCAGCAATTTTAGAAACCCCAATAAAACTCTTAACATATTTTATATTGAACATTATACTTTTAAATGCAAGTTTTCCCCTAAAAATTATAACTTTCTTATATTATACGGGACATCCGTTATATTATCGTTAAAATCGTTCTTAAGTATTAGCGTGGCTGTGACTATTTTTGGTTTTCCTGCGTTTATGGTCAAGTGTTAATGTGTTCCTAAGTTAGTGAATGTGCACATGAAAAATTTCAATAAATCATGAACACTAATTTACATTTTTATCAATAAAGGAATTTTATTATCTTCTGCCAGCGTTTTTCCTTTTTTTGCGACAGTACAGCTGCTGAATAAGTTATAATTCCGTATGGGAGAGAATTCCCTTACTTATGCCATATATTTGAGTCACTACTACCGAGATTCCCAGTTTAGTGAAGGGGTGCTAAAATATGATAACAATAATATATTATGGAACTTGCCGTAGACCAGCGGTTCCCAACATTTTTGTTCTTGCGCACCCCTTCTAAAAACCGGCATAAATTGGCGAACCCCCTGTGTAGTTATTAGGAACAGTAAATGAAAGCGTAAAATTGATTTATTAAAATTTAGTTTCCATGTTCAATAAAAGTTTATAACCAAAAATTAAAACTTAATCGAAAAACATTTACAGACAAACATTACTAAAACTAAAGTGCTTAACTTACAATAAAATAAGCAAAAAAAATTTTAAGTTAAATGGTTTTATTGTAAAGAAACATAATAATGATGCAGAAATGTATTAAAACCTTAAAAATAATTAGGTAGGTACCAGATAGCAGTCATCACAGCACTCTCCTCATCAATCTAGGGCATTGATCAGTGTTGTGGAACCTAACATCTTAACACTGCTTTCCGGCAAAACTGGACTTAAATAGAGGTCCAAGTTTGTTTAACTTAAAAAAAAAATTTACTTATTTTATGTTCAAGTTTTTAGTTTTTTATTTAGCAAATTAATATTTCTCATTTTTTTTAGTTCATTTACTGCCTCATTATTACAAGGTTTCTTTCCTGTCAGTTTATTGCAATCTAACTCCTCAATACGTAAATCTTCCAAAGACTTTATTCAACCTAGTGCCACGTATAAAGAAGATATACGAAAATGCAACCATTCAAATAAAAATAGAAGACAAGACGAAAACGAACCCCATAATACTACAAAGGGGAGTGAGACAAGGGGACACTATCTGTTTACCCTAGTCCTAGAGGACATTTTTAAGGAACTTAAATGGGACATCAAAGGTATAAACATCGAAGTAATATACTTGAACCATCTCAGATTTGCTGATGACATAATCTTAATAGCAAGTAATCTCCAAGAATTGAACGAAATGCTACAACAACTAAATGACGTATCCGCATCTGTAGGCCTTAAAATGAACTACAACAAAACAAAAATAATGAGCCACGAACAGGCAAACATAACAATACCGAACCAGCGGATAGAAAACGTCGAACACTATGTATACTTGGGTCATGACATCAGACTAGGGAAATCAAACCAGGATGCTGAAATAAAAAGAAGAACACAGCTGACATGGGCCGCTTTCGGTAAACTTGCATACATCCTGAAAAATAATTCAATTCCCATAAATCTAAAAAGAAAAGTATACGACACATGCATATTACCGGAGTGTACGTATGGATTAGAGACCATGTCCCTCACCAAAAAGTCCACTAAAAAATTAGAAACAGTCCAAAGAGCGATGGAAAGAAACATGCTTGGAATATCATTAAGAGACAGGATTAGAAACACCGAGATAAGACGCAGAACGAAAGTCAAAGACATCGTGAAGGAGGTTGCAAAGATAAAGTGGCGATGGGCTGGTCACATAGCCCGATATGAGGACAACAGATGGACACGAAGAATCCTGGAATGGAGACCAAGGGAGACAACAAAAAGCACGGGAAAACCTCAAAAAAGATGGGTAGACGACATAAGGACAGTGGCCGGCAAACAGTGGATGAGATTGGCGAAGAATAGAGAAAGATGGAAACAATTGAGAGAGACCTACATCCAGGAGTGGATAGACAGAGGTTGACAAAGAAAGAAAGAGAGAGAGCCACATAAGCTTGTCCTTCCTCAAAAAACTTCGAGCAAATACACAACTGCGTGGTCTGCAGTATTGCCTTGCATTTTGTAGACAGTGGAAGCCCATGACAAAATTAAGGGCAACATCCTTCTTTCAGCTGTCCCATAATTGAACTTTGTTTTTGTTTTGTTCCCACGTGTAATGGACATTATAACGGTCGACCCCCCAGAGGTCCAATAGAGGGGCAAGGCGTTTATATAACAAGATACACCCAAGTTTTGTAGGGAAAACGCTAACTACATATAATTTTTATCCACCCTAATGCCACACAATCCTCGGCGCGCTTTAACCTTTTACGTTAACTGGGCTAGTGTACCGCTAACGATTATCATTTTTAGCCACCCTAACACCACACAGTCCTAGATACGATACGAAATCTTGACTTGGGTGGGGGATTCATGCTTGAATTACGATTATAAATTAAAAAGTCCTTTGATTTTATTAGATATCTAGATTTCAGTTTTAATGTTGTGACTGTCTAAACTCTATGATCCGCCGTTTTGTTTCGGACGCCATTTTGGATTAGGAATTTTTTTCTAAAGTGTAATGTGTTCTACTTGTCAAACCCTTTCATTTGATGCCCATATTGAGGGAATTGTAAAAAAATATGTAATCCGCCATTTTGTGACGGCGGCCATCTTGGATTTACAATGATACTGAATATACATAATTATATTGTCATCAGAACTAAAGGTGTGTACCAACTTTCAGATCAATCGGTCAACAGGAAAGGGGTAAAATTTCAATGAATAGATTTGACCCACACAAGACACAAACAATGCAAGCTAAATAAAACCGTTTAAAAAAGAATACAAAATGAATACAATAATACAAAACATGAAAAATAGCCTCAATAAAATATTTGTGCCTGTTTGGTGGAATAAAGAAATTCAAAATTTGGTTCGATGTCTTAAATCATATTCTCCATTTAACCTTTTTCTGTGCTTATAAATATTTCAGGTAAGTATATGTTGAAAATTCTTTCTCACATAGATATGTTGCACAAAAGGGCAATAATATTTTAATGGCTTTTTTCGCCAAAACAGGATACTCATTTCTTAGACTGAGCCAAAAATCAATTAAAGAGTAATCTTTAAAGTTAACCATCTAACTTCTGTAAGAGGTAGTAAAGAAACGTGGATACTTCCAAAGTACTCACAAAACGCACGTAATAGACGAGGATTTCAAACACTCGATTTTATAAAATTTACAATTTTTACAGCATAGCTTACAATAGTGAGTAACTCTGCAGGAATGCGCTTACATGCCTGTGCTTGTCTATAAATACACACCACAAGACCAGAAAATGTTCCAGTCATTGATTTTGCATCATCGGTGCACACAGCCAAACAAATAGACCCATTTATTTCATTTTATTCAAAATAGTCATTGATTATATCGAAAATTGTTGCATCTATTTTATAGGTTTTAAGTGGTATATAATATCTTCTTGAGTGGAGTTCTTAACAATATATTTAACATAGACAAGCAATAGTGCAGTCTTTGCTACATTGGTCGACTCGTCAAGCTGAATAGCGAAATAATTAAATCTAATTCTTTTTAAAAATTTACTCTCAACATCATTTGCCAAATTATTAATTTTCCGTGACAATGTTGTTTAATAAGAGAACAAGGTCAATTTTCTTTGCCTCTTTTTCCCCATGCAAACACTTCGCGATATCTTTAGCACACATCTTCGACATATATCTCGGAGCACTATCATCCAACGAAATGACAACGGAGGTCGAAAAAACCGAAGGAGAAGATGAATGGGGGACATCACCCTCATAGGAGTGGACATCACCCTCATGAGAGCGGATGACACTATCTCCGAAGTGAATATTCACCATGTTAAGGGCACCTCAGGTGTAATCGCTAGGACGTTCAATAAAAACCGATTGGGGATTGCGCTGATCCAAGAACCCTGAGTCAACAGAAACGCTCACAACATAATCTGGGGCAGCAAGGACACCAATCAAAGAGGTGAACAATTTTAAGAATGCATCTTTAAATGTAATCTTACCATAAATAACATAGGAAATACCCCTATACTCATAACAAGGGTAAGGGAAGAAGTGCTAGATATCACATTAAGTACACCAGGCTTACCAAACCTAGTAGGAAATTGAAGGGTATTGAATGAACCTTCTCTTTCAGATCATAGAATAATCATATTCAGTTTAGAAACTGATCCTCCTAAGCCAGTCCTCAGAAGGAATCCCAGGAAAATAAATTGGGAAAAATACAGCGCCAATCTGAAAACAAACTTAGCACCCATTCAGACCAGAGGACCCGCTAGGCACCATCTGGAGCTGAAAAGTGACTTGAAAGAAGTAAATGAGGCAATGCTCGGAGCCTATGAATCACGCGGCCCCGTACAAACGAGGAAAAGTTGTAGAGATGCACCTTGGTGGAAGGACTATCTATCAGAGCTAAGATCTGAGACGCGGATTAATAGGGCTAAGCGTAACGGAGACCTACAACGAGAAACTTATAACCTACAACAAGGAAAGCTAAAAGAAACAGCTTCAAAAAATTCTGTGAAAACATTCAATCTGTACCTGCCACACCTAAACTACACAAAGTCATGGCGAAGGGTAGTGTCGATACAGCAATGGCACTCAGAAAGTCAGACGGTAGCTTTACGGAAAGCGAAGGGGAAAGACTATTACTCTTACTTAACATTCACTGTAATAGAATACCACGAAAGGCCCAACAAAGAAACTATAGCAATGCTGTAGTGGTCGTTTAAAATGAGCAGTGAACGCCTTCCAACTATTTAAAACCCCAGGAGTAGATGGAATAATCCCGGCCCTGCTCCAACGGGGGTGGGGAGAGATTTTACCACACAAAGTACGCATCAGTCAAACTAGCCTGAAACTGGGCTATTTACCAGAAATATGAGAAGTATCCTGGAACTGGGTTATATACTAAAAATGTAGAGAAGGGCCAGAGTCACCTTCATTCCGAAAGCGGGGAAAAAAGACACTACACACCCTAAATCGTTTATTTTAAAAACGATGGACAAAGCAGTAGATAATTATATCAGAACAGAAATTCTTAAACAGACGCCACTGCACCCTCATCAACATGCGTATCAAGCGAGTGAGTCTACGGAAACCGCAGTGATACAATTAACAAATGAGATTCAAGAAGCACTGAACAGTAAGGAAACTGTAATATGTGCCTTTCTTGATAAAGGGAACACTCCACATGACGCAGTCACAAGAGCGCTTTGACAACAGAGATGTGGACGAAACGACATCCAAATGGATAGCACGACTTCTCTCCACTAGAATAGCAAAGACAGAACACTCTCGCCCTCTGAACCTCAGGGAGGTTAGCCTCTCCACCTATGTGGAGCTTAATTTTAGATCGACTCCTCTATGATCTTACTGACCTCGGCATATCTTGTCACCACCCTAATAGCCTTCACAGTGAAAAGAAACCTTAATCTGAAAACCATCAAAATGGATAGGAATGTTATTGAGTGGAAGTCAGAGGTTTAATATCTGGGAATAACCCTAGATAATAAACTCCTCTGGAACAACCACGAAAAAGAAGTAACTAACAAAGCTACAAAAGCTTTGATGGTCTGTAGAAACTTTGAGGGAAAAAGCAGGGGTACAAACCCAAAAATCATGCAGTGGATGTACACTGCAATAATGAGGTCAATCATCACCTATGGGACAGTGATCTGGAGTAAAAGAATCAGTCTGACTAACACACCAAATCGAAGAACGAGAGCTACCCATCTTTAAGCCGTCCAACATCCTAAGGTTCCTGAGGGAAATAGGACTGGAGGATCTGCTCTAGGCGATAAGGCAATTCCTACGAATTGGCAGCAGTAGAGGGGGACACAATAGATCTACCAGGTCGCAGTGTATTGACCCCAATTCTACGCACACACATACATACATCTTTAGCACATGGTCCAATCAAATTTTCTACCACTGTATGTGTTTGTCCACATCTTGAAATTCTGTCGCTAACTCGAAATGATGCCTCGGGAGCCATTTGACTTATCTTCGTTTAAATTGGTTAGAAAAGAAGAATCTCTAGACTTTTTATTACCTACCAATTTTCTTTTAAAATATTCAACAGGTTTATCCTTATGATCCGTGTGTCTACAAAGAAGGCATGGTTTTAAACTGCTATTGGCCGGGATTTTATTACAGATTACATAAAACGGTTTCGTTTAGTCACTGTCATATTTTCGTTTCATTTCATTTTTTTTTTTTTCACTCTGTTCGCCTATTTTTTCTCTGCTCAGTCTAGCGAGATGGTAGCTCATTACAATAGCCACCCTGTATTGATTCCAAATCAGGAACTAAAGTAGAAGAAGCAATTGATTGTTTGCTCAGTTTTTCGTGAAACTTGACAAAACTACCCGTTTTTAACTAACAATCCATCATACATTTACGGAACAATAATTATTTACTTCCACGTTCGACGTGCACCCGTACGACTTGTACAGCTTCGATATTTGTTATAATTTCTACACAAGAAGAAATTACTAAACTGGTTTACACTACTAATATTTGTGTACACACTATGCATTAACTACTAACTCATTTATCTTTTTGAAATCAGTCGACTATACTCTTCCGTATATGTGTCTACGGCGTTTTTATATCGGCAGACATTATTATCGTTCTTTCGTGCACATTCGGAAAAAGTCTTGAACTTGCCGACTCGTTCGAGAATGTACTCGCATCGCCAGTGGCATAGCGACCCATTGCGTTACAGACTGTTACATGTTGCAATGTTTAATTTAAAATTCCGTCATTAAAATATTTTTTCGCGAACCCCCCTATAGAGCTCGCGAAGCCCTGGAGTTTGCGAACCTCCGCTTTTGAAACGCTGGTCTAGACTAACACGTGAAAAGTCAGGAACAGACATCGTTTCAGCCGTTTCGAAGAATAGTCCGTACAGACAGAAAAACACAGCTTATATCACTCCTGACAACCTCCTCTTCATGTCTGCAAAGTTCCATTAAAAATCGATTTAGCCGTCTTTACTGCCCTCGATTCATTGTCATGAGCAGCTCAGAGTGAGTCCACACGATAACAAAAATTTCGGCGTAGGCGTATTACGCCCATTTGTGTTAAAAATGTCTCGTCCACACGGGCAACTTTTATCGTGCAGTCGTGCAGTCATAAAGTGTTGTGTACGTTTTTTTTGTGGTAACCTAACTTTTTTCTGATTTTTTGATAATATTTATTTATGTATAAATTAAAATGAAAGAAAATAAAAAAAATAATTGCAGCAATGTTGTTATGTAGAAAAAGAAAACTAAAGAAAAAATTACAAAAGATAAGGACATTATTAATATATTCTTTATTAAAAAAACGGAAAAGTCGTCGCTACTAGGTCCGGTCTGTTTTTGAGAAAACATTGGAGAAAGGCTTGGACATACTAATGATTGAATTCAAGAAATGCGAGAAAATGACCCTGATTTTTTAAAAATATTTTCCTGTTACTCTTGGTGAGTTTGAAAAGCTGTTGTTGGGCCAATAATTAGGAAACACGCTATGGAAATGTATACAGCTATACCCTTTTTACTAGGTTTGAAAAAACATTGTAATATTTAGCTGATGAAATCAGCATGTGAAAGCAACAGTGCGAATTCCGAGTCGGTAAACAGTGTTTTTGAAATTAGCCATGTTACTTGTGCGATAATATGAGACTCTTTAAAACAAGTTTTATTTCCGAAGTTTGCCACTTCTACCTGATAAAGAATTGCCAAGGAGTTCGAAGACGAGAGTTTCAATATAAAGTGTCATTTTAACAATCGTTTTAATAATTACAATTGTTTGTAGTTTTTAGAAGAATACATTACATATGACACTAACTGGATTTCTGTTATTAAATTTCCATCAATGTTAATTTTTACTTTTTAATTGTTTATAATAGGTTTATATAAAATTTGCTAAGGGTAGGGTTACCAGACGACATTAATTTTCCTGACATGTCTGAAATTTTAGCCCCTTGTTAGAAAGAAACAGGAAAAAACTGCAATTGTCAGTATTTTTTTGAAATTAAAAGAGGAAAATATAA
The DNA here is from genome assembly GCA_034092305.1 of Diaprepes abbreviatus. Taxonomy (NCBI): domain Eukaryota; kingdom Metazoa; phylum Arthropoda; class Insecta; order Coleoptera; family Curculionidae; genus Diaprepes; species Diaprepes abbreviatus. Next base: position 1,760,397 of record JASJET010000203.1, on the reverse strand, counting down.
GTAATGAAAAAAATATTTATTAATCATTCTAGTGAGAAAAAATAAATTGATTAAACATTAACAAAATGAGTGAATTGTTAATTTAGTATATTAATAAATTTAGTTATATACTTTTTATTGCTTGATGTTTCTTTTGGCAATTGCTGGACTTTTATAACCATTTCATGACATTCTTCACATGATATTATCTTTAAGTTAAATTGTGTCTAGAGTAGAACCTTAACAGAAGACATTGTTGTAAGCAAACTATTACTACAAATTATTAATTATTAAATTACTACATATATTTTTAAGTTACTCTTATGGATTAATAGATAATTATAGTCTAATATTTAATACTCCCTTAAGAAACAGTTATATCTTAAGTAAATTTATGTTCTAATAGGCTCAAAGAAAAGCATGCCTTAATCTCCGAAACTCTAAAACTTTACTTTTTACAGAGACCATTAGTTTTGTTCATATTGTCATTGTCCCATAAATACACACTTTTTCATTCAGTAATCATGTAAATAAATATTTATGTTATATGTGTTAGTACGCCTATGACTGTAAAATATATAATTTAGATACAGAATAGAATTTAAGTAGGACATGAACATTGAGACGAGATGAACTAAAATCAAAACACTACAATAGTAACATTAATTTAGTAAGTAAGAACAAAAACTGTTGTTACCTCATGAATTAGTGAACATTATAATAAAATATTAAAAAAGTAATATTAGAAGATTTATTTGAGTTCATCGAAACCAGTGACAAACTAAAAGCAGAACTAGCAAAGTTATAACATTGGTGGCAGTGAAAGGCAAAGCTTATAACAATATAGACAGTCTATGTCTCTCCTTAGTCCACTACGCTCCCATTAATGAGAATACTCACTCGATATTGGCATTTGATGCTTTGATTGCAAAAATTTTGAAAATCTCACTGCCTTAACATAAAAACATTCAGATAAAATGTCCGGATATTTACAGAAACGTTAGGGATATTGTCAGGGAATCTCATTATTTGATCTGGTAACCATAGCTAAGGTCATGTCTGTGGATTAGCGTCTCGATATCAGAGATTGTCGTTGAATAGAAATTGTATTATATAATGGCCTTTATTTCATAAGCTTTAATTTATATAACGAACACCTGTATTATTGCAATTGTTATAAAATTAATAAAAAAATGAACAAAAATCGTTTTTTTTTTGAGGACCAAGCAGAATGATCTTCGGTAACAAGCATTTTTAATAAATTAAAACAATTTAACATAATTCATAAATATCCATTATTTCAAAACTCGCTAAATAAAATATATAAATGAAACAACAAAGTTTAAAAAAAAAAACATAGGTTATGTTTTCATACAAAATATTGAAAATAAACAGTTTCAACCATTTTTAAAGCAGTCCGCTGAAAACTTCAACATCATTTGGCGTAATGACCTTGGAAAAGGCGGATTTAGGCGGGAAATCTTCGGTCTTTGTCTTTTTTTAAATCTAACAAATCACAATGCTTGAAATTTGACATATGTCTTATTACGCTACGCTGCCGCCCAGATTTTTCTTATCGTGTGGACTCACTCTCAGAGCTGTCAAGGGTGCAAGAAACGCTCGCTTTATTCAAGTAGTGCATTATGCCTCGGCACTTGTCAGATCTGCTTTCCCCTTGCCCCTTAAGCACCAATAAAAAAAAGTTGGTATATAAAGCCCTAACAGCTATCAGTTATCATTTCTAGATGCTATTTTTGGGTAAAAAACATTTTATACATGAAATGGAGACACAAAAATAAGATTATTTCACAAGATATCGGACTTTCGTTCATAATTTTTTAACGAATTGCGAAATATTTATGGTTGAAAATGCCATGGCACCAGACAAAATTCAAAACTAATAAGTAATAATATAATATTTTTACATTTTTGCCTTCAATATGTTTCGCTATGTATATTAAAAACACAAATTCCTAAAAAAAAATAATTTGTAGATTATTTACTGTTCAAATTAACACTTTAACCGCTTTATTCAGATTTGCTCGGAGCTACTCAGGGTTTGATGCACCCGAGCTTAAAACTCTTGAATCGAGGGCAGTATTTGAAAATTAGCCTGTACAGACACACACTTCAATTTTATTTATATGTATAGATTCATACATTTAAGTAAATTATGTTATTATTTATTATTAAATCAGATGACAACATTTATATATAGTCGTAAATCCATTCTCTTAACAAGTTTTATTTTTTCTAAGTAAAATAATTCCATGCTGAATTCTTTATATTAAATGCATATTTTAATTACAGCACTACTGTATCGATATCGACAAACCAAATCGATAGACTTACCTTATTATTCTTGAAGAACTACAGTTGTAAGGTTTTTTCTCTTTATTTTATTCAGCTAGAAAGTGACAAACGAATAATCTCAAGTAGACAAGATTTTGAACTGAATATGTCCTTTTGTTGACAACAGAACTAACCTCACTTTTTTCTGTGTATTAACAACTTTTTAATTTCATTATAAACTCTTTATTAAAATGAACGACCATCTCGTAAGTGAATTATAAATTTTTATTTTATTTATTGTACATAAACCTGACGATTCAACAAGGTATTTTTTTCTAGGTCAGTGAATTTCAGCGACTTGGAGTAGACGAAAGATCCGCTGTTTTGGCTTTACAAGTTTATTTGGAATTATGCGAAGGTAAGACCAGTAAAACGAAACATTTTATTTTTAAAACTATTTGATACTCTTTTCTGTTTTGTCTAGAATTTCAAAAAATATCATTACTCCTTTTTTCTCACCCTCTATTGCCCTCGTTTGAATTTGTTCCATTTACCTGGTTGGTTAGGAAGTTTGGATAAGGTATAGAGGGCAGGGATAAAAGCTTGGATACAATTTCCTCTTGAATTTGGGATTGGAGGAAAATCATGAGCTCACGTGGGCAGGGTTCTTTAATGTCCCTGAAGTAGGTCTCTCCTACACCAGAATTATATAAGAGTACCTACCCGCTACTCTCTTATTAATACTATTTAATATAAATAATATAAATTTTCAATTTATAATTTCTGAATGTGTAAACATTACCTAATAAATGATAATATTTTAGTAAAGAGATATTGGGACCCTGAATATGAATACAATGCAACTCTGAAAAAAATTGTGATAAAAGCAAAGAAAAAGCCTGCAGAACCATACAGTTTATTTATCCCAATTGCTACTTCTGAAAATGTAAGCTTCATGAAGTTAAAGCAGTTTTTGAAGAATTGTAATGTAACAAGGTAAGTAACATATTCTTATTTTGTCTGTACTAATTTTTGGTTACTTGAACTGCACACAATCAAATTAACATATAAAGATAAAATTAATATATTTTAAAACTTTAATATTTCAATAAATTTTTTTAGTAAATTGAGTAATTTTTCTCTCCCAAAAGTATATGGTTTCACTTACTTTATATATGATTTTTAAAAAAGTATTCTAATATAGAGTATGTTTGAAAAGCTTGTACTTTTAAAACAATAAAGAATAATTTGATTGTATGTATTCTTTGAAATCAAGTGGTTTTATAAAAAGCCACCAAATTTTGGGGGTGTTACTTAAAAACGTACCTGTGCTTTCTCTAGATACTCTGACATATTCCGCTCGGTGTTCAGAATTAGAAATTTATTGAACACATATATCAACATTTTAAAATAATTTTGGAATTTGAAAAACTAAAAAATGCAGGCCTTTCAAATAGAAACATTTTTCAAAGTGTATCAAAATAGTTCTATATTAAGTAGTAAATAATGCAAGGAGGGAAAAAATTTTTATATTAAATTTAAAATTTTCTTTTCTCTTTAAATTTTCTGATATATTCTCTACAATACTTAATTTTCTCTTTTAAAACCTCATAAACCTTGTTAAATATTAAGTCTGTTTAATATTCCAATATACAAGGCGGGTAAATTAAGTAATGAGACGGATTTTTTCGAATTTTTTTACTCAAATAAAATTACAATTCAATATTGTCTCCCTTAAAATAACTGCCTTGGGAAGCCACACAGCGCTGGAAACAGTCCTTCCAATCCTCAGAGCAGTGCTGGAACTCAGATACTGGAATAGTGGTCAGATGGTCAGTTAGAGCCGTTTGTATGTTTTTGTGTCCCAAAATGACATCTCTTGAAGCAATTTTTCCATCTTGGGGAAAAGGAAAAAGTCAGGTGAATAAGGAGGTTAAAGTGCTACAGGAAAGGTTTTTGCTGGCGAAAAAGTCATTTAATTAAAATTGCTGTGTGATAAAACGGATTGTTATGATGCAACACTCAGCCGTTGTTGATGTTTGTTCTCACACCCATGATTCTTTTTCAAAGTGTTTCAGGGAACTCTCGAAAAAACTGTTTGACCTAGGCGCACAAGCTCTTTATGGGTGACTATTGAAAAAGCAAATTAGCATGCATTTGATCTTTCACTTGCTCATTCTTGATTTTTTATCCCGTGGGTCGTACTCAAACACCCAAGACTCGTCACTTGTAATAACACGTTCCAGAAAATGGTGAACATTTTCCATTGTTTCCAAAAAGGCAAAATACCTTTCTCTTCCGATATCCTTTTGGTCCTGAGAAAAGTTTTTTGGAACCATTTTTGCGCAGAATTTCCTCATCCCAATTCATAGGTCAAAATCTGAAGAACGATGGTATGAGTTAAATTCAATTCTTCCTTGATTGTTCTGCTTTTCAAATGACAATTTGAATGCATAAGATTTCGAATTTTGTCGACATTTTCATCAGTTCTTCAAGATCGACTGTCTTCCTTTTAAAAATGCCTGCCCACCAAAAAAACCTGTGCTCTTAATAAAACACAGTCTGCACAGCACTGTGCCTAAATTTGAAACAAAAGCTGATAGTACACCACTGTTCGAACGTTCACCTTCTGCCCCACCAAGTCCCTCGTCCCAATAGATAAAATATTTCATTTGTAAACATCTCAAAATCGTCATATTATATTTCATAAAAATGGTACCAACTAACAATTTTTTTTTAAACTCGTAAACAATCGCCTAAACAAAAACTTATTTCTAGTCTTTTTCTGGCTATTGTGCATCCAGACTCAACTTGCATATACTATGAAATATCTCAGGACTTAGTAGAGCCCAAAGAAACCACTGCAAAGCACCTTCGAATCAACAAGCAGGAAAAACTTGATGCTGACTTGAGAAAGCACAGGAAAACTATCGAACAAGCAGCACTTTTGGGAATTCCTATAACTATTGTTTCTACAGAGAAAAAGAAGGAACAAGAAGGTGTAGAAGAATTTGCACAAATTGTAGAAGACGAAGATGACTAAAAGATACATGTGTAGTCTGTTTTTATTATATAAATGATAAAAATAAATAATTTTTTTTTTATGACCAATGACATTCTTATTTTAAAAATATAGTTTTATTTAAGAGACTTAATCCAAATTATTCTATATTTATAACTAAAGCAAATAATTTTATATTTCTTAAAAGTAAAAAATTGACAATATGCACTACTGTAATACTAAAACCAGATATATTTCCCACGTATGTTTTCAGGACATAAAAGTATAGTATTAAAATATCTGTCATATGCAATAAAAATTTAAAATTTTGCTTCTACTATTTTATGTGACTTCTGGCCCTATTTCTTTAAACACAGGATTAAAATTTCTTATTGTAAATTTAAAAGAAGAATTGGGTCTTGGCTGGACTGAATACCATAAAAACTTATGGGAATTGAATTCTAAAATTAGTTAAAAGATCCGATAAGCTCAAGTTCGAGCAGGCAAAGGTTTGGTTAACTAAAACTCGATAAAACTTGTACAATGTTAACTTTATGTATAAAGAAAGCTTAACAGGTGGTTCGAAAAGTCCCGATATTGACAGATAGATGACGACTCTAACAACATATGCATACGATTTTTAGGTAGTACCACCCTTTAAAAGATACCTGTCAAAGTTTGATGGTATTCCGACCGAAATATTGAAATTTTAGTAACGCTCCTTTTGATATTTTTAAAACAATGGAGAAAAACGAGGGTAATTACTTAGATTAAGTAAGGAAGACGCCTTTTTTTTTTGAGAAAATTTGGACACTCGCCCCCTATTTCGAGTTCGTAGAATACGGTTCTGACCTCGGTTTTCCATAATTTTACTTCAGTTTTACGGAAAACAGGGAAAAATCACTTTCAACTTTAGGATCAGTTTTTTGCACTAAATCGTTAAAATTTTGTTACAACCACAAATTCCATAGAAATAGGAGCTTCTATATTATATAAAAATTCATAAATTGCATTTTTTCTAATGGAAAAACCAAGAAAATTATCAAAAAACAAATAAAACTGCCTGCGTCGTAGCGTGACTTATTCCGAAAGGTGAATGATTTGCGCTGTTGCCAGACCGCAAATATGATTGTGGAATTGACGTATATTCTTTTCTTTCTATTAAAATTAGAAAGAAAAAGACCTGAAAAACATTTTTCGTTTCCCTCTGATGTCCCGCCTTCGCGTGGTCTCTGCTGGACAATATCATTCCTTAATTAATAAATCTAGGTGGGTTTAGATTAGTTTCAGTTTTCTAAACTAACTAAAACCAAGCTAAACTTGAACGATCCAAAAATTAAACTATGTTGTTGACAGCGATGGGTAACTTTTATAGTTATACCACAAAAAGGACAACGTCGCAACGAATATTTGTCGTTTTCGCGAGTCTGATGGACGATCACGTTTCCGAGATGTTTTTTAGGTTTTTCGTTAAAAATACCAAGTTTTTCTAAATTTATTTGCTAAAATTTGTGAAAAAATAGAATATATTTCAAATTACCACCATTTAAAATAAATAGGTAAGTTCGGAGTTGTCTTCTGAAATAAAAGTGCTTTGTGAAGTGACGCTTGGTGTTTTTGAGTTTTCCGGGAAAGTGAGAAAAAATAGTAGAAAACCAAAGCCAGAATTGTGTACTACGATCTCGAAATTGATAGTATAGACACTTTTTCAAAAAAAAAAAAGGTCGTTTTCCTAGTACCACCGTGTCACAGATCGATGGCAAAACTGCATAAATCCACATCTACCTTATTCTCCAGATTTAATCCCCAGCAATTATTGCCTCTTCGCAAACCACAAAAAAAAGCTCGCTGGAAAAAGATATGGCTCTAACATAGGCTGCTTTTTCTGTCTGTCTGTACGGGCTCATCTTCGAAACAGCTGTACCGATTTTGATGAAACTTTTGACATAAAGAGGAAGCGATCAGGAGTAATATAGGTTACCTTCTTCTGTCGGTCTGTACGCCCCGAAAAACTGTACGGACTAGAAGGGGAGGTAGTCAGGAGTAATATAGGCTATTTACCTATCTGTTTGTAAGCGCTAATCTTCGAAATAGCTGAACTGATTTCAATGAAACCTTATAAGCATGAAAGGAGTGAAATAGACCGCTTTCTTTGTTTATTGCTAATGAAAATTGCACTTAAATTTCACACGAAGTAGCAGGGAAAAACTAGATAAATAAAAATAGATATATATTAAAATGTGTTTAAAGTACTAAGGCAATGATCAGCGAAAGCAATAATGGATTATGTGCACTAAGTGAACACCTGTTACGTACGTTATAATTTATGAAACGCTCTTTGTTTATAGCATTAAAAAGCAATAAAACACTACATTTTCACATTGTGATTAAATCCCTGCTTCTTGACTTGAATTATTAACTGTTGGGCGCCGAATTAGAAAATACAGGGTGTGCTATCTTTTATGTCGGTATGTAAACATTGTATAACTTTGACATTTACCAACCGATTGATTTGGTTATACGTGTTTTTGAAACGTCAATTCAATACAAATTTAACCATGAGTCGCTTTATACCGAAACAACACGCCGAAATAGTGACAATGTACATTGAAAATAGTCGTTGAGTTGTGTCAACTCAACGTGCCTATCGTCGAAGATATCGTGGCCAACAGGCACCGTCTGACAACACTATCGGTCGTTTGGTTTCGAATTTTGTTGAGTACGGGACAGTGGGAGATCGTCAACATACCGTTCATCAACGACCAAGATGTTCCAATGAACTGGTTGAAGCGGTAAGAGAGAGCGTTGCCCAGAACCCAAAAGTGTCGTATCGTCACCGCGCTTAGCATTTTGCATTTGTTTTCATATAAAGTGCAGTTAACACAAAGAATATTACCGACAGACCGTCCACGTCGCTTGAAATACGGCCAAACAGTGGCTCGATTGGTTGACACTGAACCTGATTTTTAGAAGCAAATTTTGATGACCGACGAGGCCCATTTTACACTCTAGCGGCGTTAATAAGCAAAATTGCCGCATTTGGGGGACGGAGAATCCACACGAGATCCAGGAAACGCCATTGCATGACCGAAAAGTGACTGTTTGGGCCGGCGTTTGCGCCAAAACCATCATTGGGCCATTTCTTTTTTTTTCAAAGAAAACGAAACGGTCGATAGAAATCGATATCGGTGGATGTTGGGTCATTATGTCTGCCCACAAATGCGTAAAAAAGGTCTTGATGATTACTGATTTCAACAAGGTACGACATTGACTGGCCACCCAGATCTCCAGATTTGACCGCTCCGGAATTCTTTTCGTGGGGTTATTTAAAAAGCAAAGCATACGCCAGCAAGCCTCAGACCATTGAAGAGCTCAAGGCATACATTCGTGCCGAAATCACCGCCATACCACCCGAGATGCTCGAAAAGGTAATGGAAAATGCTTTGGTCAATAAAGGTGACCACTTGATCGATGTAGTAATCAAAAACTAGTCTCGATAAATTGTAAAGGACCAAATTTAATAAAAATCTCATATATAGAAACCAGTTTTTTTTTTCAGTTATTCAATGTTTACATACCGACATAAAAGATGGCGCACCCTGTATTTATTTAATCAAAAGTTATTCATGTTGAAAAGTGCCCATTTTTCAAATGTTTGACGATTTTTAACTCCAAAACAATGAGTCGGAGGGGAAAAATCATCAGAGATACTTATTACTTAGAATCGGCCGAGGAACACGAAAATATTTGTTTTACAAAAAACAATTAATAATTTTTTCGTTTATAACAAATTACCTGACCATTTTTCGAGAATCCTCTCTTGATATTCGTAATGAAGGGGTCAAAATACATATAACTTTAGTGGAGCCATGTTTCTTCATAGGCTACCAAAACCCACTGGGCTCCCCAACTATAATAAAATCAGAGACGCATTCGCCGTCTAAATTGCATTCGATCTCTCATTAAGAACACGTCAACCTTTTTTCCACAAAAACACCTTCGCCGATTCAGCTTCGATAAATCGCCCACTTAAGTCAAAGGTACTATGTACCTTAATGTCACCAAAAAGATTTCAATTCACTATGTTCTGCGTTGGATTTATTAAAAGTAGAAAAAAATAAAACAAAAAAGGAAGGGTTACAATATATTTTTAATTTTTCTTACAGGATGCGTCTTTACAAAACGACCGTCAAAACCACATATGCACACACACCATAGTATTCCGAATACATAAAAAAATTCTGAGTAATCTACTTTCCTTAACATCAAAATGAAATAAGAATTACATTTAAACATCTTACATAGAATATTGTACTAATCCTAAAAATTCAACACTATTTGTTGAATACTACTACACTAATCAATAACCTGTTGATAAAATGAAAGCTTAAGACCAGATTCTTGACTTATTGGCACATTTACCACAACAGGTAATTTGATGCGTCAATACAGATTTTTCCATTAAAAATAGTACTGTTGGAAAAAATTACCCCAAAAACTCGGTCTGTAATAAAATTAAACGCTAACTCTAAACATTAAATCATCTTAATCAACTACTACATTTAACTTATTTACTTTCTTCCTCTTTCTCGACTTCATCGGACTTTTCCTCTGGCTTTTCGGCTTCCTCAGAGTCTTTAACGTCACCCTCGTTTTTTTCTTTCTCTGCGCTCTTAAACCTAAATATTAAAAAAATAGCCTACTTACAATGTGTAACTTAATATTTTATTTATAACAAATATGTCGTAATAACGACTTATAACAATATATATCCTAAAAATGAGTTTAAACAAATACCTTTTTTTTTTCCCGAGATATTCAATTTTGAAAATTTCAAATTTTAAGAATTCTCCAAGTTTCGGAAAGCATCACCTTTAGTAACTGATGAGCTTTTAAGGGACAATTCTGCTAAACCATGATTTTTAGGGCTATCGAAGCATCACTCATTCTAAATTTATCATTAATTTTTCAAAATAAATTTGTTTAAACAAATTATTGTAAAATTCATTATTTTTTAAATAAATGCTTCCATTGCATATTACAAAAATAAATACGTTTAAAGGAATCGTTTTCGAAATTACGATATATTTTGTTGTAAATAAAATCACAAACAATTTTACAATTTAAAAAATAATGAATTTTGCAATAATTTGTTTAAACAAATTTATTTTGAGAAACTAACGATAAATTTGGATTGAGCGACGCTTTCCTTTATAACATCCATTGTTTATCAGAAATGTCACAAAAGGTGTAAATTTTCGAAACTTGAAAAATTCATGCAATCTGAAATTTTCAAAATTAAATATCTTGCAGAAAAAGAAAGATATTTGTACAAACTCAACGGTATTTGAAAGAGTAAGACTTAAAACTTAAGAAACTATGTATAGTTTTTTGAGAAAAAAAATGTCGCGATGATACATAACCTCAAATATAGACTAAAATCAGTTTTTTTGCACAATATTTAAAGAACCTGACGTGATGGAGCAGTTCTGGGCCGTATTCGATTTCTACAAGAAATGACTATTCTTATTCGATGTACAACTTTCACGTCATGCTATATAATTCGATTTTTCTTGTCATTAGTGAAATTTCAAAATTAGTATCTGTGATTTTCTGTTCGTGTCTGTGATTTATTTTTGTTTTCATACATGAAAAACAAATTGTGTGATCAACCGTACGCCAGAAAAGGCAGTGAATGCGCTCAAAAACTATGTTTTAGAGATACCATCTTCATAGTAACCAAAATGCTTTTTGAATTGGTTTAAAAGTATGCAAAAGTATATTTATTGATCATCGTAGAGAATATTTTGAAAAATAATAAAACCATTTTCAATAACAAATATTTTTAATAATTTGTTATTGATTATTTTGTCAAAATCCAATTTTCATTTAATTACCTGTCAAATCTTTCTCCGTTGACTCTAGAGTCTTCATCGTCGTCATCACTCTTATTGCCATCAGTTTCCTCGAGCAACTCTCCTAAATCCTTGTCTACTGCCTCCCACAGTTTATCGTCGTCTGTAGACTTAGAAGTGTCGCCTTCCTTGGTTTCGCCGTCATCTTTAGTTTTATCCTTTTCAGCTTTTGCAGGCGAAGTTTCATCAACTATAAACATTTTTAAAGCATTAGAAACTCATATGGCTAAAAAAATCGGGAATACAAAGCAGTATAGTTACCCGTCACTGCCCTTTATACTTTAAGAATAAATTTAATTCGTACAGTTTGCTTATTAAGTTGAAATTGACACATCTGGTGTATGTAACTCATACTAGTCCTGTTCGCAAGACAATCAGAAAGTCGTAAGCGCCAATCAGATCATCCAAAAATAGTTCACAAAGTGTCTGTCACCCGACTGTTTTTGTAAATTCTGGTTGACGCTGATGAGTTTGCGATTTCTCTACGACCAGGCCTAACGAGAGTAAATTTTTGGAACACCAAATTTTGGAAAATTGTCACTTTTCATATTGACTACCTAAATAAGTTTTAAATTTCCATCTGTGTAAAAAAAATATGTTCAAAAAAATGTTTTATATACAAACAAGTATTCATACCTTCCATTTTGACGTCCTTCTTTTTCTCTTTTTCGGCGGTCTCTTTGCGTTGCAATTTTTCAGCCCGTTTCTTTAATTCTTCATTTTCCTTGTGTCTGATATAACGCTGCATGTGGAAACGCTTCCTGCAATGCCTAAAAAAATTAACAAATTAATTATTTACTTATAAGGTTGCTCCTAAAAAAACGATAGAGATGTATATCTGTACAGATGTAGTTTGAATACGAGTAAGTAGCCTCACCCGTCCCCTGATATGCTTTGTATAGGACATTTTAAGCAGCGCGCCCACTGGTTCGGTTCGGTTCAGACCGCTCGGCTCCGCACAATCGGCCAGTTTTGGTTTACACGTAAATAAATGAGAGCCCGCTCACTGGTTCCGACCGACTAGAACGCTTTCAGCATCGGAACCAGTGAGCGGGCTCTCATTTATTTACGTGTAAACCAAAACTGGCCGATTGTCCGGATCAGAGCGGTCTGAACCCAACCGAACCAGTGGGCGCGCTGCTTTAGTTGCATATTGATCTTTGTCACGAAAGGACGTTACGGAGCCGTGTTTTTGTATTCGCATCCAAAAGGACCCAAAATGACGTACGGAGCGACTGCTAAATTCATGAAGAAGCCAAAGACATTTGTTATGAAGTGGGATGAAACGCCATTATGATGTAAAAAAATGGCAATGATCTACCGGATCGTGGCTCCATGCAAAAAACAACGACAAGAGATGACAGGATGATTCTACAATTATTCCAGAAGAATTCTCTCCTATCATTATATGGTGGGCAAACGATTTTGCATAAAAAGGAACTAAATGTGTTGTGTGATACTATTAAGACGACTATTGACCAATGAAGTAAAACTTCGTAGGACAATAAAGAAACCGCTACTGTCCGAAAAACACAAAAAGAGACTCATCACGCTCTGGACGCTCCATAAAATAGTGTTGAAAGACCATAGATTAAAATTGTCCGAGATAGCTTAAGCTATAAAAGTATGAAAATAACACCTAGGTAATATTTTAAATAATTTTTTGATAATGCGGAAGCTCGGTGCGAAATAGGTGCCGAGTTTGCCAACGCCCGAGTACATTCATCAGTCGTTGCAATGGCTAAAATTAACGAATTGAAGTTGGAATTGTTTGTTCATCCACCTTACTCGCTAGATTTAGCACCCAGCGACTACCACCTGTTCCCTAACCTCAAAAAATTGCTTGCTGAACTAAGATTTCAGATCAACAAAGTAAACGCGGAGTACATTCATCTCTTTAAAAAAAAAAAAAAAAAAAAAAAAAAGAGGTATGTGATGGTGTACCAAATTAGGTTGTGATGCATAAAACGGTATTTTTCTTCACGTGATTATAGCAATTTTGGCTGTAAACAATTGTATGGTTTGGAACAGACTTGATGGTCTCTATTTTAATCTAAAATCTCTTTGCTTTTTAAGAGATGCGTATACTCCACAATGTTTATTTATGCTTGTAAATTACATAATATTTCACTATTGTTCACAATTAACTTCACCTTGTTTCACCAATAAAAACCAGTACCTTTAAAATACAACTAAAAATCGATTAAAATCAAAATGATATTATTAGTGAAGGAAAAAGTAATGCCAATTGTCATAAATTACTGTATAATAACTAATGATAAACAATATTGCTAGGTAGATATTCTAGCTATCTTTTGAACAAACATTATAAGTAGAAGCCAATGACTTTTAGGTAAAAGCGATCGTTTATAAATCGGAAAATTCGATATATTCCAGAAATTACATTACTTAATATCTTATAGAACTTGAATAATTAAAAAATATTAATAAGAAATAAAATTTCTTTCTTTCAATCTTAAAAACTTCATATTTTTTTAAAAACACAGCGTAGACTTAACAACAAGACAGATCACATGGCAGTTGCCATGGTTACCATAGGTAGGGAATTTTGGCAAGGGGTTTCTCGTCTGTGCCTGTCTCTTTAGTTGCAAGTTATGTAATTACATTAATAAATTGGTCATCATGTAGCCCTGACCTAAACCCCACTGGAAGACCTCAGAAGGTGCTTAAAGGCCAAAAAATTACCAATTTAAATGAATTGTATTAAGTAACTCAACACCAATTGAACTTTACACCCTTAACATTTAGATGAGTTAGGGATATCTAATAAAACATTATACTTTGTATTTACAGAATAGAATAGAATAGAATATAAATTTTATTAGCAAAACATATTAACGAATATATTTAAGTTTGAAAATGATTCTATTATTATAGTTTCTTTTTAATTAAAATTATTGTTTTATATATTTATACTTCAATGGCCTTTAAATATTTTAAGTTTACTTTATTTCTTAATATTGTTCCTAATTGTTGACCTACTTACCCAGCTAGAATGTCAGGATATTCGTTCTCAGTACCCCTTGGAAGAAACATTCTGCACAAATCACAATAGTATGACTCAATCTTTTTGATTTGCTCAATTCCGACGCTGACCTTCTCCTTTTTCTTTTCCTCTTTTTCTGCCTCCTCATTTGAGCCTAAAAACGGGAAAGATATAGATTTAAACGATACACCTATAAGTAACAATTTACACTGGGATTTAATCATCTGAACCAGAAAAATGTGCATAAAAGGCATGATTTTTAATTTTAAAACGACAGTTGTGTATTTTTTTTATGTATATATGTTGATAACTCCGGAATGGCGGCAATAACTTAAATGAAATTTTTTGGTTTACGTTCAGGAATTTGCCACGGTAGTCCCATGTTTTTTTTGCCGAAATTGGTTCATCATAAATTTAAAATTATTTTTAAAAAATTCAATATATGTCAGATCCCACATGGCGGACTAAAAATTTAATATCCCTCCACTTTGTTAAAAATTTCTTGCTGGACGGATTTAGAGTGTAAATAAAGAATTTAAAATTGTTTTAAAATAATTCAATATGGAAGATGGTCTAGAAAATTATATTCCTGGATAATGTCCAGAATTGGTACTGGGGAGTTTTCGAAATTCAATATGGCGGATCCAATATGGACGAGACGTTAAATCCTGAAATGGCTCCATAGTTGCCAAGTTGTCCTTTGGTGACATTGACGTTGAAACAAGTGTCAAATTATGTGTTTACACTCAAAAAGGTTTACACCGTCCCAGTTTTGATATAATATAATAAGTTAACAAAAAGAACTTGCCTTAAAAAGCTTGAAACAAAATTGTTTCTTTTGAAATTACTTGAGAATGTTTATTTCGCAAATGTTCTATTAAATTATCATTTCTTGGACATGAACAATCACATTTCAAGCATTTAAAATTAAAAAGATTTCCGTCGTTGGAATTATTTTCCAGACAATGAACTTCGCGGCAAAATGTTTTCCACATAAATCGCAGGTAAAATTCATTTTTGAACAATTATAAAAGGACGCTAAACACCCAGTATCCAAAAACTGGAAACAAAAACATAACCTTAAACCAAAAAACGATGATAAAACTGCTCATGGACAATTTGGCAACCATGGAGCTATTTCAGGATTTAACGTCTCGTCAATATGGTGGGTTCAAAATTTTACGTTTTTCTTATTTTTCCAAGATTTGTATTAGGAGGTTTTAAAAATACTCCAAAAAACTAAAAATTTTTATATGAAAAAGAAATTTTTTAAGTCGACGGCAAATTATTTCTAAATTAAACAAAAAACATCTAACCCGAGATACATACAAGTTACGGTAAGAAAATAATTACAAATATTTCTCAATCTTTTCATATGAATCACATTTTGTAGGTGATTTGATGCAGACTTCAAAAATTTCAATTTCATATAAGAATTTCTATTCCTCGTTTTTTTTTTTAGAAGTCGTTTCGTTTTTTTTTGTATAAAAATGTTATCACACAAAACTTTTGTAACATTTACTAACTATATCGTGTATTTCTGCTTACCGGCATTTTCTTCAAGTTCTCCAACAGAATCAATAGTAGTAAATTCATCGAGATTGTCCTCTTCAGCGTCACTCGCATTTTCAGATCGCTGCTTACGCTAGAATAGAATATAATAAATATTTTGCATTTTTTCAGAACTAATGAGACTGTAACAATTGTAAATCTCACGGTTTTAATTACAGTGCTTTTAAAAAATATTTACCTTTAAATGCTCAATGGAACACAAATGATTCTCATAAACCATGGGACTCTTGAATGAAATCTTGCACACTTTACAGTAAGGCAACAAGAACTTTTTCATGTTCTTATGCGCGGCGCTGTTCTGATGCACCTTTCTCTCCTGCTTGTAGTTCAACTTGCAAAGCGGGCAGAACACTGTATGCTCTGTGATGTTTTCGCCAGTTTTTTCAAGTTCGTTTTGGGCGTTGCGCTGAGCTTGACGCATTTGGGCTAAAAAATAGATTTATTGAAACAACTGATTTATAAATTTTTTTCAAATTTTTAAAGATTCAAGAATTTTTATTTGAAAAAATTTCCAAAAAAAAATGCCACTTTATGGTCGTATTGCGTCTGTTTGTCTATTATAACCCCAATTTTATTCAGTTTCGTCCAATACACGCAATTTTTATGTAACTTTCTCCTGCTGCATCCTTTTCGAACAATGTCTCTCTACCAAGCAACAGATCTGCATAATTGTAATTTGTATGTTGGTCTTTAAATAATAAAAATCCTAAGCGTCATTTAAAATGAAACGGTCACGCTACAAGGCAACTTTGGAAAGTCTAATAAACTAGGAAAGAATTTCTATTTCTAATTTCATCTCAAATTCTTCGTCTCTAAGATTAATACACTTTTGCACAAGTTCAAATCAATTCTTGAAACATTTTTTTTTACTCTCAAATAGACATGGTTTTTGAAAACTACAACAGCTTCTTCAAGTGATGAAAATCGCTATCAACGCATTTTTAATGACATTCGGGAGCATACAAATGTCGTTAGGCGATAAGTCAGCTGAATATGAATGAACCATTAATTCAATGTTTTCCGACATAGATTTTGTTGGGATTGACTCTAAAATCTTCATATGCCCAACGGAATTTTCAGGTTTAAGGATTTATGTTTGAAACAGCTTAAGGGCATTGGAGGGAGGTTGAAAATTGCATCTATTTAGATGATGCAGCATGACAGCATTACCCCTGTGACTCCTACACAAACTAACCTCTGTATTTTTTACAGCTACCTCTGAGCTGCTGCTTGGTGTACATTTGACCACCATATTAAGGAGACATACGCGACCACGGGTTTGATGATCTTTTCATATGACACTAAGATTATTTTTTTACAAATTCTACGGCATGTTCAGCTTGCCCCTATTGTATTGTGGAAATTCTTTTCAATATGGCTGTTCTAGGTCTATTATTGCTGCCTGATATTTTACTTCTTTGGAAAAGCTCAATATTGTCCAATTTAAAGTCAGAGCATCTCCTCGCGAATGACACAAAGACCATTTTGTTAGGATTAATATATTAATCCTTTATCTGGACACCAATTACTCATTTGGGTTCAGACAGTTTGCATAAGGCTTTGTTATAGTCCCTTCATTCTCGTGTTTAATAGTGACAATTAGGTCATCAGCAAAATCCTGTGTGGTAAATCCTGGGTCATTTAGCTGGCTCAACATGTTATCCACAACTAGGGTCATAGCAGAGGCGATAACATTAACTCTTGGCGAAATCCTTTGACTATCGTGATTAACGCTACTTCGCTGTCGACGAATGCAGTTATGATTCTACTTTTTAGCATTGATTGAATCAATCTTGTTAGAGGAGGCTCTATTTGCCTGGCCTTTACGGCTAAGGCGTTATCAAAAGTTCACTCTATATTAATAAATGCCCTCAAGATTTCTTTTGCAATTAGTATTTTTTTTTCAAAATTGCCCGCCAGAAGGTATAGGGCATTCATTGTGAATTTGCCAGCTTCAACCTAAACTAGGTGTTCTATTATTGTTATAGCAATAAAAATAATTAAATTATATTAATAGCTGGGAAAATTATGGTTCTTCTGATAAAAAATTCATAGAAAATGAAGTTTTAGTAAAACCTTTAATTTTTTGTTTTGAACGAAGTCTTCTCTCTCAACGTGAACTCTACCAGAAAGTCGATAAAAGAAAAACAATTTAAATATTAAAGAAAATATTGTATGTAATTTGTAAAGTGTCATTGCATCCATTGGCCCCTAAGTCATCACTTATAATAATTGCAAAATTAAATATCAATGATTTTATCCAAATGTATGTATATTTTAAAATTAAAGTAACTTACCCAAGATAGATCTTTGTTTTGCAGCCGTTTTACGCATGGCAAACAAATGAGTTTTTCCTTGAAGATGAGCATCATACCGCCTGAAGGTAGAGACCTTAACGTTGCACTGTGGGCAGACCAACTTAACGTAAGTCAAGACTTTCTTCTTTTTCTCGCCATCCTCTTCTTTTTTCTCCTTCTTTTCCTTGGGTTTTTCTTTCTTTTCACCCCCTTCTTCGGTCACCTCCTAGAATATTTAAAACCAAGCTTTAACAAACAATTTTTCTTGTTTAATCATTTTCATAATCCTTATTAAATATTAATATATACCTACCATTTTCTCATCTTCCTTCTCCTCGCCCTCCTTTACCTCTTTTTCTTCTTCTCCTTCGGCTTTTTCAGCTTTCTCCTTCTTTTCCTTTGGTTCCTTAGATTTTTCTTTGTCGTCACCGCTGGATTCTTTTTCGCTGCTGATAGCACGCCTGCGGCGGTTAAGAGTACTAAGGAAAGAACAATTTATATAGAACAGTTTAAAAGTGAAATTATTCTAGACAAAAAAGTGGTTTATGCACGAAAAAATGTTTATAAATTCTTTATACTCGTCAAACTTTTGGCAAATTCGGTTTTAATTAGCAAGTTTTAATTTGAAAGTTGTTTTAATTTGAATTTAATACCGTGACTTTTTAAATATGCACGATATTGACAAGTTCCTCATAATACAAAATACTTCCACTTTATACTGAATTTTTTTTACCAAAATAATAGTCTTGCCGCACTTTCCACATGTTTCAGGGGCGATATAAAATGTATCAATAAAAAAGTTTTAAATCACTCAAATTAAGCCAAAAGAGAGAGTAACAAATAGCATATACCACTTCCAGTACATTTACCAAGGCAAGAAAATGAAATATAACTCCTCTAAAAACTAATATTACATATTTTTTTTTAGAAGTTTTATGTTAATAGTCAAAAATAATCAAAATTTTTTGTTATTAATACTGTTGCGTATATATTTATTTACTTGTTTTAAAAATGACAATTGATTCATATTGTGTTCATTGTCTATCGTGCATTTTTTAAACTAAATGTCAAAAAAACCTTTGTAGTTCTGATGATGGTTTAACCTACAATAAACCGAAACGTCAAAAATGTCTAAAAAAGGTCAGGAAGAACAAAATGCTCTATTAACATGTGTTGAAAGAATTTAAATTTAAAAAATTTCCGTTCCGGAAAAACCTCCTTAAACTATCCAGGTTAAAATTTCAAAACATCAAAAATTCGTCGATGAGCTTTTTCATTTGAAACTCGAAAACCACGTGCTCCATTTTAATTTTGCCTGAACTAAAAAGGCTACAGCAATTTTTCTTATGTTATTATTGGTACTGCTAGAGATTTTTTGGAAAATTATGATCAAGCTGAAATGACATGCATTGACTTTCGCTGAACTAAAAAAGTGATTTTTGATTCTTTTTCTCAAAATACTATAAAGTAATACTTTTTATTTTTTACATTTTCCAAATAATTTTTTCCCGTTCGGTTGAGCGGTTTGTCAATCCTGCTTTCCGGGTCCTCAATTGCACAAAAGCATCTATTTTGTTTTTTTTTTTAAACCGAATTGATATTTTTCTGAAAAAATTTAAATGCCAAGTCGCCAAAAATGTTCAAACATCATTTAACGACTTCTCGCATACACATTTCGATGGTCGAATTGCTTCAGGCATTATTAAACTTCAAACTTAAAACACAATTTTAGGTTCACAAAGTTTCAAATGTATTTAAACCCTACCAAGAATAATTATTTAAATCAAAGTAAAAATGTTATTAATGCATTTTCTTACCTTAGGAAATTAAATTTATACTACTTTATAACAGAAAAGATTTTTTAAATGGAGGGTATTTTTTGACTGAAACCCACCACTTAAAAAACGTTCTTATTAATTAAACCTAAAAAATATAAAAGTTCTTGTTAAAAGTACTGCCGATTACCAAACTTTTCTTCAATAATCCATTTGCTTTTTTCTCTCATCTTCATTACATATATAAGCCGGTTTCTGTCCGACATCAGCTGAAGAAGTGGTAAAGGGAAAAATAATATCTATGAATAATAAAATAATAATTGCAACCATACAAAGGCCAATAACACAGTGTTTTGTGTAATTAACTATAATACATTTCGTGACCTGAAGAAAATTGTTGCAGTGTTCAATCAGTGTGCCAACATAGACAGTACGAAAAACATTTTTCAGCTGAACTTCTCTGGAAGCTTTCTGGACATTCTATGTCGCTTCAAATAAAATCCCTGTAAAAAACTGTCAAAAAACATCAAATTATATTCAATTACCTCCGAAGCCTGATTAATTTCGATCTTCTCGTGTAATCGCTGGCTCTAATCAATCCTCTCTTCCTTATGACATATGATCTTTCCACCATTCTCCTTCTAGGTGCACCGCCCCTCTCCCGCCTCGCGCCCCTGGAGCCCCTTGAGCTCAAACGACCTCTGGTCGAGCCTCTAGGGGAGGGTGGCGGCGGCGGTCTGCGGAACTCTTCACGTCTTGAGCTGTAGAGGGAGGACGTACCGCCGAAGTGTCTCTCTCGGTCTCCCGAATATCCCCTGCGTTCAGAGGGGTACAGGTCATAGCGACCACCATAGGAATCGTGACGTGAGCTAGGTCCCTACATAACATGGAGTTCAATAATTTGTATTAGTTGATTGATGTCCGTCGACCTATCGTCAAAGGCTTTTTGAGTTTACTGTAATTAAACTGTAACAATCTCTAAAAGTTGAAAATAACGCAATTCATCTAGGTAATTTAAGAGGTTAAACAGGGGTTTTGAAGCATTTGTACCTTTCTTATACTGAAGCTAAAAGCATTTTCCATGAGTCAGCGACATCGTAGGAACTGCTATTTTCCGTTCAGTTTTAATAGAATAGGGACATATTTATGTTTTCATGGTAAAAATAACTAGATGTCAAAGATACATAAAATATGATGTATTTGGCAACAAAGATCCACAGAGCATTGTTTTATTCTTATTACCATCTTTCATTTTTTTAATTTCCAGTATTATAAATTGGAACATACTATTTTTCTGCAGCATTGTTTTTTTTAGTTTTTTATTTCTAAGATTCATTTTTCACTAACCCCTTTTTGACGTTCAAATTGCACTTTTTAATTCTAATCAAAAAAAGGTTACTCTATTTCCAGCAAGTTAAATAAATACTAGTTTAATTTGAAATAAAGAACTGCCAATTTTTGGAGATTTCTCGTAGAAAAGTTGGACCAAACATATTCAAAATAAGGCTTTTTTACAGACTTCACCCTTCGCTCTGTATATTTTTTTGATTAAATTTAATTCGTGACTGACTTCATGCACCCTTTTAAAATAAAGAGCGATAACTAATAATTATTTGGCAGGTTTTATTCTAGTGCTCTTTTTAAAACCTTCATCTATCTAGTTTTTAGGATTTATCCATCTTTTTCAAATCAAGTTTGCATGTAACTACTGCTTAGACTGCATCAGCTTCCTGCGAAATAAAGAAATGCTTTTATTTAGACTTTTTACTTACGTCGGTCTTGGGTCTTTTTCTTTCCGGGGAATGACGGTCACGTGAGGAATAGCTATCCTGGTAACAAAAAAAAAAACTTCAACAAAAGCGATCCAAAACTAATGGGCATTTTATTTTGACCTTAGTTAAAAACTAAATTTAAAATTAACATATCTAACACCAGATTTGAGGGATACAATGCATTTTTCCTGATGCCAAGGAATTTTTGGGTGATATGGCAACGGCTGGCAGAAAGCGTAAAAAATTATCCAAACATGTAGTCAATAAATGTTATAAATTGACTAAACTGGCTATGTATTTGTGCTGTCTTCTGGACTCTGAATGAAAATTACTTTCACAAGATATTAACTTAAGGGAGACAGTTAAAATGTGATTACACTTGGTGAATTTTCAAGATATAATTATCCATGGTATATTACTGTTAAATTTTTTGACTTGGCCATATTTTCCCGATTTCCCAGCTCTGTATTAACACTGTAAACGAAGACAGCCGTTTATATTTTGGGAACTGGCAACATTGGCGTTGCTAGGTACCATCTAACACGTCCATTGTAGACCGGTTTCTCTGTGAAACATATTCTAGAACCCAAAAGAGTGGACACATATTTTACCCTTTTGCGAAAAGATCATTTTCAAGGAAGTTGTACAATAATCATGCAACAAGATTTAAAAAAAAATGCAAAGGGGCATTTGATGCGTTAGAAAACCACGTTTTGGGGATAAGTACACAGGGTTATTAACCTTATACGGCACGGAATATTGCAACCAAAATACGTGACTTTTGAAGAAGTTTTACTTTTGGGATATATGGGGGTCTAATATAGTTACTTTTTAACATTATTTTCATATTATACAGGGTGTCCCAAAAGCTCTGAAAGTATCAAAATTGTGCTTTTTTTTAATTGGACCCTCTGTACATTATTGCATTTTTGAATTCTCTGATCAAAATAAGTGTCTATTTTAATAAGGTTTATAGTACCTAAACCTTAAGGGTTTTTAAATAATTTGAATTTTGACAAAATCTAACCTAATTTTCATGTTTCAAATACTTAAGAAGTATTTCAGTTATGTACTCAAAATTTACAGTGAAGGGTAACAATAAATCATATTTTATATCCCAATTATAATAAACTTGCTATAATAAACAGAATGTCCAAAAATTAAAACTAATCAAATAAGAACTCTAAGTTTCTATAACTTGATTAATTTAGATAGAAAGCTATACTTCTTAACTTACCAGAAAATGTACCTTTTAAATACCTATCGAGTGGTATAAGTGTGTTCCATAGCCAAGTCTTCGCGTTTTCACAGAATACGCCAAATAATGGTTTTCTGCACCATTTTGTATTTTTTGAATAGATGTTCTAATGTATCTAGTTGTCTATAGCATTTAGAAACGTAGATAATTCATTTAATCTGTTAGTTTAGTCTGCAAAGCCTGTTGCTATAATAGCAGTATTATTTTTTGTAACTGTGAAACTTCATTTATTAAATTGAATTATTTGAATATTGTTGTGTTATTGCTTTGTCAAAATGAAGATGTATGGCAAAGAAAGAGCGTACTGATATGATTTTTATCCTTGGAGAATGTCATCAAAATTGTTTGTTGGCTTCTAGAGTTTATGCTGAAAGGTTTCCTGCAAGAAACCATCCTAAACCAGCCGTTTTTGCGAGACTATTAAACCAGTTTCGGGAAAGTGGAAGTGTCAGTTATAAAAAACCTGTTATAAGAAAACCTGTCATTGAGGAAGAAGAAAATGTTTTTACTGTACCTCATTAGCCAAGCAAATGTTTCAAGGATTCTTAACAAATACAGATTTCATCCTTATAAAATCCAGCTTTGTCAAGAGCTTCACGGAACCGAACTGAATTCTGCTTGTGAGTGTTAGATAAAGTGGGAGAAAATGAACACTTTTTGATGTGTTGTGTAATGATGAATGTACTTTTCATAACAATGGTTTCGTGAATAGACAACTTCCATTACTATTGTGATTCAAATTCGCATGAATACAAAGAGAGAGAAACCAGAATAGGTGGTCGGTTAATGTGTAGGGAGGAATACTGGGTCCATACTTAATTGGACCCTACTTTTTTGAAGGACCTTTAAATGGTTTGATGTTTCGCGATTTTCTTTTACACCAACTTCCAAGGTTATTAGAAGACATCCTTTTAAATATTAGAACTACATGGCTTCAACTGCATGGAGCTCCGCCTCATTATCATCGCGAGGTTCCGCGCAATTTTTAAATGTCAACTTTCAAAACAGGTGGATTAGGAGAGACAGATTTCAAAATTGGCCCCCAAGATCTCTGGACTTAACTGCACCAGAATTCTTTTTATGGGGATACATAAAAGGAATGGTCTACAATGCGCCCCTGACAACACCACAATATATGAAAATACGCATAAGAAAGACTTTTCAAACTGTAATCCCGCAAATAATGTCCAGAATTAGCAATGGTTTCGAAAAAAGAATATGTAAATGTTTGGAAATGGATGGTCGACATTTCGAACATCTACTATAAATATTTTGCTTCTATTTCGTGATATCGTTAATATATTACCATTATTGCTGTTATAGTCTGTTGGACGACTATAAATCGCGTTCTGAGTTTCTGAACATTTGTAAAGATATTTCTGATTATTATTCTTATAGATGTAAATTACCTGTCATTCTATGACAACACAAAATGGTGCAGAAAACAATTATTTGGCGTATTCTGTGAAAACACGAAGACAGCTATAGAAGACCCTTATACCATTCACTAGGTATTGTTGTGAATACACGCCTATTTTACGACAAAATATTAAATTTTAGATTTAATATTGCCCCAAAACTCTCTAAATAAAATAATCTAAATAATACGCCATACAGTGCTAAAACTACAATTCTTCGATTGCGGGGAAACCCAGAGAATAAACGGCTTGGTGGCGGCGGTTTGATTCAGTGCTTCCCCGAAATTCAGAATGCGAGGTCACCACTGCTATAAAAGCGGAAAGGCAGCGGCGTAATTAAGGACTTTACGGGTTGCTCTTTTAGAGTCAACGTGTCCTCTTTCCGATCAAGCTTAGCTCTCGGGAGCCACGTTGACTGTTCTATTTTTTAGGCAGCTCGTGGTTCTAAAAGTAGGTTGTCTTTGACAACATAATATACTACAGAAAATAAAGATCGTGCAAGTATCTTAATTCCTGAAATTGACACCGTCGATAAAAAGACAAGATCAGCGGCGCGTACGCGTTACTGAACTGACGCGTCCGGACTGTAACATAATTACCAGAACGTGACCAAGTGGAGAAAACCTGATATTGACAGTGCGACTAATAGGTAACTTCGTGTTGGCTATAAAGTTATGAATACTGATCTTGACAAATAAATCCCGAACGTGACAGTGGAAATGTAACAATAAATAAAATATTATTTATTGTTACACTTCACTGGAAATATCGAGTACATAACTGAAATACTTCTTAAGTATTTAAAACATGAAAATTAGGTTAGATTTTGTCAAAATTCAAATTATTTAAAAACCCTTAAGATTTAGGTACTATAAACCTTTATTAGAATCCAAAAATCCAATAATATACAAAAAAAAAACAACTTTGATACTTTCTGAGCTTTTGGGACACTGTACAATATGAAAATAATTTTAAAAAGTAACTATATATGATCCCCATATATCCCAAAAATAAAACTTTTTGAAAGCCATGTATATCATCAAGGAGAATATTTTGAAAAATAATAAAACCATTTTCAATGATACAATATTTGCTTTTGTTATTCCCTAAATATAAAAAGCTATCCTCGTAAGTAGCTTAAAAAATATTCTACATAATTTTCTATAACTTATTTTCAAACTTTTACGCCTTTAAAAATTAATTACCGAGAAATTTCACTAATTTAATTCCTAACTGCTCAAACTAAATACAAAAAAAAATAATAATGCAAGAAACCTCAACAAACCTTAAAAATTACAACTTTTCCATCGGGGGTTATGTAATATCGATACGGCGTCGGATAGTAAGAAGAGGACATTTTTTTTTATAAAACAACCACAAAATTTACCAATAACGGACTGAACGGTGTAATAAACGTCTCATTACCCTAGCCCTTTTAACCTTCCACACAACTAATACAAACATAAAAGCGAAATAAAAGCAATTACCCACGTCATTACAATAATGACAACATTATAAATTGTCTGTTACCCTAAAAACTGTCCCTAAATCAATAGAACAGTGTTATAGATAAACACACAAAATAAATTATTCATATTGAGGTCACCTCGATGCATCAATAAGATATTAAGTCATTTAAATTAATCGTACAACGGAAAACATTTTATAATAATTAGTGTGTAAAAGAAATTAATTAAAAAAAAAAAAAAAAAAAACGGGTGAAGTGCGTATCTGACACGCAACATTTGACGTTTTTGGTTGCTTTTTTTTTTGCAAGTTTTTGGAAACGGTGTCTTATTTAAAAACAAAGACACGATTTTATGTTTGGGTATTCGTATTATAGTACTAATCAATACTTGATCATAAAATACATACCATTCTGTAGGGTTTTGGGGAATAATCATCAATTCTGGAATATCTCTCAGATCCATACTTGCCACCTTTGTCATAACCTTCGAATGAAAATCTGTCCCTCGAACTTCTTCCATAACCACCACCTATAAAAGAATTATAATCATGGAATACTATTTTTTATATTTAATATTAACATGAACATAAAATTAAAACGGAACCGTTATTTCTATCTCTTCTCTACATGTTGAAGTTGACTCCTGTTAATTCAATGTTTTTATCAAGAAACAAGTATCACATATTTTTATTTAGTCTGTTTAAAATATTACACTGACTTAAACTAGCACACAAGAAGGGGAGTGAGAAAAACGGCGCCACTTGTCGGCCAGGGAAAGTAAGACTGATAATAAGCAAAAAACTGACTTTGCGTCCGCTGATTGGGCTGAGCTGGATCGGTACTCAGATGTTCAACATGTGTTGCGACCGGTTTTATGAGATGTATAAAATATTAGATAGATCCGTGCCACTCTTCAAAAATATGGGTCGCTCTTTTCCTGTATGGTATGACGCGGATATTATTCGTTGTTTGAAACGTAATAATAGCGTTTTTAGAAAGTATAGAAAAACGAAAAGTGTCATTTATTTTAACAAATTTAAATTGCTGAGAGCGCGGACCAATCAGATGATAAAGGCCTCATATCGGCGTTACATTGAGCGTATAGAGAGAGATATTGGAAAGGACCCCAAATCATTTTGGAGGTATGTTCAACAGAAAACAAATTGCTGCGCTATTCCCGATAAAGTGTCTTATCAGGGTAAAACTTTCAATCACCCTAATGATATTGTTAAGGCTTTCGCCGAGTATTTTAAGGGAGTTTATAATGGAATATCGTCTACTGAAGAGGTTAGTCTGGGGGATTTGGGCAATAATACAGTTGCAGTTCCGGTCTTTATGGAACAGGATATAATAAAAATTACGAAAGGGCTTAAACCTAAAATGTCTAGCGGGCCAGATTTTGTTCCAAGTTTTCTTATTAAAGACATTATAAATGTTTTAGCTGCTCCTCTATGTAAAATTTTTAATGCCTCTCTTAAGCAGCTGGTGTCTCCCAAGAGATGGAAGGTAGCTAAAATATGTCCCGTATTTAAGGGCAAAAATAGAACCGAAGTGGAAAATTACAGGCCTGCCTCTCTGATATGTGGTTTTTCTAAGATCTTTGAGATGCTGCTGTATAACTTTATTATCAACAAAGTCGAATATTTGTTGTCTACAAAACAGTATGGATTTTTGAGGGGTAGGTCAACATTCACTAATCTGTCGTCTTTTCTGCAGTTTACAGCGGATGCTGTGGATGCGTGCGGCCAGGTCGATGTGGTGTTTACCGACTTCTCAAAGGCCTTTGACAAGATGAGCCATAGTTTGATTCTGGCAAAGCTTGCGAAGTTTGGTTTTACTGATCAATTTGTGCGGTTTTTTAAATCATATTTATTTAATAGATCTCAGTACGTCCAATATAATGACTTTCAATCAAAGTGTTTTGCGGCCTCTTCGGGGGTACCTCAGGGCTCAAATTTGGGGCCTCTCTTGTTTTTAATTTTTATAAATGATATCGCTGTATCAATTGATGTTGAATTCCTACTATTTGCTGATAATTTGAAAATGTACGTCCAAGTTCAGTCGAAGGAGGATTGTGATAGATTGCAAAATAGTGTTAGTGCAGTCCAGAGGTGGTGTATGAGTAATCAATTGTTATTGAATGTGAGCAAATGTTCAGTGATGTCTTAACTCGTAAAATATCTCCAATTCTATATAGTTATCAAATAAATAATGACCTACTTAAAAGAGTTGATGCAGCTAAGGATTTGGGTGTTGTATTGGATTCTAAACTTAACTTTAACTTTCATTATAGCAGAATAGTGTCTGAAGCTAATCAAATGATCGGTTTAATTATTAGAAACTGTAGATCATTTAAGAATATTGAAAGCCTAAAATTATTGTTTATAGCACTAGTAAGAAGTAAACTTGAATACTGTTCACTTGTTTGGGCTCCAATTTGTAATAAATATGTTTTGGCTATGGAGAACGTTCAGCGCAAGTTTATGAAGTATTTGTGGTTGAAAACTGAGGGAGTGTACCCACCAGTCGGGATAGATAATCGACTGTTGCTGGATAAATTTAGTTTGCAAAGTCTTGAAATGAGACGTAACTTACATTCAGTTTTATTTTTATACAAGCTAGTCAACGGCCAGATTGTTTGTCCTCAGCTTTTGGGCGAGCTAAATTTTAATGTGCCACGATTGACGAGCAGGCATGGTGTATACTTTCATTTAAGGATACCTAGGACCAATGTATATTGTATGTCGCCAATATATCGAATGTGTTCTGTATTTAATAGGGTGTCGCAATCGTGTGGTCTGAGTATGAGTTATACCTAGTTTTTACGTTCCTGTTCAGTATTATTGTAGTTCTGCGACTACTATTGTGATATTATTTTTGTTATTTTGTAATAGATGTTTTTTTTGTTTGTTATATTTTATTAAGGCCCTATTAATTATTGTTGTTGGGCTTTGATGTTTATAAATAAATAAATAAATAAAAAATCTCTTTGATAACCATTTTTCCAGGGGATAGAAAACGACTCTCATTTTTAGCATCTAGAATTGTTTCGGAAATATTTTTTTATTAAAAGAGAGAAATCGGGTTTCCTCATTTCACTCCAAAACTATTGTTTCTATTTAAAAACGTAACATTACAAAGTTATAAGCAATAGAAAAAACATTTGAAATGTTTCATTTTATTTGTTAAAATCTGTTTAGTGGTATAATGAACGAACATGCACAGTAAGTGTGTTGTAAATTGAAAAAAAAAAAAACCTAGCAAAAGAAGTGTAATTTTATAAAAACGAAATGGAAATTAAATCAAAGAAATAAATGGATAAGATTAAGAATGCTACTATATCACATGTTAGAAGTTCCGATGTGAAGTCATATTTCAAATAATAAAATACATAGTTCCATAGTTCTTTTTGTTTTAATGGCCATACAGGACACGTACACAGCAATATATAATAATTTTCATTCCATGCTTTTATTTAATGGTAGTTTTTTTTTATTTTGACATTACTTAATCTAATTTTCACTGAGTTCTAATATTTCTTTATTGATTATACTTACTGTTTTCTAGCTGAAGTAATAAAATATGTAATAATAATAAAGTAATCTTCTCACTTGTTCTATAAGGCCATATATTTTTTATTAAAACCAAAAAATATTATTTCTTAATTATGAATTTCCAATAATACAGCATTTTTCACCTTGGTGGTGCAGCAATTATGCAAAGACTACTGAACTCTTAAGGGTCAATCTTGTGCTAACTTTTTACGTATTACGTATTATTTACAGGTTCGTTAACGATTTTAACAAATCCAAAATTATTAACAACAATAAAAACATTTTTTGCTTTCAAGTATCTCAGTAACCACCGAACAGATTTTGACTAACAAAAAAGCATTTTAAAAGTGCTGTTATTGCTTAAAACTTTGCAATGTTACGTTTTTAAATAGAAACGGTAGTTTTCGAATTAAATGAAAAAAAAAAACGATTTTTTGCTCTTAATTGTTGTTAAAAATATATTTGCCAAACGAAATTCACTTGCATTTTATGTTTTTTTTTTCAAATTTCTGGCTTTTAAAGCTAATTTATAAAATCCACGATATAATGATGCAAACACAACAAAATAAGTCACTGCGATGTCGACAGATATAAAAGGGAAACAAAATAATGATCGAGGGCGAGTACAGATGGTAAGAAAAATCTGAGGCGTATTACTTCCTTTTAAGTTAAAAATGAATCGTCACACACGTCATTTTGTTCCGTAGCAGTGAGATGTGTATGTGTTTTTGTCAGAATTTTTAGTAATATTTCTTCTATCTAAAAATTAAAATGAAGCAAAATAGAAAATTAAATTACAGCAAGGTTGTTTTATAAAAAAGAAAACTAAAGAAAAAGCTGCGAAGTGTAAGATTATTGATATATTCTTTATTTAAAAAAAAAAAACAGAAATGTCGTCTGTACTGGGTCTGGCCTTAAGTTAGTTAAAATATTCTAAGTTGGGATGTCAATTATTGCAACTTAAGGTAAAGTTTTTTTCTTTTAACATCCCTGACAATTTTTTTTTCAAGTATATTTTAAACAGTTTAGTCATTTTAATGAAATACGTCCCTCGAAAATTTTAGAAGAAAATTTCAATGTGTGTAATTCTAACAATCATTTTAACGATTATAATTGTTTGTAGTTAAATATGATACTAGTTGGATTTCTGTTATTAAATTTCTATTAATGGTAATTGTTATTTTTTTATGGCTTATAATATGTATATATGTTTTGCTAAAGGCGCGTTTGTAGATTAGGGTCCTGATATCAGAGACTGTCGCTAAATAGAAATTTTATTATATGATGATCTTTATTACCCAAGATTTAATTTATATAATAAACAAATGTATTATTGCAATTGTTATATTATTATTAATAACAAAAAATGTAGAATTGTTTTTTGGGAATGAAATAGTAATGACTTTGGTAACAAGCAGTTTTAATAAATGAAAACTATTTTAGTATATCTCATGAATATCCATTATTTCAAAACTAGCAAAATAAAAAATAAAACAACAAAATTCTTAAAATAAAATCATATGTTCATGAAAAATATATATTGTTGAGGTTTTCAAAATATTTAAAGCCCTCTGCTGAAAGTTTAACATTATCTTGCGTAGCGATCTTGGAAACGGCCGATTTAGGCGGGTAATTTTCTGTCTTTGTCTTTTTTTTTAACAAATCACAATGCTTGAAATTTAACATATGACTTATTACGCTACGCTTACGCTCCGCAGTTTTCCCTCTCTCACCCACAGTGGATGTTTATTACCGATACAACAGAAGCTGCGGACGTTCTGGATACAAGATGCATATTCAAAAAAATGAAAAATAAAAAATTCTATAAAATAAAAGTACATTGTTCATTTCAAAGCTGTAGACAATGTTGAAGATCGACTAAAATTTGCTGCCTCTTTTTCATTGTTACATATAGATACGGCGCGATTATAAAGGTTGCGTATAATTCCTTGTTTTAGTACATACACAGTAAAATTACATGCAAAAACCTTACCAAGAAAAGTCTAATAGTTATAACAAATGAAATAAAACCTATTTAGACAATTGGGATTATCTCTATATTAAAAAAAAACGTTAAGAGACGGCACAATCCGCGGATTAACTCCACTCAAAATCTGTGGGAAGTAGAATGTCGTAATCATACATAAATATATCTAAATAAGCAATCATTGGTAAATAAAATCAATGAAGATTGGGCACATCTTGCCACGACGTTATCGTCAAGAAATATGTAATAATGGATATTCTATTAACAGGTGTTATATTGGCAGCGTCATTAGGTCATCCAATGGGGCACCCGTTATAAAATTTATAAAATCAAACATTGCATCAGACAACGATGATCAGATTCATGTAGAAAAACTTGATTCTGCTGGAAAAACAAACTCTTTGAAGTTAGATCTTAAAACAAAATTTTGTAACGATCTTAATAATGAATCCTTTTGGCTTGAAAATATAATTTTAGAGCTACTAGACCATTAAGCTTTAACAATACAGGTAATACTGCTAGTTTGGGCCAGTCATACAATTACAATTATCGAGGTAATTATAGAGGAAATAATTATTCTGGGAGAGCTCAAATCATGCAGAGTCGGTACCATAATAGCAATAGATTGAGAGATGAATATGAACATAACAACAAAAATTTTCAGCGTCGCCCCACTGGAAACAAAACCTTTTAAGGCCGCTGAACCAGCCAGTTTCAATATATTATCAAGATGTTCAGGGAATAAGAACTAAATTCCATAATATTTTAACATCAAATGAAAAATTTGAACATGATATTATTTTCACTGTGAGGGCATGTATTGATGAGATTCCGAGTGGAGTTGTTTGGTTATTTAAAGCTATTTAACAGCTTTTCATGATTAATAAACTTAAGTTAAATGTAAATAAAACAAAGTGACAACACAATATAGGTTTAACATTAATCAATTACATTATAAGGGACAAATAGACAATGAAAATATTGAATGCGTCAATGATAACACATTATCTTTAAAAAAAAAACATTATGAATTTATTGAGAACAAGATAAAAAATATTATTTTTCTTTACAAGAACTGCTAAATATTTATCACTGAAAGAAATTTTTAAAATTATAATACAGCCTCATTTTGATTATTGCGTGATATTATTATATCTTGTTGAAGGTAGATTCATTCATTCATTACAAGTATAATTCAAAAGATGCTATATATACTGATTTTTCCAAGGCGTTTGACACAGTGAATCATACTTGTCTTTTAACTAAACTGAAATCTATTGGTATTCAAGATCCGCTCCTTTCGTGGATGCGAAGCTATCTTACGGGGAGAATACGGATTGTACGATATAAGAACTACTTGTCGCGTGAAATTAGGGTACAATCTGGAGTTCCTCAGGGTGCGCATTTGGCCCCTCTTCTGTTCAACTTGTTTTTGAATGATGTCAAGTCTTTTTCGCATGGAACGGCACTGCTTTTCGCTGATGATTTAAATTTTTTTAAGTGCATTAGATTTGCAGGATTGCATTGATTTGCAGTCTGATTTGGATGCATTTAGTGTATGGTGTACTACTAACAGATTGCATTTTAACATTGGAAAGTGCAAGACAGTGCGGTTCTGTAGAAAGAAGACTTTAATTGAGTACGATTATAAGATTAACAGTGTGTCTGTGGAATTGACCGATTCTTTATCTGATGTTGGTGTAATATTGGATAGTCAGTTAACTTTTAAAGAACATATACATAATATCACTAATAAGGGAATGAAACTTATGGGGTTTGTTACACGAAATCTATCTGACTTGAACAATATTATTTGTCTTAAAAATGTTTATTGCAGTGTTGTGCGTTCTGTATTAGAGTATGCCTCACCAATATGGTCACCTTTCTACAATGTACACAAATTGGAGCTAGAAAGGGTGCAGAAGCGCTTTTTAAGGTTTGTAGCATATAAACTAGGTGTTCCTAAAGGGAATATCAACTACCCTCATTTACTACTCCAATTAAATTTGAAGCCTCTTGAACATCGCAGGGAATACATCGACTTACTTTATCTATTTAAAATCGTTAATAGTATAATAAATTCTCCAGAACTATTAATGCATATTGGTTTCAATGTACCTCAGAGAAGTAGTCGATGGGTTGAAGTGTTCTCTGTGGAGGTTCATAGAACCAACTACTCCACCTATGCACCACTAAATAGAATGTGCATTTTAGCTAATAAGTTATCCCGTGATCACGTTGATCTGGACATTTTTAACATATCCTTAAATAGATTCAAAATTTTTTTAAAGCGATATCTATAGTACAAATTTTTACTTCTCACTGTTCTACATGTAGTCTTAAATGTGAGCTAACTGTAGTTTAACGGATACTTTGGATTTGTTTGTTTATTGTTTAGTATATTTTCTTTTTTATCTATTGTTTGTAAGTTGTAAAATTTTTAAATGGTTTGACCGTTAATAAAACATTTATTTATTTATTTATTTAAGAGTTATGAGAATAATTCTTAGAAGTAAAACAAAGGTTAGACTATTTTGCAATAGTTTTGTTTTTTAGCTAAACAAAGGGATGCTACGAACATATTTTAGTGAGTTCATTAATTTACCAGGAGAAATGTGCTCATAATTTTCATATTAAAAGAACCATTAGCTGTGTTTGATTTTATTAATAATGTGATACTTGTAATTCCATATTATTTGGAATTTGTACTGTTATTTTACTGTTTGATTTCATTGTAATTTACTTTTTGACTTGTATTTTTATTCATGTATTATTAGTAAGTATATTTATTTGTCAATGAATCATACCTTATCTAATTATGCACAAATTATTGATAGTGCATCTTTACCCAGCTTCTTTGTATCACCAAGTTCAAAAGATGTTAACAATTCTTTGTAAAATTATTAACAATAAAAAAAAAGTCCATTTTTCTTAAAATCTCAAAAAAAAAACTATTTCAAATGTATTTTATTGGTTTGTTAACCCTGATTGACAGACTTGCTTTTACATATTTGGGCACTGACACACATCTAATAAGGTAGGTCATCCAGATAAAGTATCTCAGTGTGATAAATGATCAGTTTCTAAAATGACACCCACATTTCAAATAAAATCCGCACCCTAATAAATGATAGTAGGATTATTAATTCCAAAAATAAAATTAAAACTACCTGGAATATACTTAAAACCGAATGCAATGAGATTAAAAATAATTACGAGATAACCCTAAAAATAGATGATCATATTCATAGTGACCCAAAATATATAATTAAAATCTTAACCTTACGTTTCAAACTGCAGTTAATTATCCTACAATATTTTTATCACCAATTAATTCCGATGAAATTTTTCGAACACATGAATTTACGTAATAAATTTTCAGCGGGACTGGACGACGTGCCCGTATGTTTTAAAATTTGTCTCACACTGCATAAGTTATCCCTTAGGGGATCGCCAGTACATCAAAAATTACAGACCAATCTCCCTGCTTCCAGCAGTATCAAAGGTCTTTGCAAAAGTTTATATATATATATATATATATATATATATATATATATATATATATATATATATATATACATACTAGATTATTTGAACATCTAAACAGACTCAATATCCTGAGTAAAAATCAGTTCGGCTTTAGACCTAACAAATCTACTGAAATGGCAATATTCAACACAATTTCCTATATAAATGAAAGAATTGACACAAATGATAAAGTGGCAGGCCTATATTTTGATTTGTCTAAGGCCTTTGACACTGGGACCATAACTTGCTTTTGACAAAGCTTGGTGCGTACGGGGTCAGAGATGTTGCTGCCAGTTTGCTGCAGTCCTACTTATCAGATAGGCAGCAAACAGTCTGTTTTGCTAAAAATAATCGTCATTACTTTTCAGAAAGAACTAAATTGTTGCAGGGGGTACCTCAGGGCTCCATTTTGGGACCCATATTATTCTTAATATATGTAAACAATCTGGGGGATGGATTGGCCGCGTTTGCCAGTTTGCTGATGACACATCAGTGATTCTGGCGGACACTTCTATGGCAGGACCGTCTCAAAAGTGCACAAACTCTGCATGTCTCTTATGGTATTTCCTTTTGGGGATCTTCAAGAAAGGCTATTAATATATTTAAAATTCAAAAACGCAAAATAAGATGCATCTTCCACCTACATCCAAGAGCTTCATGTCAACCATTTTTTACTCAGTTTAAGTGGCTTACTGTTCCCTCATTATACTTCAGATCTTTAGTCATGCTTGTCAGAAGGAATAAGGAATTATTTCCGCTAAATAGACAGCTTTATGGGGGAAACATGGTTATGACTACCAGAGGGGCGAATGACCTAAGGGTACCTTTACATAACTCCACTTTCTATGAGAGAGGACCATACTATATGGCGTTTAAAGCCGTAAGGATATTGCCAAGAGAAATCTGGCTTACCGAGTCGATTAATTGCTTTAAGAGACGCGTAAATGAATGGCTGTCTGATAGGTGCTTTTACTCTTTCAATTTTAATGAATAGTTTTTGTAATGTCAATACTTTTAACTTAATATTTTTTGTTTAGTCGGTTGTTTCTCATGCATTTGTTTTGTGTGTAAAAATTTTATTCCTTTTAAATTGGAATATCTTATTTTGCAAACTGTAAAACTTTGTTCACTTTAAACTGACTCTCTTATTACTACTTTTTTAAATTATCTTGTATCTGTCTTTTTCTCCTTTTGTTTTCCTTTGTGTAAAGTTCCTATCGAAATGTCGATTAGTTTTTATATTAACTGTAGTTAGATCGATATATTTACAATTCTTAATGTTAAACATTTCTTTCTCTGACGTTGCTTTGTTATGTGATCATAATTTTGTTGGCAAATAAAGGATATTATTGTTATTACTGTTAATAAAGAAGTTTTATCTACTTAGACAAGTTTTCACTCTAAATCTCTTATAGCAGTATGTTAGAAAGCTTTAAATTTCAAACTCTTCAGAAAAGAAGGCAAATTCAATCTGTGATATTTGTTTATTGTATTATCAATAATATAAAATTTAACAATTGTTCTTTGATTAATTATATACCTCTTCATGTACCAAAGATAGGATTAAGGATACAAAAGGAAAAATTCTTTCATGTCTCCATTGGTAGTCGTTCTCCAATGAATTTAATGTTAACTGAGTGCAACATACTATATAAGAATAATGATATTGACTTTTTTAATTGTACCAAGAAATTGCTATTGCAACTTATGCAGTGACCTTTAGGTTTATTCAGGTTCTTGTCTGTGCTGTCTTTGTTCTGTGTTAGTTAAGTCTGTAAAATTTCTCTTACTTATAATTACCTTGTAGCATGTTATGTTTAGGTGTTTGTAAGAGTATCAATAAATAAATAAATAAATATGCTTACATTGGTTAAGGGGTGGATTTTATAATAGTGCCCTTGCAAAATTGAATGTCACACAGAAATACATATATTGAAGATAATATATAAAAAGCATAGACTGTATCTTACAAGACATCTATGCAATCTAAACATGTGTTATGTAAAGAACATTACATGTGGTGTCTGAAATTTTCTGTTTGTATTTAATATACATTAAAATGATTTTATTGTAAAAATCAGAAATCACAATTTTTAAATAACGGGAAGAAAACTGACTTTTTGATCTTAATTATTAATAAAAAAAAAAAAAAAAATTGCCCAAAAAATTTCGAGACACCAAACAAGAAAATAGTTTTGTATCATGTGAAACAATGTTTCCATCTGCATTAAATTTTTTTTTAAAGCCAAATATCAATGAGCCAACATTGCAAATCCTTCTTCTTTTAAAAGTCTCAAGTATTGATAGAACATACCATTCTAAAAAAAAAAACCTTTTTTTCAAATCTAGTAAACAATGGAGCTTAAAATAGGCTGATTTGTAATATTTTCTGATATTTTGAAAAATTATAATTCTGTATGTTCATTCAAAACTTTTTTGAATTGTATCCTAAAGATAGATTTGCAAGCCCTATGATATCAATGATTTATTTTTTTGTGCTCACCTCCTCCATTCCAAGAACTGCCTCTAGGCGAACCTCTGTAAGAACCCCTTGACGAAGAGTAATTTCTGCCACCTCGAACCATTATTCGGTCGTAGCTGAAACAAAAATTACAATGCAATCAAGATAAACGGAAAATTCAAATTAAACATCTCAATACGTGTACTACCAAGGGGGCCACCGTACTGAACCACATTTTGATAGGATGCTTAGTAGTCTAACCATGTAGATTAACATTTTATATCAATATATCTTATTAATTGAACTTTGTGCACTTTGTAAATAAAAGTTGTTATCATCCATTTTTAAGTTCCACATTAACAATTTAAGTAATTTCATAGATTTTCTTACAACGATTTGAAACGTGGAACCCCAAAATGGTGTAATTTAACAAGTACGTATATTTAACCCTGAGAAACACAATAAACTTACCCATCCCCGTAGAAACTCATATTAGGCTTACTGAAAGGAAAATCTACTTTAGCTTACCACAAGATTTTCTTTTTGTATCAAGTTATTATATTATAACGGTGCGACTTCGCCATTACGAAGACGGGTGTTGACACGCCGACTTCAACTTACCGGGAATTACGCAAATTACACAACTTTGAGGATTTAAAATGACTTACCTTGGAGTGCTTATTAATAAA
Organism: Diaprepes abbreviatus; assembly: GCA_034092305.1. Taxonomy (NCBI): domain Eukaryota; kingdom Metazoa; phylum Arthropoda; class Insecta; order Coleoptera; family Curculionidae; genus Diaprepes; species Diaprepes abbreviatus. The sequence goes on along the minus strand of JASJET010000203.1, from coordinate 1,722,424 downwards.
TGTGCTTTTCAGATAGTTTTTAAACCTTTAGAAGCCTTAACTTAATTTTTATCAATAAAATGCCGACACGTTTGTCTTCGCCAGACTAGCGGCTTGGCACTTTTACGTAGATGCCAAATTTCCTTCATACAAAACAGAAATTATCAGTCAATTTTTCATTATTCACTTTTATAATTATACATTCACAATAAGTAATTTAGCACCTTACTTTAGCTTATATAAATGATAAATTATTAGGTTAAAATAGTCTAATTATTGGAAATTCAAATTATTTTACAATCGTCTGGAGAATAATTTCAGAAATAATTTACAATTTGGCATTGGGCTTCAAATTACATTCCACGCGTGCGTCACGGAAGCGGAAGCGCAATGCATTTTGGGAAATCAAACAAAAATCTATAAGCTCCTCCTAGATTTAATATAATTTGATACAACCACTCAATCACTATTATACTTTATTGCAATTTTTTAATGTTTTTTTGGTTCTCTGGTTATCGTATTGAATAAATTTAGATAGATTTGAAAAAGTAATGCTTATTCCTATTGCTTCGAATAGGCAACTAACAATACAATAATCAATATTTTATTGCATATTTGTGTGATCGGTCGATTTTTTTTTGGTAATAATTCGGAAAGGTGTAAATCTAGAGGTGGGTGCCATTTTGGTTTTGTTTTGATTTGTTTCCGATGATTTTCTTGATCTTTCCGATAAAAATTTATGAAATTTTATATAATACAGATGCTTCTATTAGTGTGCACGTGTTTTTTATCACAAAAATCAAGAAAATTACCAAAACAAACAAAACCAAAATGGCACCCACCTCTAGATTTACACCTTTCCGAATTAGGTATATTCTTTTGAATAATTATCACTTTCAGTTCTATCACTTGAAGTAATCATGATCACTTCGACCCACGAACTTGAGATATAAAACATCTCAAGTTGGTGCTTCAGTAAATGCATATTCAAAATAAAGTGAAGTTATCAATTTCACTTTTTTCACTTTGATCAGTGATAATTGACTCAAAAGAATACAACCATTAAAGAAAAACAAAATGGTTTGCGATTGATAGGCAACCACTAACGCATAAAAAAAATATTTAATTGTCAATTCTCCCAATCATCCGTCATCTGCCAAATATTGCATAACGAGAAGTTCATCGACTATTTTTGGTGAATTTTTACAAATATTTTGTGAAAATGGCCGCAAAAAGAATCACACAAAGTTCTATCAACTGGTCCCAATTAGGCGAAAGAGTGCCGGAGCAACAAAGAGCAAGTTTCTTGGCCTTTAAAGCGAAATCAGATGGATATCTCAGAAGGTAGGTTATGGGAACACTTTATATAATTAAAAAAATTATTTTTTTTACCTACTTTTTACGATTTACATATAATTGATATCATTTGCATAAACAATAATTCACATTCGTTATACAAGAACCAATAAAATGGAAACATACAAGAGCACAACAATCTATCCTATTATAGAGTATTGGCTCAACCCGAAAAGGCTCCAGCGATCAATTGGGACTACTACAAGCAAAAAGTTCCCATTCCGGCCATGGTAGATGAATTTCAAAAGCGGTATTCGGCGTTGTCCATTCCCTATCCACCTGATACTGTTGCCAGTCAAATCGATGCTCAAGAAAAAGATATAAAATCAGATATTCAAAAGTTTAAGGTTGAATCTGAAGCTAGGATTGCTGAGTAAGTACACATCACACCTTATTCACGTTTTTCACTTTTCAATAATCCACGGATTTTGATTTACTGAAAGCGAGACATTGGAAGCAAGTTCAACACATTTATTTTGTTAAAATATCTTTCCTCTCTGATAATGATTTTTATTTTTAGGTATAAGAAGCAATTAGCACATCTCGCTAGCCTTATTCCCTATGATCAGATGACTTTAGAGGATTACCGTGAGGCCCATCCACAAGATGCTGTAGACAGTCTCAACAAGCCCACTTTCTGGCCTCATAATCCTGAGGAACAAGTTGATTATGTTGACAAAGATGCTCCACCAGAGCAACACCACTAAACTAATCAATTATTAATCATTAATAGGTCCATTCGAATCATAAATTGATGTATTTTTAGTATGGTATACAGTAATGAATGATAAAGTTTTAGGTTAAGAACTTTTTTTCTTATATTAGGGCGTTTGAAAATACTGAGACTCTATTATGTTTACTACTGTATCCCATACAGATTTATATGATTCTGAACAGTGACCTGTTAATTGACAAATCAACAACTACAGAGCAGAAGCCCCAATATTTGGGAAGTAATTTTCATTTATAAAGAATTTTTTCAGCTGTATAGTACTATTTAGTGTTATTCGTCCTTATTGGAATAAATTATGATTTACAATAAATTTTTGTTTATATCACACTCTCCACAAAATCAAGCACACACAATATTTGTTACTTTTTTGAAAAGAGAGATTGTAGCTCCTGCAAGACCAAGTTTTTTGGTATATTTTGTTGGAATAGTGGAAAAACCAAATTTTTTTTGTATTAATTTTTCACCAATTTTTGAATTATACAACACAAATTTGAAGTTCTTTTTTGGCAGTCTCATAATTTTTATCTTTCACTTGTATCATATAAGTTATATTTTTCTCTCTAGACTATCAGATAAAGATAGTAGCAACACTTAGGAAATATTTACAAATCTCATGATCAATTCAGCACAAAAATATTAATTAGTCAAAACATAAACTCTACAAAATTATCTTGACCTTTTTTTTACTAAAAACTTTATTTTTAGGAAACAAGATTTTTTGGTCCTATTTGCTAGCATTTTTCACATATTTTACAGATTTTTTGAAGCAAAATGAAAATATACTTATAGAATGATAGTTCTACTTTCAAAATCTTTTTACATAATTGAAATTGAACCATCCATGACGCATCTAGTCGCTTTACTGGTCTAAAAGATAATGCACTAAAAATTTCAAATGGTAATTATGCAAAAACTACTTAACCGACGGCGCCTGGTTTTGGCACGCATAAAGAACATATAAATTACTATTATATCGCGAAGGGCCTGGCTACAACTTGAAAAATGATAAAGATATGAATTTTTGAATAAACGTTGAATTTCCCGGATTTTCCTGTTTTTCTCCGTTACTAATGATCCGATTGAGTCGATCCAGAGATATTTTTACTCTCTACAATTCATCTTTTTACACCAGAGTTTCTCAAGCGGTCGGTGGTTCGCGAAAAAATTTTATAACGGCGGAGTTTCAAACTAAACTTCGCAACAGGCAAGAATCTGTGGCCAGCAGAATTAGCATCTGGAAAAAATTTATTGTTAGTAGACTTCTGACTACGTAGAAACCTTCAGGATGATAATAGTAATTATGTAATATCTTATGTTTCATTTTCTTTTTTAGGGAAAATTTTTTATTTAACAATTAACATGTGAAAAAACAGTTTTTTAGAGTTCCAGGAAAAACTATTATTTTTCAGTAAAAAAGTTTCAAACAAAAGTTGTGCGCATTGAAAATACCTACAAATCGGATACTTGGTTTGTTAATTATTGCAAAAAAACCTGCTAAAATGCCTGTTTTTTATTTGTTAATAAACAACAGAAGAATATATTGTATTAACTTTATACTTCACCAAAAGGAGCCTCTTGTTGCAACAACAAGTATGCAAAATTTCAAGTAAAAATTTTCAATAGTTTTTTGCACAGTGAATTTGTTTATAACAATTTATGTTTTTTATTGTTTATTCTCAGCGATCTAGAAATCGTACAGTGATCTGCGGGTGCGCAAATGAAAGCTCGAGACTTAAACCTACTAACAATAACAAAAATGAACCAAATTAATTGCTAATTTTAAATTGTTGAAACAACGAGGCTAACTCCGCCGGCCTATTTGGCACGTATAAAGAACATATCAATTACTATTCATTCGCGAAGGACCTGTGCTACAACTTGAAAAATGATGAAGATATGAATTTTTGCATAAACACTAAATTTCCCGGATTTTCCTGTTTTTCTTCGTTTCTAATGATCCGTTTGGATCGTTCGAGGGCTAATTTTGTTAGTATTTTTATTCCCTACAATTCATCTCTTTACACCAGGGTTTCCCAAGCGTTGGTTCGCAAAACCCCAGGGATTCGCGAAAAAAATATTGTAATGGTCGAGTTGTAAGTTAAACATCACAAGCAGGCAACAATCTGTAACTAGACGAGCGCTACGCCGCTGGCGTTGCGAGTATATTCTCAAACGAGTCTGCAACGTCCACTTCGGCGAACCAAGACTTTTCCCGAATGCGCACGAAAGAACGAGAATAACGTCTGGAAATATAAAAACGCCGCAGTCACATATAAAGAAAAGTGGAGACGAACTAACTCTTTTGAAATGTGAAACTATAGAAGAATTCAAAGGATTTCGTGGGTAGATCAAGTTACGAACGCCGAAGTGTTGAAAAGATTGGGGAAAGAAAAGGAAGTCGAGATAACAGTAAAACAGAGAAAACTGCAATATTTCGGACACTATGCGGGGAGAAAATTACAGCATCTTACGGCTCATAGTCCAAGGCAAAATAAGTGGCAGAATAGGCGTAGGACGACGACGAATTTCATGGCTAAAAAACCTAAGGGAATGGTTTGGATGCAGTTCAAAACAACTATTTAGAGCAACTGCCTCAAAAATTAAAATAGCTATTATGATTGCCAACCTCCGCAATGGAGAAGGCACTTGAAGAAGAAGTGTATGATGAATCTTTGTTTAAAAAAGGGTAGTTTTGTCAAGTCTGACGAAAGGCTGGACGAGCAATCAATTGCTTCTAGTTCAGTTCCTGATTTGGAACCAACACAGGGTAACAGTTGTAACGAGCTACCGTCTTGTCAGACTGAAAACAAGAAAAAATAGAAAAACAAAAGAAACAAAAATATAACAGTGACTATTTACAAATGGGTTTTTATTTTATCGGGGAAGAGTCGGAACCTAAACCGCTTCGTGTAATCTGTAATCAAATCATGTCCAACAGTAGTTTAAAACCATCTCTTCTTCGTAGACACCTTGAAACACGACATCCAGATCACAAGGATAAACCTGTTGAATATTTTAAAAGAAAATAGGCAGGTGATAAAAATTCCAGTGTTTTTCTTTTCTAACAGATTTAAACGAAGATAGTAAAATAGCTCTCGAGGCAACATTTCGAGTTAATTACAGAAATGCAAAATCTGGACAAGCACATACAGTGGCAGAAAATTTGATTTGACCATATGCTAAAGGCATCACGAAGTGTATGCTTGGAGATAAAGTAATTGACCCTGTTTCCTTATCAAACAACACCGTTCGCGGATAATTAATGAATTTGCAGATAATATGGAAAGTGAAGGATAAAAAAGAATAAAACTGAATTATTTGGATATTCCTCTTCACTAGCCGACCGGATGTAGCAAACATTCAAGAAGATAAATTATTTGCAAAACTACTGAAAACTTATGTATGTGTTGTATGTGCGTAGAATTGGGGTCTGTACACTGCATTATGGTAGATCTATTGTGCCCCCACTGCTCCCAAGTCGTAAGAGTTACCTTATGGGGTAGAGCAGGTCCTCCAGTCCTATTTCCCTCAGGAACCTTAGGATGTTGGATCGCTTCAAGGTGGGTAGCTCCCCTTCTTCGATTTGGTGTGTTCCCAAGAACAGCATCCTAGGGTTTCCTAGCGAGCTGCACTCTCAAAGGATGTGAATAGAGATTTCGTCCTCTTCCTTACAGAATCTGCACTCTTCTTCTTCTACCAGTCCGAGTTTCTTGAAGTGTCCTTTTAGGCGGTAACACAATCGAATGCCTTTGTGAGGTCTAAAAAGGATGCAAGAGTGTCAAGATACTTTTCAAAGCCCTGTAAAACATTACTAGTGAAGTGATCAATAGCTAAAGTTGTGGTCCTGTCCTTTCGGAATCCAAACTGGTTCAAGGCAAATAATTTGTTTGACTCAAAAGTGATCATTAGCCTGATTTTTCAAAATTCGTTCATAAACTTTTGACAAGATTGGTAATAAAAATATGGGGCGATAATTGTTGCAGTCATCAGTGGAGCCCTTATTCTTGAAGAGGGGTTCCACCTTTGCAGTTTTGAAAACTTTAGGAAATGTACTGGAAGCTATAGATTGATTTATCAATATTGTTAGGGGCTGAATTATTATATCCTTATTTTTTTTTAATAATTTTTGTGTTAATTCCGTCAATATCTTTGCTGTTACTATTTTTTATTTCTGAAATAGCCTTATCGACATCACTAAAACTAACTGATTGTAATTTAAAGGACGGGATGTTTTTCAGTGGCATAGATTTTAGGTAATCTTCAAAAGGCTATTGAGAACTTTCAAATTTATTCACCACACATTCAGCAGTTGAACAAAAGTGGTTATTAAAATCATTTGCATTAAGTTTTGAATTAGTCCGACGTATTATATTTGCTTTTATTATTAATAAGTTTCCACATAGCTTATTGAGGGTTACTGGGTTTTTTTATAAATTCGTCATTAGCTTTAATTTTTGCAAGCCTAATTGATTTTCTGTAATTTTTTCTATATTCAATAATGGTACTCGTTCGCATGGTAATAGGATCTCTCTTATTTAATGCTATCATAAACTGAAGTCTATTACGCATCTCTTTTAAGTTATCATTGAATAAGAAGAATTTCAAGAAGGAAAGAAAGTCGTAAGAGAAACCGAATAGCACAGAAGCTTTCTGTAAGAGTAAGTGATGGTCGATTTGGTCAAAAGCTTTACGGAGATCAGTGTAAATAACATTGACTTGACTTTTGCTGTTAAGGGCAAATTAATATCAAAAAAACACATTCTGAAGTCTTAAAATTTTTATTAAATAATCAGCTATATAAAATCACTATTCACAATATTTAGGAGCCTCTAACAACAAAAAGTTTTAAATAATTTACACAGATATTTATAATAAAAGAACATTGAAGGCACGAAGATCGACAAAAAACTTGTTAAATTTTACAATAGTTAAATTCCAAGGAACTAATCGCAATTTACAAAGAAACATCTAAATTCTTAATAAGTATACGGGATGTCGCAACATTGATGAACTTCATTTGCATGAAATAAGTGACATCCTGCATACTAGAGCTGATAAGAGCAAGCTCTGTTATCCTAAACTCTGATCAATTATTATTTCAGCATTTGTCGGTTCCCTTACAAATAATTTTTTCCCAAAACAAAATCCAAAAAGCCTATGTTGAATTAATTTAATACAAAATTTTATACAGTTTTACTTAAAAGTAGCACCAATTTATTTTAAATTTACAGTACGCGGTACAGTTATTTGTAAACCTACATAACAAGAACATTTCACTTATTTGGCTTAAATTTATTTGTCAATACGCCTTAATTCTAAAATTATTAAGCCTTAAAAAAGTGTTTTTTTTTAACAATTTTTTATTAACATCGCACAAAGAAAAAGTTATCTTTAAAGAATCTTTGGACTAGATCTATACACCGAGAATTCTAAATTATGACACTTGAAGACCTTTTTATAAATTAGATGAGTTTTTTGGATATTATTAACGTAAATAATTTGTTTTTTGATTATCGGGGAGCAACGGCACAAAATATTTGTTACGGAATATATTATGGTCAATTTATAACAACAAACTAGCACCTTTTAGGTGTAATCTCAAAAAAATTACAGATCTGTTTTCAACCATAATAATTTATATTTTGAATTGGATATAATGGGTGTGGTAAAAAAAAGCTTTTTAGAGACCTACAACTTCGTTCTGAAGAAAAGCATTTGTTTGTTTTGGGGCTCTAAAATTTCTGCTAATGCAGATATCGGACCAACAGATTTACGTTTTGGGTTCTAACTTTAAAGTCACCTTGTATATTTTAATACAATTTTCGCGTAATATATTAAAAAGAAGGTTCCATAATTTGATGTTAAAATCGGTCTTTCACTATTACAAGAAAAAAACTTACAGAAGTGCTAAAATTGTTTTAACATACTGACATTGACAGCATTAAAAATACAATTATAGATTTAAGGTTCGAGTATTTCTCTCCTATATAATGCTTTGTGACAATGAAAGAGACAAGTTAATGCTGTTTGACATAAAATTTCCTTATGAAATATTTTAGGTGTCGATGGAAGCATAACTGCGTAACAAATTCTGAAGAGATACCCCGAAGCTCGGTAGAAAATAAACCAAAACAATTTAGGTAAAATTCAGATCTACAAATAACAACAGAAGTGTCAGAATCCTCTGCAGAAATAACACCCTTACGTTGAAAACGGGTAGTCATTTTGAGGTTAAATCAATCTCCTCGCAAAATTCAACCCGAAACGCAAAATCTTCAATTGTTAGGCTCCACCAGCCACTCAACAGACCAAAAAACAACAAAGCTTTTATTTTCACTTCAAAGTTAAAAATTTTATAAAAACATATTACATACGCTGGTGTTACTTATTACGAGGGATACCTCAATCTCACAGTTTGTCACATGACGATCTTGTATTATTAGTTCACACACAACATTGGACGTTTTCTTGCACTGCAACTGATTTTGGACGACCTACACGCGACTCGTCCGTGAGCGAACGACGGCCACGATGGAACTCACTAAACCAGTGATGTGCAGTGATTTTTTAGATGCTTCATCGCCATATGCAGGAAAAATTCTGACGGTAAATTCCTTATTTTAAAGCTATTTTGATTCTCTAATGCTGTTTTGAAATAGCTTCAACATGTCCCCGTTTTCTAGTGGAAATTATTAACAGGCTTCAGAGAAACGATGTTATCAATTCGACGTATGTATATACAGTGTGACCAGTAAAGTCAGCATCATATGGTATTTTAAATTTTTCGAAAAAAAACTCAAAAGTAAGGGTTATATCTCAAAATATCAAAAATAATTATAAGGAAATGTTTTTCTGAATGTAATTTTTAACCCATAAGCAATTCAGCTGTACAAGCGAATTTAGATTTTTTGCCTATTTTTTGTAAATTGCACCACTGTTGCAAAATAAGACAGAATGCAATCTACATTAAACTTCTTAGTTTTAGTGAAATTTTTTCTAATAACTTTTTTCGATATTTTGAGATATAACCTCACTTTTGATTTTTTTTGGAAAAAAATTAAAATTTGATAGATAATGCTAATCACGTGACTACTATTTTTTTAGTTAGTTTTCATCTCGATCGAAGCCGAAATTGATGCCAAAATCAAATTTCGAATAAAGCTATTAATACAAAAAATCCCATATGTTGCAGACTTTGCTGGTCACACTATATATATATATATATATATATATATATATATATATATATATATATATATATATATATATATATATATATATATATATATATATATATACATAATTGATGTTTCGCCCACACTTTAGGGCATTTCAAAATTTTTTTATTTTTGCTTCTGTCAACATTTATGTAGATATTTATTATATGAGGTGTGGTTATAAAATAACGAGACTGAGCTTCTAGAGAAGTACGCATGCGCCAAAGCGACCGACAACTGTATAGTGTGAAGCCTTCTCTTTCGAATGCGGCTCTTCCCGTGTCTGTAGACAAATCAGTGTAGCTGTTACCTTCGATTGTTGTTGTTTTGTTTTGCCGAAAAAATGATAAGTGTAATAATAGCGTAACTAACTGTGGTGAAATTTCACATGAAACTTGGAAAACCGCTTCTGAAACTTATCTTTTATTAAAATAAGTGTATGGTCATGAATGTTTATCGCGTGTGCAAGTTTTTGAGTTTTTTAAACGTTTCCAAGATTGGCGAGAAGACTTTGAAGATGATTCATGCCTTGATCGCGATGTTTGTACTGATAATTTGAAGGTCACTGAAAATGACCGGAACTTGTTGGAAAGAGTGATAACATGTGACGAGTTTTAGTTTTTCACTTATAATCCTGAAACTAAACGTAAATTCATGCACTGGAAAGGCCCAACATCATCGAGAGCTAAGAAAGCTCGAATGAGCAAATCTAGATTCACAGCGATGATTGTTTTTTTTCGATAGTCATGGGATTATGTGTCTGAACTGGGTTTCAGAAAAATAAGAAGAAAACGACCCGAATTGTGGAAGAACAAGTGATGGGTTGTTCATGACTGTATCTATTTCGGTCGAGTTGGTTAAAAATACCAATTTACCTAGCAGGGGCTGATCCAGCCTCTTCTTTGGGAGGGGACGGGCCGATATCATAGGAACAAAGAAAAGATCCAAATAACCCCTACCGATTGGTACACAAGACTGTATGACAAACGAAAGTAAATTGTCAGCGGGAGAGGGGGATTGTTCAGTTTCTCATACAACAGAGAGGCTAGTCTTTTTTTTTTAATTCTGAGCTCTTGGAGGGGGACAGGGCATAGGCCCCCCCTTGGATCCTTCACTGTCACCTAAAATTCATTTAAAAATAACTTATGCAATTACTGATTGCAATTTAAAACAGTTTATAACGTCTTTTTTGCATTTTAGTTTTTAAACTCGGTTTAGTTTTTTTGTAAAAATGAATTATTTAATCTTTTTAAAACAATTTGAAACTGTTCCGAAAATAAAGCTATTGGTCTGCCAACAAGACGCATTCTTTTTATCCAACCCGGTATAAAACTATTTTTGAACTGTTGCTTACTGAACAAAAATTATTGCTCCGAGTCTTATTTTTAACACACTGTCCTGAATTTTTGCCGCATTTTGATAACAAACGCTGCTTTTGAAAATTAACGGGGAACCTTAAGGTGCGTACAGATCTGTCGAACCTTGCCCGTGACGGGCCCGCTACGATTCTCTTTTAAATTTTGCCAACTTCGATTGATGTCGAGCGCCTTCGGCGACTGACATCAAGTTAATTTCATCATATTTCTATTGTTCGCGAGCAGCGCGACCGAGACTCGCAGTGACTCATTTCCTGTCTGTTTTTAGTGCGAACTCAAAGGATTTTTGTATCTAATTGGACGGCTTTATGGCACGCTCTTTCGAAAAAAAATTACCTTGCAGCGAGATCGACGACATGAAAAAATATGATGAAATTGGTTTGTTGTATCCCAGACGCTTTTATTATCTCCTTCGACACCGGCCACCGAAGGCACAAGGGCTTTGTGAGAAATTCTCGTGGTGCGCTTGACATCAATCGAAGTCGACATATTTATACGCACCTTTATATTTTCATTCGTTCCTGTATAATTTTTCTAAATTCTTCGGAATAAAAAAAAGGTCTTCAACTGATGCATAGCCTACTTTACAGTGTAACTTAAGTTATAAAAATAAATACTTCAAATAACTGCGTCTGTTAGAATCTTGACAACCAAAATGGTCTTTTAACAGATACAAACATACTAAATTTATTATTTTATCTAATTATCTGTTGAAAAAAACGAGAAAGAAATCTGATACTACAGTTAGTTTTATTATAAATACCTTAAAATCTAAAATAACTACAACATATTTTCTATACAATAATTACAGAAATAGTTATATAATTGACTTTGAACGCAGTGATTAATTTTAGAAATATTTAGGAAAGGTTTGTAGATTTTTTAAATCTCAATTATTTTGTGTTATTGCATTTTTGTAATTCTCGAATTAAGATTGTTCAGTACGTACGGACTCCCAAAAATACGGCATCCCAGCTCTATTTGGCCAAGTCAATATCTTGAAAAAAGTGATCAAACAAAAATCTAAAATGTATTAAGTATATTGTTTTCAAATAAACATCTTTTACAGGGTGGCCAAATAATGGAGGACGCCAGCTATATCTGATAAACGGTCAATCGTACAGTTTCCGGAAAAAAAATATTTATAGTAAAAGTACTCTGAAAAAGTTCCTGCGACGGTCACAGGAGGCGCTACAACTACGGTCAATTAGGAAAACTGATGTTTTTCCATAATTTTCCTAATGAAGCTGGCAAACAGCGCCCTCTATTGGTCACTCTTGAAACCCGTATAAACAATATTGATAATGGGGAAGATAATAAGATAATAAGAGAAGCCCTTTTTAACGAGCCTAAGTTTGTTCAATTCCGTTGTTTAACAAGAAGTTTGACGTCCCCCATTACTTTATTTTAAAAAACAGCGTAACAAGTGTTAAACCAAAAAAAAATCAAATTTCCTGAAGATTAAGACGCAAATTTTTCGATACAATTTTGTCTGGCCAATTGTGGGAAAACAACTTTTTCTAATTTGACTATAATTGTTACGCCCTCTAACGAGCGTTGTCAGAACTTGAAAATAATTTTCAGCGCCACTTTTACTATAAATATTTTTTTTTTTGGAAGTTGTACGCTAACAGTTTCTAAGATATAGTCAGCGTTCTCTCTTATTTGGCCACCTGGTACATGAAACTAGGTAGTTTTATGTTAAACATATTCAAAATCTTGGTAAGTATTAGAAAACATAATTCTGCACTTTTGGGACACTCCATAGTTTGGTTAAGAGCAGTTCCAAATTATAAATGGAAGTTTTTCTATTGGATATGTTTTCCAGATATTGCTTGGAAAAAAGAGTTAAAACACCATGCATACATCATATGCGATTTACACGGTGTGCCAACAAAAGTGACTAACGCCGATATCTAGAAAATGGATTGAGATGTTAATAATTTGGAAAAACATTTATAGATAGAAAAATTCTCAAGTCAAACTTCTGAGTTGACCACAAATTTATATCAATGGTTAGATCTTTATATCTTGGAAGCAGTTCGAGCTTCGAATTATTTTTTTCATCTTACACCATCTCTGAAATATCACTGTTCGCCTTTTTAACCGAACACCCTATATTCTGTAAAGAGAAAAAGGAATAAAATCTATTGTAGAAAATGCAAAAAAAAAAAACGTGAATGTCTTTATTTTCAGCTACTATTTAGGGGAAGTCACCAACTAGGCTGCCAAACATCTGGTTATTTTCAGCAATCTATAGTTAAACTATAATGTAACAACTGCAGGGAAATAACTGTTCAATGACGACAGTAAAAACTAACAAAATGAAACAAAAAAAATGGAAAATGCACAAAAAAATGCCGTAGGCGTCAATTCATCCGCTCACCTTTTAAAAGAGCTTCAAAAATCGACTTCCAAAATTAATGCGAAAGTGTGTGTGTGGGGAGGGGGGGCGGGGGTTAAATAGCAAAGATACTACGCAAAAAATCACAAGAAACAGTGTTACAACTATCACAACAAAATTTAAGCAAAATATGATTGCTTGACAATATTTGAAAGAAATGGAGTCATAAATATTTATAATATATTATCTATTTGCTTGGTCTTCTTAGATTTTCATTTTTATATTGCTTTTCGTGGGGGTTTTAGGCCATAAAAAAGGAAACAAAAATATATAAGTGGATGTTATATTAAATACTAATGTTTCGGTAATGAGTTTTATCTAAAGCCAAATAATTACTATCGTTTCATTGATAGGGATAATGTACTCAGCTCCAATAAGGCCATGAACGAAGCAGAAAATATTTTCAATGAATTATTGTATTTTGGGATTCGATAAGAATCCCAAATTTTCTAAATGGTTCTCAAATGAGCTTAAATATGCTATTTTAAAGAAAAAAAAATAGCCATAGAAGTTTTAAACATACGTATTTGTGTGTTTTTTTTATAAATTAAATAGTAATATTATAAATGCTATTAATCGCAACATTTTTAAAAAACATTTATTAGATCTGAATTGTAACAGTTTAAAAAAATTCTTTTAAATTTTGTGTTATTTTTTTTTAAATATCTTCAACTAGACAGAAATACATGGTTATTATTGTTATTACTGGGTATGCTGACTTTAGCAAGGCATTTGATACTGTAAATTAGCAAATTCTGACTGAGAGGTGTTTTGGTTTAAAGACACATATATCAGTAGTAATCGAAATTAATTGGTGAGGTTGAAGGGTTTTGTAGCATTGGAACTATCCGTCACCTCGGGAATGCCAGTAAAGTAACGACAAAACTATTTTTTTGTGGCTACAGATCTTGGAATTACTCTCCTCGAGTGAAGATTTAAAGTTAGTGAGTTTCACATGTATAAAAACCAGAACATAAACAGTTTAAATATTGTGTACAAAACTCTTGCTGGGTTGTGTTTAGAATACCTTTCTTGTGCCTGGTTACATTTTCACTCAGAACAAAAAGGGTATTGCTTGATCGAGTGATATAGAAGGCCAGGGTTGAGGAGCCCTTGCACTGCAGCCTTAAGACTTATTGTATGAACAGATGTTCTAAGTGAACAAGTTGAATGAAAATTAGTTTCGATCAACCTGGATCCAGGAAGATTTTACCTTCAAAAGAAATGTTTTGAAGCTTGAAGAATTTCTTAAACGAGAGGGAGTGAAACAGCTAGGCAAGGCAAGAGTTCTTCTAATAAAAAAGCTGAAATTACTCATTTAGGTAAGTAAAGGGTTTTCCAATAAGAGGTGTCATTTTGAAAAGCCCGCTATTTCGGTAGATGTCACTTTTGAAGCTGTAAGTTTTTGACGTTTGACAAGTAGAAACTACGCCATAAATAAAGATGGAACGATACACGCTTCAACAACGCATTGAAATTATTAAAATTCACTATAAAAATGGTGAAAATTTGGCAGAGACGGTTCGTAAAACTCGAACATTTTTGGGTCGTCATGAAGCACCTTGTCGGAGCGCAATAAAGAAATTGGTGAAAAAATTCGAGCTGTTGGGACAAGTTAGTTATGTGAAGAAGAAAACCCGTGCACGTCGCTCAAGAACAGCCGAGAATATTGCTGCTGTAGCCAAAAGTGTTGAAGAAAACCCAGGTTTGTCCATTCCTCGTCGTTCTTTGGAATTAGGGATTCCACAAACGTCATTACACCGTATTTTGCATAAAGATTTGGGTCTTAAGGCTTATAAAGTTCAGTTAACGCAAGAACTCAAGCCGGCCGATCATCAACAACGTCGTGCCTTTGTTGATTGGGTTCTTGAAATGCATGAAAATGATCCGGAATTCCATCGAAAAATCATCTTCAGTGATGAGGCCCATTTCCACCTCGGTGGCTTCGTCAACAAACAAAATTGTCGCATCTGGGGCTCGGAAAACCCAAGAGTTATTGTTGAAAAGCCTCTCTATCCTGAACGTGTGACTGTTTGGTGCGGTTTATGGTCCGGCGGGGTCATTGGACCTTACTTTTTCGAAAATGAGGCTGGAGCAACAGTTACGGTGAATGGATTGCGCTATCGAGAGATGATTAATGATTTTTTATGGCCAAAATTGGATGGTATTTATCTGGACCACGTTTACTTTCAACAAGACGGCGCTACGTGCCACACAAGCAACGAAACCATTGATCATTTACGGGAAAAGTTTCCGGGCCGTGTTATCTCTCGAAGAGGTGATCACAATTGGCCACCGAGATCTTGTGATGTGACACCTTGCGATTTCTTCCTTTGGGGCCACGTGAAAGACAAGGTCTACGCCAACAGCCCAGCGTCGATTCAAGACCTCAAAGATGGAATTCGTGAGGCTATCGAGGACATAGGGCAGCCACTTTGCGATTTGGTTATGGAAAATTTCATGAAAAGGATATGGTCCTGTAGGCATTGTCGTGGTGGTCATTTGGCTGATGTTATTTTCCATCATTAACGGCATACCTTCCTCTTTATAATGTAATAAATATCCGATCATTTATCTTAAAAAATGGCATTTTTCTTTGAATATCAAAATAACACCTCTTATTGTAAAACCCTTTATCTATAACTCTGTTGACAAAAACGTACATACACGAAAACCCATTGTGAGTAAAAAATATTTCAGCAGGGAAAAATTATCATATTTTCACCTTAGATCAAAAAATAGATAAATGCTTAATTTAACAGCAATTTTACATCACCAAAGAAGCAGTGTAATCAGAAAAATTTTGGTAAATGTTTGTATTTCAAAAAAAATCTTACAAGGTATGTCAAACAACCATATTTAAAAAACTTTCAAAATACCTAAAAGATAAATAATATTTCACAAAAAAGCATTTGGGAGGAAATTTTCGTTTTTAACACCTAACCTACATTCCAAACACTATTTTTACGTAACTCTTCATTCAGAGATTTGAATTCAGACAAATCTCGTAGTCAAAAACAATAAATAAGCAAGTAGTCAGTAGAATACTCTTCTGCAGTGACGTTAATATTTTTTCAGTTCCATTTTTTATAAGAAATAAACAGAGATAGATATATACGGTATCGTCACTGCAAAAGAGTAAAAATTCATCTATATGATAATGAGGGGGAATTTTTCTTACCTGATTTAACAACATAGTTATTATTTTTAGTAAATTAAATGGCCCATTTTTATCATGAAATGCGGAAAAATTATTTGTTTAAAATAAAATAAGGGAGCTGGTCCAGGATTCTGTAACAAACGTAAAGAAAGGGGGTCCCTTTTATATTAGAGCTTTTTTACAGGTTTTTTGTTAATAATTGTTAATTAATCAGGTAAAAAGAAGACATCCCGTATAATAATAACAGTAAGAACACTAATACTTCAATGTACAAAATCATCTAAAGATAAGTAAATCTAAAAAATAAATACAGTGGAGGACATTATTAAATAATATAGTTTCAGGGCCAAAATTTCTTCAGTTATTTTCTATTTCAGTAATATTTTGTATGATCAAAGCTAGGTTCTTCTTAATTCCAGCAACCAAAGTTCTTCCTATTATTAGGAAGTGTTTAGACACCTTTCGAGGCTACTGGCAAATAAGACTGATATCATCAGCTTGTTAGAGAATAAAAACTCCTTCAGATGCTGTTAGCAACTGACAAAGAAAATATATCTTACTTCTTAGGATAAAACTAACAAGAATTTTGTGTAGGGTCTGAAAGGATCTCATGACACATTTTGTGTTTTTGCCTTAAGGCAAAAAAATCTTCCTTTTTAAAAGCGTATGAGTGTGATTTTCTATTGTCGGACTTTTAAAATATGATCGTTGTATTTTTTTAGAATAACCAAATAACTTTTGACCCTCAAACTAAAATGCAATAATAGTAATATAACATAGTAATAACAGAAAACAAAAAAATTAAAATGACAGAAAATAGTTAGGACCTATGCTATTTTGACAGTTTGCTGATGACTCGGATCAGAGCTCCGTTCTCGTCCTTTAATCTCTGATTTTCCGACTTTAGGTTTTCTAAATTCTGAAACAAAATGTGTCGATACATTAGTCACCTAACCAAGTATTTTAAACTCAGTTTCTTACAATTTTGGAACCGTATCGAAATTTATATATATTTTTCTGATGGGTTTCTTTCTATCTTAAATAAAAACATACACAGTCGCGTTGCATTATGAGCTCGCTCGTTTTGAGTTTATCTCGTGCCACTAAAGCACACTTTACTAAACTTGTTCTGCTATCATAAAAGCGAACCAAAAGCCGTCGCAGCGATTGTCAAAGTAGTGCGCGGAACTCTCGATGGCGTACTTTGATACGTGATAAGAACAATATTATGAATTTCGTTTTATTTGTACAATCCCAGCTTATTGCGAGGAAAAGCATATTTGAATGAAAAATATTAAAATTTTAACCTTCCCAAAAATATAATTATAGAACATTATATATTTTTGAAAAGACCTTAAAGAGATGAATAATATAAAATATATATATATATATATATAAAGAGTGTTCCATTAAAAAATACTAATGTTTGGTAAACATTTGAAAGTCCGAATACACCATTGAATTTGACATCAAGAAATCTATTATAATCAGTATTTACCTTTTCGGTGATTTATTAGATAATCGATGTAATGGGGGGAAAATTTAAAAATGCAATGTATGTCAGAAATTCTGAGTGCTTTAAAAATTTAATTTGCGGTACAGAAACTGTCACAAAAAATACGATATTTAGCCAGAAACAGCATTTTTCCCAGCTTTTGTAATAAGGGATCTAACATGAGAAAATTACGAAAACTAGACACCCTGTACAATCAATAACTTTTAAAAATTTATGTAATATAATATAACTCGTTAAATAAAAAGTTATATTTTCCAACAAATTGATTAAATCTTGATTTCATATATTTTATTTCCTTGTATATCTCTTGGCGAAAAAAATATAATTTGATTACTTTTCACTACTACCATTGAAACCTTCGTGTGCGACTATGGCAACTGTTGTCGAGGCTGTCAAGTTTTCATTTTGTAGAATTGTTTTCTGGTGCCTAATACAAATTGTCTGTTCGAGCCACGGGAAGCACTCACAGCTTAGCGAGCTACTTTGTCAACTGCTGTCAAGAGTTTTGGACCGCTCTTCTGACGACAAGTTTTTTTACTTAAATGATGAATTTTGGTTAGTTTAAATTTTACATTTTTCGTAGCAGTACACTGAACCGTCAACGGATCGGCCACAGTGAATTTTTTGTTACAAATGATCCAAATAAACAGTCTTCAAAGTTTCAGTCTGATACAGATAAATATTTGGCATGCTGTTTATATATTTCGTCGTTAGATTGGGTAATAACTACATCATAACAGAAATTATTGACCAGATGTCACTGCACCCACACCATCATGCGTCTCGAACGAACCGGAAACCGCACTGATAACAATTAACAGATGAGATATCAGATGCTCTGAATAGCAAGGAAAACGTAATATGTACCTTTCTTAATATAGAAGGAGCTTTTGACAATACTCCACATGAGGCAGTTAAAAGAGCATTTGATGACAGGGGACTAGACGGGACCATGTTCAAATAGATGGCGCAACTTCTCTCCACTAGAATAACAGAGACAGAAATAAAAAAGGACACAATCGTCCTCTGTACCACCAGAGGATGCCCTCAGGGAGGAGTAGCGTCTCCACTTATGTGGCGCTTAAATATAGATCGACTCGTCTGTCATCTGACTGACCTCGGCATATCTTGTCAGGGCTATGCCAATGACGTGGTCATAGCCAGAAGAGGAAAATTCGAGAATACTCTCTGCGATATAATCCAGAGGGAACTCCAATACACTAAAAAATAATGCTAGATGATGGGACTACATGTCAACCCCGCCAAAACTACCCTAGTAGCCTTTACAAGAAAACGAAACCTCAACCAGAAAACCATCAAAATGGGAACATTACTGAATGGAAGTCAGAGGTTAAATATCTGGGCTTGACCCTAGATAATAAACACCTCTGAAATGAGCACGAAAAAGAAGTAATCAACAAGGCTACAAAGCCTTGATGGTCTGTAGAAACTTCGTGGGAAAAAACTGGACACGAACTCAAAAGTCCTGCAGTAGATATACACTGCAATAGGGAAATCAATCATCACATATGGGGAGTAAAAGAAACAGTCTGGCCAATACGAGAGCCAACCTCTGGAAAGTTTAAAGACTGGCCAGTGCGTGTATAACTGAAGTAGTGAAAACCTACCCAACGGGCGCCATAAAGGTAATCTTAAACCTTATACCTCTACAAATACTTGTGGAGAGTATGGCGAAGAAGACAATATATAGGATGAAGAGAGATGAAGTCATAAAACGAAAGTCCAATCTCTGATCTAGAAATTAACAAATCTGGGACATGCCTCAAAATGAAACGAAAAATAAGTTCAACTTTGTGAAAAACTTCAACACAAAGTTGAGTCGTAAAAGTGAACGGGACAGAAACATCACTGAAAAACTTGACAAGAATTTTGTTAAGTGGTATACAGATGGCTCCAAAATAACGGAGGGAATTGGAATAGGAGTGTACGGACCCCGAACCAAACACCATGAAAATTTGGACAAGTCACCAAGCATCTTCCAGACCATCACGAAATGTATTCAATTCAGCAAAGGGAAAAACTATCGCAAAAAGGTGATTATTATCATGGCGGATAGTCAAGCAGCTATCAGCTCCAAGATGGTCTGGGAATGCCTACAGGAACTAAAC
This sequence comes from Diaprepes abbreviatus, assembly GCA_034092305.1. Lineage (NCBI taxonomy): Eukaryota > Metazoa > Arthropoda > Insecta > Coleoptera > Curculionidae > Diaprepes > Diaprepes abbreviatus. Next base: position 1,702,554 of record JASJET010000203.1, on the reverse strand, counting down.
GAATTAGGTAACAATAATAGGGTCACCCTCCTGTGGGTACTGGGACACATCGGGGTAGAGAGGAAACTCGCGAATATAAGAGTTGAAACACCATTTCTGGGGCCCGAGACTTTCTGTGGAATCAGTAGCAGAGTAATGCTAGAACTAAAAAGAGAGGAAGTGAGCAGTAGGTCCAATTACTGGACGAATCTACAAGGAATGAGACAAGCGAAGATACTTCTTGGGAATTACGATCAGAAGAGTTTTAGGGAATGCAAAAAGAGTTCTGACAGGAATCCTGTCGGGGCTTTGCCACATGAAAGCACACCTCAAGAAACTTGGAATGGCAGAAAGAGAAAAGTATGAACTTTGCGAGGAAGAGGATGAAACCTCAGTTTACATTCTTTTAGAATGCAGCGCTTTAGAAAATCCTAGATGCAGTTCTTGGGAGCACACCAAATAGAAAAAGGGGAATTACCCACTTTATACGTGTTCAACATCCTAAGATTCCTCAGGGAGGTTGGACTTGAGGACCGGTTCTAGTCGGTATCCATAACGACTTGGTAGCAGAAGAGGAACACAGTAGATCTATTAGGTCGCAGTATACTGATCCCCAATTTTAGACACATAGACAGATTGCATGCACGCTGGCGCACCGATTTTTCATGTTAAGCGTCATTCTAGAAAATATACTGTAACATCGATGATGAGCTATTAAAAACTGTTGCAAACTATCAAGCTAATAAAAAGGGCATATAACGAGTCTAGGTTATAATTCGTAAAAGAAATTGTTATTCCCGTTATCAATTTGTTTCAAAAGCATGCTTAAGATTTAAAGAGTCTACTTTCAACCACAAAGTGTGATAAATAAGTTAATTATCTTTTTGAAATGACGTAGCTTGCTCATAAGCATCTAAAAGTAATAAGAGATATCACGTAAATCCCTGTATATCAATCGCCTCCAGCTGTAAACCGATGTTAAACCTTCCAAAATTGTAAGAAAAATAATAAACAAAAAAAAAACAAACGTAAGCCGAAAAGACAAAACATGCTCAAATTAACATAAAACAAAAAAGCGCACAAATCGTATCAAACACTGCAACAAAATCATTACTTTCTTTTTCAGCTACATTAATTTCTCCCAAAAATATAGCTTGAAATCGTTTTGTTACCGCATTATTCATGTATTATTCGAGTTTAATAAAGCCAATACAGTTTTATCAAAGAAAAAACACACTAAAACATTAGAAAAAAGAACAAACAGTAAGTTCGAAGTCGCCGTAGCGCTGAAGAAGGTAGTACAGTAGTGGTGAATAAAAAACAGCTAAGCAGTCATGATGTAATGTGTACTTAGAGACGACATATAATGAAAATTATACAAAGTATCCCTCTGACAAAGGACATTTTGAATTTACGAGGTGCCGCTACTTTGATTCCTAATTAACCTACTTGAAAGCCAATTAAAATAATCATAATTTTGATGGGTCAACACATACGATTTCCACTTGACACGGGATACATTCAAAACACTAATTTGTGGATTACCAAATGAATTAATTAGAAGTTAAATCCAGCTTTCAATTTATACTGAGGATGATAAATATATAAATATATAAATAAATATATATATATATAAATATATATATATATATATATATATATATATATATATATATATATATATATATATATATATATATATGGAAATCTATGAGAATTCAAAATATGATTACACAGCACGACGTGAAATTTGTTCATTGAATAAGAACAGACATTTCTTGCGAATCCGGCCTCAAAATTGCTTCAACACATCAGGTTTTTTTAAATATCCTAATGTAAAAGTGCAATAAAAGAGATTTTGGTCTATATTTGAGGTTATGTATCATCGCGACATTTTTTTCCCCAAAAAATATGCATCTTAAAGTATAAGTCTTAATTTTTCAAATGCCGCTGCGTTTTCATAAAAATCTTTCTTTTTCTTCGAGATATTCAATTTTGAAAATTTCAAATTGTATGAATTTTTCAAGTTTTGAAAACGTTCATCTTTTGTGACTGATAAGCTTTTAAGCGACAATTCTGATAAACCATGGATGTTTTACGGCTATTGAAGCATCGGTCATTCCAAATTTATCATCAATTTTGCAAAATAAATTTGTTCAAACAATTTAAGCAAATTATTGCAAAATTCGTTATTTTTTTAATAAATATTTCCATGCATTTTACAAAAACAAATACGTTCAAAAAAGTCGTTATCGTTATTACAATATATTTTGTTGTATACAAAATAATAAACAATTAATTTTGCAATTTAAAAAGCCTTGAAACGATCATTAGAAAATAATTTGCAATTTTAAAAAAAAACCTCAAACGATCATTAAAAATAATTAAGAATGTATATACAGAGTCCACAAAACCATATTCTACAAAACCATTCAAGAATTTATATTTAAATTGCAAAATTTGTTATTTAATACTTTAAAAATAACAAATTTTACAATTTAAATATAAATTCTCTCATGATATGTATTTGTAGACTTGTATTTGTAGTATATGGTTTTGTGGATTCTGAATATACATTCTTAATTATTTTCTAATGCTCGTTTGAGGTTTTTTTAAAATTGCAAATTATTTTCTAATGATCATTTGAGGGTTTTTTAAATTGCAAAATTAATTGTATATGATTTTGTTTACAATAAAAAATATCGTAATACCGAAAACTTCTTTAAACGTATTTATTTTTGTAATATGCAATGGAAGCATTGATTTAACAAATAATGAATTTTGCAATAATTTGTTTAAACAAATTTATTTTGTAATACTAACGATAAATTTCGATTGGGCGATGCTTTGATAGCCTTTAAATAACCATGGTTTGTCAGAATCTCCAAAGGTGAAGATTTCTAAAACTTGAAAAATTCATGCAATTTGAAATTTTCAAAATTGAATATCTTGGAAAAAAAGAAAGATATTTGTACAAACTCAAGGCCATTTGAAAGGGGAATACTTATACTTTAAGATGCTATGCTATAGTTTTTCAAAAAAATAAATGCCTTGAAGATACATAACCTCAATCTACAAGAAATGACTATTCTTATTAAATATACAAATTTCACGTCGTGCTGTTATTTATTATGTGAAAGGCAACCTTGAATTTTTTAAAAATTTGTTACCGAGGATCATTGCGAAAGAAACAACTGGATTTCCACAAGAGATATATTTTTCGTGTTTGTTTCTTTGGTGGATTTCAGAGGCAACCAATGAGAAAATCGTATCTTGGCATTATGACCCACTGAGAACTCTGTCCCGCGGAATACTAGAAAAAATATCTACCTAGTCATGATAGAAACAACTGACTGTGCTTTGCCTAGTAACGTTTATTAGTTACTTCTATTTGTGCGTTAAATTCGATTTTCATTCGTTCATTATTTTGATTTATGAAATGTTTTGCAACCAAAAATGCCTTTTTTAAAATTGGAATTTCGCAGTATCAAAAAATTTTTTAACAAAGGAACATAAGTATTCTAAATATATCCACGAAGGAATGATTGGCGTATTTGGGGCTGAGATTCTGTTCTATTTTAAAGTAAAATATAGATCAAAACAGTCGTGGATCCATTTAAGTGGACTTAAGATGTGGAAGTACAGTAGCATTGGAATTGAGGGGGATTATGATAAAAAATATGATTATCAAAAAAATCGTACTTTTTTCGATTTCATTGCGAGGCTGGTTCGAAAAATCCGTGCAAAGTCAGCGAGATGACACTACTGGTGCGTATCAAGGTTATTTTCAGTTGGTAGCATCTCTTGGAAGAACACACGCCAAGTTTTAGCCGGCTCGGTCTATTTCTTTGTGTTTGACATTCGTTTGAATCGAGGAAGTCGAGTAATTCTCCAAAAATGGACGAAAAAGAATTTCGTGTGCTGATTAAACATTACTTTATGAAAGGCAAAACGCCTCAGGGGACTAAACAAACGCTTGATAAACATTATGGTGACTATGCAGCTTGGATTAGAACAGTTTATAAGCGGTTTCAAAATGTTCAGAGTGGCCATATGAACACAAGAGACGCTGAACGTTCTGGACGCCTTGTTGAAGTTACTACTCCAAAAATCATTCACAAAATCCATGATATGGTGATGGATGACAGAAGAGTGAAGGTGCGTGAGATTGCTAGTGCTGTGAGCATCTCGAATCAACGGGTACATAATATTTTACATCAACATTTGGACATGAAAAACCCATCAGCAAGATGAGTGCCGCGATTGCTCATGATTGACCAAAAACAAAATCGTATGAAGTGATGCAAGAACGGTTTGCAGTTGTTCCAGCGAAATCTTCAGGACTTTAAGCGCCGTTTCGTCGCTGCAGATGAAACATGGATAAATCACTATACTCCTGAGATCAAAGAATAATCTAAACAATGGGTTGCCAAGGGGGAATCTGCACCAAAAAAGTGAAGACCATTTCTTCGACCGGAAAGGTTATGGCGTCTGTCTTTTGGGATTCGCAACGAATAATCTTCATCGATTATCTGGAAAAGGGTGAAACTATTACAGGTGAATATTACTCATCGTTATCGGACAGTTTGAAAACCGAGCTGCAAGAAAAACGTCCACGATTGGCCCATAAAAAAAGGCATTTTCCATCACGACAACGCACCAGCTCACGCCTCAGCAGTTGTGACCGCAAAATTAATGGAAATAGGGTTCCAACTCGTTTCACATCTCCCTATTCTCCAGACTTGGCTCTCTCGGACTATTATTTGTTCCCCAATATGAAGAAATGGCTAGCGGGAAAAAGATTTCAGATTTCATTCAAACAAGCAGATGATTGCAGAAACGAATGGCTATTTTACAACTAGAGCAGCGTTGGACGAAGTGTATAAGGCTAAAATGAGACTATGTTGAAAAATAAAAATTGGTTAAATCAAAAACATTATGTAGTTTTAATTTTTGCACGGACTTTTCAACAACTCTCGTATTAGGGAGAACACTGTACCTCGTATTTTTTTTAAATGCTCTAGCAAAAATATTGGCAATTTATCTAATTAGCCAGATTGTTGTAAAGAAAATTAGAACTTTTGTTATAATTATTTCAAATGGCTTTTTATGCTTTACAGTCGAGTCCAATTATCAGAGGGATATTAGAGATGATACGCAGCTGACGGCGCAAAACGACAAAAAACTCTCAAAAAATAGCGTTTGCGTTTGGCAGTGTGGTGAGATTTTACCTATTTTTTCGCCGAATTCGTCAATTTGTTGATCACCCGGGTCAATGACCGGTTGTCTGCCTTTAATCTTTCGTTTTCGGCTTTCAATTTTTGCAATTGCTAGAAAAAGTGTCAGTTATTTTCTTTCAGTTATTCATTCTGCTTGTTTTCACTCTGTTAAATCTACGTTTATGAAGTGGGAAAATTACCACTAGTGGGAATGTCAGTGAACAACAAAAAAATCATTTATTATTTACCGGTTTTGGATATATTTAAGATGAGATTTTTTAGCTCTCTACCGGGTGCCTGAAAGCAACATCAGCAAACCTAGAGAGGTGATTCTCAAATGTTTTTTTTTTAGTACAAATAATTTATTTTGTATTTAATTTATTCCTGATTGGATCAATATTATATTTGTCTTGAAGGTCAAATCAACTGTACAGTTTCATCCATGGCCAAGACTTTTTTATTTTAACAGATATAATCAAATATATTACTTGAAAAAGTAACAAAACATTAAGCAAATAATGTTCTCTTACTTCGCACTGATAAATTTTACCATTTGAACGCAAACTGACATTGAAAGATTTTATGTATAAAAAACAAATGCATTTTTCACTTCTTGAAAATGTCATTCACTCTCAAAATAAAAAAGAGAATAAAAGAAATGTCCTCTGGTCGTAAGTTAGGGAAACAGTTTCACCTACGGCTGAAATTGTTCGCTAACCTTAGTCTTCATGTCAAATATGAATATTATCAAACCACAAATACATTATATATAAATTAAAAAGAAAACAAATTAACTATACTAAAAAAAACATTCAAATTTTGATATTTTTTGAATGAAACCTTTGTTTTGCCATGCAAAACCACCTCCCGAGGATTTCTAATATTAATTAAAATATAATGTAAGCGTGTCAGATCTAAGCGATACTATTGCTATTTCCGAAACGATGACGAGGTTAAATTGAGAGAAATGCCTAATTTCTACGAAAACAGAAAATTTGGCAACTCCGCCAATATACCTTGGGGCTAGGCAAATTAAATTATCAGCTGATCGTAAAGAAGAGATCTAATATACAGCACACTTAATTTCGCGTTCTATTGATATTTTCTCAAGATATCTCTAACTCACTCTACCATATAAATAAAACTAGCGACGCTGTACAATGTTTTTTTAAATGTTATGGTGAATTAATAAATTAAGAAATAGACAGATTGTGTTTTTCAGTGTATATTTTATATTATTATTATTGGCCAAGCGCTTTCGGTCTTACTTAGACCATCCTCAGGGCTCAGACCCTAGAAACAAGAGAATATGGTCAGCAAATAAGCTTACTCAGTACTCACCAACCACACTCACTCGTTAAAGGGCACACCTTAACCCTGCCATTTGGAGAACAATCTCCAACGCCAGCGCAGTCTACACACAGAACAAGTCACATATACAATTAAAAAGTCTGTCCCAAATTAAAATTAAACAGTTATAGCATAATATAGCAATAAAAATTATCCAAAAATTAAAAATATATACAAGTATGTGTGAGCCTGAGTAGAAATTCTCTGTATGAGTTCTTTAATTTCTTGTTTATTGCATTTCATATTAATAATTCATTGACAATGAGCAAAAAGAGAAGGCAGTAAAAGTTTATTAATCTACAGCGTTACTGTTATCGGCTATTCTGTGATATATTTCGAATACTTGGGTTCAGTGGCGTGAAATAATTTCCATTTTTGTAAAAAAGCAATAAAATAAACGACACAGGCGTAGTTTAAATTTGTTGAAATGTTGTTAACTATTAATATATGTAGAATGAAAAGTCTGAAACTGAAAAAGGTGATCAAAATTACTATAAGATTGCACTCCACGCAATCACAGCTCTCAGACATTTAATTATGTTAATGATTTTAAGGAAAAAGTTTGAGAATGGGGTTGCGGTCATTTACATTGTTCATTCTTACATTGAGGCAATGGTCGGGGTTTCTTTTTATCTCCCTGCATATCTCAAGATCCTCTCTGTAATCCAAGGTTTTAGAGTTATTACCCCTGGAGTGATATAAGATATTACTATTATGAGTTGGAGAGAAACTGTGTTTGATAAAACTAATAGTGACCAAACACAGAGGCCTGAGGTTTGTTATATCAATATTCCCGTTTCGAAACTGTCTTCTTTTCTGAACGCAATTCTAATTAAGCTTATCAAAGACAAGCCTAAGTTTTGCCTCAAGAACTCCACAGATTTGGTCAAAAGACTGAACTATGTAACCATGCCAGACGACTCTTTGCTTGTTTCCTTCGATGTATGCAATCTGTTTACGTCGATTCCGAGGATGGAAACTCTTCCGATTATATCAAATCTGTTGACAGTGAACAGCATCTCTAGTGACGACCAACTTAGTATAATGACCCTTCTTAAGTTCTGTTTATCTCAGGACTTTTTTGCTTTCAATGACAAATACTACGAACAACCCTCGGGGTTGGCAATGGAGAATCCTCTATATCCTCTTTTAGCAGACATCTTTCTGGACAACTTGGAAAATGCATTAATTCCGAGATTGATTTCTGAGAGCAAGATAATTAACTGGCTTCGTTATGTGGATGACTGTTTTACAATTCTTCTGGGCAATAAACAGCGGGCTATTGATGTTCTAAATAGTCTTAGTTCTCTGCATCCTGCTCTAAAATTTACCTTAAAAATAGAAACCGAAAACAAACTTAATTTCTTAGATTTAACTATCAAAAAAACCAATAATTCTCTCAGTTTCAAAATTTTTCGAAAACCCACTCAAACAGACCACATAATTCCTTCTAATTCTAACCACCCTTTACAATATAAAATGGCCTCTATAAACTGCTATGTTAATAGATTGCTCAACATTCCCATGTCAGCGGAGGATTAGAACAACGAGGTCAATATTCTGAAGCAAACTGCCGTAAACAATGGGTATAAGCATACAGTCATCGACAAATATATAGAGAAGCAAGATAGCAAGGAAAATTTTTCTCATTCTCGTACTTAGGTTATTTCTCTAATAAAATAGCGTGAATATTTCATTTAAGAGTGTAAATCAACTCAGTTCCCATTTGGTCAATAACAAACAATTGATATCTCATATCCAAAAAAGTGGGGTCTATCAGGTTTCTTGCCCAGGCTGCCCTTCAACGTATATAGGAAAAACCATTAGCAGTCTGAATTAGAGAACACATTAACAAACCTCAGGCCTCTGTGTTTGGTCACCATATTAGTTTTACCACAGTTTCTCTCCAACTCATTGTAGTAAAATCTTATATCACTCCAGGGGTAATAACTCTAAAACCTTGGATTACAGAGAGAATCTTGAGATATGCAGGGAGATAAAAAAGAAACCCCCGACCATTGCCTCAATGTAAGAATGAACAACGCAAATGACCGCAACCCCATTTTCAAACTTTTTGCTTAAAATCATTAACATATTTAAATGTCTGAGAGCTGCGATTGCGTGGGGTGCAATCTTATAAAAATTTTGATCACCTTTTTCAGTTTCAGACTTTTCATTCTAAATATATTAATAGTTAACACATTTCAACAAATTTTTACTACGCCTATGTTCGTGTATTTTATTGCTTTTTTACAAAAATGGAAATTATTTCACGCCACTGAATTCAAGTGTTTGAAATATACCACAGAATAGCCGATAACAATAACGCTGTAGATTAATAAACTTTTACTGCCCTTTCTTTCTGCCCTTTTTTTCTTTTTCCTCATTGTCAATGAATTATTGATATGAAATGCAATAAACAAGAAATTAAAGAACTCATGCAGAGAATTTCTACTCAGGCTCACACATACTTGTATATATTTTTAATTTTTGGACAATTTTTATTGCTATATTATTCTATGACTGTTTAATTTTAATTTGGGACAGACTTTTTAATTGTATATGTGACTTGTTTTGTGTGGAGGCTGCGCTGGCGATGGAGACTGTTCTCCAAATGGCAGGGTTAAGGTGTGCCCTATGACGAGTGAGTGTGGTTGGTGAGTACTGAGTTACTGGTGAGTAAGCTTATTTGCTGACCATATTCTCTTGTTTCTAGGGTCTGAGCCCTGAAGATGGTCTAAGTAAGACCGAAAGCGCTTGGCCGATAATAATAAGAATATAAAATATACAGTGAAACACACAATATGTCTATTTTTTTATTTCTTCGGTGTATAATCTGTTAATAACTTACTTATTAGTTAGAAAATCGCCTTTAAAATTAAGTTACGTCGATTTTAGATACAAAATTGGTGTTTTTTTTTAAGTATTATCATGTTTACCAGTTGCTAGAAACAACTTCTAACTTTAAATGTGTAACAGAAATGACAAAATATTAAATGAATATCAAGTAACAAGATTGATATAGATAGCCAGATTTAAAAATCTCTAAAGAACATTGTCTTCTGCCACCATAAGCTCGAAAAACAAAAAAAAAATTAAGTGGCGTTTCCTCGCTATGACACCAGATTGAAAACACCATATTATGAGGAATTAACCTTATAGTTTTAAAAAGTTGATGCTGGTAGCCGTTACTATGTGGTAGTTAATTATCTTCGGGAAATGTTTAAAAAGGAATTACTATGTTTTATACCACTAAATTTATTAAGGAAACAGTGACTGCAGTTTCAACTCACAGAGTCATTTCAAACTGAATTACAACGGTAGGCTAAGTATTCAATACAGAAACATGAGAAAATTTAACAATAAATAAAAACTACCTGAGAAATTACATTATTAGAAAGGGGAGGTACTAAATTTTGGGAACTAATTATTATTTGGCGACAACAAATAACGGGAAAAACCCAAGTTCTGTCTGGTCATTAAGCAAATTTACATTTTTATTTTTACTATCTTTATATATTTCTAAAGATTCAAGAATATTTAACTTTTGGCCCTTTGTTGAATAATGTAATATGTCAGTGTTGCCTAAATCAGGAAAACTGTGGCTGTGTTCTAAGCAATGGTTGCCAAACTCGAGTCTGTTTTTTGTAGTCTATATGATCGGTGGTGTTCTGAAAATCGTGTTTTAAAGCTTGTACCACTTTGTCCAATATACAAGCTATCACACTCGGAACATTTTAACCTATAAACTCCTGATTTATCAAATTTATTAATTTTATCTTTAGGATTGTAAAGGATAGTGGACAGATTGTGTTGAGATTTAAAGGCTACTTTTATGTTATGTTTGGAAAAAATATTAGCTATGTTTTCTGATAGGGTACCACAGTATGACAAAGATATATAAGATGAACTATCTTTATCATTTTTTATTTTAGGATATATTGAATTAAAAGCTAGTTGTTTTTGTTTTTTAGTTATTAATTTCTTTATGGTTTGTTGGGAGAAATTGTTTGATATTGCAATCCTTTCAATGATATTTAGTTCCTCTTGAAGATCTTCTTCAGAGAGAGGCAAAGAAAATGCTCTATGTATCATTGAATTGTATGCAGCCATTTACTGTTGTGAGGGGTGAAAAGAGTCATTAGATGTAGTATTACCTGTAAACGTTGGTTTTCTAAAAATTTTTAAATTACACTGATTATTGAGGTGAGATATGGTGAGATGAAGAAAATTTATTTTATGGTTATTTTCAGTTTCCAGAGTAAATTGAATTTTTGGATGGCAATTTTTAATGAATTGTAATAATTTTTGAAGCTGTCTAGTAGTGCCTTTAAAACATACTAGAACATCATCCACATATCTGTACCAAAATTGAACATGGTTTTTGCCTAAAGGGGAATTAAGAATTTTGTTTTCTAAGTTTGACATGAAAATGTCTGCTAGGAGAAGGCTAAGAGGAGAACCCATTGGTAGGCCTAAATTTTGTACATAAAATTTGTTATTAAACTGGAAATAGGTTTGTGATAGGCAAAGTTCAAAAGAGGACAAGATTTCAGTAGTAACTATTGGATTTATATTTCGTTTCTGTAAGATTTCTTGGATAAGTTCAAAAATTCTTACAATTCATTAATAATTGCCATCCAAAAATTCCATTTATTCTGGAAACTGAAAATAACCATAAAATAAATTTTCTAGATCTCACCATATCACCTTAATAATCAGTATAATTTTAAAATTTTTAGAAAACCAACGTTTACAGGTAATACTATATCTAATGACTCTTTGCACCCCTTACAACACAAAATGGTTGTATACAATTCAATGATACATAGAGCATTCTCTTTGCCTCTCTCTGAAGAAGATCTCAAAGAGGAACTAAATATCATTGAAAGGATTGCAATATCAAACAATTTCTCCCAACACACCATAAAGAAATTAATAACTAAAAAACAAAAACAACTAGCTTTTAATTCAATATATCCCAAAATAAAAAATGATAAAGATAGTTCATCTTATATATCTTTGTCATACTGTGGTACCCTATCAGAAAACATAGCTAATACTCTTTCCAAACATAACATAAAAGTAGCCTTTAAACCTCAACAAAATCTGTCCACTATCCTTTACAATCCTAAAGATAAAATTAATAAATTTGATAAATCAGGATTTTATAGGTTAAAATGTTCCGAGTGTGATAGCTTGTATATTGGACAAAGTGGTAGAAGCTTTAAAACACGCTTTTCAGAACACCACCGATCATATAGACTACAAAAAACAGACTCGAGCTTTGCCAACCATTGCTTAGAACACAGCCCATAGTTTTCCTGATTTAGGCAACACTGACATATTACATTATTCAACAAAGGGCCAAAAGTTAAATATTCTTGAATCTTTAGAAATATATAAACATAGTAAAAATAAAAATGTAAATTTGCTTAATGACCAGAAAGAACTTGGGTTTTTCCCGCTATTTGTTGTCGCCAAATAATAATTAGTTCCCAAAATTTAGTACCTCCCCTTTATAATAATGTAATTTCTCAGGTTATTGTTAAGTTTTCTCATGTTTCTGTATTGAATACTTAGTCTACCTTTGTAATTCAGTTTGAAAATGACTCTGTGAGTTGAAACTGCAGTCACTATTTTCTTAATAAATTTAGTGGTATAAAACATAGTAGTTCCTTTTTAAATATTTCCCTCATAGTTTTATATTTTTTTTTAGCTGAATTGGAAATTTAATTTCTAGAATATATTTTAAAAAAAAAATTCATTGGAAATAACCACAGCAGCTTAACTGGATTTTAATTTATCCTAAATGAATTATAACTTGCATATAATAAAATTTAAAATGGATCTAAAAGATTTATTGGTTATAAAGTAAGTTGTAAGATTCCGTTAATAATCACGCAATAAATTCACTATTGTTGACGAAAATTTGGCTAGAAAGATAAAAAATAATGAAGTTATAATTTTTAAAAAAATGATGTTAGTATTAATTTTTAATAATTGATGTTTTTTCAAATGCATGGGGCATTTATCTTTTTCCTGCTTCAAAAATGTGATAACACGAAAATGTCATCTATTTGAATCCGATGAAAAATTAATAGTAAAAGATGAATGAATATACCCTCAACTGGTATACAGGGTGTCTCACAGTGACCTTCCATTAGAATGTTCCTGGAAGTAATGATGCAATTTTGCATAATGCAAATTTGTATAACAGTGTTTTCGGTGACGCTGAACGCTGGAAAAGTAACAAATTTTGAGCTCTATCAAAAAATTAGAAAAACTTATTTTATTCAAATACGATGCTACGTTGTTAATTTATTTCATTTCATTAATTTTTTCCTATATGGAAGCCTTTTTTTTATTATTATATTCCCGGGTCCGTCCTAAAGCCGGATGCACTGCGACCAGAGTAGGTCTATTGTGCTCACCCTAGACATTACAGCCACTCTGTCAACCCAGCCCCCTGGCTCAATCTGTACAGTCCTGCTAAGGAGTGAGTGAGTGAGTATTTCTCCCGGTTCCAATCTTATTGATCCGAAAGTTTGTTGTCTAAATCTCACCAGTGACTCACAGTCACATATGATATGCTTCACTGTTTCCTCGGCTTGTCCACATAGTCTGCAGCCGAGGTTTCCGTTCTATTCAGATGTACTTTGACGGCCATGTGTCCCGTCATTATACCCGTAATAGTCCTTAATTGGTTCCTACTCATTTCCTTGCCAGTTTCAGGTCAGGATTCCCAATAAATAGCTTGCTGTGGTTTAAACCCTGTCTGGTCATCCAGTGGTTTTTATGTTCTCTTTTGATCCATTTTATGACTGCTTCCCGGGTCGCGCACCGCGGCACCCCAAAGGCCGGTTCTGGACCCATGTATTGAGATGCCGACCCTGCTCTAGCCAGCTCGTCAGCTTTTTCATTTCCATGTATGCCTTCATGTCCTGGTACCCACTTTAACATAACTCTGTTGTCTTTTGCCAGAATTTCCAGCTCACTCTGACATTCCCAAACCAGCCTCGATGATACCTTTTGGCCCTTGAGGGCTTTTAGGGCTACCTGGCTGTCAGAGTAAATGAGGATTTGCTTCCCTTTGTAAGCTCTCTTGTTTATGTCGTCTGCGCACCGTAAGATTGCGTATATTTCTGCCTGGAATACTGTTGGGTATTTCTCAAGGGGAAGGGTTAATTCCTTCATCAGTTGTAGTCCATATATCCCAGCTCCAGTACCCTCACTAGTTTTTGAACCGTCAGTGTACCAGATACTTGCACCCGAGAATGTTTCCGGTTTTTCTCTTTTACTTGCCATTCGATCCTCTATTGCGACTTCAAACGGTATATTATAACGGTAGCTCGAGTTCATATGGTATGTGTCCATTTCCAACTTAGGGCTGATTTTTTTACATATGTTTTTGTGTCTTGACAACGTCCTTTGCGATTTTACTGTTGAGTGATTTAGTCGGTGGAGTCCCATTCTTGCCTCTGCCTGAATCACTATGTGTAGCGGAGGCAGATCCAGAATACACTCCATTGCCGAAGTGGGGGTTGATTTCATGGCCCCATATGAAAGCCTTTATTATTTAACTGCGTTTGATTTCCTTCTATAAAGTGATCCGCTTTAGTGAAAAGAGTTAATATTTGATAATAAATAAATACAGAGTGATTAAAAACTAAATGTAAACCTTTATTTTTACAATGTTATCTGATGTAGCATTAAAAATAATGGTGACTTCGAATAAGGTTGTCTATTCGAAAAATTTGTAGTTTTCGAAATAATGGCAATGTAACATTTTTGTATTGTAAAAACGCTATACGGCTTTTAAGTTTTGTTATTAGTTGGTCATGACGGCGAAACGCGACGAAAGAAAACAATACAGCACTACAGAAATGTCATTATTTCTTGTAATTTGACAATTATTAATAAAAATCATGCCAGGGCGATTAAATTATACGCACGAAGATTGTTCAAATTGTTTATTATTTGTGGGGAATGTAACAAAGATTTATCAAGAACATGCCAGAAATTTGCTGATAGATATCCAGATAAACAGAAACCGTCACGGAACAGTGTTAAACGAATATTAGAAAATTTCAAAAATTTTAGCACCGTTACGGCAACAATGCATAAAAGGAAATAAATTCTGAATGATGAAAATGTCGAATTTGCAATTCTGAGATATTTTGAGGTATATCCTATGACATTGTTAAGATAAGTGGCTCTACAAACAGGGATTTCGGAGAGCTCAACACAAAATTCTGTTAAAAAACACTTCCACACTTATTTAATATCTTTGGTTTAACACTTAAGATATACTGATTTGCCGAAAAGCGTGCGATTTTACGAATTTATATTAACGATGATACAAGACAACCCTCGATTTTTGGACAACATAATTTGAACTGATGAAGCAAAATTTACAAAAAATGACCTTCCGATTCCCATTTTTAGAGTGATTCAAATTCTCATGCAGTAAGATTGCGAAATTTTCAAAAAACCTGGCAACTTTGTCAAGTTAATATTTAATGTTAATTTTTGATCACCCTGTATTTATTTATTATCAAAATATCAACATAGTACATTAAAGTAGATAAGTAGATCCCCTTCTAGAAGGAAACCAACCCCAATTAAATAATAAATAAAGCCTTTCATCTAGCATAAATTGATAGTTATGTTTAAGCCTGCAAATACCATTTTTGACATAAAGTTTAAAATATGTCAAAAATAGTTAGACATTACACATGAAATATGTCTATAATTTTGAGAAGAATCTAAAAGTGAAATAACATATATGGTGTTCCATCTAAAATAAGCAAGAAGGCATCAACTTCCGGTATAATCGGAATGAAAATATTTTAGCCGAATTGCCCCATCGACTTTAGTAAACTCCCAAATTTAAAAAATTTTCCGAAAAATAGACCGGGGCAGTTCATCGTGGGACATTCTGTATAAACTCTAAAAAAGTTCACTTTTCTCTAAATTTAACCAACATCGTATCTCAAACCGCTTCTAACACAGCAATAGTATCACAGAGTAAAATCCAAAACCTTATATAAGATCTAAATACTGAAATCATATTGAACAAAATATAATTTAGAAAAATTTTGAATATAATAACAAAACAAGTCAGAAAAAAATTGTGTTTTTTGTAATAGCATAAGTGTCGAAAAGTAACAGATCTGAAAAAAAGTTTTGTTAAATTGTTAGAATATCAACGTTATAAAGGTCTGAAAATATCTTATTACTGTTATTCTCTTCGGGGTAAAAATCTAAAGCAAAAATACGAAAAAAATGCTCCTGACAAGGCAAGCAAATGCCGATTGCAAAAAATCTAGGTATAAATGCTATTTAAAAAAATTTAAATCATCCTTTTTTTACGGTTAAACAAATATCAACGATATTTGGTATTTTATTATGTTGAATACCTTTTTGCGTTTCCGATACTACATATAACTGATGCCAATCTTTCTAATTTCTGTCATTTCAAATTATAACAAAAACTAAACTAAATGTTGTCATTCTAAAGGGGCCATCTTCTTTATTTTAAATTAACTATATTAATCTAGGGGATTTTTCTTGATTCCCTGTACCTATCTCTAGCTGTATCCAAGATTAAAATTATTAAATTATCGTCTGTACAAAACATGTTTGAAGTCAAGTTTTCTATAAAGGTGCGTATAAATATGGCGAGTCGAGCTCGAGTCGAGTATGCCTCGAGCTTCCAACGAGACTCTTTTGAAATTTTACCGATTTCTATTGTTATGGCCGGCAAATTTGAAAATAGGTAATAAATGCAGTTTGGTCACAAGAGGTCATTTTTTTTATAGTTCTACTGATTTCGAGTAGCTCAACTGATACTCGCAGCGATCCATTTTCTGTCGGTTTTTTGGTGCGAACTCAAAGAGTTTTTTTTTATCTAGTGAGTCGGGTTTATGACACGCTTTTTCGAAAAAATTTACTTTGCAGTGAGACTGAAGACACGAGATTTTCTTATTTTTTTGCTAATGAAATGAAATTGATTTAGCACTTGGCATTAATTGATTAAAAGTTGTTCATAAGTGAATATGGAGTGATCGGAAGAAAATACAGGAACCTGAAAATAACTCCAAAATTTGTGAGTTATAGACAAACATTTTAGAGAAGAAAAGAAGTAAATGTGTGAAATGAAATTGCGTCAGAAAATTTGCAAAGACCAGCAAGAAGAAAATTTCGAGTGCGTCTGCCATATGGAAATGGGCTGCTGATAATATATTTTTCTTTTGGAAATGACTGATTCTATTTTCTTTAACATATATACAAAATGTAACAACGGGATTTTGGCGAAATTTCTGTATTATCCGCTAATTTGTTGGAAATATAAATTTTCTAGAAATTCGAATCCTAACCATTTTTGTATACAATGTAGTGTGCTATTGTAGTCCAAGTTTTCGTTTTTTATTTAATATACTTTTCACTGTAAAATTCCACTACATAAAAGTAACAAAGCTGTCGTTTGTTCTTCATTGTCAGACAAAGTATGATAATTGTATTCACACCTGTGAAGAGGCATAAACCAAAGCCATAGAAATTCTCGGAACAGATTTCATAAATAATTCGACTTTTCGAATTCGGATAACGCAAGGGATAGATATTGTATGTGTCTTAAGTATGTATTTGAGGAGAGAGTTGTATACTTAAAAGATAATTAGATTTAGAAGTATACATCTCAATTGGGCAATTATCAGTAATGACATTTTTAAGTATACTTCAGCTGTGTATAAATGTAAATCCTTACTATGTTATTGTCTTACAACTTTCAGTGCTATTGAAAATTTCTATTTTTACTCCAAAACTTAGCGAATCTACAACTTATAGGCGAATTAAGCAAAGAAAAAGTGGAACTGTGTGCTAGCCTGAACCATACCCTAGAAGAAAAAAATTATACGAATGCTTCAAAAACATACTAAGAAGACACGTTCATGAATTAGAAAGTTTTTAGTTAGAAAATAAAAAGCAAGTCTCGATAAAGTTTTGAAAGTTATGAAACAAGACCAGAATATGCCTGGTATGCGAAAAACCAATCTGTAGAAAGTGCTGACAAAAATGAATTTCTAGTAGGGAAAGTGAAAATAGAGGTGATACAGAGGAAATATTTTTAGAGAAAACGGTATTTGCGGGAAATTAAAAAATACCGCAGGGAAGGCATCTGGATGTAATCTGTCTCAGTACAGGACACATAGTACAAGAAATGTATGAAGATAAGAATATAGCAATTTTTCGTGAAGCATTCTTAGAAAGGTTATCGACAGATTTAAAACCCTTATCCGCTCAGGGCCACAAACTCAGTACAACTCATATTGGAGGGAATTTATAGGAGTTTTGCAGCAGTTTGAACCGAAATCTACCAAAGATTAACATGAATAAATGATGCCGGATATCTTTCAAAGATATTTTTATCAAATGATATAATTGATTCCGGAGAGGTCCGTTGTAGATTTAGATAACGCCAATTATCATTCTAGACTGGTGGAAAAGTTGCCAATAATATAGCTGAAAAAGCGATATAACAGATTGGTTATTTATGAACGGTTTACTAAAGAAGGAACTTGTAAAAATTGCGAATGAGAAAGAACGACAATTTAAGAAACATGTGATAAACGAATGGGCTGAAGAACATGGAAATGTTGTGCTTCGAACATATTAATTAAAATCCATGAAACTTATATGGGCACAACTAATTCGTAACTCGGGATAACTCAAAATGTGAACTATAAGCAATACGTTAATTTCTTAATACATTAAAAAAAATTATCAGCGAGACTGGTGAAACGGCATTAACTATGTTATTAGAGAAAAACTTAATTGAAGTTCGCATCGATGCAGCCACACTCGCCGCGACAATCATCGCCAAACAAACTAGTGAACAAACTGGTTAAATTTCGCTTTTTACTTTGAAATATTAAAGATAATTAGAAAATAACACTCCTGGAAAAAGTAGGTTCGAGATTAATTAAGTAATATTTCGAAAATAAGAAAAACTACCTCTTATTTATTTCGGAATATATGACCATAAAAAAAATTTTCAGCCAATTTGACAGCATGTGGTATTGTAATATTGGCCAGTGAACGGGAAAACACAAACTCGTGTAAAGGGTGATTTCCAAGATTAATCAATAGATCTTGTAAAAGTACAACAAAAAGGTCTCTTTTTTATTTTTAAATATAGGAGATAATATGTCAATAAAATCACTTAAAAAATTAGATTTATTTCTAATGTCCCGGCACCACAGTTATGTTGAACTCCATATAAGCTAATTTCCGAATTCATTATTTAATATTTGGAAAATAAGAAAAAATTAACTAAATTTCATTTCGGAATAGAAAGTAATCAAAACTTAAATATTTTTTTCTTTACCCTTTACTGATTTACACCGTCCAGACGTTAGAAATCTTTTTTGGCGCCGGGCGTCGAAGAAGGGCTCGAACCGACAAAGATCAGTTCGTTGCAAGCTCGTCACGCGCTCGACTCGCCATATTTATACGCACCTTTTTTTATATTCCGTACATAATGGCACACATGGGCCTTTCAAATAAAAAAGAATTTCGTTAATACCTCACACACAGCTTGTTTTAGTCCACTTCAACATAACCCGCCCTTATTGAAGAACCCTTTAGAAAAATAAAGGATAAAACCTTCGCAAAGCCTTGGCGTAGGTAAGAACATTGCAGTTGTCTTCAGAAAATTAACAAAATTTTCCATTTTTACCGGTTTGGTAATAAAAAAAAGAAATATTTTATTCTTATATTTTTTAGATTTGAAAAATTGGTCGACTTGTTCTGCTGGTAGATTACGTATTAAACTTACTTTTGAAATGTTTTTGCACACAAATTTTTCTGATAATTTTTATCTGAAAAACCGATAGAGATAACTACAGCGAATTATTATGAAGATTTACTGAGAATTGCTAGGTATTTGGTTTAAAATAACAAAGTTTAGTTAGTTTCAGATGTTACCGGAAATGAGGGAAACGTTAGAAATAATCGGTATCAATTATACAAGAAAGAAAAGCTTCTAATGTTGAGTTTAAAATATTAATCAATACTTTTAATGGGCAAACCATGAACTCTCCCTCACACGTGATGTAGGTCTCAAAAAATACAAAGAAAAATTTGCAGGACACAAATAAACCAAAAAAGATAATTTAAATTTTACGCTGTAGATGCTTAAATAAAAATACACAGAAATAAGAACAAAATAGATCGAAAACATACCTTTAATTCTTCCTCCATCTCGCTGAGCTTCCTCTCCATAGCTCTCCGCTCTCTTTTTTCTAATTCGGATATATTATTTTTACTCGTCTGAAAAGAACAATGACAAAATAATTAAAACATTTTATGCATATATATTAAAAATTAAAGGCAAAGTAAAAAATACTAAAGCAGTTTTAGTAGATTACGCGATCAGAAAAAATAGTTTATCTTTTCATTAGACTGTTTTGTTTCTATTTGTTGACCGTGTAGTTATTAATTAGTTTTTACTTTTTTGGGTTTCGGTCATACCATTTCTTTATAACAAATTAATACATATTTTTTTCTGACGTTTCGGTTTATTTTATTGATTAAACCATCTTCACAGAATTATTGTAAATATGAAAAGGAATATGTAAATTGTGGTTATATAAACTGAAAATTTTAATTTCTTACCTAACTGAACCACCTGTTAACATTGGGTAAGAAATTAAAATTTTCAGTTTATATAACAACAATTTACATATTCCTTTTCATATTTACAGTAATTCTCTGAAGATCGTTTAATCAATAAAATAAACCGAAACGTCAGAAAAAAACATGTGTTAATTTCTTATAAAGTAATAGTATGACCGAAACACAAAAAAGTAAAAACTAATTAGACTGTTTGCTCTGTTTTTGGTAATCTGAATGCACCCTTATTCTCCCAGACGGATATTTACAACACGCTTAATATTTCCGAGTGAGAATATGTACTTGAAGGCTGAGGTTTGACGTTTGCTTATAGTTCTGTCATTTTGTGTTAGTCTTCAAAGGTTTCAGAACGGTTACCTCAGGGAAGCCAACTTGCTTTTGAAGGAAGTTTTTGAGATACATATTATATTTTTTCTGTGATGTTTAGCTTGATATTTCTATTCTTGTTCTGATTTTGATTTTTGTTGCCTTCTACGTCACATCAGAACATTGCTATGTAGATCCCGTCGAATTCTTCGCCCAGCTCCTGACTGAAGTGATCTGGAGTAAGGAATGAAATCAAATTGTAGCTTAGTTATATATATATATATATATATATATATATATATATATATATATATATATATATATATATATATATATATATATATATATATATATGTTTATGCGGCTTTCACGGATACCTCCGTGTGAGATGCAATAGCAGTGGATATATCCACATTATGCCGCTGTAGCCATGTACTGCTGCCGTATCACTGTGGCGGGGAGGGTAAGTTTTGACTTTCTTCTCGGTACGGTGGTACAGGTAGGCCATCATCTCGATGGTGGTGGAATAGGATAAATTGTGTTCCTTAGCAATTTGTTCAAACTGTGCAACCTCTAACACGGAAAGGATATGGTTGGAACGAAGTTTGCATTTACTGTTCGCATTCTACTTCTTATATAATATATATATATATATATATATATATATATATATATATATATATATATATATATATATATATATATATATATATATATACACGCCTGGAAAGTATATCTTTAATATTATCAAAATTACGCAGCCTAGAAATACCATTACCTCATAAAATATAAATATAAACGTCCTGGAGAGAACAAGACAATGCTCCAAATAACAGAATCGTCAAATATCCAACTTTTGCCCGTCAAGTTACTGACATTGACGCTACAAAATCCGGAAATAAATCAAACTAAAACCATAATTTCCAAAATAGCAAGTCAAACTAAAACCATAATTTCCAAAATAGCAAGTCATATCCAAAACAACGCAAGCTTTTTTAAAGCTTTTCTCCAAACAAAATAATGATGATTCAATGACTTGGCAAAAATCCTTCGGCGAGGCTGCCAATGCCAATGTTATTATTATGCGGTACGAGTATGTTCAAGACATATACAATTTTGACAAATGATTTATACATTTTTCACCTTGCGCGTTCAATAACGCTTTTAACAAGGTGTTTTCGTGTTTAGGCTTGGCCTTCCATATTATTTATAATTATTGTTGCAAAATAAACAACTGCGTTTCAGAGAGGCGTCGCAGTTGTAGAAACATTATTTAAATGAAATGTAGAAACTATTCTAAAATATAGCTTTTTAGATTCTTCAATATTTAATAATACAGAATTAATGAAACAAAGGTGGTGATACTTGATCATCGATGTCTAGGCATCGTTGGACCTTTTATATTCCATCATAGCTGCAGGTCATTCGAGTCCGATCGCCATCGCGAATTCAAGCAGCTCCGTTAATTGAACATGCTCAACTGCTTCCGGTAACAAAACTGTATCTCCCAAATGCCTCTGTCTTAATTCGCTGAGAGCTGGGCACTCTCTGAGGATATAATCAACAGTTTCATCCTCCTCCAGACACCATCTGCAAGTTGGGTCATCTGTGACACCAATCTTGTGAAGATGACTCTCCTCAGGTGGCAATTTCCTGTCAACAGTCACAAAATTATTCGCAGCTCTTTCCTTCCTTAGGAGATAAGAGCCTTAGTAATTCGTGAGCTATGTCCACTTATGGCACACCACATTCTAGGAGCTCCTCTCCACGATTCAATGAATTTACTCTCCAGTAACAATTTTAATTCCCTTTTGCCAACGGCAATTGGAACAGGTAGAATTAATTGGGTCCATATAGTTTAACTGCGGACTCCACCTTTGCCAGACGGTCCGCTTGTTCATTTCCGTGTATATCCGAGAGATCTGAGATCCACATGACTTCAGTGCCATTATCGCAGCCCTAGGGTCTAAACATATGTTTATTATCCTATTCCTGCCTATGTTCCTCTCATAGAGACGGCCACACTGCAGAATAGCATAAATTTTCGTTGTAGAGAGCGTCACACATTGTCTGAGAGAGTAAAACTTTATAACCGTGCTCTTACTAAACACTCCGGCTTCAGCTGTTTCATCTTGTCGAGATCCATCTGTACACCTCCTCCCAGTCTCCCCCTACTTGGAAAAAGTGTCTCGAGAGAGTGGTTGGGTTTCAACAGCGGTTTCATGTAATCCGTTTGCATGGAGAGCGATGGACATTTCTCCACTAAGCATCCCCGGTTCCGAAATGTCCTAGGCAACTGAGACGATATGTAAAGTATGTGGCCTTTAAGGTCTCATTCTCTATGCATAAGTGAAGAGCAGCTAGGTTCACCAGGACCTCCAGCGCCATAGTGGGGGCAGTCTTCAACGTAATCATTATTCCCATACAAATCATTCTTTGAACTTTGTCAAGTTTTGTGCTTTGTTGTACTAGGCTACCATACAATAGCGGCGTACGTGATCGTGGGACGGATCACCACAGTCAGCCCGCACGTACACCCAAAGGCTTGTTTACAAGTCCAGAAAGCACATATGGCCATTTTGGTTCGAGCCTCAATGTGATCATTCCAATTCAGTCGTGAGCCCATACAGAATTTCCAGAATTTTTTATGTTATGTGACCCCACGTTCCAAAACTGAGTTACAAGCCAAAGTAATTACAACCATCTGACACTGCAAGGCAGTGTGGTTCTGTAGCAACTATTGCAAGTGAGGGAATGAAATTAGTGGGGTTTGTTACACGAAATCTCACTTCAACGAAATCATTTGTTTTAAAAATATTTATTAGAGTGTTTGTGCGTTCTGTATTAGAGTATGCCTCACCAATATGGCCACCTTTCCACAATGTATACAAATTGGAGCTAGAAAGGATGCAGAAACGCTTTTTAAGATTTGTAGCCTACAAATTAGGTATTCCTAAAGAAAACATCAACTACCCTCATTTACTACTCCAATTAACTTTGAAGCCTCTTGAGCATCGCAGAGAATAGTTTGAACTACTTTATTTATTTGAAATCGTTAATAGTAAAATTGATTCTCCAGAATTATTAAAGCATACTGGCTTCAATATACCTCAGAGGAACAGTCGATGGGTTGAAGTGTTCTCTGTGGATACTCATAGAACCAACTACTCCCCTTATGCACCACTAAATAGAATGTGCATTTTGGTTAACAAGTTATCCCGTTATCATGTTGATCTAGATATCTTTAATATGTCCTTAAATGGTTTCAAAATTTTTTTAAAGCGATATCTATAGTATATATTTTAACTTCTCACTGTTCTTCGTGTGGTCTTAAATTGTGGGCGTACTGTAGTTAAATAGATACTTTGTTTGTTTATTGTTTCGTAGTTTTGATCTGTCCAGAGGCTTGTTTGCGAGTTACAAAGTGCAGTAATTTTTAAATTGGTCTAACCGTTAATAAATCGTTTATTTATTTATTAAATAATGAAATAAAGGGAAAACTTACCACTACATTTATCCTTTCTAACGTCTGCTTCGTCTCCCTCAACTCTTCATCTTGTTTTCGGAGTTTGTCTTTTAGTCTATCATTTTCAGCCAGTTGCTCCTCGTACAACTTCTTATAATCTATCTCACCGTTCTCATTTCTTATATCTGCCGTGCTACCTATGCGCGATCTACTGCTACGTTCAGAACCGCTCTAGACAAAGAAAACAATTACTTTAGAAAAAAAATCATACAATTACACCTAGATAATTAACTCAGAGCTGGACAGAGCCCTGAAAAGAGGGACTTCGAACATCAACTGGAAATCTAGCCCAAAATAAATTTTATATTTAGATTACCAGTTGAAGCGCCAGGCTTTAAAGCTCTTTCAAACTCTAATAGAGCTTGTGCACTGTCCAGTTCTGAATTCATTAAAGTACCACCACATACAAAAAGTAAAAACACAGTTTTTTGACGTAAAAACTAAAGAAATATCTAAAAAATACTCGCAACGGGCTTACTATGTATCCTTCAGAATTCAACGAAGTCAAACTGATAGATCTGCTTCCCATACCGCTGCCTGGTAACGAATTTCTTGACCTGGACACTGATCTCTCCCGGTAGCTGTTGCCCCTGGCAAGATCACGCCTCGATCGTCGAGAAGCATCGTTCTTTCGAAAATTAACAAATAATGTTTAGGTTTAATATTTTTGGTTTGCGGTGAAGTAAAAAGATGAAAGAAATTTGTTAAGTGATACTGTAACTCGATGAAATGTTCTAAAACTGGTTTAAGTTGGCAATGAAAACACTGTAATTTTGTTTTAGAGTGTTGCTAAATCAAGTAATGTAACCTAGAAATAGGAAATAAAAATCTTGAAAACTAAAACAATTATGTTCAAGATCTAGTTAAAATAAATCAAACCAAAAATTCTAACCTTTATGAAATCTCTGTTATTATCGTACGATTTGGAATAGTTGGGTGTCAAAACGTTGATGTTTGACAGGGCTTTGGCAGGTATTGTCAAACTAGCGTATCCCCCTGCTCCGGTAACTCCCCGATATCCATTGGGAAAGTAAGGACTTTGGTAGCTAAAAAAGGTAGTACAAGGTTGCAAATTTACTTACTTTTGAAATTTGAAAAACAGTTTTGATAAAGACTTAGCAGACTGTTCTAAAAGCCGTAGATATCAAATAAGTTCATATTTATTATAAAATGATGGTTCCAAATGCGCTCCTATTCGATTTAACTGATATTTTATCTCGTATAATTTACGAGATGTGTAGAAAAATTTTGATATTCTGGCATATTTAAAAGATAGGGAGACGATTCTAAATCTATGAAAGAAAAAAAATTATGAGAGAACATAAAAACCATTGAGATTTTGACAATCGCGAAAAATCTGCACCATATGGAAATTTTTTTATTCTTGCAGTTGATTGATTGATTTTTGTAATTTATTTCTGCACAATTGGGATATTGACTGTATTCAGATAAAAATATAATTTTGCGCGAAACGGTTTCCACAATAGAAATCCTAAAAAATGCAATATTTTTCTTCATTTTTAAGGAATTTTATTTTTATTTAATAATAAAATTGTAATTAAAACTCCTTCGAGTCACGTGACAATGAACACCAATCAAAGTGAATGATGTCACTTCATATTAATATCATCGCTAGCACTCCGTCCTGATACAGTTATTCTTTCGAGGCATAATTACTTTGAGTTCTATCACTTGAAATAATCGTGATCACTTCGACCTAATGACAAGTAAAGCATATTGAAAAGAATATGGTTATCAATTTCACTTTTTTCACTTAGATCATTAGACAATTACTCTAAAGAATACAGCTAACGTCATCGCTGTCACGAACTTGACATATAAATTTTTAGATTTTATGTTACATTCGTGATCGCTGTCAAGGACTACGTTCCTAGTTCATATTTTATAGTCATTTTTATGTAATTTCTTCGAAATTTGCTTACTTTTTTTATTAAGGCAAATAGTTCGAATTTGCCGAGAATTGATTGTATTATGGTGGCCAATTTCTTTGCAACAAACAGTAACGTCTGTTTTGCTGAATTTAGAAATATGAAGACCTCAATGTAAGTAATTTATCAAGAATTGTTATTTCCGCAACCGATAATGAATATAT
The DNA here is from genome assembly GCA_034092305.1 of Diaprepes abbreviatus. NCBI lineage: Eukaryota > Metazoa > Arthropoda > Insecta > Coleoptera > Curculionidae > Diaprepes > Diaprepes abbreviatus. The sequence goes on along the minus strand of JASJET010000203.1, from coordinate 1,676,363 downwards.
AATAATAATAATCGGTATTTATAAGTTCAAAACTAAAATAAAACTAGTAGTGCTGGGTTAACTGAAGCCACATTTTCCTATTATTTTCCGAACGTGGAACGTGAATAAATAATTTTCAGGTGTTTTAATTGTAGTATTTGTACACTGAGGCAATGTACAACACTTAAAATAGAACTCTTCTTATATCACAAAAATTACGAAAAAAATTTATATATCCTTGTCAGTTTACCATTGTGACGTCACATCGGTCAAGCGACAAGTATTGGCGTTTTGGCGGGAAATTTGAAACTGAATTTAAAATATATGATATTTAAAGTACTATTAAATTTTTCAAACGTACCAAAATGTCATTATTTATCCAAATATGAACAAATATCATAGGAAAAAGTTATTTGTATTTCTATGGATATTCTAAATTGTAAGTTAAGTACAAAATTTGTTTTGCCTTTTTCCTATATTTTGCTAAAGAAAACACTATTCTTCTCAGTGTACATTTCTCCCGAAATTAAGATAAATACCTACAAAACTATGTAAAAAAGAGAAAAAATTTATGTAATTTTAAGTAATAGAGTTAATTTTTCAAAAAAATTATTATGAAAACACAGTATTTTCAACGTTTCCTTGAACTGAGAATGTTTGTAATTCGGTGACAATGTGTTAAAAATATTATAATAATAAATAGAGACATTACACAGTTTGTTTAGTTATTTATGTCGCAAAGAGTCTTGAATTTGTTTTTGAAGCTTGAATTTATTGAAGTTTAAAAATAAGTATTCTATTTACTAACTTTTAGAAATTTTTAAGGGTAGTTTTGTTGAAAAAGATTATTTTGGGTAAATAATTTGTCCTAAACTTAAAATGAGTGATGTTTCTAGCTCATTCACTCATGACCGAGAAAGATTTACTTTCAGTAAACAAAAATATGAACCTAGTCCAAGAATGTCATCTAATTTCTTGAAGGGAGGCTTTTATTTTAAAAAATGTACCTTGTTATCAAAAATCGAACAAAATTGTCTGTTTTTTTACATGGTAATATCAGTTTTTATCTAAAATTCGAGACAAATATACACTGAAAAATAGTGGTTCTTGTTGGCAAAATATGGAAAAAAATTGAAGTAAAAATTTTTGTACTAAACTTTAGGTTTATAATATCCATAGAAATACAAAGAACTTTTTCTTAAGACATTTGTTTATCTATACATATACATATATATATATATATATATATATATATATATATATATATATATATATATATATATATATATATACGTACAGCCACGAACAAATTTATTAGTTCCTCTACTGTTTATCTCTGTCTTGACTACAGGTGTAAAGATAAGCTTCTTATGGTTTTATTATTACATTGGGGGTACGTTTTCATAGAAATAATACAAAAACATGCATTAACACATTATTTCTTTGAGTTAGCTATTTCACAAATTTGGGATTTTAGTTTGTTGTCAGAGTTTGAAGTAAGCCACGTGTTATACGCAATTGTTTCTACCATATTCTTAAAGACTAACATTTACAGTGTGAACCTTAACTAAAAAACTGAACTTAGTACAGAACAGCGCCTAAAAATTAATATTATACATGAACAAAGCATGTCTCAAGTGAAAATAGCCCGAGAAGTGAAATGCAGTGCAATATGTATTAAATCGTTTCAAAGAGGCAGGATCCCATAAAACAGGTCAAGAACAGGCAGAAAGAAGGTTACTACAGATCGTGATGAACGATTGTTGATTAGGCAGTCTCTTACAAGACCGAAAAAACAGCTTTCGACCTCACTACAACTTTATCTGAAGCAGAACGTAAATCTGAAAGGGTGTATACTGTGAGAAGAAGGTTTCTTAAAGCTAAATCAAAAGGTTGCAAGACAAGGAAGAAAACATGGCTGTCGAAGTACAACAAGAAAAATGGGTTGGAGTGGGCTTTCAAATATAGAGATTGGACAGTGGAAGATTGGTCCAATGTACTCTGGTTACACGAATTTAACTTCGAGATATTGTTATATACTTTATCTTTTACACTAAAACAAGTCAATATCTTTGAAAAAGAATTCTGCAAGAAAAATGATGAAATCTTAAATTAAGCCAGTTTTTTTCTTTTTACATAGGTGTTTGGAACTCCCAGTGTGACTTATGTCAGGCGCCGGGTGGGCGAAGAATACAACTCAAAATGTGTGGTGCCCACTGTTAAACATGGTGGAGGCTCAATTATGAATTGGGGTTGCATGGTTGCCTCTGGAATGGACGAAATAGTGTTGTATGAGGGACGAATGAACAGTGAGAAATACACTGAAGTTCTAGAAAAATCTCTAGCGCCGAAGGTAACGTAAATTTTCGGCAATACAAACAGGGACGGAATAAAATTCCACAACGCCACTCGCCACAAATCGGCTCACACTATGATGTGGATGGCTCAAAAAGGTATTGATCTTGTAGACTGGTCACCAAAATCCCCCCAACCTCAATCCAATTGAGCACATTTGGTCTATTTTGAAGAAAAATATCCGAAGCCACTCTGTAACTAATAAACAAACACTACTAACTGCTTTAAGGCATGAGTAGAAACAGTTCTCTGTAGATGAATGTATTAAGCTGGTAGAGTCAATGCCGGAAAGAGTGGCTGTTTTAATTAAATCAAAAGGTGGACCGACCGAATATTAATTACTTTAATATTATAAATCATATAAGTTGTAATATCTATATTATTTACATACCCTATGTTAAATTACTTCAAAACTAGCAGTTTTGTGAGGTGCCTAATACTTTTGCTAGTGGCTATATATATATATATATATATATATATATATATATATATATATATATATATATATATATATATATATATATATATATTTTTCTTTTATTTTGTCTTTTCTTGGGTTTAGGTTCTATATTTAATAAATACATAAAATTATTGACGTTTCGCCCTTTATTCAAGGCATTTTCAAAATTTTTGCCTCCACGTGCGGTCCATGTGATACTTCTATCTCCTTATAAAATATCATAATGGATGTTTTAGTAGCTTCAACCCAAACTATCAATATTTATTTTCTTGATTCTTGAACCCTAGATTATATCATTATATAATATAGAACCTAAACCCAAGAAAAGACAAAATAAAAGAAAAATGATATAATCTATGGTTCAAGAATCAAGAAAATAAATATTGATAGTTTGGGTTGAAGCTACTAAAACATCCATTATGACATTTTATAAGGAGATAGAAGTATCACATGGGCCACACGTGGAGGCAAAAATTTTGAAAATGCCTTGAATAAAGGGCGAAACGTCAATAATTTTATGTATTTATTAAATATAGAACCTAAACCCAAGAAAAGACAAAATAAAAGAAAAATGATATAATCTATGGTTCAAGAATCATATATATATATATATATATATATATATATATATATATATATATATATATATATATATATATATATAGCCAAATGAATAAGACATTTGCAGTTCAAAAACGGGCAGTACGAACCATTACAAAATTGGGGTATAGAAAGAGCTGCAAGGGAATTTTTAAATCAAACGGTATATGGCCTCTACATATTTGAATGTATATTATTCTTTTTTAAAAACCAGAGTATACTTGAACTACCAGTTTTCCATCAATATAATACAAGAAGTGTGAATGTTAATTATCCAACTCATAGACTAACTTTAACTGAGAAAAGTCCATATTATGCCTGTTTAGAAATTTTTAATAACCTAACCAACGAATTAAAGTCTATAAACATTGAAAAATATTTTAAAAAACGCGTTAAAGCAATGTTAATCGATTTGGAACCATATTGTATAAAATACTATATTAGAGATTAGGACGCAATTTTCTTATTGATACTGTTTGTTTGTATGTTTGTTGTACTTCCTGGGGAAGTGTATTTGTAATATGAATATATATATATATATATATATATATATATATATATATATATATATATATGTATGTTTACATTCTACATACAATTTTCAATCAGATCGTTTTTGTTGACCTTTAAACGTTCCAGAAACATTAGACATTAATTAAACTGCAATAAAAATTTCGATAAATTCGTAGGCTGAATAAACTTGAACAGATGTTGATTTAATTTATTTCAAAATGGCCACTCCTACACACCCATTAAACCATGAAGTCGGTATTTCGGCTTCCCACCGACATGTTTTTTTTTATAGTTTATTTTTCCTTGTTAAGAAAATATTGCAGGTTGCGCACGTGAAGTTCAAAAATGCGTAATTAAATACAGCTGCTTTGTTTTAAACAGGAAGAACTAACCAGTCAAATTAAAAAACATTTTGGCAATAACTTCACATTGCGACGACAGTTAAATTAAAGTTTCCGTGACACTTCGCTGATTTTTTCCTGTTGTTACAGTTAGTGCTAACATATTTGCTTACTAAAAGCTTAAACGTTTAGGTCATCAATTTCCTGCAACCTTTTTGGCTGTTATTGTTAAAGAATGAAAATCGAGGACATATAAATTATTTATTGTCTATTTTCCATAGAAAACTACACAGAATTCTTTTTTTCTTCACACGATATTCTAATGTGCGTATAAATATGCCGAGATGAGCGCGTGACGCGCCCGTGACGAGCTTGCAGCGAACTTTCTTTGATATTTACCGGTTCGATTGAATCCTTGTGCTTTCGGTGACTGATGTCAAATGAGATTTTTAAAAATGTTTGGGCGGTGTACACCAACAAATGTTAAAAATAAATCAAAACATATTAATATTTGTAGACAGAGATATTTATCACTATTTGTAAATTTTGATAATTTTAAATAGGTGACTTTTCGCACCAAATGTATTTTGTATCACGGATACTCAAATTTGTTATACCTTGAGTACCGTAGTAGATTTTTAGAAAGAAATTTGGTAAAAAATATGGCCAGGTTTAAAGTTAATTCTTTTTTAAATCGGACTTACTGGTGACAAAGAAGGAAGGGCAGCCTTGTTTCGATTGAAGTGGAGCACACCATGCAAATTTCTCAGGCACGTTTTAGTTAATATAAAGTGAGCGAAGAAGGTAGACCTGTCCTGTCATGCTTGAAGACGAAGAATAAACGGCTGCCTTGTTAGTTATATGCAGTGGGATTTTACTGTTAAAAAGTTTATTAAATAAAAAACGAAAATTTCGGCGATAATAGGATAAAATAAAAAAAAAGATCAAGACTGGAGATTCTAGCAAATTTATAGTTCTAGACTATACAGAAATTTCATCAAAATCTTTCAGTTAGATTATAAATATTTGTTAAACAAAACAGAACCAGTAATTGTCAAAAGAGAAGTATATTTTTCAGTCCATTTTTATTTGACAGACACTCGAAATCTTCTTTTCGCTGGTCTCTGCAAAATTACTGACTCAATTTCATTTCACACATCCACTACTTTCTTTTTAAAATTTTTGTCTATAACTCACAAATTTTGGGATTATTTGCAGGTCTCTTCTAAATTCAATATATTTTCTTCTGACCACTCCATATTCACTTATGAACAACAATCTTCTTCTTCAGGTGCCATCTCCGACCGGAGGTTGGATATCATCATTGCCACTCTCACTCTATTTGCCGCTACTCTAAAAAGTTCGACTGAGCTACAGTTGAACCACTCTCAAATTTATCAACCATGAAATTCTTCTTCTTCCGATATTTCTTCTTCCTTCTATTTTACCCTGCATGATCAATCTAAGCAACTTGTATCGCTGGCCTCTCATTATATGTCCAAGATATTGCAGTTTCTTTATTTTTATGTTGTTAATTATTTCATAGTTTTTGTCCATGGCTAGCAATACTTCTACGTTTGTTTTTCTTTCCGTCCAAGATATTCTCAACATCTTTCTGTAACACCACATTTCAAACGCTTGCAGTTTATTTATGTGTTCTTATTTTAGTGTCCAGCCTTCCAACCCATACTGTAGCACTGAAAATACATAACATCTTAAAATTATCATTCTTAGTTCTAGAGTGATGTCTCTGCTGCACAGTATGGTTTTCAGTTTTACAAACGCACTTCTTGCCATTTCTATTCTCGTTCTTATTTCTGTTGTTTGTTCATTATTTGCTGTTATCTATGTGCCCAAGTATTTGTATTTTTGCACTTTTTCTAAATTCACACCTCGCAACTTTATGCTTGTTTGCATGTTTTGTTTTTTAGTTATTACCATATATTTAGTGTTTTTGGTGTTCATTGTTAATCTGTGTTGCTCGCAAACGTTATTTGTTTCGTTCACTAGTTCTTGGAGTTCTTCAGCGGAGCTAGCTATGATAGCAATGTCGTCTGCAAATCTTATGTTGTTTACAGCTCATCCGTTTATTATTATTCCCTTACTTTTCGTTAACAGTGCTTCTTCGAAAATCGATTCACTGTACACATTGAATAGCAGGGGTGACAAAATGCATCCTTGTCTCACTCCTCTTCCTATTTCAATTTCCGGACTTGTTTCGTTATCTACTATTATTTGTGCACGTTGATTCCAATATAGGTTAGTTATTATTCTTAAATCTTTGTTGTCTATATTTTTTCTTCTTAGAATCTCGACTAGTTTTTCATGTCTAATTTTATCAAAAGCCTTCTCGAAGTCCACATAACAAATGTGTATATCGGTTCATATCCATACACCTCTGTGAAAGCACATTAAGTGATGAACAACAATGCCAAGTGCTAAATAGATTTCATTTCATTAACAAAAAAATCTCTAGTCATCAGTGTGGCGGCAGAGTAATTTTTTTCAAAAGAACGTGCCATAACTCGTCTCACTAGATAAAAAAAAACCCTTTGAGTTCGCACGAAAAAACCGAAAAAAAATGGATTACTGCGAGTCTTGGTCGAGCTACTCGCAAACAATAGAACTATAAAAATATTGACTTCTTGCAACCCAAATGCATTTATTACCTCCTTTGAGACCTGCCTCCGAAAGCCCTCGACATCAATAGAAATCGGCAAAATCCAAAGGAGTGTCGCTGTAACTTCGCAGCATACTCGTCCCGGGCGCGTCACTCGCTTGGCTCGCAATATTTATACGCACCTTTATTAGATCACCTTAGAGCTTTATTCCTATCTGTCACTTTACGTCCGTGTTTCGCAGAAATGCAGCAGTCGGTCATCGAACGAACATAACATGAAAAAAAAACATCGAAGGTTCCTTAAATTTTAGTATCTAATAATAAGGGTTTGATAAGTGTAACTCAAACTCTTTGACAATGTACAGAAGGAGTCAAAATAACCAAATGTTTAATTGTATTTCTTTTCTCTCAGGTGTCCCATAACGAAAATATGGAGACCAAAAGTGGAACCCATTGAATTACCTTATGGTTGTAGTTTCTTAGTAGACTTTGTATATTTTAATGAAATTTTAGCATGTTGTGTAATCGATAAAGATTCACGAAACCAGGCCATAAACAACCTTTGACATTACCAAGGAAGTCAGGGACGGACTCGCCATTAAACTCATAAACGCAAAGGTGTTAGTTTTCAAAGTTTAAACTCGATGTTTTAGATGTTTATCAAAAAAACAAAAGGTAGTCTAGATTTATCTAAAAAAAAAAAAAAACATTTTTGAGCAAAACCGATTTGTTTGCGTTCAAGAAGAGCAACAAAACTCTGGATACTCGGTAGGTTTTAGACCAATGTTACTATATTGAAATAAAAAAAACATTTTATACTGTTTGTTTTTCTAGGATTTATTTAGGTTTTCTAACTGGACCTTTATTTGGATACATACAGAAAATTTTAACTAGCTTGAAGATATACCGGTAAGTAACTAATAAGAGGTTTTTTCTTGTGTTACACTGTAGTATCTCTTTCGAAAACGTTAAAGAAGATTCTGTCGAGCCTTATTGAAATACATAGTATTTCAAATTCATTTAACTGGACATTATGTTAATATAACTTGTACAGAATGTGATTAGAAATATTTAAAATATTTTAACAAAGACTGGTACATTAGCTAAAAACAAGGGAAACTGTTCTTTGAAATATATGTCTGAAATGCGTAATTTTGGAAGAAAAAAATAATAGGATGAGCAAAATAGCACTCACGCATAAATTTTTTAGTGATTTTTACAGGAACGTTTTAGATTTTTGGGCAATTATTGGATTCAGTGAAGACCTAGGAGGTCATACGATTTTGTATTTTCAGAATTTTCTCTTCTTTTTCTAGGAAGCACAGAGGAATACTTTCACTTTTAGTTTATTTTTTTTACTAAATTGTCATTATTTTACTACAGCCACAGAATTTACGCTTATAGAAACCTCTATACTATACAAAATTTTATAAATTTGCACTTTTTTAACCAGAAAATTAAAAAAAAAATACTCAAAGGTTGGAAACAAAATCCCTGTGATTATATCTGCTAGAAATATAAAATTTTCGTTGTTGTCATGTAATAAATATGACTTATGTAAAATTTCTGTGGATCTTTTTACAAAAATATTTTTTAATCAATATGTCTAGGTTAGTTTCGGTCACAAAAATTTTAAAAATGTTGATTGAGGTAGACAAATTTTATAAAATCTCTCAGCGTCGCCACAAATATTTAGCTTTTTTTCGTGTTTTCTAGAAAAAGTAGGGAAAGTTCTGAAAAAATAAAGTTCGAATCGTGTTCTATGTCCTCGAGATAAGAAGTAGGTAAACGATTTTTAAAAGTACGTCATTTTCTTAGATCTCCACTAGATCCAATAATTACTTTGCTTTGCCACACATTTTATTTTAAAATTTTGGTGTATAACATTTTTCTTTCTTAAGGATATTTAGTTTCTGTAACTTGCTTATAAACCATTCGACAAATTTCTTGTTAAATAACCGAAAAAGAAAATAGTAGAATGGGCCACTCCAATCCTGTTACAGTTGCTAAAAAAATGTCGCTAGTTTGATGCATTTATCCAATTTTGACGTAAAGTACACAGTTTGGACTATACTTCATATTTTACAATATTTTTGGACAATTTAGTGATTTTAAGGTTGAATCAAACGGAAATTTTTATTTTTCATTAAAGTTTTAGTTAAATTCATTTTTTTTTGTTTCTTTTAAGTTACGATCAACCCTTTCAAATGTTCTTCGATCCGACAAATTCCGATTTGGAAATTTCTGGAGATAAAACCTTTCTTACCTGTACAAATTTGCATTATGCTTATTCATAAATCGAATACATGTTCCCTGTTAGCATTACTCTAAATTTCTTGAGATAAAACCTTTCTTACCTGTACAGATTTGCATTATGCTTATTCATAAATCGAATACATGTTCCCTGTTAGCATTACTCTAAATTTCTGGAGATAAAACCTTTCTTACCTGTACAGATTTGCATTATGCTTATTCATAAATCGAATACATGTTCCCTGTTAGCATTACTCTAAATTTCTGGAGATAAAACCTTTCTTACCTGTACAGATTTGCATTATGCTTATTCATAAATCGAATACATGTTCCCTGTTAGCATTACTCTAAATTTCTGGAGATAAAACCTTTCTTACCTGTACAGATTTGTATTATGCTTATTCATAAATCGAATACATGTTCCCTGTTAGCATTACTCTAAATTTCTGGAGATAAAACCTTTCTTACCTGTACAGATTTGCATTATGCTTATTCATAAATCGAATACATGTTCCCTGTTAGCATTACTCTAAATTTCTGGAGATGAAACCGTTCTTACCTGTACCGATTTGCATTATGCTTATTCATGAATCGAATACATGTTCCCTGTTAGCATTACTCTAAATTTCTGGAGATAAAACCTTTCTTACCTGTACAGATTTGCATTATGCTTATTCATAAATCGAATACATGTTCCCTGTTAGTATTACTCTAAATTTTAGGTCCATTGATCTTTAATGTAGTATTAAGTAATTGTGTAGATTATTATTATATTTCTTTGAGTTACAATAATTTAATTAGTTGATAACAAAGAGCTTAATTAATTTCGTATAATGTGTAATTACTACTAGAGTTACTCAAAAATGGTAAAGTTTTTCAAAATAAATGTAGAGTAACTTTCTTTAGATCATTGTCTAAAGTATCTAAACAACCGAGTTTATGCTCCGAAAACCTAGGCCTGACAAAATTTTGAGCCTACGAGTTTAGTGGCGAGTCCGTTCCTGACCACCTTGGTAATGTCAAAGGTTGTTACTGGCCTGGATTCGTGAGTCTTTACTAGTTATACAACATGTTAAAATTTAAAAAAAAAATACAAGCCTGCTCTAAAGCTAAACCCAAAAAGTAACGCACTGAGTAACACTTTTAGTCCTATAATTTACATTGGAAAAAGAAATTTTAGGAAACAGGATTATTTTGACTCTGTCTTTTTCTTTTCATTAAAACAATACAAATAAAGGCTTAAGAACAGTCTCATCGATATTTGTTAACAAAATTTAAAAAAGAAAATAAATAACCTTGATCCATACGTCGAATTATATCCTCCGTAAGAAGAAAACGGTGTACTACTACTAAGACTGCTAGTACTGCCGTACGGCGAGCTATACGGGTTCGATCCAGCACTGTAAGGATTACTGGAATTCGAACCATAGTATCCTACGCTTCTAGGCCTGTTATTGTACGAACTTGTGCCAGTTCGTGCGGCCGACGAGGATCTGTGACGTACAGGCGGTACCACCTGTTTGCTACGCGGTGTATGATGAAAAGATGTAGACATTTTTAAAAATGGAACGTCGGTATTTTTATTTAACAGTAAAAATTATAGTTTTTATATATATTTTTTTAATTAGCTTGCTTATTGTTATGAATTTACATCACTTTTGTCCTAAAATTTAACAGCTAAATGGAATATTTTGGTTTATTTCTTTTTTCGATCTGCACTACTATAGAAGTAAAATATTTAATATTAAATTAGAAACAAATGTAAAATCATGAAAGTGATCTTTCCACGCCTTTAACCACAGTTATCAAGAGAATCTTTGGTAATTTGCTAATAAAAATAAGTTTGACAGAACTAAATCTGGACTTGGAGTAGTCCAGGTTAAAAGAAATATATATATATATATATATATATATATATATATATATATATATATATATATATATATATACCAAAAGTTGAATATGTCAATAAAATAGAAGCATTTATTCAATCCGAAAATATTACAGAAATTAAAAGCGATCCTACAAAAGTTTTTCAAACAAATTTGGAACAAACTCTGTCAAACATAACAGCCATTTTTTCAGAATTCGATAAAAAAAAGAATAATCAATATAAACCCACACGCACCAAAACTCTATGGCCTTATAAAAAAATCACAAACCAGGAAATCCCATTCGCCCAGTCGTTTCATACATAAATAGCCCCACGAGAGAACTCAGTATGAAACTAAATTCATTCTTCAAACATATAAGCAACTTTAAACCAAGTCACAGTTTAAATAATTCAGTAGATCTCGTCCAAAAACTAAAAAACATAAAAACCTCAGATAACTCCATACTAGTTTCTTTTGTCATAAAAAGCATGTTTTCTAATATTCCAACAGATGAATGTTTTATACTTATCCAAGAAATCTTACAGGAACGAAATATAAATCCAAAGTTACTACTGAAATCTTGTCCTCGTTTGAACTTTGCCTATCACAAACCTATTTCCAGTTTAATAACAAATTTTATTTACAAAATTCAGGCCTACCAATGAGTTCTCCTCTTAGCCCTCTCCTAGCCGACATTTTCATGTCAAACATAGAAAACTAAATTCTTAATTTCCCTTTAAGCAAAAACCATATTCAATTTTGGTACAGATATGTGGATGATGTTCTAGCATGTTTTAAAGGCACTAACTAGACAGCTTCAAAAATTCTTACAATACATTAATAATTGCCATCCAAAAATTCAATTTACTCTGGAAACTGAAAATAACCATAAAATAAATTTTCTTAATCTCACCATATCTCACCTCAATAATCAGTGTAATTTTAAAATCTTTAGAGAACCAACGTTTACAGGTAATACTATATCTAATGACTCTTTTCACCCCTTACAACACAAAATGGCTGCATACAATTCAATGATACATAGAGCATTCTCTTTGCCTCTCTCTGAAGAAGATCTTCAAGAGGAACTAAATATCATTGAAAGGATTGCAATATCAAACAATTTCTCCCAACAAACCATAAAGAAATTAATAACTAAAAAACAAAAACAACTAGCTTTTAATTCAATATATCCCAAGATAAAAAATGATAAAGATAGTTCATCTTATATATCTTTGTCATACTGTGGTACCCTATCAGAAAACATAGCTAATACTCTGTCCAAAAATAACATAAAACTAGCCTTTAAATCTCAACACAATCTGTCCACTATCCTTTACAATACTAAAGATAAAATTTATAAGTTTGATAAATGAGGAGTTCATAAGTTAAAATGCGCAGAGTGTGATAGCTTGTATATTGGACAAAGTGGTAGAAGCTTTAAAACTCGCTTTTCAGAACACCACCGATCATATAGACTATAAAAAACAGACTCGAGCTTTGCCAACCATTGCTTAGAACACAGCCACAGTTTTCCTAATTTAAGCAACACTGACATATTACATTGTTCAACAAAGGGCCAAAAGTTAAATATTCTCGAATCTTTAGAAATATATAAACATAGTAAAAATAAAAATGTAAATTTGCTTAATGACCAGACAGAACTTGGGTTTTCTCCGTTATTTGTTGTCGCCAAATAATAATTAGTTCCCAAAATTTAGTACTTCCCCTTTGTAATAATGTAATTTCTCAGGTAGTTTTTATTTATTGGTAAATTTTCTCATGTTTCTGTATTGAATACTTAGTCTACCTTTGTAATTCAGTTTGAAAATGACTCTGTGAATCGAAACTGCAGTCACTGTTTTCTTAATAAATTTAGTGGTATAAAACATAGTAGTTCCTTTTTAAACATTTCCCTTATAAAAAATACTTGACGAGAACCAGCTGGATCTCTTTGTAAGCTTCTAAATACGCCGTAAGAGGGCGTATCTATCAAATATAATGGTAGGTAACCTTTTTAATATCTACCTCTTATGTAACTCTAGATTGCTTTGTCGGATTTTACTTAACTTGATCTTATTAAGAGGTGGTAATTTTTATATTGTAAAAGAGTTTTAATTAAGTTTTAACAGTATTTTATCAATCAATCGTCAGATGGCGTTATTGGCAAACCTTATTAATTTTTCCAATTATTTCAAATATTTTAAATGAAGAGGAGTGCGCCACTTCAAATACTCTATTTTATTTAAAATGAGGAAAGCGAAGCCACAAACTAGAATTCCTTATTGTCATTAGAAGTTCAATTATATAGGGTATCCGGTAAGTACCTCCTAATTTATCGGGAGCATACAGGGGAGGTCCTACTTTGTCATAGAGAAAAAATTCCTAAAATGCCTTTTAACGGAGATACAGGGCCCTAAAGAGGTATCCAGAACTTTACCTTTTCGGCTCTAAATTTGAAACCGACTTGTATAATGTAATGAAATTTTAATATTTTATAGAGATCATAAAGACTCATTAAACCATAATACAGTAAATGTTTTCGAACATCAAAGAAGTCAGGAACGGACTTGCAGCCATACTCGTCGGGCCTAAGTTTTGATAGTTGTCATTTTACAGAACTGAAAACTAATTTTTGAAATAATTTAGTCATTCCTCTTCAGAAAAGGTACTCCTAATTTATTTCGATAAAACTGGCCGTTTTCGAGATAAATGTGTTTTTACGCGAACAATTCAAAAGTTACCAATGCTAAACACAAATAGGTAACAATAAAATAAGCAGGGTGTGTTGATGTATTGAAGGACGTGGAGTTCATATTCAACATTTGCCAAAATAACATTGAAACGTTTTCAATATTTTCGCATTTTAATCACATTGTAAATCGATTGAGCCCCGATTATCCCTTTGAAAGGTTTCTGGATTTGACAATGTCTGAGCTGGAAATCTTTCAGCATAACATCTTCTTGCCTTCGAAGAGTGAGACCGCGCTTCCCCATAAATTAAAGCACATCGACATAACCTGCATATTTTATTTTTACCTATCTGTGTTCAGTATTAGTAACTTTTGAGTTTTTCGCATAAAAACCGATTTATCTCGAAAACCACCAGTTTTATCAAAATAAAGTAAAAGTACTTTTTTTGAAGAGGAATGACAAAGTATTTAAAAAATTAGTTTTCAGCTCTGCAAAATGACACCTGTCAAAAATTAGGCCCAACGAATGAGGCTGCAAGTCCGTTCCTGACTTCTCTGATGATCTTCTAAAACATCTACTAGACTATGGTTTAATAAGTCTTTATGGCCTCTATAAAATATTAAAATTTCATTAAATTATACAAGTCGGTTCAAAATTTAGAGCTAAGGTAAATCGCTGGGTACCCACTTAGGCCTCTGTATCTCCGTTAAGGGATACTTGCGGATTTTTTTTTCTATGAGAAAGTAGTAAATAATTTAAAAATTAAAGTGAATTTAATTACTTGTTGTGAAATAAGTGAATGATAGTGATTCGTGTTAAGCTCTCTAGTAAAATTGAAGTGGCGCAATTGTAGCTCTAACACAAAAGTCCAAGTTTGTCTATGAACGAATTTAGATTTCACGAAATTATCAATTCCTCTATTTTAAACGGGATTTATTTTTGTTGCTCCATACAATAGAACCTAGTCCAGTCAATTACTTTTAAAATTTCCCTCGTATAGAAAAAAATATTACATAAAAGATTAATTACTTTTTCCGCTATTTTTTTCGCTTTATTTATAAACACAGACGTCACTTCCTGTTCGAAACTTTTGACATGTAATTAAGTTTTTCGACTATGCGAAACATTAAATTCTGTATTCCATTATATTTTTTCCAAGAAAAAAATCTATTTATTAAAACAAAGGAATCGTTACAGCGCATTATAAATGTTTTGGAAATTGTTACAAGGGAATACAGGTACACCATCTGTGAAAACCGTGTCAATGTAATTTATTGTAAATAGACATGTAATGCTGCAATGTACAGCACCTAGTCAATATAAAAATACGAGAATAAGAACGTGCCTATTTTCAATAAATTCTCTGTAGGGTATAAATCTGGGAAGCCCGCGGACCACAATGATTTTTTTCTCATTTTTTGGACAAGAAAAGTAAGGAAGATACAAAGAACTTTTTCAAAATAATTCCCCAATTTTAGAATCGGGATTTTAACTTTTTTAGATTCAGTAGCCTCAGACCAGTCTCTCTGTACGTCTTTACATGAAGGCAAATTGGGCGCTTTAACTTTCTCACTGTGAATAACAAAAACAGTAAATACGTTCAATATAATATAGGGCATATTGTTAGCAGCAACACCTATTAAATCAGAAAAAACGCACGTACATATAATATGTAAACTAAGATGATTTACTGCTTGAAAAAGAATTTCAAACTGCCTATTGTTCGTAGTCCTAAAGAACGAAAGTTTTCAAGGCTTTGGTCAAGTTGAAAATCATGGTTCTTGGGTTTAGACCGTGTTAAATTGGAATTATTAGCCGACGTTTCGCCTACGATTGCACGAGGCATCTTCAGGGATCTTCACTCCACGAGATTAGAACATTAGAATTCAGTGTTCTAATCCCGCGAAGTAAAGATCCCTGTAGATGTCTCGTGCAATCGTTGGCGAAACGTCGGATAGTAACTCTAATTTGACACGGTCTAATCCCAAGAACCATGATTTCCTAAGGTAAATGTTTTCATTATTTGCACATACAGGCCTCCAAACAGAGATGTTCGTGTTTTTATATCCAGATTGAATGGATATGTTTTTCTTTGGATTTTCTCCTCGATTTTGACGGGCGACTTTAATCCAAACTATATATAATCATGTAATGAAGTAAATTAATTAAAAATAAAAAACAAAAAAGTTAAAAGTTGGGACATATTTCAGCATATTTGCAGCTTTCCCAGATATGGCGTTGTACGCTTTAGCTGAAGCTATTAATTGGTCATTTTTCCAAGGACATTTTCCCTCTCCTCTCAAGGTCGCATCAGTCATTCCATTTTTTAAGGCGGAGATATGAAATCACCTAAAAACCCATTTCCCTGCTTCGAACTTTAGCAAAGATAGCTCGATCGATATGAAATATTAAATTCATTCTAGTTTCGATTTCAAGCCGACGCAATTTTTTCTTCCTAGAATACCTATACTGTCGGTTATTATGATAGGCTTCTTGCCGCAGTGGTATTTTGATCTCACAAAAGCGTTCGACATGATTGGCCTCATATTTTTCCCAAAGCTATTGGGATGTCTTTTTAGTGATAATAGTTCAGAGAATTTGGAAATAACATCAGGAGTGCAAAGTAATAGTATATTAACGAACCAAATAAATACAATCCATGTCAAAAATACAAAAACAGTTTAAACACAAAATTAGAATCAAGAAACTCACGAATCAAAGAATGCATAAAAGTGCTTCAAAAAACAAGTGTTGACAGTTGACAGTTGACAATAGTAACTAACTTTTCAAGAATTGCAGTATTATTAATTTAAAGACATTAACTGGCAAATGCAAAATATCAATCTCGGTAGGAACTGAATTTATTTCTCTACACATTTGAGCAATAAGACTGTTAATGCCGTCATTCGTCCGGTGATATATCATCTCAAACAAACCATGGGCTCTAAAAGCTCTTTTGAGAAACCGATAGTTCAATATTATTGAGTAGTTCCGGAGAATCAATACAACAGTTAATAATCTTCTAAAGTAGAACGAGATATATGCGTCTCGCACACAATGGTAGCAACCTCAAAGCAAACAGGCCGCTCTCGCTGCGTTCTCTGTTTAAAGGCTATGAAGCTTAAAAACCTTTTTTGTACTCTCTCTACCTTTTCATTGTATATAAAATAATGAGGTGACCAAACTTGGGACGCATATTTTAAGACTAATCAGACTACAGAGCAGCATATCACTTTAAAGCAGTCCACACTATTAAAATCTATAAGCATTCTCTTCACAAACCCGAGCAATTTCAAACCTCTGTTCACAATATTATTATGTGTGTCGAAGCGAAGGCCCCTATCAAATGTAACACCCAGATCCTCGACACATTCAAAAACAATCTTGTTATTATCAAGAAAGTAATCAAAAGATATTCAATCTCTTTTACGATTAAAACTTATAATGGAGCATTTATTAATAATAAGGTGCATAAAATTTGATTTACACCATTCAGAGAACCGAGCTAGGTCCCGCTGAATGCCCTCGCAGTCGTTGCCATTTCTGACAACCCGAAATATCTCGAAATCAACTGCACAAAGAAGATATCTACTGAAAGTTACGGTATCCTTAATATCGTTAATCAAGTAGTTAAAAAAGGAGCGGGGCGAGGTGAGCAGCTTGAGGAACACCAAAGGTAACATGCATATCAGATGATTCACAGTTGTTAATTTTTACTCACTGTAATCTGTTAGGTAATTATTTACCTATTGTAGAAACGATCCATGGATGCCGAAGCCTTCTAGCTTGCACATAAGAAGTTGATGGTTAACCTTGTCGAAAGCCTTGGAGAAATCAGGGTAAATAGCATCTACTTGACAAATCTCCTCCAAAGCCTCCACCAAGTAGTGCTCATAAACAAGCAGGAACGATACTTCGTCCTCTTTTATTTTTGCTACAAATCATGATTTGGCGACATTTCTATGGAAGGCAAATTTATTATATTTGCCAATGACATGACAATTTTAATTATTAATAGAGATCTGATGAAGATTTATGAGGTGTGAATGAAAATTTTTTAACTTAAACGCATCTAAAACAAACACGATTTCCTTTAAATACTGATGAATATCCTGATGTAATAAAGTTTTTTGGTTTGTTTATGGATGAGGGATTCAAGTTTTAAAATCACATTTTGAAATTAAATTATTTCCCATGAACTGGATATATCGGTGGTAAGAAAAGTATATTTTGCGTTGATAGAATCGCGGCTGCGGAATAGTATTTGTTTTTGAGATTCCTGTCCCAAATATTATTATTTGTGGTAAGTTGTAACTATTTTGGGTTGAAATAAGGTGTAAAGTAATAGTTCATACGAGAATAGTTCAATAGGTCAATAAGATAAATTAGTCATAGATGGCGCTACTATCATTTCTAAATGCATACGATTATGGAGCTGTACTCTTCAGAAGAACCTCTACAAAGTTTCAATATGATCTGATGCTTAGTTTATAAGTGGCATTAAAGCAGGTCATCGCACCATTGCTATAAATAATAGAAAAAGACAAGTTTCGACCAGTGATTAAACATTCCTATATGAAATAATGGACAGCTGCTCAGATTAAAACTGAGTTGGATACTGTTCAGTTCTGCACCGACTTTAAAAACTATTTGTTTTTAGATAGATTAATTTAAACGTGATCGAAAATCAACTAAAGATGAAACACGCTCGGGACGCTCAGTTGAAGTCGCTACACCAGAAATGATTAAAAAAATATATCGTAGTGTTGACAACGATCGACGAATGAAGGTTCATCATATATCTAAATGTGTATGCATATCAATTGGTACTGTAGAAAATATTTGTGTATGAAAAAACTGTGTGCCAGATGGATGCCACGATTGTTGACAACTGAAAACAAACTTACCCGAAAGATCAATTCTGAACAGTGTTTATCGATGACTAAACGTAATCCAGCAGATTTTTGGCGTATATACGTGACTATGAAGCAGCTGTCAAAACAGTGCAGGACGTCCGAAGTTGTTTTGTCGACAGGAAAGATTATGGCCACTGTTCTTTGGGGATTTTCAAGGCATAATATTTATTGACTTTTCAAAAAAAGGTCAAACAATCACAGGGATAGCAACACTTCTTGGCCGTTTGGATGAAGAATTTAAAAAAAAAAAACGTCCAAGACGCAAAAAAAGGCCTTTTTCATCAAGATGATGTTCGAGTTAACACTTGTGCAGTTGCAATGTCAAAATTAAATGAATATGTACCCCATCCACCTTATTCCCCAGATTTGGCACCTAGTGACTTTTTTCTATTTTCTAACCTAAAAAGTGGCTTGGAGGACAGATATTTTCATCAAATGAAGTGGTTATTAGGGCTGCAGAAGACTATTTTGAGGATTTGGATAGTTCCTACTTTTCAGAAGGCATAAAGAAGATGGAGTACCGCTGGACCAAGCGTACAGAGGTCGAAGGAGACTATGTTGAAAAATAAAAAAAAAGGAGTAAACAATAACGTTGTTTTTATTCCTTTTTTTACTTTACCTATTGAACCACCCTCGTATTATTACCTATGCGTGTTTAAACCCTTAATTTTCCAATCCTGAATAAAGTTCTAAATCGTTCCAATCATTAAGTTTCCACGCTCGAAAATTCAAGGTTAAGAAAACGTACGCAACAAGTTCAATGTAGAAAAACAATTTTCCAATAAATGTGTTTTCTCAACACCTATAATTTTTGAATAGACACTTAATGCGATCGGCATACTAAAAATAAACATTCAAAGGTGCTCATAATGCGCGAAATTATGGCAAATGGTTTTTGTTTCTAACTAAACAGTGGTAAAAATTTAAAATATCGCTTATAAAAACTATAAATACATATCCAGGTGGACCGAGTAAAACAAAATATTATTTTTAAAAGTAACTTAATGTGTTGCGGAACATGCTACATGCTAAATTAACAAATGATGAATGAATGGTCATATATAAAACGAGGATTCACATGATTTAAGTTCGGTGATGAAGTTCGCAATATTTCAAATTTTGAGAAAAATTAGCAGAGAGTTATTCGGTACATTTTAGAGTACAATTTTTACAGAAATAGGCAATACTTAATAGAAATCCCTAAAAAGATTGTAAATTAAAATAAAACATACTAATAAATATAATAAATTTAAATCTTTTTATTTAGATTATACGCGAACAGCAGTCAATTAGTGAAATAATTTAACTTACTGCATCTAAATAACATTAACAATTTGTCTGTATTACAGTATTATGCCTGGAAATATTACCGCTTTGCTGTCGGTCATTAAGTGATAAGGCTGAAATAAAAAGGCTTGGAAGGCCTACTTCGAATTTAAAAATAGAACAATCAGTGTGTAGCAAAAAATGGACTTTTACTAGGACCTTTATAATCAACGTATGTGGGTTGGTGGTTGTAAAATGAAACATGTTCTATTTGGTTTTCCTTCTTTACTATTTGGAGGAGAAAATTCTTGAACAAAAGTAGGTTTTACCGACTTAAATCATTCGGGGAACCGCATTAAAAAGCATATGTTGTCAGCAAAACAAATGAAAAATGTTTTGCAATATTCATTTAGCTGTTCAATTAAGCAGCGCTTATCGAAGAGATATTGAACTGCAAAATGAAAAAATAAGACAGAATCGATATATTCTAAACATTATAATTAATTGTGTGTGTTTTGTGAAGCTTTCGATCTCGGGTTACGAGGGCACGATGAGTCTATGTCTTCCTCTAATCCCGCAGTTATTCGAGGTTTAATTGATTTTAGTGCTGAGTTAGGCGATGCTCTGAAAAATTTGAAAAAAGCATTGCAATGTTTATTGTATGCCAAGAGGAAATTTCTAAAGAAATAAAGGAAGCTGACTATTTGTCTATAATAACTAATGAAACTAGTGACGTATCAAATATCTTTCAAATGACAATTGTCTTTAAATACATTGTATGGGGCAAGCCAGTTAAGCGATTTTGGTATTTTTAGTGTCTTTAGAATATGACGCGAAAACTTGATCTTCTGTTATACTTTAAGAATTTGAAAAGCACGTCAAAGGTAATAAAAACAAACTCATTTCGCATACATACGATGGTGCATCAGCGGCTCGTCGAATGAGGTGCAAGAAATTATGAAAGAAAACCTATGAACATGCTGCTTACGTATATTGTTATGCACATCAATTAAATTTGGTAATGTTAATCAGCAGATTATTGATAAGTTTGCTAATGCCAAAGATCGGCGTATTTAATGTACCATTGGAATCGCAATTCCTATTTTTTTAAATGCACCAGCTGCCACTGGTTGCGTGCAAGAGGTTGTCTATGTTATGTAAAGGGCAATGAATTTGAAGAAAAAATGAGTTAAATCAATGATGCCAAGAGGTATTCCAATTTCAAATAAATTAAAGCAGAAGGTAGTGAATGTAAGGAAGGTAAAAACAAGTAGCAATTTCAAGACAGTTTGTTTTATGCAGATGCAA
Source organism: Diaprepes abbreviatus (assembly GCA_034092305.1). Lineage (NCBI taxonomy): Eukaryota > Metazoa > Arthropoda > Insecta > Coleoptera > Curculionidae > Diaprepes > Diaprepes abbreviatus. Next base: position 1,655,184 of record JASJET010000203.1, on the reverse strand, counting down.
CGTATCCAAAATAATTTCATTCTATAATAAAAGAAGACATTTAGAGAATCTATCGAAATCTGTAAAACCGAGAAAAACAATACGGACCGAAAGGCCCATTAAAAGAATTACTTAAAGCGATCCTTGGAAGTCCGCAAAAATTATGGTTAGCTCACGAACAGGTTAGAGAAGATTGGTACACGCAAAAAGTAGATGCTTGGCTAAAAACCTCCTTATCTCGGGGACAAATAGAGTCGTCAGACTTGCATTTACACGTCGACATTTAAATTGAACAGTAGAAGTGTGGAAAAATGTTTTGTTTAGTGATGAAACGAGCAACAAGATTTTTAATTCCGACGGAAAGAATCGTGTAAGGCGGTTAATCGATTCAATATTTAATCCTAAATATGTTACATCCACAACTGAACATAGTAAATGCAGCGCTATTCTGAGAGGTTGTTTTCCAGGGTTGAACCCTCTAAACTTCATTAATGGTACTATAGATCGACTTATCTATAATAATATAAGGCAAATGTCATTATGTTTTATTTTCCAAAAAGATAACGATTCAAAACATTCTTCTCAAAAATAGTTCCAGAAAAACAAACGTTCGAGTTTTGCAATGATCGGCATAATTCCTAGTTTTTAACCCTATTGAAAACCTGCAGGTAAAAGTAAAATGGCTTATTTGTAGACCAATGTTTCCAAATAAGCAATCATTGGTAAATGAACTGAATGAAGTTTAGATAAATCTTCCCGAAAATATTGTTCAAAATGTGATTGCTTCAATGCTTCGGCTGTTGCCAAGTAATAAATAATAATGGATATTTCATATAACGTATAATATATAATACTTTTAGCAATCTAATTCTAAAATGCTTTTAGTGTTTTTGTGATTGCACTTGTTTGCGTCGTTTTTTATAATTTTAAATAATTGTCCGTCTAAATCTTGTTTAAAGTTTATCAAAATATTGTGAAATATTACTTTGACTGTGACGAAAATATTTTATTAAAATTAGCTAGCGATCACAAGCTTATATACGAGTATATATTTTTTTAATTCCAAGAAACATAAGCATTTTTATAGTGTACATTGGCTATATAATTTTATGATCACTAGTTTATCTCAAAACTATAAACTTAAAACGAGTTAAAAAAAAGTTTTTGGAAAAGGATGAGTAAACAGTTTTATGATTTGAGAGTACAATTTTAAATTATGTATCACAGACGCGTAATACAATTCACACCACACATTTTTGTTTTATTTTTAGTAAATTGTAAAATTCAAGTGGTACATGAGATATCCGGAAACAACATCAGAAGGTGATTTTATACGATAAACTAAAGGTAGAGACAAAAATGCCATCCAAATGGTTTCCCGACTATAGATAATGTTGTTTGTTTTTAATTCATTTTTAATTTATTTCTCAATGGATCAAGTTGACATTAGGAATGAACTAAAGCGGATAAAACTGTTTCCTGAACTTGTTACCAGAGGAAAGTATATAAAAATCAAAGTTTATTTTCTTCATAACGTTTTTATTTTAATAGATATGATCAAGTCGAGACAGTATTTTAAAGGCAACAAAAAAGTAGACAAGTAATATGCACACTCTTACTTTACAATGGAAAATTCTACCAGGTCGCAAATTGACATTAACATATTTCATATGCGGGATTATACTATATTCACTACGTATATAGGTGTCCAGGAAAATGGGGGAAATTTCCTGGACATGAAATAAAAAACACGTAAAAGGAATACTACAAGTCTATATAAACTTTTTTCGTATAGGTCTCCTCTTCGGAGATATAGGCTTCCAAAGAGCTGCAATGGAGTCAGGTTTTTTACACAGAATTACTGAACCACCAGGTATATTTGATTTTTTTTAATATGATATATACCAGGTAAAACCCTTCAAATTGCTATCCAAGAAAGGGTTGTGAATTACAGCGGCAAGGACGGACTAGCTGTGATACTCATGACCCCATTTTTTACGCCCTCTATTATAAGAGCTTTGGACAACGTTTTTACATAGCTTTAACTATTGATTAAAATTAAGTACTCTTCATTCATGTCGCTAATCCTAACCGTTTTCTAAAAAACGTCATTATATTTACATCATGTATTTGGTGTATTTCAATAAAAGATTCATCTTTGTTCCTATCAAATGTTCAACCTTCAATTTTATGATAAAAAAAATTCGATCCAAAATTACAGTTTACCTTTTAGTTAAAAACGTCTAATTCTGTGAATTGCAGATCGACCTAGGTTCGCAAAAAATATGCGTTTTATTTTATCGGCACCAAAAACAAAGTATTGTTGCAAACGTTGCTGGGTACGAAAGAAATAAATATCCTGCATTTACAACTTGTCAACTTTCACATCTCTGATCCATTGATTATTTACTTGGATATTAATTTATTGATTTTTGGATTTCGTGGTGAAATTAATTGTGAAATAATTCGAAATATGGAATACACGTTTATTGAGTATGCAGATGCAACATCTGATTTATGGTCTTGCATCTTGCAATGCTTTGGAAGCCAGGCGGTTATATCACGACAGATATCCTAATCGTACTCTTCCAGATCACAAAATATTTCAACGAGTTGACCAATGTCTAAGGGAGAATGATAATTCCATTTAATAAGGTAATATTATCAAATTTCTTCATAACTTTAGGAAATTTAGGGGAAGAACTGTACATACGCTGCAATTAGAGGAAAATATTTTAAATGCTGTAGATGACACCCTTCAACGAGTACTCAAAAATAATCAGCGCAGTTTAATACGTCGAAAACAATAGTACATGAAGTTCTTAAAGAACAGCTGTTATATCCATATCATTTGAAAAAAGTGCATGAACTGATTCCTGAAGATTTCCGCCGTAGAATGCAGTCAACAAACTGGCTATTGGATCAGCAACAAATAATGTAAACTTCCTTAGAACTATTCTCTACACGGATGAAGCAGGGTTTACCAAAAATGGAATCATAAATTTACACAACTCACATGTATGGGCTGATAAAAATTCTCATGCAACTATTGTTTCGCATTATCAATGTCAGTTCCAATCAATTAATGTCTGGGCAGGAATCATTGGCAATTTTTAATAGGACCATTCGTATTGTCGGCAGGAGTGAATGGAGAACTTTATTGGGAGTTCCTCCAGAATGCTTTTCACGATTTAGTAGAGCCTTTACCACTTGAAACCCGTCAAAACATGTACTACATGCATGATAATGCACCACCTCATTTCAGCATTGCTATGCGGGAGCACCTGAATAACGTCTATCTAAACCGTTGGGTAGGTAGAGGAGGACCTATTGCCTGGTCTCCTCGATCCCCCGACCTAACACGGTTGGATTTTTACCTATTGGGACACCTCAAAACCTTGGTGTATTCCACTCCGGTCGATAGTAGGGAGGAACTTCTACGGAGAATCACGTTTCACTGTGATCAAATAAGGAACAATGCTGAGTTAATGTGGCGGGTACAGCAGTCCTCAATTCGCCGTGCCCGCTAGAATGTAACCTGAACCCTCTTACGAAGTTTTTAACGTAACGGGAAAATTCCTCTTTTTCATATTCAACCCTACAGAAGTTAGGAGACTAACAGTGTAAATAAAATGAGGTTTTTTCAAAAACGGTTAGGATGTTTTTTCATATCCGGGATATTTCCCACATTTTCCCGGATACCCTGTGTATGTATATGTATATGTATATGTATATATATATATATATATATATATATATATATATATATATATATCATGAGATGATAAGAACGTTTTCAAGAAAGTAAGAGAGTGCGCCGTACTTACATGTCCGCCTTGCCGCTACTAGTGACGCGGCGCTAGTAAATTTGCGATAACTCAGGTTCTAAACAATATTTTTCAAAAAATCAAAAAGATCCTGTCTCTGCAAAAAATAAACAATCTTTTGATATAACCTTTATTAGAGGTATCTCTATACTACCATTTCATATTATCTCACAAACAATTTAGATGGCAAAAAAATGACTTTGCATCACGTCAGTTTGTTTATTATTGTTCAAAAATTATATTATCTGATGACATATTATGTTAGGGTAAGATTTGATCTTTAAAATGAGCCCCCATACGATGAAAAATTTTAAATAGAAGTTGAGTTACACTCGAGTTTATTGGAGCACTGCGTACGGATGTAATTCTTTACACTAATTTTGCAATTATCTCGAGTACTAATTAATTTTTTCAATTTTGAAATACAACAATCTTTGTCACTAAATTTGAAACAATGACATGGGCTCGAAATAGATTCCTTAGTTATTAACAAACTTACGGAGTTTTAACCAATTAAGTTGTTAATAACAAAGGGTCTAGCCGATTAAGAGAGTCAAAACTGCCCCCTCGGTAATAAAAATAAATAAAAAAAAACACCCGGTTGTTCTACATCAAAAAGTACCCATACAAAAAAATTTTTAGCCTCTTTTATTGTCATATAACCTCAAAAAAAAAAAAATAATAAAACGCCTTCTTTCGTTTTTTGACGATATCTTCGGTTCTAACCATCGTAGAAACTACTCTTTTTTCATCTTGTAGGTTTTTTATTGTCTAAAACAAGATATTTTTTACAAAAATTTTATCGCGAAAATTCAAATTTTTATGGGTGTTCTAAAATTTTTAAATCCAATAAAATAAAAACTAGGACAAGAGCAGGGATGAAAATATGTTATTTTTTAGAAGCCAAACTGTGTCCATGAATTTTTTCAGATTTTTAAAAGTGGTGAAACATAGTGGAAATCGCAAAAAACGGCATTTATTAGCAATTTTTCGCATTTTTATCGAATTTAGAAGCATGGAATTTTCTTATAAAGCCTCAGTTGTCTTATTTATATATTTATATATATATATATATATATATATATATATATATATATATATATATATAGATAAGTTTTTGTCTGTGTAATTTAAAATAAAATAGAATCAAATATTGGCAAAGCGGACGTGAAAATTTGTCAATCTACATGATTCTCGTGTTAAAAAGTGCGGAGCACTTCAAAATATGGAAAAACTCCGGGTCCGACAAATGGCGACAGCGCTATTTCGTCGTAATATGGGACTCGTCAGGCCACCGCATTCGGTACAAACCATCATCTCGATTTTACATATTTCTGTTTTAATTCACCGTCACGCCACCATATGGCGGTTTTTTACAAACTTTGTTAATTTGTGTGGTTCTTGTGTTATTAAGTGGACCATTGAGATGTCGCCTTTGTCGTCTTGTTTGCTATTTTTTGATTTTAAACTCAGCTTTATAGGATGCAAAGGCGAGGTGATGGTTTGTACCGAACGCGGGGGCCTATATATATATATATATATATATATATATATATATATATATATATATATATATATAGCCATGTTCAACCATTTTATATTACTTTATGATGGTTTTTTCCCTTAAAGGCATGATTAAGACATGGCTAAAACAATTTTACGTAATTTTTTTATTTCAAATACTTGACCATACCTTGTTATTACAAAGTAACATAGAAATAAATTACTTCAGTTCATGAAAAAGTTTTTTTCATTAAATAGACACGTAAGTATTAAGAAGTATTATTACTATTTTAAACAGTAAAGCAGTAATTAACGTATTAAAAATCTTGTATTATAAAATGCTTATATATATATATATATATATATATATATATATATATATATATATATATATATATATATATATATATATATATATATATATGCCTAATCATATAATACTAAAAATCCCTTTTACCCTTTTATGTGCGTTAGAACAAATAAATACTTAACTATTATTATTGAATTAAAGATTTCAGGAAATCGATTTTTTTTAATTATTTGGGACAATTTTCCTCAGAATATATATATATATATATATATATATATATATATATATATATATATATATATATATATATATATATATATATATATACATAGTGTTAAGACAACTGAAGATTTACAAGAAAATTTCATGCTTCAAAACTAGATAAAAATGCGAAAAAATGCCGTTTTTTGCGATTTGTACAATGTTTCACCAGTTTTAAAAATCTGAAAAAATTCATCGACATAGTTTGGAGTCTAAAAAACAACATATTTTCGACCCTGCTATAATCCTAGTTTTTATTTTATTGAATTTAAAAATTTTCGAACATCCATAAAAATTTGAATTTCGCGCCAAAAATTTTTGTAAAAAATATCCTGTTGTAGGCAATAAAAAAACCTATAAAATGAAAAAAAAAGTTTCTACGATGATTAGAACCGAATATATCGTCAAAAAACGAAAAAAGATGTTTTATTTATTTATTTTTTATGAGGTTATGTGACGATAAAAGTGGATACAAATTTTCTTGTGTGGGTACTTTTTTATATAGAAAAACCGGGTGTTTTTTATTTTTTTATTACCGAGTTAATCGGTTAGACCCTTTCCTAATCACATGACAGCCAATCATTTTGAAGATTCGGATTCACCAACTCAAAATACGTGTACATAAGGATCAACTATAAATTTTAAATATGAATTAAAAACAAAACAAATTAGCTGTACCCAGGAAACCATTGAAATTTCGACATTTTTCTTAAAAGGCCTTACTTTATGTTATGATATAGTTTTATGATTCAAGTTTCCTGTAGTTGTTTCCGAATACACTGTATAAATTTAAAAATTTCCCAACATGAAGAAATGAACCAAAATATTCCAAGAACCAGTAAACCATTAAAAAAATAAATATTGTTATTTAAAAATAAAAAACTTTTACAAAAATAATGAAATTAAAAATAAACCATAAACACGCGCCTAAAAATCACAAATACTTTACAACTACCGTCGAAATTTCCAACAACAAATTCACAAGTCGACGATTAACAAGGAAAAAGAAAACCGCGCGTCAAACAATCAAGAAAATTCACGTGAACTCGCTAATAAATAATTTTCGGTGTAATTTCCACGACGACGTTCAAAACAAAACTGACTCGACTGGTTATTTTAAAACTTGGTCTGTGAACTTATAAATACGTTTTATTATATGATTTCCACTGTTCTAACTTCTCGCATTAAAACGTCATTTTCATATTTAACATGGAGTCAGACGGCTTGGTTTAGATAGCTGGGGTGTGTGATGGGCATGGAAATATAAAGATGCGTTTATGTTGTGAGATTAGAACTATTTTGGGTGCGCGTATGTTCGAGGGAATGTATTTCTGAATAGCTTCTTGGTTCAATTAATTCATGAAATTAAGTAGCACTAAGTTCTATTTCATGTTATCTGTAAAATAAGGGAGTGATTTTTAAGGAAAATCAGCCCCAATTAACAGCAACTATTAAGTTGGCGTGAAACAAGTTTCCTTCTAATTTTTCTAATTTGTAGCCTTAAAATCGATAATGTACATATTTAATTTGATTTTGGCAACAATTTCTGCTTCGATAGAGATAAAAGTTAACCACAAAAATAGTAATCACGTAATTAGCATTACCTGTCAAATTATATTTTTTTTCCCAAAAAAAAATCAAGTGGGGTTATATCTCAAAATATCGAAAAAAGTTATTAGAAAAAGTTTTTTTAAATACAATTTTTAGCCCATATGCAAAACATCAGCTAAATGCAATTTTCAGCTGTATAAAATAATTTAGATTTTTTGCCCATTTTTTATAAATTGCACTACTGTTGCAAAATAAGACCCAACGCAACCTACATAAAACTTCTTAGTTTTGACAATGCTCCATCCCAGACATATCTTGTTTAAAGTAGCGCCATATTAAATGTGTGTTTTGCTACAAAATCCAAATAGGGCTATTAAAAAACAGCTCAACTCCTTACAATGAAAGTCAGCAAGGGAAATTTTTCTCACTCTCGTACTCGGGTCACTTCTCTAATAAAATAGCACGAACTCTAACAAACCACACTCAAAACGTGAAGATTTCATTTAAGAGTGTAAATCAACTCAGTTCCCATCTTGTCAATAACAAAAAATTGATATCTCATATCCCAAAAAGTGGGGTTATCAACTTTCTTGCCCAGACTGCCCTTCAACGTATATAGGAAAAACTATTAGACCATTAGGAGTCCGAATTAGAGAACATATTAACAAACCTCAGGCCTCTGTGTTTGGTCACCATATTAGTTTTACCAAACACAGTTTCTCTCCAACTCATAATAGTAAAATCTTATATCACTGCAGGGGTAATAACTTACAGATTACAGAGCGGATCTTGAAATATGCAGAGAGATAAAAAGAAACCCAGACCATTGCCTCAATGTAAGAATGAACAACGTAAATGACCGCAACCCCATTTTCAAACTTTTTCCTTAAATCATTAAACAATTTAAATGTCTGGGAGCTGTGATTGCGTGGGATGCAATAATTTTGATCATCTTTTTCAGTTTCAGACACTTCATTCTAAATATATTAATAGTTAACACATTTCAACAGATTTCAACTACGGTTATGTTCGTGTATTTTATTGTTTTTTTACAAAAATGGAAATTATTTCACGTCACTGAACTCAAGTGTTCGAAATATATCACAGAATGGCCGATAACAGTAACGCTGTTGATTAATAAGCTTTTACTGCCCTTTATTTCTGCCCTTTTGTCTCTTTTTGCTCATTGTCAGTGAATTATTGATTTGAAATACATTAACAAGAAATTAAAAATAAAATTCATACAGAAAATCTCTACTCAGGCTTACACATACTTGTATATATTTTTAATTTTTGGACAATTTTTATTGCTATATTATGCCATGAGTGTGTGTGGCATAACCTCACTCTTTTGAGTTGTTATTGTAAAGGTTTTATTGTTTTTAATTGTATATGACTTGTTCTGTGTGGAGGCTATGCTGGCGTTGTTGGAGACTGTTCTCAGACTGTCAGGATTAAGGTGTGCCCTTTGACGAGTGAGTGTGGTTGGTGAGTACTAAGTAAGCTTATTTGCTGACCATATTCTCTTGTTTCTAGGATCTGAGCCCTGAGGATGGTCTGAGCTAGACCGAAAGCGTTTGGCCGATAGTAATAATTTAAAAAATATACACTGAAATACAAAAACCGTCTATTTATTAAAATTTGGTCACATGTGATGTAAAGTATATTTGTTTTTGACCCTGTGTAAGATAACTTCATAAAATAACTATTTTTGAAAACGTAGTTTGTGTCTAAAAGTAATACACATTACAATTAAGACAAACAAGTACACAATGTCTGCATTAGGTGGAAAATAAATTTTTATTTAACTTAATTTTTATATTTTTTTATTAGAAAATTTGAGTCTTTTCAGTTAAATTATTTTCTTAATATTAATGTGGATTTCTTTTAGACACAAACTACATTTTCAAAAATAGTTATTTTATGAAGTTACCTTATACAGGGTCAAAAACAAATAAACTTTGCTTCACATGTGACCAAATTTCAATAGCCTCATTTGGATTTTGTAGAAAAACACACATTCAATATGGCGCTACTTTAAACAAAACATGTCTGGAATGAAGCATTGTCAAAACTAAGAAGTTTTATGTAAGTTACGTTGAGTCTTATTTTGCAACAGTGGTGTAATTTACAAAAAATGAATATTTTAGAAAAACTTTTTCTAATAACTTTTTTCGATTTTGAGATATAACTCCACTTTAGAATTTGTTTTGAAAAAAAAATAAAATTTGACAGGTAATGCTAATCACGTGACTATTTTTTTTTTTTTTTTGGTTAAATTTTATCTCAATCGAAGCAGAAATTGATGCCAAAGTCAAATTTCGAATAAAACTGTTAATAAAAAAAATTCCATATGATACGGACTTCACTGTTCACACTATTTGTCTCTTGCCAGAGTAAAGTTTATATATATATATATATATATATATATATATATATATATATATATATATATAATAAAATAGAATAAAATATTGGCGAAGCGGACGTGAAAATTTGTCAATCTACATGATTCTCGTATTAAAAAGTGCGGAGCACTCCAAAATATGGAAAAACTCCGGGTCCGACAGATGGCGACAGCGCTGTTTCGTCCTAATATGGGACTCGTCAGGCCACCGCAGTCGGTACAAACCATCATCTCGCCTTTGCATCGTATAAGCCACATTTATAATCAAAATACGGCAAATAAGACGACAAAGGCGACATCTCGATGGTCCACTTGAAACACGCTAAGCGATGCTCTCATGGTGGGATCGTTTGGTGCGGCACGTGGCTTTGGCTGCTTAAATAGCGGTATGCTTGCTTGCCAGTACCGAAAAATGCGACCCCTATCTTTTGGGCAGCGCGTTTCGTGTACTCGATTTTACATATTTCTGTTTTAATTCACCGTCGCGCCACCATATGACGGTTCTCTTACAAACTTTGTTAATCTGTATGGTTCTTGTATTATCAAGTGGACCATCGAGATGTCGCCTTTGTCGTCTTATTTGCCGTATTTTGATTATAAATGTGGCTTATACGATGCAAAGGCGAGATGATGGTTTGTACCGACTCCGGTGGCCTGACGAGTCCCATATTAGGACGAAACAGCGCTGTCGCCATCTGTCGGACCCGGAGTTTTTCCATATTTTGGAGTGCTCCGCACTTTTTAATACGAGAATCATGTAGATTGACAAATTTTCACGTCCGCTTCGCCAGTATTTTATTCTATTTTATTTTAAATTACACGGACAAAAACTTATCTATCTACATATTTATTATATATATATATATATATATATATATATATATATATATATATATATATATATATATATATATATATATATATAATTATTTTAATTGCAATTTGTTTATTGACTAGAATGTAATTTGTGACATCCAAATGAAAACGTGTTGTGTGTCCTTTTAATTTGAATGTATTTTGTATGATTCTTGAAAGACACGAACCTGTGTCGAAACGTCGATTATATGATTTAGACAAAAAAAAATCTTTTCTTAAATAGAACCCTATTCCCAAGAAGGAAAATAGACTATATACGAGTGGGGACCCAAAAGTAACGGGAATTGGGCTGCAATGGGGAGAAAGAATGGGGGAACCCATTGTTCGATCAGGTACCCGTTAGGGTTACGCCTCCTGAGTCAGTGTGCGAAGTTGTGTCGTTGTAAGTGCATCGGTTCGTCTGTGAGAATTTTTTTTGTAAAACAACTTTTTCCATTTCACCGAAAACGTGATGGCAGATTGCTGTGAAATTTTGTTTCCTGTTGAGGAAATCGGCCACGGAAACTATTGTAATGCTTAAGTCCCTAAGTAAAACCAGAGTCTACTAGAGGTTTTCACGTATTAAAAATGGAGAAATGTCAGCCAACCAACCCCGTTCAGGACGCTCCTCAACGTCAAGAAGTGACGAAAACGTCGACAAAATCAATGGCCTCATTCATGAAGACCCTCGCCGAACCATTGATCAACTCTGTAAGATGTCTGGAATGTCATGGAGTTCAATTCAGAGGATTATATCCAAAGATTTGCACATGAGAAAGGTTGCAGCCAAAATTGACCCTCGCCTTCTCACAGACGAGCAAAGGAAGCGTCGACTTCAGGCATGTTTTGAGCTTTAAAATCAGCTCGAAGAGGACGCTGAATTTTTTTTCCAAGGTGATTGCTGATAATGAATCGTGGTGCTATGGATACGACCCCGAAACAAAGCAGCAATCAAGCCAGTGAAAGACAGCTGACTCTCCTCGTCCCTAAAAAACTCGCCAAGTGAAGTCAAACATCAAGACAATGCTTATTTGTTTCTTCGATTGCTGAGATGTTGTGCACGTAAATTTCGTTCCCCCAGGTCAAATTGTCAACCAGAAGTTCTACTTGGAGGTTTTGAAAAGATTGAGGGAGAGTATTCGGAAGAAAAGGGCAGATCTTTGGCGCACAGACGACTGGTTCTTCCATCATGACAACGCGCCGGCCCACACCGCCCTCTCAGTAAAGCAGTTTTTGACCAAAAACGGTATGACACCTATTGTCTACCTCCCCTACTCACCGGATCTAGCTCCCTGTGACTTCTTTTTGTTCCCCAGACTCAAAAGGGACATGAAAGGAAAGCGTTTTGCCACTGTCGAGGAGGTAAAACAAAAATCGCTGGAAGGGTTAAAGGACACCCCGATAAGTGAATTTAAAAACTATTTTGAACAATGGAAGAATCGTTTGGAGAAGTGCATTGTGGTCAAAGGAGAATACTTTAAAGGTGATCAAAATTTGGTGTAAAAATATTAAGAAATAAACAAGTTATGACGAAATTTCCGTTGTTTTTGGGTCCCCCATCGTATATATATATATATATATATATATATATATATATATATATATATATATATATATATATATATAAAATAAAATAGAATAAAATATTGGCGAAGCGGACGTGAAAATTTGTCAATCTACATGATTCTCGTATTAAAAAGTGCGGAGCACTCCAAAATATGGAAAAACTCCGGGTCCGACAGATGGCGACAGCGCTGTTTCGTCCTAATATGGGACTCGTCAGGCCACCGCAGTCGGTACAAACCATCATCTCGCCTTTGCATCGTATAAAGCTGAATTTATAATCAAAACACAGCAAATAAGACGACAAAGGCGACATCTCGATGGTCCACTTGATAATACAAGAACCACACAGATTAACAAAGTTTGTAAAAGAACCGTCATATGGTACTGGCAAGCAAGCTTGCTTGCCAGTACCGAAAAATGCGACCCCTATCCTTTGGGCAGCGCGTTTCGTGTACTCGATTTTACATATTTCTGTTTTAATTCACCGTCGCGCCACCATATGACGGTTCTTTTACAAACTTTGTTAATCTGTGTGGTTCTTGTATTATCAAGTGGGCCATCGAGATGTCGCCTTTGTCGTCTTATGTGCTGTGTTTTGATTATAAATTCAGCTTTATACGATGCAAAGGCGAGATGATGGTTTGTACCGACTGCGGTGGCCTGACGAGTCCCATATTAGGACGAAACAGCGCTGTCGTCATCTGTCGGACCCGGAGTTTTACCATATTTTGGAGTGCTCCGCACTTTTTAATACGAGAATCATGTAGATTGACAAATTTTCACGTCCGCTTTGCCAATATTTTATTCTATTTTATTTTAAATTACACGGACAAAAACTTATCTACATATTTATATATATATATATATATATATATATATATATATATATATATATATATATATATATATATATATATTCTAAAATTTGACAAATAACTGTATGCTGCAAGATTAACAAAAACAAATAATGATGAATAACATGTCAATGCCTATTACAAGAGACATAAAAATACCAAAAAAAATAATACAACTATGCCAACAATACTCAGAAAAACATAACTGCATATATAAAAAAAGCGAGCGTTCGAGTTACGTGTATCCACCGTCATGCCAAAAATTTTTACCGACCAAAATATGGATTTTGTCTTTTTGGGAATATGAAACGCCTGCACACGTTCGATGACGCGGCGTCTTGACAATCATTGGGACGTTGCCAGATCTACTGGAAACGTCAGTGGCGTAGGCGACAAAGTGCATTCTTGGGGTCACCTAGAAAACCTGTTTTTAATTCGTTTCGAAATTGTGTCAGATTGGATTCCAAAAATATAATCGATTACGATCGAATATGTTTATCTACGTAAGAAAATATTATACAATTTTTACGTCATTTTGTTATTTAAATCATATTATAAAGAAAATAACAGTTAGCTTACAAATTTATCAAAGTCCAATGCTGTCCTTTTACCTAGTTTGCGATGGTCTATTAAGGGTAAATATTCGCCTGTTTTGGGGTAAAGTTCTAAATAATCAGCTGCCCAATTTTTCTTTTAGATTAACAATGTGTTTAAATTCAATTCTTAGTTGCAAACGCCTACACTACATTTTTAAAAAATCAAAATTTCAGTAAGAAATAAAGAAATCTTTCTGCCATATTTAAATAGTTTGTTATATATGTAATTCTCCTTTCAGGCAGAGAATATGAAAAATATATGTACAAACAGTTTATTTCCTGCAAATATCGCTCCGGTCCTCTCTCCATACGCGTTTCGATCACCTCATGATCTCGTCAGTGGAGCTGTATCGGACCGAGAGCAACATTAGCAGGAATTAACTGATATATGAACCACAAATTTCAAGGTATGTCGGCAGGATATTACACCTGCCGTCTACCAACTTCACATGAAATTTCATGTTACTCCGATTGATGTCGTTCGACTGGCGATATTTTTCAGTCTGACATCGAAGTTGGTAGTCATTATTAGTTATTCCTGCTAATGTTGCTCTCGGCCGATCCAGCTCCACTGACGAGATCATGAGGTGATCGAAACGCATATGGAGAGAGGACCAGAGCGATATTTGCTGGAAATAAACTGTACTGTAATACATACATTTTTCATATTCTCTGCCTGAAAGGAGAATTATATATATAACAAACTGCCTACACTACATGTTTTGTCTTTCGTTGTTAATTTATACTGTTACAATAAAGAACTTGCCTGCAAAGTTTTTCTATTCTTCTGAAAATTTTACTTACTTGGATTTACAGGGTTTCTGATCCTAGAAAAATTACATGTACGAAGTATAAACTATGCAAATTTTGCATTGGAACTAAATTTGATACTCCGTCATAGACACCTATTTTTTAGCAGCTACAAGAGAAAGAAGGGGTCCACATTTTTGGTTTTAGTGTAGGTATGAGGAATACTAGGAAAAATATCTACATAGCCGTTACGAAAACAAGTGGACTGTACACTGTCTATTATATCTAATAGTGACAATCTGTTTATAATTATTAGGTAAAAATTAAATTTGTTTCTGAAGTAAATTCCGAGATAGATGAGACCTATCCAGGGGTGTTGGGGGAAATGTAAAAACAAACGAGCAAAACGAGGGAGGGGGGTCAAACTTGGTTAAAATAGGTTTTTTGAATCTACAAGCCAAGGAACGCATTTTGGAAAAACGTTTCAAATAAAAGTTGTAGGGATTTTAAAAACCTACAACTCGAGGTTTTGTGCGATCATTTTCGTCAATTTGTTATTACAAAAATGCCAAAAAAAACCCTTAAATTCAGCCATTTTTTGCATATTGACTTTTTTTTGTACTTTTTTAATTTTAAAGGGAAGCCCTTGTCATTTTGAACAAAATGATATTTTAATAATAGTAAATCAGATAATTTGTTGCTGAGATATTGCTAGTCGTTTATCCCAAGACTCAAAATGTTGATTGCTCTAACCATAGAAGAAATATACCAAGAATTCCTATCCTGTACTATAATTTTGACGGTCCTAAATGGTACGCCAAACTGTAACGCCGCCTCATTAATAAAAAGCAATTTACAATATTGTCAATGATTAGATATCAGTATTTTAATGTGATATACATGCTTTTGTTAGAAACAAGTATAAAAGACTTAAATTTTCGGATTTATGTTGAAAACGTGGCAATTCTGCATATCCCTTCCCACTGACTAAGAGGGGTAAGCTCCACCTTTTTATCGATTTAAATGTAAGGTTGCAGCAGCCTAGCGAAGTTTTACTGAAAAGTGTGATCAATACAACGTTCCCTTTGTAAACTTAAACAAATATAATAAACCAAGGGATAAAAAAACTTGTATCTGTAGTTTCGATCAACTATCCAATACGGCAACACTGCATATACATCATTCCTTGCCGTTTTACTACTTATAGTAAAAACTACCTTTTATCAATGACCTAGTTTTAATACTTAGCGCTTCCAATCCTCCCATAAGAAGGAGCCTTCTTAGTATAATTTTTCAATGCTTTAACTTTTTTTTGGGTGAACGTTTTGACCTCCATAAAGGCTCAATCTCTTCGTGAAAGCCTAAATTTTCATATTTTGTTAGGGGCAAATGAATCAATTAATTTTCGACCTCTTAAATATCGTTCTAAAAAAGGGGGTGTGCTATATTCATAATTTTTCGAGCCACCCCAGATTTAAAAAAAAAACACCGAAATTAGTCCATTCGTTGCTGAAATACGGGGAACTTTTCTCGCCCGCGCGAGTTTTAATTTTTTATAAAAAAAAACACCCCCTTTTTTAAAGCTATATATAAGGAGTTAATAATTTGTTCATTTACCCCTAATAAGATATGAAAGTTTAGGCCTTCACGAAGATATTGAAACTCTGTGGGGGTCAAAATATTCACTCAATAAAAAGTTATAGCAATCAACACTTAGCGTTTTGGGATAAACAGTTAACAATATCTCGGCAACAGATTATCCGATTTACTATTATAAAATATCATTTTGTTCAGAAAGACTAGGGCTTCCGTCTAAAACAAAAAAGTGAAAGAAAAGTTAATTTTGCAATATGATATGGAAATGGCCAATTTTGAGTATTTTGGCCTTTTTGCAATAACAAATTAACAAAAATGATTGCACAAAAACTCAAATTGTAGGTTTTCAAAATCTCTACAACTTTTATTTAAAACTTTTTTCCAAAATGTGTTCCTTAGCTTGTAGATTCAAAAAAGCCCCCCCTTTTGGCCCCAACCTATTTTTGATGTTACATTGGTTTGTTCTTACATTGCCCAACGCCCCTTGGTAGGTCGCATCTATCTCGGAATTTACGTCACTATATGTACCTATACTCTACTAAGCCACGCCTATAAATTATTCTCCAGCATTCTCCTTCAACGTCTCTCTCCGTATACCGAGGAGATTATCGGAGACTACCAATGTGGCTTTCGAAGCGGAAGATCAACAGTTGACCAGCTTTTCACTATCTGACAGATGCTGGAGAAATGTTGGGAGTTTAACAAAAACTTACATACCCTGTTCATAGATTTCGAGCAAGCATATGACAGTATTATTAGGATAAGGTTGTGGAAAGCTATGGAAGAATTTGGAATCCCGCACAAGCCGATTAGACTGTGTAGAGCGTGTCTGGAGGGGGCAAAAAGCTGTGTCAAAATTGAAGGAGAGTGTAGCCAAACATTTTCTATCAACAGAGGATTAAAACAGGAAGATGCTTTGTCGCCAGTACTGTTTAACCTTGCACTGGAGAAAGCCGTAAGAACAGTATCAGTTGACGCGGAGGTTTTTGGGCCAAGTGGTCCTAAACTTATTTTGGCCTACGCCGATGATATGGGCGCGATAGGAGAAAGCACGGTCAGTGTGAAGGAAAACTTCATAAAGATAGAAAAAGAAGCTCAGAGAATAGAGCTCCGAATGACTATAATTTTGAGCATGTGCGAGTTTTCAAGTACCTGGGCGCAGTGATAACGGCAAACAATAATATGCAGGAAGAGGTTGAACAGCGCATCACACAAGCAAATAAATGTACATTTGCGATACAAACCTTGCTGAAGTCAAAATTTATCACTAGAAAGGCAAAAACCGAAATTTATCGAACAATAATACGACCAGTAGCAATCTACGCCAGTGAAACATGGACCCTGACAGTCCATGATACGGAGCTGCTAAGAAGGTTTGAGAGAAAAATCCTGCGCATAATATATGGCCCATACCGAGACCGTGAAATAGGCCGTCACACAATGAGAAGCAACATAGATCTTGCGCAAATATATCAAAGCCCTGACATCATTCAAGAAATAAAGTCCAGAAGACTACGATGGGCAGGTCATATACAAAGGAGTCATAACGATCGACTAATAAAACGAGTATGGGAGGAAGCACCACAAGGAAAAAGACCACTGGGAAGACCTAGGCTTAGGTCATCTAGATAACATCCACAAGGATCTAGCTATTCTTGAAGTTGACCAGCAAGAATGGAGGGAGCTGGCACAAAACCGTTCCAGGTGGAGGCAGATAGTCGAGGCAGCCAAGACCCATCCTGGGTTGTAGTGCTACGGAGCCAGCCAGCCATATCTACATACAGCTTGGACTATACACTTCCCTGCACATGTTTTTGCCATACCCAGATGAAAATATGAAAACACAAAAAGTGTTATAACTTCAAAAGGGATGGTCCCAGCGTAAAAATTCCAACGGTATCTTAAAATTTAGGTATAAATCTTCAAAAAACCGTTACATTTATCTCCAAAACCCATGAACATAGGTATTAAACAATATCATAAAAAAGTAAATAAATTGTAAAAATTTTGATGATATTTGTACTGTTATAATTTCAAGTGCAAAGATTGCAGAATACAAAAACCAAAACAGTTTGAAAGAGTACTGCTTCACCTTTAAAATGAGCGGTAGATCGTCCAATTTGGTCCATTTGGACCAAAGTTGACACATTTTTGTAAGAAACTATGTTTTTTTTTTTAACGCGTATGTTAAAAAAACTAAACAAAATAGAAAAAAAGTGTAAATAGAAAAAAGGCGTGTTTTTGTGCAAAGAACACAGATATATAGTTTAAAAAAAAATCGGAGAAAAAAATATTTTCCTATTTTTTTCGACATAAAAAATTTCAAAATTGTTAAATTAATGAAAAAAATTACAGGATATTTTGTTGAAGCTACTTTTATTTGGTACTTGAAAACAAAAATAAATATCAGTCGTTACTAACTAATTAGCGATCAGTTCTTAAATATCAATATGCATAGAATTCAAAATTTAAAACAATAAATAATACACACAAAGAATTTTAAAAAACAATTATAACGAAAAAAGAAAATATCAATTTGTTAGATAGTATAATAGTTACGTCTCAACATTTTTCTCGTTAAAGTGGTAGCCTTTGCTTTTAATTACAGCCTGGCAGATTCTTGGCATTCGCAAGATTAATTTGTTGAGTGTATCTGCCTTGATTTTTTTCCACTCGTCTTGTAAGATTTCCCATAAGTAAAAAACCGATGTCAGACGTTACTTTTGAACAGCTGTTTAATTCATTCTATAATAATTCTATCGGGTTTAAATCTGGGCTCTGTAGTGGCCACTCCATGACTTTAAATTTCTTCTTTTTTTCAAGACTTTCCAAGTAACTTTTGCAGATATTTACAGTGTGTTTGGGATCGTTACCATGTTGGAAAGTAAAAGGAGTACCTACTGGATGAGTATCAGACGGCAATACGTTCTTGTGTAGAAGTTTTTATAGCCTTCCTTTTTCAAGATTCGTTCTATTTTTACAGGGTCACCAATACGGGACCCGGCTAAACAACCCCAAGCCATTACTGAGCCACCTCCATGTGTGACACTAGGAACCAAACAATTTTTCAAAAACTTTTCATCTGCTTTTCTAAGCAAATACACTTTTCTTTTCGATCAAAAAACTGCAAACTTCGATTCGTCGCTAAAAGCACCTTTTTCTAATGAGCAATGCTTCAATTTTTTTGTTGCCGTGCCCATTTTAATTTTTTTTTATATTTACGAGTCTTAGCAACGGTTTTTTAGTAGCAAGTCGTTCAAAAATTCCATGCTCATGAAGTCTTCGACGTACTTATACTTTCAAATTATAATACATTAATTATAATTTTCAAATTTTTATTAATTTGCACAGTTATATCAGAAATACTAAAACGTCTATTATGTAAAACAGTGTAAACAATATACCTGTCTTCTTTAAGAGTTGTTTTCTTCAGATATTCTCTATTACGTCTACTACTAATAGAGCCAGTTTCCTTAATATATTTTCTAACGTTGTCATCAACAGTACGTCTATTTATATTCGACTTTTCTGCAATTTGTTTTTCTTTAACTTCAACAAAATATCGTGCCATATTTTTCATTAACTTTACAATTCTGAAATTTTTTGTGTCATTGTGACAGAATTTGATTATAGACTCTGGCCAATGACATATTGAGGTAGCGTTAATCATTTTATCTATAATCATTTTTTGCCCCATATTAATTTGTAACTATTTTAATAACCTACAAATAAATATCACAGTAATAAAGACACTCTGGAAGTATGGTCCTTCAACTTCTCTCTTGCAGCTTTAGTACCAAACACTACGGTTATTAAAGCTTACCACAACCATGACTCAGATGTTCAGGACTCAGGAAAGCCTGTTAATTAGTTGATCAGAAGACATTTCTTGTTTTGTAGGTCTCGCAACAGCGCGCCCGCAAGTTAATTCGCGTGAAGGTTTTAATTAAATTGAATAAAACAAGTTTCTCAAAACACATATCTATTTAACAAAAATAAATATAAAAACGAACTATTTACAATGAGAAACTTAAAACTAATAACAATTACAAAAACTAACATAATTGCTCTTCTTGGCAGTTATTTAACCAAAAACTTAAAACCTAATTTTGAAAAAAACACGTATAAATAGCTTAATAAAATATTAAACAAAAAAATAAAAAATAAAACGCGAAAAACAGCTATTTATATTACTTAATCGAACCGTAGGAAAATCGCGAAATGCCCCACTAAAATAACACACGATAATCCCTTAATTTCCCAAATTAAACAAAAACAAATGCAACAAAGAAAACCTTCCTTCCCGCCGAATATACACTATGGCACTGGACTTAAAGAACGGCACCGATCACCCTAATTCGACTTTCAGATTGTTACTAAAATTTACTATTCCTTAAAAGAGTGTCTTCGAATCTTACACCCCCTCTCCCTCTGTTCCCCGTTTGTACCCATATTACACGATGGAACCCGGTAAACGTCAATTTCTTTCCCTTAAAGTTCGAAGGTTTCGATCGTTATGTGCTGAGGGCGTTGGCTATTCTATACCAGATGTTTGACTCCCGAATTTGCCTGTGAGCGTCTTAAACTTAATTTTATATAAACACAACTAATAAAACTATTCTATTTCTTTCTATAACTAAAAGAATATATGTTAAAGACTGTAAAAAAAACTATTCACTTTTCTTGGCTGTTTTGGCAATAGACACCTTAACTCGTTATTTCTTGTGAATAGAAAAAACAGTGATTACTCAGTATTCTTTTTACAAATGGTCAAACGATATATTTCTATTATAATGAGTTTATTTGATCATTCTTTTGTTTCCTAATAATGGGAAAATCGTTCAATCTTTTAATATATTTTAACGGTATTTCATATACCATATGTTATAAACCTCCCTTATCTTTCGGTTTTATTTACATCACCAGGGCGAGATTACTTAGACAGATTTATAGGCAATTCTAAGAGAGTGTCCTATTACGTCTTCATAAATTAACTGATTTTATGTATTTTTTAAGTTCGATAACTGATTTATTGTTCCTTTAGACTTTCGTGGATAGTGATAAAAAATATAACTACCCTATTCCCACGGAAAATGTATTCACAGAGTGATTATTTAATTATTCATTTTAACAGAATATAATTCACATTGGATGGTGTAACATAATTAATATTTTTAAATTATATAATTCTGTTCTTTACATAAAAACGCGTCTTTTTTCTATTTACACTTTTTTCTATCTTGTTTAGTTTTTTAACCACATGCGTTGCGGAAAAAAAAACATACTTTCTTACAAAAATTGATCTAACTTTGGTCCAAATGGACCAAATTTGACGCTTCACCGTCCATTTTAAAAGGGAAGCAATACTCTTTCACACCGTTTTAGTTTTTTTATTATGCAATATTGGAACTTAAAATTATAACAGTATAAAGATCATCAATTTTTTTCAATTTTTTTACTTATTTATGATACTGTTTAAAAAATATGCTTATGGGTTTTAGGCCCAGTTTCACAATGTGTGGTCACCGAAAGGTTAGGAAAAAACCGATGGTTATTTAAAAAATTGTTAAGTTACCCATGAGTTAAGTTTACCAGCAGACAATCCTGTGGTTACTTACTTAAACAACAGAACAAAATCTCATTATTTTGCTTCGGCTTTTTATTTGTTGACGGTTCAGATAGAATAAAAATCATTTGCGTTTTTGTTGAATAACCCAAAATAAGAAAGATGGATAATTATGATATCAATGTTTATAGTAGTGATGAAGAAGCTAGAAGACCCCGAATATTTAGACCATGAGTTGATTATTTTGAAGAATATGATGAATAGGATTTTTTTTTAATTTCTATATTTTTCTTTCAACACTATGACATTTCTTGTGCCATTTACAGTACAACTGGTGTTGAACTCATTTTGTAAAATTTTCCAACAATTTTCTTTATCACTCCAAGTGTGAGAATCGCTTTTTTTTACTTTCAGTAATATTTTTATATTTGTCTACCGGAGATATAAAAAGGATTTCTTCTTCTTTTGAGAAATTTACAGCTCTTTTTTCTCTCTTCTTCATGGTTATAAAATTTTCACAAATATTAGCTTTATAATAATAAAATTATTTTCGAGGATTTTTTTTTGAAATACCGTCGTAAAAATAGAGGTTAGTTGTCGAACCAACCATTCTTCTTTATTTTTTAATTACGGCATTAAGCCTAATTTCCACGAATTTCATAAAATGTGCGTGATATTTTCTGAAAAGTCAGGTACCCACATTGACAAATAAAATTTAACCAATGGTTTCGTAACCAGCCCTCAATTCTTGTTTGTGAAACATCTACCTTTGAAAACTCATGGTTAACTTGCAAGTGTTGGTTATTTAACCACTTCATGTTACCATCGATTGTGAAACTAGGGGTTAAAGATAAATGTAACGGTTTTTTGGCGCTTGTTACCTCAATTTTAAGATGTGTTAAGAATTTTTACGCTGCGACTATTTTTTTGGAAGTTATAAAGCTTCTTGTTTTCAGATTTTCATCTAGGTATGGCAAAAACAGGTGCAGGGGAGTGTATGTCTTAAACTTGATTTAAAATCTGTCATTATTTTAGGTTCAATGAAGTAAATTTTTGTTGTTTCAGTGCTTGATACGTCTTAAACTGCTAAAACGAATTATTTAATCCCAGTAAAGTTTCAGCTGCACTGGAAAATTCTTTAAAGATATTCTATAATCGAGAAGACTTCGGTAGCAGTTAATTTTGGGTTAATTATAGCCTGCAAGAGCAATCAACAAGACATAAATCGTGGGTGCAGAACGATTCTATTTTCGTATTTCTAATTTTGAAGATTTCTCATCAAATGAAAATTGAACGACTATTCGGATTACTAATTTATCTGTACAAAATCGATTTACAGGTGAATTTAATGCGGTGTTGTTGATGATATAATCGCATTATGGGATAATTCAAGGTTTGATACGATCGATATTTTTAGTCCTACGAAATACGCTGGAATAAATAACATGAATTCGATGGATAGCCAAAGAAGATACTACTACTAAGCATACTAAACCATTTAAATAAGATAATGAATTCCGCAAGTGTAATTTTATTAAATACTTTTCAAATAAAAATCTTAAAATTTCATTCATACCAATTAAAAATATCCTACAATCTCTCTCATTTTTGCATCTTAAAACCTCTTAGACAACCAGTAGTTCGATTATGTAACAAAAACAAGGAAAATAAGGTCAGAGACCTTGTTTTCTTTAAATGTTGGTATTCTAATAAACCTGTATCCGACAGGCAATGTTTGTTTAACCGTACCTGAAACACTTCCTAGATTATTTCGAAAAATATTAAGAACCTTCGTCATCTGTCAAAAAATCTATAATTTTTTCTACGTCATAATTATTCTAGCATCTATTCCACGAGAAGGAATAAAAAACTGAGCTCTATACAGCTCTTTCCACGGAATATATATATATATATATATATATATATATATATATATATATATATATATATATATATATATATATATATATATATATATACAGTGTGAAGTGACCAGTAAAATCCGCATCATATGGGATTTTTTTATTGATAGTTTAATTTGAAATTTGACTTTGGCAACAATTTCTGCTTCGATTAAGATGAAAATTACCAAAAAAAAAAATAGTAGTCACGTGATTAGCATTATCTGTCATATTTTAATTTTTTTCCAAAAAAAATCAAAAGTGAGATTATATCTCAAAATATCGAAAAAAAGTTATTAGAAAAAGTTTTTCTAAATGCAATTTTCAGCTGTATAAAATAATTTAGATTTTTTGCCCATTGTATGTAAATTGCACAACTGTTGCAAAATAAGACTCAAAGCAACCTACATAAAACTTCTTAGTTTTGACAATGCTTCATTCCAGACATATTTTGTTTAAAGTAACGCCATATTAAATGTGTTTTTTTCTACAAAGTCCAAATAGAGCCGTTAAAATTTGGTTACATGTGATGCAAAGTTTATTTGTTTTTGACCCTGTATAAGGTAACTTCATAAAATAACTATTTTGGGAAACGTAGTTTGTGTCTAAAAGTAATACACATTAATATTAAGAAAATAGTTTAATTGAAAATACTCAAATTTTCTAATAAAACATAATATAAAAACTAAACGCAATTAAAATTTATTTTCCACCTAACAGATTTTAGTGATGTCACTGTGTACTTGTTTGTCTTAATTATAATGAGTACTTTTAGACACTGAAAAACTACGTTTTCAAAAATAGTTATTTTATGAAGTTACCTTCTACAGGGTCAAAAACAAATAAATTTTGCATCACATGTGACCAAATTTGAATAGCCCTATTTGGATTTTGTAGAAAAACACACATTTAATATGGCGCTATGTATACATACTCACTTTCTCTATTTTTATTCATAGTAGTAGAATTAAGGAAGGTTATTTTCTTTTTTGTAGAAATCCTGAGGAAGGGAATAAAATTTCTCGAAAAGTAGACTAACAAAAAAGTTTTCTTTTCTGGCCAACCATCGCGATGGTTGGATCGTTTTGACTGCAACCCCACAAAAGTGCCTTAAACCTCTCGGTTTAGTTAGCTTATATATATATATATATATATATATATATATATATATATATATATATATATAAAATTGACTTCTCCTTCTTCATAATTAATTTTTATAGATATTAAAGAATTTAGAGAGACCTCTAAAAAGGCCCGAAAATTGATAAGGAAAAGCATGGTGAAGTATTATGAAAAAGAAATAGAAAGACCAATTGAAAAGAGCAGAGGCATTAAGAGTCTTAGAAATCAAGGGAAAAAGACAGATAACTTGTTTGAAAATTGCACATCGATTTTACAGTAACCTATATAAAACGAATATCAACATTCACCTTAAAGTAGCAGAGCATACAGGACAAATAACATAAGATCGGAAGAAATACCGGATATCACCACACAAGAACTGGGATACCCTCCATATCAAATGAAAAACAATAAAGTTGCTGGACAGGGCTCTGTACTCATTCAAAAAATAGAAGAAGGAAATGTACACAGAACTAAACTCAGAACTACTCAATCTCCGAAAATTGGAATATAATATTGATCTACAAAAAGGAAAATGAAGAAAATTTTGAAAACTATAGACTGATTAGTCAGTTCTCGTATGTCTACAAGTTAACAAATTATTCACTAGAATAATTACAAATCGCTTAACCAACAATATAAAGCCTTATCACCCAGATGTGCAAGCTGTATCCAGAAGGAATTTCAATACTAATAGTGAGCACCTACTGACTACTACAGTGTTAATAGAAAAGTCTGTGGAATATCATTTGGATGTCTATAAGGTTAAGTTCCAGAAGGCAACTCTGTGGAACACCGGTCTATATTTAAGACGCTAAAAAAACACCAGAATTGACAGCAGATAAATACAAATAAGGGAACATATCTACAGTAATTCCATGTCTACAATAAAATTGCTACATTATTCAGATAACATTATGATTGAAAAAGGTTTTCAACCTTGCTTTAGAGAATGTCTTCAGAAAGTTGGAAAGCAAACATTAGGGTATGGAAGGAGCTCTTCGATACACAGATGATGTTTTTCTCACTGCTCAAATAACTGGAGAACTACAAAGCATGCTTACTGAATTAAATAATGAAACTGCTAAAGTCGGACTCAATATGAACTTTGATAAAACTAAGATGATGTGTAACAAAATACATAATAAAAATATAGAAAATGTTCAAAACTACGTCTGCCCTAGGTGAAGAAAATCAGCTGAAAAGAGATCAACAGAGGAAAACGGTAAGCATGGGTAGCTTTTTACAAGTTAAGCAACGTTTTAAAGAACAAAAATATACCCATGTTTCCTATGAGATTACTCTATGATTAGTGAATTCTGTCTATGTTGATGTATGGAGTCGAGACATGAACCTTCACAAAACAAACAATGAATAAATTGAGAAGTACTCAAAGCTCTATGGAATGGTATATATTTGACCTATCTCTAACAAGTCGAAAGCGAAATACGTTGACCCGGCATACAACTAAAATTAGAGGCATTGCGAACGTTGCGACGGAGGTATTTAACAACACATGCTCCAATACTATTGTTCCGGATGGTCGGTCTTTATACACCTTTTAATTTCACATTTCTAACAAATTGTTAAATAATTCAAGTTACATCAATGATGATTTCTCAGAATAGACTATCCACAAGAGCCGATCTGGACCTTTTATATATAGCCTTTTTGCTGATACCAGAAAATTCCCGAATCTTCTAGAAGGATTTCCATACTACATGGTGTAATAATAATAAAAACAAGAAAAAGGAATAGTCTAGAATTTCTAGATTTTCTGTCATAGGCGTTCCATATTAAAAATAAAGAAATAGAATTTTCTAGGAAGTTCCAGACCTTTCATAGACGTCTCATGAGGAAATTGACGAAGGTAAAATTAATTAAATAAATTATGAACTCGTAGAAAATAAATCTAAAACCCTACAAACTACAAACACGGACTAATACTATGAAATATATAATCCTATAAAGTCCGTTACACTATATTAAAATGAAGACTATACATAGTAAAGATATCCAAGGGATTCCCCCCATTGCGGCAAATAAACAACTTGAAAGGTTTAGAAAGACTGATGTGGAAAAAGAAGCAGAAAATGGTGGCAATCGAAGAAGACTAATGATATGAAGTCTTGAAGGCAATCTTAAAATAAACCAGTCAGTAAATAAATCAAGTGGGATAGACAACTTTTTCCTAAATTTCAATGGACGTAACCTTTTTGGAAATCTACAGGCATATCCAGACGACCTGGTGATTCTGATTAGGGGAATATCTACAAAACAAATTTCAAAAACTCTTCAGGAAATATCAAACACGCTACTCGCATAGCGCGAGCTCCAAAAGCTTTCTATCCTGCACTGCATCCAAATGATACAACAACTGCAATTGAACCTCTCCAAGTGATAAATGCCTGTTATTTTACGAAATCTGAATTGAGAACAACCCGTATAGTAAATTCTTAGTTTACTCACCTACTAATTTATTTGCGTAAAATTTACACAACTGAAAACATTTAAATTACACACATTAACACCTTAGAACGCTTTGAAAATTTCGTTTTTCATTCGAAAATAAATAAAACTGATTGGTCGGGCCTGGAAAGCATCAATTAAATAACGACTGGGCTGTTTTATTTACTTACGGATTTTTTCGCACTTTCTAAATATTTTTGAAACTATTTTTATTTGAAGTTTTGTTTACTATAAAGGCGATATTCCCACTCGCTATAATAAGCTTATTAGTACGGTATTTAACAGAAGAATTATATATTATGTACTCCCACTTTTATAATTTCAAGTTAGCGATCTGGATCGCAAAAACATATCGACGAGCAAAAAACTAACGGAGGAACGAGATTACTTAACAACAAAATAAAGGGGCTACCAGTTGGGTCAACTTCAACCCCTCTCATAACCCTACAATTTTTCTTTTAAATTTTACATATACATATTTTAGAGAACCTAAAGGACAACAATATGTGTTAAGTCCATCCTTGAATACTCTATTTTTCATAATCCAGCCTTTCATTTTAATGGTAAAATTTTTGGCATTCTTCCATCATTCATTTACCGCAAAGTCCGTAATTATTGTTGTTTATAATGCCGCGTGCACGTGGCTTCTATTTTGATGGGGCCATTTTAGTCACCGTCTATTATTAGCCGGCGTTTAAAAACCTTTTATCATCGGTTATGTCAGAATGTTTAATATTTCAAGATGAAACGTCAAGTTACATTACTGGTCAGTTTTTTTACTTGATAATTTGACAGTTTATGAAAATACGTTATATATACATTCCGTCGCACATTTTGTCAGCTACTGAATATATAAATATATATGAGAAATTTTTCATATTTTTGAAAAAATAAATTTTGACGAATTAAGTCTTTAAAATACTTTATACTAGAAAGAATGGTTTATTTTAAATGAACAATATACAGGGTGCCCCTCTTCGGAGATATGGGCTCCCAAAGAGTTGCAATGGAATCAAGTTTTTTACACATAATTATTGAATCACAAGGTATTTTAAATTTTTTTTTAACATGATATGTACCAGGTAAGATTCTTCAAATTACTATCCAGGAAAGTGTTGTAAATCAATCACAGCTGCAGGGACGGACTAGCTGTGACACTCATACCTCACTTTTTTTACGCCCTATATGATAAGAACTTTGAACAACGTTTTTTACATACCTTTAACTATTGACTAAAAATTAAGTACTCTTCATTCATGTCGCTGATCCTAACCGTTTTCGAAAAAACTTAATTTTATTTACATCATGTATTTGGTGTATTTCGATAAAAGATGCATCTTTGTTCCTATCAAATGTTCAACCTTCAACCTTATAATAAAAAAAATTCAATCCAAAATTAGAGTGTACCTTTTTAGTTAGAAACATCTAATTGTGTGAATTGCAGTTCGACCTAGATTCGCAAAAAAATCTGCGTTTTATTTTATCGGCACCAAAAACATAGTATTGTTGTTGCAAACGTTGCTAGGTACTAAAGAAACAAATATTTTAGAACTTGTCAAATTTCACATCACCGACACATTGATTCTTACTAGGATATTAATTTACTGGTGTTTTGATTTCGTGGTGAAATTAATTGTGAAATAATTTAAAATATGGAATACACGTTTATTGAATATGCGGATATGCATCTGCATATGCTTTGGAAGCCAGGAGGTTATATCACGACAGATATCTTACTCTTCCAGATCAGAAAACATTTCAACGCGTTGACTAACGTCTAAGGGAGAATGGTAGGCGAATTCATTTGATAAGGTAATATTATTAAATTTCTTCCTAATTTTAGGAAAATTTTGGGAAAAGAAGTACTGATGCTGGTCTTCACGGATGGAGCAGGTAAATTTACACAACTCAAATGTATGGGCTGATGAAAATCCTCATACAACTATTATTTCGCATCATCAACATCATTTCCTGTCAATTAATGTCTGGGCAGCAATCACTGGCAATTTTTTGATTAGAACACTTTCCACTTGAAACCCGCCGACATATGTACTACATGCACGATGGGGCACCACCTCATTTCAGCGTTGCTGTGCGGAAACATCTGGATAAAGTCTATATAAACCATTAGAGAGATAGAGGAGGACCTATTGCCTCCTCGATCTGCCAACCTAACGCTGTTGGATTTTTATCTGTGGGAAAACCTCAAAACCTTAGTGTATTCCACTCCGGTCGATAGTAGGGAGGAATTTCTACGGAGAATCACGTTTCACTGTGATCAAGTAAGGAACAATGATGAGCTAATGTGACGGATACAGCAGTCCTCAACTCGTCGTGTCCGCGAGTGTATCAGACTTCACGGAGCCCATGTTGAACCCTCTTAAGAAGTTTTTAACTAAGCAATTAGTTTAACTTTTTATTGAAACTATGATGGCAGGAGAAAATTTATCTTTGTCATATTCAACCCAACAGAAGTTAGCGGACTAACAGTGTAAATAAAATGACATTTTTTCGAAATTGGTTAGGATTAGTGACATGAATGAAGAGTACTTAATTCTTAGTTAATAGTTAGAGGTATGTAAAAAACATTGTTCAAAGTTCTTATCATACAGGGCATACAAAAATGCGGACGTGAGTATCACAGCTAGTCCATCCCTGCAGCTGTAAGTAATTCACAACACTTTCTTGAATACTAATTTGAATGGTCTTACCTGGTAAACATTATTTCAAAAAAAATTGATATATACCTGATGGTTCAATAATTGTGTGTAAAAAACTTGATTCCATTGCAGCTTTTCGGGAGCCCATATCTCCGAAGAGAAGGCATATACCAACAAAGTTTATATGAACTTGTAGTATTCCTTCCGCGTGTTTTTTTTTCATATCTGGGAGATTTACCATATTTTCCCGGACACCCTGTAGATAAGGAACTTTAAAAAATTTGATTATTTTTTTTTTGGGTTAATTCATAAATATCATACTGAAGAGTAAGTGGTTAAAATTTTAGAACAATATCTAATCTGGCAGCCAGTGGGGTTTTCGTAGCACTTTTAGGTCCTCAAGATCAAGTAAGTGTTTTCGATGTATTTTTTCCCGCTGAATAAGAATATGAAACTTGTTTTTTCGTCAAACGATCAGATAATTTGTTATTAACAATTTAATTGTTGAAAACGACGTAAAAAATTATCCATGATAGGTGTCAGCATAAAACCAATGCATATCGATAACTGCATTGACTCCAAATAACCTCGTTCAAGGTTTATCAAAAAATATTAATTAGAACCAAAGTTATTGCAAAATTACTGTTCAAAAAATGGAAAATTGCTAGATGTTCAAGCCTTTTCACATATAATTTGGCTTCTAATCATCGAAATAAGCTCTACAAACGCTCATTTGAAAGGTGTAGTTATCACTTTTAAAATGAGACTTTACAAATGGCGTTTCTATAGTCTTTAACAAAGTTATATTCTTCGATCATCATAGATTTAAACAACAAATTTGCTTGAAGGCTGTTTATGGTCGGTGGAGGAAAGGCTTTTTTGATGTTTGACAGACATAAACATTTTTTCTTATCTTTTCTTTCAGTTTAATGGCTTATCGTGCCGTTTTTAAGTGTTATAA
This sequence comes from Diaprepes abbreviatus, assembly GCA_034092305.1. Classification (NCBI taxonomy): domain Eukaryota; kingdom Metazoa; phylum Arthropoda; class Insecta; order Coleoptera; family Curculionidae; genus Diaprepes; species Diaprepes abbreviatus. Next base: position 1,624,447 of record JASJET010000203.1, on the reverse strand, counting down.
ATTACTATAAATGTGAAGTTTGCAATTAATATTAACAAAAAAAAGGATTTAAAAACTTATTTTTATTGGAAAATATTGTTAAGATATTGTTTACATACTGAAAATAACAATAATAATAATTTAGGCAACTATAAATTCATACTTTTATGTATTCTAGAATTGACGTACCGATTATCATATTATACGGGTTTAAATAATGTAATAAGAAAAGGATAGCATAAAATCGGTATGTGTATATCAAGAAATAAAATATCTACTATTTATCAACACTTTTACAAATATAAATAAAAATATTATTACGTTATTAAGCGTTCAAACAACCGGGCCCTAGTTCTGACGTTATGCTAATTCTACAGGGGTATGTTCGAAGGGTATATTAATTTAAAGTTGAAATTTTCATTTAAAAAACGCGTAATTTGTTTATAGACATTTTAAGCTAAAATGCGATTGGAATATCATTGTTCATGATAGATGACAGTATTTTCGGAATCAAGACAATTACTTTGCGACTTGCTAAACAAGCGTAACCCTTTTTTTTGCCAAGATATAGCCAGGGTATGCTTGGTCACGCACGCGAATTTGTTGCGCGCGGAGAGCTGTGATTTCCAATAGCTGCGTTAAAATATATCTTTATTTTGGAATCATGAAAATGTGCTATTTTACTACCAATTTATCTTACTATTTAAAATCTACTATTTTATTATTAATGCAAACACCTAATAAAATAAGCTCATCGCTCAATTGGTACACGGAAAAACACGAGTACGGCCCCGCGCGACATTTTGCGAAGTTAAATGCCACATAGTTTTAAAAATAGTAAAATATCTATATCCTTGCAGTTCAAATACTGAAACCAATTTGGACACTTTGCAGAGGCCAGACATCAAAGAAGCATATTTTAAATTAATGAATGCTACACATAAATCATGCTGTTGAAAATGGGTATAAAATGCGTATCTCATTTCTTCGGATACTCATGTATTGGTATTAGGATTGTACTTTTTCAACAAACTTGATTGCAGTGGATTACACGTATGACATATACCATTTCTCAGCTTACTTCACACATATCGACTCGATTTGTTTTATTCAGGGTGTCTGGTAAATACTTCATAATTTCTCGGGAGCATATAGGGGAAGTCAAAATAACCCTGCTTTGTCATAGAAAAAAAAATCCTAAAGTGCCCCTTAACGGAGATACAGAGCCCTCAGGGGGTACCCAGCGATTTACCTTATCGACTCTAAGTTTTGAACCGAGTTTTATAATTTAATGAAATTTTAATTTTTTATAGAGACCATAAAGACTCATTTAACCATACTACAGTAGATGTTTTAGATCATCAGAGAAGTCAGGAACGGACTTGTAGCCACATTCGTTGGGCTTAATTTTTGATAGGTACAATTTTACAGAGCTGAAAACTGATTCTTTACATACTTTGTTATTCCTCTTCAAAAAAGGTACTCTTAATTTATTTCGATAAAACTGGCGGTTTTCGAGACAAATCGGTTTTTATACGAAAAACTCCAAAGTTACTAAGGCTAAACACAAACGGGTATATGCATTTAATTTATGGTGAAGAGCTGTCAAATTCTTTGAAGGCAACAAGATGTTATTTCAGTGTATATTTGAAATTATTACAATCGGCCAAGCGCTTTCGGTCTCTCTATCTATTTTTAGAAACTTTTAAAAACTAAAATTAAAACCAGAACATTCAACACACTGTGCACATTGACATTAAAAAAAAAAGAAAGAAATTGACAGATTTTGTAACAAGATGTTATGTCGAATGATTTCCAGCTCAAATATTGTCAAGTCCAGAAACCTTTCAAAGGGTTGATCGGGGCTCAATTAATTCACAATGTTTTTAAAATATAAAAATAGTGAAAACGTTTAAATGTTATTTTGAAAAATGTTCAATATGAGCTCCACGTACTTCAATACATTTTCTTATTCTTCAAATATTTTCCCGCTGCACCGCAAATAATATTCCGGCATTATTACGGACTTCGTTAGAATGCTGTGCTATTCTCGCTAGTAGTTCTTCTTTAGTATTTACTGCTGCTGAATAAACTAGTTCTTTTAGATGTCCCCAGAAGTAAAAGTCTAAAGGATTTAGGTCTGGAGACCTTGGTGGCCACAAAACAGGCCCACCTTGACCTATCCATTGAGGGGCAAAAACCTTAGTTAAGTGTTGACGTACTATAAGGTTAAAATGAGTTGAAGCATCAACATGCATATACCACATTAGCATTCTTCTATCAAGAGGTACGTCTTCCAATAAATTATTTACATTTAGCTGTAAAAATTGTAAATAAATCTCACCATTGAGTCTTCCTTCCAAAACAAAGGGACTTATAAGGTTTCGATGATGTCAACCCACACATTTACAATAAACATTTGTTGATTTTTATTTTGAATTATAGCGTGCGGATTTCATCGACCCAAAAATGTAAATTGTGCGAGTTTATTACATCATCTCTTGTAAAACCGGCCTTACCGGTAAACAAAATAAGGTTAAAAAAATTTAAATTTAGGTTATGTTGCTGTATAAACCAGTTGGAGTATTGAAGTCTTGCGAGATAGTCATCCGGAGACATAATGTGTACTTTCTTTTTCAACGTGGTATGGGTGAAGTAACTGTTCTTTTAGAGTTTCATGTACAATCCATTTTGTAACATTGTTTTGTATCGCGAGCTTTCCTATGCTGTTTGAAGCGCTGTCAGCAATATTTTGCAAAATTTGTTCCTCTACATGAGGGTCTTGTGCTCTCCTGGGAGGGCTCTCACCGCCACGTCGCGGCAAAAATGAACCCGAATAAAACATGTAAAAAATTGATTCGTTAATAATTATTTTCTAATCATCTTTTACCTGTTTCCCTTAGGCTTCGATCAACCCTCTGGTTTTTCGGTTTGGCAATGTTCGAGCTGGAAATCTTTCAGCATAAAGTCTTCTTGCCTTTGAAGAACTTGACCGAGCTTCACCATAAATTAAATGCATATCAGTCTACTCTACGTAAGAATATTCTTCAATTTTTTTAAATTATTTTTACTTGAAGGCAGTTTAGACAAGTCCCGTCAATAGTAATTCATTATGTAGGTATTAACAACAACAACAACCTGATTTTTACTTGTTTATGTTTAGCATTAGTAACGTTTGAGTGTTTCGCATTAAAACCGATATATTTGGAAAACCGCCAGTTTTATAGAAATAAATTATGAGTACCTTTTTTGAAGAGGAATGACCAAAGTAATAAAAAAATCAGTTTTCATCTCTGTAAAATGACACCTGTCAAAAATAAGGTCAAACGAGTGTGGCTACAAGTCCGTTCCTGACTTTTCTGATGATCTAAAACATCTACTGTAGTATGGTTTCATGACTTTATAAAATATTAAAATTTCATTAAAATATGTGAGTCGGTTCAAAATTTAGAGCCGATATGGTAAATTGCAGGGAACTCATTTAAGGCTCTGTATCTCCTTTAAGGAACACTCTAGGAATTTTCTTTCTATGAAAAAGTAGGGTTATTTAGACCTCCCCTGTACGCTCTCGAGAAATTAGGAGGTATTTACTGGACACCCTGAATATATTTTTTTAATTTTTATACTCTTTGCGTATGGGCAGGTACTGGAAAATCAAACCGAGATATACCATTAAATACTATTGCTATTTATTATGGGTGTTCATTTTGTTCTATTCTACTCGCACTGCACCACTTAACAGGAGCAGATTACACTAGCAAAGAATCCGCAGCTTTGCATACTCGAGTAATTATTAATATAAATATTTACAAAAAAGTTTTAAAAAATTATAGGTTTAACACCCTGTATTTTAGAAACTATCAACTTTTAGACTACGGTAAATTGGGCTAGATCCTCAAATTTTAGCCTTAACAAATTGCGTTAGCGTTCTGTACAGATCTTTTAGAGACACCCAGTATAAAAAAATATATAAAATACCACTAAAATTATTAAAACTTCTTTAATACCAAAGCCGAACTGAGCACTTTATTTTAAGTCAAAAAACTGTGTTTTATAATAAATAACCTCAAAACCCACACCTAAAATAATAAAATAAAAAATAACTCACCTCTTGACTGTTCAACTTCGTTGCTTCCGTGTTATCCCCGCCCGCCGAGGGATCCTTTTCCTGATCCATATCCTAAAAATGCAAAAACGCCTTGCATAAACTAATATTTTACATTATTCACATCGTCATTATTTAGATCAAAAAAGGACGTTTCGAAAATTCCAAATTACTCATATTTTAAAATGTTTGATCGACATGAACAACACACCTTATTAGATAACGAAATATTTATCAACATCAAGCCGGTATAGTAATTTATCGATATCTTTATAAAATATAAAAAGTTAACAAGAAAGGTTATTAATTTTGATAAATATTACTTTCTTCAGACTCGTTGTTTTTTTAATTAATTATTAAAAAAATATCAAACACAAAAACTAAAATGTAACCCATGTATGGGACAAATATCGCGTACAAAATAATCTAAATTTGCATAATAAATACGGCATTTTCTTTAATAATACGAGAAATTCAACAAATTTGCATGTTAGTACTGCTAGAAAGTCAAGGACAACAATGCGGTATCTTGCAGCAGCGAATTAATAACATAAAGTATAAAAATTCCACAACAGTTCACTTTCAATTGTAATTTTTTTGGCGTTCAATTCAGGCGAATATTTATAAAATTTTGTCGTAAAGGTTACGGGCTTATTAGACAGCAAGGTATTCAGAGTCCTTAACTGAGTTAGGCTAGAAATTCATGAAGATACAATTATTTTCAGCCCTTACTTAAAGGAAAGTACCTGAAATGAAGGCGCTCCGATTTTAATAAAACCTCAATATGTTGTAGAGGATACAAAAATAAGGGGAGTTAAAAAGTTTTTTTTTATCGGCTGAGACACATTATAACGGGGTGAAAATCGCCCTTCAAGATTACCCCTAAAAACAGTATTTTTGAAATGTCTCAGATTCTAAGTAAAACATATTTACAAAACAAAATGAAATTTACTTGCTATTCGAAATTATGTTAAATTATGGTATTTTCACCCCAAGGATAACATCCATTATTTTTTATTAGGGTAAACCATATATTTACGCACGTAATTTAATTCTAAAAATTACGAAATTTAATGGAATTGTTTGAAAATATTTTTTTCACGAATACCATAAGTAACTCAAGTTGACGGATTTCGGGGTTTCTAAAAATAAACTGATAAAAGAGGGTGAGCCACCCCCAAATAAGTTTTTTTTTTAATTTCAAGTTCTAATTGAGATATATCTATAAAACAAAATTGAAATTATTTGTTATTTGAAATTATGTTGAATTATGGTATTTTCACCCCCAAAGATATCATCTCTTATTTCTTATAACGGTAAACTATCTATTAGCGCACGTGATTTAATTCTAAAAATAACGAAATTGCATGAAATTATTTCAAACTATTTTTCTCACGGATACCATAATTAACTTATGTTGACGTATTTTGGGGTTTCAAAAAATGAAGTAGTAAAAGAGGGTGAGTCACACCCAAATACCTTCTCTTAAAATCTCAAATTCTAATTGAGATATCTTTACAAAACAAAATGGAAATTACTTTTTATTTAAAATGATATTGAACTATGGTATTTTCACCCCAAGGATGTCATCCTTTATTTTTTATAAGGATAAACCATCCATTCGCGCACTTGATTTGATTCTAAAAATTACGAAATTTAATGGAATTGTTTGAAAATATTTTTTCCACGAATACCATAAGTAACTCAAGTTGATGAGTTTCGGGGTTTCTAAAAATAAACTGATAAAAGAGGGTGAGCCACCCCAAAATATTTTTTTTTTAATTTCAAGTTCTAATTGAGATATATCTATAAAACAAAATTGAAATTACTTGTTATTTGAAATTATGTTGAATTATGGTATTTTCACCCCCAAAGATATTACCTATTTCTTATAACGGTAAACTATCTATTAGCGCACGTGATTTAATTCTAAAAATAACGAATTTTCATGAAATTATTTCAAACTATTTTTCTCACGGATACCATAATTAACTGATGTTGACGTGTTTTGGGGTTCCAAAAAATGAAGTAGTAAAAAAGGGTGAGTCACCCCTAAATACCTTTTCTTCAAATCTCAAATTCTAATTGAGATATCTTTACAAAACAAAATGGAAATTACCTTTTATTTAAAATGATATTGAACTATGGTATTTTCACCCCCAAGGATGTCATCCTTTATTTTTTATAAGGATAAACCATCCATTCGCACACTTGATTTGATTCTAAAAATTACGAAATTTAATGGAATTGTTTGAAAATATTTTTTTCACGAATGCCATAAGTAACTCAAGTTGACGGGTTTCGGGGTTTCTAAAAATAAACTGATAAAAGACGGTGAGCCACCCCCAAATAATTTTTTTTTAATTTCAAGTTCTAATTGAGATATATCTATAAAACAAAATTGAAATTACTTGTTATTTGAAATTATGTTGAATTATGGTAATTTCACCCCCAAAGATATCATCTCGTATTTCTTATAAAAGGTAACGTAACTACTATCCATTAGCGCACGTGATTTAATTCTAAAAATTACGAAATTTCATGAACTTATTTCAAACTATTTTTCTCACGGATAAAATAATTAACTTATGTTAACGTGTTTTGGGGCTTCAAAAAATGAAGTAGTAAAAGAGGGTAAGTCACCCCCAAATACATTTTCTTCAAATCTCAAATCCTAATTTAGATATCTTTACAAAACAAAGTAAAAATTGCTCGTTAGTTGAAATGAGGTTATACTATGTGGTTTCAACCCTTTACGTTTTGTGAGGGTGAATCTTGTAATTCATTTACATAATTTGATTTTGGACATTACTAAATTACACCAAATTTAATGATAATATATTTTTTTCCAATACAATAAGTAATTTAAATTGACATGTTTCGGGGTTTCCGAAAATAAACTAGTAAAAGTGGTTGAGCCACCCCAAACACGTTTTTTTAATATCTCTAGTTTTAACTAAGATATCTCTACAAAACAAAATTAAAATTTCTTGTTTCACTCCCAGGGATATTATTCCTTATTTTTTATAAAAGTAAACTGTGGATCTTATACATATACTATTATTCTTAAAATTGTCAAATTTTAATTTAAATGAACGTTACAGAATTAGAAATTAGTATTAGTCATGAATTATAATAATTTACAGACATGAATCATTAACTAATGAAATAAGTTTATATTTTCGTAAAATTTCAGTAACCTCTGTAACGTTCATATCAGCTGAAATTTAGCACTTTTAAGAATAATTATATATGTATGAAATGATATCCTTAAGGAAGAAAATACTATAGTTTAACTTCATTTGAAATAATAAGTAATTTCCAATTTGTTTCGTAAAGTTATCTCGATTAGAATTTAAGACGTAAAAAAAAAGTATTTGGGGGGTGGCTCACCTTCTTTTACTAGTTTATTTTTAGAAAACCCGAAATATGCCAACTTGAGTTAATTATGGTATTCATGGGAAAAATATTTTAAACAATTCTATTAAATTTCGTAATTTTTAGAAAAAAATTACATGCGCCAATAGATGGTTTATCTTTATAAAAAATAAGGGATGATATGCTTGGGAATGAAAATACCTTAGTTCAGCATCATTTTAAAAAACAAGTAATTTCCTTTTTGTTTTGTAAAGATATCTTAATTAGAACTTGAGATTTAAGAAAAAAAGTAATTGGGGGTGGCTCACCCCCTTACTAGTTATTTTTAAAAACTCCGAAACCCATCTTAAGTTAGTTATGCTATTCGTGAAAAGAATATTCTCAATTATATTAAATTTTGTAATTTTTAGAATTGAATTACGTGTGTGAAAACATGGTTTAATAAGGGATGATATTCTTTGGGGTGAAAAAAACCATAGTTTAACATAATTTCGAACAAAAAGCAATTAATTTTATTTTGTAAAGATATCTCACTTAGAACCTGAGATATTTCAAAAATACTGTTTTTAGGGGTGAACTTTAGTTAGAATAAATCTCCGCAGATAAAAAAAAAAACGTGTCTCCTATTTTTGTACCCTCTACAACAGATTGAAGTTTCTTTAAAATCGGAGCCGGACACTTCAAGTACCTTCCTTGTTGTGTGCAATAATAAAAGAACTATTTAGGTTATACTTATATCACATAAGTGCATTAAGGGGATATTCCATAGTGATGTTTTGAAAATTCGAGTTTTTTTTGTGATCGCCAGGGAACCACGGAGATGCAAACTAGAACTGAACAACACAATAATAGACCAGATTTTCGAATTCAATTATTTGGGAACAACAATATCACCATATGGTGAACTCAAGAAGGGCGTACGAGACCAGGTAAACAAGGCAACCAGGATAGCGGGAGCCTTACGAACAACCATATGGAAAAATGCACACATATCAATTCCAGCAAAAGTTAGAATATATAAAGCATGTGTCAGGCCCGTAATGACATATACGGCAGAAACACGAGCTGACACAGCAGAGACTAAGAGGATGATGCGAACCAATGAAATGAGAATATTGAGAACGATCACAGGAAACACACTCTGGGATCAAAGGAGAAGCAGCGAAATAAGGGAAGAATGCAAGACGGAAGACGTGGTAAGATGGACACGCGCTAGGAGACGCTTCTGGAACGAGCACATATCCAGGATGGAGAACAGCAGACTGGTAAAAATCGCCAGAAATGGAAAACCAGCATCCGGCAGACCGCCGGGACGGCCCCCCAAGAGGTGGAAGGATAGCTGGTCGTCGGCATCTCAGGAGGGACAAAGAAATGGGTAGAAACAAGCCTTAGGCTTTCGCAAAGAAGAAGAAGAAGAGTTTTTTTTTTGTATTTCTTATTCCAAGAACACTCAAAAATATACCTACAAATGGGTTTTTAAAAATTCGTTAAGGGGCCGTTTTTCAAGGTTATTTGCCTACTAAAAAATTCGACATCTTTTAAACAACGAGATACAAAGAGGAAAAACGATTCCGATCTAAAACTTAAAAAAAAATGCTTAAGAAACGCATAATAAAGGTTAGGCTTATATAATATGCACAGAAAAAAACTTAAAAATATAATTTTTGTATTACGTTATTGCGCACAAGTTTCTTAGGCTATTAATTATAACTTTTTGTAAGGAACGAATTACTAACAGCATTTTGATGATTGAATATGTTCCTCGGGCACTTAAATAAGATAAAAAAAAAAAAAATTCAGGGGTGTGTTTTTGAGAACGGGGTGAAAATAGCTCTTTTTCAGTTTTTCAAAAATAACTCAGTATCTATATATATTTCGAGTTTTTATAGAAAATTGAATTTCCTATTGGAATGTATTCTTATAGAGTCAAAAAAAAATTTTTTTTTCTGCAAAATAAATACACAAAACAAAGGGCAAGAAAATTAAAAATTCGCAATTTTGTTTTTAAACTTTTGTGATAATATATATATATATATATATATATATATATATATATATATATATATATATATATATATATATATATATATATATATATTTCTCCGTGTGAGATGCAATAGCAGTGGATATATCCACACTATGCCGCTGTAGTGCTGAAATCACATTTAACAAAACGTACGACTATATGCAACTCCATATATAAATGAAGTAAAATGCGAACAGTAAATGCAAACTGCGTTCCAACCATATCCTTTCCGTGTTAGAGGTTGGACAGTTTGAATAAATTGCCACACAACACAATTCATCCTATTCCACCACCATCGAGATGATGGCCTACCTGTACCACCATACCGAGAAGAAAGTCAAAACTTACCCCCCGTCACAGTGATACGGCAGAGGTATATATAAATATTCGATCTGATAATGTTGTATAATTGTATATGAGGATGATACTTTCATCGTACGGAAGGGCAATGATGAAGAACTTAATGATTTCTTGAAACATCTAAACATCATTCGACCTACAATTAAGTTTACCATGGAAAAAGAGGTAAATGATCACCTTCCTAGACGTCATAGTGAACCGTTCAAACGAAACTATTAAAACTTCAGTATACAGAAAGCCAACACATACTGGACAATATCTTAATCATAGTTCTAATCATTCTGTTGTAACAAAAATGGGAATTATACGCAACATCTATAATCGCGCTATATTTATAAGCAATAATGCCGATTCATTGGAAAAAGAGAGAGCAAACATTAAATCCGATTTAAAACAAAATGGATATCCTCTAAAATTATTTGACGATGTGATAAATAACTTTTGAACAATGATCACTGGACAGCAAGAAACACATTCTTTCTTCACAATTCCGTACAATAAGGGAACCTCGGAGAAAATAAGATGAATTGCCAACAGTTATAATACAAAAACGGTCTTTCAATCGAGAAATACAATCAGAGCTCATTTAACAAAAACAAAACCAAAAACTACCGATAAGTTTCATGTTAATGTGGTAAAATGTATATTGGAGAAACCAAACAACTACTAGAAGTTAGAATTAACACCTGGTATAAACAACACCATATAAAATGGTCTGAAGCTGAGGAAATATATATGGAACCCAACAAAAAAAAAGAAAATTTATAGAAGGAGCTTACATTAAAAATAATAATGGAATCTTCAGTAAACCCAGTATCGAGATACCTAATCTTTGGCAATCACTACTTTTTAATAGCAAATCAGTGAAGTGTGTACAATGAAGCGAAACTTTGCGCTTCAATGGACACAGTCCCTGTATAAGCTAGTAGTCTTAAGACAAAACATTCAGTTTATACTTGACAACGATAAGAGATATAATCTAATCGAAATGTCGCAAAAATAAACAAAAACAAAGACAATGTAAGTCCGACAACCATATTTTAGTCAATATTTGCCTTAACTTCAAATGATGTATTTTTAAAATATCTTTTTCAATACCCAATAAGGTTCTACAATTATTTTTGGACATATCTAGAATCGTAACAAAACTAAAGCTTTTATTTTACGTGTTAGCAAACTAATTTTTTTCGTATATTCCAACCATTTTTTTTGGCTACTTTATGTATATTTATAAACTGCTGACATCGTGAAAAATAAACTTTTGAGTAATAAATAAAGAAAACAGAAAATGAACCCAAATTAGCCACTTCTGTGTGTCCATTTTAATATAATCTTCTAAATTTATCAAATTTACCACTTACTTCAACATTGTCGAACGAAACCACGCCCGTTGACCTTCTTTTGGGCCGCCTTCTTCTTTGGATAGCCGCCTGTGTCGCTAGTGTTGCTTGCGCATTTCTTACGTCATTTTCTTTATCATGTTCTGGAAAAAATTTATATCCCATTTCAATAATTTGCTTAAAAAGAAAATAAAACGATAAGAATTTTGAAATGAACTTTCCGCTAAAAAAATATAAGCACTATCAGGATTTTATGCAGTCTAGTAGACAAGTAAAGACGAAACTCTAAATATTTTTTGAAAAAGAAAACACAATGATAAGAATTTCATAATGGACTTCTCGCTCACAAGACCTAAGCCTTATTGTGATTTTATTTTGTGTAATTCGTCTATTTAGACCAATAAACACAAACATTTTTAAACCTGTTATAATTCTAATAAATAATAAGGTGTTGTATTTGGAGATTTTAAGCGTCGATATCATGAAAATACTACCAAAGTACTTATTTTATGTCACAATTTCATAGCTTCTCTAACCTTACCTTTCTCCTCGAGAGATTTGGGCCTTCGTAGAGGTATCGTGACAGTTGTCTCCGCTGTCTCTATGGGGGCCGACGAAGGTCTCAAGTTAGTACCAGGGTTCAGTCGTCTCACGTAAGATGGCGTATTAGGCGTTTCGGGTTTAGTAGCGTCTTCAAGTTTGAACTGTTCAAATAACAAAAAAATTTTTTAGGAAAATTACCCAATTTATTCTCGTATAGTTTTAAAACAAATTAAAATTTTAAATTACGATAACACAATGAACTCGCCGGATGATATATAAATATCATAAAATTTTGGGCACATATCTCGAGATGTTTACCGAGTTTTCTCGACTTCTAAACAGCGCATGATTGAGCACAAAATAAGATATTGAAGCTCTCAACAATAGTTCTTTAATTTATGTTCCCGTAAAGTTTCTGTATCTTCTAAGTTTAACAAATTCGAATTTTGTACCAGTATTGCTGATATCAAAATATTGTCGGCCAACAAGCTCTTATTCATAACTAAACACAATGGTAGAACCCATTACTTTTTTACATTTTTCTTTGAGATCAAAGGAGGTAGTAGTACTATGAGCTAATTTTCGAAATTATATATATATATATATATATATATATATATATATATATATATATATATATATATATATATATATATATAATTTCTCGGCAGTGCAGATACGGATTGTCAGTGAACATTACTCTCGTATTAAAAGATGGATAGAATTCCAAAATAATGAAGAAGCTCCGTATCAGGAAAATTACGACAGCACTGTTTCGTTCTCATGGGGATTCATCAGGCCAGGTACAAACCGTCATTTCACCGTCGTGTCCTATCTACTATTTTTAAACGGAAAAAACATCAGACAGACATGAACAGCGACATCTCGACCGATCACTCAATAGCACAAGAGCAACACCCACTAACAATGTTGTACAAAACTGCCATGTAGTTGCGTGAGGGTAAAATAAAAATATAAATTTATTCACATCGATACAAGAAGTAAGCTGCACCAAAGGAAAGATAGTTTAGTTCACAAGTGCCATTTTACCGAAAATTATGGTTGAGGTGTCATTCGATTCCTAATGGCATCTAGAAAGTTTATGAATATTTTGGAGAGGGGCCAGCGAAAATTGTAAAAGTTATAAACAAATTAGTAAAAAAGTGTTTTGTTTTTTTTTTGAAAATATCTCAAAAACTATTTGAGATATTGAAATTTGAAAAAATATCCTTAAAGAACAGCAAATTAAAAAAAAAATTCCACCTCCCAGAACTCTACAAACTTACACTTGTAATTTTTTTATGCATTCAATTGATAATAAAAAAGTGAAAAATCAAAATTTTTTATTTTTTCCAACGGGGATCTTTTCTAAAGCTTTCAAAGCTCTAAGAAGTGAAAAAATCCCAGGTTTTTAGTTCACAAATTAACTAGTTAACAAAGCATAATTAATTGAAAAATCGGGGTAAAAATTTGTTTACAATGGATTATTGTTTATTCGTGTGTCTAGATACTACCCAATTTTTTTTCCTTAATACTCATATTTAATTGGTTGAAATAATTTTTATTGTTAAAGTTTCTTGATTCGGTAAAATTAAAATTATTAATATCGTCGCTACAGTTCCGGGAGGTGGTGCCTTTTTTTTTAGGAAATTTCCTGCTCTTAAAGGATCTATTTTTGAAATTTCAGATATCTCAAATTGTTTTTGAAATATCTGCAAAAAAACCAAAGCACTTTTTTTACTATTTTGTTTATAACTTTTACAATTTTCGCCGGCCCCTCTCCAAAATTTTCATAAACTTTATAGATGCCATTACGAATCGAATGACACCTCAACCATAATTTTCCGACTTGGAGAACAAGTTTTCGGTAAAATAGCACTTCTGAACTATACTAAGATGTCGCATTTCTGCATTGGCATTTAAAATAACCGCGGGCTTTCGCAGTCAAAGTAGGGATCGCACCACGACTACACATTGAGAGCGCTGCGCCAACAAAAATAAGATAAATTAACATCCGTATAAATTATAAAAAAGTTAATTTATTTTATTATACATATATATATATATATATATATATATATATATATATATATATATATATATAATATATATAAAATTTTGTGCGAACAAATGAACATTTCTAATCTACAATCGGAACATGCAGTAAATAAAACAACAAACTCAATATAAAGTCTCTTTTATTTGACATGCAAGCAATAAATAAATTAATAAATAAATAATAAAAGGAATATTCACTTAATAATACTTGGAAAGCAGGCAATTATGTTAAATGTAAGTTAAATTTATATTTAGCAGAAAAAGCAACAAAATATCTACATTCAGTTAATTTGTATTAATATCGTTATAAAAGAATAGAATGGAAATATACAAAAATACCGCGTTTAGAAATAAATAGTCCAGACATAAGTTTTGCCCCTAATAAAGTAAAATTGAATTTAAACAGGAAATAAATTAAATTCAAAACATTTATGGAGGTATGCAATACTAAAAAAGATAAAAAATTAACAAAATATCATTATAGTGGCTTCCAACACTTCTTTTTTCCTCTACAGATTTATAGCGATACGCAATTTGGTAGAATAAAGTCGTAAGGGGAATGGTATATTATGGTGGTGGGTTAAAGACTAAAAAATTACCGTAACATTCATAAATATTTAGTATTGGCCCTTATATCCACATACTGATATTAAGGAAAATAAAAGGTCTATATATCTTATGCGGAAAGACAGAAGAACCGGATTTAGGGGAATTTGGTTTACATGTTACGTTATACTCATTCAATATAACTTCCTTCAACTTCCTTTGAACATCTTGATACTGAAATTTAAAAATTTCACTACCAAATGTTAAGGAGTAGGCTTAGATGTCTCGTAGACAGTGGCGTAAATAACGACCCAGCAAGCCCTAAGATGCGGGGGGGCGCGGCCAATTCGGTGGTGGCGCCCTTAATGAAAATAAATAAATACGAAGGATCAAGGCGGGTGCAAAATAGTAGGAGGCATTAAAAAATCTGCGGGAGGGGGGGAGTACATACTCTAGTTACGGCACTGCTCGAAGACTTTCAAAACCTGTTTTAAAGAAGCAAAAATTACATTAGTTTGAGAATAGTCAAAGTACTGAATAAACTTAGAAATGACTGTGTGGTTCTGGTTTAACTGTTATCTGTTCGAGTCAACATAAAGTTCAGGTCTGGACTTTACTTCGTCACTTGATATAAAATTATTCCACTTTAAGACATTTAACAGTGTGTGCACAAAAATCCAATTTTTTTGTGTAATTACGAGGGTGTCCCAAAAGTATCCTCACGAACTCGCCGATTACCACAGCTACTCACTAATGGAGTTAGTTCGCGCGTGTTTTTGTTTACGATGCTTTTTTGATGTTCGTCGAATTGTGTTATCCCTGAAAATTAAGGAGAAATGTGAATAATCTGCATCAAGTTTTGCGTTAAACTCGAAAAAAATTGTGTGGAAATAATTGAAATGATGCCGAAGGCCTTTGGGAATTAGTGTATGGGCAAAACACAGATAGAAAAGTGATAAAGGCGGTTTAAAGATGATCGCACTTCTGTTGTCAGTAGTCCATGTTCTCGGCGATCTTCAAGTACAATAACACCGGAAAATATCGAGCGTGTGCCACTCGTGACTGCAGAAAATCGTCGTTTAATTGTTGGTGAATTAGAAAGGGATCCTGGCATTTGGGTTTTAAGAATTTTAATGGGGAATTTACGAATGAGTCATGTGTGTGTCAAATTTATTCAAAAATTGCTCACGATTGAGCAGAAAATAATTCGCTTTGAAGTCATGCGGAACAACTTGGATATGGTCAACTAATGATGAAAATATGCTCAAAAAGACTAATTACATGAGTATATACTTATGATCCTGAAAAAAAAAAGAGTGGCGAACGGCTTCTTTACAGCATTCGGCGAACTTCGTGAAACAGTTTTTGGCAAAACAACATTACACAACTTCGCCAGCGTTGATGCAGTCCTGATATAGCCGCTTGGGACTTTTAGCTATTCCTAAAATTGAAAATTCCGTTCAAAGGGCAACGGTTTCACGACAAAGACAATTCAAACGAATGCGACAAGTCCACTCAAGGCCATTCCAAAAAATGCCTACGCAAATTGTTTCATCATTTGACAACACCGATGGGAGGGTATCGTTTAATCTTTAAGACGCACCTCGTATTTACATAGAAAATTATTAACAAGTTCAAGGAAGTGCGATAAATTAATAATTTGAGCGACTTTGGGCTAAGACGGTACACAACAACAATTTTCTGATCTATGGTAATTTCAAACTCCGCATATCACATGACCGATGTCCTTTTTGCGTCATTTGTCTATCAAATCGATGAATTTTCTCAATACTTTTGGGGAGTGAAGTATGATGACTTCTCGCTGTTACATCCCAGGGAAAAGAACGAAACTCGAACAGAAACCTGTCAAGGTGACATACTGGATAAAGAAAACAAGCTTTAAAGTAATTTTTTATGTACAAAATGGCATTAGATTAGAGAATAAATGTATCAAAGATTATTGACTGTAGAAAAGCTCAATATTAAATTCATTTTGACTACCATTTAAGGAACTTTTTATAGGTAAAAAGATACTTCAAATCTCATTAAATATTTAGGCATTAACACCTTCTTTTATTATCGCCTCGGTTACAATATCATTCGTTTGAGGGTTGTAGAGAATGCCGAAGATTGACTAAAATGTGGTTGCCGGGCTTGCATTGTCTTTATTTATTTGTTTTAAGTTTCGACTAAATACACAAAAATGGGAAACGTCGAGGTCTACTATTAAAGAACACGCCTGGGATGATCAAGACCATATAAAATGATCAGAAGCTGCAGCAACACATATGAAACCCAACATGAAATAGAGAAAATTTATAGAAACAAATTACATTAAAAATAATAATGGAATCTTCAGTAAACTCAGCGTTGAGATACCTAATCTTTAGCAACCATTATTTTGTAACACGAAATCATTGAACTGTTTCGCACTTCAATGGACACAGTTCATATATAAGCTGGTAGCCTTAAGACAAAAACATTCAGTTTATACTTGATAACTGATTAGAGATACAACCTAATCGAAACGTCGTAAAAATAAACAATAATAAAGACAATGCAAGTCTGACAACCACATTTTAGTCAATATCATACGTGTCACATTAGACAAGCACTTGAATCAAAAAAGAAGTATTGGAGGCCCAATTTGGACATTTTGAAAAGTTGACAATTTTGAATATTGAATGAAAAGTAAAAAATAAAATAGTTATCTTATTTCGTTTGAACATCATTTTTTAAGGGCATAACTTATAACAAGACTATTTAGGTAATTTAATTATTTTCAAAATACAGCCAAGGTCGAAAGTATTTCTATATAATTTTTTTATACACATTAAAAATTAAATATACTTTGACCCGCCACTGTTCAACGTTAAATTCGAATTTTACAGCTAAATAAATAAATAAGTAAACAACTACTTATATTTATTAGTTAAATAATATTCACACAGGATGCAATAAAGCAACGTTGGTATATACAGAACTATAAAAAAAAATACAAAATAAATAAATAAATAAACACAACGACCTAGGTTACGTTGAGGGCTAGAGATCAGTATTTTGAATTATGTTTCTGGGCAGAATGTTAATTATTCGAAAACTCACTTTTTTGCTGAGCAGTGTTATTTTTAAAAACTAATTTCTTTATTTTAGGAGATCAATTAATACTTCTAAAAGCCAAGTTTTAGGAAATGATCCTAGGAAATAAAAAATAAGTAAAAACGTTTTTTCATTGTTGCCAGGTTTAACGGAATGTTGCCTCGGAGATATATTTTTATGTTTATGTTAGAACTGGCAACAATGGGAAAATATTTTAAGTCCGCTTTTTTGAATCTAGGAATATTAAATTCTCGAAAATGCATTGTCAGTGATACTTTGAGGTCTGGAGAAAGAAATATGCATCAAAATGACCGTCCGAACTCGGACCAGACAAAAATTTTAATCATGGTAAGCCATACCGGTCATTTTCTAGTTATTTCCTCTATAAAATTCCCGGCTAAAATACTGATTTGTTTGTTGAAATATTGCACAAGCAAGAACACAACTACCGAAGTAAAAGGATGAGATATGGAAATGTTAAACTGTTAGAGAAAGATGTAAAATGAATAAATATCAAAATCATTTTTCCAATTTAGTAACTTTTGAGTCATAAGTTGCCAATGATAAACGAAACTTCAATGTACCAGGAAGGTTCGATAAGTTCTCGGCCTGAAACAGAGATGGCGCTAGTAGGATTAAATAACTATAATATTTTGTAAGCATTAACTTTGAGATGACTCCCTGCGAAGTTTCAGATGTTTGCGTTCAATTGCTTCTTTGTGGCGATCGAGTGAACACATAAGGTTCGATATTTTGTGAAAGATGGATAAAACTGAAGTACAAGCAGTTATAAAGTACTTTGTTTTAAATGGCTTAACTCCTACGGACATTAAAAATGAGTTAGATTCTACTTAAAAGGATTCTTCTCCTTCGTTTTCGACAGTAAAAAAATGGGCTGCTGAATTTAATAGTGGTCGTACATCAATTCAAGATGGTGACCGCTCGGGACGCCCAAAAACCGCTACAACTGACGAAATTGTCACAAAAATTCACAATGTCATACTTCATGGCCGCCGACTGAGAGTATGAGAGCTTGCTGGTATAGCAAACATCTCGATAGATCGTGTCCACTACATTTTACATGATGTTCTTGGCATGAAAAAGCTTTTTGCGCGATGGGTGCCGCGTTTGTTAACAGTCGAGCAACAACGCCTTCGAATGAACACTTCGCAAGAGTGTTTAGACTTATTCGACTTAAACTGCCGAGTTTCTTCGACGTTTTATAACTGTAGATGAAACATGGATTCACCATTACACGCCAGAGACAAAGCAGCAGTCTAAACAGTGGGTGGGGGCAAGTGACAGTGCGCCAAAAAAAAAACAAAAACGGTTCCGTCTGCAGGAAAAGTCATGGCAACAGTTTTTTGGGATTCAAATGGCGTGGTACTTATAGACTATTTAGAACAAGACAAGACCATCACCGGGGAATATTACGCTTCACTACTGGACCGTTTGCAACATGTGATTAAGGCTAAACGTCTACATCTTGCCAAAAAAAGTGTTCTTTCATCAGGATAACCCGCCTGCACACAAATTTATAGTTGTTGCTGCAAAATTCCATGACCTACGTTTCAAAGTGCTTTCACATGCACCATATTCGCCGGATTCGGCTCCCAGCGATTACTTTCTCTTCCCAAACTTGAAAAAATGGCTCGCTGGACGAAAATTCCCTTCAAACAACGAGGTCAGAGCAGCGACAACCGCTTATTTTGCAGAGTTGGACAAATCGCATTATACTACGGGTATTAAAATGTTAGAACATCGTTGGTCTAAATATATTAAAGTATAAGGAGACTAGGTGGAAAAATAAATGAAAACATTTTCAAAAATCTTTTGTTTTCTTTATCAGGCCGAGAACTTATCGAACCTTCCTCGTATTACAACTTTAACTTGTTTAGGCTCCATTTTCAATTGAACGTTTCAAGACCATGCTGGCCGATTATCGTCACGAGGGTCGTAATATGAGATTTGTCACATCAAAGCACTAATAAAGAAAATACTTGTATATAAATACTAGGTGATTAAATTTCTAGACTGCACATAGATGGCGTGAATATCAAAAAACATACAATGTGCTGTTGCTGTAATTTTCCATCCTTCTTAAGCCGCGTGCACATTAGTTAAAATTTACGTTGTGTATGGCATGCGGCAAAAATGTGTGCGTTCATATACAATTTATGCGAGTCCACACTAACGTGAAAGCGGCTTTATAAACAAGTGAAATTTCAAGCCATCTGTCAAATAGATTATTTTACAGCTGTTTGAGATAGATTTGTTTTGCTTTTTTTCTTAAAAATTTAAAAATTATTCGTGCAGTGATAAAATATTTATGTAAAAAAGGTTTGACGAGAGACCAAATTCATGGCGACATGGTAAATTTGTGAGGGAATAATGCTCCTTCAGGAGCAACAGTATTTAATTAGTTTGCTCAATTTAAACGTGGTCGTACAAACATCAGCGATGGGGTATCTAGTGGATGTCCAAAAACTACTACCAATGAAGAAATTATTAATTCTATACATGATATGGTTTTAGATAATAAAACGAATAACTAAATATGAAATTTCTGAAGCATCTCAAGCGAATGGGTGTTTCATATTTTGATGAATAAATTAGACTTTAGAACGCTATTGACAAGATGTGACGCAGACTTTTACAACTACATTTGGATCAATTTATAAAGAACAAAACTGATTTTGTACGTCGATTTATAACTATGGATGAGACTTGGGTTGATGAGTATGATCCTGAACTGCGACAACAAACCGCAGAGTGAACAGAACCAGATTGTTCTGCTTTGAAGCAGTCATGGAATCAATTTTTTGGAATGCAAGAAGAATATTATTCATTGCAAACCTGTAAAACAATAACAGGAGAATATTACTGCAACCTTCTAAACCAGCTGAATGTAAAGATTCAGGAGAAAAGATCTTTTTTCAGGACAATGCACCTGTTCACAAAAGTGTTTTGACGATGGCGAAAATGACTCAATTACAGTTGAGATTGCTTCAACATCCACCCTATTCACCAGATTTGGCTACTTCTGAGTTTCTGCACGGAAAACGTTCTTCATCGAATGAAGAAGTCATTGCAGGCGTAGACGGTATTTTGAGGCTTTTTCGCAAAATCATTTCAAAGATGTGATATGTGAATTGAACAATCACGGGAAAAAGCGTACTGAACTCGAGGGAGATTTTTTTGAAAAATAGACGTCTTTAACTTTAACTCATCGTTTAATGTGTAGTCTAGAAATTTTTCAAATCGCCTAATTTTAAAAACAAATATTAATTAATACCTTTTAACAAGATTTTTATAAAGTTTTGAAACCAATTTTAAGGAGTATGACACAGTAGAATTTTCAAAAAATCGATTTTTTTTTGCATTGAACGATCCTTTAACATCATAAAAATAAGCTATCATTTGATTTATAGCAAAAAAAGTTTTTTTATTGATTTTGAACGTATAACGTGAGCCCGCGTGTGGCGCGCTCGTAGAGTACTAGAACATGTGTAAGAAGATGTTGATCGAAATGGAAGACGCAGATGCGTTGTGTGATATAAGAATATGAGCAATAAAAGTGGCCCACAATATGCCCGAAAAAATACGGTATTTACCAAATTTAGATGCAATATATGTGAAAAAATTTTTTGTCTCCTTTGTTTTTTTCTTACAGTGCATCATTGCACTAAATAAATGTTGTATTTTTATGTCATTTTTTTAAACTTTATCAAATTTCCATTCCATACAGCCATTCTATAACCTTTCCATAGCAAATGCACGGCGCAAGTACCAAATGCGACTGTACACTGCTTGAACACCTCGATGTGTCTGAGATACTAGGTGGATTGACACGGCCAGAAAATAAAATTTCTTGTGACGTCGCATAGGCATCTCATGGTAGCCAACGTGTTAAGCAGCGCTCCCACTGGTTCGGTTCAGACCGCTCGGCTCCGCACAATCGGCCCGTTCTGGTTTACACGTAAATAAATGAGAGTCCGCTCACTGGTTCTGACCGGCCAGAACGCTTCCGCGCTTTCAGCATCGGCGTCTCTGACCACGCTGAAAGGTCGGTATTGGAGCGCGAGGAGCGCGTGCTCGAGCGCAAAATCATCAAGAAAAGCAAAAGAGGAGGAAAATCTTGCCGTAGAGGGGCAACTATATGAAGCTGACATCGCAGACTAATGGTAAATTTTTTTTTTGTTGCATTTTTCAAGTTTAACAATAAAAAAGTTATACGTAAAATTTTAAACACGTTTTTCTCAAAACAGCTTTTGTCAAGTAAGAGTGACAAATACGTTTAACAATTTTTTATCTTGGCACATTTCTAATGTGTTTTGGTGAATCATATTATTAATATGCACAAAAAAAGCTTTAAAAATGTGCAAAGATAAATATATTAACGGACATACATTGATATTTTTCTGTTTTTAAATTGACCGCAATTAAAATTTCCATCCTGTCAATTTTACTTAATTGTACAACTCTCTAGCTCCCAATCGAACCACAGAACTCTAAAGCAAGACATTTTTCATCGTAAAGTAGAAAAATATAAGAAGGAAAAACAGAAGATTCTGAAGAGGATGGCAGACAAAGTAGAAACTAAAAGTGAGGAAAACTACGGCACGGTAAAACATCGGCCTCTGAAAAAATAATTTCGCTAAATTACATCAAGCAAATAATAATAAAAAAAAAAGATAGTAAAGCAGAAAAATCATGTTACATACCTACGGATATTGATGCGTCCACAATGGCAACAGTGTAATATGGCACTAATTCCGACACCGCTGTCGAGATAAACTTCGTTGCGTTCATACCGACAACAATGGGGCTTATTTTAACAACAAAAGGAGCACAAAAAGGAAGCTAATTCAATAGTACAACTATATTAAAATATATTTGTTCCTCGACGGATCATTTTTAGTTGTACAGGGTGTCCAGTAAAGTACCTCCTAATTTCTCGGGAGCATACAGGGGAGTTCAAAATAACCCTACTTTGTCATAGAAAAAAATTCTTAAAGTGTCCCTTAATGGAGATACAGAGCCGTAAAGGGGTACCCAGCGATTTACCTTATCGGCTCTAAGTTTTGAACCGACTTGTATAATTTAATGAAATTTTAATATTTTATAGAGGCAATAAAGACTCATGAAACCATTAGCCCAGGAAACTGAGTGTTGAAAAAAACTCAAATACTGCCTGCGACCTGATTGCAGAAATGTATAGGAGAAGGTAGTAGAAATGACGTCTCATCTCGTGTCTCAACAAATTTTGGTTGGAACAAATAAGTCAAAAAATTATTTTCCCCCGGTTTTTTGGATTTTATGGAAAATCTAAGGGATTTAGAGAAAAATGTTCCATTGATGAATTGTACGTCTTGAAAATATCTTCAAAATCAGTTTTTGTTTGTCCAAATCGGTTCGTAAACAAAAAAGTTATTGCAAATTAAACGTTAAAAATGTTTTTTTTTTTCAATTGTTAATAACTTTCTTAATATTTATTGAACTGATTAAAATGTGGTTGGTTGTCGAACTTGCATTGTCTTTATTTTTTATTTATTGTTAAGACGTTTCGATTAGGTTGTATCTCTAATGGTTATCAAGTATAAACTGAATGTTTTGTCTTAAGACTACGTGCTTATATAGGGACTGTGTCCTGTACACACTTCAATTATCTGATATTACAAAGTAGTAGTTGCCAGAGATTAGGTTTCTCAACACTGGGTTTACTGAAAAATCTATTATTATTTTTAAGGTAAGCTACTTCTATAAATTTTCTTTTTTTCATGTTGGGTTTCATATATATTGCCGCAGTTTTAGACCATTTTATATAGTACTGCTTATCCCAGGCGTCTTCTGCAGTACCTGATCTTGACGTTTCCCCTTTTTGTGTACGAGCTTTATGTTCCTTAATTCTAACTTATAGTGGTTGTTTGGTTTCTCCAATATAGATTTCACCACACTCACATGGAACTTTGTAAACACATTCTTTCTTATTGGTAGTTTTAGGTTTTGTTTTTGTTAAATTAGCTCTAAAAAGACAAAACCTAAAACTACTAATAAGAAAGAATGTGTTTACAAAGTTCCATGTGAGTGTGGTGACATGTATATTGGAGAAACCAAAAGACCACTAGAAGTTAGAATTAAGGAACATAAAGCTCATACACAAAAAGGGGAAACGTCAAGATCAGGTATTGCAGAACACGCCTGAGATAAACAACACTATATAAAATGGTCTGAGGCTGCGGCAATATATATGGAACCCAATACGAAAAAAAAAATTTATAGATGCAGCATATATTAAAAACAATAATGGAATATTCAGTAAACCGAGTGTTGAGATACCTAATCTTTGGCAACCACTACTTTGTAACATGAAATCATTGAGATGTGTACAGTGAAGCGAAACTTTGCGCTTCAATGGACACAGTCCCTATATAAGCTCGTAGTCTTAAGACAAAGCAAAAATTCAATTTATACTTGATAACGATTAGAGATACAACCTAATCGAAACGTCGTAAAAATAAATAAAAATAAAGACAATGCAAGTCCGACAACCACATTTTAGTCAATCTTCAACATTGTCTACAACCTTCAAACAAATTTATTGAATTGTTTTTAACTTTTACCAGAATGTGAGTTTCAAAGTACTTAAAAAGTGTGCGAAAGTTGGGTGCTGTCGGTCCAATAGTTTTTGTAAAATTGCAATTGTTTTTTAGAAAAACGAAAAAAGTGACCATTTTTGATTGGCTGTACCGTCGTCTAGGAAACTGCTACAGAGTTCGGTCAGTGCTCATTCTCTTCGTAAAGACTTAAGCTATCATGTAGTAAAAAAAGTGGATATTTTTCATATTTTGTTTATGCAAAATCGTCATGAAGATATGGATAGTTTTTCGCTTATAAATAAATTAATTAATAACCGCATTTTTGTCCGATTTGTTAATGAAGCATATCATGGGGACGCGGGTAAAAAAACACGAATTTTGAAAAAAATAGTCTCTACGACCAATAGGAGCCGGGTTAGCAATTTTTTTTCAAAAAATCACAGAGAGATTGTTTCTTAATATTCAGAGCTGAATTTTTTACAGTTCATTAATAAGAGCCTAAAGTTAATTTATATACAATCAACCCTTCAGGAGATCGCTAAACTGAAGGTACGTGCTGGACGCCAGATAAGGTAAATTGGAGGGGGTAACCGAATCTCACCGAGTACAAAGTGAGAGCGCGTCTTCAAATCGGCGCGCGCTTGAAAAATTAGCAATATCTCCGCTTCAAAATAACGTAGAGCTTTCATTCTTTGATTTTTTTGGTTTAGCTCATCGAAAAAATAATATTGAGCACATGTTCAACCTTCTCGGACCCCCCCCCCCTCTGAAAATTACATTTTCTACATTTAAATTTTTTTTTACTCGTTTTACATGTTTTTTGCATGCAATTTTCGGAGGAGGGGGGGGGGGGGGTTCGAGAAGATTGAACATGTGCCCAATATTATTTTTTCATTGAGCTACCCCAAAAAAAATCAAAGAATGAAAACTGTACGTTATTTAGAAGCGGAGATATTGCTAATGTTTCAAGCGCCGATTTGAAGACGCGCTCTCACTTTGTACTCGGTGAGATTCGGTTACCCCCTCCAACTTACCTTATCTGGCGTCCAGCACGTACCCTCAATTTAGCGATCTCCTGAAGGGGTGATTGTGTATAAATTAACCTCAATTGAATGATTTCATATACTTTAGGCTCTTATTAATGAACTGTAAAAAATTCAGCTCTTAATATAAATAAACAATCGCTCTGTGACTTTTTGAAAAAAAATTGCTAACTCGGCTCTTATTGGTCGTAGACTTTTTTTTCAAAATTCGTGTTTTCCAATGATATGCTTCATTAACAAATCGGACAAAAAATGCGGTTGTTAATTAATTTATTTATAAGCGAAAAACTATCCATATTCTTCATGACGATTTTGCATAAACAAAATATGAAAAATATTCACTTTTTTTACTACATGATAGCTTAAGTCTTTACGAAGAGAATGAGCACTGACAAAACTCTGTAGCAGTTTCCTAGACGACGATACAGCCAATCAAAAATAGTCACTTTTTTCGTTTTTCTAATAAACAATTGCAAATTTACAAAAACTATGGGACCGACAGCGCCCAATTTCCGCACACTTTTTAAGCACTTTAAAACTCACCTTCTGGTAAAAGTTGAAAACAATTCAATTAATATTAAGAAAGTTATTAACAATTGAAAAATAAGTCTTTTTTAATGCTTAATTTGCAATAACTTTTTTGTTTACAGACCGATTTGGACAAAAAAAAACTCACTTTGAAGATATTTTCAAGACGTACAGTTCGTCTCTGGAACATTTTTCTCTAAATCCCTTAGATTTTCCGTAAAATCCAAAAAACCGGGGGAAAATCATTTTTCGACCTATTTGTTAAAAAAAAAACAATGTTCCAACCAAAATTTGTTGAGACACGAGATGAGACGTCATTTCTACTATCCATTTCTGCAATCAGATCGCAGGCAGTATTTGAGTCATTTTTACCTCCCAAAAATCGCCTCGTTTCCTGGCCTACATACTAGAGTAGATGTTTGAGATCATCAGAGAAGTCAGAAACGGACTTGCAGCCACATTCGTTGGGCCTAAATTTTGACAGGTGTCATTTTACAGAGCTGAAGACTGATTTTTTAAATGCTTTGGTCATTCCTCTTCAAAAAAGGTACTATTAATGTATTTCGATAAAACAGGTAGTTTTCGAGATAAATTGCTTTTTATGTGAAACACTCAAAAGTTACTAGTGCTAAACACAAACAGGTAAAAATAAAATACGCAGGATGTGCTGATGTCCTTTGATTCATGGGTAAGCGCTGTCTAACTTTTTGAAGGCAAGAAGATGCTTTTACTTTGTTGATTACGAAAAGGCTTTCGATCGCGTACAACACAGTATCCTGAGAACAACAGATGTAGATGAAAAGAACCTAAGATGTATAGAAAACCTGTATTGGTACCAGACAGTACTCATAACCACACAACAAATCACGTTGGATGATACTGACATACGCAGAGGCGTGCGACAAGGATGCGTGCTGTCGCCACTGTTATTTAACCCGTATTCCGAAACCATATTCAATGAAGCTCTTAAAGATCAAGAGATGGGGATAAAAGTAAATGGAGTACAATATCGAATATCAGGAACGGAGATGATACTGAATTGATTCCAAGCAACATCAAAGAACTACAGAACATAGGCGACAAAATAATACTACAAGAAAACAATGACCCGAAACATCATAGTTGCATTTGTCAGGAATGGAAAAAAGAATAAGGTGTTACTACCAAGGAATGACCTGCTTCTTCGTCAGATGCAAATCCTATTTTAACTTTGTAAAAAAGATATACGTACTCTAAAGCAACTAAGTGACCAAATACGTGGAATATGGAAAAATTTATCACTGGATTTTGAGGAGAAGTTGGTTACCAGTATACCTCGCCGATGTGAGTCAATTATAAATAACAGTGGTGACTGAACCTCATATTAAGATGATCGCAAAACAAAAGATTTTTTTATTTTAGCTTTTTTGTAGTTATATTTTGTCAACGCGGTTTTGTGGAACTAACTGTAACTTTGAACTACATAGAATTAGAAAAAAATTTTTGTCTAAAATACCTAAAAAATTTCGAAAGGAGCACAATAGGCTGAAAAGTAGTTTTTTTATTCCAAAATTCGACAAGTCAAATCTTGAAATACACGAATTGTGTATTTCAGTGTATATTTTTTAAATTATTATTATCGGCTAAACGCTTTCGGTCTAACTTAGACCATCTTCAGGGCGCAGACCCTAGAAACAAGAGAATATGGTCAGCAAATAAGCTCACTCAGTACTCACCAACCACACTCACTCGTCAAAGGGTACACCTTAACCCTGCCATTTTGAGAACAGGCTCCAACAACGCCAGCGTAGCCTCCACACAGAACAAATCACATATACAATTAAAAAAAAATCAGTCCCAAATTAAAATTAAAACATTTAAAACACTGTATACATTAACATTATTTAAATAATAAACGTTTACAATAACAACTCGAAAGATAGTGAGGTTATGCCACACACAGTCAGCATAATATAGCACAAAAAATTGTCCAAAAATTAAAAATATATACAAGTATGTGTAAGCCTGAGTAGAAATTCTCTGTATGAGTTTTTTAAATTTCTTGTTTATTGTATTTCATATCAATAATTCATTGACAATGAACATAAAGAGAAAAAGGGCAGAAAGAAAGAGCAGTAAAAGTTTATTAATCTACAGCATTACTGTTATCGGCCATTCTGTGTTATATTTTGAACACTTGGGTTCAGTGGCGACAAATAATTTCCATTTCTGTAAAAAAGCAATAAAATACACGAACGTAGGCATAGTTGATTTTTTTTTTATTGTATATGTGACTTGTTCTGTGTGGAGGCTACGTTGTTGGAGATTGTTCTCAAAATGACAGGGTTAAGGTGTGCCCTTTGTCGAGTGAGTGTAATTGGTGAGTCCTGAGTAAGCTTATTTGGTGATCATCTTCTCGTTTCTAGGGTCTGAGCCCTGAAGATGGTCTAAGTTAGACCGAAAGCGCTTGGCCCATAATAATAATTTAAAAAATATACACTGAAATACACAATCCGTCTATTTCTTGATTTCTTCGGTGTACAACCTGTTAATAACTTAAGTAAATCTTTATCAATCTGGATGAATCTTAGCTTAAATTGCTTCCAAGTGTCTTTGTTCGAGTGCGCTAGTGCGGCTTTATGGAGAATAATTATACATAACGTCCAAAAATCAGTTAAAATTGCAATATAGGATCTAATAAAAGGTATTAGACTTTGGCACGCACACATTTTCTTTTTTAATTAATATCTTAAGAAGATATGTATTTATAATGTTTCTGTGATATATGGTTTTTCAAAGATCTTTGAAATGTTACTGTATAACTTCATTATCAACAAAGTCGAGTATTTGTTGTCTACAAAACAGCATGGCTTTTTGAGGCGTAGGTCAACATCCATCTACTAATCTGCAGGTTACAGCGGATGCTGTGGATGCGGGCGGTCAAGTTGATGTGGCGTTTACCGACTTGTCAAAGGCCTTTGACAAGATGAGTAAGAATTTGATTCTGACTAAGCTTGCGAAGTTTGGTGTTACAGATCAATGTGTACAGTTTTTTAAATAATATTTATTTAATAGGTCTCAGTATGTCCAATATAATTGTCTTAAATCACAGTGTTTTGTGGCCTCTTTGGGAATACCTCAATGATTTTGAATTCCTGCTGTTTCCCGACGAATTAAAAATGTACGTCCAGGTTCAGTCGAAGGAGAATTGCGATACATTGCAAATTAATGTTAATACAGTTCAGATGTGGTATGTAAGTAATTAATTGTTATTGAATGTGAGTAAATATTCAGTAATGTCTATAACTCATAAAATCTCTCCAATTCTGTATAGTTATCAAATAAATAATGACTTACTTAAAAAAGTTGATACAGCTAAGGATTTGGATGTTGTTTTGGATTCTAAACTTAGTTTTAATCTTCGTTATATCAGAATAGTATTTGAAGCTAATCAAATGATGGGTTTAATTATCAGAAACTCTAGATCATTTAAGGATAACTGAAAGCCTAAAATTATTGTTTATAGCACTAGTTATAAGTAAACTTGAATACTGTTCACTTGTTTGGGCTCCAATTTATTATAAATATGTTTTGGCTATGAAGGACGTTCAGCGAAAGTTTATGAAGTATTTGTGGTTGAGAACTGAGGGAGTGTACCCACCGGTAAGGATAGATAATCTACTGTTGCTGGATAAATTTAGTTTGCAAAGTCTTGTAACGAGACGTAACTTACATTCAATTTTATTTTTGGTCAGATTGTTTGTCTTCAGCTTTTAGGCGAATTAAATTTTAATGTGTCACGACTGACGAGCAGACATTATGTATACTTTCGTTTAAGGATACTTAGGGCTAATGTATATTATAAGTCGGCAATATATCGAATGTGTTCTGTGTTTTATAGGGTGTCGCAATCATGTGATCCGAGTAAAAGTTATACCCAGTTTTTACGTTCCTGATCAGTATTATCATGGGTCTGGGACTGCTATTGTGATATTATTTCTGTTATTTTGTAATATTTTATGTTTTTTTCATGTTATATTTTATAACGGCCCTATTAATTATTGTTGTTGGGCTTTCGTGTTAAGAAATAAATAAATAAAGACGCGGTTGGATAATTTTCGTTTACACTATGTAGTGATTACTTTTAACATTCAAAAATTAAGCCCATATGACAAAATAAAGCACATTCAAAACACAAGACCAAACTAAACAAGAACTGTACATTCCAGTCATATAAGACGAAGATAAAAAAATTCACAATTTAAAAACGAAAATCCATTTGGAGATCGAAGATTCTAGAAGCTTCCATTTTGTGTTAAACCACAAAAATCACAATAACTTGATTTTTTAAACAAAAGCGATTTGATGCCAGTATGAACGCACCATAAAAACACGTATTCGTGAAGTAAATGCAAAAAAAAATAGAAAAAAAGAATTAGAAGTTTATTCTACACAAAAAATGTTGTGAAACATGTAATTTTAAGCTTAGTAACTCTACAGCATTTAAAACAAAAGCAGCAAACAAAACCAAAACAAAAAATACAGAGTTAACAGGTTTATGCGTCACTGAACAAATTTTATTAAACTGAACAACGCCACCAATAAAACTTACCTTACTGCCCCCGTCCACCTTTAGTCTCCATGACGGTCTCCTTTCATGCGAATCCGTAAGAGAGGCACCGTCACCTGAACCTCCATTGGACGGTGCTTCATTAGCTCCGCCTTCAGCGGGTGTGGTATCCGTTCTCGTTATCACGGTGGGCGTGCCCGTCGATATGGTAACTGACACGCTGACGGCGGGGTTAGTAGTGTCCCCGCCCCCTCCAGACTGTTAGTAGAGAGTAAATGATTGTGGTTAGAATGATTTAGATAGCATATTGATCGTGATTTGATTTTAAAGAAAAAAATGAGGTGTTTGTAAAAATGACATAGTTAAACCTTCACCGAATTTAGGCCAGTTCCAATTGTGTGTTGTGTAACAAAAATCAAAATTAGAAAAAAAAACATGTATAAAAAGGCTTAAAACTGTTCCAATCCTAACATTTAGCGAAAATTAAAACACATCAATCAAATTATTCGTACAAAAATCAAAAAAAGATACTTTTCACTTACCGAATCATTATTATTATTGTTATTGCTATTCGGTTGATTTTTCAGTTTAACCAGCTGTTCTGCAGACTTGATCTCTTCTAAAGTAACACCCTGTGTTGATCTCCTCGTTTCTCTCACTCGTTTAGCGTGAGCCTTTCTTTGAGTTTCACTCTCTTCATCTCTTACTGGTGGTACAAAAGATCTAAAAAGAAATATTTCATATTATATTTTGGATATTAAAAAAATATATATATTTCATTCAAGCTTAAACAAATAAAATAAGTTAGTATAAATTAAAAACAAATTTGTAGATTTACAACTATATTTTTAGCTGCCTTGTACATGCATAAATATGCTTTTCCTTAAATATAGTGGGCATCTGGTGCGCTACTATTGGGCTGCAATTCACTAGCTCCGCCTCCTTTGGGCGGGGATTATTATCAAATGTCTTAAAGGCACAGGGTAAATATATTACAAGAATTGTGTTAGCATTGTCTATAAAAATCGGGCTGATTTAAATAATTAACCATTATGTGTTATTTACACTATTTTGAATGACAAAAAATTGGCGGTGAATAAAAAAAGGTGTTACGTCAAACAAAAAAACCAAAACAAAAACCTAGAAAACTCTAAAATCGAACCATACTTGAAGAAGTTTTTAAATATCTGGAACCTAGTGCCTCCCGGTGTGGTGGGCGTGGTCACTGTTGTAGTGGGGGCAGTCGCGCTCGTAGTAGGCGTGTCCGTACTGCTAGACGTGACCGCCGTAGTAGTACTCGCGTTTCCATTGGTTGCGGGTGGCGTTTGATTAAGGGCCAGTTTAAGGCCGCTTTCAAAGACAAAATAATTTAGATAAACAAAATGCAACAATACAAGGGAATTGGTTAAAATAAAAAAGAAAGGATTAAAAGCAAAATAAATACATTTTTTGTGATTAAGATCCATCCTTGTTGGCAAATGGTTAAAATGTTATTGTTTATAGATGGTTATTGTTTTTTATACTCACAAAACGATGATTTTTATTATAAAAATACCTGATTTCCCATAAAGATATACACAAGTTAATGTCTGTATGTAGCGTAACTTACCTTCTAAACGCTGATTGGTTATTTTGAGGTTGAGGACTAGTAGCTGGTGATGTAGTTTTGGTAGGCGATGAAGTAACATTTGTATTGGCAGTGCTGGCGCTAACTTCGTTGTTTTTGTCTTCTTTGTTACTTCTAAAAGTAGTAAATTGAAATGAATACTTATTTAGGAGTGCTGGAGAGGTATTTTTGACGATCAAGATCAGCTCCTCAAAAATTACTTAGTAAATAATCAATTATTTTATTTAAATGGATACGTTTCATATAAAACTTAACTGTAACTTTAAGTTTTGATTTATCGAAAGGCTTGAAGATTATATAAACACCTAAATATGATTCCAAAAGATGAAAGGTTGTTAAATTTGGAGAAAAAGTTGCCAAAAATAATTTTGTTAAGAGTTTTAATAATATTTCTTTACCATTACTGGTTTGATCGAATCGTAATATAGTTACAGTTCGGTGACATCTTTATGCAAATCTAATAAGAAATTAATATTTGTTATACAAGATGTTATGGTAATAAGAGATCTATTCAAATCTATAATTCATCATCTCAAAACAGAACCTCATTAGGATTATTATACGCGGGGAATTTCTAGATTTTCTGCAAGAAAATAGAGCATATCACGCCTTATCTTCTGAACTTTAGAGAACACATGTTTAGATATGTCTCAAAACAGATTCAACATTATACTTTTAAGTAATTTTAGTTTTTAGTACATGTGTCTTGTCTTACAAGCTACATTACATTTTGGGACCAACTGGATCTAAATAATACTAATTTTCTTTAGCCAATATCATACCCTCCACTAAAACTAGTTACTAACAATCAGCTAGCTCGTAATTTTGATTATTTAGATCAAGATAACTAGAAATTTTTCCTTTAAAAAGGAAAAATCTAAGCGATAATGCACTATTCAGTAACAAAATT
Source organism: Diaprepes abbreviatus (assembly GCA_034092305.1). Classification (NCBI taxonomy): domain Eukaryota; kingdom Metazoa; phylum Arthropoda; class Insecta; order Coleoptera; family Curculionidae; genus Diaprepes; species Diaprepes abbreviatus. Next base: position 1,591,757 of record JASJET010000203.1, on the reverse strand, counting down.
ATCAAAAAATTTTCATTATCACTTTTTACTTCAATCAATAGAGCAAAAAAAATGTTAATATAACAGCTAACTGTCTGCACCATGACTTGAAGGATAGTCCATAGACGTCTAAAACACATAATCCCACTCCAGCCGAGCACTGAGATCTTTTTTAAACAATAAAAACAGTTAAAAAAGTAAAAAAGGTGACTTTTTTTGTTTTTTGCTTATACAGGGTGTCTCAAAAGAAAGTACACATTTGTTTTGCTTATTGCGTGAACGCAACTATTCCGAGCGGCGCGGGGGGTATGTCAATCGGTAGCCTGGCTCTTGGGAATTTAGTCGCTATGGAGCGTTTTTCGGGAGCGGACCGTGCTTTGTGCGTACGTGAGTTTTAAAAAAACGGTAATTCGGCGACTGTAGCGCGTAGAAAATTCTGCAATTTTCGACATATTCGTCACTTAAATGATGCGCCAAGCGCTCGGCTTATTGGAAAATGGGTCCAGAAGTTTGAAGAGACCGGTTCATCACTAGATAAACCAAAATCCGGGCGTCCGAGGTCTTCGAGAACGGTCGAAAACGTAGAGTCTTACTCAGTCTATTCGTGACGACCCAAACGTTTCGATTCGTAAGCGTGCTGTTGCTTTAAATGTGCATAGGTCATCATTATTCCGCATTTTACACAAAGATTTAAAGCTGAACCCCTATAAAATTCAATTGGTGCAAGAATTGAAGCCTCAGGATGCTGGTCAGAGGCTTGACTTCGTAAACCAGATGACTGAACGCTTTTCAACGTTTACCAACATCTTCTTTTCGGATGAAGCCCATTTTCATCTTAATGGTCATGTAAACAAGCAAAATTGCCGCTATTGGAGTGCAAACAATCCAAAACACAAACATCATAAACCTCTACATTCGCCGAAAGTGACTGTATGGGCTGCCTTATCGGCGCGAGGAATTATCGGCCCGTACTTTTTTGAAGATGAAAGGGAACACACAGTAACAGTGACTTCAGAGCGGTATGTGGAGATGTTAGACGACTTCTTCGTGCCTGAACTGCAAAATTTTCCTGGCTATAACCAAAGAACATGGTTCCAGCAAGACGGAGCAACTTCACACACGTCCAACATGTCTCTGCCACGAGTGCGTGAAATTTTTCCTGGCAAACTGATCTCAAAGAAAGGTGACATAAGTTGGCCTCCACGCAGTCCTGATTTATCACCTATGGACTTTTTCCTATGGGGTTACGTCAAATCAAAAGTTTACGCCAACAAACCGACTTCCCTGGCACAATTAAAAGAAAATATCCGCAACGAAATGGCAGACATCACGGAGAATACCTGCCGAGCCGTCATGGGCAATTTTAGTGCTCGATTAAATGAATGCGATGAGCGCAACGGATTACATTTGGACGATATCATTTTAAAAAAATAAATTCCCAAACAATGTATTTTAATATGTAATAAACATTTTTTCAATAAAGTCCTGACTTTTTTTTAAATCGATTTTTTAAATGTGAACTTTCTTTTGAGACACCCTGTATTATGTAAAATATTGAATGACTCGAGTCCCTTTCACTGGGCCATTTGTAGACAAAAAACATATGAAATGGTTTTTTATAGACCCGGATCGGACGATTTGTCACCGAGAAAAGACGCTTAAATTTTTTTTTCATTTGTATTCTTGGGAAATAATAGTTTATTGCGTGTACTTTAAATAGACGGGAGATCTCAGATTTTCGTATAAATTTGTTGAAATATGCTAAAAATGCTTCCGAACATAGCGTGATACCCGTGAATTCGCATCCGAAGCCGAGCGAAGCAGTGGTAGTGAGGGGTTACAAGCAGCGGAGGAGAGAACCACGGGTTGCTCACGCCCAGAAATGCATAGATACATTTATTTACTTATATCTCAAATAATTTTTTGTGTATATTTAATAACAACTTATTTAAACATGGTTCTCAGTATATATGAAATATGTCGTCAAAAAGAAAGTCTTTCTAGCTTTTTTACACGTTTCATTGTTATGCCTATTCCCCCATATATAAATTATTCAATCACTACGATACTGATAGTTAATAAGTTATTTGCTATTATATTTACCTGAAATAACATATATTCACAATATATAATGAAAAAAAAACAATAAATACAATATTCGACAAATTTCATGCATACCTTGAACCGCGTTTAAATAAAATGTTATTAAATATACACATAATAAACTATCATTTCCAGAAAAAAATTTCGTTAAACAAAGAGATAAATTTTAAAAAAGCCCTTTAAGCGCTCTCCTGACTTTTCTCAGTGAAAAATCGTCCGATCGATTAAAAAAAAATTTGTAAGTGTTTTTATAATCTGAAAGTCATGCGATTCATTCAATGCTTTCTATAATACAGGGTGTCTGGCGGCATATATATGTTTTTAAATACGGTTATTTCAAAAAGTTAATAAACGATGCGGGAAAAGGATAGCGTCATTCGAATCACGAATCGTGCGAATTTGTCAGTCACGATGCCGCAGTGGTCGAGAGAACACAGCGCGTTCGCTGTGGAGGCATTTTTTTAATGGGGGTGATTTTTACGTGACCGCTCGTCGGCAATTTTGTTCGAAGTTCAATATCCGACGATTGAATGATGCACCCAGTATGAATTTAATTCGTTCTTGGGTGGAGATGTTCTGCGCTACAGCTCTGGCTATGAATAGCCCACACCCGGGGCCTAGTCAATCATCAAGGACCCCCGCAAACATCGAACTCGTTAAAAGAAGTTTACAAGGAAATCCACGACGTCTACGAAATTTTGAAACAGATTTAAAGTTCCTTTGTTACAAAATTCAGATTGTCCAAAAATTAAAATAACTTTATTTTACGTCAACAGTTTTGTGAAATGATGTTAGAGAGGTTCAGAACAGTTAATTCCATTTTTTTGAGCGACGAATTTAATTTTTACTTAAAAGGACATGTTAATAAACAAAATTGCCATTACTGGTCTCCAAGCACCAATAATTCACGACTCAAATATCAAAAACCATTACATTGCCCCAGGGTAACTGTCTGGTGCGCTTTGTACACGAATGGAATTATTGGACCTTCTTTTTAAAAATGCCCGGGGCCAGGCGACGAATGCGAATAATGGCAATCTGCGAACTCATCCATCGTTCTCATCACACACCTGGTTTCAACAGGATGGAGCCACCCCACACACGATAAGAGCTTCAATGACTTTACTTCGAAAGTCTTTCTAAAAAACTCTCGGGGCCTGATTTGATCCCAATGAACTTTTTTTTTATAGGGCTACCTAAAAGGGAAAGTTTACGATAACAATTCGCGAACTGTTGTGGCCTTAAAAAAAACATTGACCAAGAAATCCACAACATTCAACCGAGCTTAATATAGAGAGTGGCGCGCAATACGAGGCTCCGTTTCGAACAATATGTGCAACTCGACGGAAGGCATTTGGACGACATTATCTTTAAAAAATGAAACACGCATATGTACTCTGTTTAAAAGTATTTTTATGAAAAAGGTATGTTCAGTAGATCAGTTTTTATTTCACTTTGAAAACAAATCTGCCGTCAGACACCCTTTATAAGCAAAAGATAAAAAAAAAAACTTTTTTTTTACCGTTTTTATTGTTTAAAAAATCCCAATGTTCAGTTGGGAGTTGGATTATGTGTTTTAGTCATCTATGGACTACCCTACAAATCACAGCGCAACTGCCTGCACCGTTAAATTTGTTTACATGAAAAAGTCTCTATTGGTGTTGAAGTGAAGCTAACAATTTTATATTTGTTTAAAAAAAATATACACATATGAATTTCCACTTTGTATAAGTTTTCTAAAAATAAATAAAATTTTATATGAAAGCCATAAAATTAACAATATTTACATTTTTTAAAGCAGATTTTGGTTCTTCTCAGTTTAGATTAACGAAAACTCTTCTGTGTAAAGTTCTTGATTTTTTTATTTTTTCTTTTAGAAATAGCAGAAAAAGGGAAAACATTGACGGAAAAAAAAACGGAAAATCCCTCGTTACGGAAACATATTTAAATAAAAAAAAACATTTTACCTCATACATGAATGTAGCAAATGGGATGTCCAGGAAGCCATCCATAAGACTTTAACCGGTAATAGGTAACATGACCCCAGCACTTTTTAATGTGAAACCTTTTGCTATTTGTGTGTTTGATTCCAATTCGTTTGTTATTGTGTCTTATCACGTATTTTACAACAAATGGCTTAAAAATGGAAAATATTTTCCACAAAATGTCATGAGAAAAACGTATAAATATATATGACCTACAACTGAACAACTTACGATTCGCAGACGTCGTCTCTAGATATTGATCTCTGAATGAGTATCAATAAAACAAAGATAATGAAAATGAGCTCGAATCCATTACAGAAACAAGTACGATAAATAGAACATGATCCATAGCGAAACTCATGTACAGGCCCACGTAATTTAGCCGGCGTTAACGTCATTTTAAAACAGTGTAGCAAACAAAGTAGCCATTACAACTTCCAGCACGTAATTCGGCATTCCGTAGCCCCATTCAGTTTGAGGGTCGGCACTTAGATTGGTCTCGTACCGGATCGGATGGCCACAACCAAACCAAGCTGCGAAGAGATATGACACTAGCGTTCTCGTTCGCGTAGGGAAACTTCATACTACAGCTCTCAAGAGAGTGGTAACGGGAAAACCAACAGTGTCAAAAGTTGTCTAACCCAACGTAGACGGCATCGTGCAGAGGGGTGCATTGTACATAGGGTGACGTATCTCTAATGATCCCTCCAGAATACAGGGTGACTTTCTGGAGTAAGTAGCCTTATACCAGTAAGCGGCTCTGGTGGGATGAATCAAACCTTCCGACTTACACGTGAAAAGTATTCCCTAAACAACGTTCTTCCTCAGATGTGATTATGGAGGACCCACAAGGTCCAACCACAGCACAACTGAAAAAAGCACAACTGAAAGAAGCACAACTGAAAGAAGTACAACTGAATGAAGCACAACCTAGAGGAAGTGATGTTGGTTGCAAGTTCGTCTGGGAATAATACCCCAACTTATCCTCAGGGTGGAAAGAAGATAGAGCGGGCGAAGTCCAATAATGTTGCAGGTACTTCGGGTAAACCTGCAGCACAGTAGGATTAACAAACTTGCAAGACAATGTTTTGCTACCACATTTATTGGACCGGAACCAGTATTTGACATTACTAAAGCTACTATTCGTAGATGGTTGTCTTGGTGGATAAATCATCAACGTCAAACTCATTAGAATCACATGGTGCGCCACAGGCGTAACAAACTACCCGGAAAATTAACTGGTGACAGGGCTAATAACCTTCCACTGCAGCTTAAGGAAGCATCTACACATAATGAGCGTCTGTAATGAAGAACCAGCATGTAGACTGTGCCAAAGAATACGAAACAACCTCATATATTAACTCTGAATGCGAAGCTCTTACCTACTCAGAGGACAAACCAGTGAACAAGGCCACCAACCTGTCCACATGGAAGAGATATAACAAGCGATATAATAAATCACTGTGCTGCAGTGTAAGGGCTTCACAGCTTTAGCCAGCTACATCATTCAATCAATTAATCAATCAATCCACCGGCGGCGAAACAAGCGTCGTGTAAGCTACGCTTTCGCGTAATAATATTTGTCTAAATGATTGACAATAAATATAAGATATGAAGTTATCTAATGAAATTTCGTTACACATATTTGTAAAGAATGCTTAATGTATTTACTAACTGTTTATAAAGATATATTCTATTTACAGTTCTCTCAAGTCATTCGAAACTTATAAACAACAAGAAAAACAAAAATGACTAATTTATTATACTAGAATGATATGAGGTTTTTCCTCTCTTAATTATAAAGCAGATTTTCCAAAAAAGAAACACCCGTTGGACTTTTATTTTTACCTTTTACCAATGGAGAACTATATCCTGTTGATTTATTTTAATCATTATAATCACTGTTGAAAATCATGGTTCTTGGGTGGAGTAAAGATCCCTGAAGATGCCTCGTGTAATCGTAGGCGAAACGTCGGATAATAATTTCAATTTGACACTCTCTAAATCCAAGAATCAATGATTTTCAACTTGACCAAAGCTGTGAAAGCTTCCGTTCTTCATTACAATCACTGTTATCGCGGTATTTTTTCTAATTTTAACACTTTTTCCCAGTATACTTTAGCGGGTCGCGAGGCAAGCCAAGTCACGAAAATTGAACCCTTCAGCTTTAACGATACCGCCAAAGCTGTCGCATCTATAACATGATAAAATCTGTGCCATCACCTTAAAAAAATGCTTCTAGATTTGAAAATGTTACAAAACAGTTAAATAATTTTTTGTAAAAAGAAAATATTGTTATTTCAATGAACAGAGTCATATTTGCTTAAAATTTTTAAAAATTTAAATATCTCGAAAAATAGGGTCATGTTTTGTTATTCTGAGAGCACATGTCTATCACCGATTGCAGTCTTATAGAGGGTTTCCTGGATCCTCTGGATATACAAAGTCACAAATTTAGAAACCGACAATATATTCTACAAAACGAAGCTATTATTTACTGCCTAAATAACATGTCAAATAATAAATTGAAACGTAGCCAATCTAGTGCGTACCTGTAATGCGACTCAGTAGTATTGGTTAAAATGATGTCAGACTTAGGCCTAACGGAGGGAGTGGTTGTGGTGTAAGTGGGTATGACGGCGGAATCGTTATATGCTTGAATGCGCGCATGCAGAGCCTTGTATCTTGTGTAGAACCTAAAAGCAGCGAGTGTTAGAGTTCAAAACGTGGCGGATTATGATGGAACAATTGTTGGTTTATACTATTTTTATGGTATACCTAATTGGGGCATAAATACTGAATACGAGCTAAACAAAGACTGAAACGAAGTGTTATGTAAAACAGTACTCCAATAATATTATAAAACAAAAAATCTAGCAGTACCAAGTACAACAAATAGAATCGTTAACAACAGACGGCTTATTTACTGAATTCAAACAAAAAATGTTACAATTTCTGGCATAAAACCACCTCTTAGCTAGTCTGATGATGGTCAATAACCAAGCTTGTACGCCGACCAAAACGATCACACATATACTATCACAAGCAAATTCACTTTAGACTACCAAAAGAGGATAGTAGTTTCTCAGCACTGCTACATATTGATCAAACCAGATGGATCGCTCAATATTTCTTTCCAAATTCTTTAAATCTATTCACTTGTCTTCCATTCTGTGCTCTACAAAAATCTCCTTTTGAATAATTTAATCGCAAAAGTCACACATTCTAACCACGTTGCTAGAAAGAACGTGTCACGCTGCAGCTACATCAGACAGACAGATATTAAGAACATTAAGTATGCTGAATTATTCAATGGAAAAAGCGTTCGATTGTGTGCAGTTGAAAGACGTTATACACCTTCTTTACAACAGGCAAATTCCACATAACCTCATCAAAACCATAGAAATTATATACAGAGCAAACCAGATTCAAGCAAAAATAAATGGGGTCCTGACTGAACCAATAGCTGTGGATGGTGGTAATCGACAGGGGAATTCCCTGAGCCCTCTTCTTTTCAACATCATTATGGATGAAATAATAAGAAAAGTACGTTTATTGAAAGGATACAGAATGGGCGACCAGGGAATTACTGTTCTGTGCTACGCCGATGACGGTGGTTGAGAGTGACGACAATCTACACCGACTATTGCATCGATTTAACTGCACTGCAAAATCATTTATTATGATGATATCGTCCCAGAAAACTAAATGCATGACAACATCAAAAACACCATTAAGGTGCAAACTGGAAGTTGAAAAAATTATCCAGCAAGAAATGAAATTTCAGGTTATGGTGATGTTGAGGCGGAGGTAAGAGAACAGACAACTAGGGCAACAAGAATAGCAGGATGTTTAAATGACACAATATGGAGGAAAAAAAATAATAAACCCGAAACCAAATCAAGAATTTACAAGTCAATGGTGAGACCAACTATGACATATACCGCAGAAACTCGACCTGACACAGCGCAAACTAAACAACTACTAGAGACAACCGAAATTAGAGTACTTCGTAGAATAACTGGAAAAACGCTCTTGGGCAGAGAGAGAAGTGACAATATAAGAACATTCAAGGTAGAAAACTTCAATGAGTAGGTACTGGGTAGAAAAAGGGAATGGAACGAGCACATCAGTAGAATGAACGACAGAAGAATAGTCAGAATTGCACGCGACAAATCACCGCAGGAGTTTAGGACGCCCCCGAAAACGATAGAGTCACAACTTAGTATTACAATGGGCAGAGAGACGGCGAAGGGAAACAGACGGTTCGCCTATATTAAAAAAGGAAGAAGAAGAAGAAAGAATTATTCACTACACTGGACCAGGAATCTATTGGAATCTAGAATAGAAATGATATCCTTAGAGGCATAAAATTTAAACTCTTAGGGAGGGGGGATCTTGCGTTTTTGCTGTGGTCCCTCTGGTGAATACCCTGTGGTCGATAAGCAAGCGAAATCAATTAGATTAAAAAATGAGGAAATGTGTGTTGGATATCTTTCAAAATGAACTAAACAACACCAGCTATAGCTAGTGAAATAGTCCAAGCATCCCTCACCAAGAAGCGAAATCTGGAGAGATCAAGACGTCCACCCTGCAAGTTCAGATAGAGTTCGAATTTATAAAGACAAGTTTTTTCTTTGCATCTGCCGCGGAACATGTGAAAAAGTCTAGAAATATTGTGGAAGCAGACACTTAGTGCGCATGATATGTTGGACACTCCTTGAAAAGCATACTTAACAAAACAACTTGCGCTATATCAGAATCATCTCGTACAGAGAAAGCTGATATGCGTTGGTACACTAATGACTCCAAAACTAAGAATTGTGTAAAACACTAAATAGGCTGAGTGTATGAGTAACCCTATTCAAGATACCAGATCGCACTGACCTGATGCTGCCTGGAAAAACAAAATGGAGATAAAATTTAAGGAACCAGAAGCACTTTTCAGTTGGATTATGAATGGAAGCTTTGGCACATTAGTTTTAGTCTTAGTTATAATGGAGATTATTGATTTTCTTCCCATCAAAGTCAATCAAAATCAACAACTGAAGAGTTCATGAATTACTTAAAAGCCCACCTCTCCTGTGCGAATGAGCACCTAATAGATCTAAATCTTAACTTTTTCATATTCACACATTTTGTAAACTTTTGCGGATAATATTCAGCTAAATAAACCTGTTGTAAAACTAGATTTACGGCCATCATAAATATTTGTTTAATTGAGGATATTTGAAGAAAACTTACTATGCAGAATTAACTTCAGGAACAAAGTAACAGCATATATACAACTTCTCATACACTGTGACGAAAAAATGTAAATAAGAGAAACAAACCAACTTGGCAAACAAAATCAAAGGGCAACAACGTAAAATGTGTTCTGTGTAGAAGCGCATGCCCAGAAGCAAAAGTCAATCAAAAATACAACAAAAAAATCATAATCATTCCAACATAATAATAATAATAAAAAATAAATTATACAGGGTGATCGATAAGAAAAATCACAGAGCCATCGTAAATAGCCAAATACGCCTTTTGCAAATTATTGCTCTTTAACAAAATATGGAGAGTTAGATTGATTATGAAGATTTTTTCATCAATTTGAAGTAGCTCCTAGTTGACTTACGAGAGATTAATTTTAGCAAGGAGCTATATCAAAATTGGTATAATTTTCATATCGACAGTCTCAGAACTTTCGAACAATGCACATAACAATAATTTCTGAAGGCATGTTTGGCTCAATTATTCCATTTAATTAAATTGAAAATACGACTACTTTAAGACATATTATCTATCACCATATATAATTCCTTTAAAAGTAGTATAAACCAATAATATCCAGCCAAATAAAAATATGTGTATTTTAAAAATGATTGTTTAAGCCCCATTGCAAGATGATACAGCCATGGTTCTAGTACCAGAAATTATCTAAAATGCATTAAAAATTTAAATTCAAGTACTGGATTTGATTAATTATTAGAAAGCTAGAATCACAAACTCTTTTTGCGAATATTTTATACGGATTAAATATTTTATTTTTAATACTTTTCCACATCCAGTTCTGTAAATAATTTAATAATTCTTTTTTTTTTTAATTTGAAATATTTAGATTAAAAAAAAATTCAAAAGTGAGTGTGAATCGCGCGTCGAGGGATTCGTACCATTCCCATATTATTTACGTTTCAACGCCAAGACTATAAGTAAAAAAGTTCGGTCCCACTTTGTTTCACTTATCCGATTAATCTAAATCTACCATAAACGCGTTACGGTTAATACAACCAAAATTTAACTTAAAATTCTTCTAATTATTACGTCTAGTAACAGATCTCTATGGTTTTCCTATCAATAATATATTTGTACCTTTAGTTAACCGATAATTAAGTTTGCGGTAATAAAGGGTGTTTTTTATAGAGGTATAGAACTTTAAGTTGGCAACACTTTTTTAACTGGCGGCCACTTTGTCAGCTGTCCAGTGATTTATGTTTAGTTTAGTTTGGCATTTCAACATGAATAAACTGACGCCTGAACAACGCTTCCAAATTGTGCAAATTTATTTTGAAAATCATGGTTCTGTTCGAAATACGTATCGCGCACTACGTCCATTTTACGGTCAACATAATCGTCCATCAGAGCAATTAATTCGATTAACTATGGAACGTTTTCGCACCACGTTTACTCTAAATGATAATACGCATCCACAGAGACGTCGTACAGTGCGTACAGAAGAAGTCATTGCTGCTGTAGAGCGTAGCGTAGAGGAAGACCCGAATCAGTTTATCCGCCATCGTGCACAGGAATTGGATATGTGTCCATTCACTTTATGGAAGATTTTGCGGAAAGATCTTGGTTTGCGTGCTTACAAAATCCAACTTGTGCAAGAATTGAAGCCACACGATCACCTAGCAAGGCGTAGATTCGGTGAATGGGCCCAAAACAAGATTGCCGTTGATCCCGATTTTCATAAGCGAATTTTGTTTAGCGATGAAGCTCACTTTTGTTTGAATGGATACGTCAATAAACAAAACTGCCGTATTTGGAGTGATGATAATCCTCAAGCGTATGTTGAGACACCGTTACCTCCAGAAAAACTGACTGTTTGGTGTGCTTTATGGGCTGGTGGAATCATTGGTCCGTACTTCTTTAAAAACAATGCTGGGCAGAACGTTACAGTCAATGGTGACCGCTATAGAGCCATGATTACTGACTTTTTCGTTCATCAATTGAACAACCATGATGTGCAGGAGCTGTGGTTTCAACAAGACGGCGCAACATGTCACACAGCTCGGGCCACAATTGATTTATTGAAGGAAACGTTTGGTAACCGCATAGTTTCACGTTTCGGACCGGTGAATTGGCCTCCAAGATCGTGCGACTTAACGCCGCTAGACTATTTTCCGTGGGGATATGTGAAGTCGCTAGTCTACGCCGATAAGCTCGAAACGATTGATCACTTGGAGGACAACATTCGCCGCGTTATAGCCAATATACGGCCACAAATGTTGGAAAAAGTCATCGAAAATTGGACCTCCAGATTAGACTACGTCCGAGCCAGCCGTGGCGGTCATATGCCAGAAGTCATATTTAAATTATAATGCCAGAAGGTTATCTTTCGAATAAAGTAAATTTCATGTCAATTTAAAAAATTCATCTTTGTTTTATTCCATTTAAAATTCTATACCTCTATAAAAAACACCCTTTAGAATAATGAAAATATCTCAAAACCTTGAAGTGCTAGAGATATCGCTATAGTTTTTCTGAAAATTACTAGTGCACCTCTCAAACAACTACTTTTTTCTGAATCGGAACTAGTTTTCTTATATATTTATGGCAATATCTCTAAAACCACTTAATATAACTGAAAAAATGGCTTTGCAATTTTTATAATTCGTCTTTTTAAATGATTACCCCATATGACCAAAAGCAAAAAATATTTTTAAGTTTTAACTATCGGAACATATGCGTATAAGCATTATTAATGACTGTGCCATTATTTAGTCTGGAGAAATTCAACTGTAACAAACAGTGAGTGTTCATTTTTGAAGCATGATATCATAATTAAATTGAAAATTTTCTTTTTACACTTCAAAGTTCCCTTTTAGTTGTCGGCATTTTTTAAACTTGGTAACTGAAGAGTTCCTGACAGCCAGGACAAAACCAATCTAGAGGTTCTGCACTTTAAATTAATACAGTATTATTAATCAAACTCGGCCAATAACAATACCGTATTTGTCAACGGGGTCACCAACAAAAAACAACATCACAAGTTATTCATTGTGACTGATGTTCGTTGGAAAGCATTGCTCTATTTTGATAATTTTAGTACTAGGACCATGTATCTGAACCGTTATTAATAAAATGATATTGAGAAGCCCCATTAAGCACAATATATTGTTAATACCTCAGCTTAAAAACAAGAACAGATAATTTCTTTTTTAGTAAAATTATTCTTTTCATCGCCATATTTTCTTTAACAATTTTTTAAAGCTAAACAAATTTATGATCCTTAAAATGAAAAAAATATTGTTTTACTTTTAAATAATAAGTAAATCTGTACAAATTTTGACAAAAGGTCAGGAAATAGTTTTGGTAACACATTTAATTCCCTGTATACAGTGTAGAAATAAATTATCCACAAAAAGGTATGTGAATCTTCTGGACACACATTCTGTAAGGGTTTCTTTAAACATTATTTTTCTGTAACGCTTAGAAGACACTGACAAATTTATTCAGTACCATCAAAATTTTCTTTTTTTGATTTTATGATAGTACATCCCTCTTTTATGGTACATACTGGAGAAACAATAAAATTAATACAATATTAGCAAATAAAATCACATCAAAAATATACCTGTAAAAAAAGAACCAGGTCTCTTGACTTGAAACATAAAAATTAGTGAGATCTCACGTCATCTAAAATATTCTCATTATTAATTTCGACACTTACATTTAAAAATATCCGTAAATGTCTACAACTAACATTAAGTCAGTTTGCAGATATGCCTCTGGCACATTCTTTTTTCTGAATTGCAATGTGCATTGATACGTTGTATCAAGCAGGATGTGATCAACTTGTACAGCGTGGGGAGGCAGGTAATTGACGAATATTTGGCTAGATCTTGCGTATTATGCTGTTCTTTTAACAAGAGATACATTACTTCTGTACGGAACAAAGACATTTTCTATGGTTCGAGCAACACATCGTTTATCAGAACAGTCAATCGTTGGTGCATACTTCAAACAATTAGTAACTTTATACCTTTTTTCAGTATCTCTAATTTCGGGAGCATACAGATGGGTCAAAATAATCCTACTTTGTCATAGAAAAAATATTTCTAAAATGCCTCTTAACCTAGATACGGTTAAAGGGGTACCCAGCGATCTACCTTACCGGCTCTAAATTTTGAACCGATTTGTATAATTTAATGAGTATGAGTATCTTATAGAGGCGATAAAAACTCATTAAACCATATTATAGTAGAAGTTTTAGATCATGAGAGAAGTCAGGAACGGACTTGCAGCCACACTCGTTGGGCCTAATTTTTGATAGATGCCTTTTTACAGAGCTGAAAACTGATTTTTTTAAATACTTTGGTCATTCCTCTTCAAAAAAGGTGCTCTTTAATTATTTCGACAAAACTGGCGGTTTTCGAGATAAATCGGTTTTTATGCGAAAAACTCAAAAGTTATTAATGCTAAACACAAACAGGTAAAAATAAAAAACGCAGAGTGTAATGATGTGCTGTACTGCGCTGTTTCACTCTTCGAAGTCAAGAAGATGTTATTCTGAAAGATTTCCAGCTCAGACATTGTCAAGTCCAGAAACCTTTCAAAGGATTGATCGCGGCTCAATTAACTTACAATGTTATTAAAATGCAAAAATAGTGAAAACGTTTTAATGTTATTTTGGCAAATGATCAATATGGGCTCCACGTACTTCAATACGTTTAGTTATTTTTCGAATATATTCCCGCTGCACTGCAAATAATATTCCAGCATTATTACGGATTTCGTCAGAATGCTAATGGTTTATTAACGGCAATAAATCGTACAAATTCCATTTTATATAATACGTCAAATAAGAATAAAAAAATCTGAAACGAAACAATCACAAAATATCACAAGTCACATCAGTACTAAAAGAATAACAATTAACTAAAACAATAACACTGTCACTACAGTCTATTATGTATACAATTCAATTACTTAAAAATTCTTTAATACAACCCTTAAATGAGTTCATAGAGAGTATAAATGGGTCAACATTCCTAGGCAGTGAATTCATTTCCCTACTCATTCTGGACATTGGGGTGTTAAACGCATAGTTTGTCCTATGGTATGGTTCATTAAAAAGACTATGGACCCGAAGCACCCTCTGAGGTACAGAGAATCCAACAACCCCCAACAATTCAGGAGCATCAACCATAGAGTTTATGATCTTATAAAATAATATTAGGTCAAGATAGATGCGTCTATTATATAATGATAACAAGCTCATATAATCCCGTATTACACTGAATGGCACATCTTGCTTAAAAGCAACAAATTTCAAGAAACGGACCTGTACCTTCTCGATTTTATTTTTGTATATTTCATAGTTTGGTGCTCAGACTGGAGATGCATACTCCAAGACAGATCGAACCATTGAGCAGTATACAGATTTAAAACACTGCACACTGTTGAAATCAGCTAGTGTGAGTTTATTAAAACCAACAAGCCTCAAACCACGGCTCGAAATACTATCAACGTGCAGGTCAAAAGAAAGACCCTCATCAAATATCACCCCAAGATCCTTTATATGATCTGAGCGAGTCAGCATTGTATTGTGCAATGTATAATTATAAACTACACTATCTTTTTTCTTTGAGAAAGTAATGGCAGAACATTTTGTTAAATTAAGTTGCATGAAATTGCGGTCACACCACTTAGTAAAACTATCCAGGTCACCCTGCAAGGCCACACAATCCCCTATCTCTCCAACAACCTTAAATATCTTTAAGTCGTCAGCATATAAAAGACATCTGCTGGAGACTATAGAATCCTCTACGTCATTCACGAAACAATTAAAAAGAAGGGGTGCCAAATGTGCACCCTGTGGGATTCCAGAAGTGACAGCTATGTCAGCAGATTCAACGCCATCAATCTTCACCCTTTGTGTTCGATTGGAAAGATAACTTTCAAACCACTTAAGAAAAATTTGGAAATAAATCTCACTATTGAGTAAAACCGGCCTCATCGATAAACAACTTAGGTTATGTTGCTGTATAAATCAACTGGCGTATTGAAGTCTTGCGGGATAATCATTCGGAGAAGTAGCGTGTACTTTTTTAACGTGGTACGTGTGAAGTAACTGTTCTGTTAAGAGTTTCATGTACAATCCATTTTGTAATATTATCTTGGGTCGCAAGTTTTCTTATGCTGTTCAAAGGGTTGGCAGCAATATCTTACAAAATTTGTTTCTCTACGTAAGGATCAAGTGCTCCCTTGGAAAAACCCTCACAACTCGTCGCGGCAAAAATGCCCCTGAATAAAACATGTAAAAAATTAATTCGTTAACTCTAATAATTATTTTCTTATCATCTTTTACCTGTTTCCCTTAGGCTTTGATCAACCCTTTGAAAGATTTTTGGACTTGGCCATGTTCAAGCTGGAAATCGTTCAGCATAAAGTCTTCTTACATTCGAAGAATTTGACAGAGCTTCACCATAAATTAAATGGTATCAGCATACTCTGCGTAAAAATACTCATCGATTTTAGTAATTCATTATGTAGGTATTAACAACAGTTTGGTTTTCAGACTTCCAAGAACACTACGGACGCAGTTGTTTCTTTTTTAGAGAAATTCTACATCAGTTTGAATGAGGGCGATGTCGCGCCTGCGGTCTTTTGTGACTTGTCAAAGGCGTTTGATTGTGTGAATCACGAAGTACTTTTGAGTAAGCTCGAATTGTATGGTATTAGAGGAGTGACATTAAATTGGTTTGCTTCCTATCTTTCGAATAGGCAGCAAATGGTTAAGTACGATGGAGAATTTTCCAGTGTCTCTTCTCTGAGTTGTGGCGTCCCACAAGGTTCTGTTCTTGGGCCCCTGCTCTTTCTTTTATATATAAATGACCTAACCAAAATTGATATCCAAGGAACATTTACATTATTTGCAGATGACGCAACAATTTTATGGCGTGGAAAGAATGGCTATGGTTTGAAACATATTATCGAGTGTGACTTGATTAGAGTGAATTAATGGTGTGCTGCAAATTGTTTAAGTTTTAATTTTACTAAAACCAACGTGTTAAGTTTCAAATTTACCTGTGATAGTTTAACTTTGAATAATCATTTTATAGGGAATAAGCTAGCGACTAGATTTTTAGGTATACTTATTGACGATAAGTTGAAATTTACTGACCACATAATGGCATTAAATAAGAAGTTGGCTGGCGGGTGTTATGCGGTACGAACAGTGTCAAGGGAATTGGATTCAAATGTGGCTAGAACAGTGTATTTCTAGTTGATTGAATCTCATTTGAGATTTGCATTTTGGGGATTCTGTAGTCGGCAGTTATTAAATTCGATTCTTGTCTTACAAAAGCGAGCAGTGCGTTATTTATTTAATGTAAAAATGAAAGAGCATTGTAGGCCTTTATTTATTCAAGGCAAAATATTAACAGTGATAGGCATTTTCATTTTAGAAATAGTGGGACTGATTCATAATAAATGTAAAAATTATTCAACTCCAAACCCATATAATACACGTAATAATGACCTGTCATTGCCCATTCCCAGGACTACTCTCATTAAACAGTCTCTTATTTTTGAGGGAATTAAAATATATAACAAAATTCCTCTAAAGTATAGAAATATTATCGACGATAAATTGCTTAGAAAAAACTTAAGGGCTTTCTTGTGACACGACCGTATTATTCACTGGAAGAATATTTTGCTGACCATTTTTAACAAGGTGTGTTTGTGCTTTCAAAATGGGTGTAATGGTGTAATTTTATGGCTATTTTTGTCTTGTTTTACTTTATTTTATTTGACTGTAAACTTTTTAATTAATTTATTTTATTTTATTTTAGGTACCTGTTTTGTTAATTATGGACTTTTGTTTATTTACACTGTTTATTTTGATTACTCACCTTAATCACGTGTTTATTGTTATCATTGATCTAAATTTTTTTTAGTTTTTTATTGTCACAATTTCTTGTGTTGCATATGTTTTTGTTTATATTTATTTTTAACTTTTTGTTCTGCATACTGCTTTGTTAACAAGATTGATTTCTTTACAACAATAAAGCTTATCATTATCTTTGTGAAAAAAAAAACAACCTGATTTTTATCTGTTTGGGTTTAGCAATAGTAACTTTTGAGTGTTTCGCATAAAAACCGATATATCTCGAAAACCGCCAGTTTTATCGAAATAAATTAAGAGTACATTTTTGAAGAGAAATGACCAAAGTATTTAAAAAATCAGTTTTCAGCTTTGTAAAATAACACCTGTCAAAAATTATGCCCAACGAGTGTGGCTGCAAGTCCGTTTCTGACTTCTCTGATGATCTAAAACATATACTGTAGTATGGTTAAATGAGCCTTTATGGCCTCTATAAAATATTAAAATTTCATTAAATTATACAAGTCGGTTTAAAACTTAGAGCCAATAAGGTAAATCGCTGGGTACCCCTTTAGGGCTCTGTATCTCCCTTAAGGGCCACTAGGAATTTTATTTCTATGACAAAGTGACTTCCCCTCTATACTCCCGAGAAATTTGGAGGTACTTACTGGACACCCTGTATAATAAAAAAAATATGAAGATGTCTTTTACAGTATCAACATCTTGATAGAAACTTTTTATATAGCAGAATATAGAAAAAAACGGCGAGATCGAAAATTTGTAGAAAAGTCAAATATTACGTATCTGTTCTTGTTTTTTCATCTGTGGCGAATCGCTGTCGTTTTAATAAGAATAAAAAAAAATGTTAAATTCTACAGCATGTTGTTATTCATTCAAAAAGCTTTGATCATGTTGCAAGGAGTTAATGACGAGTATAAAAAATAAAAAAATAAATAAAAAAACATGTACTATCGAATACGGAAAGTTGTACTTACGGCTCGTCGTTCTGGAAGCTCTTTGTTCTTCTGAGAGAAACCTCATTTTCATTGTTGAGATCCGATGATAGATTTTTGTACTCCTCTGAAAAAAGAGAAATAAATCAAAAGGAATCATTCACGATTGCACGAGGCGTCTTCCACTATCTCTGCTTCAAACTTGATATAGCCAAATTCCAAAATAAATCAAATCAAATATCACTTTATTCAACAAAAAGTTTTGTGGTATTAATGAAAGACCCAAAACTTGAATGAATGGCGTCGAAGTTGAAATACAATAAAATAGTTGAGTTAAAAACACTAAATCCAAACATTTACATAAATATAAAAATAAACTAACATTCACATAACATTTAAAATGAGATTTAAAATTCATTTAAAAAATTCAAAGAACTCATTCTGTGTATATGGTTCAATATGAACCAACAAATCAAAAACGGTTTTCTTAAAACGTTTGAAATCCTCATCCAACTTCACCCCGATTGGTAGAGCATTAAAAAATTTAATTGCCAAGAGACTAGGCCCCTTTTCTGCCACACTGAATTCATGCTGTGGGACATTATATCCAATATTTCTAGTGGCAAAGCAGTATTTAACTTCATGCTTCTTAAACTCGTCCTTGTTTTTAAAGAGAAACAGTACTGTACTACACTCGTAAATAAAAATTGCTGGTAAAGTTAAGATACCTAAGGTTTTAAATTTTCCCCTGCAGGAATTCAAATAACGAATGCCGGAAAGTATACAAACTGCTCTTTTCTGACTTTTATAAGCCCTTTCTGAAGCACTGCTGCCACCCTAGAACATCACTCCTTGGCGAAGAGTTGAATATACATTTGCAAAATATACAATTTTTAAGTTTTCGTTAAATATTTTGACATTACTCGTAAGCAGTATGAAGCTGAGCTTATCTTATGGCCAACCTCTGATATAGCTTTTGTCTAATCTAGATTACGATTAATATGGATTCCAAGGAATTTTGTATCTTCCTCTAGTGTGATGTTGCCGGTTCCAAACTCAACTGACTCGGGAAGTGTCTGATTGTTTTGCTTTGTTGAAAAACAAATATGATGCGTCTTTTCAATGTTCAGTATTAATTTGTTAACCCTAAACCATTTTTAAGCTTTGATAATATATTCATCAATAGTTTTCCTTAGATCCGCTAATGAGATGCCGATGGTTAAGATATTTGAATCATCAGCAAAGTTAACAAGATAACACCTTTCACCCATAAGTGTAGATGCTAGGTCGTTAATATAAAAAATGAACAGTAGTGATTCTTCACTTTGTCAAAGGCCTTACTTATATCAAAGAAAATTACATCTGTATGAAATCTTTTGTTAAATCCCTTGATGATCATTGAGGCCAGTCTGGCGGTCTACTTAACGCTCCTATGGCCGCTCCTGAAGCCGAATTACTCCGGCGGCAAGATATTCTTCTCAGTTATGAAATCAGTCTGTTCAGGATAATGCGTTCTATTATTTTCCCTAGATTGGAAAGCTGGCTAATAAGCCTGTAGTTATTAATGTTTGTGGCCCTTTCGCTTATCTTCCTAATAAGAATTAACTTAGCAACTTTCCAATCTGAAGGAAAATGTCCTAATTGCATAACGGCGTTTGCTATATTTGTCAAAGCAGAGAGGGTCTTATCCGGTGCAAGCCTCAGGGCCCATATCCTCGAAAGTGTGATGTGAAAGGTGATGTGAATGGCGATGTGAACTGTCACTTCATACTTTTGACAGTAAAAACCGTATTCTTGACAAGGCAATGTTGCCAGATATGAACGTGCTAAAACCCGCGGATTTCAAAAGATAAAATAGATAACAGATTGAATTGAGCTGATAGACTGAAGATGTCCGTAGTATGTTTTGTCTCCATTTTAGGCAAAAAGTAGTTTTTGTATGTCAAATTAATGTCAAAAGTAAAAAAAAAATAGTGTTGTAATTGTTGTGAAGTTATTGATTGCCATTAAAATATTTATACTTTGCCTGGATTAAATTTATTTTATATCAGTTAACAACTAAGAAATATAGACCAAGTCATCAGTCAAATATTTACGTGTAAATATAGACCACAAAATTATCTTAAATTGACTCTCTAGAACTGTTAAACAAAAATGCATACAAAAAGCCAAGTACTTTAAGATTCTAATATATAAAGAAAAAGAAATATCAAAAAAAAATAGCAACTCATATATACAGAGTAATATACTGACGTCAATTGGAATACATGCCCCCTATATACAGTAATTGCAGAAAGCCAGCACTGACAAACCTTGGTGGTATGGTGGAAATTACAACTCTACGTAGTATGACTAAAAGCCATCATCCCAATCCACTACGGAAACTATCCAATCAGTTATTTATTGTATGAATTCACAAAATATCCAGCCTCTTACTGCAAGACGTTCTGTCCCAACAACTAAATTTGAAAGAAAACCTGAAACTTGAACAATGATAGAGAAACTGTTTAAGACCACGGACCGAAACCAAAGGCCAGACAGAAGACATCAATTAAAGATACTGGCGGATTTTACATTCAACTTTTAATATAGTTCCTTTTTTATTTTATAAAGATTTGTAGAGACTTGAAGATCAAATGTACCATAAATAAAGTTTTTATGCTGAAGGACCTCATTCGTTGGTCTATAGGGTTCATATTTATATGTCCCGATAAATTATAATCATAATATTTATTTAATTGTAGTGTCGTATAGTGTTTAACACAGTCTAATTAAGTTAAGTGCTGTAGTTAACATAATTTAAATATAAAATTTGTTACTTATTTAAACAAAAGTTTCAGATAGCTTACAAATTGTGATTTCCCAAATTTATTATAAGTTGCGTCGTGAAAAGAATTATGTTAGACTTAGCTGTTTAAAACTAAGATACTCAGCTGTTATGGACACAAGTACTTATGTGAAATCCATGAGCAGAACTGGTCCTAGAAAAATATTTTTAAATAGCACGCTCATACAATTGAGTTATGAACAGAATCTCATGTAATAATTTTATATGTCTGTAATCTCAAATTTACTTAATATTTGCGAAACATATTCAACTTTCCAAGGATATTTTATTAAAAAATTTGAAAATATTAAAAATATCGGGGTACCACCTAATTCACGTTTCAACTGTTTAGTCAAACAATAAAACGTATTAAAGAAACGGTTCGTCAACATATTATTTTTTTAATGGCGAGTTATTTTGAATAATCAAAAATAAAATACAAATTTTTAATTCTATTTTATTTTTTGAAATCCATGCGTTAAATACGTTATTTAGCGGCTGACATTTCATTTGCGCATGTTTCACCGTTCGCTTGCCTTCCACCGGGCGAACGAGGATATGAATGATGAACGTTTCAAAATACGCATTCGCCACCTTTTCACCGTTCACTTCACGTTTCCCAGTTCGAGAACACAGCCCCAGGGCTGCGTTCGGGAGACCATCTAGACTCGGCGTTTTTTTCACATAAAGACTCAAGGCAATCTCTTTAACTTCAGCAAGATGGTATGCCCAAGTCAATAAACTGAACGGCCTTGTAGAAAGAGCAATCTGGAAACAAAATGTCTGGATCGGCAAAGAACGCAAATACAAGACCTACATCCAACAGTGGACTCGAAGCTGAGTGATGATGATGAAACTAACACAAACAATTTAATTAAAGCATTATGATGTATGGAAGCTTCTAATAGAATTATACTTACTAAAACCGACTGTACTTTTTTCCGGACTGTTCAACTCGGTCTTAGTTTTGCCGATTTGTTGTCGCCATGGCATTTTTTCTTCGGAGTTTTCTATTGTTTTTGGTGGCAGTGACGGTTTCGTTATTTCGGGCTCCTGGATTGTTACTTTTTCGTTTATCGTTTGTGAATTTACCCTGTTTTTCTTTTCTGTAAAGCAAAAAAATCGGGTAATTTAGCTGGACAATTAGAACGTATCGGGAAACCTTCTGATGTTATTCATCGGTTTGGTGGGTTAGATAAGTTATTACGGCAAATTAAAGAGTTAGATACCTAAAAACTACATAGACAATACTGATCAAAGTATTAGAATCTGAATTTTATTAAGGGTAAAAAATATTTTTTTGGAATTCATTAGAAAGAAACCATAATTTACATTTATTAAGTAAAAATTTTTAAAAATGTAATGTTCAATATTTTTTATATACAGGGTATCAAGAAGTTTTATCAGGAAATTTAAAATAAGTAAAAAATATATTTTGTTTTTAATTCATATTTAATTTGTTTCTGGATGGATTATGTTGTTATTTGGCATGAAGGTAAAGTTCAATATAACGTCTCACCTACCGGTAAAATGTTTCTCTTACTTGCCGCTAGAGGACACCTAAATCTCACAGTTCATTTCTATCACAATTTTTTTTTTTTTTTTTTTTGAAAAATGTGGTCAAAGTAAGGATGTCATTTTGAATATTGTGGGAAAAGCGTCAAATCATGACACTAGACGCTGTAAACTAAAACATGACGTGCACAGGATTGGACAGTAGATGTAGTATGCCGCCTATGCATGAAGAATGAAAAGACGGCAGAACACTTTCTACAGTTGTGAGGATAACGCAGAACACTTTTGGATAATGCACACTAAGCCAAAGGACCTGAACAACCCTTCTAACAGAATAGTGAACTTAGTTAAGAGATTAAGTATTTTAGGGGAATTTTAAAGTACACACAAAAGACACAAGAGACCAATGAGTCGAAGAGCAAAACCTAACTTAATTTTTTATAACCTCTAAGATACTGTCCTCACACTGATCATATTAAGAAATACATAAATGGTAACACGCAAATTTACTAAGAGGGTTTAAAACTTAGGCTCAATCTAGCAGCTATTATGTTTGCTGATGATATTGGAACAATTTGTATTTATATTATATTATATATATATATATATATATATATATATATATATATATATATACAAATGAACCTTGATATATTAAAATTAAGAATACAAACCTAGAGATAAAGCTTTGAAATCGATAAGAGAAATAGCTGCCACCCGAAAATAAACAAAATTTTCCATTTTGGCTGCTTTAATAATAAAATATGATTTTTCAATCTTCGTGCTTTCAAGATTTTAAACTTGATTCACTTATTGTTACATTTATCATTTTAAAACGTTTATTGTCAATTTAAATCAGTTTAAAAGTTTTACCATGTTAATGAATAAGGGGGCAAGTGTCTACTGGCAGCAAATAAGGGAAGCAGTTTTACCTGTACGATGAGATTGTTCATTAGATTTAGTCTTCAAACCAAATATTAACTTGATTCGTCCAAAAATAAATTTAAAATGAATAAAAACCAAATAAATCTATTAAAATATAAATTATTTAAAATAACTTACTAACATTATTTTAACATATAATTACCTCCCTAAATTTACCGATTTTTTAAGATACCTTGTATATATTTAAACACTCAACTCAAGTATTTTTAAAGCCGATATTACAAAAAAAAAAATGGTATATTTTAAGAACGTCAAATCTTATTATTTTTATATGTTCTATAAAACTGATCAATACCTGATATAGATTTTTTAGAATAGCGATTAAACATTAAAAAATTATAGTTTAGAAGCCCGCCCACATATAAGAAGAATCATCAATTTTTTTTCATGCTTTTTGTTCAATAATGTAATGCCTACAATTGGAAAATAAATAATATTTATAAATTTACTTACAACGGGAAACCGATGTGATACGGAAAAAATTGGAAAGTGAATAAACCGATGACAATGGTTTTCGCATAGGAAAAAGTTGTCGGTCTACTCATAATTAAGCCACACAAGAAGTTACAAAAGTATATTAATGATTCTTCTTATATGTGGGCGGGCTCCCAACCTGTTAAATACTCCGATAACATTATAACCTAAATTTAATTAAGAGTAAAACACCTCAAATTTTGATCAGTTCGTTTGACACGGTGCAGTTGATAGGATTTGTAGAAGCATAATGTTCATGCAAGCGTTCTGAATACACAGTACATATAACGTAACGGAACTTTTTATAAATTTCGAAAAATTCAGTCATGTAGCACAATTTTTTTGATAGAAGACCGAGAGTATTATGACGCAATAAAAAGTTTTAACCTTATTAGAATTATATTCGAAGTTAACTGATGCAGCTTTGTGGAAGACGTTTTACTTTAGATTGTAACACTAAGGAGATGTTGGGTTTCAGAAAATAATAAAATCTATACACAGTTTTGTTATAATCATAAAATAATGTGGAAATAAAGGAATGAAAACCGAGAAGGGATTAATATTTTAAACTTCACAAATTATCATAATTTGGACACACTTCTTTTCCACTCAAACGCGTGAATGCTGGAGCACGAATGACACTTAATGCTTTCATATTTGATAAGATCAACTCGTTAGTCTCTTTGTCCTGAAGCCATCTTCCCAGTATTATTTTCAATATATTTTATATCAACTCCGGTCTTTCCGTGTGTTTGTGTTGAAAGATCACATTAAATACCCTCTTTTTCAGGAAATTTTTTATATGAATATTGGATTTCGTTTTCCAAATGCATACTAATGATATTTTTCAATCTATTTTACCTCGCTCTGTTGTTTCCTTTAATAATTTCTGTCTCAAATATATGTAATCATCCACCGTTTCTCACTTACCAATAATTTTACCACTAAAGTAACGTGATATTGTTTTTCCTTCTTAAAACAAGTTCTGAAAGTCTTCGAGAATTGTTGACCTTTAACATGATGTTTAGGATAGTAAGACCTTTAAACTCCAGTAAAAAAGTAATAGTAGACAAACTGGATGTGGGTGAAGCTAAGTAGTATGGGTATCCACGGAGTTTTTCTTAAGTGGTTTGAAAGTTATCTTTCCAATCGAACACAAAGGGTGAGGATTGATGGTGTTGAATCTGCTGATAAACCTGTCACTTCTGGAGTCCCACAGGGTGCACATTTGGCACTCCTTCTTTTTAATTGTTTCGTGAATGACATAGAGGATTCTATAATCTCAAGCAGATGTCTTTTATATGCTGACGACTTAAAGATATTTAAGGTTGTTGGAGAGATAGAGGACTGTATGGCCTTGCAGGGTGACCTGGATAGTTTTACTAAGTGGTGTGACCGCAATTTCATGCAACTTAATTTAACAAAATGTTCTGTCATTACTTTCTCAAAGAAAAAAGATAGTATAGTTTATAATTACACATTGCACAATACAATGCTGACTCGCTCAGATCATATAAAGGATCTTGGGGTGATATTTGATGAGGGTCTTTCTTTTGACCTGCACGTTAATAGTATTTCGAGCCGTGGTTTGAGGCTTGTTGGCTTTATTAAACTCACATTAGCTGATTTCAGCAGTGTGCAGTGTTTTAAATCTGTATACTGCTCAATGGTTCGATCTGTCTTGGAGTATGCATCTCCAGTCTGGGCACCAAACTATGAAATATACAGAAATAAAATTGAGAAGGTACAGGTCCGTTTCTTGAAATTTGTTGCTTTTAAGCAAGATGTGCCATTCAGTGTAATACGGGATTATATGAGCTTGTTATCATTATATAATAGACGCATCTATCTTGACCTAATATTATTTTATAAGATCATAAACTCTATGGTTGACGCTCCTGAATTGTTGGGGGCTGTTGGATTCGCTGTACCTCAGAGGGTGCTTCGGGCCCATAGTCTTTTTAATGAACCATACCATAGGACAAACTATGCGTTTAACACCCCAATGTCCAGAATGAGTAGGGAAATGAATTCACTGCCTAGGAATGTTGACCCATTTATACTCTCTCTGAACTCATTTAAGGGTTGTATTAAAGAATTTTTAAGTAATTGAATTTTATACATAATAGACTGTAGTGACAGTATTATTGTTTTAGTTAATTGTTATTCTTTTATTACTGATGTGACTTGTGATATTTTGTGATTGTTTCGTTTTAGATTTTTTATTCTTATTTGACGTATTGTATATAAAATGGAATTTGTATGATTTATTGCCGTTAATAAACCATTATTATTAGACCTGTATTTGTACAATGAAAGAAGTGTGTAAAGCCTCCGTAATAACATTTTGTCACTTTTTTATATTTTTTTTGTGATGCATGACATAGAGAAAAAAAAGACCTGTCATTTTTCGGTCTTTATTGATTTTTTGTTGAACTAATATTATTTTATTAAATAATTATGTAAAATTTCTAGATTTGTAGACAAGAAAAATATTATGTCATACAGAAAGTTTTATTTAAAAGAAAAAAGTCAGTTTTCTTCGTATTTTTAAAGCGTCCTTCCACTGATTCATGAAAATATTAAGACTTTTCTAGTATGCGAAAGAACTTCATTTTTATAAATACTCTGTTCCGATACGTTATAAACACTGTGCAAAATATCTATATTATATATTATAATTCGGATTAAAAATCAACATTCAATTTTCTTTCTTGGTTTTTTCCATTCTCTGTTATAAATTTTAATGATACCCATTCCATAGTAATGCGGGGGAAATAAAATTTTTGGTTATATACGAAACATATTAAATATTATACAGGGTGTTTTATTAAGCGATAGTGCTTCTGCCATCTATAAAACGGTAGAATATTCAATAAGAGTTAGTAATAGTATTTAAGAAAAATACATCAAGTTCGTGCCAAACACGCATGACGTTAGAGTTTCGTAGCAGCGCAGCAGTTGTTTTTCGCTATTCCAACCTTGGAACCTAATAGGTTTCGTGCAACGGTATTACTCCCCATAACAGGTGGTAAAAACAGGAAAACGAACACTTTTTAAAAACCGGTGGATAGTCTGTACGGTTATAAAGAACTATCATCTGAATCTACAAATATGAAGGCACCCATTTAATTTCAGAAACTGGCAACAGTGGTGTTGCTAGGTATCATCTGACATATCCGTTGTAATGGTTGATATTTTAGAAGGTATGCATGTGTACTCAGAAAATTTTGACATATGGACACTATTTCTTTTGTTTACAGTAACCTCAAAATTTCACCTTGAACAAAAAATGGAATTAACTCATCAACATTTTCGTGTGATTATTTTCCACAACTTTCAACATGTTTTTTTTTTAAACAAGAGTACATCAATGAATTTAATTCTTTATATGACAATGAAGCACCTACAAAAACTACTGTATATTGCTGGTTTGATGAATTCAATCGTGGACGTCGTTCGCTCTGGGACGAATCAAGTGTCGGTCGTCCAAAATCAATTGCAGTACAAGAAAACATCGATGCTGTGCGTGTACTGAGGCAAAATCATTGTATGACATGCCGTTAGATTGAGATATCCTTGAGCATTACTAACACCAGCTATACAATATATTGCATGGTCGTAGAAAAGCTGTTCGGGTTAGTTCCCATATAATTTGACAATTTCTCAAAAAAAGCTTTTATTAGTTGGTCTAAGGGTATGCATGAAACCACTTTAATTCGATGGATTTTGAATACGAAATTGTAATAAATTAACACCTTCTACCATTTAATTGTTAGAGTATTAACGCTTAGAACAAAACACCCTGTAAACGTTATCCATAAAAATGCTAGTGGTAGTAAAAATTAACATGACATT
The DNA here is from genome assembly GCA_034092305.1 of Diaprepes abbreviatus. Classification (NCBI taxonomy): domain Eukaryota; kingdom Metazoa; phylum Arthropoda; class Insecta; order Coleoptera; family Curculionidae; genus Diaprepes; species Diaprepes abbreviatus. The sequence goes on along the minus strand of JASJET010000203.1, from coordinate 1,564,019 downwards.
AACAGGCTTAGTGGAGAATTTACCATCTTCGTCTGTATCACTGCTGCCCGACTCACTTTCGGATGTTTCCGTCTCACTCTCGGACTCGCTTTCACTAGATACCTCCATTTCTTTTTTGGGTAGCAGAAAAGAAGGGAAAAATACTCATTTAATTAACAAAATAAGTACAAGAAGATAGCAATGTTGTAAAGTAAGAAGAGTAAGTTATAAAAACGTACTTACCAATTTCATTATTTTTGGTAGTTTCCTCATTTCCTCCAGTAATTTCAACTTTGACTTTCTTAACTTTACTTTCTGAATCCGTCTCGATAGTTCTATCCTGAGCTTCGACTCTTTTCTTTGCTTTCCTCTTGTTTACTTCTTCTTTGTTCTGTTTCTTCTTCAGTTCTTCTAAAAGGCTGAGCATGTCGTTGTCTGCGAGATCGAATGGCGTTTGACCCTGAATAGAAAAGGAAAATATCACTTACCATTTATATAGCTTTGTCTCTTCTTTGTTAACTATGTATCCGTTGTGAAACGTTTTGAAAATAATTTGTCAAATCTGCACTTACAACAAAATTTTTGGCGTCCATATCGGCCAAGTTCTCAACCAGCAATCGACAGGCGTCTTCCTGCCCCCAATGTGCCGCTGCGTGCATCGGCGTCCAACCGTCGACGTCGCCGGCATCTATGTCTGCCCCAGACTGAAGCAAAATTCTAAAAAAACAACAATATTTTTATTACAATTTAAAAAAAGTCATTCACAGCAAAAGAAAAATTTTATCCATGTCACCCTAAGGTTTTATAAAAAAAAAAGACTCGGACTCTGCTTTGTCAAGACAATTTTTGGAGAAGTTATTTTGTGTTTACTAAATTTTTGTATTTTCTAATTAAACGTTTAAAAATCTGTCCTAAAATGATATTACATTTAGCGTTATTTTGTAAAGGCTTTTTAACAGTGTCACTCATGAAACGTTGCATGATTCTTTAGAAAACGCAATTTATTCTACCATGAAACCAGTACCTAGGGTTCAGTTCTTCATCTACTTGTGTTTCTTCTATTTCTTGAAGATTTGGCATGTTTGCTGATAAGTGTTTTTTCCATGCTGATGATAGCATGATATGTTGATCTGCTAAGAAGGCAGAATATTAAAGCAAATACTGAACAACATCACACCCTCCTTCAAGAGTGCAACATTCATTCCAATGCTGCTCTAACTTTTTGAAGTCATTTTTGTAGAATGATTTATCTTTGCTTCCAAAATAGGCTTCAGTTTCAGCAAACACTTTTTCAATTGAGCCAAATTTCTTTCTCTGGAGCATATTTTTAAAGTTTGTAAAAAGTTTGGGAGCCAGACATAAGGAGTACGATGAGAAGCAATTCGAAGCGTAATTCATTCAATGCATTGTCTTGGCGAAACGGCACTTTTTTCTTTTATATGTGATTTCTACATTCAATCGATCCAATAATGATATTGATAGTTTTACCTTTCTCAAAATAGACAATGAACAAAATACCATGTGCATCCTAGAATATGCATGTCACAACCTTGCTAGCTGACTTCCGGGTTTTTCGTCGCTTTGGACGACTTTTACCGGCTGTTGTCCACTCAACTGACGATCTGTTTGATTCCGGTGTGCAATAGTAGATCCATATTTCATCCATTGTCACATATCGACGCAAGAAATCTTTTTTATCTCGCTTGAACAGCTCCAAACACTGCTCTGAATCGTCGACGCGTTGTTTTTGGTCCGGTGTGAGCAGACGCGGCACCCACTTCGAGAATAACTTACGCAGGCTTAAATTTTCATGTGAAATTTTAAATACACTACATTCTAAAATATTTAAGGTGTCAACTATTTCAAGCAATTTCACTCTACGATCAGCTAAAACTATATTGTGAAGTTTTTTTATATTTTGCAGAATAAGTGCCAATTTTGGGCGACCAGAGCGTTCAGCATCATCGGTGTTTGTACAACAGCGTTTAAATTCAGCATATCAGTCAATAATAGTTGATATCCCTGGTGCAGAGACTTTATAACTTTTATCAAGCCACTGTTTGGCTTCAACAGTATTTTTACCATCAAAAAACAATGTTTGAGCAACACACGAAATTCTTTTTTAATCATTGTTATGAAAATAACAAAAGTTGTTTCACTAAAACCACCGTAACTTGTAAACTTGAAGGTTAGTACTATCCGGAAATCATATGAGTATGTCAATAGAGATGTCATCTATAGGTCAGACTGAAAACTTATTGAATGATATGTATGTTATTAAGAGTTATTATTACGAATTAATGAAGTTTAAAAACGATTTTTTCATTAAAGGCTTCTTGTGAAAATTAGAGTTTCTATTTGGTTGTCCAAATATATTTGTTTTAAGATCACTTATTAAAAGAAAACCATATACTGAATACGAACAAATATATTTTGTATGTATGTGCGTACAATTAGAGTATGTACACTGCGACCTGGTAGATCTATCATGCCCCCCTAGTGCTGCCAAGTTGTAAGAGTTATATTTCCTATTTCTCTCAAGAACCTTAGGATATTGGACGGCTTCAAATGGGTAGGTCCCCTTCTTCAATTTGGTGTATTCCCAAGAACCGCATCCTAGGGTTTTCTAGAGCGCTACACTCTGAAAGGATATGAATAAAGGTTTCGTCCTCCTTCTCACAGAATCTGCACTCTTTTCTTTCTACCTGTCCGAGTTTCTTCAGATGTCCCTTCAGGTGGTAATGCTCCGTCCGGACCCCTATCAAAACTCTGAGTTGGTTTTTACTTAGGCTTATGCATTCTTTGAATCTCTTCTGACCGTAGTTCCCAAGAAGTATCTTCGCTTGTCTCAATCCTTGCAGCTCCTTCCAATAATTAGATCTCCTGCTTTCTTCTCTATTTTTAGTTCCTCCAGCATTACTCTGCTACTGATTCCATAGAAAGGCTCTGGCCCCAGAAATGGTGTATAAGCTCCTTTCCTGGCGAGCCTGCCTATTTCATTCCACTCTATCACCGTGTGCCCGGTACCCACATGAAGGTGACTTTATTATTCTTACTTAAATCATTTAATTCTTCTAGGCATTCCCAGACCATCTTGGAGCTGATAAGGGCTGATGAGAGCTCAGCGCACTGATGGCTGCTTGACTATCAAACTATATGATAATCTTTTGGCCGCGATAGTTTCTTTCTTTGTTGAATTGAATACATTTCCTAATGACATGTATTTCCGCCTGGAAAATGCTTGGTAACTTACCCAAGCTTTCATACTCTCTGGCCGGGTCCATATACTCCTATCCCAGTTGCCTCCATACATATAATGGATTTCCATTTGAATTTTCCACGAAGTTGAATTTGTTTTTCGTTTTATCTTGGTACATGTTCCAGATTTGTTGATTTCTGGATAAGAGATTGGGCCTTCGTTTTATGACCCCATCTGTCATCATCCTATAAATTTTCCTTTTCGCCATACTCTCTACAAGTATATGTAGATGTGTAAGGTTTAGGATTACTTCCATAGCAGTCGTTGGCCAGGTTTTCATTGCCCCGGTTATACACGTACAGGAGAGTCTTTAACTTTCAAGAGGTTAGCTCTCATATTAGCAAGACTGGTTCTTTCACTCAAGATCAATGCCCCATATATGATGATTGATCTTACTACTGCAGTGTACATCCATTGCAGGATTTTTGGGAGTGTCCCATCTTTTTCCCTCGAAGTTTCTATAGATCATCAAGGCTTTTGTAGCCTTGTTTAACTTCTTTTTCGTGCTTGTTCCAGAGGAGTTTATTATCTAGGGTCAGTCCTAGATATTTAACCTCTGATTTCCACTGAATAACATTCCCATCCATTTTGATGGTTTTCAGATTGTGGTTTCTGTTCCTTGTGAAGGCTACTAGGGTGGTTTTGGTGTGGTTGATGTTTAGTCCCATCATCTGGCACCATTCTCTAGCATATTCAAGCCCTCTTTGAACTATGTCATAAAGGGTATTCTCGAATTAACTTCTTGCAATCACGACTATGTCATCGGCATAGCCCTGACAAGATATGCTGGGGGCAGTCAGATTAGAGAAGAGTCGAGGCTACTCCCCCTGAGGGCATCCTCTGGTAGTACAGAGGGCGATATTATCCTGTCCTATCTCTGTCTCTGCTATTTTAGTGGAGAGAAGTCGTGCTATCCATTTGGATGTCGCTTCGTCCATTTCCTTGTTGTCAAGTGGTCTTTTGACTGCCTCATGTGGAGTATTGTCAAAAGCCCCTTCTAGTGTATTCAAGCTCTCTTTGAACTATGTCATAAAGGGTATTCTCGAATTAACTTCTTGCAATCACGACTATGTCATCGGCATAGCCCTGACAAGATATGCCGGGGGCAGTCAGATTAGAGAAAAGTCGAGGCTACTCCCCCTGAGGGTATCCTCTGGTAGTACAGAGGGCGATAGTGTTCTGTCCTATCTCTGTCTCTGCTATTTTAGTGGAGAGAAGTCGTGCTATCCATTTGGATGTCGCTTCGTCCATTTGGATGTCGCTTCGTCCATTTTCCTGTTGTCAAGTGCTCTTTTGACTGCCTCATGTGGAGTATTGTCAAAAGCCCCTTCTATATCAAGAAAAGCACATTACAGTTTCCGTACTGTTGAGTTCTTCTTGAATCTCATCTTACTCATATACTTTAACTACCTATTAATATTATGAGTTTTGTTTATATTTTTATATAGTTTTTAATTAGTTTTTAGGTTACCACTGTATATTTGCATTAAAATTAACAAATAAAGCGAACTTTTAGTTTCTTCTTCGGAAAAAATAAAATAGCATATGAGAAAACGGAAACTTACTTCATGACATCTATGTAACCCTTCGCGGCAGCCACATGTAAAGGTGTGGCTCCAGTTTTGGGGTGTGGTTCATTGACCAAGGAACTTTTTGTTGCCAACCATTCTTTGGCGTCTCTTACCATTGCTATTTCTTCGTCGTTTCTTGCAGAATCACAGTCAATACCTTCAAGAGAAAAATAATTTTGTTGTAAGACGTTCATAAAGTCAAAATTAACGACATCCAGCTAAAAGTAAAAACCAAGGATTTTTCTGAATAAGTAAACTAAAAAGCAACATAATATGTGACAAAAACGAAATATTATTTTATGGTTTGTTTAAGAAATGCTTCTACGTGATCAAAAAAAATTGTAATTCCAGATTTCGAGGAAGCATTTCCCAAGAAAATTTGGATTTCTGTCACAAACTCAGCCTTCCTAACAGATGGGGACGGTGAAAATCAGCCTTTATTGACTCCTTCTGACTTCTTTTTAATCAAAAATTTGAGAAAGGACCATAGATGACGTCAATGTGCAGAGGATAACTAGTTCAAAGGGGATACTGATGTTAGCGAGAATACTTTTTAGTTCCCCTAGTAGAAATAAAATTAATAGCAATATTTATAAGCCTTTTCTATGATTAAAATATTGGAAATTTCAATATAAATTAAAATTTTGATTTTAAAAATAAAATTTATCGTTTACACCCTTTTGTTGCATGTTAAGCTATTTTTTTTTTACTTCATGTTTACACTATTTAACGAGATAAGGTATCTAACCACATTTTTAGATAGAACAATGTTTGATTTGTAAATTATGGGGTGTAAAAATAATGGATAAGTTGTCATACAACGGATAATTTGCAAGATAAGGAACATTGAATATATGAGTAATATACGCTTTATTTTTGATCAGACCTAGCAATCAGGCTGGTCTTCGCAAGATGTAAATGTGATGCGTAAATATAAATGAGTCCGAAGCTCTTATCAATTTTTAAATGACAAATATCTACAGTTATTGTGGGTCATTCTAAAAAGATGGGCATTATACGGGATTGAGATAAAGAAAGGTATCGGCCTGTTATATGGAATACAGCTTATTCTTCTTTGATGAAAAATCGCTCAGACCCGTCAATTTTACTTTTTTAAAAATGCATTTTTTTAGATGAGAAGATATTATATAGGGTGTATCAACTAGAATTTTTTTAATTAAACACATTGTATATTATTATATTTTCAGATTTTACAATAAATTCTAGACATTTTTCATAAAATATACCCTATACTTCAACGGTTTTCGAAATATTTACATTTCTAGCTTTTAAAATTATTACTGATTTACTTGTATTTATAATTTTAAATCTACAATGCATCAAATAAAATCACACCCAGGGGTTAATGTGTGGGCGTACATTATTGAAAATATACAGAGTGTACGGGAAAATGTGGGAAATCTCCCGTATATGAAAAGAACACGCGAAAGGAATACTACGAATTCATTTAAATTTTTTTCATATAGGCCTTCTCTTTGGAGATATGGGCTTCCAAAGAGTAGCAATGGAATCAAGTTTTTTACACATAATTATTGAACCACCAGATATATTTCAAATTTTTTTAATATAATGTATACTATTACTATCCAAGAAAGTGTCGTGAATTACTCACAGCTGCAAGGACGGACTAGCTGTGACACTCATGACCCCATTTTCTTTACTCCCTGTATGATAAGAACTTTGGACAGCGTTTTTTTACATTCCTTTAACTACTGACTAAAAATTAAGTACTCTTCATTCATGTCGTTAATCTTAACCGTTTCCGAAAAAACATAATTTTATTTATATCATGTATTTGACGTATTTCGATAAAGGATACATCTTTGTTCCTATCAAATGTTCAACCTTCAAACTTATGATAAATTTGGTTTACCTCTTTAGTTAAAAACGTCTCATTCTGTGAATTGTAGTTCGACCTAAGTTTGCAAAAAATGTGCACTTTACTTAAATATTAATTTACTGATTTTTAGATTCTGTAGTAAAATTAATTGTGAAAGTCTTGCATCTTGCAATGCTTTGGAAGCAGGAGGTTATATCACGACAGATATCCTAATCGTATTCTTCCAGATCAGAAAAAATTTCAACGAGTTTTTCAATTTCAATTTATTCAATCGGTATCATGTTTTACAACACTTACATTCGTCAGTAAATAAAATAAAAAACACTACAAATATATTTAAAATCTTAATGAAATACATTACACATGAAACTTAGGCTAGGTTTAGTTTAAAATTATGATTAAAATTTGCAAAGGATAAATTCGTCAAAATTATAAAATGCATTTTGCATTAAAATTTGTTTTATTCTATATTTAAAAAGATTATCCAGAAGCTCTCTCACTGACAGAGGCAAAACATTAAATAATTTTATTGCTAGATAACCAGGCCGATTCCGACACCTTTCCAAACGAAAATATGCTGGCACCAAATTATCCCTATCCCTTGTGTCCCAACTGTGGACCCCACTGTGCGTTCTGAAACTGTCTTTGTATTTTTTGACATACAGTAAATTATCCAGTATGTATTGCGAAGGCAATGTTAAAATTTTCAGCTCGGACAATGCTGCTCTACAGTCCTCCCTAAAGTTCATACCCCGCACCACTCTAACAGCTCTTCGCGGAAGCCCAAACACGCGAGACGTCCGCGATACATGGCAGACAAGCAGTGCATATGACATCACCGAATGAAACAGAGCAAAGAATGAAGCTCTCAGAACCGACATGACAACACACAGCGCCACACGTCTCAAAGCAAACAGACCGCTACGGAGCCTCCCTGAAACCTGCTCTATATGAGCTTCCCAAGTAAAGCCAGGATCAATCTGGCCTCCCAAGAATCGAACACTCAGCAAATCCCCATTTATATCTCCCATGTCACGTAGAGAAAATACCACTTGCTTGGTTTTATTTTCATTCAGAAGTTGACCAAGACCAACGTCTAAGGGAGAATGGTAGACTATTCCATTTAATTCGGTGATATTATTAAATTTCTACATCATTTTAGGAGATTTTGGGAAAAGAAGTATTGATGCTAGTCGGGGAAGAACAGTATGTACACTGCAATTAAAGATAGAGGAGGACCTATTGCCTGGTCTCCTCGATCTCCTGACCATTGGGTTTTTACCTGTGGGGACACCTCAAAACCTTGGTGTATTCCACTCAGGTTGATAGTAGGGAGGAACTTCTACGGTATATCACGTTTCATTTTGATTAAATAAGGAACAATACTGAGTTAACGTGACGGATACAGCAACCCTCAATTCGTCGTAACCGCGAGTGTATCAGACTTCACAGAGCCCATGTTGAACCCTCTTACGACGTTTTCAAGTAAGCAGTTAGTTTAACTTTTTACTGAAACTATAGTGACACGAGAAAATCCTCTTTTTCATATTCATCACGACAGAAGTTAGGGGACTAACAGTATAAATAAAATGCCTTTTTTTCGAAAACGATTAACGACATGAATGAAGGTTACTTAACTTTTAGTATCACAGCTAGTCCGTCCCTGCAGCTGTGAGTAATTTACAACAATTTCTTGGATGGTAATCTGAAGAGTCTTACATGGTATACATCATATTAAAAAAAAACCTGGAGGTTCAATAATTATGTGTAAAAAACTGGATTCCATTGCAGCTCTTTGGGAGCCCAATTCTCCGAAGAGGAGGCCTATAAAAAAAAAGGTTTTTATAAACTTGTAGTATTCCTTTCACGTGTTTTTTTCATACGCGGGAGATTTCCCACATTTTCCCGGACACCCTGTATATTTATATTTTCTTCTAAATGATCTACTTCCAGTTCTAGTAACTGTATTTCCACAAAATAAGGATCCTACTATTTTCTAGCCCACTGTGCGGCATAATTGAAATTAAGACAAGACAAAATACATGAACCGTTCGGAAAAAAAAATGTTTGATGCTCTTAAACACGTACAAATGCACGGAACTCATGAAAATGTCGTACCAAAGAAAAGAGTTCGAAAAACTAGCAAAAAAATCGATAAAGCTATTGTACATCAACAGGATAATGATCTCAAACATCTGGATCGTTCAGCAAAACATTGATTTCAAGAAAAGTTAGTTACTTTAATAAATTTGTCATCACGTGGTCTTGACCTAAACCCTATAGGAAGCCTTTGGGGTGACGTCAGAAGAAGATTAAAGGCAGAATAAATTACCAATTTAAATGAATGATATATTATGTGTCCTCCCTGTATTATGCAAATGAAGAACCATAGGGCATAATTATCTGACCTTTATCTAAGCAATAACATGGCTAGTTTCTCAAACTACTGTTAACTGGCTAGAAAAGAAACCTAACTCAGGTCTACAAGGGTTACTTACCTCTCTTATTTATTTCATCCTTCAACAAATCTTCCATCTTATGGCATTCCGCTATATCGATGGCGAGTTCTCCATCGTTATTCACAGCCGCCACGTTGGCCCCCTTTTCGATAAGGTACTTGGCAATGTAAAGGAAACCGCAACTGGCCGTGGCGTGCAAAGGGGTCCATCCCTCGTTGTCTCCGCGATTTACGTCGGCGCCGTGCTCAACCAAGAACTCGACCATGTCTAAGTTGTCGTCTATACATGCCTAGAGAAAATAATATTTTCATTTAATAATCTTTGAAATAAGCATTTACAGTAGTGGCAAAAAGTAGAAACATTTTTTCATTTAAATTAATAATTTTGTACACTGTAAAAAAACTTCACATTAATTTTAAGGTAAAGTGCTGGAAGCAAATTTCATAAAACGTTTCTTAAATTAATTTAATGTTAATGCATTAAATTTTATATTTTAGACATTAAATCTAATATAATTATACCAATAATTTCAGTAACTGTATTGAAATTTAAGGTAACATTTAATTAAATTTATGTAATAAATGTACAAAGTTTTAGTTTTAAAGTATATATAACTTATTCACGATTTAAGGTACAAATCCATTAAATTAAATTATTGAATGTACCTTAAATTTAAGGTTTTTTTTTCAACAGTATAAGTACACTGTAAAAAGGAAATGCATTAAATTTAAAGTAAAGCAAATTTCATCTCGTAAACCGTTTCTTAAATTCAATTAATGTATAACGCATTAAATTTAATAATTTTTACATTAATCTAAATTAATGTATTCTATTAAATTTAATGTAATCATACATTAAATTTAAAGTTTCATCATTACTTTTTAAGGTGACTATGTACATTAAATATACAACCAGTGTTCATTGAAATTAAGATATGTTATCACATATTTAATGCAACAACATTAATATGGGGTTAAAAAAATTCCGCTACCAGGAAAAGGTGAAAATTTTTGCCATAAGTAGTATACCGTCATGTGTACACCGGTTTCGAACTCATTGGAGTCCGTCAGTACCGGCAGACATGTACCCTTCATCATAAGAAAATTAAGTCCTTTAAGCAACTTATATCATACTAAATAAAAAGTCTAAAACCAGTTGCGTCATCTCCCGGAATCTCATGCAATGCACCATGAATATTAATGTAAATTCCTTTAATGTTAAGGTACATGTGAATTAATTTTAATGTACAGAAAGTTGAAATATCTTTTCAGTTACTTTATTGAAATTTAAGATACCCTTTAATCAAATTTAATGTACAGCGAATTGATATTTCAATGAATTTGTTTTAAATTCAAAGTAAATGTAAATTATTCACGATTTAAAGTACAAAATTATTAAATTTAATGTAGAATGTACATTAAATTTAAGGTTATTTTTAACAGTGTAGTCCATAAAGAGGCCCGAATACATTGAAAACAACTCTCAAAAATCTTTTGTATTCTTTGAAACATGTAGGTTTACAATTAATTCAAAAATTTCCTGTATGCATTTCAATGTTTGAGTAGTATAATTTACATCAATATATTTTTTAATTTATCGATTAAATAAAATTTCCTGGTTTTTCCACGTAATTTTCAAATGTTTTTCAAAGGCAATAAAGAGATTATTATTCTAACAAAAAGACGGTGTAGAAAAATTCAGAGAAAATAATAGTGGGTCACCGGCCGGATCGCTTGTTCAAGAATAGTTCATAAAAGAAAACGAATTAAATCTATATAAACGTAATTTTCGTTATACGTAGCTTTTTTCCAAAAGCATTTTTTTTAAACAAAACAAAAATTTTATTTTTGCAAGATTTTTATCTATACTTTACTTATACTCGGAGCAGTTGCGGATCCAGGGGGGTGCGGTGGAGAATTCAAAAAATAAAAATAAACCCGACTCTGTCTTTTACACTAGAAATGGGAATGTTGCTGGCGTCTGCCCTCCCATCGACAACGCGCTTTCGCTTGCCATACGGTACATCTGTGATATCCCCCCCCCCCCCCCCCCCGAAGAGGGAAGCTAGATCTGCCCTTGACTCGAAGGCTCATAAAATGCTAATGTTGACAATAAAAAAAACGGTTATGTACAACCTTAGATACTGAAATTATAAAAATTTTCGTTTTTTGAAACTTAAAATCCAACAATTGTAACTAGAGTTTATGTTTCCGATCAGGTCAAGAAAAGCAGTTTAGAGAAAAACCTGATTAAGATTTCTAGTACATGAAAAGATATTATATTTACTAAACTTGGTCGATTCCTGGCCCATAAAACGGGCTTTCTTCGGCATCGTTGGTTCATGTCGCAACTGAATATCAAATAGACAGGGTGTTTCCAAATAAGTCCGAAAAATTTTAAAGAATTATTCTTGAACTAATTTTAAGCATAGAAGTTTATATAATCATATGTCCGATAATGTTTAATTTTTATAATACAGGGTGTTAAATTGTTTTATTTTTGGTTTTTTAAATTTATAGCATTTCTTTATATAGATAATTAAATCAAATTTGGAACCCATAACACTTTTTACAGTTCTCATAAAAAAAATATTATTATGTGAAATAATATACAGAGTGGTACTTTTTTCTGGGACTGTAAAATTTTACCCCCTCGAACTTTCTTTTCGGGCGCCACTGACTCGATTTGATTATTCAGTTGGCTTCCCATCTTATTGTGAAACTTTTTGTCTCTCAAGTTTTCCTCTTAAAGCCAATAGATTTTCCACAAAATGTAAAAAAAAGTAAAAATGGCAGAGGTTTAGAAATGTTGAAATGTCAGATATACATTTTGTATATATCCCTACCATATTCAGCGAGTGCAAGCGCTTTTACCTCGAGACTTTTTGCGTACAGTTTTTTGCTAGTGGATACTTCAAATGATCCCCTATATTCCCTTTTTTATCTTGTATTTTGTTTACTGATGAGGCAAACTTTTCAAGGAAATCCATAAGAAATTTTCACAATAATTACATTTGAGCCGAAGATAATCCGTATGTATTTCTTGAAGCCAATTATCAACATCAATTTTCATTAAATGTATGCATTGGTGTCATAGACGAGTATTTAATTGGCCCATGTTTCCTTCGATTAAGATTAAATGGCAACCAATACAGTCACTTTCTCAAGGAAGAGTTACCTGCCCTTCTTGAAGAGGTTCTTCTTTAAGTTAGACAAGAATTATGGTTTATGCATGATGGCGCTCCAGCATGCTTCAGTATCAATGTAAGCCGTTACTTAAAGCCACTGTTGAGTGCCTCCTTGACCTATCGAATGATTTCGATACATTGCCGATCTCCGGATCTAAATCCTTTGGATTTTTGCATCTGGAGTTTCCTTAAATCTCCTGTTGTAGATGATGAAGATTTGAGAAATTGCATTACTGCGTCTTACGAAAGGATAAGAAATACTGCAGAATTATTTCAACAAATACACTTTTAAATGAGACGAAGATACGATTCTTGCATTATGACTGAGGGTAGTCATTTTCAACATTTGCTGCAATTTCTGTTATTTATATTTTGTTATTGTTGTTCAATTTTGTTATTATTATGTTGTATTATATTGGCTTTTAGAGGAAAATTTAGAAGACAAAGAAGTTTCACAATAAGATGGGAAAGCTACCTGAATAATCAAATCGAGTCAGTGGCACCCAAAAAAAAAAATTTGCGAGGGTAAAATTATACAGATCCGGAAAAAAGTACCACTCCTGTATATTATTTCACATAATAATTTATGAAAACTATAAAAAGTGTTATGTCTTCTTACAAACTAAGCATTTTCCTCAGATATATGTTGATATGAACTTTTATGCTTAAAATTAGCTCAAGAATAACTCTTTCAAATTTTTCGCACTTATTTGGAAACATCCTGTATAATTGTATAGAATTTTTACGTTTAGCAGGCAGTGGCATAATTAAGAGTACGTGTGCCCCCCCCCCCACACACACAGATCTTTGAGTGCCTCCTATTATTTTCCACCCATCTTGATCCTTCGTATTTATTCATTTTTATCAAGGGACTTAAGGGCGCCCCCCCCCTCCCGCACCGCAGGGTCGTTATTTACGCCACTGTTAACAGGTATAGACACCAGTTGTCGCCCGAGGCGTAGATGACTTTGCTGTGTGCATTCAGATCAAGGAAGTTAGAGGGGTTATGGAAAGCTACAATAATAGGCTTAATGCCAAAAAAATTATCCTAACATGTTGAAAATAAATGTCATAAATTGACATCAAGTAGAATACTTTTAATTCTGAAGAAAACACCAAACCTACATATTTATTTTCAATGGTAGTAGTTGAAATATCATGTATGTAATATATTTCGAATATTTTTGTACAAATTTTAGTGAACAAATTTTAAAAAAATTCGTATTTTCAACGAAAAACCAAAAATACGTTCCGGAAAGGCCATCGACCATCAGACTCGCGAAAACGATTAATATTCGTTTGAACGTTGCGAGATGTAAAATACTTTCTATAAAAGTTATCTATCTCAGTCAACAACATAGTTCAATTTTTGTAATATTTTATAGAGCCTTAGAGGAAAATTTTTTGGTTAGTTCAGGTTTAGCTTGATTTTGGTTAATTTGTAAAACTGCAACTAATCTGAACTAACCTAAATTGAACTAGACTTATACTTTCTTAATTTCAACTATAAAATTTATCCATTACAGTTAACAACATAGTTTAATTTTTGAAATGTCTAAAAAAGAGTAAAATTAATCTTAACCACCCAAAATTTTTAGTCAGCTCTGATTAGTTCAGGTTTAGCTTAATTTTGGTTAGTTTGAGAAACTAAAACTAACCCACGTAACTAGATTTATTATTTGAAAATGTTATTGTCCGACAGAGACCAGGTCAACGGGGGACAATCTGTGAAAGAAAAAAATATATGTGAATTTTACAGAAATCTTATTCGCAATCTGCTACACAGCTAATTTTTCGGGTTTTAAGAACGAGTCACACCACTATTTAATGGCGGAAGCCATTTTGTTTTGATATGTTTTTTGATAATTTTCTTGATTTTTGTGATAAAAATGTGCAAATTTATGAATTTTTATATAATACAGAATGTGAAATTTGTAGTTGTAACAAAATTTTAACGATTTAGTAAAAAAAATTGAACTTTAACTAAAAAGTGTTTTTCACTGTTTCTCGCAAAACTGAAGAAAAATTATGGAACGGAGGTCGGAATCATGTGTTACAACCTCGAAATAGGGGGCAATACCGAAATTATTAAAAAAAAAACAGGTTTTCCTAGATTTCCCATAATGCAAATTTTTGCCCAGAGAATTATGTTTAAATCTATTTTATGTCAGTATTTAGTTTCTTAATCATTTAATAATGGATTCTAAATTGTAATTTTTCAATATAATAAAGTAATAAAAGGTTGCTCAAGTCCTGTCCTGTCCCCTGACCTACACCGCAAGTACAGTATAGCCCCTTTAAGGAAAGTACAACTTTCCATAACCGACCGAATTTATTGTAAGGTATTCCCCTTCCTTTTACCCCCTCCAACTTCCTTGGGTCAGATATAACTTTTCTTTTTACATATATTATATCAGATAATACAATAAAAAAAAATTTCAACCTGTCACAGTTGTGTTGAAGCACCAGCGATAACAAAAAATAAAATAATTTGGTTTACAAGTGTTGTGTACACAAATGTTTAAAATTATGTAAAAAACGTGAATGAAATGCAGTTGCATTGCCTTAACGCTGACTCAATTTAATTTAACTTGTACTGCACGTGAACCTTTCATGTCATTTAAATATAGGAAGTACAAAATTTAGCGCCGTTGTATTCTGGAAATTTTATAACGTAGAGCGGCAAAATTCTTCGTTCGCAACATTCAATTTTTCATCAGTTTATTCCATCAATATAATTTCAATATAAAATCTAGTATTTCACACGTGCTAGTTGGCCATTAAATCTCTATTGGCAGTTGAGATTCGATATTAGTCAGAGCCTAATTTAAGTCTCTATTTTTACACAATGTTATTTTTATGTTTTGTCTGTGTTTACGGTGGTCAACAGCTTATCTGGATAGGCAGCGTCTGGAGTTTTACACATCATCTTACATCAGTTATATTTGGATTAAAACATATTCATATTTTATATGCATACTTTCGCGCGGTGTTCGGGCAACGAGTCAATTTACTTAAATTTAAATTTGTATTTGAAACTTTAGCCGCGCGGAGCTCCGGAAAATATATTGCATGAATTATTTATTTGGGGTCGTAACCTTGAGGATAGAGTATGGCTACATCCATGATATTAATATATGGTAATATTTTTCACTAGACTTAACCAAATGGCTTGCACAGTCTCTCCAGGACCCAATCCCTCATCCCAGATATACTTAGAAATCTAAAGGATAACAAGGAAGGTATCCCAACGCGGCACCTCAGATACCAATAATTTTTTGATACGTTGTAGGCCACGATGAAATAGGAGACACGTGTTTTTTTATCTGAGAAAAACACTTTAAGGGGGTGAAATTTGCCCCCAATGTTCACCCTCGAAAATGGATTTTCCAATATATCTCAGGTTCCAATTCGAATTTTGCAATGAAACAAATTGAGTAATATTTCTGATGTTAATGTGCAACTAATTGACGCAGTTTTGACCATAAGGGTTGCGACTCCTATTTTTTAAATTGAAAAATCTACTTTTTGTGTTTATTTGGATAAAAAAAAAGTCAAAATAAGCCAAAGAAAATTAGAAAAAATATATTCGTTAATTGAATACAAAAATAAAGTTTTCTTAAGCCACCTTTAAACGAAAAATTACCCCCCAAAAAAGTATTGTCAGTATGCTTTAGATTCTGACTGATATTTTGTAAATAATCATATTGCATGTTACTTTTAACACAAAACTACACTATCTGATGCAATTTGAACCGTAGGGTTGTAGCCCCTAATTTTTATTTTAAAAATTTGAACTCACTTTTGTTTATTTGTATAAAAAAAATCAAGATGAGCTCTAAGTGGTTTGAACAAGTACTTTTACTGAATGAATACAAAAATAAAGTTGCCCTTTTTAAGATAATTGTTTGTAACCACCCGTTAACGGAAAAATCATCCCCCAAAAGATGTTCCCTAATATGTTTCAGATTCTAAATGTTATTTTGTTAAAAACCAAACTGTATATTACTTTAAACGCTAAAAGTAAATTGGCCGAAGCAATTTTGACCGAAAGGGTTGCAACTCTTAATTTTTTTTTTAATTTCTTCTTGTTTGTGCCTATTCTATAAGAACATTTCAATATGAGCTTGTAATATTTGGAAAAAGTACTGTCATTATTTGAATACATAAACAAAATTAGCCTTAATTAGGAAATATTTTGGAACCACCCGTAAAAGGAAAACCCCTTATTTCTGTAAATAGGTTTTGAAATAAGTATTAGGTTCTGATTGATTAGTTTCATACTACTGCTAATGTATAAACACTAAACTACTTCATACACTTCTGAATAGGAAGGTTGCTACCCTTATGTCTTACTTTTAAAATTCAATCTTTTCTGTTCCTGTTTTCATAAAGAAGTCAATGTTAAGAAGGGTGCTGGTCCTGATTTGTTGCCGAATAGGATGCTTAGAGAGTGTGCTGTCTCTTTATGTGAGCCTCTTTCTTTTATTTTTAATAAATCCTTATCTAGTGGTGTCTTTCCTAGCAGATGGAAGCACTCATACGTCTCCCTTATACATTTAAATCAGCTGGCAGCTCTGATATTAAGAATTATAGACCTGTCTGCATACAGTCTGCTATCTCTAAAGTTATGGAAAAAATGGTTCTGCCTTCGTTAGGTATATTCAACAGTATTATAGTGGAGGAGCAGCATGGTTTTCATGGAGGCCGTTCTACGGAGACTAATCTCTTCTTGTATACATGGATCTGGGTTGTGAGGTTCATGCAATGTACACTGACTTTAGTAAAGCTTTTGACTTGATTGATCAAAGTGTATTAATTCACAGACTTGAGTCCCTTGGTATGGATGATCCATTATATTCTTGGATGTCATCCTATCTGCAGGGTAGAACATTGCATGTTAGACTAGCAGGGTTTGTTTCACATAAATTTGATGTGGTCTCAGGTGTGCCTCAAGGGTCGCACTTGGGTCCTAGACTATTTCAGTTGCTTATAAATAATATAGGTCAGCGTTTTAGTTCCAAGTATCTTCTGTTTGCGGATGATTTGAAACTTTTTAGAGCAATAGAGTCCAGTAAAGATTGTGAATTGCTTCAAAGGGACTTAAATATTTTAGAGACATGGTGCTTGAAAACTAACCTCAAGCTGAATGTTGCTAAGTGCTCATATATTATATTCAGTCGCAACAAGAGCGTTAACGAAGTTGAGTACAGAATTGGAGTGAGTAAATTGCAGAGGGTGAATGTAGTTAAAGATTTGGGATTATTTCTAGATAGTAGACTGCATTATGTTGATCATTATGATGCAATCATTAATAGGGGCCACCGAATGTTGGGTATGGTGGTAGGAATGTCCAAGGATTTTAATAATCTATGAGGTGTATCTTCATTGTTTGTGTGTTACGTAAGGTCAATAATGGAATACTGTAGTTTGATTTGGAGCCCATACTTTGATATACACAAAAAACCGTTTGGAGGCTGTTCAGGTAAAATTTTTAAAATATCTAGGGTATAGATTGGCACAGAGAGGGCTGCAGCTTGGCGTTGATGAGGTAAGGGAGTGTTATGGTTTGATCAAACTGGAGGACAGCAGACGATATTTTGAACTTCTTTTTTTCTATAAGGTAATAAATAATTTAATAATGTCCCCTGATATAATGGCTGGTTTTAATTTTAAGATACCACCTAGGAATCTCAGGAGGTGTCCACTGCTGTTCTCCAGGTTCTATAACACCCTACATGGTCAGAATATGCCAATTAGTAGAGTGGTTACTGCTGTTAATAGTCTCTAAGATCTTGATTATTTTGTCACGTCATTTAATGTATTTAGAAATAAGCTAAGAAGTCTGATTTTGTGATAGTAGTATTAAGCCATCTAATGTTTAATATTTAATAATGTATTTGACTGTAAATGTACAAATGATGGAACTGTTGAAATAACAATAAATAAATAAATAAACTGAATTTTTTTTGCAAATATGTTTGTTAATTATGTAAAAAGACGGATTTGTTGTTTTTTAATTTTTTTTCGTTCACACGACCTTTATTGGAAAATTCACCAATGAGAACAGTTTTCTGAATATATTTCATATTCTTATAGATATTGTGCAACTAAACCAGTTATAAATTTATTTTTATGAATCAATCCAATTGAAGAATAAAGTATCACACTGATAAAAACGAATCGTAGAGGTAGAGGTTCAATTTGACTGATTCATAATAATAAATTTATAACTGGTTTAATTGCATAATATTGATAAGAATATGAACTATATTGAAAAAATTGTTTTCACTGGTGAACTTTCTAATAAAGGTCGTGCAAATGAAAAAAAAAATATTAAAAAACAAGACTCAATATATATTTTCTTAATTTGGATTACTGATGTACTAAAACTGTCAATGTCTTTCCCCCACCAATAATAATCAATCTAATAACATTCTATTTAGAGGACGGCAAATTCTAGAGAATGTCCAAGAGTACATCTATTTAGGCCACGTCATGAAACTGGGCTAAGAAAATCAAACGGCGGATATAACAAGGAGAATAGGGCTGACATGGGCCGCCTTTGTAAAGTTGCAGTACGTATTAAGAGATAGAAACAGACCAATCAACCTTAAACGGAAAGTGTATAATACGTGTGTCTTGCCTGTTGCTACTTACAGCATGGAAACGATAACACTAACCAAACAAAACGCAAATAGGCTCCGAGTCACTCAACGCTCCATGGAGAGACAAATGTTAGGAATCTCGTTACGGGATAAAATACAAAATCAAGTAATAAGATCAAGAACCAAAGTAGTTGACGTCATTGAACGCATATCACGAGTAAAGTGGTAATGGGCGGGGCACATAGCTAGACAACAGCCCAATAGGTGGACGAGTAAATTACTGCAATGGCGACCGCGAGAAATGAACCAAAATCGTGGCAGGCCACAACGCAGATGGGTAGATGATATGACAGTTTGCTGGAAAAGACTGGCTCCGGAAGGCGAGAGACAGATCCCAGTGGAGGACCATCGGAGAGGCTTATGTCCAGGAGTGGACGTCAATGGGCTGAGAAAGAAGAAGAAGAACTTCTAGGATTAGTTGTAAATAAATTGTGATGACATTAAATTTGATAAAGTTTATTAAAAAGGAATCTTTGTACTTTATGCTGTTCACATAAAATATATAAATAATGCTGACAATATATACAAATATTGCATATTAAAAGTATCCAGCCTGATTTTATATGATATTAACAAAGGAAAGTTTGGAAAACATTGAATTTTTTGAAATAAAAGTATCTCAAGAATCGTTTTTAAACTTTCTCTACGGAATCGGTACTACTTTCCGCTGGGGATGACCAAATTACCGAGGCATACTCTAGATGCGGACTTACACTATAGTGCTTATAATTTAGTGATATTCTTAAATTCCTTGGTAATTCTAATTAAAAAACCTAACATCTTCTATGCCTCCTTTATAATGTGATCATAATGCAGATTAAAGCTAGGATTAGACTGTAGCATAACTCCGAGATCCTTGCAGTGGTCTGTGCCTTCCAATTTTTTACTGTTAATATTATATTCAAAATCAATTACATCTTGGAAGTCTAAAAAAAGTTGTCGTAACACTTGTCAATATTTAACAACATTCTATTCCTCGGAAACCATGAGACTACACTGTTAAGATATTAAAGTCATCTGCAAACAATAGACACTTGGAGCCTAAACATTGAGAAAAGTAATAGTGAAATATTACTTCCTTGCGGAACTCCATCCAAATATCTCACTGAAAGCTCCCCTCCTACACGAACAGCACATGGCCTTGAAGAAAGGTAAGCTCTCATTAATTTGTAGGAGCGTCGGGAAAAGCCAAAGTTGACAAGTTCCTGTAGAAAAAGATCGTTCTGACATACTTAACTACCGGCCTATATCTGACTTGTGCTTTGGTAAGGTCTTGGAGTAGCTGATTACAGATGATACTTCTTTCGCATTCCGTGGAATCATTTCGGAATATCAGCACGGATTTCAGTTTGGTAAATCATGTCAGACTAATTTGGCAGTTTATTCTAACTTTCGGAGTGTCGCCCTTGATCTTTCATTGCAGGTCGACTCGATTTACTTCGACTTCTGAAAGGCATTTGATTCGGTAAATCATCGCATTTTGTTGAACAAATTACAGCGATATAGAGTCGGACCACCGTTAATTTTTTGGATCGACAGCTATCTAACTGGTTGAACGCAAGTGGTCAGGTAGATTATCGCAAGAAATAAGGGTGCATTATGGGGTTCCGCAGGGGTTCCATCTAGGCCCTGTCCTGTTCTTGCTTTTCATCAATGACCTCACCTACATTTTCCAAGAGTGTTCCTGCCTTTTCTTTGCAGATGATTTAAAGATTTTCAACCGAGTGGTATGGCTCTATATTGCAGAATGAAATCTACAAATTGATTTCCTGTACAGGGTCCACGTTGCACCGATTAAGCGCAAATTTGTTAATTTCTTTCTCTATAAGTTAAAAATCGATCAAACACAGCTGCAGTACCACCAGCAGATATGTTTGCTTAGCTTCGATTCCTTGGAGAATAATAGAATTCAGCTCACTATTATGTTTGGACATAGATTATTGATGGATGTGGTTGATTGTCCTGATCTGCTGGTATTGCTTAGAATAGAATAGAATAAAATAGAATAGTTTATTCATGTTAGTCACAACAAGTGTATCATACGTCAAAGGTAGTATAAAATAAGTATAATAGAAATCTATATAAAAAGAAAAATTAAAAACAAAGATATACATTTTAAGATAAATTAAAAATACAAATACAGTTTAAAGATTAAAATTACATAAATCACATGGTTAAAGGAAAGCATACAAAATGCAAGTTACAAAATAAAAATATTAATAAACTATACACACTATGGCACAAGGCATCGTGTATTGAAAGTAGTTTAGACAAAGTGGTAATTTAAAAATTCTTCTGTGCTATAAAACGCATTTCGAACTAAAATATTCTTTATGGTTTTTTCAAAGTCACGTTCATCCATATACTTTATACTTTATTCACCTTTAAAATCAATTTACATTGACATTTAGGCACACCACATATCCAAACAAATTTACACTTAGGTACATCACATATCCAAAATATACAGTAAAATAACACTAGCAAGAGGAGGTCAAAGAATTAAAAACTAGTTACAAGAATAAATAATAAAAAATGATGACATACAACGTCAGCAACACACTCTCAATTTTGAGGACTTTAACAAATTTATTCTTAAAGTCATTGTCACTATTAGCAAACAAAGTCGAACATTTATTCACCTTTAACATCAATTAAGGTTGATGTAAAGTACGTCATATGGTCAGATATATATCAAAATTATTTATTTTATTTATTAATTTATTGAATACAGCATCCACAGCAGTTAAGCCAGTTACAGATACCTTTCTTAAAGTTAAAAACATTAAACTAACATTACTAGTTAAAATTATTGTCAATATTACATCTGAGCCTGAGAATCCAGCAATTTATGGTCAAGAATATCCTTATATCTACGTAAAGTAATACTACTTAAATCTACATCATTATACATTATACAATATGCATGCCACATTAGCTATACTTCTTAAAAATTAAAAGCTAGTTTCCTATAATAAAACAAGGAACAAAAACGGAACACATAATTTAAATCAACCATCGTATCACTTTAAGAATCCTCAAAATATTCCGCGAGTGAGTAGAAGCCCTTCCCAATTAAATATTTTCTTAATTTATTCTTAAAGCTATTGTAGTTATTGGCTGATTTGATAGTTTGAGGAAGTTTGTTGTATACACGAATAGGGTGATAATTGACAGATCTTTCAAAGCGAGTCGTATTGTGCGAGATGTAAAGTGAAACATTTGCATTCCGGGTGTTATACTGGTGGTAAGCCGAACTCGTTTCAAAACGTTTTATGTTGCTTTTAACGTAAAGACAACACTCAAAAACATATACACATACAAAAGTTAGTATTTTATGATTCTTAAAAACATCCGTACATGATTCTCTCCTTTTTAATATTATTAATATTTAATTTCTTCCAGTAATATACTGAAACATTTTATTGCCCAGTATCCTGCTCCAGTTTGGCACCTCTTTAACCTCCAGTAGGTAGGAACAATGTTTTGTTTGTGTCTAGTCTCATATGTGTGAATGTCATGGTGAGTTTTATAGGTCATAATATTTTTTTTTTAAATAACGGAGGTTTTCAAAAATATACTGTTCTGGAACTGTCAAGATTTTAAGATTTTGAAATGCCTCACGATAGTCATCTCTAAACTTAAGAGCTGTTAAAACTCTCACTACCTTACGTTGAAGGGCAAAGACTCGCCTGGCGTCTGCTGCGTGTCCCCATACCAAAATAGAATATGACAAGTGAGAGTGAAATAGAAAGAAATACGCAATCCTCAATGTCTCCCGAGACACACTGTAAGAGAGATTTCGCAGAAGGAAAAGATACTTATTTAATTTTTTGCATAATAGCTTGATGTGAGGTTCCCAAAGTAATTTTGGGTCCAAGTACACTCCCAAAAACCTAATATCGTTCTCATCCACTCCCTCATTCATATTTCCCAGATCTTTTGGTGAGAAGATGACCCTGTTGGTTTTGTTATTATTGAGGATAAACCTATTTGCTGCAAACCACTCTTCTGCTCTCTGTTGTGCCTTCATAGTACCTTCAAGCACCTCCCTTGCAGTACCAGCCATACAGGATATTGTGGTGTCATGGGCAAAAAATGTGTATTTCGCCCCAGAATCAATCTTGGGTAGATGATTTATATACAACAGAAACAATATTGGTCCCAATCCCGAGTCCTGAGGAACTCTTATATTTAAAACACTTTCCGCCGAGGACACTCCGCACGATTTGGACTCTGTCTTTTAGATAAGATCTAATAAGGTTAATGTTGTTAAAAGAGAAATTGTGTTTTGTAAGTTTTTGCAAGAGAATACCATAAGTCTACACAGTCAAAAGCTTTACCAAGATCGCAGAGAAGGACTGACCTATATTCAATTCGGTGGAATGATTCCTGATGCTTAATTTTCGTGTCCCTGCTCGACTAACCAGGCAGCAAAATGGATTCTCGCCGTATTTTAGCCGGACTGATATAGGCAGGAATCGCTTCGTTAATAGACTTATGGACTACTACAATACATTTCTGTCTTGTCAATTTGATTTTTGCTGATCTTCTGTGTCCTTCAAGATAACAGTGAGATTGACCTTGAATAGCGTACCTGGCCGTTGACTGTGAATGCTTTTACTCTTAAGTATTTTGTTTAGCTGATTCTAGTGTACTGTTATGATTATAAGAGTTTTATTTTGTTAAATTATTTACATGGTAATTGTTTATATTTTTTAATTACTGTACTATTTGGGCAACTGAATTCATTTCCGAATGTCTCGGGCAACATATTAGATTTGGTGTTTAGCAGTAGCTCAGATGTTAAATTGTCATTTCTACAGAATCCATTACGCGTTGTGATGTTTTTCATCCAGCTACACATTTAGAAATTCCGCTACCGACAAAATTGGATGAACTTAATTTTGAATATTACCATAATGATTTTAAACACTGCAATTATTTGGAAATGAACTTTTTCTTGGTAAATTTTGACTGTTCCTCATTAATGACACAAAATAATGTTGATTTAATATTAAATACGTTTTATCAGTGTTTGAATTGTTGCTTTGATATCTATGTCCCTGAAGCTAATGCAAAAAATAAAAAATTTCCGCCATGGTACAGTCCAGAATTGAAGTCTCTGATTTTTGAAAAAAAGAAAGCTCATAAACAATATAAAATTTCCAATTCCAATTCTGATTACATTTTATTTTCAGAGTTACGTAAACTATGTAAGTGCACATATAAATACAATTATCAAAACCATATATCTGGCATTGAAGACTCTATAAAGTCTGACAGTAGGTTTTTCTGGAGGTATGTTAATGCCAAGAATATGAAATTTTCTCTTCCTAGTAGTATATCCCATAATAATGTTAGAGCGGAAGACTCAACCGCTATAGCAAAGCTCTTAGAGCTCCATAGTCGACACGCATGAGCATTGTGAGACCCGTACTTTTAATTACATGAAAACTGTAAACCTTAGTTTTCTTCAAATTGAGTCGGTGAACGTGTTTAATGCAATAGATCACTTGAACAGTAAATTGGGTATCGGACTCGACGGAATACCAGTCATATTTGTTAAGAATTGTCAGGGTGTTTTGTCTAGTCTTGGCTCAGATTTTTAATATCTCTTTATCAAGGGGTGTTTTCCCAAAAGTATGGAAAACTACTTACATTACGCCAATCCATAAGAATGGACACAGAGCTAACGTCGAAAATTATCGTGAAATTTCAAAATTTTCACTATTTAGTAAGATTTTTGAGGGTATTGTATACCAAAAGATGTGTCCTCTTTTTAGGCATGTGTTAGCAACTTCACTGTATGGCTTTATGGCAGGTCGATGGACTACTACTAATCTGCTTGTTTATAAGCAGTACTTGGTGGAGGCTTTGGAGGGAAGGTGTCAAGTGGATGCTATTTACACTGACTTCTCCAAAGCTTTCGATAAGGTTAACTATCAACTTCTTATTTACAAGGTGGAAGGCTTGGGCATCCATGGATCATTTCTACAATAGATAAATAGTTACCTGTCTGATAGAGTACAGCGAGTAAAAATTAATAACTGTGAATCATCTGATATATGTATTGCCTCTGGTGTTCCTTAGGGTGCTCACCTCGCTCCGCTCCTTTTTAACTGCTTTATTAACGATATTGAGGACATCATAACTTTCAGTAGATGTCTTCTTTATGCAGATGATTTAAAGATATTTCGGGTTGTCGGGAGTAGCAACGATTGCGAGGGCATTCAGCAAGATCTAGCTCGATTCTCTGAATGGTGTAAGTTAAATTTTATGTATCTCAATGTTAATAAATGCTCCATTATAAGTTTTTATCGTAAAAGGGATTGGATAACTTTTGATTACTTTCTATATATAATAACATGATTAATCGTGTTGAATGTGTGTAGGATATGGGTGTTACATTTGATCGGACTTTTTGCTTCCACACACATATTGATAATATTGTGAACAGGGGTTTGAAGTTGCTCGGGTCTGTAAATGATGATACTGCCGATGCTTTCAGGTTGCAACCATTGTGTGTGGGACGCATATATCTTGACCTCATTCTACTTTATAAGACTTTTAACTCTTGTATTGATTCTCCTGAACTACTCTATAATACTGGATTATCGGTTCCTCAAAGAGCTTTTAGGGCGCACAATTTGTTTGATGTGATATATCACCGAACGAATTATGGCATCAACAGTCATATTTCACGAATATGTAGGGAAATGAATTCAGTTCCTACCGAGATTGATATTTTTCATTCCCCAGTTAATGTCTTTAAATTAGAAATTTTACAATTCTTGAAAAACTAGTTAAGATTGCCAACTGTCCATACTTGTCTTTTAAAGCACTTTAATGCATACTTTAAAATAGTGTTTGTATTTTTATTTTTTGAAATGGATTGTATTTCTTTGATCCGTTAATTTACTATTATTTGATAATTTGGTTGTTATTTAACAGAAAAATGTCAAATTTTTAAGTAGTTCTACTAAAACCGTTGTCCTATGCTATATGCATTAATTAAACTTTGGTCTTTCAAGACTTGCAATTTATAATACACTTTGTCAAGACGTACACTTGCTGCTTGCCTTATTATATTTCAACCATTTTCTGTACTAGTAACCTTTCTTTCATTCTTTTCACGAATAATACAAAGCTTTAAATTAATTAGGTCACTCATCATAAAAAATTTATTAAATAAGTAAAAACCTTATATACAAAAAACTAACGACTGTTCATAATGTTCTGAAACAGTATACATTGATGCAGGTTTAAACAAGTCAAAAATCAAAACAAACAAAAAATAGTTTGCTAAAAAGCGCGAGTAAATAATAGAAAAACTTAACGCAATGCAGAAAACCTATATTGTAGGCTTATTTTGGATATCATGGTCTCGCAAGGTGTCTGCTAGTAGGCTTCCCTCCACACACCCCATGGGATGGCGCATATAAAAGAGGCCGAAAGCCATTTGCTTATACCCGAAATAAACAATTAAGACGTAACTTTTTCGTATGGCATGTTTGTACCTTGTAAATGCTGATTCAAACTTTCGATTGCTGGCAAGAGTCAAAAGTCAATACCATTCAAAAATCACATTTTTGAATTGTTTAACATCAATTATCTCGGAAACTAATAGTCCTACATAAAAGTTAGTAAGGGTCTTTTTTGCTTAAAATCACTGAAAGAACACGACTCGATAGTTGGTTTTGTGAAAATTACATTTTTTATGGTTTAAACAATTATTTGTTTATAACAATCTTATCCCCACCTGGACAAAATTCCACTCTAAAAATTATTGTTCAAAATACATTAAAAAACTTGGGTGGGTTCATATATATTAAAGGAGCCACTGCGGAGCCCCTGGCCCCTACACTATAATTAGGAAAGGATTTTTGAACAAAAAAGGAAGGAAATGTCAAAAGAGAATGACGAGTCCAAACAAAACCTGTGCAACTTTAAGAAAAATGTGCTATAGTTCAGAATGTTCATGTCTTTTAGTGAAAGTGGCAAATTCTAATGGAATAGATCAGAAAATACACAAAAATTACAAGGGTAAGTTTTTTTGAAAAGAAATATGCAAGATCATCAAAAAAAAATCATATTTGTGTTCTAAGACTGGAAAATAAGAGGTATATAAAAAATCATCAAAAAATTCGGTATTTCCACTTTTCCGAATAATTACCAAAATTTTTAGATTATTCTTTAAATAACTGCTGTATAGAGAAAGCCCATAATATAATACAAAGTATGACAATGATGTTACATTTGTTAGACTGAACTAACAGTTCTATACTAGGTTTGCCTAAGCTTCAAATGAAATTAAATGCTTTAACATACAGAGAAAATGACAAAGAACTTGTGTGTTTATGAAATATTGAAAAAAGAAACCTTAAATGGGATATATAAACTTAAAAACAATTTATTAATTAAACTAAAAAGTAGTTATTAATTTTCAGACACAAAACATTGTAATGCGTTTATTTCTATTGGGACTAAACATGAGGACAACCCAAATGAAACATTTAGATATGGATACTTCATATTACAACTACAAAAAAAACAAACAGCTGTGCTTCAGATAAGTTTGGAAACCTCTACTTCTGGTGACTCAGTGATAAACTTGGTGATAAAATAGTTAAATGCAATTTAGAAAACAACTTATGATAAACAATAAAATATCAGTACTACTTTATATGGT
Organism: Diaprepes abbreviatus; assembly: GCA_034092305.1. NCBI lineage: Eukaryota > Metazoa > Arthropoda > Insecta > Coleoptera > Curculionidae > Diaprepes > Diaprepes abbreviatus. The sequence continues at coordinate 1,536,343 of JASJET010000203.1, read as the reverse complement.
TTTTAATAGGGCATTTTATTTACTCATTCATGACTTCACGTTTAGGTCATTGACCTAGTTACGGTCATCAATCATGAAACTATCATAATTATGGATAATTTTATGATTTCAAACATAAATAACAAATAAGGCAAGATTCCCTGGAACTGTCAAATAAAAACATTATGACAGTTAGTCACACAAAATAAAAACACCGGGTTGTCAGTTCCTAAAAAGGGGTCATAAAGGTAATTTATGGGAATAGGACTAAATTACTGACTATTTCGGGAAGTTTACGCAATTTTTATCGGCAAATTTACCAGGATGAATTATGACACAGCTGTCGCGGCCATATTGAGTCTTTTTACGTCACAATTCGAGGCCTTCGCCACAGGTGGACTGCCTAAAAAAATTTTTGGGGTACCTACCTGATGTAAGGCTGTAAGCCCGTCTACATTCGCTGTGTTTATGTCAGCCCCTTTTTCCAATAATTTAAGGACTTCTTCTTTGTCGCCAGCGGCGCACGCGGCCAAAAATACACAGCCTGAAGAGAACTTCACTTTCCGAGATTTTTGTTTCGGCGACACTGGCTCGCGGTTTGTGTCCGATTCTTCCCATCTTTTTAGCTGCTCGGCCCTCTTAAACAGGGCGGAATTCGACCGGGTCTCCAGGGACATGATTATTTAACACTTTTTTAGAGTCCACGGTCCGACACCATTACGATTTTTACAAAAGAAACGATTTCTTTTTTCATTTGACAGTCAGAGGGTGCGGTTGACTAAAATAAACTACAGTAACTTTATACTACCACAGTGGTGATAATTAATAATCTTTTTTTGCTTCAAATTTTTAATATTATATTAGGTGGTATGCTTTAAATTATCATAGGTTTAGAATATAAATTTAATTCGAATTTCTTAATTAAAAAAAGTTATATCCTCTACAAGAAAACATTCAAAAATTAACTTAATTTTAAACCTTACTTAAACCGCTCGCGAAACTGATTGAAAGACTAGGTTTTTATATTATTCTTGCCTTATAATGATCGATGACAGGATTACCATGAGAGTTTTGCTTTGTTTTTTTTTGTAGTATATTACCGGTAGTAGAAACCCAGCAATCGAAGAGTTTCATAATTACTGTCGTCGCTATAGACATAAAATAATTATCAAATTAAAATTCTAAGCATCACCTAGTAGTTTGACCTAGTATTAACTATTACTAAATTAAATCCTAAAAGCTTAAAATCTGCTTTGAGTAGTGATATTAGACTATGACAGTTATGACAGCAATTATTATTGTTGTTTAGTTTTGACTGAACGTGTATTCACTAATGAAAGTAACGCAATAATGTTTCGCGCGCGTTGAGTGACAAAGAGAAAGAGAGGGCGAATATGGGAAGATACTGTCTCTCTCGCTCCGAAGAAGTTTTTTCATTGACGAAGTATACTTTTCTTTGGTTTTGTTCTCCACCCTCATCGAAACGCGCCCAGACCAATCGCGTTTCGGAGTTATATCCTCCTCCCTTATTTAACATATGGTCTCCTATTTATTCCATATCAAAAAGAAATGGTTTTAAATTTAGGATTTGGTGAATGCGCCGGGGATAAAATGGTGATGAAATTACAATACGCAGAATAGCAGAGACAGAGATAGGACAGGACACTATCACTCTTTGCACCACCAGAGGATGCCCTCAGGGGGTAGCAGCCTCTCCACTTATATGGAGCTTAATTGTAAACCAACTTCTCTGTGATCTCACTGACCTCGGCATATCTTGTCAGGGCTATGACGATGACGCGATCGTTATCGCAAGAGCAAAATTTGAGAATGCCCTGTAACATACTTCAAAGAGGGCTTCAATACACTAAAGAACAGTGCCAGATGATGGGACTAAACAGCAACCCCACCAAAACCACCCTATTAGTCTTCATAAGGAAAGTGTGGACGTGTTTAATGCAATAGATCACTTGAACAGTAAATTGGGTACCGGACCCGACAGGACACCAGTCATATTTGTTAAGAATTGTCAGGGTATTTTGTCTGCAGTGTTGGCTCAGATTTTTAATATTTCTTTATCAACGGGTGTTTTCCCAAAAGTGTGGAAAACTACTTACATTACGCCAATTCATAAGAATGGAGACAGAGCTAATGTCGAAAATTATCGTGGAATTCCGAAATTCTCACTATTTAGTAAGATTTTTGAGGGTATTGTTTACCAAAAGATGTGTCCTCTTTTTAGGCATGTGTTGGCAACTTCACAGCATGGCTTTATGGCAGGTCGATCGACTACTACTAATCTGCTTGTCTATGAGCAGTACTTGGTGGAGGCTTTGGAGGGGAGGTGTCAGATGGATGCTATTTACACTGACTTCTCCAAGGCTTTCGACAAAGTTAACCACCAACTTCTTATTTACAAGCTGGAAGGCCTGGGCATACACGGATCATTTCTACAATCCTGTCTGGTAGAGTACAGCGAGTAAAAATTAATAACTGTGAATCATCTGGTATATGTGTTACCTCTGGTGTTCCTCAGGGTGCTCACCTCGCTCTACTCCTTTTTAACTGCTTTATTAACGATATTGAGGACATCATAACTTCCCGTAGATGCCTTCTTTATGCAGATGATTTAAAGATATTTCGGATTGTCAGGAGTAGCAACGATTGCGAAGGCATTCAACAGGATCTAGCTCGATTCTCTGAATGGTGTAAATTAAATTTTATACACCTCAATGTTATTAAATGCTCCATTATAAGTTTTTATCGTAAAAGGGATTGGATAACTTTTGATTACTTTCTTGATAATAACATGATTAATCGTGTTGAATGTGTGAAGGATCTGGGTGTTACATTTGATTGGGCCCTTTGCTTCGACACACATATTGATAATATTGTGAACAGGGGTTTGAAGTTGCTCGGGTTTGTGAAGAGAATGCTAACAGATTTTAATAGAGTAGACTGTTTTAAAGTGATATCCTACTCTGTAGTTCGATCAACCTGAGAATATGCGTCCCAAGTTTGGTCACCTCATTATTTTACATACAAAGAAAAAGTAGAAAGAGTACAAAAGTTTCATTGCCTTTAAACAGTGAATGTAGCAGGAGCGGTCTGTATATGATGATACTGCCGATGCTTTGGGGTTGTTACCATTGTGTGTGAGACGCATATATCTTGACCTCGTTCTACTTTATAAGACTGTTAACTCTTGTATGGATTCTCCTGAACTACTCAATAATATTGGATTATCGGTTCCTCAAAGAGCTTTTAGAGCGCACAATTTATTTGATGTGATATATCACCGAACGAATTATGGCATTAACAATCCTATTTCTCGAATGTGCAGGGAAATGAATTCAGTTCCTACCAAGATTGATATTTTTCGTTTGCCAATTAATGTCTTTAAATTAAAAATTTTACAATTCTTGAAAATAGTATTTGTATTTTTTATTTTTGAAATGGATTGTATTTATTTGATCCGTTATATAGTTATTATTATTATGAATGATTTACAAGCCAGACGGCTTCGCACTCCCTCCAGGGATTATTCACTCATACCAGGCACACAAAGGTACCAGAAGTATGAAGCTCTGTGGGAACCCTTTCCATGTTATCGGGTCCTAGGTGACGTGGTCTGATGTATTACCCATGAACTTTCGGACGGTTCGCGCGGTTGCTAGGAGAGTTGCTTTCTGCATCGGTTTATACAGATGCTCACTAAGACCCAGTCCCTTGATGTTCTGCAGGAGGTTCTTCGGTATCACTCCAGTTGTTGAGAGTATTATGGGAATCGTTTGGACGCTGTTCATTGCCCATTGTCTTCGGATTTGCACCTCCAGATCTCTGTATTTGGCGATCTTCTCGTTGTATTTTGGTCTTAGGTTGTTGTTGTTAGGTACAGCGATGTCGATTAGTGTAGTTCGCCTAGAAATTTTATCTATTAGTATAATATCTGGTCTATTATGAGCAACTGTTTGATCCGTCAGAACCGTTCGGTCCCAATATAACTTGAACTGGTTGTTCTCAAGAATAGGCTCTGGATTGTACTTGTAATAAGGCACTCTTCCTACCTGTAATAGGTTCAATTTTTCTGCTAACTCTTGGTGGAGTATCTTAGCGGCTGAGTCGTGTCTTTCCTTATACTCGGTTGCGGCAAACGCTTGGCATCCTCCAGTTATGTGCTGGACCGTCTCCGATGTTCGACAGCCATATCTGCACTGGTCATTCTCTATTGAGGGATCTCTAATGATGAACTTCCGGTAGTTCTTCGTCGGAATAACCTGGTCTTGGATAGCCAACAAGAAGCCCTCCGTTTCCGGAAACATCTGTCCTGAAATCAACCAGTAGTTCGACGCTGAGTTGTCGACATTGTCCTGATTGACCTCATTTGGATGCCGTCCATGAAGTGGCTTCCGTAACCAGGTTTGTAACTTCTCTTGGTCTGTTTGGTGGTGAGAAGTAATATCTTGTTCCCTCAACTGTAGCGGTGTTGAATCGTCTGCCTCGCATATTGCTCGATGTAGTGTGGAAGAGTCCGCCAACCTGTGGAAATATGAACGTAAGTTTATTATTTGTTGATCGAGCTGTTTACCAATATCCACCAATCCTCTTCCTCCTTGGTGTCTTGGAAGCATTGTACGTTCAATGGCACTCCGAGGGTGATGTTTTTGTGCTTTTGTTAGGAGTGTCCTTATTTTTCTTTGCAGGTTTTGGATGTCCGTCCTGCTCCACTTTACAATTCCAAAAGAGTAGCTCAGCGCAGAGCAAGCATACGTGTTGAGCGCCTTAACCAAATTTCTACTATTTAAATTAGTTCTTAATACCCGCCTTACCCTCCTGACAAATTCGGCTGTCAATTCGGCCTTCATAGTGCCATGGTCAATTCTTTTAGCCTGTTTCATACCTAGATATTTGTATGTTTGGTCTGCTTCCATTGCAGCTATAGTTTCACCGTTCTGCATTTCAAAAGCCCCCGGTTGTATCTTCCCTTTAACGATGTTCAAAATACGGCACTTGTCAAGTCCAAATTGCATTCCGATATCCCCGGAGAACTCCTCTACAATTTTAAGCATTTGTTCCAGCTGGCTTCTGGTAGAAGCCATCAGTTTAAGATCATCCATGTATAGAAGATGATTCACTCTGACTATCTCTTCGTTGTTGTTTCTAACACTAAAGCCGTGTCTGGTGGAGTTCAAACGGCGTGATAGTGGGTTCATTGCAAGGCAGAACCACAATGGGCTAAGTGAATCGCCTTGAAATATTCCTCTTCGTATCGGAATGGTGTTAGTTTCGATGGTGTCGCTGGATGGCACTTGCAATTGGATCCTAGTTCTCCAGGTTGACATGATGCGTTCTAAAAAGGAAACAAAATTATTATCGACCCTGTACATTCTCAATATAGTTTTGAGCCACTCATGTGGTACTGAGTCGAAGGCCTTCTTATAATCCACGTAGGCAGCAAAGAGGTTTCTTCGGTTGGTACAGGCTTGGTTACATATGACAGAGTCAACAATCAATTGTTCCTTGCATCCCATTGCTCCCCTCGTGCATCCTTTCTGTTGAGTTGCAATGATGTTATTTTGCTCACAGTGTGCATAGATGCGTTGGGTCAAGCAGGAGGTCATCACCTTATACAGTGTGGGTAGGCAGGTGATTGGCCTATACTTAGCTGGGTCCTGTGTGTTGTGTTGGTCCTTTGGTAGGAGGTACGTAATACCTTCGGTCAAGAACAATGGCATTTTTGCTGGGTTAAGAAAAACATCATTAATAAGATTAGCCAGCTGATGGTGCATACACCAGAACTTTTTGAGCCAGTAGTTCTGGATCCCGTCGAGACCTGGAGCTTTCCAGTTATGGGATTCCTTGATTATTCTTGAAATTTCCTCGGTGGTAAATGGCTCAAACTGCATCTGGCTGTATTCTTGGCAGATTTGGTGTTCTTCATTGATCCAGCCAGCTGCGATGTTACAATCGGCTGGTGTGGAAAGTTGGTTTCCCCAGAACTCTTCTACCTGCTCTCTATTGGGATATCTATTATCTGCTATATTAGGTGGAGAGTTTAGCTTACGGTAGAAAGTCCTTTCTGATCGTTGGAAGAGCGCATTGTCTCGTTTTCGATTATTGCTGGTCTTGTACCTCTTTAGCCGTCCTGCAATAACAGAGAGCTTCTGTTTCAGCGAGTCAAGGCATTGCTGAGCAGTGACATTCGCTGGATCTTGTTGCGAATGATATCGGACACGACTCATGATTTCTTCAACTCGCCTTTGCAGTCGACTAGTTCTTGTGCCCCTGATGTACTCCGTCAGCTGTCCTATATCTATTCGAAGACTCTCTATTTTCTTGTTTAGACGTCTTTCCCATGGTGGTATGTTGGGTTCTGTCCTTGCTGATCGACGCTCTGTTGTAACTTTAATTTCTAGAGCTCTAGCTATAGCAGTCGCGGCACAGTAGATGGTCATATGTAAGGACTCCAGAGTGTAGGCATCTGAAACATAAGCTGGTAAAATCCGATTGTTCATGATGTCTAACATGGCACCCAGTTTTTTGGATGAATTAATTTTTGGCAGTGCCGGTCTTCTTAACGGATTGCTTCCATCATACTCCAACACCGCAGCACTCATTTCCGTTGACAATTTCTGATAAAAGAGTTCAGTGTTGTCCTGTTGGGCTTCGTCATTTAGCTGTTCCTGTTGTTCTTGGACCTCAGGTTCCGGTTGTGGCTCAGGTTCAGCAATTAGATTGTTGTTATTGTCAGTGCCTCTGATCTCACGTTCAATTTCCTCTTTGATGATATTAAGCCGAGCTTCAGGAATTAGGCTGTTTCGGAGAATAACTCTATATTGGTCAGCTATTCTCTGCTGGGACACTTGCATGTGTGGGTACTCCCTGCAAAATTCGGCATGTAGTTGTTGTCTGTAGCCGATCATTTCTCGTCCCAGTTGAGTCACCCTATAAAAAATGCGCATTATTGTCTCGTTCATGGACACAGTCCATTTCATGCGCTGTCTTGGTCGTCCCGCTTGAGTAAGAGCTTGTTGGGGTTCCCGCACAGCATCTTCGGCGGGTAGAGCTCTTGGAGTTATCTGACCCTCGTGTTGATGTAGTTGTTGTTGCCTGTCCACAGCGATGTCAGCTCTCATGTCGTTGTCTGGTTGTTCTTGAGTCTCTGGGTCTGGCTGTGGCGCAGGTTCTGGGGTTTATTCATTGTTATCATCGGTACTTCTTCTCTCTCGTTCTATTTCCGTTTTGATGATGTTAAGTCGCGCTTCTGAGATTAGTTGATTTCGGAGAATAGCTCTGTATTGATCTGCTATTCTCTGTTGTGACACTTGTAGGTGTGGATATTTCCTACAAAATTCGGCATGAAGCTGTTGTCTATAGCCGATCGTTTCTCGTCCTAGTTCAGTCACCCTATAAAAAATGCGCATTACTGTTTCATTCATGGATGTTGTCCATTTCATGCGCTGTCTCGGAAGTCCCGCCTGAGTGAGCGCTGGCTGAGGTTCCTGCGCAGCACCTTCGAAGGGTGGAGGTCTCGTTGTTGTTTGGCTCCCATGCTGTTGTTGGGCTGTAGCTTCTTGTGCGACAGGGGTTCGCCTCCTTAACACTCTGCCACTTGAAGTTTGTGATGTCGATATATTGCTCCCCCCAGAATCCATGGAGCAGACCGCTTCTGCGGTGTGGGATTGTGGACCATGGGTCCTACCCACCTGGGGTACATTATGTTTTGCAGTCGACATTTCATTATTTCTCTCCCCATTTAATCGCCTCCTACGATTGGTTGAGGGAAACCCTGGATCTATTCGTTGCCGGGTCCAGTCGGAAAGCTGAAAGAAAGTGGCTCCTAAGGAATTATGTAGGAATTGAGTGTAAGTGGGTCAGGGCAGAGGAAGGTTTAAAAGGTAAAGAAAGGAAATGGTTAAAGGTCAGCGGATAACTGGCGTTGCTGGCTGTACTGTCTACGCATTACAGTAGCGACAAGTATACTGCTGGGTGCAGCACACTGCCGGCCAGACAGGTTTATTATTATTATTATTAAATATTTGGAACTGATCCTAGAGAACAAACTCCTTTGGAATAAGCATGAAAAAGAAGTAACCTACAAAAGTCTTGATGATCTGTAGAAACTTTGCGGGAAAAAGACGGGGTACAAACCCAAAAATCCTGCAATGGATGTACACTGCAATAGTGAGATCAATCATCCCAAATGGGGCAGTAATCTGGGGCAAAAGAATCAGTCTGGCTAATACGAGAGTTAACTTCTCGAAAGTTCAAAGACTGGCCTGTGCATGTATAACCGGGGCAATGAATACCTGCCCAACGGCCGCCATGAAAGTAATCCTACACCTGACACCTCTACATATATTTCTAGAGAACATGGCGAAGAGGACGATTTATAGGATGATGAGAGATGAGGTCATAAAACGAAAGCTCAATCTCTTATCCAAAAATCAACCAATCTAGGACATGCCCCAAGATGAAATGAAAAAAAAAATCAATTTTGTAACAAACTTCAGCCCAAAGTTAAGTCGCAAGAGCGAATGAGACAGAAACACCATTGAAAGGCTCAGCAAGAAATCCAATATATGATATACAGATGGCTCCACAACAACGAAAGGAACTGGAGTAGGAGTGTATGGACTCACCACCGACAAGATTGCCAGATTGCTCGGAAAATTAAACAATCGGACAATTTTAAACACATGTAAGAAAGTTGCACAATGTTTGAGGTCTCCAAAGGACGCAATGCCATTTCAAACAGAAGGCGTTTACAAGATACCTTGCTCTTGTGGTAAAGTGTATGTAGGTGAAACAGGACAGTCTATATCCACTGGGCTTAAGGAACATGAAAGATGTACAAAAACGAAACAAATTGTACAATCTGCAGTAGCTGAACAACAGCATTGCTCATATCACACTTTTAATGTAAAAGAAAATAAGGTAAAAGCATTAGTGTCTGGTTTCTTTAAACGTAAAATCAGAGAATTAATCGAAATTTGTAAATATCCAAATAATATTAATAGAGATGCAGGTTACAGTCTACATCACACGTATAAATAATAGTATATTAACGGATCAAATAAATACAATCTATTTAAAAATAAAAATACAATCCCTATTTAAAACAGAATCAGAATTAAGAAACTTACAAATTTAAGAATGCATTAAAGTGCTTCGAAAGACAAGTATTGACAGTTGACAATATTAACTAGTTTTTCAAGAATTGCAATATTTTTAATTTAAAGACATTAACTGGCAAGTGAAAAATATCAATGTCAGTAGAAACTGAATTCATTTCCCTACACGTTCGAGAAATAGGACTGTTAATGCCATAATTCGTTCGGTAATATATCACCTTAAACAAATCGTGCGCTCTAAAAGCTCTTTGAGGAACCGATAATTCAATATTATTGAGTAGTTCAGGAGAATCAATACAAGAGTTGACAATCTTATAAAGTAGAACGAGGTCAAGATATATGCGCCTCATACACAATGGTAGCAACCTCAAAGCATCGGCAGTATCATCATATAAAGACCGCTCCTGCTGCATTCACTGTTTAAAGGCAATGAAACTTAAAACTTTCTTTGTACTCTTTCCACTTTTTCTTTGTATGTAAAATAATGAGGCGACCAAACTTGGGACTCATATTCCAAGACTGATCGAACTACAGAGCAGATTATCACCTTAAAACAGTCTACATTATTAAAATCTGCAAGCATTCTCTTCACAAACCCGAGCAACTTCAAACTTTTGTTCACAATATTATCAATATGTGTGTCGAAGCGAAGGGCTCTATCAAATGTAACACCCAGATCCTTCACACAGTCAACACGATTAATCGTGTTATTATTAAGAAAGTAATCAAAAGTTATCTAATCCCTTTTACGATAAAAACTTATAATGGAGCATTTATTAATATTGAGGTGCATAAAATTTAATTTACACCATTCAGAGAATCGAGTTAGATCCCGCTGAATGCCCTTGCAGTCGTTGCTACTCCCGACAACCCGAAATATCTTTAAATCATCTGCATAAAGAAGACATCTACTGAAAGTTATGATGTCCTCAATATCGTTAATAAATGAGTTAAAAAGGAGCGGGGCAAGGTGAGCACCCTGAGGAACACCAGAGGTAACATCTATATCAGAAGATTCACAGTTGTTAATTTTTACTCGCTGTACTCTATCAGACAGGTAACTATTTAACCACTGTATAAATGATCCATGGATGCCCAAGCCTTCCAGCTTGTAAATAAGAAGTTGATGGTTAACTTTGTCGAAAGCTTTAGAGAAGTCAGTGTAAATAGCATCCACTTGACACCTCCCCTCCAGAGCCTCCACCAGGTACTGCTCTTAAACAAGCAGATTAGTAGTAGTTGATCGACCTGCCATAAAACCATGCTGTGAAGGCGCTAACACATGTCTAAAAAGAGGACACATCTTTTGGTAAACAATACCCTCAAAAATTTTACTAAATAGTGAAAAATATCGAAATTCCACGATAATTTTCGACGTTCGCTCTGTCTCCATTCTTATGGATTGGCGTAATGTAAGTAGTTTTCCATACTTTTGGAAAAACACCCGTTGATGAGATATTAAAAATCTGAGCCAACACTGCAGACAAAACACCCTGACAATTCTTAAGAAACATGACTGATATCCCGTCGGGACCAGTACCCAATTTACTGTTCAAGTGATCTATTGCATTAAACACGTCCACCGGCTCAACTTGAAGGAAACTAAGGTTTACAGTTTTTGTGTAATTAAAAGTACGGGTATCGCAATATTCATGCGTGTAGACAGTGGAGAAAAAAAGCTCTAAAGAGCTCTGCTGTAGTTGAGTCTTCCGCTGTAATATTATTATGTGACATACTACTAGGAAGAGAAAATAAATCAACGCTGAATCATGGTTCGCTGAGCACCAGTCGGGTATAAATACCAGGCTGTTGCTCCTCGATAGTCATTCAGTGTTCTAATCTCGTGAAGTAAAGATACTTGAAGATGCCTCGTGCAATCGTACGCGAAACGTCGGATAATTTCAATTTGACACAGTCTAAACCCAAGAACCATGATTTTCAACTTGACCAAAGCCGCGAAAGCTGTCGTTTTTTGTTATATAGCGTTTGTTCTTACATTGCCCCCAACACCCCTGGATAGGTCTTATCAATCTTGGAATTTACGTTACTATATTTACGTATGGCTTAGACTAAAGGTGTCCAAGATAAGGAGGGCCTTTATGGAAATCTCGGTAACAGAAACAGATATGGATATTGTTATATGGGGAAAAGTTGCGTAATTAAAGAAGCAACAATACGGTCCGAAATTTTTGATATCCTTTTTAGTGTTAAAGTTACTTTAAAAAACAGAATTTTCAGATTTTGAATTACATTATTTTCAGACGTTAATGGTTATTTATGTTAGAGCAAAACCGATAAAACTTTTTTATAATTTTTAATGAGCTTAAAGAAAACTTTATGGATTGCTTTGTTTGCCTTTTCGTCTTCGAACTACCATCATTAAGTTCAAATCATGTTTCTGATTTTCTAATGCCAAACTTTAAAATATCTTATTATTCTGAATTCAACAATGTATCTCACATTATAGCTTAATTAAATTTCGAATCTATTTTAACCATTATTTAGAAATTTTGCAAAATTAGGTTTATATAGCAAGATCAAAACTGTTTATTCGAAGTTTGTAGACGATGTTGAAGATTGACTAAAATGTGGTTGTCGGACTTGCAGTGTCTTTATTTTTGTTTATTTTTACGACGTTTCGATTAGGTTGTATCTCTAATCGTTATCAAGTATAAATTGTATATACGACTGTAGATAGAATTATGGGGATCGTCCGGACATTACTTATTCCCATTTTCTCGGATTTGTACCTTCAGGGTTTCTGTATTCGGCGATCTTGTCATTGTGTTTGTCTCTTAGGGTATTGTGTTAGGGATGACGACTTCTATTAGTGTTGCTCGCTTGAATGTTTTATCTACTAAATCGAGATTTGGCCTGTTATGTGCAACTGCATGATCCGTAAACACATTTTCATCTCAGTACAGTTTGAACTCATTGTTTTCCAATATAGCCTCCGGGCTGTATTCATAGTAGGGCACTTTTTCAACCTGCAACAGTTTGAATTTCTCTGCTAACTCTTGAAAGATGATCTTGGCGACTGAATCGTGTCTCTCCTTATTCTCTAATGTGACAAATGATTGGCATCCTCTTATTACATGTCCACGAACTTGATATGTTCGTGTACATGTTGGACATCCACTTCGGCATTGGTTAGTCTGGATTACGGGGTCTCTGATTATGTATTTCAGATAGTTTCTTGTTGGGATTACCTGATCTGATAGTTAGTAGGAAGCTGCCCAACCACTAGTTCGACGCTAATTTGTCTACATTTTCCTAATTGAGTTCATTTGGATGACGTCCATGAATGGCCTTCTGTAACGAGGCTTGAAGTTTCTCTTGGTCTGGTAGGTGATGAGAAGTCAGTTCGTGGTCCCTCAATCGCAGTGGTGTCGAGTCATCCTCTTTCATTGCTACAACTGTTTAACCATTCTGAATCTCAAATGCTCCTCATTTTATATTTCTTCTAGTTGTGTTTAAAATGCGACATTTATCAAAACCGAACAACATTCCTATATGCTCGAAGAACTCCTCCACAATTTTAAGCATTTGTTTCAACTGGTTTCTGGTAGCAGCCATAAATTTAAGATCATCCATATATACAGAAGATGAGCTAGTCTTACCACCTCTACATGAGTGTTTTTAATTCTGAAGCCGCATCTAGTGGAATTAAAACAGTGTGATAGTGGTTTCATGGCAAGGCAGAACCATAATGGGCTCAATGAACCAATATTTCCCTTCGTATTGGGATTGTATGTCTTAATGTTGTTGCTGAAAGGTATTTGCATTTTGATCCTAGTTCTCCAAGTTGACATGAGGTGCTCTAAAAAGGACAAAATATGTACATCGACACTATATATTCTCAGCATAGCAGCAAGCCAGTCATGTGGAACTGGGTAGAAAGCTTTTTGGTAATCCACATAAGCATTGAGAAGATAATTGGTTGATATTTGTGTAATATGCTGACCTTTTGGCAAGATATACTTAACTTTTTCTGTAGAAAACAATGATATTTTCTGTGGAGCAAGCAAAACATCAATAGTCATTTCTTGGTACATACTCCAAAACTTTTTAAGCTAGTAGTTCTGGACATGATCAGGATCCAAAGATTTTCAATTATGAAATCACATGACGATGCTAGTGATTTCCTCGGTGGTGAAGGACTCGAATTGCATCTGCCTATAATTCTAGCATACATGATGTTCAACATTAATGTTGCAGTGGGTGGTTGTAGCGAGTTGACTTCTCCACTTTTATTTGGGTACTTATTATCCGCCATATTTGGTAAAAAGTTTAACTTTCAATAAAAAGTCCTTTTTAATCGAACATTGTCTGATTTTCAGTTGTTGCTGGTTTTATATCCTTTTAACCGTCCCTAAACCACAGAAAGTTTTTGTTTTAGTGCATTGTTGAACAATGCTGTTTATGGGGTCCTGTTGCGAGTGGTATTGTACCCAATTCAATACTTCTTGTTATTGTCTCTGCCGTTTTCTCATTCTAGCATCTCTAAAATACTTTGTCAGTTGCTCTATGTCTTTCTGAAGATTTTCTATTTTTTATTAAAGATTTTCTCTCATTACGGTCTTTTCGCTGTCTCGTGGAGATTCTAACGTCCAAAGTTCTAGCTGTTGTAGTTACGGCGCAGTAGATTAGCAAATGTTCTAGTGTGTGAGCCTCTAAAGCATAAACTGGCAAGAGTCTGTTGTTTACGATATTTAATACAATTCCTACTTTTGAAATGATTTTACTCTTGGCAGTGGTTGCCTGCATAATGGGTTGATTTTATCATACTCCAACACTGCCTTACTCATTGCAGTGGATAGTTTCTGGGTAGCTATTCTCGTTCTTGAGAGAACGATCACTTGATGGAAAGTGGGCGTAGTTCTCACGAAAAACTATGAAACCGTATTCTGGGTAGCTTTTCTCGTTCACGAGAGAACGATCTTCTTGATGGAAAGTGGCCGTGGTTCTCACGAAAATGTAAGAAACCGTATTCTGAATACGTTTTCGTACTTTTTCGTGAGAACCACGCCCACTTTCCATCAAGATGATCGTTCTCTCAAGAACGAGAATAGGTACCCTGGTCGAGTTCAGCGATGTCTTCTCGAATATTGTTGTTTGGTTGTTCTCTCTCTCTCCCTCTCTCTCTCTCTCTCTCTCTCTCTCTCTCGATTTTTGGGATTAGTTTATTGCCGAAAATAGCCCTGTATTGGTTTGCTATTCTCTGTTGAGACACTTGTATGTGTGGTACTCCCTGCAAAATTAGGGGTGTAGTTGTTGTTTGTAGCCGAACATTTCCCGTCCTAGATGAGTTACTCTGTAAAAAATGGGTACTATTGACCAGGCGCGGATCCAAGGGGGGGGGGCGATCCCCCCGAGCTTGGAGTTCAGGAAAATAGACCCGATTTTGCCTCTTATACTATAGTTTATTCAAGAACTAGGGAGAGTTTTTCATTTTTTACCTTTTTTTCTTCGCAAACTACCTGTGTTCTTTAGTCCGGTGTCTTTGGCAAAATCTGTTAGACACATATATTTTCATAGGAATGGGTTGGAAATTTTATAATCAAAAATACTAGTCTATAATAATGGACTATTTGGGTTGGATAGCAATAGATATTTGGATGTGTGAAGTGTTAAAAAGGATTTTAATCCTTGTCATAGGCATCGGAAGGCGTCAAAAGGAGGTCTATTTTATCACTAAATATTTATGACATAGAGTATTATTTCAGTAAAAAACTTAAAATAAAAAGTTTTTATAATATTATTTTATTTCTTATGATTTTTTAATAATTCACATATATTAGAAAATATAGATAATTTTGACATATTTAACACAAATCACAATTGTAGTTTTATTATTTTTAATTTTGGCATAGAAACCGTTTTAGGCACATTCAGACTAAAACGTAGACTTTTTCTCTCAAAAAATTCTAAGTTATAATTTAAATACTTACAAAATACCCATTATCAAAAATACAAGAAGTTAAACATATATAAAAAAAATAAATTCGTCAATATAATATTAAAAATTTTTTGGGGCTATCGGTCATTTTATAATTAATTAAAAACATTTTTGGGATATTTGACGTTTCAGTTTTTTTATTTCTTAAACTATCTGTAGAATTACAATTAAACACTAAAAAGGGATTCAAATGTCATTAATTTTTATATGTTACAGAAAATTTAAATAATAAATTGTGTTAACGCTGGTAAACATTACGTATCTTATTCGTTATCAAAGTCAGTGAAGCTATCTTCGCTCAAATTAATTATAATTGATTCCTCTCTCACCGATCATGAGATCGAGTTTCCACAACTTATTTTATTCTTTTATTACATGGATTTTTCGCAATTATCTGCAGTAATTTTATTCAAAAAAATCTTTCAAAAGTCCAGTTAAATTATTAATTTTGTAAGTTGTGTTATTTCAGGCAACTCTACCTTTTATTTGAGAGAGATATTTCCTTCACCAACGGACATTTTCCGGACGATCTATAAGAACAGATTTCCTATCTGGTTTTTCCCAACAAAAATTAAGTTCTCTGAGCAATTTCCAGAGCTCAGTTCTTTTAATTTCAGGCAAATTCCGATCTTTATTGATTTTAATTAAAATTCTGTCGACGGTTGAGATCTGCTTCTCATAATAAAATGTATGTACAACTCCTTTTATTACAGTTTACATCTCTTCTTCCAACGAGGTTTTTCGTCTGTCTGTGATCGAATATAGCTTGGAATTACTAACAATTCCAGTCGTTTTTTTCTCCGTCAGTGTTCGGTACATGATAGATTTTCGAACTCCTGTTATATTGGAACACATCTCAACAGTAGATATTAATATCTTAAGGCATCATAAACATTCATCGTAATAAGTTTTTCGTTGAGGAAAAAATGCCCTCCATCTTTTGGGTATCTCACTAATCTCAAATAATATGTAAAAACAAGCACAAACAAAATCAATCACTAAGGACACATTGTAAGGTGTACTTTGCTCACTGACAGAAATTAAATTGAATTATCAGAAATTTTATTGTTGCAGCAAATTTATAAAAGCTTATAATATTTAAATATAATTAGATTTACGGCAGTTCTCAGTTACCGGGGGCACTGAAGCAGGTACGTTGGAGGTTTCGGTAATAGTTTTATTACTCTCTCTAGTTCTTGAATAGAGTATAGGAATGTGTATGCTTGCGATCGCCCCTCCCCTTCCCAAGGGCTTTGAGTTCAGGAACATAGAACCGATTCTGCCTTTTATATTAGGAATGTGTATGCTGCTGGCAACCCCCCCCCCCCCCATTGACAACTTTTCTTTTTTGCGATAACACCCCCCCCCCAGGAGCTTTGAACTCAGGAAAATAGACCCGATTCTGCCTCTTATACGAGGAATGTGTATGTTGATCGCATCTTCCCACCCCCTGTCGGAAACTTGTTTTTTCTTGTGATCGCCCCCCTCCTCTCCAAGAGCTTCAAATTCAAAAAAATAGCCCGTCCCTGCCTTTTACACTAGAAATGGGAATGTTGCTGGTGCCCCCCCCCCCCCAGGAGATAGGCTGGATCCGCCCCTGCTATTGACTCAGTTAAGACACAATTCATTTCATGCGCTGTCTTGGTCGTCACACGCGGTTTAGTAAGACTTAAGTATAGAACATTATATATGAAACATGTCTAGAATTTTACGTAAAAATCAAAAATGCAATAATATGTAGGGTGTTCCATTTAAAATAAGCTAGTTGACATCTACTTCCGGTATAACCAGAAGTGCCGCCTTCTTGAAAATATTTTAGCCGGCCATGCCCCCCATGCAGATTCTTCCTAATAGTTATCCCACAATCGATCGATAAAATTCCCGGAAAATCATCCTATATATATATATATATATATATATATATATATATATATATATATATATATATATTTATTTTCTTGTTTCTTGAACCATAGATTATATCATTTTTTTTTATTTTGTCTTTTCTTGGGTTTAGGTTCTATATTTAATAAATACATAAAAACTGTTTTGACGTTTCGCCTTTTATTTAAGGCATTTTCAAAATGTTTGCCTCCTAAAAATATATAATTAAATTACATCATATAAAAAACATATTCACAATTTTCGAAAAACAAACAAGACACTTAAATAATAGTTAAAACTTTAAAATCTCTTAAAAATACTTAATTTTACCGGTACGCACCCTGACATTTTGCTGTTTTATTTCTGAATAAATTTTAATTTTTGCATCCGTTTACTGAGGATACGTGGAATGCGAATGTGTTTTATTTTTTTAAATATTTTTTATATTTTACAATGCATAAAAAAACAAATATGGTATATGTTTGGTTTTATATTTAAGAGGATATTCCATTTTTAATTCTTATTTGACTGGATCGAATACTTAATGTTTAAATTAGGTTTGCGTAAATGTGGCTCAAATTTCCCATATCTGTTCTGTCGTTAACCGTGTTTTTATCTTTTTTAATTTCAATCATTTCTTTTATCTGTAATTTTTGGTAATTCATATCTTTGTTTTTTATAATGGTACTGTTATAATCAAAAGTGTGTTTTTCGTCCTGTGTGTGTTTGTTTGTTTAAACAAACAAACACACACAGGACGAAAAACACACTTTTGATTATAACAGTACCATTATAAAAAACAAAGATATGAATTACCAAAAATTACAGATAAAAGAAATGATTGAAATTAAAAAAGATAAAAACACGGTTAACGACAGAACAGATATGGGAAATTTGAGCCACATTTACGCAAACCTAATTTAAACATTAAGTATTCGATCCAGTCAAATAAGAATTAAAAATGGAATATCCTCTTAAATATAAAACCAAACATATACCATATTTGTTTTTTTATGCATTGTAAAATATAAAAAATATTTAAAAAAATAAAACACATTCGCATTCCACGTATCCTCAGTAAACGGAT
This sequence comes from Diaprepes abbreviatus, assembly GCA_034092305.1. NCBI lineage: Eukaryota > Metazoa > Arthropoda > Insecta > Coleoptera > Curculionidae > Diaprepes > Diaprepes abbreviatus. The sequence continues at coordinate 1,518,300 of JASJET010000203.1, read as the reverse complement.
GCAAAAATTAAAATTTATTCAGAAATAAAACAGCAAAATGTCAGGGTGCGTACCGGTAAAATTAAGTATTTTTAAGAGATTTTAAAGTTTTAACTATTATTTAAGTGTCTTGTTTGTTTTTCGAAAATTGTGAATATGTTTTTTATATGATGTAATTTAATTATATATTTTTAGGAGGCAAACATTTTGAAAATGCCTTAAATAAAAGGCGAAACGTCAAAACAGTTTTTATGTATTTATTAAATATAGAACCTAAACCCAAGAAAAGACAAAATAAAAAAAAAATGATATATATATATATATATATATATATATATATATATATATATATATATATATATATATATATATATAACACCAGTCAAAGAAACTGGAACAATTTTTCCATTAATAGATGGATTAGAAGAGTTACTATTGAGCGACCGGTAATATTACCAGATCTTAATCCATTGGACTTTTTTACTGGAGTCCCCTAAAACAAAGATTTTTGTAATATGGATCTTAAGAAACACATTTCCAAAATTACATAGATAACAGCGGAAAGGCTACGCATCCCAGCTTAGGGTTATATCGAAAAAAAAATGCTGAATATTTTCTAAATCAAAAAAATACCATAACAAATTGTTTTTGATTGTTCACATCTATCTCATTGTAATTGTTATGAAATGAATAAAATAACACTGCTCATAGAAATAACTACCACATATTATATTTAAAGTAATATATATTTATTTATTTAGTTTTTAAATAGACAATAATATATCACATAATATTTACTTAAAAACTATAGACAACTACAAGGGAAACGCTCTATATACAAAAATCCTTGTAGTTCACAGAAAACCTCAAACTTAATAATATATCATATGGATAAACTATTTCTATTTATTTCTAACTGATGGTTAAAAGTTTATGTTGTATTTTTTTTAAATCAATCTTTTTTGTCCTTTATTAGGCTATTTTAAACCATTTACGCAAATCTATTTGTCGGTTATCCAACACTCCCAGTTCAAAAATGTTATAAGTTAATATAATATAGTTTTATAAACACGCATCAATACAATTTTCTGTCATAAGTATAATTTTAGTTAAAACACCCAAATTTGGAAAATAATTTTTACTTTACAAAATGATTTTATTTGAAATACCTTTATATATATATATATATATATATATATATATATATATATATATATATATATATATATATATATATATATATATATATACAGTAAATGCATTTATGTGATACTATATGGCTAATTGCTATATTATTTTTATTTTACTTTGGGCTGTAAACAATTAGTCTGCCATTTTATGAATAATATAAATTTGTAATACAATGTTTAATATTTACATGCTTAAAAACCGAAGTTTAACCGCGAATCGAACGCGGGACTGCAGCGAGGTCATCACTCCGTATATGCTCTTTACAAATTCAATAGTATAAGCTGTGACAGATCGTTCAATGATTTACTTAAAATTGCTACAAGCCATATAAGAAAAAAATGGCTTAATGTAAATACAAAGTTAAATTTTTATTTATGTGTATGGCAGTTTTTGATTAATTTCAGACTGGGCGCAAAATGACAACTTTTTTCGGCTGGTGAATTTCCGCCAATGCGCCTGGTGTTTTTTTTTAAATATGCATCTGTTATATATGTACTTTTAAGAATTTCGAATGAGGTGTGTTTTTTTAATGAACTGTGTAACGATGTGTATAGATATGTAAACGTTAATAACATAAAACCGCGGCGCAACATTTCGTGTTGCACCACGAAGATACGGTGTGATCAAGTTCTGATTTTGTGCTAATAATCTTAGCATGAATCCAAAATGGATTACTGCGAGTCTCGGTCGAGCTACTCGCAAACAATAAAACTATAAAAAAATTGACTTCTTGTAACCCAAATGCATTTATTACCTCCTTTGAGACCCGCCGAAAACCCTCGAGATCAACAGAAATCGGAAAAATTCAAAGGAGCCCCCTCTAAGTTAGCATACTCGTCACGGGTGCGTCACGCGCTCGGCTCGCCATATTTAAATGCACCTTTAAAAACCCCTTCTGTTTGTAAAGATGTTCCATCCTTTAGTGACTTCAAACATTGTCCAATTTTCTTACATGTGTTGAAAATTGTCCGAAGGTGTGATTTTCGGAGTAATTTGGCAATATTGTCGGTGGTTCCGTGTATGTAAGGTAAGACAACACTGTCCATAGGTGGTACATTTTGTTGAGTAGTTGGGTTTTTATATTTATTAATAGAATGTCTAATATCTTCAGCGCAATATCCATTGACTCATAGAGCATTAGTCAGTCAGTCAGAAGTTAGGTTTTAGAGGAGCAACAGACAAGGCGTTTTCTTCACAAACTTCTATGAAGATTACAAGAACACTTATTTGTACAAAATTGAATTTTCTATGGGAACATTAAAAATTTCAATATACTTTTTTATAACAAAATAGGAGGCAAAAATTGTGACAAAAATATTTTTTTTGCACTTTTGCTCGTAACTTTTTTCAGAGCATAGATATGTACAGAAGGTTCTTCAGAGGTTAAAACTAGATATTATAACCTTTAAAATGCATTCCAGGTCAAATTGCTGCGATAAAAATTGACTGAGATATTGCGGTTTACACTTGGCTCATTTAGTCATTTGCAGCGTTGTTTTTGAGAATGGGGTGCAAAGTCATTAGTGTTTTCAATATACCTCAAAAATTAAGCGAAATTTGGAAAAATCGTGAAAGTACTTTTTTGTAGAAAATTTAATTTTCTATGGAAATATTAATACGAGGCAAAAACAAATTAAAAAAAGTGAACGATTTTTTTTTTGCATTTTTGCTCGTAACTTTCTTCTGAGTATAGATAGGTTTAGGACAACCTTCAGAGAAAAATCCAGACATTATAACCTTTTAAATGCACACCAGTTCAAATTTCTACGACAAGAATTGGCCAAGATATTGCGGTTCAAACTTAGCTTGTTTTGGCATTTGCAGGGTCGTTTTAGCACTTTTTTGTATGAAATTGAATTTTCCATAGACACAGTTTATTCAAAATCGAAATATAAGGCAAAACAAACCCGAAAAAATGCAAAAAATACTAAATAACTTTGTTTCACATTTTTACCTATAACTTTTTTCTGATTAAAGATAGGTATAAAAAAATTCATCAAAGAAAAAAGTAGACATCGTTCAAAATGTGCTCCAGATTAAGTTTCTATGATTAAAATTCGCCAAGTTATAGAAAAATGTAGCTTACTAGAAATTTCGTCGTACACGTCAACTGACTGACGGGATTATGTGGAAAACATTAAGATCCCAGTCTAAAGCTTCAATCAAAAGGGATTACGATATTTTCATCCACTCGGCTCAAAATAATACTCTGAAGAATATTTTCTGGTCTTATATTAAAACTCAATGAAGCGCCACACAACTTAATGACCTACATTTAATTGTGGATTTATTCGCCGACTTCCTTCAGTCAGTATTTATTTCAACAAGTTTGACCCTTTCAAAACCTACACATATTGATTCAATGAATAATGTAAATCTACAGAACATAGATATTAATAGTTTTACTGTATTCGAAAAGCTTATTGACCTCAATGAAACCAAGGGTGTTGGACCAGACAATATCCCACCCCTCTTTATAAAAAAAACTACAGTTCAACTTTGCCTTTCCCTCTTAGGTACATCTATCAGCGTTCCCTAAATCAGGGTTTATTTCCTAATATAGAAATCAGCTTATCTCACCGTAAGTCACAAAAATGGAGATAGAGTTGAGTTCAGCAATTGTCGTTCGATATCTGGTCTGGGCTGTATGGCAAAAGTCCTTGAATCTATAGTCGTTGACAAACCTATTTTTCATCTAAAAAATATTCTCTCTGACCGCCAACACAGTTTTTTGCCTCATGTACCTATTCCCATTATCTATCATCCGTTATCGATTTGGGTGCTCAAGTCGACTGCGTAAACCTCGATTTTTAAAAGCCTTCAACCGAGTCGATCACAGTATTCTCATCGGTAAACTAAAATCATATGGTGTGAGAGGTACTTTATTGTCATAGTTACCTTCATAATTGTACGAAAGTAGTTAGAATAAATGGCGTCCCTTCTAAGGAGTACCTAGGTCCGATTTTGTTCCTTTTTTTCATGAACGACCTCTCGGATGTGTTTGAGGGTTACCAATTTCTCCTCTATGCAGATGTCCTAAAAATTTTCCAAAGAGTTATAAGTATTAATAACTGTTTAATTTTGCCGTTTGAACTTCGTAAAATCATTGACTGGTGTAATGAAAACCGGATGGAGTTAAACATTTCTAAATGCAAAATCATTTTGTTTTTAAGGAAGAAAGGGCCAATATCACATACTTATTTTATCTCAAACTATCCAGTCCCTTTTGATTCAGAATTGAGATTTGAAAATCACATCAATATATTTTATCAAAATCTTTTAAAATGTCAGGATTCATAATGAGACGCTGCTGGGAGTTTCCAAACATCGAAATCCTAAAATCTTTATATTATTCTGTTGTTCGAAGTCATTTGGAATATTGCTGCATAGCCTGGTCACCATATCAAAGAACTTACATAAAGCGCTTAGAGCAGATTCAGCCGAAATTTGCAATCTTTTTATTGTATAATCTAAGAATTGATAAGAGTATTTTCAAGAATTGATAAGGATTGGTTGTCTACAAAGTATGGCTTTTTGAGGGGTACGTCAACTTCCACTAATCTGGTGTTTTTTCTGCAGTTAACAGCCGATGCTCTGGATACGGGAGGTCAGGTTGATGTAGTATTTACCGACTTCTCAAAGGTCTTTGACAAAATGAGCCACAGTTTGGTTCTGACAAACCTTGCGAATTTGGTTTTACTGATCAATTTGTACGGTTTTTTAAATCATATTTTTGTAATAGGTCTCAGTATGTCCAATATAATGGCTTTAAATCAGTGTTTTGCGGTCTCTTCGGGGATACCTCAGGGCTCAAATTTGGGGCCTCTTTTGATTTTAATATTTATAAACAAAATCGCTGATGTTGAATTCCTGCTGTTTGCTGACGATTTAAAAATCTATGTCCAAGTTCAATCAAAGGAGGATTGTGATATATTGCAAGTTAGTGCAGTCGAGAGGTGCTGTGTGAGTAATCAATTGTTATTGAATGTGAGCAAATGTTCCGTGAAGTCTATAACTCATAAAATCTCTCTAATTTTATATAATTATCACACAAATAAGGACCTACTTAAAAGAGCTGATGAAGCTAAGGATTCGGATATTATTTTGGATTTTAAACTTAGGTTTAACCTTCATTATAACAGAATAGTATCTGAAGCTAATCAAATGCTGGGTTTAATTATTGGAAACTGTAGATCATTTAGAGAATATTGAAAGCCTAAAATTATTGTTTATAGCACTAGTAAGTAAACTTGAATACTGTTCACTTGTTTGGGCACCAATTTATAATAAATATGTTTTGGCTACGGAGAACGTTCTGCGAAAGTTTATGAAGTATTTGTGGCCGAGATCTGAGGGAGTGTACCCACCGGTCGGGATAGACAATCGACTGTTGCTGGATAAATTTAGTTTGCAAAGTCTTGTAACGAGACGTAACTTACATTCACTTTTATTTTTATATAAGCTTTTTTTTAACGTGCCACGATTGACGAGCAGATATAGTGTATACTTTCGTGACTAATGTATATTGTAAGTCGGCAATATATCGAACGTGTTCTATGTTTAATAGGGTGTTGCAATCATGTGATCTGAGTATGAGTTATACCCAGTTTTCAAGTTCCTGATCAGTATTATTGTAGGTCTGGGACTTCTATTGTGATATTATTCCTGTTATTTTGTAGTATGTATTTTTTTTATGTTATATTTTCTTATGTGATATTATTTCTGTTAGTTTGTAAAATAGGTATGTTTTATTACGGCCCTATTAATTAATGTTGTTGGGCTTTGATGTTAATAAATAAATAAGTACCAGCAGCGATTGTCAATTCTGAACATGATCAGCCTAGAAAAGCGCAGAATTTTCTTGAGTGTACTTTTTGGGTTTAAAATAATTACAAATATTATAGACTGCTCTGGTCTCTTGGTACTTATCAATTATCATGTTCCTTCATGAGGCACTCATCTCACCGAGGGGTTTTTGGTTAACAGAAGCCGAACAGATATTGGCAGATAGAGTGTTATGAATCGAATTATGCATTATCTCAACGGTACAGTGATAACGTTTAAACGAAAATTGAATTTACTCATGTCATGACATTCAGAGATACCATGATGATTGCGAGTCTAACGTTCCTGTGTCGTCGGATTGTGTATTTATGATTGAGTAAATTTTTTTACTGTTGTTCTATTTTTGTTAAATTAGTTTAAACTTTTATTTTATTATTGTATTTTATTTTATTCTATAATTAGTTTCGCAATGAATAACTTCTTTCAGAAATAACCACAGAGGAAGTAGACATGGGTCTCACCAAATGGTACCACGAAAAATTAAATAGATTATGTCCTAACAAAGGAAAAGAAAATAGTCCAAGACGTCACAGCTATAAACGCCGTATCTATTGGTAGCGATCATTGACTACTCAGAGTAAAATTAAAGATACCAACTAAACCAGATCGAAGAAAATACAGACTCATAAATAAGAAAATAGACACCAAATTCCTGAAAATTAACAACGAACAGTATACAAATCAACTGAAAGAAGCCAATGAATTACGTCCGGAAGCGCTTGAATTAGATGAGTTGAATTTAGTCATAACCAATGAATTATTAGAAACAAGCTCTAAGGTCGCCGCGAATCAACAACAAAAACAGTCTAAAATTAGCAGATTGTTCCAAGACCTGTTAAGAAAAAGACGTCAACTTTTGAGTGAAAATAAAAGAAACACAGTGGAGTTCGCAGAATTAAACAAGACTATAAGAAAACAAATAAAAGCCCACTTAAGAAAATACCAAGAAGAACGCATAGAACCAATAATAGAAAAGAACCGAAGTCTAAAGGGAATGATAATTCTGCTAAAGGACCGGGGCGATGAAGTAAGAGATAGAAAAGAGATAATAATGATAACTGAACAATACTATGAAGATCTATATAGCCCAAGAAACCCTCCCTCGGCTAATACTATAAAGAATTTAAAAAAGACAATAACAAATGTGAATTCTGAAGACCTGCCAGATATTACAGAGGATGAAATAGATAAAGCCATACAAGATATGAAAAGAAATAAAGCAGCGGGAGATGACAAAGTCTTAATAGAACTTCTTAAGGAAGGAGGAAGAAAAGTTAAGGAATATTTAAAGATCTTATTCAACAGATGTCTTGTCGAAGGTAGGATACCCAGTGGATGGAACAACGCTAACACAATTTTGATATATAAAAAAGGCGATCCGGCGACTCTGGACAATTATAAGCCTATTTCCCTTCTCTCCCAGTTATACAAAACCTTCATGAAACTCATAACTATCAGATTGACGAACAAATTCGACACATATCAACCTGTTGAACAAGCAGGATTCAGAAAGGGATATGGAACATGCGACCACCTGCATACACTAAAAATATTAATAGAAAAAACCAACGAGTATAATCTGCCTCTGTACATGGCGTTTGTTGACTACGTGAAGGCTTTCGACAGCGTAGAACTATGGGCTGTTGACGAAGGTTTGGTAAATAGCAGAATAGACTCGAGATACAAAAATCTATTGCATAATGTCTATCTAGACGCAACGATGACAGTACAACTTGATGACGGGCTAAAGACGAACAGCATCCCAATCAAAAGAGGAGTAAGACAGGGAGATACAATCTCGCCCAAATTATTTACAATGGCCCTTGAAGACTTGTTCCAAAACATTAAATTGGGAAAATAAAGGGATAAACATTAATGGTAGATTCCTAAATCATCTGAGATATGCAGATGATATACTCTTGATCGCATCCGACCGGGAAGAGCTGCAGTCAGTGATAAATATCGCTCTACCGAGGATTAAAGATGAATCTCAGAAAAACAAACGTAATGTCAAACTCAGACGAACAACAAGTTATACCAGTAAATGCAACCGAAATAGAACAGGTGAATGAATATATATATATATATATATATATATATATATATATATATATATATATATATATATACTTAGGCCAGGCCATAAGAGCGAGTAAGGGCAACCAGACAGCCGAAATAACACGAAGAACTCGATTGGGATGGACGGCGTTCGGAAAACTCTCCTATGTTTTGAAAAATCAGAAAATTCCCTTATACTTAAGAACCAAAGTATTTGATTGTTGTATATTGCCGGTTCTAACATATGGAGCGCAGACGTGGACCTTTACAAAATCAAATTTGGACAGAATCCGCAAAACTCAAAGGGCTATGGAACGACACATGTTAGGAATATCACTCAGAGATAAAAAAACGAAATGAGTGGATAAGAAGAAAAACCAACGCATTTGACGCTATAGAAAGAGCAGCATCACTAAAATGGAAATAGGCAGGCCATAATGAACGAATAAAAGACGACCTTTGGAATTCAGAAATTGTAAAATGGCACCAATATGAAGGGAAAAGATCCAGAGGCAGGCCACAGATGAGATGGAAGGATGACATAGTCAGACATGCCGGCTTGATGTGACAAAGAAGAGCCCAGAATAGAGAGATTTGAAAACAAATAGGGGAGGCCTATATCCAGTTTTGGAAGGATGAAAACTAGGCTAAAATGAAATGATAATTAGTTCTAGACAACATATATACTATTTGGATTTCTGGATCTGTAATGTACTGTACTGTAAATAAAATAATGAAGTTCAAATTTAACGTGTTTTTGTCTTTGCAGTTTTATGGCCATCGGATAACAATAAATATGTGTTTTACAAACCAACTGATTGGTTTATTATCAAAAATGAAAAATTTACATACTAAACCAATTTTTTATTAACAATTTCAAGTTATTAATAATACAATATGGCTTGAAATAATTAACATATATTAAGTATGTATATTACTATAAAAAATGAAATTCGGTGATATAATTATTTAAATAAAAAAATCTTTAGCTTCTTGTACATAATTTTCACTAAAATAACAATTATCGATTTACAAATCAATTTCTTCATCAACGTCCCGTTTCAAAAAATTTGGCACATTAGTTTCACAGTTGACTCCCATTCATTCTTTGCAGAAAATGGAGCATTTAATACTCACCTTCCTCCAACTACAGTTTCCTTGGCAGCTTTCTAAACAGTCATAAGTTATCTGCGCTAGCAAAGTCTGTGATACAGGAAGCTGTGATATGGGAATCGGCATCAATCCATTTTTTTCACCTTCTAACCACATTGGAGGGGATTTAAAATGTATCGTTGCCACGGCTGCATTTGCAGCATCGATTGTTTGAGGTGGTTGAGACAGTAAATCTGGAACTGTTTGACAGCCTGTTAAACAACATATAACCGTATCTTATCATTAGATTTTTCATCATATAAAGAGGCCATAGTGGATTTAGATGCAATACACCTTTTTAAAAATAAAAACTTCATTTTTATGTGCTGCAGAATAGAACACCCTTGAAGCCAAACTCAAGATATGCTGATGATCTCTGGACTGTAAAGTAGGAGTACAATATTGCACTAAAACTGCAATCTGACTTTTGCCAATTCCTTTAACGGCTCTCTAGCTTTCTCTCTCTTTTATGCTATTTTCTCATTAGCATAAGCACAATCACTTTTTTTCTTGTAGGTCTGTGATAACACAGGTCCAGGAGGTCATCTCCAAGCTTATGTTTTTTTGCTAGAAATATGCACTCTACATCTGTAGCTCAAATGTAATTTGGAACCGTAAATCACACAAATATAATGTATAAATACAAAATTCAACATCTCAGCCAATTTTGATTGTAGAAATTTGATCTGGAGCACATTTTGAAGGTTGTAGTTTCTACTATTTTTCACTGAAGAACTTCCTATATGTATCTTTTATCCCAAAAAGTTACAAGCAATAATGCAAAAAAAATATCATGTTTTTTGGAATTGTTTTTACTTCTTATTTCTTGAAAAAAAAATTAAATTTTAAATAAACCATTGCGATAGGAAATTTATTTTCTACCTAAAAGTACTCTTGTAATTTTTCTGAATTTGGCTCAGCTTTTGAGACATATTGAAAAAACTAAAAAATGACATTTTTCACCCTGTTCTCAAAAATTCATGCCTAAATTTAATACCACTTTGTGATTTCATCATATTTAAGTGGTCAAAGATCGGTTAGAACAATAAAAACTCTTTATGCAATTATTCCTTACTTCCCCTTTTTTAAGCACATAGAATTAAAAGAATACTTTTTGGTTATTATAAGAAACCATAATTTGAAAGTTTTAAATTTGTAACACTTTTGAAATGGGAGGATGAACTGTAGATAATGTTAGCTTTCAACTAGTTTTTGTTCCTATTTATACATAGAGTAATACCATATTGTAAAAAAATCAGTTGTGGAAGGAAAAACTGAGTATTTAGATAGATTTATCATTACTGATGTGATAACTTATAAGTTAATAAAGAAATAACAATTTGAGGTATCTTTACATTAAAAGAACGCATAATTATTTACAAAATTAAGACCCTGAAGAGCCACAACATGATTTCGTTGCATGAGGTGTTTCCTCTTGTTCATCATCTACAACAACAACATTCCGCCTCTGCGAATTCTGTCTGGATAAAGGACTTTGGGCTTCTTTTTCTTCACTTATGCTTAACATTTTTTTGGAAAGTGTAAAGAACATTTCTTCTATTCCTTGGTTTTGTTTCGCTGATGTTTGAAAGTGTAGGGCTCCTACTTTATTTGCATACCTTATAATACAAATGAAATACACTTAAAGGAATTCAATTTAGCATAAGGAAATTTTATTAATTGTGAGAATTTAGTAAGAACTTACTCTTCAGCTTCTTCCAAAGAAACATTTCTATCTTTTTCCAGGTCAATTTTATTTCCTATTATTACTAGACATACATCATTGCCTAGCATTTTTCGGAGTTCTTTCACCCATGTTTTAACTTTTTGAAATGAGTCTTCATCTATACACAAAATAGATATTAATTCAATTGCTTGTAGGTATAATTTATTTAAGTTAAAATTTGTACAGTAATTTTTAATTCTGTGTATAATAGTAAAAAATTATTAATATAAGGTCTTACCTGTAATATCATATACTAATACTGCTCCATTGGAGGATCTATAATAAATGGGTCCCAATGCATGGAACTTTTCTTGTCCTGCAGTGTCCCATATAGCTAAATTTATCCTCTTACCATCTATATTTATTTTCTTATTTAAGAAAGAAGCCTACAACATTAATCATACTTTAAATTAATTTATTCATTATTGTAAAGCGTAGTTTTATGCATTTGATATTATTTAACTTTTTTTATGGCAATTTAACACCTAGAATTTAATTTGTACGAATGGAAAAATTATTATTTTTGGGAACAGAACTAAAAAAATGAACACACCTGGACGGTTGAAACATGATTATTATTGAACTTATCCTCAACATATCTTAAAACTATACTTGTTTTACCCACACAGCCCTCCCCTAAAAGCACAACCTTAAAATTACTGGTTCCACTAACGACACTAGCCATATTTTGAAAAATTACAGAATTCCAAAATTTTGCATTATAAATGTCATCTTTTGACTATAAGTTTTGACATTCAATCAGCTGTTCACGCACAAAAAACTGTAGGCGTTGTTGCAAATCACTTCCTTAATTCGCTATTTTACCGCAAGATGTCTTCTTGACAAACAAAAAACTTGGAAAAAACGTGTTTAATTCTTCATTTATATAGATTATTCTATATTAATTGACTTATTTTTTGAATCTTGATTTGTTTATAATATTTTTGTAATAAATATTTTGATGCATAGTTCGAGCTAAATTGCCAAATTTTTAAACTGCCATAATAACTTTAAAAATTGCCGCCCGGAAGTACGCCATTTTTGACAACAACGTGATCAAAGTCAGTGTCTCTTTTTGATGTTTACCAGGTGTTTTAAATGATGGTTTTTTGATGTCTCTTGTTATTTTCTAAATTTAAAATGTTGTTTGAATATTCGAAGTACATTTGAAGTGAATAAGCGTCTAATTTGTAATTTTCTTTCAAAATTTCTTCCTGAAAGTGCAACGGTGCGCAGACAGCTGCGCGTGAAATTATCTGTGATCCTAGCCGTCATCTGTGTTGCTTTGGTAAGTGTAAGTGAGCGGATTTTCTTTTAATTTTATAGGAAAATACGTGAAAGTATTAAGTGATTTGTGTGAAAATCGTCGAGTAAGCGTAAGTACTTTAATTTTCTGTAGGTGTCATATGAATTTATATCGTAGTTCACTTATAAATCGCCTAAAAGCATTGGCGTCAGTTCTTGTCTTTCCTCAGCGTACTGGTTACGGTAAAAAGAAGTTTATTAAGGTCACGATAAATAAGGGTGTTTTTCACCTATTTCTCTTCGTTTTTCCATGTCTAGTTTATGTTTTTATGAAATAATAAAAATTCAGGATGCCGAAAACGATTAATAAAGAACGAGTCGTAAAAATCTCAACGTCTTGCAAAATGACCATGTCGGAGAGGCTCGTACGCACGTACTCAAACTTTCACTGGTTGCACGTGCATTTTTCAGCTAATTATCGAAAAAACCTTCTTGTTTATGCTCGCAATTGACGGTACATGGTCAAATGCTCTAATTACCAGAACCTTGCGAGAAATTCTCGTGATCTTGACCCTAAAAAATGCTGGAAATGGGACTTAAAATTTATAATAGAAAGTGCCTATTCGCTTTAACGATGAAGACTCTGAGGGGTTTATATCATCAAACTTCGGTAAAAGTATATCTCCGATTTTGTAATATGTGTTTGGCTACTGTGTAGAAATGGAATGTTTAATGTTTACTCAACATGTTTTCTTAATGGGTTATATAAACAATTTTTCTTGGGTATAATTTGGATTAACATTTTGTCGCGCGTATAACATAATTTATTTGTTGTTTTCTATCTGGCAAACCTGTTTCAACAAAATATAATTTAGTGGCGCTGTGATAATGTTAATAGGCTTTAAAATATATTTAACAGAAACATGAGGTGACCATTTTGAATAAAATTTGCAGGGTTGTGTGGAAATTTTAATTTTATGCATTGGTTTTTTGACTTAAATTTGAACTCTTGTTTTGGCTAATATAAAGCTGATAGTATAGTGGGTATTTTTAACAATTACTGGATATTCATATAATAATGGAATTCTCTGTCACAGGGAAGAGGCATATTGTTAGCTATGGGTTTGTAGTAATTAAGAAAACATAAGAATAATATTGAATTATAGTTACAATCTACAATATAAGTTCACATGGCACAGAGTGTAGTATCACAAATTTTTGTTTAGACGTGCTGGAACAGGTGGAACCTTAGATTTAATGATACAAAGCCCATATAAAAGATATGCTTTTCAAAAATTTGTCTTAATGCTCGTCGAAATCCTTCTGATTGGTATATACCAGTAGTAAGGTAAAACAAGCTCTTGTTCCAAGCATCATATTCTAAGTATATTCCATGTTTCCAAAGATTTTATGTAAAATATGTCTTATTATCCATTTTTACAAAACACAAACCTTCTTTACATCTATTCTCTTCCCCATAACAGAATGTTGTAGCTAAAATGTAAGTATGCAGGTGTCTAGTAGAAGGAAGTTATTCAGTATGATATTCCAACTGATTGTTTTAGTTTTTGGGGAGCAAAATATGACTTGTTTAATAATTTGTATACAAGATCTAATTATGGTTGTCATGAGAACTTTGAATCTTAATTTGATCCAAAAATTTGTGGGGTTGTTATTTTTGAATTCCTGTCATATCGGGATTCAATGTAAGACATTGTGAAAAGCACTGTTTTTCAATATTTTCATAGATCTATTTTTCATTCTGAGATACCTTCTAATTTAGAATAATAAACAGATAATTGAAATTTATCATGAAATAACGTCAGTAAACACTTAAAAATGTATTACCAAGCACGGCGTTGTGTTTTGGATAAATTTGGACATAAATAAATATAAGTGTAAATGTATTACACTGCCAAGTTCAATACATTTTAACAAACTACTATGTAAACTTATCTGAGTATTGAAATAAATAAATATATATATATATATATATATATATATATATATATATATATATATATATATATATATATATTTCATCGAAAATGCTTATATGTTTTTCCAAATTTCTTACCATTTCAGATTTTATATTGGTAAAAAAACCTGTTCATTATATTTAAGAAAAATTTACTTCTGTTAAATAAAGATCAAAACTAATATCCTCCTTTTTAGAACAAAATAGTCAAATAGTGAATAAACGCTATGTCTAAATCCTTCTGCCAGAAGCAAAAATAATAATCATTAATTTCTCCAACTGAAAAGTCAAAATTTTACAATAATTGAAGATATTCTCAAAATATACAATATTTAAATACAGGGTTCAAATGATTTAAATCACGATTTTAATCCATGATTTAAATCAAAAGTAGAAATATAGGTGTAAACGTTGTTTAATACAAAATAAACATAAAATTTTGCAAAATAATCATAAAGAAGAAAACATTTCTTATAACAGATAGGTAGTTTAGGAATATTACCACACATTTTCAATTTTGGTCGTAATATCAGTAAAGGAATATTAATTTTCCTGTTTTTTCTATTCCCAATTTATTTCTAACATGCAAGTGAATGAGTCCGAATGTAGAAAAACCTTTTCTACTGAAGCTAATGACTCGACAACACATAATTGCTTTAGAATTGGGAAAAAAAGTTCAACATCACGAATGTTTTTTCTTAGGAGACCCACCACTGTAGGACACTAACATTAGATAAAACCTCTGAAAACATAATTGTTGAAAATAAATAAATAAATAAATGTTTTATTAACGGTCAAACCATTTAAAAATTTACAGCACTTTACAACTTACAAACAAGCTTCCAAATAGATAAAAAAAAAATACTAAACAATAAACAAACAAATCCAAAATATTCGTTAAACTACACTAAGCTCACATTTAAGACTACACGTAGAACAGTGAGAAGTAAAAATTTGTACTATAGATATTGATTTAAAAAATTTTTGAAACTATTTAAGGACATGTTAAAAATGTCCAGATCAACGTGATCACGGGATAACTTATTAGCTAAGATGGACATTCTATTTAGTGGTGCATAGGTGAAGTAGTTGGTTTTATGAACATCCATAGAGAACACTTCAATCCATCAACTACTTTTCTGGTTTCATTTTAGCTTGGAGTTTAATAATAAATGGAAGAAATCCAATATTTTCATACATTTCTTTCACAGTATTTAAAGTTTGGTTGTTCTTGAGATCAGTCAGTTTATATTTGGTTTTAGTTACATCTAAAATATAAGCTATAAAGTGATAGTCCGTAAGTGCCTGTTTATATCGTTTTTGAACACTGTCAAGCTGGGTTAACAATAATTCTAATTCATACTTCAATATATTACTCAATTCCTTCCATATTTCTACTGCGTCCGATAGAAAACAATTTTTTCTTTTTAATTTATTAATTGCCATGTCTATAGGTTTCAAGATTTTCAGATATTTAATGTTTGAAACTTTTTGGTATATGGTCAAGTCTATTTTCTTCACAAATTTTTAACAGTTTCTGCCATTGCCTTGTCGATACATCTAGACAATATGCCATACTGTTCTATCTTACGTCACTCGAAAGTACTAGTGCTTTTCCATCAGCCTGTTTGTACTTTGTTCCTGCCAAGTGGTTATTTCTGAAATATTTAATGACTTGTGTAATATATTCTTTAACGTTTCTTATTTTTAAGTCTGCAGAGATGGTTTTGAAGATGAGCTGATCACCCATATGTTATGACTCTTCCACTAATGTCTATCTTGTCTTCTATAGTTCTTCTCATAACTGCCATGTTCGCCGCATTATCTGTTACAAACGATTTGACGTCACAGTTATATTTAGATTTACAAGATGAAACCAAATGGCAAGCAATCTTAGTTAAATAGTCGCCAGTGTGAGGATTTCCCGAAGTATCTATTGTTTCATAGGAGTGCACGTCCATCTTCAGTAGTTATTATGGCACAGATTACAGACTCATTATGCACATTAGATCATCCATCAATCGACATGTTAATGTCCTGTCCAGAAAGATCTACAAAACATTTTACTTTATCATTATCATAAATTTGTTCAAAAAGAGTTGTAGAAATTGTTTTTCTTGAAGGAGGACTGTAACATGTAATGGTCCTAACATTGTGATCGCTTTTTTTACATGCAGATCTAAAGCTACTGTTAGCTGCAAATACATCTTTGGGAATTTGTATCTATTTCTTGCCTTTTTTTGCAGTTGTTAGCACAACGAAGTTCCCTAAATTTGCAAAGGAACTGTTTTTTTTTCTTAGAGCTAATTAGTGAATCAGGAAATTGTATTGCCCAGGATAATGATAAACTTGTAGACAAATCTTTGCTTGGAAATAATCGTTTTTGATAACTACAGCTTGAACTTGTTGAAGCTGCACTGTGTGGAATATTTGCTTTGCTTGTATTTTCATTTTCTGTAAAAAATATAAATATAAATACAAAAATTCCTTCACAACTATTTTCTTCATTTTCTAACCTCTTAAATTTGGTCAAAATGGAGTAAAATATAAAGATAAAGGAGATATATACATTTAGTTTCATAGCTATTAATGTCAAAAATAAAATACGGCAATTTTAAAACCAATGTACATATTTTTAATGAATAATCTTCACTTTTTCAGCCCAAATCTGTCAAAAAAAGCAAAAAATACAAGAATTTAAATTGTCATTGTAAAAAAGAAATCTTGCATATTTTACAACAATCATTCAAATTTGGTTGAAATCCGTTCGTAAAAACGGAGATATAAACGTTTTAATTTTGACAGCTGTCAAAAAAGCCCTTCCCGATTGCGGTTCAAACTCAAAATCAATATTGTTAATTTTTGGGTTGAAAGGTATTTTCCTTCAAAATTTGTTTCAAATCAGTGAAATTGTGAAATATCCAGACAGACCGACAAAGACACTTTTTGAAAATAGTGTAGATCCACATAAAGGCATCCAAGACATGCATTTTGCATGGAATCCAAAAAACATTTTTTCCGAAAACAATAAGTACCTTTCTAGCATACTAAGAAGGTAAAAATAAATCACTTTACATACCTGCAGTTAAATCAACTTATCAACAATGATAAAAATTTGATATTTTAAGTGTTCTTGTGCGAGAAATTTGATAATTAGCTTGAATATAAATTTTATTTATTTATCAAAATATTTTTATTTTTTCACATTTACTAAAGTGGTTTCGACTCATTTTAATTGATTCCTTTATGATAGAATCAATAGATTCGCATACACACTTACTGTAAACTTTTAAACAATTTCCAAGATATAAAATTTCGTGATTTTTTTTTATAACAAATACCATTGGAGAATAAAATCTTTATTATATATTTGTCATTTTTTAAAAATTCGCACAATTTTGATGTAGGATGTCCTTGAATAGGTACAATGTCTTTACTGTTTTTGTTACTTTCAAGGTCTTTAAAATGTTATATTAATATTGATTTTAAATCTTTAAACTGAGTGATTACAGTCTGATAATCTATGAACGTTTTTTTTTATATACCCAAATTACAAGCTTTTTTAAAGATAAGTGTACAACTTTCTTTTAAAATTTCATTTGTTTCTGACAACACACTAAAACATATTCATATATCTTGTACAATTTTTGGCTCTTCTCTCCAAGTTTAAATTAAGATTTTCATTAAAAAACAGTAATTTTCCCTTGTTATTTTAGACATATCAGGCATATGTAAAGCAGCTTTTAATAATTTGTATTTTCTCTATTTTTTAAATTCGAAATTGATCATAAGTCTGCTAATTTTTATGTCATAATAATGAAACAATTTTTTAAGGACAAAGTTTTAATTTACGAAACTTTATATGTCAGTAACTAAAATATTTTTCAAAATACATGAGTCAAAAATAAAGCAACTAAAATTAATGTTCATTCCCATAAGAATATAAATCATATTTAATATCTTGTAGCATATCCTTTGTTCTTATTAACTGCTTCATATCTTTTTTTCATAGATTTCAAAAGTGTTTCAATGTAGTTCTCGGGTATTGATTTCCAAATTCTTTGAATTTTTTTCATACAATTTAGCTAAATTGGACAGGTTTTTTTATGAATCCTTCTATCAGCTTCAACCCGTAGATTTTCAGTCTGGTTAAGATCAGGACTTTGAAGCGGAAACACCATAACACTAACTTTATTAACAGTCAACAAGTCTTTAACTAGCTTTGAGATGTGCTTTGGATCGTTGTCATGTTGAAAAACCCATCTTAAGGTCATGTTGTCTTCTGCCAAAGGTAGTATTTAATTTTCCAAAATGTTTTGATAAATAAAGCGATCCATAATTCCATCAATTTTAACTAATGGGCCTATATCAAATCTTCCAAAGCAACCCCAAATTATGACACCACCACCACCGTGTTTTATTGTGGGTCGCGTATTCTTCGAAGTAAACCTTTGATTTACTGGTCTAACCCACCAATTTCCATCTGACCTGAACAATTTAAAGCGACTTTCGTCTGAAAACAGCACTGTTTTCCATTTTTCATATGTCCAGTTAAAATGCTCATTTGCAAATCGTAACCTGAACTCTCTGTTTTTCCTTGAAACAAATGGTTTATTTGCTGACTTTCTGCCAAATAAACCGGCTTCGTTTGGCCTTCATTTTATAATGCTTACTGATCTTGAAACATGTCCCAACTGCTGCTTAATGCGTGAAACACTAATAAATGGACCTTGAACAGCCAACCTTTTTATATTTCTATCCACGACATTATCAGCTTGTCTTCTTCTGTTACTTCTAAAGTATCCCTTCTATTAAAATTGAAAATAGTTCTGGATACTATTGATTTATTTCAATTTAAGTCTTTTACAATCTTACATTGCTCCCTCCATTTCTTGGTTTTTCTAAAATTATTTGCTTTATTCGCAGCGATAAATGTAAGTACACCCCTGGGCATTATTAATCTTTACGCTCCAAAACAGTGGCGTAAATAACGACCCCGCGGTCCGGGGGGCGCCCTAAAGTCCCTTGATGAAAATGAATAAATACGAAGGATTAAGACGGGTGCCAAACAGTGGGGTGCATTAAAAATCTGCGGGGGAGGGGGGGCGTACATACTCTTTAGTTACGCCACTGCTCCAAAAGGAAAAAAAAATATCATCAAAGAATGTAGTCTCACAAGATTAACAAAAACATTGCGATAATTTTGTTCGGAGAATACCAAATCCTATTTATATTTGAATTTCTGAAAATTATGGTACAAAATATGTTTCTTTTTATAATTTTTATAAAGTTGTTTTATATATGGGCGATAATATAATCTCCAATGATGTTAGCTTCTTCACAAGCATAACCTATATTATATTAAGAGCAACTTATTCTCAAGTCATTACTAGTTTCTAATTGGTAGTCTTAAAATTATTCCTTTTTTACAAAGGAAATTTTTAAATTCTAAGTTAATTTCTTTAAGTTGTAATAGCCTTTCATATTCCATACCCCAATGTTTCATAATACTGCTAATAATTGATATTTGATGAGCTATTCACTTTAAAGGTTCTACGTTTTTCATATCTTTCATAGCAATGTCCCAAACGGGTAAAAAAAATCATAGTATCATAACATAAATTTGTCAGTTTTCATTGACTCTATTGTCCACCAAAGGCCATTCTGTTTAACTGCTCTTAAAAATGAAATCAACTTAAAGGTCTTAAAAATGTAGAGTAACTGAGTTTCAAGAATATTGTCATAATTTTTAAAATTATTATTTATCATTTATGTAACTATTTTTACATAATTCCATTTTACGTTTTAAACAAACATAATTTGAAATAAAGTGTTTATTTATTTATGACTTAGTACTTTGTCCTTATTGTTAATGCTTAAAAACACCGTCTTTATTCGATCATGCCTAATTTTGACAAAAAAAAACCTATAATGAAACCATTCTTTTTTTAAAATTTAATTTACATTAGCTAATATGTAATACAAAGTCTAATATTTCATTGGATATCGTTTATTTTCAATAATAGACAGCTTTGCATCTTCTACGCATTAACTTAACTATGTATAATAATAATAATGTATATTAACGGACCAGCCATTTTACAAATAATTGAGATTACATAAAACACAATTTAATTACTTAAAGTAAACAAATCAGAGCTCACACCACCTCCGCCAATCGATATTGGCGAGGTTCTAATAAAATTGAATATTTAAAATTAAAACTATATAAAATTACTAAAACTTTTAACACAATTTTAAAAATACTGATGAGAATGCTAAAACAGGAGATATTCTTTGATTTTTTCCTTATAAGACCGCAACCCATTAAAAAAGAAATGACAGCGGACGATACACCATAATTTGTTCTATGGAACGGAATATGAAACAGATCACTGCCACGCAGAGTCCTTGGTGTAACATGTACAGAGATTGCATTCACTAACTCATAACAATCAATATGGCAAACTTTAAACAATGTACACACAGTAAAAATTCTATTCTGTACAAAGGGCAGTCTTAGGCGTTGCGGTATATCGTCATAAACAATATCGTCACTCAAAATACCCAACCTATAGCCTACAAATCTCAGAATTTTTTTCTGAACCCTTTCAACTTGATCAATATAAGTTTTGTAATAGGGGACCAAATGCGGCAAGCATATTCACGAATTGGCCTTATATATGCGCAAAACAAAACCCTAAAACATTCGACATTAGAAAAATCAGTCAGCGATCTTTTGGTTATATTAGACAAAAAAATTTCGATTAAGAGTTTATATTTCTAGGCTTCACATTAAATGAAAACTTAATTAGATTGGAGATTTTTGAAAATTTTAAAAATGTGTAAGTATGGCTAGACCTATCTCTGGTTAAAGTTCTTTTTTGGTCCATCATAAAAAATACTGTATCGGTGTATATGGTGCACATTCCTTTACACAAAAAAAAAAACATTATTTTATTTCAATATCAGTTTGTATCGTTTGAATAAATGTGTGTTCGTGATTGTGTCTGGTTGTTATTTTTACATTATTTGTTTGTATTTTTGCAGTTATGGTAAGTGAAAAAAAATTATGAATTTACGTTTTGTTGACATTGTTTTGGTAAAGATCAATTTCTGAAGAAAATCGACGAAAAATAAGCCAAAAGGTCAAACTATACCTTCTTTTTATCATGGACCGAACGAAGACCCAAAAATTTTATTGGAAAAAATATAATTATTCGGTACATAAGAAAGTAAAGGTGAAAAAGTCATTTAAAAATATGTCATATTTTCAATAGTTTTCTAGTTACCGATATTTTATTTTTTTAAATTCATATTTAATTTATTTCTGAATGAATTAAGTTGTTATTTATCATAAAAGTTAAGTCTAATGGATTGTATTATCCACTGTTTGTGAAACTGTTCCCTACCTTATCACCAAATGACATTTTACCTAAAATTCAACATTTGTTCGTTTCACATTTTTAAAATTTTGACAGTTAAATAAGAATGATATTTTGAAGGTAATGAAAAATGCTTTAAATAATATTATCTTTTGGCCTCAAAACGTCAAAAAAATGTTTCATGTACAGGGTGTTGAATTTTTGACACTTTTCAGGGTATCTATTATTACCCTGCTACTTTTTTGTCAAACAACAGATGCACGAAACAAAATTTTCCTAACCCTCGCTGTTTTTAAGACGAAATTGCAAATTTTCCATTTGTAAGCCCCCTCCCCTCCCTCGTATCTTAGTTTCTATGTAAGTAATGAAAAAGTGAAAACGGTTTATTGTGAAGTTATATTCACTAGCGTACTTAGTTTTTTTTTTCTAAAGGCATCAGATTTTGAGTTATAGTCCAAATTTACGCTTTTTTTTTTTAAATATATATTATTTAACAGCATGATTTCAATTTTTTATGCTTTTGAAAAATTTATGAGTTGATACGATTTGACTAAAAAACTAAAATTTTGACTATTCGAAAATTCAGACTTACATTCGCAGTAGGCTATGAATATTAGAAATATGATAATTAAAATTATAACGTATTTTGCAAAAAGAAAAGCCAAAAAGTGGCCGTAAAATAAGCCTGAAATTAGCCCATTTTTCGGTAGTCGATTACCACCCCTTCCTAAGTATTGAAAATAATTAAAAAATGCAAATATCTGAAAAAAAATTGTTAAGAATCGTATTTGAGATAAATGGCTTGTAAAAATGATCCAGTCTAAGATATTAACCTTACAATATTGTTTGCATTAAAATAGTACTTCCTAGGGGGTAATTTTAAAAGACTACCCAAAAAATACTTTGTTATTGTCTTTTATTAATAAAATCAAAAAGTTTATTGCTACTTTTCAGTTTTAGAACCTATAGCATGGTAGGGTATCGTGTTGGGGTAGTTTTAATTCCTAGTTTAGGGGAGTATGCCAATTTTATCGGGTTGTAACCAACTAACTTCTACAATTTACATATTTCTTACCTAGAAATCTGTATTACTCCGCTCTTGAAGTTGGTTTTATTATAATTTAGGGTTAATTTCACTTTTATCCCACTTTAGATTTTGTGTTGCACACAGGGTGTCCAATAAGTACCTCCTAATTTCTCGCATACAGGGGAGGTCAAAATAACCGTACTTTGTCAGAGAAAAAAAATCCTAAAGTGCCCCTTAACGGAGATACAGAGCCCTAAAGGGGTACCCAGCGATTTATCATAATCTCTAAGTTTTGAACCGACTTGTACAATTTAATGAAATTTTAATATTTTATAGAGGCCATAAAGGCTGATCAAACCATACTACAGTAGATGTTTTAGATCATCAGACAAGTTAGAAACGGACTTGCAGTCACGCTCGTTGACCTAATTTTTGACAGATGTCATTTTACAGGGCTGAAAACTGATTTTTTAAATACTTCAGTCATTCCTTTTCAAAAAAAGGTACTCTTAATTTATTTCGATAAAACTGGCGGTTTTTGAGATAAATCGGTTTTTATGCGAAAAAATCTAAAGTTACTAATGCTAAACACAAACAGTTAAAAATCAGGTTGTTATTTTTAATTTCTACATAATGAATTACTATTGACGAAACTTGTCAAAACCGCCTTCAGGTAAAAATAATTAAAAAAAATGGAAAATATGCTGATATGCATTTAATTTACGGTGAAGCGCTGTCAAATTCTTCGAAGGCAGAAGACTTTATACTAAAAGATTTCCATCTCGAACATTGCTAAACCGAAAAACATTTCGAGAGGTTGATTCTAAACATTATTTTTTGTAGATCCGTTTTTTTACAGGTTTCGTGAAATTGTTGATTTTCAATCCTTTCGCTGAAACGAGGGGTACTATTTTTATGCGAACAGTATTGTAAGGTTGATATCTGTGACTGGATCATTTTTGCAAGTAATTTATGTCAAATACGGTTTTAACAACAGTACTGTGTTTCTCAATTTTTTTTAGATATTGACTTTTTTTTTTTAATTATTTTCAACCCTTAAGAAGAGGTGGTTGTGGCGTTTTTCCGGAAAAAATAAAGTTATGCTCATCTTAGAACTACCTAAGAATTATGATATCAATCGAATTTCGACTGCCTCTTTCTTATATGAATTGATTTTTGCCAAAATTTAAATATTTTTTTTGTTAAAAATAATTGTATGTATATCAAAATTCTATTTGTAAATACTTTAAACTAATGTTCTAATTAGAAACTAACTGAAACATTGATTTTATCATCTTACAAGGTGCGATAGCTTTAACGATGCCTTTAAAATTGAAGGGTTCAATTTCGTGACCTTGCTTGCGTCGCGACCCGCTGTATTACACTGGGAAAAAGCGAAATTAGGAAGAATATCGCTATCATACTGATGGTAATGTTTAAAATTAAAAAGAAATTTTACAAGATATAGTTGTCCATTGACAAAATTAAATTAAAAGCGCAAATTGGTGTTAATGCTTCCTTTTTTTTTTGTAAAAAGTGCCCAATTTCTTGAAATTAAAACATGGAAAAAGTGATTCCATTCTAATATAGTAAATTAATTATTTTTGTTTTTTTTGTGATTTATAGGTTCTTAATGATGTGATTGAAGTGTATATAGAATATATTTTTAGAAGCGGTAGTAAATCCATTAATAATTCTTTACAAATATGTGTAACAAAATTTTATTAGCTAACTTCATAGCTTATTTTTTTATCAACCATTTAGATATATATTATTACACTAAGTCATCGTAAACATAAATAGGCCAATCAGTAGAGAAAAAAAAGTTATTCTGTAACAAAAAATTCTATCAGGGTACCACCGACTGTGCCATCACAGTAAAAACAATCCATAGTGATACTTTGTTATGTTTCCACTCTCTATTAGATAGATAGATAGATGTCTTTATTTATTCCAATAAGTATTACTTACAAAAAAAAACCCATAAGGGCATGGAACAATGTCAAAAAATATCATTACTGTAATAAACATCATAATAAAAATTATAGTTCATTCTCAGCTGTAGATAAAAAAAGAAAAAAAAATGAAAAGGAAAAAACCTCAACAATAATTATACAGTTTTAAATATCTTTCTTGAATAATTCTATCAAGTTAATGTAGTAAAAACAAAACAACTAAAACTTAAGATAAAGGGCAATATTATAAATGAGACAAAAATTAAATAACAAGTACACTTACATACATTTAAAATTTAATAATGCAGCCAATAATAAAAATTCTAATTCGAGACAATACTGCCTTTTTCACACTCATAAAACTCTTCCAATGTATAGAAGGCTTTTTTACATAAAACGATTTTCAGGACACACTTTAATCTATTTCTCGGTAGTAAATGTACATTTTCAGGTAAAGAATTAAAAACTTTTATTATAAAAAACTCGACATTTTTCTTCAAATAACTAAAGTTATATTTATCAGAAAGCAGATTTGTTTTATTTCTAGTAATGTAGTTATGTTTAATAGATGCACCCTCAAAAAGATCCCTGTTATCAACAATAAACATCACCGAATCTAAAATGTACATACCTATAACCGTCAAAATATTGTTACTAATAAACATAGTCCTACAACTGTCTTGTTGTTTCATTGCAAAAATACATCGTAAACATCTTTTTTGCAGAATCAAAATTCTATTAATATCAGAGGAATTGCCCCAAAATATCAAACCATATCTGAGTCTGGACTATACAAATGCATAGTAAGCTGGCAGAGCTGCATCGATTCCAACTCTCTCCGAAATAATTCTTAATGCGAAACAATACTGAGATATTCTAGTGGCAACTCTCTCGATGTGCGCCCCCCAGTCCAACCTTCTATTGACGTTTAGTCCCAAAACAACAGCGCTCTCAACTGATGTTATTGTTGTATCCTCAAACGTTACTGTAAATTGATTATTCAATCTGTTACCAAACATAATGCCCTGTGTCTTGGAAACATTTAGCGACAGGCTGTTGGACCGAAAGTACCCATCGAGAGTGTCCATCACAGATTGAACCTTCATCGACAGCAACTCCGCCGTGCTTTCACTGAATGTAAGCGATGTATCATCAGCATATAGTACAGTCTGCTCTCCAGAGATTTCGGGTAAATCATTTGTGTAAAGAATATACAAAAGAGGTCCAAGTATTGATCCTTGAGGGACGCCCCTCTTCATTTTAATCCTCTGAGACACTATAGCCCTACCATGGAGATCAGACTCCACAACATATTGAGTCCTGTCCGTCAAATACGATCTTATTAATTGCAGCGCGTTACCCCTTATACCATACATTTCTAGTTTTAATAATAATGTTTTATGATCCACAGCATCAAAGGCTTTAGAGAGATCCAGGCACATGGCCAATGTTTGCCTTTTTTTATTTAGAGAATCTATAATTTGTATAAGTGTTTGGTACAAAGCTCTTACTGTGGATTTCCCTTTTCTAAACCCATTTTGTTTATCTGATATTACAGAGAACTTATCCAGAAATGTTACAACTCTCTGAAATAAAATTTTTTCAAAAATCTTGCTTATATTAGGCAATATCGAATTGGTCTATAATTATTTTCTTCAGATTTCTCCCCCTTCTTATAGATTTCTCTAATATTTGTTATAAACAATTAAACCAAAAAAAAATTGTGTTTTTCCACTTTTTTTCTGATAAAATCAAAACTAATGAATCTATCTCGTTGGTGTAGAGATTATTGTAGGGTATAAAAATACCAATGGGTCGACTCAGTCGAATGACTAGTACCGGAGCAAAAACCGAAATATTGAACGTATTTTTCAAAAATTAATTTTTTTCACGAAAAAATTTCTTGATTGCCCTATATAGTAAATTGTTTATTTTTGTTTTTCTTGTTGTTTATAGGTTCCAGATGACTTGAGAGAACTGTATAGAGAATATATTTTTATAAGCAGTTAATCAAAACATGAAGCATTCATTATAACAGAATTTTATTATATAACTTCATATCTTATATTTTGTGTCAGTTTATCTAGACAAATATTTTTACATTAAATTACAGTTAAACATAAATCGTCATTTGTTAAATTTTATTAGTTTTCACCGGCACATAGCTTTTTTGTTCTTATCATTTCTGACAATAGAAATTTGTTTTTGGCGGAAACGTCTGTTGTCGCGTGTGATTAAGATGAAATAATCTGTGGCAGTATTCTTTCTAATTTTATTTATTTTTCTCAGTGTAATTAGAGGGGCGCGAGTAAAACAAAATTACGAAATTTGGCATTTGCAATAATTTGTGACTAAAGTGTCAAAACTTATTTTTTATTTTTGTAATAAGTAGCTGCTATTTTATATTTAGGTTTACTCTTGAGTAAGAGTTAAGTTTTACCCTTACCCTGTATACTGTAAAACTTTTCAAATTTCCTTTTAAATATGTTTAAGTTTCAGAATGTGCAGGGACTATCTGCTATATTTTGATTTTTCTAAAAAACATAATACGACTTTTTCCGATATGATGCAACAATTTTGCGGCGCACTGTACAGGGTGAGTCAACGATTGGATGAAGTAGGTTTGTGCCTTTTCGGTGAAATTAACAAAGAAACTACATTTATTGTTTGATACAGTTTATTTTTACGCAGATTTTAAAAATATTTAAGACTACAGGGTGAGCCAAAAAACTAGGACAGCATAAAGTTGTATTTTTTTAAATAGAACACCCTATATACGAATCGTATTTTCGATTTAGCTTAGAATTGCATGGACAGGATTTTGAAAGTCGTGTAAACTTTTGTCGTACAATAAATGCGGAGATTCGATTAAATCCAAATTTATTATGCAAGGTAATGTTTAGTGATGAAGCTACTTTTAGAAGTAACGGTGCCGTAAATAGACGCAACATGCATTATTATGCCACAGAAAACCCATTTTGGATTAGAGAGGTGCAACATCAAAACCACTGGTCATTAAATGTTTGGTGTGGTATTCATCATAATCGAATTATTGGACCCCACTTTTTTAATGAACCACTAAATGGCCATAGTTACCTGAACTTTCTACAAGAAGAACTACCCCAACTGCTTCAAGGTCTCGATAGGGATGAACTCGACAGTATGTGGTTCCAGCACGATGGTGCACCTCCGCATTACCATCGTGAAGTTCGTGCGTTTTTGGACCAACGATATCCGCAAAAATGGATTGGACGTGAGGGTTTCATTGAGTGGCCACCAAGGTCTTGCGACATCACCCCATTAGATTTCTTCCTATGGGGTTATATTAAAAATAAGGTGTATGTTAATCCACCAACAACAGTGGAAGATATGCGAAACAGGATTAGGGATACCTGTAGAACAATAACGCCACTAATTTTGTCCAGGGTCCGAGAAAATCTGCAAAAAAGACTAAATTTGTACATTGCACAAGAGGGTCGTTTATTCGAACACTTATTAAAAAGAAATAATTAATCTCAGTATTTAATAGGTAATTTTTTTGTTTCAATTTAGTATAAAAGTAAATATGTATTTGCCCTGTCGTTATTGTTGTGTTAATTTTTTCACATTATGTTTAATTAAACTATTGCCGTTGTAATATAACGAATAATGTATTTCATCATATTTAACCACATTCTGTTTGTTTCTGTAGTTTCTTTTTATTATTTTACATGGCTACTATGATAATGAAGACTATTTCTGTAAAAAAGTATGGAAAATAAGAAAAACTGAAATATCTCAAAAACTATTATAAATAGGTATAGGATATATTGAACAAAACTTTTAGGGTTTTTATTACTCTATTAAATAACATGAAAATATACAGGGTGTACCATTTAAAAAAAAAAGATATTTATTCATTTAAACTTGTTCAAATTTGAGCCGATGTGTTCAACACCCTGTAGCTTTTATTGCAAATATTAGGTAAAAATTATGTTAACTTGTCCTTGGCCTTGCTAAATTCCAAATTTGAATATATTTGTCACAAAATTGAAAACGTTATTTATGATTGAATTGATGCTTGAAAATGTGACTTTTTTTCTTTAAACTTAATTATCTCAGAAACTATAAAGTTTTGTTATAGTAGACCCTTAATAAAAAAGATTTAAAATTATAAGCTAAATCGAAAATACGATTCGTATATAGGGTGTTCTATTTAAAAAAATACAACTTTATGCTGTCCTAGTTTTTTGGCTCACCCTGTAGAGTCCTAAATATTTTTAAAATCTGCGTAAAAATAAACTGTATCAAACAATAAATATAGTTTCTTTGTTAATTTCCCCGAAAAGGCAAAAACCTACTTCATCCAATCGTTGACTCACCCTGTATATGTAAGAGTCAAAATCAACTATAAATGTTCCTTCATAAGATAAGCCTGAATTTATATAACACCTTAATTTCAAATTCAACATTGAAACAATACAACTGTGAGTAAATAAACAAATTTTCGAACTTCACCTTTTTATCACCTATTTATTTTTACCAGTTCCCCTTGGTTACTTGGTAATTTTTTATTCGTTTTATTTTTTTTCCTTGTCACGTCTTGCTAAATTCGACTCCGGTTCGGTGTCACGAAAAAGATACACATAATATTGTTTGCTTCATTCGCGAAAAATTATTTTTGTATCATTATATTTTTAAATTTTATTTGCCGATGCCCGCTGGGTCAACAAATTTTTAAAGGAATTTTATTTTCAAACGGAATAAAATGATCGGTTTATTTTTATTAATTGCATATTTATCTCGTTCGTGGGTGTTGTACGGGCTGTTGTTTATCGGGGTCATATTGGGGAATTGCGAGGTTTTTCTTTTCGTTTTGCCACTGTCTCGATAGAAATTAGAGACCTCATTTGCCATATATGAAGTTTTATTGGTGTTACTGAATATATAATTTGCAGATCTTGTGATTATGTTTAAAAATTTAATGGGAAAGAGAAAACGCTTTAATAAGTAATGGTATTAGCGTCGTTTGAAGTTTCGCCGACCATAAAAACAAATTCGCTCTTAATATACGTACGTCTTGGTGAAGATCGCCAATTTCTTCGAAACTAATTGCTTCTTTGTTTTAGTATTGTTTTTATTAATCGGTTGATTTGTTCGTTATGTTCTGCAATAAATTGATTTGTTATAACAATCAATATTTTTTCGCTAATCTAACCCTATTACTAACTACCACAAATTAATATGATACTTTTCAGATTTGTGGGGATAGTAAATAACCTACCTCTGAAACAACCCTAATTCATAAAAACGCAGTAATTTTTGAATATCCGTCATAGCCTTTAATTTCTACTGGTTGGCAACACTGAGTAGAATTCAAAATTTGCCAATATACATAGTATTTTCAATGAATTTATATATATATATATATATATATATATATATATATATATATAAATATATATATATAAATAAATAAATAAAACTAATAACAATTATGAAAAACTAACATAATTGCTCTTCTCGGCCGTTATTTAACCAAAAACTTAGAACCCAATTTTGAAGAAACACCTATAAATAGCTTAATAAAATAAACAAGAAAGAAATAAAACGCAAAAAAACAGCTATTTATATTACTTAATCAAACCGTATGAAAATCGCGAAATGCCCCACTAAAATAACACACGATAATCCCTTAATTTCCCGAATTAATTCAAAACAAATCAAACAAAGATAACCTTCTTTCCCGACGATTATACCCGTGACGTAATTATTCTACGGCACTGGTACTACGGTACCGTTCTAACCGACATTCAAATTGTGACTAAAATTTTCTATTCCTTAAAAGAGTGTCTTCGAATCTTACACCCCCTGACACCCCTCTGTTTCCCGTTTGTACCCATATTACAAGATGGAACCCGGTAAACGGCAATTTCTTTCCCTTAAAGTTCGAAGGTTTGGATCGTTACATGCTGAGGGCGTTAGCTATTCTATACCGGATGTTTGATTCACGAATTGACCTGTGAGCATCTTAAGCTTAATTTTTATATAAACACAATTGATAAAACTATTCTATTTCTCTCTACAACTAAAGGAATAAGATAATATAACGTCTGTGAAAAAACCTGAGTGCCCTTTTATTCATATTGCTGGTATTTAATTCGTTCTTTCTTGCAATCAGGAAAAACAGTCGCCATATTAGATCCCTTACACAGGTCAAACGTTATATTACAGTATAATGAGTTTATTTGATTATTCTTTTGTTTCCTAATAATGGGAAAATCGTTCAATATTTTAATACATTTTAACGGTATTTCATATACCATATGTTAAAAACTATCCTTATCACGTCTGGTTTTATTTACTTAACTAGGGCAGGATTACTTAGACAGATTTATAGGCAATTCTAAGAGAGGATTTTTTAGGTCTTCATAAATTAACTGACTTTATGTATTTTTTTAAGAAAACATTTAAACGACAAAGATCATAAAAGTTAAGCTCGATAACTGATTTATTTTACCTTTAGACTTTCGTGGATAGTGATAAAAAAATATAACTACCCTATTCCCACGGAATATCTATTCACAGAGTGATTATTTAATTATTTATTTTAACAGAATATAGTTGACATTGAACAATGAAAAATAATTAACATTTGTTCAATTACAATTCTTTTGATTAATTTACCGAAGTATTCGGAGTTCATTGACTTCCATTCGCGTTGTAAATATTGCCACAAATGCTATGCTAACTCAAAAGGAGAAAAATCTGGCGATTGTGATGGCCATTTCATAATTTGCAGAACTTTTTCGTATCGTTTTTCCTCTAGAAATCCCTGACATAATTTTGATGAATGTTTAGAGTCATGGCTTGCTGAAAAACAAAACTGCGGCCAATTACATTAATTCCAGAGGGAATCGCATTTTCTTGGAAGTTTCTTCAGATAGCCTTCTTTATTCAGTTTTTCGTGAATTTTGATCATATGGCCAGACTTATTATTACCAAAGCATCCTCAAACCATCACCATGCTTAACAGTCTGTACAGTACCCGCTTCTGAAGCCCGTTCATCTTTTGATCGGCACACAAAAACACGTCTATCAGATCCAGAAATCTGAAATTTAGCTTCACCCGTCTAAAGGACTTTTCCCAGTCTTCTTCTGTTCAGTTTTTATGTGTTTTAGCCCACTCCAGTCTATTTTTTAAATGAATAGTAGTTAATCTCGTTTTTTTGGCTGCTATGCATCCTCTCAGCCCAGCAGACAGTAAACGTATTTTTATAGTTGTTATTAAAATGGGCTTTTCTAGTGTTTCATTTAAAGTAGTGGCAATTTTAGGCGCAGTTAAACGTCGATTTCGTCGTTTTATAAATATTTATCTGTAAAGGTGCGTATTATAAATATGGCGAGTTGTGCACGTGCCGAGCCTTCTTTAAATTTTGTCAACTTCAGTTGTTGTCAAGCTCACCACGCCAATTTCTTGTGCCTTCGGCGGTCGACATCAAAGGAGATAATAAAAGTATCTGAGATGCAATAAGCCATTCTCATTATATATTTTTTGCGTCGTTGATCTCGCTGTAAAGCAATTTTTTTTCGACAGAGCGTGCTATAAAGCCGTTCAATTAAATAAAATTCCTTTGAGTTCGCACCAAAAAGCGACAGAAAATGGGATTACTGCGAGTCTCAGCCGCGCTGCTTGCGAACAATAGAGGTATGACGACGCTTGTACTATCTCCTTTGACGCCGGCGAAGTTGATAAAATTCAAAGGAGGCTCGTCACGGGCGGAACACGCCATATTTATACGTACCTTAAGGATACCTATGAGCTATTAAAGATTTGTAAAATAAAACAAATTTTACTATTAAGGCCATGTTTCTTCTTTGCTATCACATATGTATGTATGTATATGGAGATGTGGATAAATGCACTGCGTCCTATGTGTTCCATTTCTGCTGGCAAATCGTTGGGGATACCTTGCCAATTAGAGCAGGTCCTTTACTGCTGTCATGTAACAGTGAAACCTTTTCCACTGACAGTTCTCTAGAAAAATTCCGAGTTTGTGATAAAATAATTTAAAAAACTTTCAACAGATTCTTAGTAGAAAGGTTCTCCGATTTTGATGAAACTGATATGTTGTAGAGGACAAAAAAATAACAGACACGTATTTAATGTAAAATATAAACACAAGTTTTTGTTTAATTTCCACTTTATTTTGTAGTTTAGAAAACACATAACGCGTTTCGCTACGATGTAGCTTCGTCGGATGTTTGATGTACTACTAGTAGTATGATTCACATTATTTATAATGGATTATTACCATCAAGAAAAAGCCCCTACAATTCAAAAACATGTATTTTTTATAGGTGGAGATTCATTTTAACGGGGTGGCAAAACCGCCTCTACAGTTCAACCCCAAACAGTTTTTTTTAATATCCCAAGTTCTAATTAAGATATCTTTATAAAGAAAGTGGAGATTACTTGTTATTTGAAACTAAGTAACACTATGGTGGTTTCACCTCCACACACATCATCATCCCTGATGCGAAGTAATAGATATCTGTTGGACTTCCATTGTCTTTATTTTTTGTTGAATATCACGACGTTTCGGCTAGTAGTTATCTCTAGCCGTTTTCAAGTGAAATACAGTTTCACTTGAAAACGGCTAGAGATAACTACTAGTCGAAACGTCGTGATATTCAACAAAAAATAAAGACAAGGGAAGTCCAACAGATATCTACTACTTCGCAAGAAACATCGTTGCCTATGACCTTCAATCATCCCTGATTTTTTATAAGGGTAAACTTGCATATTATTCACTTATTTTAATTCTAAAAACCATGAAATTGAACAGAATTTTGTGAAAATATTTTTTATGAGAAGCGACTAAAGGTGACATATTTCGAGTTTTCGGAAAAAAAGTTAAAAGAGGGTAAGTTACTCCAAATACTTCTCTTTTATATCTCTAGTTATAACCAAGATGTCTTCACAAGACAAAATGATGACACGAAGTAAAACTATGGTGGTTTCATAACCACGGATGAAATTCTTTATTTTTTGTAGGGGTGAACTTCACTTGGCTCACGTATTTTATTTCAATTAATTACGAATTCTGAACACTACGAAACGTAATTCAATTTACTAAATATATTCAAAATTTCCATTAGGTTTCCCAATATTCATTAAAATAAGTAATTTTTAGAATTACAAGACATGATTGAAATGCAAAATTATTCTTTATAAAAAAAATGATATTATCTTGGGTGAACATAATTTTACTCAATTTTAAATAACCAACAATTTACATTTCGTTTTGTGAAGATGTTTGGATTAGAACTTGAGGTATTAAAAACAGTGTTTAGGGTTTTATTAATTTTTTTCGAAAACTGAAACATGTCAACTTATATTATTCATAAAAATATATTTTTAGAAAATTTCGTTTAACTTCATAATTTTTTGAATTAAAATTCTTGGGGATGAAACCTCGTTTCACTTTGAACTTTAGGAGCGGTTTTCACCCTTTCAAAATGAATCTCCGCATATAAAAAAAAATGTATGTGTTATTTTCGTGTCCTCTATAACATATTAGATTCATCAAAATCGGTGTCGGCACTTCGGGTACCTTCCTTGTTAGAAAATATATAATATATATATTAACATCTCTTTTATATCCAGTTTTGTAACTTTCTTGAAATAATATAAGATTCGAGCTTATCGAATTTTTACCCTATTTGAACTGTTCTTTTTTCTTTGCAATACATTTTAAATGCGCTTAATGAGATTTTGTACTTGTTTTTGGATATCTGGAAGTTATTTTAGAATTTTCAAAACGACGCATAAAGGCTACATAATATTCATTATTATTCGTTTGGCCCTTCGGGTGGAACTATTGGTGAACCACGCCGAAGTAAACAAAAAAGAGAGAATGACTTAATGGGCTCTTTTTGGTCTCTACTCTTCTTCCATTCGCCATTCCGATAATTATTGCGATGTTTTCAGATCAGCATCATATTCCCATGTTTGGATTAGAAATTATCTTAGGAGCGAATAAAATTTGATACTGTTTTTATAGTAAATTCTTTGTTTTTGGCACCAGCATTTTTCGACAAAAATCATATGACATTAAGTTTTTGAGATTTCCGACAAACATGCTAGCTTTCTAACCCAAAGACAGCGGGTTTTCAGCACCATATACTTTGTCTGAGCGACGTGATCGTTGTCGGTTGATATTGAAGCCCTCATTAACCGCCTCGTGTCACTCAAGAACTCTTACGGGACATACAATCCTCCTGATCTGCCTTATTTAAGATGTCCAACCAACAGCACCTTAATTTATTAACAAATATCGACACGAAAGTTCACATGTTATCACTTACAGTTGTACCAACTTTAAAAAATGTCACAAATTCTACTTATTTCGGGACAGAAGGTATAATACAAATTATAACGATATCATAACCCGAACAAAACTAAGTCCAACAATTACCATGGGCAACTTTTTCGGTAAATCTAAGAAATCATTATTTTTTTTTGTGGGATTTATTTTTATTATCATACGAAAGTTAAAGATCTCTCCGATGTCGCTGTGTATATTGTGTTTAATTAGGTACAGTTCGTGTAAAATTTAAAAAATTACACATTAAAGAAAGTTAATTTATATTGATTAATGTTATTATTAATTTATTGTTTATGTAAATTTCGGATCTTCATTGCGTACGGTAAATTAAACAAAAGAATCAACTGCACATTGTATTGTTTTTGTAGACAACGCGCGTCGGCTTATGAAGAAATAAAATGGAGGACATGCATCGGGAGTTATCATCATAGAATTTTTTTATCGTGACCGTAACGTTATTTTTGAATATGCCAGAAAAAAACAATTTTTTTTTGGTGCGCATATTGAGTACTCGATTTCTGTCGAAAAGTAGACAGCCCCTTCATTTTATGTTTATTAAAAAGTTTTCCTTGTTCCTCATTTGAATTTGTTGCTACGTTTTTTTTTTGCAGAATTTCGAATTCATAAAAGTAGAAAAACATGACGTTTTTGATAAAAAAACGTGTGTTTAGCATTCGTAGCTTGGAATGGTTCACATAAAAATCGATTTATCTCGAAAACCGCCAGTTTTATCGAAATAAATTAAGAGTGCCTTTTTTGAAGAAGAATGACTAAGATATTAAAAAAATCAGTTGTCAAATTTGTAAAGTGACACCTGTCAAAAGTTAGGCCCAACGAGTGATTCTGCATATCCGTTCTTGACTTCTCTGGTCATATAAAATGTATACTGTAGTTATGGTTTAATGTGTCTTGATGGCCTCTATAAAATATTAAAATTTCATTAAATTATACAAGTCGGTTCAAAACTTAGACCCTATAAGGTAAATCGCTGGCTACCTCTTTATGGCTCTGTATCTTGGTTAAGGGGCACTCTAGGATTTTTTTTTCTATGACTAAAAAATTAGGAGGAACTTATCGGATACCCTGTAGATTTCGGATCCTATAGAAGTAGGTTGCCTCACGCTTAGAAAGAGACAGAACGTTTTCGATGAATAGGGCCTCTTTTTCTAGTGGCGATCAGACGACAGGGGTATCTAATGACGTTTGGAGTATTATGTTTTATCAACACTATTAGCGAGAGAGGTTTACTAATCAAAAACGCTCTGTTTCTTTTTAAGCGTGAGCCAACTTTCTTTTATAAGATCCGCAGACTATATACTCAACTTTTAACTTTTACGTCTATGCAGAAAACTAATACATAACCTCAATATATTTTAACCATATGATAAATAAAAAATGCCTTTTAACAATATTTTGAGAATAAATCTCTTAAAATGGAAGAACTCTACAAATTTTTCATGCTAATCACCCTTATTTGCTACGAAATCAACAATAAACAACAAATCCGTTATGGTTTACCTCTTAATATCGGTTTGTTTCAAAAGGTTAAATGCCGCACAAGGTCCGGACTTAGGCAGTTCATTCTGATCTCGGATTCCACACAGAAAATTATTTCGGAAATATATATATATATATATATATATATATATATATATATAATCATAATATAGCAAGTCTTTCGCCGCGTCTATCTCACGATTTTTTCTGTAAGTACTGATTTGTACCGGGAAAGTTTGGATATATAATTTCTGGGTTAAATAGTAATAAAAGACAATTCCCGTGTAAAGCCGGAACGGGTTGTTATTCTAAATATTTTTCCGTGGTAAAAATATATTTTATCATCTTACAAATGCGACAGCTTTGGCGGTACCTCTGAAGTTGAAGGGTTCCATTGTCGTTAGTATTTTTTAACAATTTTTTTTTTTCAAAAAAACTTAATA
Source organism: Diaprepes abbreviatus (assembly GCA_034092305.1). Lineage (NCBI taxonomy): Eukaryota > Metazoa > Arthropoda > Insecta > Coleoptera > Curculionidae > Diaprepes > Diaprepes abbreviatus. Next base: position 1,481,449 of record JASJET010000203.1, on the reverse strand, counting down.
CTTTCACTTAAAATCAAATTAAAATGAAATGTTCGTCTTAATAAAAAAAAAAGTGTTTAAATGACTTACTTTATCAAAATTTATTTTTTTTTAAATATATGATAACTTGTATTTTGTTCTCGAGTGGTAGGTACTTCCATATAACTTTATATTATTATATTGAGTTTAGCAACATGCATCCGCTCTTATCAAAAGAATTTTGTTTATTTGATAAATTTTGATTAATAAAAAATATGTTTATTGAAACCTATTTCCAAAAATTTTAATTTTGCCACAACCTAATATTTGTGAATAAATAATACACAATAACGTTTTTTTTATTTAACACATCAGGAATTTGTAAATTTCAGACACGATATTTAAGAATCTCAACTAAGATGAAGAAAATGAAGGTACTTCGATTATACCAATTATACCTTTTTTATTTAGGATTCTAAATCAATCGTAAAGTAGGTGTGGAGCATACGAGAAGCTCGATATTTGTTGTGGTATCCGCGCTTTCTAAGCACGTAAAAAGAGGCCTTGTCCTGGTTGTATGAAAAAGAAGGTGCTGAGTGAACATAATGGTATCACCATCGAATCTACTATTTTTATTGAAGTATTATCTATAATTTCTATTCCATCACTGTGGCACATCTTTATAAATATCGAGAACATATAAAATTCCCTTGTTTTTATTTACCATTTTCGGGCGCTACCGACAACGATACCTCAGCTCGCGTCACTTGCATAGGAATATTATCGATAGAGTATTATATTATATTTACTTGTAAATCAGTTATTATATTTGCAATTTATTTCTTAAAAACGTAAAAAATTAGTTGAAATCTTCATTACTCTACATAGTAAAGTCTGCATCATGTGGGATTTTTTTATTAATAACTTTATTCGAAAATTGACTTTTGCATCAATTTCTGTTTCGATCGAGATGAAAATTAACCAAAAAAATAATTGTCACGTGATTAGCATTATCTGTCAAATTTAAATTTTTTTCAAAAAAAAATTCTAAAAGTACCGAAAAAAAGTTATTAGAAAACGTTTTTCTAAACGAAATTTTTAGCCCATATGCAATTTCAGCTGTATAAGATAATTTAAATTTTTTGTCCATTTTTTGTAAATTGCACCACTGTTGCAAAATAAGACTCGACGCAACCTACATAAGACTTGTTAGTTTTAACAATGCTTTATTGCAAACATATTTTGTTTAAAGTAGCACCATTTTAAATGTGTATTTTTCTACAAAATCTAAATAGGGCTTTTATAAATTTAGTCACATGTGATGCAAAGCTTATTTGTTTTTGACCCTGTATATGGTAACTTCATAAAATAACTATTTTTGAAAACGTAGTTTGTATTTAAAAATAATTCACATTATAATTAAGACAAACAAGTATACAGTATCCTCAATAAAGTCTGCATTAGGTGGAAAATAAATTTTAAATGCGTCTAATTTTTATATTATGATTTTTTAGTGGAAAATTTCGGTCTTTTCAATTAAACTATTTTCTTAATATTAATGTGTATTACTTTTAGACACAAACTACGTTTTCTAAAATAGTTATTTTATGAAGTTATCTTATACAGGATCAAAAACAAATAAACTTTGCATGACATGTCACCAAATTTTAATAGCCCTATTTGGATTTTGTAGAAAAACACACATTTAGTATGGCGCTACTTTAAACAAAATATGTCTGGAATGAAGCATTGTTAAAACTAAGAAGTTTTATGTAGGTTGCGTTGAGCCTTATTTTGCAACAGTGGTGCAATTTACAAAAAATTGGCAAAAAATCTAAATTATATTATACAGCTAAAATTTGGTATATGGGCTAAAAATTGCATTTAGAAAAGCTTTTTCTAAAAACTATATTTTGAGATATAACCCTACGTTTGAATTCTTTATGGAAAAAAATTAAAATTTGACAGATAATGCTAATCACGTGATTACTATTTTTTTGGTTAATTTTCATCTCGATCCACGCAGAAATTGTTTCCAAAATCAAATTTCGAATACAGCTATTAAAAAAATCCCATATGATGCAGACTGTACTGGTCACATTGTATAAAAAAAAAGTTAACACGCGAAGGCTCACACCCGCTCACGTTTGAGTGTGATGCAAACACGTTATCCATTCGATCACTTTGATACCCTAACACACTTAATAAATTTTTGGTTTGGGTTTAATCATGGTTTAGGTTAATTTGATGGTTTTGTCGGTTTATTTAGATTTATATTAATTCATAATATTAATAGTTATTGCATTTCCGATTTCCATTTTCACAATTAATGTGGAATATAGAGGTAAGAGTTTTCTTGAAATCTTATAAAAAATGAAAACATTAACAGCCAGATTTATTAAGAAGGTTTAGAATCCGATCTAGCTGCCATGGAATTTTCTAGTTGATCAGTTTTGTTTTGCTGTTGTTATTGTTATAATTGTTATAATTTGTATCACCCTCGTATAGGAAAATGAAGGATATAAAACTTGAGATAAGGCCTTGAAATCGATAAGATGCATACTTGTCACCTAAAAACAAACAATTTTCAGTTTTGACGCTTCATTAATAAATACAAACGATTTTATATTTTTAATATTCAAAACTTTGACTTATTGTTGTACTTACCAATATAAGCCCGCCACTGCAATTTAAACCGGTTTTAAAATTAAACCATCTTAACGAATCTGGGTGTAAAGAAGTATCTTTGTATCAACGTATCAGTTGCATTAGCGTTCTACATGATTTTTTCACGTACAGAATTTATGGTAAGACTGTGTACGCCAAAGTTTCATGGATATGTGCAATCTTCAGGGTAACAAAAATGAATTAAATGTTATTAGTCCGTTATGATTATGTAATCCGTTATTTTCGATGCGTCAAAACTCCCCAAGGCACTGACTGGTGGTTGGATACGTGCTATCGATCTCGTTCGAGCGCACAGCGTGCCTCGGGGTGAATAACCTCTTTTTATTGGCGGGAATTCGGGAATGCGTTTATGGCACGTGGACCTACCTCACAATTTCTTTTATTTGATTGGTTTTTTCCCTGCGGAGACATTTGCATCTCTTGTTTTATGTTAGGTTAAGACATAGACATAGGATTTTTTTTTATTGACGAGGGATACTGGAAAAAATATCTACATAGCATGATAAAAAAAACTGACTAGTTAGTAGTGACAACATTTTTTTATCTGCGCTTCAAATTTTATTTTGTTATTTTGTGTTTTATCAAGTGTTTTGCAGCAGAAAATGAGTTCTGTAAAATTGGAACATCGTAGAATCATTAAATTGTCAATAAGAGATCATATTTGCCATAAAAATATTTACGAGTGAATGATTGCTCTATGTTGGGACGAAGTTATATATACAAGGTGTCCCGTTAAAGCTGTCGATCTCGGGGAAATATTGGTCACTGCACTTTCGGAAAAATATATGCTGATTTGATCTAGCCAAGATGAATTAGATTAACATAAAATAAAAAGATGTCATTTTATGTTTTTGACAATTACTGTTCATGTTTTGAAACTTCTGTATGTAACTTTTTGCTCTAACTTTTAAAATAAAGGTGGGGGGGGGGGCAAGAAATATTGTTATTCACAAAATACTATAACGCTGGATTGCTTTATCTGATTACAATGAGTTTGTTCGTATTTAGGAGATTATTTTTGGAGAAATAAATATAAATTAATTAAATATTTTTATCTTTCTCATTACGCCACAAGAGGGTGTAATTTTTCAAAAAAAAAAAAAAAATTAAACGTAAATGTAGGTGTCATTTTTCATATTTAAAATTTATGTTTTAAATTTTTTATATTGAATCTTTAAAATGAAGGAAGAAATACTGTGATTCTGGATTGCTTTGTCCGATTTTAATGAACTATGTCTTATTTAAGAGACAATTCTTTTATTTTAAACTTTAATTAAGTTTTAATATTTTGTCGATCAACCAACAGTTGGGGTTATTTATTAAAGTTACTAATTTTTTCAATTTGTTCAAAAATTGTTAATAATAAAATTTTTATAATAAAAAATTGAACCGACTTCTAAAAGTGCGCTAAAAAGTGAAAAATAATTATAAAGTTTTATATGAAATTGAAGTTTTTGAAGTCGGCGCCAAACTAATATCTGACCAAATGTGATTCACATAAACAGATTAAAAATACTTTATTTGTAATTGCTTTCTTACCATAATTTGTGTATATTAGTAGTTATGTATTTCATTTAGAAATAATTTGGCGCCGGCTTCAAAAATTTCAATTTCATATAAAAATTTATAGTTAATTTTCACTTTTTAGTGCACTTTTTGAAGTCTATTCAATTTTTTTTATAGAAATTTTATTTTTCGATTTTTAGTTTTGATTTCATTATGATATCCATAAATTATTTGAACTAAGTACTAATCGAGATTAGTGTACCTCGCAATGACTCCAAGGTGGCAAAAAAGTACCCATTTTATCCAAAGTTGTAAATCACCCTAAAATGACCCACTAAAAATTCTTTAATTCTTATAGTTCTCCAAATACCAGTGAAATTATGCTAAACAAATATTTAGTCTGTTATAGTAAGTCCACTATCATAAATTTCAAATTAATTTTAGATTGGTAATAGTCTAAGCCCGATATATTTTATACTGCATATTGAGTTTGTATACGGTCCAAGAACACCGTAATATCAATTTTAGACAAAATCGGAAAATGTAAAATTTTCAGTCCCTCATATTGTATCCTATCAACCTAATAGTTGTAAAAAATTAACTTCATATTCAAAATACATGACCCTGAAAACCCCCCCAATACCAAATCTGAAAAAATGTGAATAAGGTAAAAATTTTTAACTCACCATATTGAATCCGCCATATTGGATTCAAAAAAATAATTTTAACATCTTACTCTAATTTAAATCTATACCCTTCAGAGCCCTCTAATACCAATTTTGGATGAAGTCCGGAAATTTAAAATTGCTAGACATATTCGCTATTTACATCCTCAAAACAGTTCCACATTTGAACAAAATCGAAAAAGGTAAAATTGTTTGTCCGCTATGTTGGATTTGTCATATTGAATCTTGAAAAAATACTTTTAAAATTCATAATTTGCACCCTCAAGAACCCCTTATATCAGTTTTGGAGAAAATAGAAGAATATACAATTTTTAGGACGCCATATTGATTCCTCCAGATTGAGTTTTTTAAAAAAAATTTTAAATTCATAATTAACACTAACAAAAATCCCCCAATACTGATTTTAGACAAAATCGAGAGATGTAGAATCTTTAATCCGCCATCTTGGATACGCCATATTGAATTTTATAAAAATAATTTCAGGTTCGTTATGTACGACCCCGAAAACCCCCCAAACCAATTTTGAAGAAAATCACACAAAATTGATTTTTTTGTCCGCCATATTGAATTTTTAAAAAATATTTTGGATTCGTTATGTGTGACCCCGAAGTTTCCCCCACATCAATTTTGGAGAAAATCGGACAAAATTAAGTTTTTTTTGTCCGCCATATTATCAGCGCTATCTTGGATTTTACTGTACTAATTTCATTCAAAAAACTATTCAGCACTTCCTGAACATAACGTAAAAATTTCATTCAAATCGGTGCTGCTGTTTCGGAATAATTGGTGTACAGACAGAAAAAATACATAGTCGACGAATTGAGAACCTCCTTCTTTTAGAAGTCGGTTAAAAAGATGTCCTTCCAAATTACTTGGTTCATAAGATTTAAAATTATGAATAAAATCCGAAAATGTTTTTTAAAACCAAATTATACACGAAGCTAATGACATCTATTGAGGTTTTAAAGTAAAAAGATTATTTTTTGACTAACGTATCATATTTATGGACCGAACAGTCACCGAAGTAATGTACTTACCAAGGAAAAACGAAATAAAAAGAAAGTAATACATTTTTTTGGTATAGTAAATGTTTAAAATGGCGTCCATTGATATGTGTGCAACTGCTCAATTTTTGACGAATAGGAAATATAGCAATTTCAACTTCTGTGAGAGATTGATTGTATAACATGTCTTATATGACGATCATATTTTTTTGTTTTGCCAGTCGAGTGATAAACTTTTAGGCTTGCCCATAAGTAAAAATCTAAAATTGTAAATTCCGGTGATCTGACTGGCTAATAAATTGTACCATATCTTCTTATCCATCTGTTTAGAAACTGGTTGTTCAAATACTCTCTAACGTTTTTAGCATAATTTATTGGATACCCAGCGTTTTGATGCCACATGTTTATGCGTCTCAACAGTGCCACATCTTCTAAAACTACAAGCAGTTTATTCATTAAAAGGATGAAATAAATTGCTTCTTTTAAACGTTTGTCAAATATGAAAACATAACAATTTTTCATTAAAATATTGCATTGAATATTTTGACAAATCGCGCCATCTGACGATTGATAAATTACCATTAAAACTTAAAGCTCTTTTACAAAACAATCCAGAGTTACAGTATGTAATTTTTTGAAAAACAATATTTCTTGCTTCCCCTTTCCTTATTTTCAAAGTTAATTATGCAACCCATAAATCACTAACTTTAAACTGGCCTAAATTGACAGTTGAGCGTTTAAATTGATAAGTGAAATAATAAGTTAAACAGGTTTTGAACCTTAAGCGTACCACGATAAAAAATATATTTTTTTTATTATTGAATCTGTAAAAATGGAATGATTTTTCTTTGGAATTTTCGGGAAACAACTATTCCGATTACTCATATCAAGCTTTTATTTCTGAATTTTTATTCTTAATATTCTTATATAAGTGTTTATTTGTTAATATATGTAATATAAATTACATTATCATAAGCAAAACAAAACCGACGAGGAAGTTTAACTTCTAAACAACTAAATCTGGTCTAAGTCTTAAACCTTCTTAGCGAATCTAGCTAGAAAGTTTTAAAGTAAATAGACACCTATATTGACGTTTAATTATTTTGAGAAATTATAGTTTTCTATTTCACATTTTCAAATAAGCCATCTGGTGGCTCATTTAGGAACGTAAAATATTTTATTGAATTATATATATTTTCCTAAAAATTACTTCCTAAATATGACCAAATTGAGTAAAATCGGATAAGGCAATCCAAAGCACTATTTTTTTTTGAATAACAATATTTCTTACTTTCCCTTCCAGGTGCGGATCCAGGGGGAGGGCGTTCGTCCTCCCTTAGGAGCTTTGAGTTTAGGAAAATAAACCCGATTCTGCCTGTTATACTAGGAATATGTATGCTGCTGGCACATCCCCCCCCCCCCCGGGTTAATAACTTGATTTGTCTTGCGATCGTCCCCCCTCCCAAGAGCTTCGAATTCAGAAAAACAGATCTGGCTCTGCCTTTTACACTAGAAATGGGAATGTTGCTTGCGTCTCTCTCCCCGTCGACAATTTGCTTTCGCTTGCCATACTGTACTTTTATGTCCCCCCCTCCCAGAGAGAGAGAGAGAGAGGCAGCATCCGTCCTTGTTCTCGTCCTTTATTTTAAAAGTTAGAACAAAAAGTTAAATATAAACGTTTCAAAACATAAGCAGTATGTATTAAAAGCAATAAAGGACACCTATCATTATGTTTGATTTTTTGGGAAATTGTTATTTTTCTATTTTATATAACAAAATACGTCCACTTCTGGCCTGTCTAGAGACTTAAAAATAGTTAATCTTCATTTATCATTTATATTTCCCGAAAGCTCAATGACCAATATTGATAGCCGGTGGATAATAAAAAAAAATTATATAATATATATATATATATATATATATATATATATATATATATATATATATATATATATATATATATATATATATATATATATAGTCGGATTAACGGATGAATGAGTGATTGTTTTTTTTTTAAATTTATTTTTAATTTAAATTTACCGAATTTTAGTTAATTTTCTCCAAGTGTCTCTTTCAACTACCTTTCGCGGTTTTTAACTAATTTTTGCTTTTAACGAGACGTCACTGCATCTCGCCATTATTCGGTATTTTTTGTTTTTTTGTACCCATCTCCGAGAATATGGACCTATTTACCGGGTTTATTGGATAAATTTCATCCTTCAAGAAACGTCGGAATTATTTTATTTTAAGAATTTTTTTGCATTATCAATTATTTGTATAAAACCGAAGTTTTAACACAAATCAGGGATTGTTGGTGAAGTCCCGCCAAACCTCCCGACTAGAATGAAAACTCTAGCTGCCTCACCTTTCTTCTGGCTCACCGGGATAGAAGGGGAATGAGTGAAACTCAAGAAAATTAATTAAATTTTATTTTATCAAGGAAACATTTCTAAGGAATGAGCAATTAGGAAGAGATTATCAAGTAACACTCGTCCTTGACTCTTACTTAAGTTTTTATTCACTTTTTTTTTTTAATTCAGTACTGTTTTCCGCAAATCAAGTTCGGGATTATTTTCTCTCCACTGTGACGTTCGAGATTTGTCAAGATCGGTATTCATAACTTGAGAGCCAACACAAAGTTGACTATTAGTCGCAGTGTCAATATCAGGTTATCTCCACTTGGTAGTAATTATGTTTAAAATCAGGACGTATTTTTCGGGATTACTAAACCCTTCAGGACTGGCAAGAAATGTTTTGTTTAGCTCTGCCGAGCATTACACTCGACTCCTAGCTCTTCCTAAACCAAACGTATGATCGCTTTGATTTATTGGCAAGACCCTTACTAAACAAAATTTTGTCTCCGTATCCCGAATTATTTACCTCTCCCGTGAATGTAAGAATTCGTACGCGCCACTAACCTCGCCTTTTTATCGACGGTCATTTTAATTTCTATTTTAGTAATGTAAGACACGTGCACGTTCTTTACTGTCAGAAGAATTTATGTTGTCCAGGACAACCTACTTTAAGAATCACGATTTGTCCTAATAAGGGAACAATCTCGTGACCCCCTCAACTCAATCGGAAAAAGGACAAGTTGACTCGTAAGAGAGCAACCCGTAATGTCCTTAATTACGCCGCTGTCTTTCCGCTTTTATAGCAGTGGTGACGTCGCATTCTGAATTCGGGGAAGCACCGAATCTAACCGCCACCGTGCCCCGTTTATTCTTTGGGTTTCCCCGCAATCGAAGTATTGTAGTTTTAGCACTGTATGCCGTTTTATTTAGATTATTTTGTTTAGGGAGTTTTGGGGCAATATTAAATCTGAAATTTAATATTTTGTCGTAAAATAAGCGTGTATATAGCTTTAGTCGAAATTTGACTTTGGCATCAATTTCTGCTTTAATCGAGATGAAAATTAACCCAAAAAAAAAAATAGTAGTTACGCGATTAGCATTATTTGTCAAATTTTAATTTTTTTCCAAAAGGAATTTCAAAAGTGGGGTTACATCTCAAAATATCGAAAAAAGTTATAAATTTTTGAGCGTATATGCAAAATTTCAGCTGTATAAGATTATTTAGGTTTTTTACCCATTTTTTGTAAATTGCACCACTGTGACAAAATAAGACTTCTTAGTTTTGACAATGCTTCATCCCAGACATATTTTGTTTAAAGTAGCGCCATATTAAATGTCTGTTTTTCTACAAAATCCAAAGAGAGCTATTAAAATTTAGTCACATATGTTGCAAAGTTTATTTGTTTTTAACCTTGTATTATAAGATAACTTCATAAAATACCTATTTTTAAAAACGTAGTTTGTGTATAAAAGTAATACACATTATAATTAAGACAAACAAGTATACAGTGTCATCAGAAAAGTCTGCCTTAGGTGGAAAATAAATTTTTATTTAACTTTTTTTTTATATTACGATTTTTTTATTAGAAAATTTGAGGATTTTCAATTAAACTATTTTCTTAATATTAAATGTGTATTACTTTTAGACACAAACTACGTTTCCAAAAATAGTTAGTTTATGAAGTTACCTTATACAGGGTCAAAAATAAATAAACTTTGCATCACATATGACCAAATTTTAATAGCCTATTTGGATATTCTAGAAAAACACATTTAATATGGCGCTACTTTAAACAAAATATGTTTGGAACGAAGCATTATCAAAATTAAGAAGTTTTATGTAGGTTGCGTTGAGTATTATTTTGCAACAGTGGTGCAATTTACCAAAAATGTTCAAAAAATCTAAATTATCTTATACAGCTGAACTTTTGCATATGGGCTAAAAATTGCATTTAGAAAAACCTTTTCTAATAACTTATTTCGATATCTTAAGATATTATAACCCCACTTTTAATTTTTTTTGGAAAAAAATTAAAATTTGACAGATCATGCTAATCACGTGACCACCAATTTTTTTTTTGTTAGTTTTCAACTCGATCGAAGCAGAAATGATTGCCAAAGTCAAATTTCGAATATGGCTACTAATAAAAAAAATTATACGACCTTTACTGGTCACACTATATATGTATTCTTCTTTCAGGCAGAGAAAAGGAAAGAATATATACAAACAGTTTATTTCCTGCAAATACCACTCTGGTCCTCTCTCCATACGCGTTTATATATGAAATATAAAATATAAATTCCAAGGTCCAGTCGAATGACATCTATGAATCACCGGGGTAATGAGAAATTTTTAAAAAAATCTAAATTTCAGTAAAAAATAAAGAGATCTATCTGCCGTATTTAAATAGTGTGTCATATATGTAATTCTATTTTCAAGCACAGAAAAGCAATATCGGGATTCACCCTCGATATTTGTAATCAGGGGGTCACAATACATGTAAAAACTACGAAAACCATATTTGGGTTTTAATTTTTTTATAGAAAGTATAATAAAAATGAAAAATTGATTTTTTCCTTCACTTCTGTGATTCCCAAAATGTGTACTGTGTCAAACAATACTTTTGTTCACTACTGTATGCATGTACATCTTTCCACGATGATTTGAAAAACATGACTAAACACAGATGTTAATTTTAATACTTTTAAGTGAATCTGGCTGTTATTGCCAATGACATATCGTGTACTGCCCTCGATTCTTTTGTTTTCTTTATACTTTCTTGGCATACAATTAGTTGTTTACAACATTTTCATGACCAAAAAAAAAATGAAAATGTCGCGTTTGCGATTTTATTTTCAATAACAAAACAAGGAGCCCATAAACATAATGAAAATTCTATTCTTAGCTCGAATATCTCGCTGATGACGCGGCCCGATCTGTTTCTATACCTCCAAGATGGCTCGTTTTTATCGTAGGTCATGTTTACATCGACTTAAGAATTGCTGTAAGGCGAGATAACGGCGATAAAAATTATCGTATTGTTTTATAATTGGTGTAGAAATGTGCTGGTTATATATTTAGATTAAATAATAAAATAAAAAATTGCGTTTCAAGAACTGTTTTTTTTTTGAACAGAAAGGTTAACGATTTATTTTTAAAATATTTAATTTTATCATCATTTATTTATCTTCATCATGGTTTATTTCAATATGTGTTACCCTTCGATCATAAATGTAGATTTAAATAACAAGTTAGTTTGACCGTTCACGGTTAATAAGCAGGGTCTTTTTTGTTGTCTGGTAGACAGAGAGATACTGTGTGTCCCGCGACGAATTTCCGTGATCGTTTTCTCGGAAAATAGACTGGAAATTTTCTGAAATTGGGCAGTTTACTAAAGTCAATGGGGGCAATCCGGCTAAAATATTTTCAAGATAGTGGCATTACCGGAAGATAAATGTCTTCTTGCTTATTTCAAATGGAACACCCTATATGTTATTGCATTTTTAGATTCTACGCAAAATTATAGACATATGTCATGTATATGCAGGCGCGGATCCGGGGGGATCCCCCCCCCCCCCTAAGAGTTTTGAGTTCAGGAAAATAGACCCGATTTTGCTTCTTATACTATAGTTTATTCAAGAACTAGACAGAGTATTAAATCATTTTTTACCCTTTTTTTTTTTCTTCGCAAACTACCGGTGTTCTTTGGTCCGGTGTCTGGAAAAATCTGTTGGACTCATATATTTTTCATAGGAATGTGTTAGAAATTTTACAATTAAAAATGCCAGTCTATAATAATGGCCTATTTGGGTTGGACAACAATAGATATTTGGTAGTGTGAAGTGTTAAAAAGGATTTTATAATCCTTGTCATAGGCGTCGGACGGAGGTTTATTTTATCACTAAGTATTTATGACATAGAATATTAATTCGGTAATATACTTAAAATAAAAACTTTTTATAATATTATTTTATTTCTTATGATTTATTAATAATTCACATACATTACAATATGTAGATAATTTTGACATATTTAACACAAATCACAACTGTATTTTTATTATTTTTAATTTTGTCATATAAACCGTTTTAGGCACATTCAGACTAAAACGTAGCCTTATTCTCTCAAAAAGTTCTAACTTATAATTTAAATACTTAACAAAATACCCATTGTCAAAAATACAAAAAGTTAAACATCTATAAAAATATAAATTCGTCGCCTCAATATAATATTAAAATATTTTTGGGGCTATCGGTCATTTTATTAGTAATAAAAAACATTTTGAGGACATCTGACATCAGTTTATTTATTTCTTAAGCCATCTGCAGAATTACAATTAAACACTAAAAAGGGATTCACAAGTAATTAGTTTTTATATGTTACAGTTAAAATTAGACCTACTTATTTTTATTTCTATTATACTGATATCTTAATTTAATTTACTTTATTATATGGAAGTCCGATAGCCCCAAAAAAATAAGATAAACATGTTAATTCTACACGCTTAAGAAAAAGACACAAGACACGGCTAATTGGAATTAAATATATATAAAATTAAAGAGCGTGACACACTAAAATAAAAATATATAAAAAAATATATAAACAACATTAACAATAAAATACAACAAAAACAAAAATTTAAATAATAAGTTGTGTTTACACTGGTAAACATTACGTATCTAATTCCTAATCAAGGGCAGTGAAACTATCTTCACTCAAATTAATTATAATTGGTTCTTCTAATTCACCGATCATGAGATTGAGTTTCCACATTTAGTTTTATTCTTTTATTATATGGATTTTTCCCAATTTTCTGCAGTAATTTTATTCAAAAAAATCTTTCAAGAGTTCAGTTAAATTACTAATTTTGTAAGTTGTGCTATTTCTGGCAACTCTACCTTTTACTTGAGAGAGATATTTCCTTCTCCAATGGACAGTTTCCGGATGATCTATAAGAACAGATTTTCTATCTGGTCTTTCCCAGCAAAAATTAAGTTCTCTGAGCAATTTACAGAGTTCAGTTCTTTTAATTTTAGGTAAGTCGCGATCTTCATTGATTTTAGTTAGAATTTTGTCGACGGTTGGGATATGCTTCTTATAATAAAATGTATGTACAACTCCTTTTATTGCCGTTTTCATCTCTTCTTCCAACGAGGTTTTTCGTCTGCCTGTGATCGAATGTGGCTTGGGCGTATTAACAATTCCAGTCGTTTTTTTCTCCTTCAATATTCGGTACATAGTATATTTTCCAACTCCTGTCATGTTGGAACACATCTCAACAGAGCCTTTAACATTATTATCTAGATATTGATATCTTAAAGCATCATAAACATTTATCGTAATAAGTTTTTCGTTGAGGAAAAAATGCCCTGGTTTTGGAATAAATATAGAGGTGGAAGCCATATCTTGTGGGTATCTCACTAGTCTCAAATAATATATAAAAACAAACGCAAACAAGATAAATCACTAAGGACTCACTGTAAGGTGTACTTTGCTCACTGACAGAAATTAAATTGAAGTATTAAAAATTTAATTGTTGCAATAAATTTATAAAAGCTAATAATATTTAAATATAATTAGATTTACGGCAGTCCTAAGTTACCTGCCGTACTGGAGCAAGTACGTTGGAGGTTTCGGTAACAGTTTTATTACTCCCTCTGGTTCTTAAATAGAGTATAGCCCCCCCCCCCCAAGAGCTTTGAGTTCAGGAAAATAGACCCGATTCTGCCTTTTATACTAGGAATGTGTCCTTCTGTCGGCAACTTGTTTTTTCTTGTGTCTAACTCTTTTGGACGTATTTTAAAAGTTATGTCAAAAATAGCGTTTGCAGGTCCATATATAACTATCAGTTTCTCCTATATGAAAGCCTTTATTATTTAATTGGAATTGATTTCTTTCTAGAAGGGGATCTCCTTGAGTGAACTTTGTTGAAATTTTGATAATAAATAAATACATGATGTTCAAAAACTAACATTAAATATTAACTTGAAAAAATAGTTAAAAGACAATTTTTTTTAAATGTAAACCGCTTATTTTTTTTAAGCATTAAAAATAAGGGTGACTTTGTATAAGCGTTATCTATCCAAAAATTTGCAGTTTCTGAAATATTGGCAGTTTAACATTTTTCCATTGTAAAAATGTTAATCGGCTTACCTACCCAGGGAATTTTTAAAATGGGGATAACATTTGTTTTGTATTATTGATGAATTATCGATTTAAGTTTTCTTCATAAAAATGTAGTTTTACGATTCCATCAATTCTTACAGCAATAAATACTTTGAATTGTCAGGTTTCTTGAAAATTCCACTATTTTACTGCATGAGAATTTGAATCACTCCAAAAATGGGAATGATGCCCGTTTAAAATTCCATTTTCCGTAAATTTTTTCTTCAAGGGTTGTCTTGTATCATTAATATAAATTCGCCAAATTGCACTTCTTTTGGCAAATCAGTATCTCTTAGGTGTTGAATCAAAGATATTAAATAAAGGTGGAAGTTGTGTTTCAACAGAATTCTGTGTATTGAGCTCTTCGAAATTCCTGTTTCTGGAGCCATTTGTTTTAACGATGTCTTAGAATATGCCTTTAGCTTTTTTGCCTTAACGGTGCCAAAATTTTTGAAATTTTCCAATATTCGTTTAATTTTGTTCCATGACGGTTTATATTTGTCTGGATATCTATCAGGAAATGCCTGGCATGTTCGTGATAAAACTTTGTTACATTCCCCAAAGATAATAAACAAATTTAAATAATCTCCGTGGATATAATTACTCGCATCGCCAAGATTTTTAATAATAATTGTCAAATAACAAGAAATAGTGATAGGTCTGCAGTGCTCTATTGTTTTTTTTTTCGTCTTGTTTCGCCGTCTTGGCCAGCTAATTACAAAACTTAAAAGCCGTATAGCGTTTTTAAAACACAAACATGTTAAATTGTCACTATTTCAAATTTTACGAATTTTTCGAATAAACAACCCTATTCAAAGTCACCCTTATTTTTAATACTAAATCAGATAACATTTTATAAAAATAGGGGGTTTGCATTTAAAGAAATTGACTTTTAACGATTTTTTCAAGTTATTATTTAATGTTAGTTTTTGATCACCCTTTGTTTATTTATTATCAAAATATCAACACAGTACACTAAAGTAGATCCCGTTCTAAAGGGTGTTTTTTTTATAGAGGTATAAAACTTTAAGTTGGCAACACTTTTTTAACTGGCGGCCATTTTATCAGCTGTCAAGTGATTTATGTTTAGTTTGGTTTGGCATTTCAACATGAATAGACTGACGCCTGAACAACGCTTCCAAATTGTGCAAATTTATTTTGAAAATCATGGTTCTGTTCGAAATACGTATCGCGTACTACGTCCATTTTACGGTCAACATAATCGTCCATCAGAGCAATTAATTCGATTAACTATGGAACGTTTTCGCACCCTGTTTACTCTAATTGATAATACACATCCACAGAGACGTCGTACAGTGCGTACAGAAGAAGTCATTGCTGCTGTAGAGCGTAGCGTAGAGGAAGACCCGAATCCGTCTATCCGTCATCGTGCACAGGAATTGGATATGTGTCCATTCACTTTATGGAAGATTTTGCGGAAAGATCTTGGTTTGCGTGCTTACAAAATCCAACTCGTGCAACAATTGAAGCCACACGATCACATAGCAAGGTGTAGATTCGGTGAATGGGCCCAAAACAAGATTGCCGTTGATCCCGATTTTCATAAGCGAATTTCGTTTAGCGATGAAGCTCACTTTTGTTTGAATGGATACGTCAATAAACAAAACTGCCGTATTTGGAGTGATGATAATCCTCAAGGGTATGTTGAGACACTGTTACATCCAGAAAAACTGACTGTTTGGTGTGCTTTATGGGCTGGTGGAATCATTGGTCCGTACTTCTTTAAAAACGATGCTGGTCAGAACGTTACAGTCAATGGTGACCGCTATAGAGCCATGATTACTGACTTTTTCGTTCATCAATTGAATAACCATGATGTGTAGGAGCTGTGGTTTCAACAAGACGGCGCAACATGTCACACAGCTCGTGCCACAATTGATTTATTGGAGGAAACGTTTAGTAACCGCATAGTTTCACGTTTCGGACCCGTAAATTGGCCTCCAAGATCGTGCGACTTAACGCCGTTAGACGTGGGGATATGTGAAGTCGCTAGTCTACGCCGATAAGCCCGAAACGATTGATCTCTTGGAGGACAACATTCGCCGCGTTATTGCCGATATACGGCCACAAATATTGGAAAAAGTCATCGAAAATTGGACCTCCAGATTAGACTACGTCCGAGCTAGCCGAGGCGGTCATAAGCCAGAAGTCATATTTAAATTATAATACCAGAAGGTTATCTTTTAAATAGAGTAAATTTCATGTCAATTTAAAAAATTCATCTTTGTTTTATTCCTTTTAAAAGTTCTATACCTCTATAAAAAAAGACCCTTTATTTGGAAGCTTTTCTACCTCTTGAAAATTTTTCTTTGGATGAGCAATTTTGCTAGAAAAAAATAACATTTTCAATTATATGCATACACAACTAACCTGAACTAACCTGTAACAATAATTTTTCGAGTGACTTCATTGCTATGGCATTTAATAATTTTATTATTGACATATTGCCATCACTGTCTAAGAAGTCGACTAAAGTAAGATCAACATTCTAAATGTCTATGCCTATTTTATTATCAAACGTTGACTATTACACGCACTCCGAGAAGGTTGACATGCTCCTAGTGTATGTGGTTTGGGAAGGAAATGGGCGGCAAAATGTTGGAGTTTACATGGAGAGATTGTCTAACCGCCGAATACCAAACCATCAAACATTTGCTAATATAGAACGTCATCTACGAGAAACGGGCAATTTTGAGAAAAAATTTGAAGGTAGTGATCGTAACTCGAACAGTCAAAAAAGAAGAGGAAATTTTGGAAAGAGTTAAAGAAGAACCAAGTGTTATTACCCGCCGCTTAGAACATGACTTGGATGTCTCTAAAACTATTGTAAATTAGATTTTAAAAGAACAATTGTTACATTCATATCACGTCCAAAGGTTCAGGAATTTTTACCGATTGATCCCCCATGCTCCTTCCATTTTGTGAATTTATTCGAAACAAAAGAAATATTTATATAAATTTTTGTGCAAAACACATTACTAGTTCTTCTGGAAAACTTGCCTTACTTCGGCGAGAACTATGGTGTATGCATAATAGTACCCAACCCCATTTGTCTGATGTTCTGCAATATCTATCGGAAGAGGCAACGAGGCAACATTTTTTTATTATTATGTTCCCCATAGAACGCTGTGTCATTTTTTTTAGACATCACAACGTATTTGTAAAAATGTATGCAAAAAAAAAGAGATGACATTCCATGCGGAATTTCATCCCCTTTAATTTGGAAAATTTGAAATCGGTCACGCTGTTCTTGCGTTATCGTTCATGTCAGTTCCGAAACATGGTTGTGAGAAAAACGCATTTAAAGGTTGTTCGTCCAACAAGCACGGTTAATTTTTCCAACATACTCATAAGTTTCACAGATTTTCGAATTTCGATCTGAAATTTCGCACACGTATTTTTGGTTGTGTATATAACTAATTAATGAAACAAAGCAAAAAAGGGTTTTTGATCCATCTATTGGCCTCTTAATATTTTTGTGTAAACCACAACGTTAAACTGAACATACGGCGTATAATTCACACTAGCACTTGTTCGTTTTAAAATCAAAAATATTGGAAGTATTGTATTTTATTTTATTTATTACCGACCACGCCCTCTAAATAGCAAACTATAAATACACTGCCGTACAAAAGTTTGGAAACACCCTGTTTTTAGTCGACATAAAAAAATACTGCGATAAATTTGATGTTGCTGGAGTTTACTATTTTTACGACCGTGCTTTTAACAATAATAATCAAAATTACTAATTTCTTATCAATTGTCCCTTATTTTCAAAAAAGACTAACACACGTGTTTTATGACCATAAAGGTTGCTACACTGCCAGTTGTTGATTTTTTAGAATTGGCGGTTTTAGTCATTGTTCTTGTATTGAATAGATCTAATTATTTGAGATGATCCTTTCAGATGACATGTGACCAACATCACACATCAAATAGTAGAACAACAGCATGAATTTGTAAGTGGAAAGTTCACAATAAATTTATGTGCGTTTACAAATCATGCCTCGGAGGCTATTGATGGCGGGAAGCAGTTGGATACAGTGTATGTTGATTGTGCAAAGGCATTTGATAAGGTGGACCATCGGGTCTTCCTGGCTAATCTTGTTGAGTTTGGCTTTTCTAGGAATGCTTACCTCTTTATGAAAAGTTATCTTTCGTGTAGGCCGCACATGGTAAGGGTGGGAGGGTCATTTTTTCAAGCTTTTATGGCAACATTTGGTGTACCGCAGGATAGCAACCGGGGCCCACCGTTATTTTTAATGTTTTTAAATGATTTACCTAATAGTGTTAAACATTCTGATGGTCTCTTATTTGCGGGTGACTTTAAAATATTTAAGAAATTAAGAAACAGTAATGATTGTAGTGCACTGCAACTAGACCAGTAATTCAGTAACGAAATTGTTTCGATTAAATAAAATTTTTTTGAATACTAATAAATGCGTCTTTATGTCTTATACAAATAAAATAAATCCTATTAATTTTAATTACTTTATTGATGAAGCAAGACTACAAAAAAAGACTGAAAGCAGCGATTTGGGGGTGCGCTTCCAGTCTAATTTGAAATTTAATTCCCACTATTGCAGTATTATTAATAAGGCTTTTAGGGTGCTTAGTTTTGTGGTTCGAAATACAAGTCAGTTTAATAACCATAATATAATAATAAAATTGTATAATGCACTTGTTCGTTCTCATCTAGAATATGGATCTAGTATATGGTCTCCTAGTGCAGATGTGCATTGTGATGCTATTGAGCGTGTTTAAAAAAGGTTTTTGAGATATTTATATGTTAGGAAAAATAACTTTTATCCATATCTGATCTCTTATAGCAGTATGTTAGAAAGATTTAAATTTCAAACCCTTCAGAAAAGAAGGCAAATTCAGTTTGGGATATTTGTTTATTGTATTATCAATAATATCAAATTTAACAATTGTTCTTTGATTAATTATATATCTCTTCATGTACCTAAGATATGATTAAGGATACAAAAGGAAAAATTTTTTTCATGTCTGCATTGGTAGTCGTTCTCCAATGAATTTAATGTTAACTGAGTGCAACATACTATATAAGAATAATGATATTGACTTTTTTAATTGTACTAAGAAATTGCTATTGCAACTTATGCAGTGACCTTTAGGTTTATTCAGGTTCTTGTCTGTGCTCTCTTTGTTGTGTTAGTTAAGTCTGAAAAATTTCTCTTACTTATAATTACCTTGTAGCATCTTATGTTTAGGTGTTTGTAAAAGTATCAATAAATAAATAAATAAATAATTTTAAAAATTATTAGTTTAGAGTTCAGTGTTATTTGTGATAGTTACAACAGTTGATAAGCGTATAAAATGGCAAAAATGAAACAGATCTCTCTTAAATAGGGGAGTGATATCTGTACTTTGAGCAAGAAAGGATATTCTATATGCCAAACTGTAGAAAACGTCGGAGTTTCATGTAAAGGAGTACATTAATTATACTCTTATACGAAAAGCAGCTACTGGAGGAAATTAGGACTGGAATAGATCTGGACGTCCCAAATCTACAATAAAGCAGGAAGATAAGTTCATTGTAATGTTATGGAAACGAAATCGACTTTTTAACTGCGTCTCAAATTGCGAAAAGCTGAGTAACAGCCAAAAAAACTATATTAACTAGTATTCATAAAAAAATAGACTGGAGTGGGCTAAAACACATAAAAACTGGCCAAAAGAAGACGGTGAAAAAGTCCTTTGGACGGACGAGTCCAAATTTCAGATTTTTGGATCTAATAGACGTGTTTTTGTGCACCGATCAAAAGACGAACGGGCCTCAGAAGTACGTAGTGTGCAGACTGTTAAGCATGGTGGTGGCAGCGTGATGGCTTGAGGATACTTTAGTAATAATAAGCCCGGCCATATGATCAAAATTGACGGAAAACTGAATAATGAATGCTATTTGAAAATACTTCAAGAAAATGCGATTCCCTTTGAAATGAATCTAATTGGTCGAAATTTTGTTTTTTAACAAGACAATGACCCTAAACAATCATCTAAATTATGTCAGGGTTTCTAGAGCAACGGTTGCGGGACCTGCTGCGCGCCATCGGCCCTATTGCCAGTGTTTGGGGTTGCGTTGCCGAGTTGTAATCTGTTTCGCTCTTAAGCGGTACTGGTTGATATTTTGTAAGCAGGTTTTTCCAAGTATTAGGCACTCGCTGGCTATCATCTCTGCTGTTAAAGTTGTTGGGCCTCTTTTCAATTTCGATGGCTTCCCTTATAACTCTTGTGGAGGTGTTTTCACATCTCGATAGCAAAAAAGAAACGAAAGAGTTCTGAAAATTATGAAATGGCCATCACAATCGCCAGATCTTTCCCCTATTGAGTTAGTAAGGGATGAGCTTGACGGAACAGTGAAGAATTTTTATTCATCGAGCTCAGCACATTTGTGGGAATATTTACAAAGCGAATGGAAATCACTGGACTCCGAATACTTCGATAAAGTAATCAAAAGAACGAGTAAAATTTGTGAACAAATAATTTAGAATAAGGATAGCCGTTTTGACAAAGCCAAAATTTAAGGAAAAACTTTTTATTTTTTTTTTAAATATACTTAACTAAATGTTAAGTCTAAGGTTTGATTAAGATTTAAGTGTAATAAAGCATAACTTACATATTTTATTGTGGTGTTTCCATATTTTTGAACGGTAGTGTAGCTATCCAAAAATCAAGTGGATAGTATGAAAAAAAAAACAGTAAGATAAATAAATAATCATTATCATTTTCTTGACGGTTTCTTTGTTAATTATTTTATATCCTAATCAGACGTGCAACATTTCGTTTTCGGTGCATTGTGCAGCTACCAATGTAGAGCTTACCCTTGAGCGTAATTATGAAAATATTGTTATTATTGCAAACGCGATAACCTTAAAACTATTTTAATAACATTTTATTAAATCGACTTCTTGTTAATTAAATGAAAATTATTTTCGTATCGCGTATTGTTTAATAATACTCTGTTATCTCGTTTTATGATGTTTTTATTACTTTGTTTAAAAAAATGGTAAACATTTTCTGAAGGGGTTATTTTATTTGTAAGTATGTTTTAACTAATTTATTGTTAAATTTCTTTGAAATATAATGTCAGTCAAGTGACCATCGCGACTCCGCGGGTATATATATACAGGTTATCCCAAAATCCAAAGGTAGCACTTATGAGCTGTTTTTCAGAGAAACACTAAATGACGCAAACAGAATTGAAAAATTTTCTTTTGTTTCGAAGGTACAGGGTAAAATTCAAAAGTTGTCAATTTTGAAAATGATCCGTAATTTTCGGAATATTGGATACGTCAAATTTTTCAACGATTTTTTACACACCCCTTATTTTTGGGTTGTAGAAAACGAATCGGTCTCAAATAGTTCTTCCAAAAAAATAAAATACCATTTTCACACTTATACGTCATATTTTCCGATCTTCACCTTTAAATTTTGCCATTTACAGTAAAATACATAGACATAACAGTTCAGTATTTATTTAACAAAATTAACATTTATAAACTACGGAAAAATGATAATTTTCAATGAAAACTAAGAAAAATTGTAAGCCTGTCCATTGATCATTTGCCTTCCATTTTGAAAGAAACATCAGTTACGAAATGCGACATTGTCACGTTGACGTGGTTTTTAAATTTCATTTGAATGAAAAAGTTGGAGGTTAAATTATAATTAATTGTATTCGTCCCAATATTGTAGCTGGATGTAACAATAATAAATATGAGCTAGGTTAATTCAGATTTGTGTATATATATATATATATATATATATATATATATATATATATATATATATATATATATATATATATAAATAAATAAATAAATAAATAAATAAATAAATAAATAAATAAATAAATAAATAAATAAATAAATTTGCCCCACAGCCCTGAGGAGAACTCAGCAAACACATGAGATACCCGAAAATCTTAAATTACAGATATATGTCGAATATTCTCACGGGTATGATGTGTAATCGAAGGTTTTCGAGCATCCCTGGTATGTGCCGAGTCCCTCTTAGGGCTGTAAGGCAGCTCGTTTCGGTGAAATCTCATTCACCATTTTCAAAGCTTACTGTACGGCGTCTACGAGCGAACTGACGCCCGTGACTCGGATGCTGTCGGTCCCGTGTGTACGTCTGGCGTGTTCGTTTTCCGAATGGTTCTGGCCAATCAGGTTGCGAGACCTGCTGCGCGTCATCGGCCCAATTGCCAGTGTTTGGGGTTGCGTTGCCGAGTTGTAATCTGTTTGGCTCCTAAGTGGTACTGATTGATGTTTCGTAAGCAGATTTTTCCAAGTATTAGGCACTCGCTGGCTATCATCGCTGCTATTAAAATTGTTGGGCCTCTTTGCAATTTCGATGGTTTCCCTTATTAACTCTTGTGGAGGTGTTTTCACATCTCGATAGCATTTTTGTTTCTGAGAAATTTATCTTATGCCCTGTGCTTAACGAGTGTTGGGCCAGTGCAGAAAAAGTTGTTTTTTGCTTGAGAACGTTTATATATTCGTCTCTTCTGGCGCCAGCGTGACTATTTTGTATATGTAGTTTTAATACAAAAATGAACCATTTATCCAAGAAAATAACCAACTAATAACATATTTAAAGGTTCAAGAAAAATTAATTCCTATATATATATATATATATATATATATATATATATATATATATATATATATATATATATATAATTTTTCTTGAACCTTAAAATATGTCTTTAGTTGGTTATTTTCTTGGGTATATGGTTCATTTTTGTATTAAAACTACATATATAAAGTAGTCACGCTAATTGTATATATTTTATTACTTCAGGACGTTTGAATTCTTTCGATTTTTTTTTCAACTAAGTGTACTGAAGACTTCATTAAGAACGGAGATTTTTTGTTTTAAATAAAGATTAATTACACAATAAATTATAACAACGCCTTCTACTATATTTATATAAACTTGTAAACGGTATTTTTAAAAGTCCAACTGGTAGAGTGGACATTACATTTTTAACTCTATAACTGCAGTTATGCGATATTTTATTGCTGTAGTAGGTGATACTTCAGTTTTATCTGAATTTGGATTTAAGCATATCCACATTCACTATATTTTCTTTGAAATATTCATAGGGTCTCAAATGAGTGATAAGCGTCATATCACCTTCTTTTGTTTGTTGTTCATGGACAACTAAGATTTTTAATAAAGAAACCACAAAATCAAGCTAACTGTTTTATGTTAATATGGCGTGTGGTATATGGTTATCCAGAGAATTGATTGTGACCTTGTTTTTCAAAATTAAATAAATACAGTATATATTTTTGAAAAGCCTAAATTATACTTAATCAATATCTAAAATAATATACAGGGTGTCCTATTTAGAAATACGAAATGTGTCTAATAAACGAAGATTTTCAAAATCATCCTGTAGATCAAAAACTAAGAGATCCATGACAAATACCCCCTAAAAGTGTCAAAAATGGGATACCCCGTACACGTAGATTTAGAAACTCGAGACAAACTGAGAAGTTTCAGAACTCCAGGGAAAGTCATGAAATCCAATAATATCCCTTGATAGCTATATACTGAAAGGTCACAAAGTATTGTCACTTTTAACCTGTCAGGCATTTCGCATTTCTATATGTCACTTGAGATCGTAAAATCATAAGGGACAAAACTGTTCTAAAGCCCATCCCATTATTTTATGACAGAGCTTCAACTTCCCTTTTTAACAACCTCTTTGCATCTACTACTGAATATAGATCTCCCCTCCATTATTCAATTGATACTTCATTAGCCTTCACTAAATAATATTTTTGACCCATCTTCCACTCTTCTTAGCATTAGCAATATCTCCGCTTCTAAATAACGTAGAACTTTCATTCTGGGATTTTTTTGGGGTAGCTCATCGAAAAAATAACATGGGGGCACATGTTCAACCGAAAATTGCATTTTTTACATTTAAATTTTTTTTACTCGTTTTACATGTTTTCCATTGAAAACAATTGCATACCTTATTTTATATATATATTTACTTTTATGAACAATTATATTCGGCCCCCTCCTACCCCAAAAATTATATTTTTCAATATTTCGCATTTTTTGCTTTTATTACATATGTATGAACTAGAAATAATAATATTTTTGGGGGGTAGGAGGGGGCCGAATATAATTGTTCATAAAAGTAAATATGTATATATAATAAGGTATGTAATCGTTTTCAATGAAGAAACATGTAAAAAAAAATTTTAATGTCAAAAATGCAACTTTCGAGGGGGGGGGGGGGTTGATCCGAGAAGGTTGAACATGTGCCCAATATTATTTTTTCGATGAGCTACCCCAGAAAAATCAAAGAATGAAAGCTCTACGTTATTTAGAAGCGGAGATATTGCTAATTTTTCAAGCGCGCGCCGATTTGAAGACGCGCTCTCACTTTGTACTCGGTAAGATTCGGTTACCCTCTCCAACTTACCTTATCTGGCGTCCAGCAGGTACCCTCAGTTTAGCGATCTCCTGAAGGGTTGATTGTGTATAAATTAACCTCAATTGAATGATTTCATATACTTTAGGCTCTTATTAATGAACTGTAAAAAATTCAGCTCTTAATATAAATAAACAATCGCTGTGTGATTTTTTGAAAAAAAATTGCTAACTCTGCTCCTATTGGTCGTAGAGACTTTTTTTTTCAAAATTCGTGTTTTTTTACCAGCTTCCCAATGATATGCTTCGGACAAAAAAAAAACGGTTGTTAATTAATTTATTTATAAGCGAAAAACTACCCATATCTTCATGACGATTTTGCATAAACAAAATATGAAAAATATCCGCTTTTTTTACTACATTATAGCTTAAGTCTTTACGAAGAGGATACGCACTGATAGAACTCTCTAGCAGTTTCCTAGACGACGGTACAGCCAATCAAAATAGTCACTTTTTTCGTTTTTCTAATAAACAATTGTAATTTTACAAAAACTAGTGGACCGACAGCCCCCAACTTTCGCACACTTTTTAAGCACTTTAAAACTGGCATTCTGGTAAAAGTTGAAAACAATTCAATAAATATTAGGAAAGTTATTAACAATTGAAAAATAAGCCATTTTTAATGTTGTAATTTACAATAACTTTTTTGTTTACAGACCGATTTGGACAAACAAAAACTCATTTTGAAGATATTTTCAAGACGTACAATTCGTCTCTGGAACATTTTTCTCTAAATCCCTTAGATTTTCCGTAAAATCCAAAAAACCGAGGAAAAATCATTTTTCGACCTATTTGTTAAAAAAAAACAATGTTTCAACCAAAATTTTTGAGACTCGGGATGAGACATCATTTCTATACTTTTCCCTACTCATTTCTGCAATCAGATCGCAGGCAGTATTTGAGTTTTTTTTAACACTCCGTTTCCTGTGGTATATATTTTGTATTAATGAAATAACAAGCGAGATTATAATCTTTTAATAAAAAAAACACGATGTTGAAATAATTCCAATATACACTCGGACCGCCAAGTATTAAATTGACATTTTTGGTCACTCTGTATAGTCAAAAAAGTTAGTTTTGTTTAATTCAGATGTACACGTAATTGTTTCGCACATTGTCCGTCGTCTGATATCATTCTCCGACATGTAAACAAACTTGCATTTTGTTGCATTTATAACCATTTATATACAGAATAGTGGTCCCACCAGCCGGTGCACTGGTCTGCGCTATTTTTAGAATCGCACGCGGAGGTTAGGCAACCTCAACCAAACGAAAGTAGACCGTTGACTTGAGTCTGGAATTTTGTTTACTTATTGGCGAACCTTGCGCATGATATACCGAAGTAAAATAAATTGTTTTATTTGTTTTCGAATTAATATTGTTATTGCTTATTGTTTGCTCGGTGTGTATTTCCTTTCCTTGCACGTTGATAAGACGATATATATATATTGGTTTCAGGATAACCTTACGAAATTTATTAGGTTGTAATTTAAAAAGCGGTCATTTATGAATTTTTAATTTTTCTTGTATAGTGCCGGCGGAAAAGTCTACACCATATTTTTTTATTCCTTCAGTATCAGAATATATATATATATATATATATATATATATATATATATATATATATATATATATATATATATATATATTTGTAGTTTGTGTTTGCATAAAAAGAACCTAAAGTATTTGGCATCCGCAAATGTCATTTCAAATTTTTAAACGTCCGAAAATGTCATTATTTGTCCACATGTAATCAATTGTTATAAGATAAAGTTATTTGTATTTCTATCAGGGTTCGGTTAATTTTAATCAAATGATTAAAAATCGCAATTTAAATCATAATATCGATAATCGATTAATCCGAAGTACAAGACTTTTTAGTGGTATCAGTAGTTTCATAGAAAGATGCTCGACCATCTTATGTTGTTATAATTGAACGTATTAGATCTTCGTTATGGATATTTGACCACCTGTCAATCTATGCCAGTAAAATAAGATTTTGAAAAAAAAAATAATCCGTTACAGCAAACAAATAGCGGAATATTATAGGTAATATTATAACTAATGAACGAAAAATAATCCGAACCACCGGCGACCCATTGAGGTGAAATGGGGGTCATTTTTAGGGGTGAAAAACAGTTTTTTGCGATTTCCGACTAAACTACGCATTTTATCGAAAAAAGTTAAATATAAAAGTTGTAGGTAATAAAAAGGTCTACAACTTTTGTTGAAGCCATTTTTACCCTAATCTCGAAATTTTCCGAGAAAAACGCAAAAAACCGTTTTTTCGGTTTTTTATTTTTTTCTTACACAAAAATCATTCTATTGCTCTCAAACTCGGAGAGAGTGTACCTTTCGATGTCCCAAATTAGCTGTATTTTTTTTTGTGCAAAAATATTCAATCGTTGCGGTTTTATATAACTCTAAAAAAAAAAGAAATATTTAATCGCATTTCCTCTTAAAAATAATTAACAGGGTTTGGACTAGGATATATTTTTTTTTACTTTACTTTCAACAAATGAAATATATATATATATATATATATATATATATATATATATATATATATATATATATATATATATATGTAGTGCAATGGGAGAAATTGCCGAAAAATCGAAAAAACCAAAAAAAATGGCTTTTTTTCCACATGCGTTTTACGATTATTGTCAATAATTTGTTATTATTTATTAAAATTATTATAATTTTATAATGTCACTGTTTACTACAATGTGCAAAAAGTTATTTACATCTCAACAACGTTTAAATTATTAAATAAACAAAAAAGTATGTTGTTAACCCTATGCCTTCTACCATAACAATATAGGTGCGTCATATAAATGACCCCATTTTCGTATATTTGATAATCTTATTGTTTATTCAGAAAAAAGGATTGTTAATTTATTAATTGTCTATTATTAAACAAAACTAAAAAAACTTAAGCAAAAATAAAAAAATTACTTTTATCATATATTAATTTACTCAATTTAAATTTGTTTATGTAAAAATATCTGGAGATGCGAAGGAAACATTGGAGCGGATTTGGGATTGAACAGAGGGACCATAATTGCATGTCGTGTTATTATTGCCAGTCTTTTTCTTACAAAACATGCACTAAAATAACTAATGAATTTAATAACTAATAATTATTATCAGTGATAAATAAAGTCATTTTACATTTTAAAAATAATAAGAAAATAAATAATTTTAATATAATACTAATTATTTACATTTAATAAACATACAATTGTCACACATTATGCAAAAAGTTTTCTTTATATATCATAATCGTCAAGTCTTGCTCTCTTTGCAGAAAGTGGTGGTTCTTCTTAATCTAATTTCACACAACTAACAGGTTCTTCAAGAAATTCGG
This sequence comes from Diaprepes abbreviatus, assembly GCA_034092305.1. NCBI lineage: Eukaryota > Metazoa > Arthropoda > Insecta > Coleoptera > Curculionidae > Diaprepes > Diaprepes abbreviatus. The sequence continues at coordinate 1,453,208 of JASJET010000203.1, read as the reverse complement.
AAATATCATCAACTGCTTCAACATTACTTGGCTCCATTTCTTCTCAGTCACTATCATCAATTGAAATTCTTTGAGCTTCTACATTTGTACAATACTTAATATTTTTGTTCCAATTAGGCTGATGTAAATGTGGCTCAAATTTCCTATATCCGTTCTGTCGTTAACAGTGTTTTTATCTTTTTTAATTTCTATCATTTTCTCTATCTGCAATTTTTGGCAATTCATATATATTTTTTTTAATTATGGTACTGTTATAATCAAAGGTATGTTTTTCGTCCTGTGTGTGTTTGTTTAACGCTGTTGAGGCGTTTTTCGTATATTTATGACCATTCAATATGTTCTTTAGTAATTGGCTCGTTACGCCTATATATTTTTGGGACAATTTGTGCGAGGGATCGAATATACTACATTTAATTTATTCATGAGAGGACTTTTACTTTTTAAATTAATGAATAGTGTATTTAATTTATTATGAGATCTGTGGCATACGATAAACATACCTTTGATTATAATAGTACCATAATTATAACAACATAACATAACATAACAAAGATATGAATTATGCAGATAATAGAAATAATAGAAATTAAAAAAGATAAAAACACTATTAACGACAGAACGGATATAGAGAATTTGAGCCACATTTACACAAAAATATTAAGTATTCGATCTTGTTAATAAACGTCAAAAATTGAATATTCTCTTAAACATAAAATTAAATGTATGCGTTTTTTCGTTTTTTTTTTGGTGCATTGTAAAATATAAAAAATAAGACACATTCGCATTCCATGTATCCTCAGTACCCAAATAGACGACGTAAAAGTTGCATTTCATTATTAATGAATAAACAAAATGTCAAGGTGTGTTCTGGTAAAATTAAATACCTCTTTAAAAAATTTGAAATGTTTTAAAGTGTTTGTTTGTTTTTTAAAATTGTAGATATATGAATGTTTTTAATTATATAAAAAATATTTTTAGGGACGCAAATAAATAAAAAAAAAACAAAAATTTTGAAAATGCCTTAAATAAAGGGCGAACCGTCAATTGTTTGGTTTTTTTTTAATTAAATAAAGAACCTTAACGCAAGAAAAGACAAAGCAAAAAAAGGATATAATCTATGGTTGAAGAATCTGGAAAATATAATTATATATATATATATATATATATATATATATATATATATATATATATATATATATATATATATATATATATATACAGGCGCGGATCCAAGGGGGGGGGGCGATCGCCCCCCCCCCAAGAGCTTCGAGTTTAGGAAAATGGACCCGATTTTTCCTCTTATACTACCGTTGATTTAAGAACTAGAGAGAGTAATAAATCATTTTTTACCCTTTTTCTCTTCGCAAACTACCTGTGTTCTTTAGTCCGGTGTCTTATTCCCTCAAAAAGTCGAAGTTATAATTTAAATACTTACAAAATATTCATTGTCGAAAATACAAAAAGTTAAACATATATAAAAAATAAATTCGTCCATATAATATTAAAATATTTTTGGAGCTATCGGTCATTTTATTATTAATTAAAAACATTTTTAGGGTATTTAACGTTTCAGTTTATTTATTTCTCAAACCATCTGCAGAATTACCATTAAACACTAAAAAGGGATTCAAATGTAATTACTTTTTATTTGTTGTAATTAAAATTAGACCTACTTATTTTTATTTCTATTGTACTGATATCGTAATTTAATTTACTTTATTATATGGAAATAAGATAAACATGATAATTCTACACGCTTAAGAAAAAGACACAAATACAATAATAAAATAATAAAAAACTTACGGCTAATTAGAATTAAATATATATAAAATTAAAGAGTGGAACACACTAAAATAAAAATATATAAAAAAATTAAAAAACATATAAACAACATTAAACAATAAAATACAACAAAAACAAAAATTTAAATAATAAATTGTGTTTACACTAGTAATCATTACGTATTTAATTCCTAATCAAAGTTAGTGAAACTATCTTCGCTCAAATTAATTATAATTGGTTCCTCTATCTCACCGATCATGAGATCGAGTTCTCACATTTTGTTTTATTCATTTATTATATGGATTTTTCCCAATTTTCCGCAGTAACTTTATTCAAAAAAATCTTTCAAAAGTTTAGTTAAATTACTAATTGTGTTATTTCTAGCAACTCTACCTTTTACTTGAGAGAGATATTTACTTCTCCAACGGACAGTTTCCGGACGATCTATAGGAACATATTTTCTATCTGGTTTTTCCCAACAAAAATTAAGTTCTCTGAGCAATTTCCAGAGATCAGTTCTTTTATTTTTAGGTAAATCGCGATCTTCATTGATTTTGGAATCTGCTTCTCATAATAAAATCTATATACAACCCTTTTAATTGCAGTTTTCATCTCTTCTTCCAATGAGGTTTTTCGTCTGGCTGTGATCGAATGTGGGCGTGGGAGTACTAACAATTCCAACCGTTTTTTTTCCTTCAGTATTCTGTACATAGTAGATTTTCCAACTCCTGTCATGTTGAAACACATCTCAACAGAACTTTTAACATTATTATCTAGATATTGATGTCTAAAGGCATCATAAACATTCATCGTAATAAGTTTTTCGTTGAGGAAAAAAAACAAGATAAATCACTAAGAACAAACTGTAAGGTGCACTTTGCTCACTGACAGAAATTAAACTATTAGAAATTTTATGTTGCAGTAAATTTATAAAAGATATTTAAATATAATGAAATATAATTATATTTACGGCAGTTCTCAGTTACCTGCGGCACTGGAGCAGGTACGTTGGAAGTTTCGGTAACAGTTTTATTACTCTCTCTAATTCTTGAATAGAGTATAAGAATGTGTATGCTTGCGATCGCCCCCCCCCCCCCCTCCCAAGAGCTTTGAGTTCAGGAAAATAGAACCCATTCTGCCTTTTATATTAGGAATGAGTATGCTGCTTCCATCCCCCCCCCCCCCGTTGACAACTTGTTTTTCTTGCCATAATGTACTTATGTGATATCACCGCCCCGCCCCCAAAGAGAGAGGCTGGATCCGCCCCTGTATATATATATATAGTTTTTTTTGTTATCCTGGACAAACAAATACCCTCTTTCTCTTTATATAATAGTAGATAGATTGGTATACAGGCTTCTAACTTCGAGATTTAGTACTTCAAAAGAAAAATGTATGTACTAGACTTGACCCCTTAAGAGCCTTAAACTTTCAAGCACGCAAAAGGTGAAAAATAAGCTGAAGGAGATGCTGCGTAGAATATTTTCAAGTTAATTATAGTGTTAAGACGTATAAATATTATGTAAAATTAAATTGATTTGGCTGCGGTGTGCGTAGACAAAATAATTGGGATTCCGTCCTTGCGCACAGGTTTAGCTTGTGGTCAAGAACTAAAGATTTGTTAATTTATTATATGTTGAGTATATAAGTATACTCTAAGGACCGTCCCATATATTTCTTATATCATTTTTTTACTTTACAAGGTCTAAAAAAGATAGTGTAACAGACTTCTATTCTTCTGTGAAACGCATTTCCTATACTCTGGTTCTACATTGAAACAAAAATAAAGATTTTGCAAGTCCGACAACCACATTTTAGTCATTCTTCCAGATTGTTTACCATCTTTAAATAAAGAAGAGAAGTATTGTACATGGATGCTTTTTCAATGCGTCAGTTTTTAATTTTTTATTAATTTCAGAAAAAGTGTTCATTAAAAAAATGTTCTTAGTGTAGTTAAGTTTCCTACAAATTTTCAGGTCGATCATGGTAACCGTTTTCAAGATATCCTTCTCACCTATTGTAAATGAAAAGAAACTTAATTTCGAAAAGAGGCGTCGCGAATTCGTCTATTTCAGAACCATAATCTTTTTTCTGCTTTAGAGGAGTCCCCCAAAAATTGTATCTGTTTTTGTTATAGCCTCAGATCCTGCCTGCTTCTTTCAGGCCAGTTTCAAATTCTTATAATTTCCTCAGTTTTAGACGAAAAAAATGTCTAATTATCTATCACGAAGAAAATCGAAAAACCCTAAAATCTAATTTTTCACATCCTAAGCATCTAATTTAAATGTTACGAGGAAGGTACCTAAGGTATCCGGTTCCGATTTTAATGAAACTTCAATATATTGTAGAGGGTACCGAAATAATAGACACTTTTTTTGTCTGCGGAGGTTTATTATAACGGAGTGAAAACCGCCCCTAAAGTTCACCCCTAAAAACAGTAGATTTAAAATATCTCAGGTTCTAAGTGAAATATCTTTACAAAACAAAATGAAAATTACTTATTCGAAATTATGTTAAACTATGGTTTTTTCACCCCCAAGGATATCATCTCTTATTTTTTACTAGAGTAAACCATATATTTACTCAAGATCTACACACTTAATTTAATTCTAAAAATTACGAAGTTTACTCAAATGGTTTCAAAACATTTTTTTGTTCACGAATATCATAAGTTAAGGAATTTCGGGGTGAGCCACCCCCAAATCGTTTTTTTTTTTAAATTTCAAGTTCTAATTGAAATATCTTTACAAACCAAACTGGAAATTATTCATTATTTGAGATATTGTTGAATTATGGTTTTTTCACCCCCTCAAGGTATCATCCATTATTTCTTATAAAGGTAAACCATCTATTAGCGCACGTACTTTAATTCTATTAAATTATAAAATTTAATGAAATTGTTTCAAAGCAATTTTTTCACGGAATACTATAATTAACTCAAGTTGACATATTTTGGAGATTCAAAAAATGAAGTAGTAAAAGAGGGTGAGTCACCCCCAAATAATTTTTTTTCAAATCTCAAATTCTAATTGAGATATCTTTACAAAACAAAGTGGAAATTACTTGTTAGTTGAAGTGAGGTTATACCATATTGTTTTAACCCCGTAGATATCATTTCTTACTTTCTATGAGGGTTAATCTTTTAATTCATTTACATAATTTAATTCAGGACATTACGAAATTAAACCAAATTTGTTAATAATATTTTCTTTACAAAAACAACAAGTAACTTAAGTTGATGTGTTTCGCGGTTTCTGAAAATAAACTAGTAAATAAGGGTGAGACACCCCCAAATACGTTTTTTAATATCTCCAGTTCTAAGTAAGATATCTCTACAAAAAAAAATTATTTGTTATTCGACATGATGTTAAACTATGGTATTTTCACTCCCAAGGATATTATTCCTTATTTTTTATAAAAGTAAACTGCCATTTTATACATATATTATTATTCTTAAAATTTTCAAATTCTAATTTAAATGAACGTTATAGAATTAGAAATCACTATTTGTCATGAATTATAATAATTTACAGACATGAATGCTTAACCAATGAAATAAGTTTATATTTTCTTATTAATTAAAAAAAAATTCAGAAAGTTCTACAACGTTCATATTAACTGAAATTTGGCAATTTTAAGAATAATTATACATGGATGCAATGACATCCTTCAAATGAATATCTTTGAGGGTAAAAATACAGTTTAACTTCATTTCAATATTTTTTTTTGTAAAGTTATCTCGATTAGATCTTGAGATTTTAAAAAAAGTATTTGCGCATGGCTCACCCTCTTTTACTAGTTTATTTTAGAAACCCCGAAACATAACAAGTGATTTATCGTATTCGTGAAAAAAATATTTTCAATCAATTCCATTAAATTTCGTAATTTTTACAATTAAATTACGTGCGCAAATATATGGTTTAACCTAATAAAAAACAAGGGAGGATATCCTGGGGGTAAAAATACCATGGTTTAATATTTCGAATAACAAATAATTTTCATTTTGTATTGTAGAGTTATCTTATATAGAATTTGAGATATTAAAAAAAAGTATTTGGGGGTGATACTCTCTTTTACTAGATTATTTTTGGAAACCCCGAAAGATGTCAAGTTATGGTATTCGTGACAAAATATTCTCAAACAATTTCATAAATTACGTAATTTTTAGAATGAAATTATGTGAGCGAATACATGGGTTAGCCTTTTAAAAAATAAGGGATGATATCATCCCTTATTTTTTAAAAGGCTAACCTATCCCCATCTTGGGGATAAAAATACCTTAGTTCAACATCATTTCAAATAACAAGTAATTTCCATTTTCTTTTGTAAAAATATCCCAATGAGAACTTGAGATTTAAGACAAAAAAATATTTGGGGGTTGCTTACCCTCTTTTACTAGTTATTTTTAGAAACTCCGAAACCCATCAACTTAAGTTATTTTTGGTATTTGTGCAAAAAATATTTTCAAACAATTATATTAAATTTCGTAATTTTTAGAATAAAATTGCGTTGGCGAATACATGGGTTTACTCTTTTAAAAAATAAAGGATGATATTCTTGGGGATGAAAATACCTTAGTTCAACATCATTTCAAATAACAAGTAATTTCCATTTTCTTTTGTAAAAATATCCCAATGAGAACTTGAGATTTAAGAAAAAAAATATTTGGGGGTTGCTCACCCTCTTTTACTAGTTATTTTTAGAAACTCCGAAACCCATCAACTTAAGTTATTTTTGGTATTTGTGCAAAAAATATTTTCAAACAATTATATTAAATTTCGTAATTTTTAGAATGAAATTGCGTTGGCGAATACATGGTTTACTCTTTTAAAAAATAAAGGATGATATTCTTGGGAATGAAAATACCTTAGTTCAACATAATTTCAAATAACAAGTAATTTCCATTTTGTTTTGTAATGATATCCCCATGAGAACTTGAGATTTAAGACCAAAAAATATTTGGGGGTTGCTTACCCTCTTTTACTAGTTATTTTTAGAAACCCCGAAACCCGTCAACTTAAGTTACTTTTGGTATTTATGCAAAAAATATTTTCAAACAATTATATTAAATTTCGTAATTTTTGGAATTAAATTACGTGCGGGAATAGATGGTTTACTCTTATAAAAAATAAGGAATGATATCCTTGAGGGTGAAAAAACCATAGTTTAGCATCATTTCAAACAAGTAATTTTGTTTTGTAAAGATTTCTCTCTTAGAACTTGAGATATTTCAAATATGCTGTTTTTAGGGGTAAACTTTTGGGGCGATTTTCACCCCGCTAAAATCAATCTCCGCGATTAATAAAAGACTTGCCTCTTATTTTTGTACCCTCTAAAATCAGAGCCGGACTCTTCAGGTACCTTCCTTGTTGGTAATGCAATCAATTTATTTTTGTATTGTAAAAATATATACCAACGAATGCAAAATTAAGCCAAAATTTGTTTCAGAAAAGAATTGGATTGCCAATAAAAAATAATTAGAATAAAATCGCGATAAAAATGTCTATATCCATTTAAAGCGTTGCTTGGTAGAACTATTACGATTTAATTAATTCATTTGAATTAAACTCACGTTTAATAAGATTTAATAGAATTCTTATTATTTATTGCGAAAGTCCTAAACAAGTTGTTTTTAAATAAGGTATCTGAATAATTGACATTCTATTATTTAAACATTTCTTGATCGAATCCGAAATACTCAATTGAAGAGACCATGTTGGTGAATTGGGGGATATAATTTTGAGTATAGGGAAACAACTTCCACCGTAGTTTATACAGGGTGTTTAAAAAAATATGGGTCAACGATTACATGAAGATGTTTCATCTAAAAATAGAACCAGAAGTTTATGTGAACATATTAAAATGGCTGAGGCTTCGTTACCAAGATACAGGGTGTTAAAGATTTTAAATTATTGTCATTTTTTAGAAATGACTTAAAAATGACTTAAAAAATGGAAAGAAAGATATTTCTGATATAAATATTAAATTATAGCTGTACCAGGGACGTAGCTAAAGATTAACAAGTTACTATTTATTGAGTAAAAAGTAGTATAATCAAACTATCACTTAAGGCAAGATGTTTTGCGGAAATAAAAAAAAACTAAATCAAGTAGACGTTTCTTGATTTAGACAGTTGAAACTACAAAAATTGTCATTGTGAAAATTTCTTCGTAAAATCTGCAATCCCTTATGTAAACTATTAATTTAAAGAACTAATTGACATATTATTAGTGTATGGAGATATAAAACAAAGTTAATTAATTAATTTAATAATAAAAAATACTTTTTTTTATCAGACAGGGTACTACATGTATTATTTTTTTTTGCAGATTTTATTAGGCCAGTTTTTATCATCATCGCCATCATCGATTCACCATGTTTTCATTTCATAGACCTAAAGTTTATCGGTCTCCGACGGGCTGTTGTATTTGCAAAGCTAAATCTAGCAGGTAAGTACTTATTTCCGACGTTACGCCAACGATTTGATATGATTGTTGAATTATGTTCTTATCCTAATACATTATTAAACTTGATGCTGTATTTGCTACATTTAAAATATTTTTCTTGTTTTTTCAGTTCTAGATTTACAGATAGCAAAAAATATGAGGAAGATTTCTTAGAGTGTTTCAAGCTGGCAACTCCAAGACAGGGGGAGATTTGTAATGCTTGCGTGCTGTTGGTTAAACGGTGGAAAAAACTGCCTGCTGGGTCTGAACGTAATTGGCAGCATGTAAGTATAAGAAACGTCTAAAAGATACTAAAATTTATATATATATATATATAAATATATATATATATATATATATATATATATATATATATATATATATATATATATATATATATATATATATAAGTTTATGAGGCTTTCACGGATTTCTCCGTGTGAGATGCAATAGCAGTGGATATATCCACATTATGCCGTTGTAGTGCTGAAATCACATTCAGCAAACGTACAACTATATGCATTTACTGTTCGCATTTTACTATATATATATATATATATATATATATATATATATATATATATATATATATATATATATATATATATATATATATATATATATATATATATATAATGAAAGGTTTTCGGGCATCCCGTGTATGTGCTGAGTCCCTCTCAGGACTGTAAGGCAGCTGACGTTTCTCATCTCATTCACCATTTTCAAAGCTCACTGTATGGCGTCTACGAGCGATATATATATATATATATATATATATATATATATATATATATATATATATATAGTGTGACCAGTATAAAGTTCGCAAAGTGGCATCAATTTCTGCTTCAATTGAAATGAAAATTAACAAAAAAATTAGTAGTTACGTGATTAGTCAAATTTTAGTTTTCAAAAATGGGGTTATATCTTAAATATAGAAAAAAGTTTTTAGAAAAAGTTTTTAGAAAAAGTTTTTTTTAATGCAATTTTTAGCCAATATTTCAGCTGTATAAGATAATTTAGAGTTTTTACATTTTTAGAGAATATTCGAGAATTTTCTATTTACAATAGTGGCGTTTGTCATTTGTTTGTATACAGAGGCTGGTCAGTACAAAGCAGATATAAAAGTCGATTAACATGGGTTTAAATGGCTAACATCCTTATTTCAAGCCCGGGGGGGGGGGGGTTGGAACTTCCCAAGCGGCATTGCCAAGTTGTACAAATTTCATTGGCTTTGAAGAAACATACATTTGGCAACGACGCACACTCTATTGTTATAACAATACAAATATATCAACCTGCATATTTGCGGTTACATTGTTAATATATAGGGAGACATGACTTCACGTATCTCTAAAATTATACGCACGAAGATTATTTAAATTTGTTTATTATCTATGGCGAATGTAACAAAGTTTTATCTAGAACATCCAGATAAAGAAACCGTCATGGAACAGTGTTAAACGAATATTAGAAAATGACATAAAAATAGGGGATTTACATAAAAAAAATTGACTTTTAACGATTTTTTACAAGTTAATATTTAATGTTAATTTTGGATCACCCTGTATTTATTTGTTTTCAAAATATCAACACAATCGACTAAAGTAGATCTTCTTCTAGACGAAAATCAACCCCAAGTAAATAACAAAGGCTTTCATATAGGACAAATTGAGAGGCATGTTTAGTCCTAGAAACGCTATTTTTGACAAAAAATTTAAAATATGTCAAAAACATTTAGTATTAGGTATAGAACATTATACATAAAATATGTCTATAATTTTGCGTAGAATCTAACAATGAAATAACATATAGGAGGTTTCATTTCAAATAAGCAAGAAGGCATGAACTTCCGGTATAGCCGGAAATGCCACCATCTTGAAAATATTTCTGCTTCGAGTGTTAAATTTTAAAAATTTTCCAAAGTCGATTTTTTTGAGAAATCGATTACGACAATTTGAACGTGTCTTTGTAGGAATATCGATTAGTCATCATTCTGAGTCATATTTTTAGTGGAATTCTAGTCTTTTAATGAAGTATATTCTATAGATGTATATAAATATTTAGAATAGGATCTAAATCTTAGTTGTGATTTAACAGTGAAAGGGTTAACAAGTGATTAATAAAGTAGTGGGAGTAATTGAGAATAGAAGCAGAGAAAATCTTTACAATACTTTTAAGTTGCAAAGAGTGCTTAGAAAAAGTCATAACAAAAACTTTTTGATGGCTCAACGTATACTTTGGAGATATAAAGTAAAATTTATTATATTTTCTTTAAGGTTAGATTAAATAGAATAAATTCAACAACACCCTGTATAATTTGTAAGTAAGGAAAAACACTGTCGCAATTTAAATGCGGTATTTTCATGATAATAACAATAAAAATTTCTCTCACCAAAAATATACACAGATCATAGTTGCCTTTGAAATAAGAAATCAATTCAGTTCTTTTTTTAGACGACGTGAAGTAAAAAAAAATCTTAGATAAAGTTTTTAACTTCTCTGATATATATTGATAAATCACAAAGTGTGCTTAGAAAAAATGATAACAAAACGTCTTGACGGCTGAACGTCAAATTTGCAAATAAATCGATCGAATCGGTCGACCTTGCATCGATCTTTTCCTTATATTTTTGTAAAAAGGAATGCTTAGGATTACTAAAATGCAACTTTGGTATCCTCCTAAACAGGTGGTAGATGCGCGTGCCGGGCCTGGAATGAAGTCCTTCACCAAGTTCAAAACCAAGAACAAGAAGCTGAATGGCGACAAGATCAGCGAAAAAATCAAGAAGAAGCATTTCGTGAGGTAAGTTTTTCTAAAGTAGAATCAGTATTTTTAAATTTACTACAATATAATAAAATTTCAGAGGTATATCAGTTTGGAATTTATAAAAAAAAAGTTTATAATTAATTAAAAATGCAGCATTTATTCGAGTTTGAATGTTAAGGTTGGAATGAATTGTAGTATAATTTTAGATTTTTTTTTGTATTGAGTTAAAATTCGGATCTAAATAAAGGTCAAGTTTTATGTCGTGTTGTGGCGAAGGTCGGGTAGAAACCGAAACAAACCGAACGTTCACGAGGGAAATATTTGAAATTGTATGCCCTGTGGACATGCAAATAGGTAACCCTTAATAGTTAAGGAGCTTGTGGCAAAAATTTCTAAATGATCGGCATTTTGTGCAGAGGCTATTTATGGTGGAATTTTTGTCGCCAAAATCCACAAACTGCGCGTCAGCCGTTCCGCTGTTAATGATTTTTTTTATTCACAATTTACCAAAGCTGTTAAAAAAATAGTATTAATAAACGACGTGCATATGTCGGATCTTCAATTTGTTGTGTTTTTTTGCGGTGATGATGACATACAAAAAGCTGTATTATATGTACAAACTGATTTATAAAGATTTAAATAATCTGCATATTGTGCAGAGACTATGATTATATTGTTAACTACAATACATTGACTAAAATAGTTCATGTCTGCGTTACATTGCTGCGTTTTGAATTATCAGCCTGCAAATATTAAAAAAAATGGATGGTAACAATTGTTTTTGAGTGAAATCTATTAAAATGACGTTTTTCTTGAAAAAATGTCAATACTTAGACCTTACATCGATTTTCCATAATTTTTCTTCAGTTTTGCGGAAAACAAGGAAAATCACTTTTCAGTTTGAGTTCAATTTTTTTCAGTAAATTGTTAAATTTTTGTTACAACCAAAAATTCAACACTGATAGAAGCCTCTGTATTATATAGAATTTCAAAAATATGCATTTTTTTTTATCGGAAAATTAGCAAGAAACAAATCAAATCAAATAAAAACAAAACGGTCCCCGCTATTAAATAATAGCCTGCATAATTTAGATAAAGGTGGCGTGCTTGTTGCTATAGGCGCTATTGCCAGATGCAAATACGATTTCTTTGAAATTCATTTGAAATTTAAATATTTCTTTTCTTACAACATAGTTTAATGTTTGTAATGTGTTAAAAAGGGTAAAATTAACTTTAACCATACAAACTTTTTGGTTAGTTCTGGTTAGTACAGGTTTCACTTGGTTTTGGTTAGTTTGAGAATCTGAAACTAACCTGAACTAACTTAATCTGATGACTTTTCCCAATATCCTCTTCTGCCAGAGAATGTCCCGTCTCCACGTGGTCTCTACTGGACAGTAACATTTTTTAATTAATAAATCTAGGTCAGCTTAGGTTAGTTCAGGTTAGTTTCAGTTTTTCAAACTAACCAAAACCAAGCTAAACCTGTACTAACCAGAACTAACCAAATATTTTGGGTGGTTAAGATTAATTTTACCCTTTTTAATACATTACAAACATTATAAATAAATAAATAAATAAATAAATGTTTATTGACGGACCAGCCATTTACAAAAGAAAAAAATTAATACATAAGTATAATATAAAAATCTCTAGTATCACACACACGAACAGAAACATACAACAAAACATTGAACAAATAATTAGATAATTAGTCAAATACAAAACTATATAAACTTGAAGATATACAATGTAGATAAAATAGGGTATAATATACTCATACAAACACAAAAGTTAAAATAAAGAGGTATACAGAAGGTGGGCAAATATAAAATACATACACTAAAAACAAGTTACCATCTATAGATAAAACAACTAGATACATATATCACAGTGCATTCTTTATTTTTGAGCTCAAGGAATTCAATGTATCATTAAAGAAATCAATATTATTTTCAAATTTATTCGCCTTAATTGAAAAACGAGTAAGAGATGATGACAAACCATAGTTTGTTATGTGATAAGGAACACCGAACAGATTGAATTCTCTGAAAACTCTCTGTGGAACATTTATGTCTTATCATGGCTAATAATTCGGGACAATCTATTAATCCATGCAAAATTTTATAAAAGGTGCGCATATCGATGTATGTTCTCCTTTCCCTAAGAGGTATCAAATTAATGGCCTTAAGTATTTCTTCATATACTATGTCTTCACTTGGTATCCCCATTTTGAAACCCATAAATCTAATGAATCTCTTTTGCACTCTTTCAATCCGTTGAATATACTGCCCGTAGTAAGGAGACCATACCTGGCAAGCATATTCCAGGACTGACCTAACATAGGAGCAAAATAATGTTCTAAAGCAAGCAATGTTATTAAAGTCATGCAAGGTTCTTTTAATAAAGCCCAGTAATTTTAATGCTTTATTAGTAATGTGATTCACATGAAAGTTAAAACTTAAATTGCTGTCAAAATATACTCCTAAGTCTTTGAGCTCTTCTTTAGTTTCAAGTGATACACCACCAATCGAATAATCATATTGAATAACATGCTTAATGCGATAGAATCTCAAGACAAAACATTTGCTTACATTCAATTGCATATCATTTAAATTGCACCATTCACTTACAGCATTCAAATCTTCTTGAAGTCTCATACAATCTTCCACATCCTTGACTATTCTAAAAATCTTTAAATCGTCAGCGTATAAAAGACATTTAGAATGTTCCACACATTCAATAACATCGTTGATAAAAATATTAAATAAAAGTAGAGCCAAATGCGAACCTCGCGGTACGCCAGATGAGACTAAAATCTCGCTAGAAACTATGTTATAAATTTTAAGGGATAAAATTTATAGTGTACACCACGAAAGTATAAATCTAGTCAATTTAGGTTAATTCAGGTTAGTTTCTGTTTTCTAAATTAACCCAAATCAAGCTCAACCTGAACTATGCGATTATTATGAGATATAAAAGGCTGATAAGTATAAAAGCCTTTTATTTTTTAAATTTTCAAACGTTATTAATTAAAAAATAAGTGACCAACAAACTTAATACATATATTTTTAGACTCAGCTATACTCAAACTGTCATATCTATCTCTTTGAGACGTCTGCAGATCATTTGTGAATATTGCCACCATCTCCCTACCTATAACTTGTTGGTTAGCGATTTCAAAAAACTGCTAAATGAATAAATATACCTACAGTTATTAAATTATTTGCAATATTAATCAGTTGTTAATTTGTTTTCTACCTTTCAGAGCACACAAAAATAATAATTTTCATATGTACTTTTACTAGTTGGTAAAAAACAAGAACATTCTCTCTAACCACTTTGAAATTAGCTGTTTTTTCTTTTATAACTTAATAAAATTCTTCCAATAATCTATTTTAGTAATTTGTTTATTGTTTACATAATAACACTATCAAAATTAAGCTAAATATCTCTCAAATAGAACGAAAAACATGATGACTAGGGCTTACTTTCACTTCTCGGTTCTCGATAACTAGATAACCTTTTATCTTAATAGGCTTTTAACCTATTTTTAATAATAAAAGGACTCTCTAATATAACAGAATAAGAATTTTGTGGACGTTACGAATACATCTGAGTGCAAGTTTTGATTTGAGAATGGTAATTTGGAGGTATAGAAATTATTTTATATTACTTTATGAAATATAAAATTTATTTTACTGTTTATGTTATAAGAAGTTTGTATTTAATTTATTGCATTCTGTGCAGAGATATAACATTTTTTTATATACTATTTAGTTTTGCTAAGACGATGTTAATTTGGTACTTTCATTTCAGCTTTGTTCATAACATGTGTCCCTTTAATTCGTAGTATCTTTAATTTTGTCCAATATCGAGAGCGTTACATTCCATTCCTATCTCCTGTATTTTTTTGATCGTAATTTTCCCAAGTTTTGTTGGTCATATAGAAATATGAATACATATATTATTATAGATATCATTTCATAATAATGTAACGAACTTATAGCAGTATCTTCATAGTGTTTTGCGTTTCTAATTTGTCCTGATTTAGGTCTATTTTCTAAGAGTCCGTAATTTATTTGCATAATTTTACCTTTTGTTAATTTTCTCATGAGACGTCAATGAGAGAATGTCTGTAACTTTTTAATAAGTTCAATTGCCTACAACAGAAGGTCTAGAAATTTTTTTTACACCATGTAATATGGAAATCCTTCTAGAAAATTAGGGAATCTTCTGGTATCGACTAAAAGGGTATATAGAGGGTCGAGATCGGCTTTCATGGACAATTTAGTTTGAGACATCATTGATGTAACTTGAACCGTTTGACAAGTGTCAGAAATTGTAAAGTTGAATAAAAGGTTAAAAATAACACAGTGAGTATAAATACTGGCGGTCCGGAACAAATTGGTGTCAGAGGTGCGATCAGATCCAGAAGAGGTTAGTTCAGGTTGGAAAATTAGAAATACAACTGAATTGAAATCGTATGCCAGTGGACACTAGGAAACAGAAAGCAAAAATGGAAGAACTACTTCAAATTAGTTTAAAATAGATACTGATGATGATGATGATACAAGATATGAAAACAAGCCAAGAAGATATGAAGAAAAGCGAAGAAGACATGAAAACAAGCTAAGAAGATATGAAGAAAAGCCAAGAAGAGATGAAGCAAAAATTGAAAGAAGATATGACGAAAAATCAAAAGGATATGAAGAAAAGCAAAGAAGAGATGAAACAAGAATTGAAAGAAGATATGACGAAAAATTAAGATAATATGAAACAAGAATTGGTCATAGAAAAACAAGAACTAAAAACAAGCCTGGAGAACGTGAGACAGGAATTTAAGGCGTCAAGAAGATATGGAACAAGAACTGAAAGAAGATATTGAAAAAAAATCAAGAAGATATGAAGCACATAGAACAAGAAATGCAACAGAAGATTAGCAAAGTTGAGAAGACGTACATGGCGAAGTACAACATGAGGTGATGGGAATCCAGAAACAGATGCAACAGTTACATTTACAAATGGAAAAGGTAGCCAGTACAGGTATAATAAAGGTAGATGGTGTTCCTGCAAGTAGTGTGATTAAGCCACCTGCCTTCGACGGCAAAGTACCTTGGCTTACCTATGTCCGTCAATTCGAAGCTGCCGCCACCGGCAATAACTGGAGTTCGCCGGAAAAGGTACGTGCTCTTGTTCTAGCACTACGAGGTGAGGCTATGGAAGTTCTACGTAACATTCCTGAAAAAAACAGAATGATTAGGAGTTTATTGTTATTTTTCTGGAGTTGCGTTGTGGGGAAGCCCACCTCCAAGAAGTTTATAAGGCTCAACTCCAAGAAAGAAGACTAAAATACAACGAAAGTCTCCAAGAATATGAGACGGATTTAATGAGGCTAATAAATTGACTTACCCGAAGAAATAAAACAAGAGTTAGCAGTAAATAGTTTTATCGAAGGATTAAGCGACGCAGAAATAATTCAAACTCTAAGAATGGTCCGACTGAGGAAAATTTCCGAAGCTCTTGCTTATGTCTTTCAGTTTGAGAGAGCCAAACAGACGTCAAGGAATCAGAACGATAAGAAGAGTCAACGTTTCCCGAGATTATCGCAAGACCAACGAGGAAATTTTCATGAGGGTAATGAGGGAGTTGCAAGAGTTTTTGAACAAACGAAAAACACATGACAACAAAAACACAGCCTTTCGTAGCAGAAATAGAATTCGTTGTTGGCAGTATGGCCAAGAGGGGCATGTACAAAGCCACTGTACTTGCAGTACTATTCCTGACAGAGATCTTGATGGCTCCCGCCTTCATATTGTCAATATAGGTAATGTAGTTCGAAGGAGCGACTTGGAGAAAGTCTTTGCTCCTTATGGTGAACTTAAAGAAGTCTGGTTAAGTAATATTATCCCCTGTTTTGGATTTTCTGTTACAAAGATAAAAAAGATGCTGTAGTTGCCGTCAAGGTTTGCGATGCAGTTGAAGTATGTGGTTGTCGCATTAGAGTCATTTATGCCAGATCGAGAAGAAGGGGTCAGGGTTCGAATAACATGCGTTGTTACCAGTGCAGATAAAACGGTTACTTTTACAAAGATTGCCCGGAAATTACTGCTGATGGAGGCGATAGAAGAAAGGACCATTACGAAAGAGATTGAAGGAGTACTCGCGGCGACCGTGGAGAACGAGACGAGAGGGACCGTGATCGCGAAAGAGACTTCGGAAGAAGAGCGTCCTGCAGGTTATTCTCGGAAAGGTACAGAGACGTTTACAAATAGGAAGCGACCGAATGAAGACCCGCTAAATGAAAGTTGTGGATCTTGACATATTGACCCATTATCAAGAAGGTTGATCAGGACGATCAATACTTGGCAGGGGGCAATGTAACGGACTTTATAGCAGTATACACTTCATAGTTTGCTTTATTTTCTACGAGTTCATAATTTATTTAATTAATTTTACTTTTTGTTAATTTCCTCATAAATGTCGATAAAAGAAGATCTGGAACTTTAGTAAATTCTATTTCCTTATTTTGAACATGACAGAAGGTCGCCTTATTACTCCTTTTTCTTATTTTTACTACACCGTGTAGTATGGAAATCCTTCTACAAAATTAGTAAATCTTCTGGTATCGGTCAAAAAGGGTATATAAAGGGTCCAAATCGGCTTTCATGGACAGTTTAGTTTGAGACATCGTTGATGTAACTTGAAGTGTTTGACAAGTCTCAAAAATTGTGAATTTGAATAAAAGGTTACACAATATACTAAGTAGATATTTTAATGAATGTAGCTTTGAAATAAGCCATTTGAAGAAAACCTAAGTTAATTACTTTGAAAGTTTTACTACTAATTTATTGACGTTCTAACATATTTTCTTCCTTAAAATTGATATACCTAATAGTTTCGGAGATAACGTGTCCGCCAATTTGAAAAAAATGTTTCGAAAGAAACGCTCTTTAAGTTTTAGATCTGATTTTTGGGACTTTTGTATTTCTCAATCACATTCAGGCTTCAATTCCGGTGCCGTAACGGTTACCTACCGCTTTTTCGAAGAACTACTATATCTCCGACCACTTCTACAAGAAAACAATGATAGCATTTCCCTGAATTTAAAGGACAAAAGATAGGTTGTCGCTCAGGTCATATTTTGACCACGTGTCTTCTCGGCTTCAAATCTTTCAACCCCTTAAAAAGGAATTACTTAATTTATGTAAGGGTCACTTGTTCAATTTAAGTTAAATTCCCAAGTCAACAATTTATCTTATATGTAATAAATAGGCAGTGATTTGCCATATAAACTTGAATTTTAGTCAGTAATAGTGATCTTAAAAGTAGGAAATGATAGTCCTTGATAAAATGAAAATATTTTTTTCTTACCACTAATCCCTAATGTCTAGTTTACTCTAACTCGGAGACAAATACTATTCAGTTCTTTTGACTAACAATAAGTTTAACTCAGTCCCATTAAATAACCGGAATACTTCATTTTAAAAAAGTCCATATGTCAGTGCGCATTGGGCATATTGCTTTTAAAGGTTAACAAATGGCTTGGCATTGCAATTTTGAAATAGGTTTTTTATTCAAATCGATTTAATACCAACATTTTCTTAAGTGTTGAAGACTACTAATAAAACGCTGTTTCAACTCAACGATGCTTACGAAACAGGTGTTGATTTTTGTCTAAAGCATTGTTGTTTGAAGGAAGTTCTCATATAATAATCTCTCTTTTCTACTATTTCATTTTGATATATTGTTTTCTTTTTGAACAACATACATAAGAATGTAAATTAACAAATTATTTTTATGTTAATTTTTAAGTTATTTAGTTTAATTATACATAAAGAATTAAAAAATGTGTAATTGTGATAAATTGTAATAAAATAAAAAATAGAGCACACTTGAACATAACTAATTAAAAAAAATCTAGCAAAGAACAAAAAGTTTTTTTTAGGTAATTCATAATTTTATCCCAGCCCTTTAATTTGGCGTCACCAACTTTAAAGAACGAAAATTTGAAATGGAAGACTACGATTCATGAGTATGCAGCAACAAATCTTCTAAATTCGATAAATTTTTATTTTGCAGACACCGTTTTAGACGTTCCCAAAGTCTTTCAATGAGTTCAGGTTTGGACTTTGGGCCATATTGTCTTCTAAATATTTCTTAACAAGTTTTGATGCTTGTTCTGGGTCATTATCGTGCACAAACTTGTACATAATTGGAAGTAATTCTTTAGTAATGATTCCATCACATTCTGAAGAATCTTTTTGGAGAAAAATTGATCCTTTATACCTTCAATTCGAAAAATAGATTCAACTCTTTTCCGTGACATTGCTTCCCAAACTATAACATATCCTCCATCGTGCTTAATATTAATAGTATAACAGATCGACGCTACTATTCGGCGGACGACAAACACATTTATTTCCAGACAAATTAACCCAGGTCTTATCCCTCTAAATGCACTTTCATTTTTTAAATCAACGTTTTTGTGCAATTTGTCGTAAATAAACTTTAATCTTTTTTCCTTGTTTTTCTTTGATCCAGTGGAGGCATCTTTTTAAGTTCACTTCGTTTAATATCTATTTTATGGTTCCACTTGACAATTGCATGTCATTTTCTAATATTTACTTCATAAATTGGGAATAATTTTAAAGAGGACTGTTTTGCTAATTCTTTGAATCATACTATCCATTCGTTTTAAAGATTTTCGTTTTCTAGTAGTTCTAATTCAATTTTTTTCTGACTTGGTATGATTATGTGGATTTAGAGCACTGTAAACATTTTAAATTTTGTGCAATTGCCAATACGCTCAATCCATTATTTTATAATTAAACAAGTGTTTGTTCTTCAGGATTACAATGTTTGTTTCTCACCTATACCTAAACTCCATAATTTCTGTCAGTGACTTATCGCTCGCTTATAAAGTGCCCTTAATTGTGCCGCGTCAGGGGAACCAATTCCATTAGCGAGTGCATTTTAGAAAATAATAAATGATGAAAGTTCGCATTTTTATCACTCTTACATTTTTTTTTCTTGGAGAAGAAATCTTGGTTTCACAAAGTGTGAAAGGCAGTGTCGTATTCTTGCCGAGTGAAACCCCCTTGGACTGTAGGTCTTACCGACTTTCCTTGGTTAGCCGTGGCTGCTAGCAGTTCAAGGTTATTCAGTGAGGCCCCCGGTTTCTAGGCAATTAAGTCTTAACAAATCTTAGATCTTCACTCAGTATAGCTGCTCCAAGTGCCGGTTGCACCCATTGCTTCGAACTCTTCCTACATTTTACTTACAATGTAGGGTTGTCATTTTAAGATATTTTATATACATTTTAGGTGTCCTTAAGTTGTTTTATATAAAAGTTTGTTACTTACCTGGTCCTCTGAGTGACGTCCAGTGCATTTCCCTTTTGATTTGTCCGTTTCGGACCAACTAGCGTGCGTCTAGTGTCATCATCAGGAGTGTAACATAGGTAAGGTCACATTGATTCCTCGGCAGAATTGTTGTCAAGAGACATATCTGAATCTGAGGAACTATCAACGTCAGGGGTGATTATTAATGGTTAAACCACTGCCTCAACGTGAATGTCCAAGTCCACATTGTTTTTTTTTTAATATGATCGGTACACTTTTTCCAATCACTGGCCCTCACGTTAGTAATGCCTCGTCCAATAATATTTTGACATCTGCTAATTTGAATGTTTTGTTTTCCGTGCCACTTCACTCTTTGTTTGCGCCCATATTAATTCGATTGGGTTAAGTTTACCATGGTATTTATATTTTTTCCTTAGCCATTTCATCAATAGCATATTTGATATATTTTTGTTTATTTCTTCTTCTTCTTCCTTTTGTTATAGGCTTACAGCCTGTTTTTTCCAACTCAATCATTCATCTCATTTGATGTTGAAATCCAGGACTCTCTCCATCTTTTAGGTGGTCTACCTATTGGTCTTCTGGTTTCCGGTGTTCCATCTCGGGCGATTCTCACTATCCTATTTTGCGCCATTCTTCCTACGTGCTCATTCCAAGCTCTTCTGCGCTTCCGTCCCCATCTTACTATATCCTGCATTCCATGTTCCTCGCGTATTGTTGAATTGCGTATGCGATCTCTTAATGTGTATCCCGATATTCTTCTTAGTACTTTCATTTCGGCAGTTCTTAGAATTGATTTTGTTTTGGTGTTGTCAGTTCTCGTCTCTATTCCGTACGTCATTATCGGTCGAATACAGGTCTTGTAGATTTTTGTTTTTGCGTCCTTGCTCATGTATGTGTTGTGCCATATTATATCCGCCAGGCTTCCTGAGATTCTATTTGCCTTGTTTACTTGGTTTCTTACTTCTCTTGTTCTGTCTTGGTTTGCGGATATCTCAACTTCTAAGTAATTAAAGGTCATGAGTTTTTCTATTGGT
The DNA here is from genome assembly GCA_034092305.1 of Diaprepes abbreviatus. Lineage (NCBI taxonomy): Eukaryota > Metazoa > Arthropoda > Insecta > Coleoptera > Curculionidae > Diaprepes > Diaprepes abbreviatus. The sequence goes on along the minus strand of JASJET010000203.1, from coordinate 1,431,811 downwards.
TTGTCATCCACTACTAGTTTGCATCTTAAGAGCACTTTGCTTATTACAATTGACTTAGTTTTATCGATGGATATTTTCATGTTGAATTGCTTGCTTATGGTGTGGAATGCAAATAGAAGTCTTTGGAGATCGTCTTCATTTTCCGAGACTATGACGGCGTCATCAGCGTAACATATGATTGTTATTTCCCCGGTATTCATTCTGTACCCTGGTGCCGCTCTTTTGACGTTCTCAATTATTTGGTCCATTACTATGTTAAACAGTAATGGACTCAGAGAGTCCCCCTGTCGTATGCCCGACGCTATCGGTACATCCTTAGTTAGGTTTGCCGCTTTATTGTTTATTTACCCTCGCTAAATCTAACAACTGCACTTTAAGCATTGTTTCGTCAAATTCAATGTTTTTTGAGAGGAGTCATTGGAATATCTCCCCCTTTTTAGACACAGAAGTCGAAATTCTTTCTTGGCGTGTGCTTACAATTACTGAATCTGGTCCCACAAAGTTAAAAATCAAAGAAAACCATCGCTCAACAACATCGGCGTTCATGTCTTCATGTTAGTCCCTTATTTTTTGAGATTCGAAAACGTTAAGACCGCCATCTAAGAAACCAGACACACTTTCTATATGAGTTATGAGACGATGACTTTTTCCACTAGGATTGCGCAGTCCTTGCGAAAATTTTTCCATAAATGACTGCTTTGAACTTTTAATGTTCAAATCTTGCCATACCTTTCCAACACTACGCCCTTCATTAAGCCATATTTTTTCTCTTTTTCCCGAAACGCCCGTATTTTTTTCAAATATTGTCACCGTCGTAAAACAATTTCATTCTTCTAAGTTGGTCAGCTTTGATTCCGTTCAAGATTTTTAAAATTCATGACTCCTATAAGAAATTTATGAGGAGTTGCTATGGCCACTTGTGATTTTGCTCCAGACTCAATTTCATCTTGACTTGATTTGTTTGAAAGATATTTTTTTTTTAATTTTTCCAATTTTTTGATCGTTAGTGTAACTATATTGTGTATAGTGTTATGTTTATTGATGTTGTTTTCATATGGCTCTATAAATTATTATTGTTGTTGGGCTTTGTTTCTTTAATTCATAATTTCATTTAAAGTTCGTTTCAAAACTCTTAACGATATTTTGGGTAAAGATGTGTCGTTATTAATTTCTGGCTTAATTTTTTTAATATTGGTATTTCATTTTTGAAAAAGAATCCATGGGCTTTGATGTAATGTAAATGAAAACTATATTTAGAATCTAATGTAGTCTCATTCACTTGTAAAAAAGTTTCCTTAACTCGTCAACAGAGGACACTTTACCTAAAACTTAAAAGATTTTTTTCCATAACTAAGAAATGAATTTTTCAAAGATCTCGTAGACCAACAAGTTAAAGATACCCTTAGAGCACCCTGAAACACAATTCACATTCACTCTTATAAATTTCATATTGAGTTTTTTGAAACATTACTGGTAATTGTCTTTCTAATGATTGGTATATTGATATACAGACCTGAATTTTACAAAAATTCGAATTTCAAAACATGTATCAAATAATTTAATATTTATTTTCGTTTTTTTTTTTTTTTTTTTTGCAGGGAGTACAGTCCTCTTTCCGACAAGAGCGATGCTCCGGAAGACATGGACATGAACGATATGGATTTTCTTTCGGAAGAGGGACCTAGGTATGTTTAAGTCAACATTTTTATCAAAATATTCCAGAGAAGTAGTTACAAACCGTATACAAATTAATTTTTTTTAGTATGGACTCGTCACGGACTGGTAGCCCTGGTGCGAGTGACAATGAAGATAGCGTAGTACAAAAAAGCAGGAGTAGGAGGCGTAAGGCCATCTCACGGAGAAGGGAAGAGACTCAACAGAGTATTAGTGGATTCATCGATTTAGATTACTGGAAGAAGTAAGTCCTTATTCTTCACTATTTGATAAATAATGTTATTAACCAACTTGTATAATATGTTTTACTTAAATAATTGTTTTTTTTTTAAATAGGGAAACTGTATGCTGTGGAACGATCTTTCGAGGTCAAAACGACGAAATCATGGTAGACCCCAGCTACATTAAACCCTGCTTGGGCCGCATCGCCTTGTGCAAAGCCAAGGCGCTCTCTCAGAACAGCCCTTCAAATTCTCCCGACGCTCCCATCAAGGGGATCTACAGCGATAGCAGTTCAGATTCCGGATATGATGATTACTCGAATCAGGGCATGGTTATGTCACCGGAAAATGCGCTAAATCATGGTTTGGAACAAGGAAATGTTGTTACCGAACAGGGAAACCTCGTTATCGTACGGGGAAATCAAGTTAATGCGCAGGGAAATCGCGCTTGCGATCAGGGAAATCATGTTACTACGCAGCGAAATCCAGTTATTGCGCAAGAAAATGTTGTCGACAGGGCAGTGACTGATCTGCAATGTCATGAAACTATGTTCAAGGATGTCCCAGTGGCTGTAAGGGAGGTGCAGTTAAGCTCAGGTACAGTTTTAGGCGGTAGTATGGCGAGCTGTTACTACGAAGCTCAACAGACTGTTGTCAAAAATTAATGCAGCCTCTCTATAGATTGTTTTAGTTTATTGTCGAAGCACCATATTATCGTTGCTTTCCTTTGGTAATAAAATTTATGCTATTCTTGCATATACGGTCGGTAAACAGTATTTACTTAGTTTTATTTTCAAAATTAGGTGAATGTGTTTGAAAATGGAAGTTTTATTGACTCAAATAAATATTTTTTTAATAATATTGGTAAAATGTTTACGGAAGTCCTTAGAACTAGGTAATTTCTGTACAGATAACGAAGTATATTATTTTAAAATGTAAGACATTGACTTGTTATATTTTTTTTATTGTCTTCTGTGAATATTATGTTAGTACTTAATTTAATGATTATTGATTATTATTATAGCACAGAATGTGTTCTCTAATCTAGAAAATACTGAATAAAATCTTATTGCTGCAAGTTGTGTACAAAATAGACTTTAATATAGTCGTTTTTATTCATTATTAGACGGAGTGGCTTTCAAAAACGGGCGGAGCAGAGTGACGCTTGTTTTTTTGAGTCACCGTGTATTGTTGGGTGTGTAATTTTTTTATAGAGCAAGGATGGTATAAATGTGTGTTTTTCTTGCCGACAGTACAAAATAATTTAAGAAAATTGGTGATTTTCAATATAGTATTTTTTCCATTTATATTCAAGCGTAAAAAAAATATAATTCGTATTTTTCATTTTTTAAAAGATCAATACTTTTAAATGAGCGTTTTTTGTCACTAATTGAACTAATTATTTTGTTCTCATCAGATCAAAAGATGCTATATTGAATTTTCAAGCAATTTTTCGACTGACAACTGTCTGTTCTATGACAGTTTTTCATTAAAAAAAAGTGCATATTAAACAACGGGGTCCAAGTGTTTCCAAGCACTTATCGTGACACCATAATGTTTTAAATTTAAGTTCATTTTTCACATTAATCAGTTAAAACATAGGAAAGAATATTTATGTTTTTTTTTTGTTTGTTGTGGTTGTGTTTCTTTTCTATGCTTGAACTGTAAATACATTGGTCGATGTTTGACATGGAAGTGTTTGATTATAATTTGGTTACGATGAAACTACAGATTTTCCATTTTATTTACATGAACATTTGAAGTTTACACAACGATTTAACAACTCCCCCGTAAAGCTTATGACTTTCTAGACCATCGCAATTTCCTTATTACAGCAAGACTTCCATTTTTTAACTTTTGATTAAGTTTTTTTTGGAGTTTACAGGTTTCAATCATATAGGATCATAACTAGACCCTTTATAATTGTTTTGAATATAACTCTCTGTATATAACAGCATTTTTGGTATATATGGAAATTTCAGGCATATTTTCTGTATCATACCCTATACATAAAATATTAGTTATAAAAGTTGTCACATTATACGAGTACTTTTTGCAATGCCACTGTTTTTTTATAGGGTTCCTACCCTGATTAATCACCCTATGCAAAATAAAAAAAAATACAGTGGCAATGCAAAAAGTACTCGTATAATCCAATTTTTTGATTACTAACATTTCAGTTACGGTTTAATTTAGGTATAGGGTATGTCACATAACATATGCCTGAAATTTTCCGCAGACTCCAAAAATGAAATAAGATACATGGGAGTTCAATTAAAAAAATCATTGGATATTTAGACAAAGTAACGTTCTCGGGCATATTTTAATCAAAACCTTAAAAATCTTACTTAGTAATGAATTAAATATTCGATATTTTCTAGATTTTAATTATATATTGATATAGTAAAGCAAGTAAATAGATATTCCACTTCAAACATCGACCATTTTATAGATTGTTCTTTGAGAACAAAAGACAGTTATTAATAGAAGCAATATAGATTCAAAACTATTCATATCTATCACGAGGTGTCTTCTGACCTACTACTGCCAACAACGCCATTTTTCACGTGATTAATCAAGTTGATTGAATTTAATCTTAATCTATTCGACAGAGTTATTTATTAAAGTTAGAAAAAAAAACTTGAAAAATGAAAAACTTTTTTTTATGTGTAATAAAAATTTTATCGTTTTCCCCTGTATGTGATTTGGCACCGGTTGTGTTAAAACATGGGAAATCATATGACATTTATTAATAATTCCTCAAGGTGGGTAAAAATTTTCTGTTTTTTGGTTCGCTCCAAAAGATTCTTTACTGAACTACTTTTTTGAAGGGGTTCGTTCTATAAATATTTGTTTCAGTGTATTTTAAATTTAAAACAGTTTTATCTATAATTTTTTTAATTCAATTTTTGTAATTATGAAGGAGTTTAGAAATCATCAACGGCAATAAAAGTCAAATAAAGCCTCCACATCTCTACATTTGGTAAGATTACGCGACCTGCTTCTGCAACCATTCCAATCTATTGTACTACTCCTTCATCCCATTTATATCAGTGTAGTTCAATAAGTAAGGTAAAAAAGGAATAAAAACAACGTTATTGTTTACTTTTTTTTATTTTTCAATATAGTCACTTTGAAGCTCCGCACACTTGTTCCAGGGGTATTCCAACTTCTCTTTGCCTTCTGAAAAGTAGCAAGGATCCAAGTCCTCAAAATAGTCTTCTACAGAACTAATAACCGCTTCATCTGATAAAAATCTCCGACCAATTCGTCAGGTTAGAAAAGAGGAAAAAGTCACTGGGTGTCAAAATCTGGTGAATAAGGTAAATGGGGTACTAATTCAAACTGGAATTTATTTAATTTTGATATTGCAACTGCACAAGTGTGAATTCGAGCATTGTCTTATTTGAAAAAGAACTTTTTCCATTATTTATAGCAATGGGGTGATGACTAATATAAACTAAGTATCGGATCAGTCCGGAATTTTGTAGAGGTTCCTCCGAAGAATCTGTGACTAATTTACCTTACTTATTGAATTCATTTTTATTCACACATATCTTTACTCTTATTTATTTTTATAATTATTACTGGAAATCGAAGCGAGTTATTAGTTAGGTGGACGACAGATGAAAAGCTTGCTAATTCAGCATAAATTAAAATTATTTAAAAAAGAATTGTAATTAATTTATGCATATTAAAGAAAATTTGGTATCATTGATTCGCGTCCTTTTGCAACGGATAAGTTCTTACATTCATTACATGACTTTGTTAAATTTAAATCTCACAAATGTTTACTGGTAAGCCTAAAATTACTATGTTGTTTTTATGGGTTGTTCTTTTTTGGAGTTTCTTATATGTTGACCATATTAGAAAGTGCTTAGTTTTACCCCAGATAATTATTTGTATTCCTTCCGCAAGAGGAAAAGTATTTAATATTTTTTAATTGTCTGAACTAAAATTTTGCATAATATATTCCGCAAAATTATGTATTTGGTGTGATTCACTGAAAGTGGATTTTTTTAGAACACAAAAGTCAATTGAGGAATAACTGATAAATTTTTACATTCTTTTCTTAAATTTGAAAACTCACGTATGTGTTTTTTTAATTGTAAACTTAAAATTGGTATATTATCTTTTTGCAGAATGTTCTGCTTTGTTTTAAAGTTCCTATTTTCGAATGAGCTATCACATGAAGTGGACTTGTCCTGAAGAAACTGTTACAATGCACTGAAGCATTTGATCTTCTAAATGTTTAAAATCTAATGATAGTCATTATACGAGTTGGGTAAATTTTTTTATATATTTCAAGTGTTGCTTCTTGAATTAAAATTGTGCATAAATAATGGTGATTTCTTGGCGAAAGCCATTTTTTCTCGTTCTCTCAGCTTTACATAAAAGACACACGCAGAATTAAGGCATTTAGGACTTACTTGCAAATTTAATTGACATTGTTGTACGGGCCCCGTGACTTGACTACATGGGCTTGAATAATTTTTGAGGAAAATAAACAAATTAATTTTACATTTTTGAAAAATATATTCAGGTTTTAGATACATATTGTAGATACACTACTTAATTAATATCCAAGTAGTACAGATAAAACATTTCTACGCAAGACCACAGATCTCCTGAAAAACTGTCATCGCTTTTGTCATCTGAACCGAAAGAAATTATAAGTTGCTCTACATGATTGTCTAACATTATTTTCCGTCCAGGATTTTTATTTTTTATAGAAATTACGTGGTTACATTTTTTTCTCCAGTCCTATAAAGCGTGATGTTGGCAAATTCTTCTTTTGCAAATTTTCTTGCAACATCTAATTTAAATGTGACGTTTCTCTGTGTTACTGTTGTTTGTGCCGAGTTCAATAAGATTGAGATCGGGGCGGTAAAAATACAATATGTTTCGGTGGTAGGGCTGACGAATTTTCCGTTTGTACCGCCTTATAACATTTTTAGCTGAAAAATCGCATTTTGTCTGCGTAGAGCTTTTTTCTTTTTACATTCCAACTTTTCTAAACTTCTTTGAAAAATATGTGCGATGAATTTGTCTCAAATAAATTGAAATACTAGAAATGTGTTTTTTAATCCTCCAAAGATCTAAAATCTTATTGTGACCATTCAGAGTTTGAGGCCAGGACAGTGAAATTATTGAGTTTTCTTGCTCCTTGGACTTGTGTCCTTCTTACAAATTTTTTGTTTGGGAATCCGTTTTTTGTGCATTATTCCTTTTTTTACCATTTTCGTTCTATGTTTATTCGCTAAAAATTGTTTCACGATTTAACAAAGCGAAATAACTTAAAAATTATTTTTTATATTTGAAAATCCACATCTGAAGCTTAAAATTAATATGTTATATTTTTATGGGATATTTCTTTTCACGTCTGTGTTAGTTTGAAACTTTCCAGGCAGAGTGTGCTTATTTTTGAATAAGAGTGTAGTGGTTATTTTTATTCCTGCATCAGAGTGAAATTATTGATTACTTTTTTACTTCTATGAACCAAAAGTATGCCTAACATTTTGCGTAAAATTATGTATTTAAACTGAGGTATTCTGGGTAGTTTCATAGTGGAAGCTGTTTTTTTACTTTTGGAGCAGATCAAAATAACATTAAGGCATTTAGGACTTGTTGGCAGTTTAATGGAACTCATACATCTTTATATCCGTTACTTATATTTAAAAACTCACGTATGTGTTTTTTTATTTGTAAACTTAAAATTGGTATATTATCTTTTTGCAGAATGTTCTGCTTTGTTTTAAAGTTCCTATTTTCGAATGAGCTATCACATGAAGTGGACTTGTCCTGAAGAAACTGTTACAATGCACTGAAGCATTTGATCTTCTAAATGTTTAAAATCTAATGATAGTCATTATACGAGTTGGGTAAATTTTTTTATATATTTCAAGTGTTGCTTCTTGAATTAAAATTGTGCATAAATAATGGTGATTTCTTGGCGAAAGCCATTTTTTCTCGTTCTCTCAGCTTTACATAAAAGACACACGCAGAATTAAGGCATTTATGCTTTACTTGCAAATTTAATTGACATTGTTGTACAGGCCCCGTGACATGACTACATGGGCTTGAATAATTTTTGAGGGAAATAAACAAATTAATTTTACATTTTTGAAAAATATATTCAGGTTTTAGATACATATTGTAGATACACTACTTAATTAAAATCCAGGTAGTACAGATAAAACATTTCTACGCAAGACCACAGATCTCCTGAAAAACTGTCATCGCTTTTGTCATCTGAACCGAAAGAAATTATAAGTTGCTCTACATGATTGTCTAACATTATTTTCCGTCCAGGATTTTTATTTTTTATAGAAATTACCTGGTTACATTTTTTTCTCCAGTCCTATAAAGCGTGATGTTGGCAAATTCTTCTTTTGCAAATTTTCTTGCAACATCTAATTTAAATGTGACGTTTCTCTGTGTTACTGTTTTTGTGCCGAGTTCAATAAGATTGAGATCGGGTCGGTAACGAAACTTTATATATTGAATTGAATGTTAAATACAATATGCTTCGGTAGTAGGGCTGACGAATTTTCCGTTTGTACCGCCTTATAACATTTTTAGCTGGAAAATCGCATTTTCTCTGCGTAGAGCTTTTTTCTTTTTACATTCCAACTTTTCTAAATTTCTTTGAAAAATATGTGCGATGAATTTGTCCCAAATAAACTGAAATGCCAGAAGTGGGTGTTTTAATTCTCCAATAGTGTTCTCCTCATTCATAATTTGCAGTTAAATTTTTATACCTTCCGGGACAGTGAAATTGTAGATTGTTTTTTGGACCTGTGTGCCTTATCCAAATTTTTTGGTTTGCAGTTTTTTTGGGAGCCCGTTTTTGGCATATTCATAGTTTTTTTACCATTTTTATTCTTACTCGAGCTCAATACACGAAATTTTTCTATGATTTGGCAAATTAGGATATTCTTTATACAACTTTTTACTATTCCAGCTATTCTTAATATTGGAAATGCCGTCATCTCTAAGAATCTCATATCTGGTCCTGTTTATGACGTAATTTGTTTTGGAAATCAAATTTGGTACGGTATTTAGGTTACTGAATTTTTGAAATCGGTCTTTATTGCGCTGGCCATTTTGGCAAGTATATTTAACATAGATCAGTCAAAATATATATGAGTTTTTTTTTTAATATATTCAATATTAATTAAAACATTTTCACAATCCTCATACTTTTATTCTTCTTGTTTTGTAGGATGTTCACCGCACTTCCGTAGAGATTTTTAGCTGTTCTTACTTGCTTTTAGTCTCAGTACCGTTTCATTTAGATTTGCAGTTTTTATACTTTCTGCATTACTTGTCTCAAAGTTTAGTAGCACCTGATCGCAGACTGATCATAATTGCCACCAAGGGATTTAATATGTACACGATGGCAACGTGTCAGTAAGTAACTTGCCTTATGTGATAAATTTTTTTATGACAGTCTCGAAAATTTAATTGTACAGGAAGTGCAACATGAAACCTAAAAATAAAACTGCAGCCCCACATCTCTGTCTGGTAAGCCACTTGTTGCTGCGACCATTCCAGTTTATTGTACTATTCTTTATCCCATTTATATTATACATAAATGCACCATTTTTATCCACACTTATCTTTTTTCTTACTTTCATAAATATTACTGGAAATTAAACAGAGTCACTTGTCAAATACACAATAAATTGAAAAGCGGATTCAGTTGAAATTAAAATTATTTAAAAAAAAAATAATTAAGTCATGCATATTAGAGAATTAATATTATTGATTTGCAATATGTTGTTTTTTTACGGGCGGTTCTTTCTGAAGTCTCTTTCGTATTTAGACTTATTAGAAGGGGCTGATTTTTGAATGGGATACATCACTTGTAGGGGATTTGTCGCAATTAATTATTGTCGTTCTTTCAGCTTGAGGGAAAGGATTGATTACTTTTTTTAACCAAAATTTTGCATAACATTTCCCCAAAATTATATATTTGTACTGATATACTGTCAGACGTGTTCCTGCTAAACGGCACACAAAGGTCCATTAAAATACTTAGGAGTTGCTTGGCAATAGAATTTAATTGATAAATTGTTACATTCTTTTCTTAAATTTGAAAACCTACGTTGTTTTTTATTTACTTAAAAGTGGTATAATCTACAGCAAGTTTGTGGTTTTTGGGTTGCTCTTGGTTTCGAAGTAATATTTTCAAATGAGTTATCACATCTAGTAGCTTTCTTCTGGAGAATCTGTGAAATGACGTGAAAATATTTAATCTTCTGAATGTCTTAAAATCTTATGGTAGTCATTCAAAAAGTTGGAGAAAATTTTTTTTATCTAACCAAGGTTTTTTTTTTCTCAAAAGTAAAATTCTGCATATCTTATTCATACATTTTATAGTTGTAATGGTAATTTCTTGGCGAAAACGTTTTTTTTTTGTCCTTATTAGCTTTACAGACGAGACATTTAGGATTTACTTGCCAGTATAACCGACACGACAGCATAGCTGTATACAAAACTACACATATATAGTGTCATTTTTACCATTTTCATCTTTACTCTATCTGCAATAAATTATTTCTTGGTTCGGTAGCAAATCTGGATATTCATTACATAACTTTGAGTTATTTATTAAATTTTAAAACCGACGTGTGTTTATTGGTTTATAAATCTAAAAAGAATTTTGTTAATATGGACTCCTTTTGGAGCTTCTTTTGGTTTTTCTTCACAAAAAATTCTTATTTTTGAATAAGAGTGAGCCACATGCAAAGGCCTTGTCCCACATAATTATTTTTATTCTTTTAACAGAGTGATATATTTTTTTTTTCATTGAACTAAAAGTCTGCGAAACATTTTGCGTAAAATTATGTATTTTAACCGACGTATTCTTGTGCTTTCATGCTGGAAGTGTTTTTTTTTATCGTTCCTTTTTGGCTTTATTCTTTTTGGGACAGATCAGGAGCACAATTACGGCATTTAGAATTTGTTGACAGTATACTTGAACTGATAAATTTTTATATTCGTTCCTTATATTTAAAAAACCCACTTTTTTTTTGCGTAAACCTAAAATTTATGTCTTATTTTTTTAAAGAATGTTCTTTTTTGGTTTTAAAGTTCCTATTTTTGAATAAGTAGCTTTGTCTCAAGAACCTGAAAGGGCGTTGAAGTGGTTGAGCTTCTAAAAGTATATTATAACAATCATTTGAAAGTTGAGAGAAATTTTTTTTATCTTTTCAAAGTTTTTGCTATTGCCTTGCAAAACTTTCCTGAAAACCATGTGCGATAATCCTGCCCGGATAAATTGAAACAGTAGAAATGCATTTTTTAATCTTCCAAATATTCCAAAAAAGTTCTGATGATCATTCATTTTTGTCCCTTTAGAGACAGTTTGTTTGGGTGTCTGTTGTTGCGAATTGGGATTTTCATTACATAACTCGTTTCCGAGAATTATTTTCATCAGAATAGTAAATACTTACTATTCACGCTATTATTAATGTTAAAAATGCTCTTGTTGAAAAATCTTATACCTGGTCAAATTTATGGCATAATTTGTTATTTTTTGGGGTTGTTGGGTATTATATTGAATCCTTCATTTTGCAAATCAAATTAGTTACAATGCAATTTAGGATATTGAATTTTTACAATCAACTGTTTCGTTTGCTCTTTGATAAGTCTATTTAACACAGATCAATCAGAATATTTTTGGTTTAATGTATTCTATATCAATTGAAACATTCTCACAATCATCATGCTTTTATTCTTGTATTGTAGGATATTCACCGCACTTACGTATAGATTTTTAGCTGTTCTTATTTGTTTTTAACATCAGTACCGTTACATTTAGAGTTGCAATTTTTATACTTTCCTCATTACATTCATATTTGCAAAAGTATCAAAATTAGTAGCACCTGACCCCAAACTGATTATAGTTACCCCCAAGGAATTTAGTATGTACAGGATGACAATGTGTCAGTAGGTAGCTTGACTTAAAAGGTAAAATTTTTTTATGCAGTCTTCAAACTTTTGTTAACAGAAAGTACAACATGAAATCTAAAAATAAAACTACAGCCCTCACATCTCTATGTCTGATAAGCCAATTGCTGCTGTGACCATTCCAGTGTATTGTACCTCTTCTTTATCCCATTTATATTATACATAAATGCACCATTTTTATCCACACTTATCTTTTTCCTTACTTTCATAAATATTACTGGAAATTAAACCGAGTCACTTGTTAAATACACAATAAACTGAAAAGCGTGCGGATTCAGCAGAATTTAAAATTATTTTAAGAATATAATTAAGTCATGCATATTAAAGAATTAATATTATTCATTTGCAATATGTTGTTTTTTATTGGGTGTTCTTTCTGAAGTCTCTTTCGTATTTAGACTTATTAGAAGGGACTGATTTTTAAATGATACATAACTTGTAGGGGGTTTGTCGCAATTAATTATTGTCGTTCTTTCAGCTTGAGGGAAAGTATTGATTACTTTTTTTTATCCAAAATTTTGCATAACATTGGCCCAAAATTATATATTTAGACTGATACTCTCAGACGTGTTCCTGGTGAAACAGCATACAAAGGTATATTAAAAATTTAATTGATAAATTATTACATTCTTTTCTTAAATTTGAAAACCCACGTATGTTTTTTTATTCGTAAACTTAAAATTGATGTTACCTTTTTGTAGAATGTTCTTTTTGGTTTTAAAGTAATATTTTCGTATGAGTTATCACATCTAGTGGATTTGTCCTAAAAAATCTGTGAATAGACGTGAAAATATTCAATCTTCTAAATATCTTAAGATCTTATGGTAGTCGTTGAAAGAGTTGGAGAAAATTTTTTTTATCCAACCAAGGTTTTTTTTTCTGGAAAATAAAGTTCTGCATATCTTATTCATAAATATTATAGATGAAATGGTGATTTCTTGGCGAAAATGTTTTTTTGTCCTTATTATCTTTACAGATAAGGCATTTAGGACTTACTTGCTGGTATAACAGACATGCTAGCATAGCTGTATACAAAACTACACATATATAGTGTCATTTTTATCATTTTCATCTTAACTCTATAATAAATTATTTCTTGGTTCGGTAGCAAATCTGGATATTCATTACATAACTTTATGAGTTATTTATTAAATTTGAAAACCGACGTGTGTTTATTGGTTTATAAATCTAAAAATAATTTTGTTAATATGGACTCCTTTTGGAGCTTCTTTTGGTTTTTCTTCACAAAAAATTCTTATTTTTGAATAAGAGTGAGCCACATGCAAAGGCCTTGTCCCACATAATTATTTTTATTCTTTTAACAGAGTGATATATTTTTTTTTTCATTGAACTAAAAGTCTGCGAAACATTTTGCGTAAAATTATGTATTTTAACCGACGTATTCTTGTGCTTTCATGCTGGAAGTGTTTTTTTTATCGTTTCTTTTTGGCTTTATTCTTTTTGGGACAGATCAAGAGCACAATTACGGCATTTAGAATTTGTTGACAGTATACTTGAACTGATAAATTTTTATATTCGTTCCTTATATTTAAAAAACCCACTTTTTTTTTTGCGTAAACCTTAAATTTATGTCTTATTTTTTTAAAGAATGTTCTTTTTTGGTTTTAAAGTTCCTATTTTTGAATAAGTAGCTTTGTCTCAAGAATCTGAAAGGGCGTTGAAGTGGTTGAGCTTCTAAAAGTATATTATAACAGTCATTTGAAGTTGAGAGAAATATTTTTTATCTGTTCAAAGTTTTTGCTATTGCCTTGCAAAACTTTCCTGAAAACCATGTGCGATAATCCTGCCCGGATAAATTGAAACAGTAGAAATGCATTTTTTAATCTTCCAAATATTCCAAAAAAGTTCTGATGAGCATTCATTTTTGTCCCTTTAGAGACAGTTTGTTTGGGTGTCTGTTGTTGCGAATTGGGATTTTCATTACATAACTCCTTTCCGAGAATTATTTTCATCAGAATAGTAAATACTTACTATTCACGCTATTATTAATGTTAAAAATGCTCTTGTTGAAAAATCTTATACCTGGTCAAATTTATGGGATAATCTGTTATTTTTTGGGGTTGTTGAGTATTATATTGAATCCTTCATTTTACAAATCAAATTGGTTACAATGCAATTTAGGCTATTGAATTTTTACAATCAACTGTTTCGTTTGCTCTTTGATAGTCTATTTAACACAGATCAATCAGAATATTTTTGGTTTAATGTATTTTATATTAATTGAAACATTCCTCATACTTTTATTCTTGTATTGCAGGATATTCACCGCACTTCCGTATAGATTTTTAGCTCTTCTTATTTGTTTTTAACAGCAGTACCGTTACATTTAGATTTGCAATTTTTATACTTTCCTCATTACATTCAAGTTTGCAAAAGTATCAAAATTAGTAGCACCTGATCCCAGACTGATTATAGTTACCACCAAGGAATTTAGTATGTACAGGATGACAATGTGTCAGTAGGTAGCTTGCCTTAAAAGATAATTTTTTTTAAGCAGTCTTCAAACTTTTGTAACAGAAAGTACAACATGAAATCTAAAAATAAAACTACAGCCCTCATATCTCTATGTCTGATAAGCCAATTGCTGCTGGGACCATTCCAGTGTATTGTACCTCTTCTTTATCCCGTTTTCATTATACATAAATGCACCATTTTTATCCACACTTATCTTTTTTCTTATTTTTATAAATATTACTGGGAATTAAACCAAGTCACTTGTTAAATACACAATAAATTGAAAAGCGTGCGGATTCAGCAGAATTTAAAATTATTTTAAAAATATAATTAAGTCATGCATATTAAAGAATTAATATTATTCATTTGCAATATGTTGTTTTTTATTGGGTGTTCTTTCTGAAGTCTCTTTCGTATTTAGACTTATTAGAAGGGACTGATTTTTGAATGATACATAACTTGTTGGGGGTTTGTCGCAATTAATTATTGTCGTTCTTTCAGCTTGAGGGAAAGTATTGATTACTTTTTTTTAACCAAAATTTTGCATAACATTTCCCCAAAATTATATATTTAGACTGATATACTCTCAGACGTGTTCCTGGTGAAACAGCATACAAAGGTATATTAAAAATTTAATTGATAAATTATTACATTCTTTTCTTAAATTTGAAAACCCACGTATGTTTTTTTATTCGTAAACTTAAAATTGATATGTTACCTTTTTGTAGAATGTTCTTTTTGGTTTTAAAGTAATATTTTCGTATGAGTTATCACATCTAGTGGATTTGTCCTAAAAAATCTGTGAATAGACGTGAAAATATTCAATCTTCTAAATATCTTAAGATCTTGTGGTAGTCATTGAAAGAGTGGAAGAAAATTTTTTTTATCCAACCAAGGTTTTTTTTTCTGGAAAATAAAGTTCTGCATATCTTATTCATAAATTTTATAGATGAAATGGTGATTTCTTGGCGAAAATGTTTTTTTGTCCTTATTATCTTTACAGATAAGGCATTTAGGACTTACTTGCTGGTATAACAGACATGCTAGCATAGCTGTATACAAAACTACACATATATAGTGTCATTTTTATCATTTTCATCTTAACTCTATAATAAATTATTTCTTGGTTCGGTAGCAAATCTGGATATTCATTACATAACTTTATGAGTTATTTATTAAATTTGAAAACCGACGTGTGTTTATTGGTTTATAAATCTAATAATAATTTTGTTAATATGGACTCCTTTTGGAGCTTCTTTTGGTTTTTCTTCACAAAAAATTCTTATTTTTGAATAAGAGTGAGCCACATGCAAAGGCCTTGTCCCACATAATTATTTTTATTCTTTTAACAGAGTGATATATATATTTTTTTTTCATTGAACTAAAAGTCTGCGAAACATTTTGCGTAAAATTATGTATTTTAACCGACGTATTCTTGTGCTTTCATGCTGGAAGTGTTTTTTTTTTATCGTTTCTTTTTGGCTTTATTCTTTTTGGGACAGATCAGGAATACAGTTACGGCATTTAGAATTTGTTGACAGTATACTTGAACTGATAAATTTTTATATTCGTTCCTTATATTTAAAAAACCCACTTTTTTTTTGCGTAAACCTAAAATTTATGTCTTATTTTTTTAAAGAATGTTCTTTTTTGGTTTTAAAGTTCCTATTTTTGAATAAGTAGCTTTGTCTCAAGAATCTGAAAGGGCGTTGAAGTGGTTGAGCTTCTAAAAGTATATTATAACAGTCATTTGAAGTTGAGAGAAATATTTTTTATCTGTTCAAAGTTTTTGCTATTGCCTTGCAAAACTTTCCTGAAAACCATGTGCGATAATCCTGCCCGGATAAATTGAAACAGTAGAAATGCATTTTTTAATCTTCCAAATATTCCAAAAAATGTTCTGATGATCATTCATTTTTGTCCCTTTAGAGACAGTTTGGGTGTCTGTTGATGCAAATTGGGATTTTCATTACATGACTCCTTTCCGAGAATTATTTTCATCAGAATAGTAAATACTTACTATTCACGCTATTATTAATGTTAAAAATGCTCTTGTTGAAAAATCTTATACCTGGTCAAATTTATGGTATAATCTGTTATTTTTTGGGGTTGTTGAGTATTATATTGAATCCTTCATTTTGCAAATCAAATTGGTTACAATGCAATTTAGGCTATTGAATTTTTGCAATCAACTGTTTCGTTTGCTCTTTGATAGTCTATTTAACACAGATCAATCAGAATATTTTTGGTTTAATATATTTTATATCAATTAAAACATTCTTCCGTATAGATTTTTAGCTGTTCTTATTTGTTTTTAACATCAGTACCGTTACATTTAGATTTGCAATTTTTATACTTTCCTCATTACATTCATGTTTGCAAAAGTCTCAAAATTAGTAGCACCTGATCCCAGACTGATTATAGTTACCACCAAGGAATTTAGTATGTACAGGATGACAATGTGTCATTAGGTAGCTTGCCTTAAAAAATAATTTTTTTACGCAGTCTTCAAACTCTTGTTAACAGTAAGTACAACATGAAATCTAAAAATAAAACTACAGCCCTCATATCTCTATGTCTGATAAGCCAATTGCTGCTGTGACCATTCCAGTGTATTGTACCTCTTCTTTATCCCGTTTATATTATACATAAATGCACCATTTTTATCCACACTTATCTTTTTTCTTACTTTTATAAATATTACTGGAAATTAAACCGAGTCACTTGTTAAATACACAATAAATTGAAAAGCGTGCGGATTCAGCAGAATTTAAAATTATTTTAAAAATATAATTAAGTCATGCATATTAAAGAATTAATATTATTCAATTGCAATATGTTGTTTTTTATTGGGTGTTCTTTCTGAAGTCTCTTTCGTATTTAGACTTATTAGAAGGGACTGATTTTTGAATGATACATAACTTGTTGGGGGTTTGTCGCAATTAATTATTGTCGTTCTTTCAGCTTGAGGGAAAGTATTGATTGCTTTTTTTTAACCAAAATTTTGCATAACATTTCCCCAAAATTATATATTTAGACTGATATACTGTCAGACGTGTTCCTGGTGAAACAGCATACAAAGGTATATTAAAATATTTAAAAATTTAATTGATAAATTGTTACATTATTTTCTTAAATTTGAAAACCCACGTATGTTTTTTTATTCGTAAACTTAAAATTGATGTTACCTTTTTGTAGAATGTTCTTTTTGGTTTTAAAGTAATATTTTCGTATGAGTTATCACATCTAGTGGATTTGTCCTAAAAAATCTGTGAATAGACGTGAAAATATTCAATCTTCTAAATATCGTTAAGATCTTATGGTAGTCATTGAAAGAGTGGAAGAAAATTTTTTTTATCCAACCAAGGGTTTTTTTTCTGGAAAATAAAGTTCTGCATATCTTATTCATAAATTTTATAGATGAAATGGTGATTTCTTGGCGAAAATGTTTTTTTGTCCTTATTATCTTTACAGATAAGGCATTTAGGACTTACTTGCTGGTATAACAGACATGCTAGCATAGCTGTATACAAAACTACACATATATAGTGTCATTTTTATCATAACTTTAACACTTATTTATTAAATTTGAAAACCGACGTGTGTTTATTGGTTCATAAATCTAAAATTAATATGTTAATATGTGCTCCTCTTGGAGCTTCTTTGGTTTTGCTTCACGAAAAATTCTTATTTTTGAATAAGAGTGAGCCACGTGCAAAGGCTTTGTCCCAGATAATTATTTTTATTCTTTTAACAGAGTGATATTATTGATTATTTTTTTACTTCATTGAACTAAAATTCTGTATTTAAACTGACGTATTATTGTGCTTTTGTGGTGGAAGCGATTTCTTTCTCATCCATTTTATCTTTATTAGTTCTGGAACAGGTCAGAAGGCATTTAGAATTTGTTGGTAGTATAATTGAACTGATAAATTTTTATATTCGTTTTTTATATTTGATATCCCTCGTGTGTTTTTTTTAATGCGTAAACCTAAAATTTGTATATTATTTTTTGGTTTTAAAATACAGTGGCTTTGTCCCCAGAATCTGAAAGGCGTTGAAGTATCTGATCTTCTAAATATATGTCTATAGTAGTCACTTGGAGTTGGGAGAAATTTCTTTGTATTCAAGGTTTGTTGGAATTTTGATTCAGATGGTTTTTTTCCTAGCGAACGCTGTTTTTTTCTCTACCCTGTTAACTTTAATATTTTTGGGATGGTATAACTGACATGATAGCATTGCTGCATATAAATCTTTGATTTTTTATGTTAATTTCCATAATCGCCATTTTCATTTCAACCTTGCAAAATTTTCCTGCAAACTATGTGCGATAACTTTGCCCAGATGAATTGAAAGAGTAGAAATGTATTTTTGAGGGGGTTAAATATCTTAAAAATTCTGAGCGTTTGTGACTAAATTTTTACCCGTTCAAGGACAGTTAAATTATTGATTTCGTATGTTTTTTTGGTTGGCTGTTTGTTCGGGAATCTGTTTTCAGTCTATTAGTAGTGTTTTTACCATTTTAATTCTTATTTAAACTCATATGTGGTAAATTTTTTTCCCGTTATGGTAAATTCGTATCCATTTCATCTTTCTACTATTTTCATCAGCACAAACATTTACTATTCGAGCTATTTTTGATATTAGAAATCCTCTTGTTTAAGATCCTCATACCGGGCCAGGTTTATGGCATAATTTGTGATTTTTTGCGCTAAGTTTGTTGCGTATAATATTGAAAACTAATTTTCCAATTTAAATTGACTCAGAGGTTCATGAGGGTACTGCATCAAATCAATTCTTGTTCTGTTGTTCCCTGTTTATTTAACACAGATCAATCAGAATATTTCTGGTTTAAGATTTTTTATTAATTGGAACGTCCTTACAATTTCATACTTTTATTCTTCATGTATTGTAGGATATTCACCGCACTTCAGTAATTTTTAGCTGTTCTTACTTGCTTTTAGTCTCAGTATCCTTAGTTTTAGGTTTGTAGTTTTTATACTATCCGCATTACTTACAACTGTGCAAAATAATCCAATGTTAGTAGCAACAATTAAAATTTTATTACAAATTATGAATAGACATTAAAATTTCACCAAGGATAACAATGTATCTTTAGGTAACTTCAAGGTTTTATAACAAAAAATGTAATATGAATTTTAAGAATAAAACTGCTCTCTTATTCTTGTCTTCAATTTTTATACAGTCATTAAATAATAAAATAGAATATTTTTAATTGAAAAACTGCAATTTTTAAGATGGTACTTTTTTGTTATCATGTACCACCAAAACTTTCATGAAAACTATATGTAATGGCTTTACCCCGATAAATTGAAAGGGTCGAAATATTCTTTTTAATCTTCTACATATTAAAATATTATGGTACTTCAGAATTGGGGCTAAATTTTTGTCATTTCCGGAATAGTGTAATTATTGATTTTTTCTCTTTTTTAACGTAACCATACATTGCCTTAAGCTACAAGTGTAACGTGTGGTTTCCAAACTAAGTCGTGTTTTCCTCATTTTATTGGTTTTATTATTACTCTGACGCGGATTATTAGTTCTTTGGCATTTACCTTGTTCTTTGATCCTCAACTTTAATTTTTATTCCATTGGATATTAAAATAAAATATTTTCAATCAAGAAAGCTTAATTTTAATAATTAAACATTATTTTCCTACATTCCGGTAGTCCGAAAACTTTCCTGAAAACCATTTAAAACCGTATGGTAGATATTCATATTTTCAAAAACTGCATTTGATTTCAGGAAAACTGGCTCTCACCATATTTTTTAATAGTTCTTTCGCGGCTTATTTGGAATTATTTTTTTTTGTCTATTATTGATTTTTTACCATTTTCATTATATATCTTTTGTAAGAAAATTTCGCCATCTAACCTTTTTGTAAACTTTTTTACTTTCTTACATCCTCATTCGAACTACTTTAAAAATGCCGTTATTTAAGATTCTCATACCTGGTCAAGTATATGGTATAATTTGCTATTTCCCGCTATACATGACTTTTGGTTTCCAACTTAAAACAAAGTTGTTTTCTTCTAGTATCAAAAATTTCCTCACGCTTTTGTTCTTTAACTACTTCAACGTGTTAAACTTTGAATAACCTTTTCGATGTTACGTCTTTAGGGATCTTTGATTTTTTAAATTTTATACTTTCATAATTTTGCATTTGGCAGGCGTTTAAAATAGGATTGCTATATATAAAACTTATTCTTTGATTATCGACATCACTTTTCATATCATCATCGGATATTAAAATAAAATATTGTTATAACAGTATAACTAAATTGCGATATTTAAAATAGGATTGCTACATTTAAAATTTATTCTTTGATTATCGACATCAGTTTTCATATCATCATCGGATATTAAAATAAAATATTGTTATAACAGTATAACTAAATTGCGATATTTAAAATAGGATTGCTACATTTAAAACTTATTCTTTGATTATCGACATCACTTTTCATATCATCATCGGATATTAAAATAAAATATTGTTATAACAGTATAACTAAATTGCGATATTTAAAATAGGATTGCTACATTTAAAACTTATTCTTTGATTATCGACATCACTTTTCATATCATCATCGGATATTAAAATAAAATATTGTCTATGGAAAAAGCGCAATTTTAATGATAGAACATTATTTTTTTTTACATTCGGCCAGTCGCAAAACTTGCCTGAAAACTTTAAGCAGGGCCAATGAAATTAAATTTCATGAGTACAGTTGGTTGCCGATAAAATAAACGAGCAAAAATATATTTGTTAATGTTTCATATGTATACAACCTTATTGCATTCGTTATAGAGTTTGGGGAATAATTTGCCTTATTGTACATGTACTTAAGCTATATTGCATTTTGCAGCATGTTTTCCAAATGAAAGTCTAGTTTTCCTGATTATTTCCGGGACAGAAAATTTAAATGCTTTGTTCTCTTCTTTATCGACCGATCATTTACCTTGTGCATGACAGTATAACTAAATTGCTATATTTAAAATAGGAGTGCTATATTTAAATAAAATATTGTCTATGGAAAAAGCGCAATTTTAATGATAGAACATTATTTTTTTTTTACATTCGGCCAGTCGCAAAACTTACCTGAAAATATTAAGCAGGGCCAATGAAATTACCAATATTTTTTTTGCGTGCTGAGCCAAAATTCATGAGTGCAGTTGGTTGCCGATAAAATAAACGAGCAAAAATATATTTGTTAATGTTTCGTATGTCTACAACTTTATTGCATTCGTTATAAAGTTTGGGGGATAATTTGCCTTATTGTACTTGTACTTAAGCTATATTGCATTTAGCAGCAGTTTACACTTATGTTTTCCAAATGAAAGTCTAGTTTTCCTGATTTTTATTGGCTTTATTATTTTTGGGACAGAAAATTTAAATGCTTTGTTCTCTTCTTTATCAACCGATCCTTGTCATTTACCTTGTGCATGACAGTATAACTAAATTGCTGTATTTAAAATAGGATCGCTATATTTAAAATTTATTCTTTGATTATCGACATCAGTTTTCATATCATCATCGGATATTAAAATAAAATATTGTCTATGGAAAAAGCGCAATTTTAATGATAGAACTTTATTTTTTTTTTACATTCGGCCAGTCGCAAAACTTGCCTGAAAATATTAAGCAGAACCAATGAAATTACCAATATTTTTTTGGCGTGCTGAGCCAATATTCATGAGTGCAGTTGGTTGCCGATAAAATGAACGAGCAAAAATATATTTGTTAATGTTTCATATGTATACAACCTTATTGCATTCGTTATAGAGTTTGGGGAATAATTTGCTTTGTTGTACTTCGTACTTAACCTACATTGCAATTAGCAGCAGTATACACTTATGTTTTCCAAATGAAAGTTTAGTTTTCCTGATTATTTCTTGGATAGAAAATTTAAATGTTTTGTTCTCTTCTTTATCAACCGATACTTGTCATTTACCTTGTGCATGACAGTATAACTAAATTACTATATTTAAAATAGGATTGCTACATTTAAAATTTATTCTTTGATTATCGACATCAGTTTTCATATCATCATCGGATATTAAAATAATATATTGTCTATGGAAAAAGCGCAATTTTAATGATAGAACATTATTTTTTTTTTACATTCGGCCAGTCGCAAAACTTGCCTGAAAATATTAAGCAGGGCCAATGAAATTACCAATATTTTTTTTGCGTGCTGAGCCAAAATTCATGAGTACAGTTGGTTGCCGATAAAATAAACTAGCAAAAATATATTTGTTAATCTTTCGTATGTCTACAACTTTATTGCATTCGTTATAAAGTTTGGGGAATAATTTGCTTTGTTGTACTTCGTACTTAACCTACATTGCAGTTAGCAGCAGTTTACGCTTATGTTTTCCAAATGAAAGTCTTGTTTTCCTGATTATTTCTGGGACAGAAAATTTAAATGGTTTATTCTCTTCTTTATCAACGGATACTTGTCATTTACCTTGTGCATGAAAGTATAACTAAATTACTATATTTAAAATAGGATTGCTACATTTAAAACTTATTCTTTGATTATCGACATCAGTTTTCATATCATCATCGGATATTAAAATAAAATATTGTCTATGGAAAAAGCGCAATTTTAATGATAGAACATTATTTTTTTTACATTCGGCCAGTCGCAAAACTTGCCTGAAAACTTTAAGCAGGGCCAATGAAATTACCAATATTTATTTTTGCTTGCTCAGCCAAATTTCATGAGTACAGTTGGTTGCCGATAAAATAAACGAGCAAAAATATATTTGTTAATGTTTCATATTGCATTTGTTATAGAGTTTGGGGAATAATTTGCCTTGTTGTACTTCGTACTTAACCTATATTGCAGTTAGCAGCAGTATACACTTATGTTTTCCAAATGAAAGTCTAGTTTTCCTGATTATTTCTGGGACAGAAAATTTAAATGCTTTGTTATCTTCTTTATCAACCGATACTTGTCATTTACCTTGTGCATGACAGTATAACTAAATTGCTGTATTTAAAATAGGATCGCTATATTTCAAACTTATTCTTTGATTATCGACATCAGTTTTCATATCATCATCGGATATTAAAATAAAATATTGTCTATGGAAAAAGCGCAATTTTAATGATAGAACATTATTTTTTTTACATTCGGCCAGTCGCAAAACTTGCCTGAAAACTTTAAGCAGGGCCAATGAAATTACCAATATTTATTTTTGCTTGCTGAGCCAAATTTCATGAGTACAGTTGGTTGCCGATAAAATAAACGAGCAAAAATATATTTGTTAATGTTTCATATGTATACAACCTTATTGCATTCGTTATAGAGTTTGGGGAATAATTTGCTTTATTGTACTTCGTACTTAACCTACATTGCAGTTAGCAGCAGTGTACACTTATGTTTTCCAAATGAAAGTTTAGTTTTCCTGATTATTTCTTGGACAGAAAATTTAAATCCTTTGTTCTCTTCTTTATCAACCGATACTTGTCATTTACCTTGTGCATCACAGTATAACTAAATTGCAATATTTAAAATAGGATTGCTACATTTAAAATTTATTCTTTGATTATCGACATCAGTTTTCATATCATCATCGGATATTAAAATAAAATATTGTCTATGGAAAAAGCGCAATTTTAATGATAGAACATTATTTTTTTTTACATTTGGCCAGTCGCAAAACTTGCCTGAAAATTTTAAGCAGTACCAATGAAATTACCAATATTTTTTTTTGCTTGCTGAGCCAAAATTCATGAGTGCAGTTGGTTGCCGATAAAATAAACGAGCAAAAATATATTTGTTAATGTTTGGTATGTCTACAACTTTATTGCATTCGTTATAAAGTTTGGGGGATAATTTGCCTTATTGTACTTGTACTTAAGCTATATTGCATTTAGCAGCAGTTTACACTTATGTTTTCCAAATGAAAGTCTAGTTTTCCTGATTTTTATTGGCTTTATTATTTTTGGGACAGAAAATTTAAATGCTTTGTTCTCTTCTTTATCAACCGATATTTGTCATTTACCTTGTGCATGGCAGTATAACTAAATTGCTATATTTAAAATAGGAGTGCTATATTTAAAACTTATTCTTTAATTATCGACATCAGTTTTCATATCATCATCGGATATTAAAATAAAATATTGTCTATGGAAAAAGCGCAATTTTAATGATAGAACATTATTTTTTTTTACATTCGGCCAGTCGCAAAACTTGCCTGAAAACTTTAAGCAGGGCCAATGAAATTGCCAATATTTTTTTTTGCTTGCTGAGCCAAAATTCATGAGTACAGTTGGTTGCCGATAAAATAAACGAGCAAGAATATATTTGTTAATGTTTCATATGTCTACAACCTTATTGCATTTGTTATAGAGTTTGGGTAATAATTTGCCTTGTTGTACTTCGTACGTAACCTACATTGCAGTTAGCAGCAATATACACTTATGTTTTCCACATGAAAGTCTAGTTTTCCTGATTATTTCTGGGACAGAAAATTTAAATCCTTTGTTCTCTTCTTTATCAACCGATACTTGTCATTTACCTTGTGCATGACAGTATAATTGACGCCGATACGGTTACTATATTTACAATTTTCGATTATCGACTTCAATTATAAATAATTGAATATTATTTGTTTACATCCCGACTCTACCAAAATTTTCCTGCAAACTTTAAGCAGCGGCTTTGCGCCAGACAAACAGAAAAACTAGAAAAATATTTTTTAATCTTCTACATATCTAAAATCTTACGGTAGTCATTCGTAATTTGGAGACAAATTTTTACCCCTTCAGGGCCAGTGAAATTACTGATACGTTTTTTTCTTGTTAAGTCAAAATACATGAGTGCATTTGGTTTCATATAAACTGAATGAGTAGAAATATATTTTTTAATGTTTTATATATCTACAATTTTGTTGCATTCATTGTAGAGTTTGGGGAATAGTTTGCTTTATTGTACTTTGTACTTATACTCCTATGTATTTTGCTGCAGTAGAGATTGTGTTTTCTAAATGAAAGTCTAGTTTTCCTGATTTTTATTGGCTTTATTATTTTTGAAACAGAAAATTTAAATGCTTTGTTCTCTTCTTTATCAACCGATACTTTGCATTTACCTTGTGCATAACAGTATAATTGACAGCGATAGGGTTGCTATATTTGAAACTTGTTCTTTGATTATCTGCCTCAATTTCGATTTCATCTTTGTATATTAAAATAGAATGTTTTCTAGTGAAAAAGCTCAATTGTAATGATTGAACTTTTTTTTTTAATTCCTGCACTCCCAAAATTTTAAACAGCAGCTTTGCGCCAGACAATGAGGAAAACTAGAAGTATATCTTTTAATCTTCTACATATCTAAAATCTTACGGTAGTCATTCATGGTTTGGAGATAAATTTTTACCCTTTCAGGGCCAGTGAAATAACTGATTTTTTTGTCTCGTTGAACCAAAATACATGTGCATTTGGTTGCAGATAAACTAAATGAGTTGAAATATATTTTTTAATGTTTTATATATCTACAATTTTGTTGCATTCATTGTAGAGTTTGGGGAATAGTTTGCTTTATTGTACTTTGTACTTAAACTCTATTGTATTTAGCAGCAGTATAGATTTTTTCCCTGATTTTTATCGGCTTTATTATTTTTGCTGCTGAAGATTTAAATGTTTTATTGTCTTTACCAACTGATGCGTGGAATTTGTTTTGTGCTTGACAGTATGATTGATAGCAATAGAATTGCGATATTCAAAATTTGTTCTTTGATTCCCAATTGTAATTTTTATTTTGTCATTGGATATAATGGAAAAATTTATTTTTTTTATCATTCGGTACTCCCAAAACTTTCCTGAAAAGGTTAAGTAGTGGCTTTGCACCAGATAAACTGAACAAGTGGAAATATATTTTTTTGATTTTTTATATATCTACGATTTTTAATACATTCGTTAAAGAGTTTAGAGAAAAGTTTGCCTTGTTGTCGTTTATTTGTTGAATTTTTTCATTAGTCTTAAACATCATTTCGTAGCTCTCTCCAAAATGTTTTAGTTGTTTGATAGTGCATTGGAAATTTATTTGGAATTCCTAAATATTAAAAATTCTTTTTTTTTTAAGATTCTTATACCGAGACCTGTTTTTGGTATAATTGGTTACAAAGCTATTTTAGGTCACTGGTTTTCGAAATATTTTGGTTTTATGTTAGTTCTTGATATCAGTATGTTTAATACAGATCAGTCACAATATTTGGTATTGAATATATTTTATATTAATTCAAATGTCTTCTTAATCCATTCTTTTGTTCTTCTCTTATTATGAATAAACTTTAGCTGTTATTTTTTTATATATGGATAACATTTACTACAAATTATAGATGGATATCAAAATTGATACTTCTGATCCCAGACTAATTATACTCATAGCTCCCACCAAAGGATTTGTAACTACGCACAGTATTTCAATCTGTCAAGAGATTCCCTATCTTATAAGATAAACATTTTTATTTTGTGGTTAATTGCATTTTTTTACTCTGTTTTTATCGGTATGGTGGAAAACACTAAATTCACAGTGGATTTTTTAAATGTTACCTCTTGTATATGTTTCTTAGCAGTCACTTCCAGTCTGCTTCGCTGTGCTTTTCGTTTACTTACAAACAGCAAAAGCGCAGTTGGGCATTTTGGAAGATTTTCTTATCATTCTGATCTCAGGCTAATCAGTTACCACCAGGGATTTTGGTAAGTAAGCACAGTAAGTTTATCAATCTGTCAAGAGAGAATCTATCTTAATGATAAAAATTTTTATAGCAATCTTTCATGTTGTCATTGGAAATTAAATCAAAATATTTTTGGTTGAAAAATTTCAATTTTCAAAGTACAATGTTATTTTTGAAAATGTACCACCACGTGTTGAATTTTTCGGGAATTTTTACGTATTTTGGTCATCGTGGTTGGCAGTTCTATCAACGGTTTGTCGTTTCATTGATATTTTCACTAATTAAATTTTGGACACTATTTTTTATATTATTTTGATATTGTAACATTTGAAAGTTTCTGATCGTCATAAATATTATCGTTGGGAAATTTTTTACCTTTATATACGTTTAGCGCGCGACTTTCACTCTTTTTCACTTATATTATATATGGATAAACACCAAAATCCCTATGGACTATTTATTTTCTTATTTTATCCAATTTTCTTTATAGACGTGTTAAAAGTTCTTTTCATTAATTTTTTTACCAAATAGTTTTTCAAATCAGATTAATTTCCTTATTTCGAAAGTTAATTCTAAAATTTTTTATTTTATTTGTTTTGGATAATGTTATTTTACCTTTTTAGGAATCCGAATTGCCCATCTTACTAACTTGTTGAATTGTGTAACATACATGTATGTGTATTGAGTATAATTCAAATAAAGTCATTGTCTAGATTTGAAGGGTATACCCAATTCTTTGGTAAATCCAACTTTGTAGAAGTATTAAAAGTTCCTTGTCCCATTGAATGAATATATACATTGAAGGTATTAAAAATAGAATTTTGATTATTCTGTTACAATATAAATAACAAATAGATCTGATTCTTTTCTTTTTCAACTATTTCAAGCGTTGAGCTTTTTTTTCACTTACAAAAATTCCTCGTCCCATATATAATTTTGTTCAAAGGCTTTCAAAATTAACACTTAACAATAGCGAAAGTTTGGTCCTCGCGCTACAGTTTTTTACAACTAAGCATGTTTTTTATCGGCTTCTCGCATATTTTGCAAGTTAAGCCAATTTTTTGTATATTAGATTTCGTATCGTATAAGCGTAATTACTTAAAAACAGAAAAAGGGCAGTAGTTGTTATACTTTTTGTATGTAATGTGTCGTTTGTGGCCGCACATACTTTTAGATTGTCGTTGCCGTTATATGACGTTGACATATTTGGTAAAAATTAGTACGGGTGTCAGAGAACCAGGTTTATTTCCACGTATTAAATTTCTAGTGATTTTTCTTAATATTGCAGTCATTTTCATATTCACAATCGTTTTTGAATACTCCAATATGTCACAAACCTTCTTTATAGAAGTATCAATAGTTCCTTGTTACCCTTTGTTTTTCTACTTCAGCTTTCAACGTGTTGAACTTTACTTGAATTTTTTGATGACTTTTTACATGTTTCAATCATTTCCGCGATCCCTTCATCCTCATCTTGCCAACTTTGTTAGTAAAAGTAGCGAAAATTACTAGCTAGGGGAACATATTAATAAATTATTTATACAAATACATGAAAATTATGGACTTTTGATACTAGACTTATCATAGTTACTACCGCCATATAGTTTAGTAAATAAGTGGAATATGCCAGTTTTCCAAGAGGTTGAAAACTGATAAATACAATATTTTGAATGTAGTTTTTCATGTTCAAAAAATTTTGAACGACCTCATCATTGTCCTCCCAACTTTCTTTATAGAAGTATCAAAGTTTCTTGTGACACTTTTCTATTTTTTCTATTTCCATATCTTGAACTTGTGGCTGTGCCGAGCATTTTAGATGATTTTGTCTTCTTGTTACTATCACATTTATTTTTTGCGTTTACACGTTGGAAACAGATGTATACATTTTAAATCTATTTTGTCATGTTCAAAGCATTTTGGACGACCTTCATCGTCATTTTCCCAGCTTTCTTTGTAGAAGTATCAAAGTTCCTTCTGACACTTTTCTACTTCTACTATTTCCGTGTGTTGAACTTTTGGATGTGCCGAAGCTTTTAGAAGATTTTGTCTTCTTGTTACTATCACATTTATTCTTTGCGTTTTCATGTTGAAAAAGGAAGTACCCATGCGATAAAATTTTTTCAATCTCAATTATTTAAGGCACACAAAGTGGAGTTGGATATTTAAAAATAAAACTGAAATTTTAGTCCTTTTTGCGTATGATTGTGTTGTCTATGTTCGTTAATATGTATTATTTTGTCTTTAACTTTCTTTGTACAAGCAT
Organism: Diaprepes abbreviatus; assembly: GCA_034092305.1. Lineage (NCBI taxonomy): Eukaryota > Metazoa > Arthropoda > Insecta > Coleoptera > Curculionidae > Diaprepes > Diaprepes abbreviatus. The sequence continues at coordinate 1,402,491 of JASJET010000203.1, read as the reverse complement.
CTGAAAGTTCTTCGCAAAGACTATTTATATAGTTTCTGTTCTTCATCATATCTATTTCCACTTTTCTTCTTCACACAATAAGTACTGCATTTTCTGTTAACCTTTTTATATTGTAGTTATTTTCATAACTCCAATCATCTTTTCATTGGGCCAATAAATTATAAGCTTTCTTTATAGAAGTAGCCATATAGTTTAGTAAATAAGGGGAATATGCCGATTTTCTAAGAGGTTGAAAACTGATAAATGCAACATTTGAATACATTCATGTTCAAAGAATTTTGGACGACCTCCTCCGCTTCATTTTCCCAGCTTTCTTTGTAGAAGTATCAAAGTTCCTTCTGACACTTTTCTACTTCTACTATTTCCGTGTGTTGAACTTTTGGATGTGCTGAACATTTTAGATGATTTTGTCTTCTTGTTATTATCGCGTTTATGCTTTGCGTTTACATGTTGAAAACAGGTATATACATTTTGAACATATTTTTTCATGTTCCAAGCATTTTGGACGATCTCCTCATCACCATTTTCTAGTTCTAATAGTAATAGTATTAAAAATTTCTCATCTCATGTATATTTTCCCTTAAAAGGCTTATAAAATTGGCATTTAAATTGTTTAACAGTAAATTCTATAGTTTATTACAATTGAAAGTGTTTTTTTTTACTTTAATTGAATTTACATTTTTCTGCAAATTAATAGGCAATTTTTGAATATTATTTTTCTTACTTATAAAAACACAAGCGGCGCAAGAGTTTAGACTTGTAGCGAAGTTTTCATTTTCAACTTTCTGCGTCTTTATCTCCTATTTTGAAAACGACCAGTTACACAATTTCGAGTATATTGTTTCATACTCCGGACATTTTGTTCAATTTTATCATTATTATCTTCAATTTTCCTGATAGCAATATCAAAAGTTCTTCGTCCTATTTAACTTTTCACTAACAAATGCTTAAAAGCTTTTCTAATTATGTTAGTCTGTTATAAATTTTTTACTTATGTTCATAATCAGTTCAAATCTAAAGTTACTAGCTAAGGAGGCGTATAATACCATCAATATTTCGTACATGGGAGTAAAAATGTTTCGCAAGTATTAAAATGTGACTTCTTATCCGAGACTAATCATAATTATCATCAAAGGGTTTAGTACGCAAGCACAGTATAGCAATTTTCCAGGAAGTACCCATGCTTTATACGATAAAAATTTTTCTAGCTCAATTATTTATGGCACACAAAGTGGAATTGGATATTTAAAAATAAAACTGAACTTTTAGTCCTTTTTGCGTATGATCGTGTTGTCTATGTTTGTTAATATGTATTATTTTGCCTTTAACTTTCTTTGTACAAGCATCTAAAGTTCTTCGCAAAGACTATTTATATAGTTTTTGTTCTTCGTCATATCTATTTCCACTTTTCTTTTTCACTTACTTTTAGGTGTTGAAAAAACGTATATTCGTACTGCATTTTCTGTTAACTTTTTTATATTGTAGTTATTTTCATACTTCCAGTCATTTGTTCCAATAAATTATAAACTTTCTTTATAGAAGTAGCAAAAGTTTCTCGTCACCCTTTTGTTTCTCACCTTCAGCTTTGAACGTGTTGAACTTCTAAGTGTTTTTGTGTTGATGTTCCGGTTATTTTTGATGACTTTCACTTATATATGCCGATTTTCTAAGAAGTTCAAAACTGATAAATGCAACATTTGAATACATTCATGTTCAAAGAATTTTCGACGACCTCTTCCTCTTCGTTTTCACCCACCTATTTGTAGAAGTATAAAAGTTCCTTCTGACCCTTTTCTACTTCTACCATTTCCATGTGTTGAACTTTTGGATGTGCCGAACATTTTAGATGATTTTGTCTTCTTGTTACTATCGCGTTTATGCTTTGCGTTTACATGTTGAAAACAGGTATATACATTTTGAACATATTTTTTCATGTTCCAAGCATTTTGGACGACCTCCTCCAAAGGGTTTAGTACGCAAGCACAGTATAGCAATTTTCCAGGAAGTACCCATGTTTTATACGATAAAATTTTTTCTAGCTCAATTATTTAAGGCACACAAAGTGGAGTTGGATATTTAAAAATAAAACTGAACTTTTAGTCCTTTTTGCGTATGATCGTGTTGTCTATGTTTGTTAATATGTATTATTTTGCCTTTAACTTTCTTTGTACAAGCATCTAAAGTTCTTCGCAAAGACTATTTATATAGTTTTTGTTCTTCGTCATATCTATTTCCACTTTTCTTCTTCACTTACTTTTACGTGTTGAAAAAAGGTATATTCGTACTGCATTTTCTGTTAACTTTTTTATATTGTAGTTATTTTCATACTTCCAGTCATTTGTTCCAATAAATTATAAACTTTCTTTATAGAAGTAGCAAAAGTTTCTCGTCACCCTTTTGTTTCTCACCTTCAGCTTTGAACGTGTTGAACTTCTAAGTGTTTTTGTGTTGATGTTCCAGTTATTTTTGATGACTCACTTCTATATGCCGATTTTCTAAAAAGTTGAAAACTGGTAAATGCAACATTTGAATACATTCATGTTCAAAGAATTTTGGACTACCTCATCTTCTTCGTTTTCATCCACCTATTTGTAGAAGTATCAAAGTTCCTTCTGACCCTTTTCTACTTTTACCATTTCCATGTGTTGAACTTCGTCCAATTTAACTGTTCCCTAAAATATGCTTAAAACCTCTTTTAATTATTTTAGTTTGTTATAATTTTTTTACTTATGTTCATAAGCATGTAAAAATTTTTGAAAAAAAATTCTTTTAACTTTATTCATTGTAACACATGCTTGTGAATAATCTAGATTCGAAGCTTTTATACCGTTTTCGTTATTTTCAGTTCAGATCAAAGTTACTAGCTTGGGAAGGTATAATAAATGGTCAATATTTCGTACACGGGAATCGAAATGTTTTGCAAGTATCAAAATGCGGCTTCTGATCCGAGACTAGTCATAATTATCATCAAAGGGTTTAGTACGCAAGCACAGTATAGGAATTTTCCAGGAAGTACCCACGCTTTATACGATAAAAATTTTTCTAGCACAATTATTTATGGCACTCAAAGTGGAGTTGGATATTTAAAAATAAAACTAAACTTTTAGTCCTTTTTGCGTATGATCGTGTTGTCTATGTTTGTTAATATGTATTATTTTGCCTTTAACTTTCTTTGTACAAGCATCTAAAGTTCTTCGCAAAGACTATTTATATAGTTTTTGTTCTTCGTCATATCTATTTCCACTTTCCTTCTTCATTACGTGTTGAAAAAAGGTATATTCGTACTGCATTTTCTGTTAACCTTTTTATATTGTAGTTATTTTCATACCTCCAGTCATTTGTTCCAATAAATTATAAACTTTCTTTATAGAAGTAGCAAAAGTTTCTGGTCGCACTTTTCTTTCTCACCGTCAGCTTTGAACGTGTTGAACTTCTAAGTGTTATATAGTTTAGTAAATAAGGGGAATAACCCGATTTTCTAAGAGGTTGAAAACTGATAAATGCATCATTTGAATACATTCATGTTCAAAGAATTTTGGACGACCTCTTCCTCTTCATTTTCACCGACATCTTTGTAGAAGTATCTAAGTTCCTTCTGACCCTTTTCTACTTCTACTATTTGCGTGTGTTGAACTTTTGGATGTGCCGAACATTTTAGATGATTTTGTCTTCTTGTTACTATCGCGTTTATGCTTTGCGTTTACATGTTGAAAACAGGTATATACATTTTGAACATATTTTTTCATGTTCCAAGCATTTTGGACGATCTCTTCGTCGCCGTTTTTTAGCTTTGTTAGTAGTAGTTATTAAAAGTTTCTCATCTTTTCATTTAAATTGTTTAATAGTAAATTCCCCAAAAAATTATCCGTTAGTAGTGAAATTTTGTCCCTAATGTTATAGTTTATTACAGTTGAAAGTTTTTTTTCCTGTGATAACGTGTAAATTATTGTTCTGCAAATTAATAGGCTTTTTTTGTATATTATTTTTCTTACTTAAAAAACACAAGCAGCGCGAGGGTTTTTATACTTTTATTTTTTCTTGTGCGTTGCTTATGGTTTAAACCTTTTTTAATTATCGTTGCTCCGACATTATATCGACATATTAAGAATTCAGTTAAAAGTCATAGTTGTATGACGGGAACCATAAAAAAAGAACAGATTAAACTCATCATTGATCTTGTGTGGTGTCTTTATTTGACTTTGTAAGTTATTGCTGATGTATTATATGCGAAACCCAATAATTCGCCTATTTTAGCACGCCCCCTTTAGAAAAATAGTACAAACTATGTATAAAATTTTCAGCATTTTAACTAAAAATTACCCGAGTTTCATCTCTTTAGATATTCTTTGTTACATCTATTAAAAGTATTTTTTACCACCTTGAAACTTTACCTGATTAAAGGTGCATTGTTAATTATAATTACTTTTAATACTATTTTTTATTTTAACCACTGCGTTTGAAAAAAAAAATGTATTTATCGAAGTAGTGGCTGAAATAAGTTTGCAATTTTTGTAATGGGGAATTGGACAAGTGTGATTAGAAAAAACGAACAATAAGATCATGAATTTCGCCTAATCCTGTTTTAAATATTCAATAACTTTTTGATATTTGAATAAATGTGATTCTAGGGATGAATTTCCATCTGTCTACTTTTTATTTTTCGAATAAAGACAGGAAGGAGATGCTGTCCTTTTCCTCATCGAACTTGTCCAAACTTTCCTTCAAATTATTATGTTATTTTTATAAGTGATTTTAATACTTATTTTTAAAATAAGACTGCAAGACTTGACTAGTCCTAATGTGTACCAATTATTATTTTTTTGCAATTTTGATTGATTTTGGAATCTCTCTCTAAGAAAAATTAAAAACGGTATAGCTGTTTTTTGTGAAAATAGGATAAAAATACGACAATAATAAAGTTATTTAGTAACAATATGATTAAAAATGATACGCAGAAATTCGACTAAACAACGGTTTTTTTAGGTAAATTTATTCTTTTAAAAAGCGAGCACAATACAATTGTTTATTTATGAATAGAATGTGCAATACAAGAACTACTCCAGTCTGTGGACAAGATATAGGGCCGTTTTTGACATTAATCTGCTACAATATTGTTTTTAGAGCGTAAGTTTGTCATACTTGTTTGTAGGTATTAACGATACCTTTAATTTAAGCTGTCGTCGGTTTCAGTTGGTTAATTAATTATTACAAAAATGCCAAAAAACCGTCAAAAATGGCTGCTTTTTTGCAATGTTAATAATTATTGCAAAAATATTTTTTTAATATTATTATGGTTTTAAATTTTTAATTCTGAATTGAATAAACTTTTATAAAAATTGATCGGTTCATTTGTTGCTGAGATATGTTAATTTGTTTATCTCGATGCGCTTAGTGTTGAACGTCATCACGTATTCGTTTATGAATATGTGAATGTGAATATTTCAACTCATTGAAGCGCTTGTTTTCTTCCTTAAGACTTATATTTTAATATTGATGGCGTTCAACATTAAGCGCCACAGGATAAACAAATTAATATATCTCGGCAACAAATGAATCGATCAACTTTTACAAAGGCTCATTCGATTCAAATTTAAGAAAGCTTCAATTTAAGGCAAAAATTATATTACAAAGGTTATTTTTGCAATGATTATTAACATTGCAAAAAACAGTCATTTTTGAAGGTTTTTCGGCATTTTTATAATAACTAATTGACCAAATGAAACCGGCGATAGTTTAAATTAAAAGTCTCGTTAATACTTTCAAAAAAGGATCGGGAACTTACACTCTAAAAACAATATTGTAGCTTGCAGAAACGAAAAACATGTTTTCGCCAACCGTGAACGTGTTAATGCAGATTATTCTTGTAACGACCCTGCCTATAACTTAAAACACTTCTCATCCTGTGGCAGATTAACTTCATAAATTTCGTCCACACACTGGAGTAATAAACTGGAATATGTGTTATAGAATTAATTTTAAAATAACTCGTAATTTTTGACTACACACGGTATTTAATTTTGTCAATTTTGATACAAATATGTCAGTCAAATCCGTCCTGTAGATGTCAAGATATCTATGTGTAATAGACGGACGTTTAGCGCTTCAACTTATTTTAAATCCTTACTATAATATGAAATCAATCCTATTTTTACATAAAACAATTTGTATCTATCTTGATTTTTAATTTTTGCAATATTGTGACCAATTTTTAAGAAGGGGGGGGGGGACATGAATACCAAGAAAATACAGTTTTCAACAAAGGAGAATTATTTCACTTAATTTCATTACAGCATCCTCAACTACAAAACAGCAAAACAAAATTTGTTGAAATCTGGAATTTCATGCCAATTATGTCTCCTCCACCAAATATTTATGATCGATTTATTTTTATTTTGGCAATACACTTGTCAAAAATACATTATTTTTGACATTAACCTGTTATGATCTCAATCATAAGCGGGAGCTACCTTTACTTGTCAAACTAACATCTGTCAAATTCACGTCGTTTTGACAGAATACGTTTGACAGGCAAAAGTATATCGGCGAAAAAAATAATACAAAAATTATTGTGAAACGCATACATTTAACTTCACAAACTTTAGTTTTTAATAAAGTATTATTATCAAATTCTATGTAAATCTTTATTTTTTAAATTGAGATATTATGTATTTATATGTAATTTTTATTAGATTTAGGCAGATATGCATATTATAGTATATTATTCTTATTAATTTATTTTATGTAATTTCTAGATACTTATCTATTTTTGTTTTTCTTTGGCTAGCGATTTTTCTAAGTTGTGTTATCTTATTTTCGATGTGTTAAGTTGTCTCTATTGCTGGGGATTAAAGATTTCATTTGATTGAAATCCAAGAAGTTGGTCAAATTACCTTTTTTTAAAATAGAGATTTTTGGAAATATTTGTTTGATTATTCTTTTTTTTTTACAAAACACAATTTTATGTGATCAAGTTTTAATTAAAAATATGAATTTAGTATTTTTGGATTTTCCGTTTTAATAGTTCTTAAAACCCTAAGCAGTGGGTTCTCCAAACCTCGCTTGCACCCTTCTGCTGATTCTCTTGAGTTTCATCAGATGATATCTTTACATGGACAAATACAATTTGTGCCTCATGAAATTTACTACCTGCAAAAGTACATAATTTGAGCCTGAACAAAAAATATATCAAATAGGAGATATAAATATAGGCTTCGGGTAATAAAACACAGATTTATTCACTTCAATTTTTATTTAAAAATATATAATATACGTAATACAAATAATTTATACTCGAGCCCTACTTCTAGAATCGAGCACTAAAAAAAAGTGAACTAAATTTTAAGCCGCGTCCACATTACTAAAAATTTATCAGTTACTAATTCTGAATTTGAAATTATTTAGAAAAATAACTTCACCTCCTTCCGTACTTTTACAAATTTTTGATTGCATTCTTTGATGTCACGCACGTACAACCGCATAAATAATAATAATAGAAAGATTTTGATATCCCTGGATTGCGACCTGATATCTCCTCCCACTTTTGCGAAAATTCATTTAACTTATTGCTTAATAACGAATATACCCAAAAGGGGAAACATAAAATAAATAGACAGATTTTGTACATTTCAAATTTTGAAATTTAGTAACCCTTCAATCTCAGGTAAATGAGGCGCAAAATGTACGGTCGTTTTACATAAACCTTTATATATTTTCGTCAAAACTGTCATTTTTCTTACTACTGACAACTTAACACTAAGATTATGATCGCTCTTAAAATTCGGCGTCTCTTCAATTTATTTTATTCCTAAGTTCTTCTTCCAGTCTTTGAGATTAAAAAACTTATTTAGGCCAAATTTAGTGTAAAATTTCTAAACCAAAAATGGTTTAAGTAAAAAAGGAAAAATGTTAAGAATATTTTTATAAAATATTCATATACTAACATCATAAAACATTTTCTATGATAGATTTTTTTCCATGTGTAAAAATGATTCCTTTAGCTAGCCAAATCGACTACTACTAGTTAGGGTGAAGCAAACAAAAAGGGATATTCTAAATTTTGACAATTTTTGATAAAAAAGCAACATAAAAACGCAAAAAATTATTAGCCAAACTAGGGCAATAATTTTTTTATTAGGTAGGAAATAAGAAATAGGTGGTAATGTCTGTTATAACGTGGTGCGACTCTTATTTGACAACATGGGGAATATCCAGGGGTATAAAGTCCAGTAGGTGGGCAGGACCAGTCAAAACACTCGAAGCATGTTTTGTGTTTCAGAGTGTTTGGTAACGCAAAGTGCCTACCTAGTTAGAAAGATTGTCAAATGTGGGGCCTTATGTCATGGAATTTCGGAAGGATACAAAGTATGATGAAAGCGTTTTTGTTAAAAAAATAAATAAATCACTGTTTTTTTTTGAAATTTATCTGGTTTTGCGCAGTCGACAACATCCATATCCGTTGACATTTATAAGATATAAAATATGTTTAAACTCTATTTGCTGCATAACATTACTATGATGATCCAAAAAAGAGCAGTGACATCCAAAATTTAAAAGTTAGAAACTTAGTTGAAGACTTCAAAAGTCTGTTTTAGCTTAAAAAGAGTAAAAATCTGTTTCTATTTAAAGCATTAGTTGTATTATTAGAGTTTGTAGTTTATTTGTCCGTGATTATGGTGAAATGAATGTAATTCCAAGGGTTTTTAAACTTATTCCCTTTATATTTTTTTTCTGTAAGTATGTATCGATTAATAAAATAATTATAATAATAAATCTTTTATTTACAAATCCTCATCGAACAAGAATATTTCAGGTCCCAAGAAAACTTCCAAAAGTACAATAAGTCTTGGAAGTTTGGTGATGTTCACTCACTTTAAAGTAGCTCCTTCATTGATTGCTATGAAAGCTGTAGTATAGACGATTAAGTTTGAGGAACCTTGATTTGAGAAATTTGGACTTTATCAGATCTTGGTTCTAGGGTCGCTGGGAAGAGTCCAAGCTAAGAAAACCTGTATTTGAAGGTTTCAGAATGTTTAAAAGACTGAGACAGCAGTTCTAAAAAAGGGGATGTAAGTTAGTGTAAAAAACATCAGTCTAAGACGCGATCACCTCATTATATATATATATATATATATATATATATATATATATATATATATATATATATATATATATATATATATATATATATGCATTAAATCGTTTCAAAGAGATCCGATCCCATGAAAACAGGCAGAAAAAAAGTTACTACAGATCGTGGTGACCTACTGTTGATTAGGCAGTCTCTACAAGACAGCAAAAAAAACAGCTTTTCACCAACTTTATCTAATAATAATAATAGTTTATTAACGGATCAAATAAATACAATCCATTTCAAAAATAAAAATACAAACACTATTTAAAATAGTCATAATTAAAAAACTTCCAAATCTAAAGATGCATTAAAGTATCTCAAAAGACAAGTATTGACAATATTAACTAGTTTTTCAAAAATTGTAAAATTTTTAATTTAAATACATCAACTGGCAAATGAAAAATATCAATCTCGGTAGGAACTGAATTAATTTCCCTACACATTCGAGAAATAGGACTGTTAATGCCATAATTCGTTCGGTAATATATCACCTCAAACAAATCGTGCGCTCTAAAAGCTCTTCGAGGAACCGATAATCCAATATTATTGAGTAGTTCGGGAGAATCAATACAAGAGTTAACAATCTTATAAAGTAGAACGAGGTCAAGATATATGCGTCTCACACACAAAGGTAGCAACCTCAAAGCATCGCCTATATCATTATGTACATACCGCTCCTGCTGCATTCCCTGTTTAAAGGCAATGAAACTTAAAAACTTTTTTTGTAGTCTTTCCACTTTTTCTTTGTATGTAAAATAATGAGGTGACCAAACTTGGGATGCATATTCTAAGATTGATCGAACTACAGAGCAGTATATCACTTTAAAACAGTCTATACTATTAAAATCTGTAAGCATTCTCTTCACAAACTCGAGCAACTTCAAACCCCTGTTCACAATATTATCAATATGTGGGTCGAAGCAAAGGGCCCGATCAAATGTAACACCCAGATCCTTCACACATTCAACGCGATTAATCATGTTATTATCAAGAAAGTAATTAAAAGTTATCCAATCCCTTTTGCGACAATAACTTATAATGGAGCATATTAACATTGAGGTGCATAAAATTTAACTTAAACCATTCAGAGAATCGATTTAGATCCTCCTGAATGCCCTCTGAATCGTTGCTACTTCCGACAACCCGAAATATCTTTAAATCTTCTGCATAAAGAAGACATGTGCTGAAAGTCATGATGTCCTCAATATCGTTAATAAAGCAGTTAAAAAGGAGCGGAGCGAGGTGAGCACCCTGAGGAACACCAGAGGTAACACATATATCAGATGATCCAGAGTTATTAATTTTTTACTCGCTGTACTCTACCAGACAGGTAACTATCCATTGTAGAAATGATCCATGGATGCCCAAGCCTTCCAGCTTGTAAATAAGAAGTTGATGGTTAACCTTGTCGAAAGCCTTGGAGAAGTCAGTGTAAATAGCATCCACGTGACACCTTCCCTCCAAAGCCTCCACCTGCTCATAAACAAGCAGATTAGTAGTAGTCGATCCACCTGCCATAAAGCCATGCTGTGAAGTTGCCAACACATGCCTAAAAAGAGGACACATCTTTTGGTAAACAATACCCTCAAAAATCTTACTAAATAGTGGGAATTTCGAAATTCCACGATAATTTTCGACGTTAGCTCTGTCTTCATTCTTATGGATTGGCGTCATGTAAGTAGTTTTCCATACTTTTGGGAAAACATCCGTTGATAAAGAGATATTAAAAATCTGAGCCAACACTGTAGACAAAACACCCTGACAATTCTTAACAAATATGACTGGTATCCCGTCGGGCCCGATACCCAATTTACTGTTCAAGTGATCTATTGCATTAATCACGTCCACCGGCTCAACTTGAAGGAAACTAAGGTTTACAGTTTTCATGTAATTAAAAGTACGGGTCTCACAATGCTCATGAGTGTAGACTGTGGAGAAAAAATCTCTAAAGAGCTCTGCTATAGCGGTTGAGTCTTCGGCTCTAATATTATTATGTGACATACTACTAGAAAGAGAAAATTTTGTATTCTTGGCATTAACATACCTTCAGAAAAACCTACTATCAGACTTTATAGAGTCTTCAATGCCAGATATATGGTTTTAATAATTGTATTTATATGTGCACTTACATAGCTTACGTAACTCTGAAAATAAAATGTAATCAGAATTGGAATTGGAAATTTTATATTGTTCATGGGCTCTCTTTTTTTCAAAAATCAGATACTTCAATTCCGGGCTGAACCATGGCGGAAATTTTTTATTTTTTGCTTTAGCTTTAGCGGCATAGGTATCAAAGCAAGAATTCAAACACTGATAAAACGTATTTAATATTATATCAACATTATTTTGTGTCATTAATGAGGCCCAGTCAAAATTTGCCAAGAAAAACTTCATTTCCAAATAATTGCAGTGTTTAAAATCATTATAGTAATATTCAAAATTAAGTTCATCCAATTTTGTCGGTAGCGGAATTTCTAAGTATAGAGCTGGATGATAAACATTACAACGCGTAATGGGTTCTGTAGAAATGACAACTTTAACATCTGAACTATTGCTAAACACCAAATCTAATATGTTGCCCGAGACATTCGGAAATGAATCCAGTTGGTACATATTTAAATATGCTGACAAATCTGATAAAAGTTCTGATTGTTTATTTAAGTTTCCCTTGGGAATCGATCCAAATTCGTCATTACTCCATAACAAACCTGATAAGTTAAAATCACCACACATTAAAAAATGATCACACTTATACTCCTCCAAAAGACAGTTCACAGATGAACAGTACTCCTCATACACTTCTACTTGTGATAGTGGAGGAATATATACACAACTCAAAATGAATTTATACCGATTTATGGCGACCATAACAAAAACCTGTTCGACACATACTACGAGAAGCAGGGACGGATCCAGCCTCTCTCTTTGGGGGGGGGGGCGATGATATCACAAAAGTACAATATGGCAAGCGAAAGCAAGTTGCCGACGGGGGGGGGGGGGGCGAGATACCAGCAACATTCCCATTTCTAGTGTAAAAGGCAAGGTCGGGTCTATCTTTCTGAATTTGAAACTCAACAACAGGGTTGGGGGATGCGAGAAGCATACACAATCTTAGTATAAGAGGCAGAATCGGGTCCATTTTCCTGAATTCAAAGCTCTTGGGAGATGGCTATCGCAAGAAAAACAAGTTGACAACGGGGAGGGGGGAAAATGCCAGCAGCATATACATTCCTAATATAAAGTTCCATTTTCGTGAACTCAAAGCTCATGGGAAGGGGAGGGGCGATCGCAAGCATACCTATTCCTATACTCTATTCAAGAAATAGACAGAGTAATAAAACTGTTACCGAAACCTCCAACGTACCTGATCCAATGCCGCAGGTAATTGAGGACGGCCGTAAATCTAATTATATTTAATTATATTTAAATATTATAAGCAATAAATTTACTGCAACAATAAAATTTCTGATAGTTCAATTTTATTTCTGTCAGTGAGCAAAGTACACCTTACAGTGTGTCCTTAGTGATTTATCTTGTTTGTGCTTGAGATTAGTGAGATACCCAAAAGATATGGATTCCACATCTATATTTATTTCAAAATCGCTAAACCAGGGCATTTTTTCCTTAACGAAAAACTTATTACAATGAATGTTTATGATGCCTTCAGATATCAATATCTAGATAATAATGTTAAAAGCTCTGTTGAGATGTGTTCCAACATGACAAGAGTTGGAAAATCTACTATGTACCGAATACTGAAGGATAAAAAAACGACTGGAATTATTAGTACTCCCAAGTTACAATCGATCACAGGCAGACGAAAACCCTCGTTGAAAGAAGAGATGTAAACTGCAATAAAAGGAGTTGTACATACATTTTATTATGAGAAGCAGATTCCAACCGTCGACAAAGTTCTAACTAAAATCAATGCAGATCGGGATTTACCTGAAATTAAAAGAACTGAGCTCTGGAAATTCATCAGAGAACTTAATTTTTGCTGGGAAAAACCAGATAGGAAATCTGTTATTATAGATCGTCCGGAAAACGTCCGTTGGAGAAGGATATATCTCTCTCAAGTAAAATGCAGAGTTGCTAGAAATAACACAACTTACAAAATTAGTAATTTAACTGAACTTTTGAAAGATTTTTTTGAATAAAGTTACTGTTAAAAATTCGGAAAAATCCATATAATAAAAGAAAATGTGGAAACTCGATCTCATGATCGGTAAGATTGAGGAACCAATTATAATTAATTTGAACGAAGATAGCTTCACTGACTGATTACGAGTTAAATACGGAATGTTTACCAGTGTAAACACAATTTATTATTTAAATTTTCTGTAACATATAAAAATTAATTATATTTGAATCCCTTTTTACTGTTTAATTGTAATTCTGCAGATGGTTTAAGAAATAAATAAACTGAAACATCAAATATCCTAAAAATGTTTTTAATTAATAATAAAATGACCGATAGCCCCAAAAAAAATTAATATTACATGGAATAATTTATTTTTTTATATATGTTTAATTTCTTGTATTTTTGACAGTGGGTATTTTGTAAGTATTTAAATTATAACTTAGCATTTTTTGAGAGAGAAAGGCTACGTTTTAGTCCGAATGTGCCTAAAACGGTTTCTATGCCAAAACTGAAAATAATAAAAATACAGTTGTGATTTGTGTTAAAATTATCTATATTTTCTAATGTATGTGAATTATTAAGAAATCATAAGAAATAATATAATATTACACTAACTTTTTATGTTAGGTTTATTACCGAAATAATATTCTATGCTATAAATACTTGGTGATAAAATAAACCTACTTCTGATGCCTATGATGAGGATTAAAATCATTTTAACACTTCACACATCCAAATACCTATTGTTATCCAACCCAAATAGTCCATTATTATAGACTGGTATTTCTGATTATAAAATTTCTAACCCATTCCTATGAAAAATATATGTGTGTCTAACAGATTTTGCCAAAGACACCGGACTAAAGAACACAGGTCGTTTGCGAAGAAAAAAAAGGGTAAAAAATTATTCATTACTCTCTCTAGTTCTGGAATAAACTATAGTATAAGAGGCAAAATCGAAAAAATTTTCCTGAACTTAAGGCTCTTGGGGGGGGGGGGGGCGATCGCCCCCACCGCCCCCCTTGGATCCGCGCCTGATGAGAAGGCTTCTTAAAGCTGGACTAAAAGGTTGCTAGGCAAGGAAGAAGCCGTGGCTGTCGGAGCACAATAAGAAAAATGGATTGGAGTGGGACCTCGAATATAGAGATTGGACAGTGGAAGATTGGCCTAGTGTACTGTGGTCAGACGAATCTAACTTCGAGGTATTGTTATTTACGTTATGTTTTATGTTAAATCTTTGAAAACAAATTCTACAAGAAAAATACTGAGATCTTAAATTAAACCAGTTTTTTTCTATTTACACAGGTGTTTGGAACTCCCAGTGTGACTTATGTCAGGCGCCGGCCGGGTGGGCGAAGAATACAACCCAGAATGTGTTAAACGCGGTGAAGGCTCAATTATGATTTGGGGTTGCATGGATGCCTATGGAATGGGCCAAATGGTGTTGTCTGAGGGGCGAATGAACAGTGAGAAATGGACTAAAGTTCAAGAAGCAGCTCTAGAACCGTCGGTAACGCAAATTTTCGGCGATACAAACAGTGACGGACTAAAATTCAAGCAAGACAACACCACTTGCAATACATCGGCTCACACTATGACGTGGATGGCTCAAAACGGTATTGACCTTTTATACTGGCCACCACAATCGCCAGACCTCATTCCAATTGAGCACATTTGGTCTATTTTAAAGAAAAAGATCCGAAGACACTCTGTAACTAATAAACAAACACTACTGGCTGCTTTAAGGCATGAGTAGAAACAATTATCTGTAGATGAATGTATGAAGCTGGTAGAGTCAATGCCAAAATAATGGCTGATGTCATTAAATCGAAAGGTGAACCGATCAAATAATAATTACTTTAATATAATCAATCATATAAGTTATAATATATGTTTTATTTACATACCCTATGTTAAATTACTCCAAAACTAGCAATTTTATAGGGCGCCTAATACTTTCGCTCGTGGTTGTATATATATATATATATATATATATATATATATATATATATATATATATATATATATATATATATATATATATATATATATATATATATATAAATCCTAGCCATAGACTAATATAATTATACACGAATATATTCTCAAAGACGCCTCTTACAAACAAACAAACAGAGATCCAACAACATACCTTGAAAAAACTACGAAAGCCAAGACTAAAGCATCATAACTAGATCCAGAAACTAAAAAATCAATAATACCAAGAGAAAAATAAAGCAGATGTTCAAAACTATATGGTCTATCAAAAATACACAAAACAAATGCACCACTCAGACCAATAGTGAGCGCCGTGGGATTTCCAACATAAAAACTGAAAAAATATTTAGCAAGTATCATGCAACCAAGAGTCGAACTGGCCGATTCCTTCGTGAAAAACTCACACAAGCATACCACTGGATGAGACTTTGGACTAAATCGCCATGAACGAAGATTTTCCAGCCTACACAATTGAACTTGCAGAACACTACCTAAAGAACACATATTTCATGTTCAATAACCAAATACATAAACAAACAGATGGCGCACCTATGGGATCCTCACTTTCACCAGTTATAGCCAACCTTTTTAAGATATATTTCGAACAAGAGGCACTGCAAATGGCACTTTTAAAATCCAAATTTTGGAAACACTATGTGGATGATATTTTTATAATATGACCACATGGAAAAGAACACTTGGACGATTTCCTCATATACCTGAACAATATCCATCACAGAATCCAATTCACGCTAGAAATCGAGTAAGAAAAAAACTTCCTTTTTTGGACCTGCTATTAACTAGGAAACTCAACAACACCCTAGGTTTTAGCGTATATCGGAAACCCACACATACTGACCGATATCTCAAGCAGGCAGTAATCAACACACTAGTATCAAGATCTCTCCGCCTAACAAAACTGGACACAAAACAAGACGAAATAAGATACATTTCAGCAGCTCTAGAACGAAATGGTTTCTCACAATCAGATGTAAAGAAAGCCATAAAAAGACAAGAGAAGACCACAACAAAGACTAAAGACCAAGATCAAACAAGGAACACAACCATAATCCCATACATAAAAAGAATAACAGACAGAATCGGAAGAATCTTAACAAAAACACAAGATACAGCCCATATTTAAGCCACAAAAAACAATAGCCAACATTCTGGGAAATCCCAAAGATAAGACCAACCTTGACAATCATGGCGCTTACAGCATTCCATGTGCAGATTGCCATCAAACATATATAAGACAAACAAACAGGCGCATATCAGCAGGAATCCAAGAACATTAAAATAACTTCAAAAACAAATAACAACCTCAGCCCTATTTCAACATCACCAAACAACCGGACATACCATCGACTTCAAAAAAACAAAAGAAATAGCACCAGTACAGAACTACAAGGTACGCGTCATAAGAGAGGCCCTAGAAATCGAAAAAGCGGGACAGCTAAATAAACGAGACGATGCTATAAATTTTTTCAACTACATGGAAAACATTAATAAAAAATCAAGAAAGAAAACAACAAAAATCAACTAGTACACGAGAGACCTGCATACAAGAACAAAATATATCGCACTCGGCAGAGGGGAGGAGCCTGCGTAGCCGCTCATCCAATCAGGAAGCGAGCCAGCTAAACAAAACTCGAAATTCATCAGAGGCCACCATCAGTTCTCAGCGAGTAACGAGACGAACCGCACTTAAAAATGCCAAATGAGATTTTGGCGAAACGTCGTGAAAACGATTTTTTGAACGAACGGATTGAAACCAAACCTGGAATAACCAAACTATTCATATATATATATATATATATATATATATATATATATATATATATATATATATATATATATATATATATATATATATATATATATATATATATATATACCAATGAAAACTAACTGCAAGCTTACAAAGAGACTTACGTTAGGCTTTCCTGAAAGGATATCATTAGCTTAGACGGAACCTTTCCCGTATTTGTCACGGTCATTAGGTATTTACTGGAAGCTGCTTGCAAGATTCCAGAATGCTTTCGTGTAAGGTAATAAATACCAAGTAAAAACTTTCAGAACCTCACATGAGCCTTGTCTTACGCTTAAAAAGAGTCTTACGTTATGCTTTCCTGAAAGGTTATCGTAAGTTTAGACGTATTCTTTCTGTTAGTATTTGTCACGGACATAGGTAATTACTGGAAGATTCCACGAAAGCTTTCAGAAATATTGGTTGAAAGATTATAGGAAGCTTTCGTGTAAGGTAAGAAACTTACCTGGATCTTGAAGTAAGCTTACAAAATATCTTACATTATGCTTTCCTTAAAGGTTATAGTAAGATTAGACGTAATCTTTACGTTAGTATTTGTCGCGGACATTTGGTAATAACCGCAGGATTCCACGAAAGCTTTTTGTAAGATTTCAAAATTCTCGAAAGCTTGCTGAAAGGCCTATTGCAACCTTTCATGCTATGTGGGATAGAGGGCATTCCATTTAAATTTCGACAGCTTTGATGTAAATTTTTTTTTGAATCACTCTGTATACTTCACAATATCTTTTAAAACGTGGTTTTAATAGACCAACACATCCCTTATTAAAAATATTTTATTGTTTTTACGAAGTTGAACTACATTAAAACTCATACATTTTCAATCAGGGGCAGATCCAGTATCTCTCTTTGGGGGGGGGGGGGGGGGGAGTTGATATCAGAAGAGTACAGTATGGCAAGCGAAAGCGAGTTGTCGACGGGGGAGGGTGGAGCAACTACCATAACAGGCAGAGGCGAATTTCTTTTTCTAATTTCGAAGCTCTTGGAGGGGGGGAGGTGGAGCGATCGCACAGTTTGGCAAGTGAAAGTGAGCTGTCGAGGGGAGGAATGCGTTTATTTTCCTTAATTCGAAGTTTTTGGGGGGGAAGAGCGACCGCCCCCTTGGATCCAAGCCTATTTTCAGTAGGTGTAGCATCAGGCGAAGAAACAGTCCCAACGAAGGCGATAACGGTGTCTCAGGCTGTTTGGCTTCTTGTAGTATCCATAAGTCATAATCAGGTCCAAACCGGCGTTCAGCAGATCCTGTAAAACAGGGTTCAAAATTTTTTTTCATTCTCACAGAGTTCAATTTTTCAGTAAAAAGACACATTGACGCAAATCTATGGAGTGAGAAGCATCCACAGATATGCACTTTAACAGGGGGTTTTACTGTTCTGTGAATAATTCTGTGTTACGTGGTAGACCAAACTTTCTTCAGCTTCAGGCCCCGGATAAAAATTAGTCGGTAAAAATAATGGTTGCCCAATCTCTGTCGATGTTCTTTTGTGCCTAGGCTAAACTTTTTTGGATGTACTTTACAGATAGTAAAGGTTTTTGTCTTGTTTTTCTGTATTTTACGAAGTCGCCGTCAAATAGAATTTGGACCAACGCGTAGTCCCTTTCGAGCTAAAATATTTTGCCTACTCCCAGATTAAGATCTGGTTTTTTTGGAACACTTGAATAATTGACCTTATCTTCATTGGCGTAGCTAGGGAGTTTTCCTAGGGGGGCAGCCGGTCAATAGAAAACCTTTTTCTCAAGATAAAAACAATGAAAATAGTATATTTCTTCAATATTGTCGATTTTTCCAGGGTGGGCAATGAGTTTTGTAGGTTAGGCGGTGCCCACCCTTGCTCCCCCCTAACTACGCCCATGCTTATCTTAATTTTTCGTAGTCGTAAGTGTTAAACCACGACACGGCGGATCAACATCATTGTTTTCTCGATCATACCTTTTTACACAATTTTGTACCAAAGATCATATATTTTGTAACTACAGCATGTGGTTTTGGGCCTTTTTCGAACACACATATCAAGCACTTATCATGAATATGTCTGATATGATGAACTAATTATCCATGCACAGCGCGGAGTAATTTAAAGCCTCGAGCGCTGGACGTACCACGTGAACAGACCAAAACAAGTATGATATTCACGCAGTAATACGTTTTATGAAACTAATTGTAAAATCTGAAAAATTGAAGATTTATAAGATGCTACGTCTAATAAATTCGGGCCTCAAAATCCAATAAGTTTGCAATTAGGTTATTTTACGTTTCCTATGAATTTTATTTTACTGCATTTTATAGCAGAGCTATAATTCGCCCGTTTGTCAGTAACAGAGTAAAAATTATTAAATAAAAATCAGTGGGTCGAATGGTGACCAAACTGAATAACTGTACTTAAAAAGATCGATATTATTACCCATTCTTATAATTTTCAAAAGTATTTTTAGAATAAAACCTCAAATAAAAAGTTATATCTTCAAGCCATTTTTATCACTAACTGTAATTAAAAAAAAGTTATGAACGTTAAAATCAATAAACAACGTTATAAAAATCCACCTGTTGTTCCTTTGTAATTTATTCTCATCATTTTTAACCAATAATGAACAAGAATCGCCTAAGATGAGAATTACGTACAGCGTTGCCGGATGTAGCTTTCTGTTTGGACATTGTTAGGAGATTTTTTAAAGCTGATTTTGCATCTATGAAAATACTATGAATTTCGTTATAGAATTTGGATCAGAATAGGCAAATTCATAAAACTAAACCTCGGCTTCTTAAGAATATTCATAGAGCAATAATGGAACAGTAACTGACACAACCCCTGCAGTAAAGAGTTAGGAAAAATAAGGAACAACATTCACATTTAAAACAATATCAAAACTGCTTAGGTCAATTAGTAACTTTTGAATTATTAGCTTGTCAGCCAAGGTTGTCTGATCTATAACGAAATTACATAAATGGGGCCCGATTGTGTAAGCTTAATTTTGGACATTCCCTTTCCCTATTTCTTTCAAGACAGGGATATACTTATGCGTTACTACCAACTCGACAAAGATGCAAGATCCTTATTGTGACAGCAGTGGCGTAACTAGGAGTATGTGCTCCCCCCGCGTCTTACCATTTTGCACCCGTCTTGATCCGTCGTATGTATTCATTTTCATCAAGGGACTTGAGAGCGCCCCAGTCCCGCCCTACGGGGTCGTTATTTACGCCACTGTGTGACAGTCTCTTTCCGTTTACTTTTATAGAATTGATTTAATTCCTGGATTTGTATAAGATTAACAGTTTTTCTTTTATCAATTTTAACAGATCAGAAATAACGTTTGATCATACAAGTAGATTTCAATAAGTTCGTTTGGTCGTTGTTTATGCTTGGTTGGGGAGTGTCTTTTTAGATATTTGATAGACAGGATTTATAAGTCAGTTTGGTTTTTCACATATTGAAAATAACATAATAGCTTAGGCAACCAGAAGTACTTTTACTTTATTGTCTGGTTACTTTTGTTCGCCATTACATGTAGAAATTTTAAGAATAAAAGTCTAGAGACAGTTTTGGAATCTCAAAATAAACAAATTTTTTTATTTTTCCCGGTTTTGTAATAGAATAAAATGATTTTTTATTCCTGCATTTTCAAGGTCGAAATCTTGATTGACTTATTGTTGCTCTTGTCAATTTAAGCCTCTTTGGTCGCGAGACAAGCAAAGTCATCAAATTTGGGTTAGGTTGGCACAACTTTAGTCCCATCTGTAAAATAAAGTAGTTGGACTATGAAAGTAAATTAGGCGGTAAAGGTTTTACGTGTTGGCGGACGTTTAACAGATCAGATCAAAAAATTAACATCATTCACTGAAAATTTTCCAAAGAGTTTCATAATTTTAGTAAAAAAAATAGACTTAATAACTTCGACCATATCGGGGGAATTGGTCGACTGAAAACCAAAGTTCCAAGGTAAGAAAATTTTAAATAGAAATATTTCAAAACGTTTTTGCGAAATTTCAATTTTTGTAATACAAGTCCCAAAAACACATGTATTATAAAAAAATTGTCTTGTTGAAAATAATTGGGTATTAAGATTGTTTATGCTCTTAATATTCTCATTCTTTGACTCCATCTTTTTAATGAATTATCCTTGATGTGATTTTACCACAGTAAACTAAATAGTTTTTCTTCGTTTTTGAATGCAAAATCAATTCTATTTTCAATTTGCTACAGTAAATTTTCAACGATTTCAATTCGTTATGTTATAAATAAAATAGAAAAATAAACGTTTTATTTCTGTAAGAAAAATTAAGTAAAAACGTGGCAACGTTGTCATCATCCAAAATTTCATTCAGTTAGTTCACCTGCGCCAGTGAGGTAGTGCGCATCGTGATGTGATATGTACAGAAAACCCTCGCAAATTGACAAATTACGCGATTAAGTTATCTAAACACTTATTTTTTATTTACTGGAACTGTTTATATTATGTTGGTGCACCAGGATATTGGAAAATAAGCGCGAAAATCGAGGAAAATTGCACTTTTGGCAAGTGATGTAAAGTTTTCCCACGGGCAAGATGGCGGACACGTATTTTCAGGTAAGTTCTGGGATTTGAAAATGATGAATTATGGCCTTTCAGATAACTTTATTGTTTTTAAAATACCTTAGAATTAAAGAAAAATCTCTGAAATATGTAAATATTTCTCTAAACGGCGTTTAATTTCCATATTTTATTTATTTTGCGCTTGGGATCTTCAATGTTTATACTGAAAGGTATTTAGGTTAGATTTAATAACATCCAATATAATTATGGTGTTACCTTGCCGTTTTGCCATTAAACGGACTTACATGATTCATTTTTTCTTTAACTTCCGGCGTGTTATTACTTTTAAATTTGTTGTAATTAGGATCCAATTATTAGCTAAATTGTTGTTGCATTTGCAGGTAGACCTGTTTTTGTTTTACTGTTAGGGCTGGTTTACATGAGGCATATTTTATTGAAGTTGCCAGGTAAACAAGCGAGTCTGTTTTCAGTTACTAAATTACCTATGTAATTACCCAAGTTATAATTTGAAATAACTTGTCTTCAGCCAGTATTGTTTAAGACTGCTGTTCATCTGTTTGTAAAATGTTAATTGTTTTGTGCTTTCAAGTGATTAAAAATATTGCAAAGGTTGAAGTGGAAAATTTTGATGGAATATTACAAATATAATCTTTCTTACCTTTATTTTTTAAGACACTCTATACATGGAGATAAATATTTACCTACCTAAAATCTTTTTTGATCTGCTAAAAATGAGTAATTTGAAAATATTACGTTCAAAAATTGTTACCTTGCATGTTTGAAGAGATAATAATATGTAATTTTTGCAGTATAAATACCAGTTTGAAATTATAATTTTCATTTAAGTTAATTTTTATTTTGATGGCTTGATTTGACCTTGTAAAACTTAGATTACAATATCTCATAGTTTAGGATCAGCTTTATTTGCAACTGGTGTAGAATTGTTTAAGTTTCTCTGTCGAACTTTCCGTCATGTTGGAAATTTCAGCCTGGTAGGCTGCTTAAAACATTATTTCTATTATTAAAATTACCTTTATAACTATATCACGTTTGATTTAGTTATTACTTTCGAATATACCATGTAAAATTAGCATAACGTCAGAACAAGGGCCTGGTTGTTTGAATGCTGAATAATGTAATAATATTTTTATTTATATTTGAAAGTGTTGATAAACAGCAGATATTGCATTTCTTGGTACACACATACCAACTTGATGCTAGCCTTTTCTAACTGCATTATTTAAATGAGGATCACATGATAATCAGTTTGTCAATTCTAGAATACATGAAAGTATGAATTTATGGTTACCTAAATTATTATTATTGTTATTTTCAATATGTAAACAATATCTAATAATATTTACTAATAAAAATAAGTTTTTAAATCCTTTTTTTGTTAATATTAATTGCAAACTTCGAATTCATAACACTTAAAAACACTGAAAAGAGTCACGACAAGCAATTAAGATAACTAAACATGTTTATGTCTGTCAAACATCAAAAAAACCTCTCCCCCACCAACCATAAATAGCCTTCAAATAAATCTATTGTTGTTTTAATGTATATATATATATATATATATATATATATATATATATATATATATATATATATATATATATATATATATATAAATCCTAGCCATAGACTAATATAATTATACACAAATCTTAACAACTAAATTCATATTTTAAAATTACAAACAACAATCAAACATCGTCAAGTTTTGCAGAAATGACACACTAAACTAAACTGACAAATTTAAAAAAAAAACAAAGAAAGTTTATGTCGCAAGGATTGACTCTATTTAACAAAATACTGCTTCAAACTTATTTAGAGATTTTAAACATGTAATATTTGTGGGCAATTGATTAAAACTGTTTAGACCCTTAAAGAATACAGAGGTTTGTGTTTGTTTCTTTACTAAATGCAGGATATAAAAGTCTTCCTGATCAAGCGTCATATGCATGTATATTTATATTATAATTAATATGATTTTGTAAATATACAGGAGAACTACCCGATCTGATTTTAAAAATAAAGATCAATGTATGATGTTGAAAGAAGTCCTCCACCGACAACCATTGCATTTCTCTCAACATGTAGTTAATTGATGTTCTTCTTGTACCTAAGAGTATAACTCTCATGGCTCTATTTTGCAATTTTTGAAATCTTGCCTTTTCATTTTGATTAAGAAGGAACAAAATTGTGGAGCAATAAACATAGTGCGGCAATACCAGAGTGTTAAACAGGATTGTTTTAGTCCACCTTGTCAAAAAATTAGAACATCTTTGAATATAGCTAATTTTATAAGAATTATTTTTATTAAGTTAATCGCATGTTCTTTAAATTTAAGTTGTCTATCTATGATTACTTCTAAATATTTAAACTTTTCCACCATTTCACAGTCTGCTTTGCTAAAAATAATCATCATTACTTTTCAGATAGAACGAAATTGCTGCAGGGGGTATCTCAGGGATTCATTTTGGGACCCATATTATTCTTAATATATGTAAACAATCTGGGGGATGGATTGGCCGTGGATAGCGTTTGCCAGTTTGCTGATAACACATCAGTGATTCTGGCGGACACTTCTATGGCAGGACTGTCTCAAAAGTGCACAAACTCTGCATTGAAAATGCAGTAGTGGTGTTCTCATAACGGCCTCACTCTAAACGTAGATAAAACCGGCCTCATTCTTTTTTATTAAGAAGGAACAAAATTGTGGAGCAATAAACAAAGTGCGGCAATACCAGACTGTGAAACACAATTGTTTTAGTCCACCTTGTCAAAAAATTAGAACATCTTTGAATATAGCTAATTTTATAAGAGATTATTTTTATTAAGTTATTCGCATGTTCTTTAAATTTAAGTTGTCTATCTATGATTACTCCTAAATATTTAAACTTTTCCACCATTTCAATTGTTTCATTGCCTACTTTAATAATAGGATCTCCACGAGAAAAAGTTCTATAATCATTCTCATTGCAGATTATCATAAAATTGTTTTTTTTCCACCTTTATTTTTAATTGGTTACAAGAACACCACCAATATAAATTTTGTAATGTAGAGTTAAGTGTGTCAACCAATTGAATACGATCAGAACATGCGAAATATAAAAGAACATCATCTGCAAAAAGATGTATACAACAATCACCAGTTGTATTCACTATATCGTCAATATATATAAGAAATAATAATGGACCTAGCACACTACCCTGTGGAACACCCATGCTGCTCTCAATCTTGTCAGATACAACGTCATTCAATTTCAATCTCTGTTTTCTTTTAATTAAGTAATTATTCATAAATTTCAACACTTCACCCCTTATACCGACGCTTTCTAATTTTTTAAGTAGTCTTTCCCTATCTAAAGTCTCAAAGGCCCTCCTCAAATCCAAGAATACAGCACCCGTAATAAGATTTTGATTGAAACTGTGTTTCCAGTCATTAAGTACATACTGCACTGCAGTTTCACAGCTATGCTTACCCTGAAAACCAGATTGCATACTATTTATAATTTTTTTGGTTCTATGAATTCTAACAGTTGTTTCGTCACTACTTTTTCCATTATTTTTTCAACACAACTAAGCAGGTTAACAGGTCGAAAATCAACAGCCCTGTGAGATTTATTTACTTTAGGTATGATCGAAGGTTATTGCATTTATTACCCATGCATTATGTCTAATATTTTATTAAGCAAGGGTTGGTGACGAATCAGTGTGTAGGTATTTAAATTTCCTACAAAGGAAAAAGCCATATTGTTCCCATATCAGTCATGGGACCAAACAAAACAATAATAATTTGTCAACAAAGTGCTCCTTGTTGGTTTTTAATATGAAAAAAAATTTGCTAGCTCAAATTTTTGGTATGAAGCAAGTCAAGGTTTTGTTAAGACTGTTTAAAAAATATTTAAGATAACAATTTATATTTAATATGTAGATCCCAATTTAACAAACCAGATTAAGAAATACATGTATTTCTTAAAATGACACACCATGTATCTTTTTGCTTTGTTTAGATTACACAGACCTACAAGGTTCTGTTGTTGAACAGCTGGGGGTCATTTCTGAAATAATTTGCTGCGTAGAATCCTAATCCGAGGTCAGAATTGGTCCATCACTTCAGCATTTTGAGATATATGAGAAGTTATGTACTCAAAAAAAATGTTTTTTTTGGCTACTTTTGACGTTATGTACAGGATGCACAAAATTTATTTGGTTCTTTTTTCTAGTTGCACTCTTACGCTTCAAAATAAGATATTGAGCGGTTACATATGATTTTTCTTGCAAAGTTACACCCATTTTAAGTTACGAAATATATTACAACTTCATGAGCATTCACATTAACCTTTGAGGCATACATTTCTCTAATACAATTCCGGTGGCCGAGTACAAATATGAAGTCAGAAAATTGAAATTTTCATTTCCAAGATGGCGGATTCAAAATATCGCATAAAAATTTGCAGAAAATGAAATTGGTTTTAAAATAATTTCACTTGGGAGGTTTTTGGAGTCACCAATTATGAATATTATGTCAGAAAATATAAATTTTTTGTTTTAAGATGGTGGATCGAAATTTGCAAAAAACGATATTGATCTTTAAAAACCTACTACTAACTTTGCAAGAAAAAGCCGTAGATGACCCCTCAACAGCTTATTTTGAAAGGTAAGAGTGGAATTAAATGATGCAACTAAAAAAAAAGGGCGAACAAATTTTGTGCATCCTGCAAATAACCTCAAAAGTAACCAAAAAAATTTTTTTTTCGAGTACATAACCTCAAAATCCTGACGTGATGGGCCAATTTTGTCCTGCGATTCGGATTCTATGCAGTAGATTACTTCAGAAATGATCCCCAGTTGCCCAACAACAATCATTACACCTTTTTTTGTAGACCTATGGTATTAATACTTTTAAACCTGGATCTTACTGAATTAATTTCAGCGACAGTTATTACATGGGGCAAGTTCCTTAAACATAAAGTAAAAATATTTTGTGGTTGAACTGAGCAATTTTCCTTCTTTAAAATCGATTAAAAAATTATCTGTTTTATCCAAAATTATTGTAATCGACAATAAATTGAATAATAAATTTTTTTTTAGAAATTGAACAAAGCGACAGTTCAGTTCGCCATATTGAATTTTATGAAATTAACATATATGACCTCAAAAACTCCATAATAAGAATTTCAGTTTTGGAAAAATTCGAAAAAAAAAAAAATATTTTCCTTGCAATATTGAATGTTAAGAAAATAATTTTAAATTCGTGGTCTTCACCGCAAAAATCCTTAAAGTATCAATTCTGGACAAAATCGGCAAACGTAAAATTTTTAGACCGCCATATTGAATTCTAAAAAAATAATTTTTAATTTGTAATCTACACCAAAAATCTCCCAATATCAGTTTTGGATAAAGTCGAGAAATGTAAAATTTCAAGTTCGCCATAGTTAACTAATAAAAAAAATTAGGTCTGTAATTTGCAACCCCGAAAACTCCTTCATACGATTCCTCCATATTATAAGGATTATGTTATATTTTCTGAACTAATTTTGGTCAAAATGATAAGGGATCACCTCGGCAACTTGCGAGGTAATCGGCGTAACAGGGTGTTAATTAATTCATGACCAGAATTTCGTGAGCAGATTCTTCTCATACAAATAGGAAAAAAAGCTATATCAATGAGAGGTCCACAAATCCTTAATTTTCGAAATAGAGTGTGTTTGAAAACAATTTTTTTAATACTTCTGAACCTGCAGAAAATAATAAAACATTTTGGGATTTTAAGTTTTTTTTGTTCAACCCAAAATTACGCCCCTGGATTATTTTGAAAATTTGTTGAATTTCCAAGAATGGCCGATAAAATACAAAAGTACTTATTTATATTCTTTAAAACCCTGATAGCCGGTGTCTTCTCGTATTTGACACGTATATGACACTGTGGATCATTACTTGCTTTTGACAAAGCTTGGTGCAGCATATGGGGTCAAAGGTGTTGCTGCCAGTTTGCTGCAATCCTACTTATCGGATAGGCAGCAAACAGTCTGCTTTCTAAAAATAATCATCATTATTTTTCAGATAGAACTAAATCGTTGCAGAGCTCCATTCTGGGACCCATATTATTCTTAATATATGTTAACAATCTGGGAGATGGATTGGCCGCGGATTGTGTTTGTCAGTTTGCTGATGACACATCAGTAATTCTGGCGGACACTTCTATGGCGGGACTGTCTCGAAAGTGCACAAACTTTGCATTGAAAATGCAGCAGTGGTGTTCTGATAACGGCCTCACTCTAAACGTAGATAAAACCGGCCTCATTCTTTTTTCAAAGCATGCAACAAGGTCTGAGTCACTGCTTGTGTGGCTTGGGGGTATATCTATACCTACTTTGGAACAGGTTAAGTTCTTGGGTGTTCATTTAGACCTCTCTTTAAACTGGGAACATCATATCTCAGCTCTTGGGGCTAGGCTTAACAGTTTGTGTGGTGTAGTCCGAAGGCTTCGTGACGTGATCACTGCAGAGACTGTTACGCTTTTCTACCTTGGGCAAATACAATCTCTTGTCTCTTATGGTATTTCTCGGGGATCATCAAGAAAGGCTATTAATATATTTAAAATTCAAAAACGTATAATAAGATGCATCTTCCACCTACATCCAAGAGCTTCATGTCGACTATTTTCTACTCAGTTTAAGTTGCTTACTGTTTCCTCATTATACTTTAGATCTTTAGTCATGCTTGTCAGAAGGAATACGGAATTATTTCCGCTAAATAGACAGCTTTATGGGGGAAACATGGTTATGACTACCAGAGGGGCGAATGACCTAAGGGTACCTTTACATAACTCCACTTTCTGTGAGAGAGGACCATACTATATGGCGATTAAAGCCGGATATTGCCAAGAGAAATCTGGCTTACCGAGTCGATTAATTGCTTTAAGAGACGCGTAAATGAATGGCTGTCTGATGGGTGCTTTTACTCTTTCAGTTTTAATGAATAGTTTTTGTAATGTCAATATTTTTAACTTAATAGTTTTTGTTTGGTGGGTTTTTTCTCATGCATTTGTTTTGTGTGTAAGAATTTTATTCCTTTTAAATTGGAATATCTTATTTTACAAACTGTAAAACTTTGTTCAGTTTAAACTGACTCTCCTATTACTACTTTTTTAAATTATCTTGTATCTGTCTTTTTCTCCTTTTGTTTTCCTTTGTGTAAATTTCCTATCGAAATGTCGATTAGTTTTTATATTAACTGTAGTTAGATTGATATATTTACAATTCTTAATGTTAAACATTTCTTTCTCTGACGTTGCTTTGTTATGTGATCATAATTTTGTTGGCAAATAAAGGATAATATTATTATTATTATTATTTGGCCATCCGGTACATTTCTAATTTTTTAAATATTTTTCCAAATGGTTTAAGTAATAAAAAAAATGTGACAGGATTTTCAAGAATGTGAAGGGCATGTTGAACAATAATATGTTCTTCTTTTTTAAAGTTATCGAATGGCGGTGTTGCCTTTTTTTTTAAATCGACTTCTCAAAGGAGGAGTTTCTCAATTCCACCGATATGTATTTTTTTTATGTATGTACTATATCGATTACTATGGTATAAGGCGGACAAAGAAATTAATTTTTCCGATTTTCTTCAAAATTGGTATGGGGGAGTTTTCGGGATCGTACACAACGAATTTAAAATTGTTTTTAAAAATTCAATAAGGCGGGTTAAAAATTTTACATCTCAATTTTGTCCAAAATTAGTATAAGGGGGTTTTAAAGGTAAATTAAGAATTTAAAATTATTTTTGAAAAATTCAATATGGCGAACTAAAAATTTTATATCTCCCGATTTTAACCAAAATTGGTAAAGAGGAGTTTTTGAAGATGTAAATTTCGATTTTTAAATTATTTTTAAAAATTCAGTATAGTGGATCCATTATGGCGTACTAAAAACTTAATATCTCTTCATGTTGTCTACAGTTGGTATGAGGGAGTAAATTAAGAATTTAAAATTATTTTTAAAAATTCAATAGAGTGGACTAAAAATTTAACACCTCTTGATTTTGTTCACAATTGGTACTGAGAGTGTATATAACGAATTTAAAATTGTTTCAAAAATATGTGATGGGGAGTTTTAGACCTTTATTTCTGGTTTATATCCAAAACTGGTATTGGAGAATCTTCAAGGGTGTAGATTAAGAGTATAAATTATTTTTTTGAAAGTCAAATTTTTTCAAAACTGGTATTTGGTGATTTTTGGAATTGTATGTTATGAATTTGAAGATAATTTTTTACAATTTAATATGGTCGATTCAATAAAGAGGACTAAGAATTTTACATTTTTCCGATTTTGTACTAATTAATATTGGACGATTTTTGTGGTGTATATTACAGATCTTTAATTTCTAAAACTCAATATGCAAGGTAAAATATGTGGGACTGAAAGATTTACATGTCTCAAATTCTTTCAATATGGGTGTTGGGAGGTTTTGGGGGCCTAGGTAACAAATCTAAAATTAATTTCTTAAAACTCAAGATAGCAGATTTACTATAGCAAACGATAGCTTTGATATAAAAAACTGGTATTAGGAGAATTCTCAGAATCAAAGAATTTTTTATTTTTCAGTTTAATGAGGTCTACTACTTTGGATAAAAATGGGTATTTTTTGCAACTTTAAAAACTCAACTTAATTTAAAATTGTAAATCCAAAAATATTTATAAAAAAATTTAACCGACTTCTAAAACAGCACTAAAAAGCAAAAAATACCCATATAAATTTTTATATGAAATTTAAATTTTTGAAGTCGGCGCTAGATTATTACTAAATCCAACATATCACTTCTAACACGAAATACGTACAAGCTACGGTAAGAAAGCAATTACTTGGTAATTATGCAGAACATGAATGAGAAAAAAGTACATTGAGTTTGTTGTAGTAAAAATTGTTACATAGCGCTTGCTCTACCTAGCAGGAGCATTATAGCGTTCCCAGATAACTAATATAACTACCATATTTTTGCAATTCTTTTAGCACTCCAAACTAAGAACCTACCTATCTGATTAATTGCTTTTTAAAAAGTGTTAATGACTGCCCAAGTTTATACTCTTATTTTGGCGAATTGGTACAAGGCTGGAAATATTTTTACTAAAAAGTACATATCCTCGGGCTATGTATAACAACTACGCTGCTACTAAACAATGGAGCGTATATAAATTATTCATTTATAGATTTATAAACTTGAAAAATTCTAGGTACCAGCAGCTGTGGAATTTTAATTCTGATGTATAAATTTTGATCTGCAGTAGTGGGAACTTGGTTAATTTGGTTAAACAAAATTATCAAATATTTATAAATTTTTTTTGAAAAAATAAATTTTGATAAATTAAAGTCATTTTAAATACTTTGTACCAGGAAGGATAGTTTATTTTACTAGTTTATGCCTCTGATTTGTCTCATTTTGTAATATCTTGGAATACGTCAAAAAATATATCCAACAAGTATTTCTTAAGTCCTGAATTGCATTTGTAGGGGGTTCATCTCTAAAAATGTTTTTTTCATGTAAAATTATTTATATATTAGTGGATTCATACAGTGTGTCCCACAATAAACTGCCGTGATCGATTTATCGGAAAATACACTTTGGGAAATTTTTAAAATTTGATGTAACTGAAGTTTGCATCGATGCAGCCACATTCGCATCGACATACAAACCAGTAGACATCGATTATATAAAATATTTTTGAAGTTCATTAAACTCTCTATTTTATTTCGGAACAATAAAGATAACAAAAAAATAACGCCTCCTAATAAAGTTGGTTCTTTTCTAACATCCTAAACACAACCATATTGACCCGTGAACGCAATAATGTCGTACATTATATAAGCAGATTTCGGGATAAATTAATAAATATTTCGAAAATAAGATAAAGTATCCCTTTTTTTTCAGAATATAGGAGATATAAGTAAAATACAAAACCAAAAAAAATTTTACCCACTTCGAAAGCATGGAGCACGCCATATTGTCCTGTAGACGCAATATTGTCGAAGTTCCTATAAGCTGATTTCGAGATTAATTAAAAAATATTTCACTAATAAGAAAAAATTACCTCTTTTTTATTTCTATATATAGAAGATATAAGTAAAATACAATACCAAAAAAATGGCATCCTTTTTGAAACCATGGAACACCTCCATATTGGCCTGTGTATGCGATAATGTCAGACCACAAATAAGCTGATTTCGGGATTAACTAATAAATATTTTAAAAATAAGGAAGAAGTACCTCTTTTTTATTTTGGGATGTAGACAATATAAGTAAAATTCCATACTAAAAAAATGTCATCCATTTTGAAAGTATGGGGCACCGTCATATCGGCCTCCGAATATTGTCGAAGTTCATATAAGCGGATTTCAACATTAATTAATAATATTTCGAAAATAAGGAAAAATATATTAAATATAATAATACATAATACAAGTAAAATGCCATACCAAAAATATTTTGAAAGCATGGAACACGGCCCTATTGGCCTTCGGACGCGATATTGTCGAAGTTCATATAAGCTGATTACAGGACTAATTAAAAAATATTTCGAGAATAAGGAAGAAGTACCTCTTTTTTATTTTGGAATTTCGAAAATATAAGTAAAATGCCATACCAAAAAAAAGTCACCCATTTTGAAAACAGGGGCCGTATTGGCCTCTGGACGCGATATTGTCGAAATTCTTACAAGCTGATTTCGGTATTGATTAATAAATATTTCGAAAATAAGAAAAAGGTACTTCTTTTTTATTTCGAAATATAGAAGATATAAGTAAAGTGCAATACCAAAAAAAAAATCATCCATTTTGACAGCATGGAACACCGTCATATTGGTTTGTGGAAGTGATAATGTCTAATAACATATAAATAAGTTTATATGAGCTTCGACTATATCGCATTTGCGGGCCAATATGGAGGTGTTCCATGCTTTCAAAATGGTTTACATTTTTTTGATGTAACTGAAGTTTGCGTCGATGCAGCCACACGCCCATCGACATACGAACCAGTAGATACGGATTACATGAGATATTTTTTTAATTCATTAAATTTTCCCTATTTTATTTCGAAACATCAAAGGTATTAAAAAGATAACACTTCCAGAAAAAGTTGTCTCATTTCTATCAAACTAAAAACCGCCATATTGACCCGTGAACGCGATAATGTCAGACATGATAGAAGCAGATGTCGGGATTAATTAATAAATATTTCGAAAATAAGAAAAAAGTACCTCTTTTTTATTTCGAAATATCAAAGATATAAGTAAAATGTAATACCAAAAAAAAGTGCACACATTTTGAAGGCATGGAGCACCCCCATATTGGCCCCAAAAAGCGATTTTGTCGAAGTTTATATAAGCCGGTTCAGGAACTAAATTAATAAATATTTCTAAAATAAGAAAAAAGTACCTCTTTTTTATTTCGAAATATCAAAGATATAAGTAAAATGTAATACCAAAAAAAAAGTGCACACATTTTGAAGGCATGGAGCACCCCCATATTGGCCCCCGAAAGCGATTTTGTCGAAGTTTATAAGAGCCGGTTCAGGAACTAAATTAATAAATATTTCTAAAATAAGAAAAAAGTACCTCTTTTTTATTTCGAAATATCAAAGATATAAGTAAAATGTAATACCAAAAAAAAGTGCACACATTTTGAAGGCATGGAGCACCCCCATATTGGCCCCAAAAAGCGATTTTGTCGAAGTTTATATAAGCCGGTTCAGGAACTAAATTAATAAATATTTCTAAAATAAGAAAAAAGTACCTCTTTTTTATTTCGAAATATCAAAGATATAAGTAAAATGTAATACCAAAAAAAAGTGCACACATTTTGAAGGCATGGAGCACCCCCATATTGGCCCCAAAAAGCGATTTTGTCGAAGTTTATATAAGCCGGTTCAGGAACTAAATTAATAAATATTTCTAAAATAAGAAAAAAGTACCTCTTTTTTATTTCGAAATATCAAAGATATAAGTAAAATGTAATACCAAAAAAAAGTGCACACATTTTGAAGGCATGGAGCACCCCCATATTGGCCCCAAAAAGCGATTTTGTCGAAGTTTATATAAGCCGGTTCAGGAACTAAATTAATAAATATTTCTAAAATAAGAAAAAAGTACCTCTTTTTTATTTCGAGATATCAAAGATATAAGTAAAATGTAATACCAAAAAAAAGTGCACACATTTTGAAGGCATGGAGCACCCCCATATTGGCCCCCGAAAGCGATTTTGTCGAAGTTTATATAAGCCGGTTCAGGAACTAAATTAATAAATATTTCTAAAATAAGAAAAAAGTACCTCTTTTTTATTTCGAAATATCAAAGATATAAGTAAAATGTAATACCAAAAAAAAGTTCACACATTTTGAAGGCATGGAGCACCCCCATATTGGCCCCCGAAAGCGATTTTGTCGAAGTTTATATAAGCCGGTTCAGGAACTAAATTAATAAATATTTCTAAAATAAGAAAAAAGTACCTCTTTTTTATTTGGAAATATCAAAGATATAAGTAAAATGTAATACCAAAAAAAAGTGCACACATTTTGAAGGCATGGAGCACCCCCATATTGGCCCCAAAAAGCGATTTTGTCGAAGTTTATATAAGCCGGTTCAGGAACTAAATTAATAAATATTTCTAAAATAAGAAAAAAGTACCTCTTTTTTATTTCGAAATATCAAAGATATAAGTACAATGTAATACCAAAAAAAAGTGCACACATTTTGAAGGCATGGAGCACCCCCATATTGGCCCCAAAAAGCGATTTTGTCGAAGTTTATATAAGCCGGTTCAGGAACTAAATTAATAAATATTTCTAAAATAAGAAAAAAGTACCTCTTTTTTATTTCGAAATATCAAAGATATAAGTAAAATGTAATACCAAAAAAAAGTGCACACATTTTGAAGGCATGGAGCACCCCCATATTGGCCCCCGAAAGCGATTTTGTCGAAGTTTATAAGAGCCGGTTCAGGAACTAAATTAATAAATATTTCTAAAATAAGAAAAAAGTACCTCTTTTTTATTTCGAAATATCAAAGATATAAGTAAAATGTAATACCAAAGAAAATTGCACACATTTTGAAGGCATGGAGCACCCCCATATTGGCCCCCGAAAGCGATTTTGTCGAAGTTTATATGAGCCGGTTCAGGAACTAAATTAATAAATATTTCTAAAATAAGAAAAAAGTACCTCTTTTTTATTTCGAAATATCAAAGATATAAGTAAAATGTAATACCAAAAAAAAGTGCACACATTTTGAAGGCATGGAGCACCCCCATATTGGCTCCCGAAAGCGATTTTGTCAAAGTTTATATAAGCCGGTTCAGGAACTGAATTAATAAATATTTCTAAAATAAGAAAAAAGTACCTCTTTTTTATTTCGAAATATCAAAGATATAAGTAAAATGTAATACCAAAAAAAAGTGCACACATTTTGAAGGCATGGAGCACCCCCATATTGGCCCCAAAAAGCGATTTTGTCGAAGTTTATATAAGCCGGTTCAGGAACTAAATTAATAAATATTTCTAAAATAAGAAAAAAGTACCTCTTTTTTATTTCGAAATATCCAAGATATAAGTAAAATGTAATACCAAAAAACAGTGCACACATTTTGAAGGCATGGAGCACCCTCATATTGGCCCCCGAAAGCGATTTTGTCGAAGTTTATATAAGCCGGTTCAGGAACTGAATTAATAAATATTTCTAAAATAAGAAAAAAGTACCTCTTTTTTATTTCGAAATATCAAAGATATAAGTAAAATGTAATACCAAAAAAAAGTGCACACATTTTGAAGGCATGGAACACCCCCATATTGGCCCCCGAAAGCGATTTTGTAGAAGTTTATATCAGCCGGTTCAGGAACTAAATTAATAAATATTTCTAAAATAAGGAAAAACTACCTCTTTTTTATTTCGGAATATAGAAGATATTAGTAAAATGTAACATCAAAGAAAATTGCACACATTTTGAAGGCATGGAGCACCCTCATATTGGCCCCCGAAATCGATTTTGTTGAAGTTTATATAAGCCGGTTTAGAGATTAAATTAATAAATATTTCGAAAATAAGGAAAAAGTGCCTCTTTTTTATTTCGGAATATAGAAGATATTAGTAAAATGTAACATCAAAGAAAATTGCACACATTTTGAAGGCATGGAGCACCGCCATATTGGCCTCCGAAAGCGATTTTGTTGAACTTCATATAAGCTGATTTAGGGATTACATTAATAAATATTTCGAAAATAAGAACAAATTACTTCTTTTTTATTAGGAATTATAGAAAATATGACTAAAATATAATTGCGAAAACAGTTGCACACATTTTGAAAACATGTAGCATCGCCATATGGGCATCCGGACGCGACTTTGTCGAAATTCATATAAGCTGTTTTTGGGACGCGATATTGTCGAAGCTCATACAAGCTTATCTAGAAATTGTTTATGTGCATTCACAGGTCAAAGTGTATACAAATTTTATATTGTCGAGCTAACTACATTTATACTAAAGGTCTCTCTGAAAAAAACATTTGAAAGAACGATTGCGAACGGGACAAAAAACCCACCCCATATTATAAAAAAAAATCGTCTATGGGTATTTCTAGGTCAAAGTGTATATAAATTTTATATTGACGAGCTACAAACAGTTATATTAAAGCCCTGTGTGGAAAAAAGATTTTAAAGAACGTTTGCGTACGGGATAAAAAAGCTATCCTAATATTGATATAGTTTTAAAAAATCTTCTATGGACATTCACAGGTCAAAGTGTATACAAATTTTACATTGACGGGCTAATTATATTCAAACCAAAGCCCTTTATAAAAAAAAAAAAATTAACAACCATTGCGGACGAAACACATGTTAGCACCCTTACATTCATTTCGATAAAAGAATCGTCTATAGAATTTCCCAAATAAAAATCCATTATAATAATATGTTCAAAAAATTTTATATAGATAGTTTTTAAAAAGTATTCAAATAAATTATATAAAATTTTATATTGACCAGTTAAGCCTCTTCAATTTTTTTTTAAAAATCGATAGGACAACTTTAACTGCCCCAATATCCAAATATCATGAAAAAAATAATTTAACAAATACGGGTTTAGGTTAAATATCAAAATGCAGAAAACCAAAATTACCGAAAATACAATACTTCAAAAATGCATAAAAATTTCCGGAATAGATGTATAAGAAATTGTGATTTTTGATATATTTGAATTTTTTCTTTATTTATTCGGTTATTTTTATTAAATAGTAATGTATTGACCCGACTAGGCATTTTCGAATTCATAGTCATTAGTTCTCAAGTAGGGTTAATTATTATTTTAGATTTGAATTAGGTGGGAGCCAAAGGTTAAGAAAACTAAAATGTAGTTTATATTTGGAAATAGATTTTTTTAATAAACCTTATATTCACATATGCCGTAGAACACCTACCGAATTTATATGTGATTTATCTTACAAACTTTCTAGAACAGTGTTTTTTGTTCATGAATTTTACAACTAAGAGTGGTTATATACAATTACTTTTTTATATCTGACTGAAATTATAAATTTTTAAAGGAAAATGACTTGTTTCTCCGAATAGAACATATATTTTTCTAAACATGAACAGAATGTCCAGATAGTAAAAACGTTGACGAAATATACTATTTTCTTTGGTAAAACCATTGTACGTGAAAATGTCGGTATTTGCGAAAAGGGGCGGTATTACGATATCTAATTCTAGGAAATGAATTATTTGAATAATACTAAATATTTCAGTGTCCGCAAATAGGGTGTTTATTTAGGTATAAATATTGAATAGATTGTAAATTTAAAATTCCCACATATATAGACTATAAAATAAAAGTGCTTTTTATCTTGGGGTTCATTATTGTAATAAATTATGTGATTTTAATAAAATCACTTATTTTTTAATTAAATTTCTTTCTTGCGTAATGAAAACATTCGAAAAAATCAAATTTATACAAGGTTTATATATTTGCAGAAGTCCATTTGATAACATGCCGCCCATGATTATTTACATAAAGGGTAGGAGACTGAATTTATATTGCGTTGAAAAAATTATTCATTTGAGCTTTACTTTAGTTTATTACTGCCTTTTGTCAAGGAAATACTCCCACAACTCTTTTTTCGCGTGAATATATTTCTTTGATTTACGGTTTGAAATTTTGAAGTTACCAAAAATTTTATATTAATTAAAACTATTCTTACTTATAGTGGTTTTTGTGTTTAGTTATTAGTGTTTCATAGTTTATGTTTATTTATTAGTGTTTAATAGTTTATGTTTAGTTATTAGTGTTTTATAGTTAAATTTTATTCTTAAGTATGGAGAAACATAACCCACAAACTGTTGCAAAGTGGCTAGCTTCCGTAACTACAAATTGTACTTAATTGTCTCAAATTAACTGACCGGAGACATTTAAAAACGTAAGTTATATAGGAGTTCCATTTATGTATCAATCGGTTGATAACGATTTATATCGATAAAATTATATGGGCCAGTAATGGGCATGTATCTGTGGATGTCTTCATACACTGGGAAAATTTATAAAACTGTCTAAATCAATAAAAAAAAAACGCAATTTAATTGTTATTTTCTAATATATTGATTATCTTTTTTTTAAATTTTAGTTACCTTTTTTTATTTAAAGTCATTAAAAATAAAAACCATTCTTTTATACAATATTGCTATAGAGTAAACCCCTTCTTTTTTAAGTTAGATGTATTTCGAAATAAAAAAGAGGTAGTTTTTCCTTATTTTCGAAATATGTATTAATATAGTTCCTGAACCCGTTAATATGAACTTCGACAAAATCGCTTTCGGAGGCCTATATGGCGGTGCTCCATGCCTTCAAAATGTGTGCAATTTTCTTTGATGTTACATTTTACTAATATCTTCTATATTCCGAAATAAAAAAGACGTAGTTTTGCCTTATTTTAGAAATATTTATTAATTTACTTCCTGAACCGGCTTATATAAACTTCGACAAAATCGCTTTCGGGGGCCAATATGGGGGTGCTCCATGCCTTCAAAATGTGTGCAATTTTCTTTGATGTTACATTTTACTAATATCTTCTATATTTCGAAAAAAAAAGAGGTAGTTTTTCCTTATTTTAGAAATATTTATTAATTTAGTTCCTGAACCGGCTCATATAAACTTCGACAAAATCGCTTTCGGGGGCCAATATGGGGGTGCTCCATGCCTTCAAAATGTGCGCACATTTTTTTGGTATTACATTTTACTTATATCTTTGATATTTCGAAATAAAAAAGAGGTACTTTTTTCTTATTTTAGAAATATTTATTAATTTAGTTCCTGAACCGGCTTATATAAACTTCGACAAAATCGCTTTTTGGGGCCAATATGGGGGTGCTCCATGCCTTCAAAATGTGTGCACTTTTTTTTTGGTATTACATTTTACTTATATCTTTGATATTTCGAAATAAAAAAGAGGTACTTTTTTCTTATTTTAGAAATATTTATTAATTTAGTTCCTGAACCGGCTTATATAAACTTCGACAAAATCGCTTTTTGGGGCCAATATGGGGGTGCTCCATGCCTTCAAAATGTGTGCACTTTTTTTTGGTATTACATTTTACTTATATCTTTGATATTTCGAAATAAAAAAGAGGTACTTTTTTCTTATTTTAGAAATATTTATTAATTTAGTTCCTGAACCGGCTTATATAAACTTCGACAAAATCGCTTTTTGGGGCCAATATGGGGGTGCTCCATGCCTTCAAAATGTGTGCACTTTTTTTTGGTATTACATTTTACTTATATCTTTGATATTTCGAAATAAAAAAGAGGTACTTTTTTCTTATTTTAGAAATATTTATTAATTCAGTTCCTGAACCGGCTTATATAAACTTTGACAAAATCGCTTTCGGGGGCCAATATGGGGGTGCTCCATGCCTTCAAAATGTGTGCACTTTTTTTTGGTATTACATTTTACTTATATCTTTGATATTTCGAAATAAA
The DNA here is from genome assembly GCA_034092305.1 of Diaprepes abbreviatus. Taxonomy (NCBI): domain Eukaryota; kingdom Metazoa; phylum Arthropoda; class Insecta; order Coleoptera; family Curculionidae; genus Diaprepes; species Diaprepes abbreviatus. The sequence goes on along the minus strand of JASJET010000203.1, from coordinate 1,362,837 downwards.
AAAAGAGGTACTTTTTTCTTATTTTAGAAATATTTATTAATTTAGTTCCTGAACCGGCTCTTATAAACTTCGACAAAATCGCTTTCGGGGCTAATATGGGGGTGCTCCATGCCTTCAAAATGTGTGCACTTTTTTTTCGGTATTACATTTTACTTATATCTTTGATATTTCGAAATAAAAAAGAGGTACTTTTTTCTTATTTTAGAATATTTATTAATTTAGTTCCTGAACCGGCTTATATAAACTTCGACAAAATCGCTTTCGGGGGCCAATATGGGGGTGCTCCATGCCTTCAAAATGTGTGCACTTTTTTTTGGTATTACATTTTACTTATATCTTTGATATTTCGAAATGAAAAAGAGGTACTTTTTTCTTATTTTAGAAATATTTATTAATTTAGTTCCTGAACCGGCTCTTATAAACTTCGACAAAATCGCTTTCGGGGGCTAATATGGGGGTGCTCCATGCCTTCAAAATGTGTGCACTTTTTTTTCGGTATTACATTTTACTTATATCTTTGATATTTCGAATAAAAAAGAGGTACTTTTTTCTTATTTTAGAAATATTTATTAATTTAGTTCCTGAACCGGCTTATATAAACTTCGACAAAATCGCTTTCGGGGGCCAATATGGGGGTGCTCCATGCCTTCAAAATGTGTGCACTTTTTTTTGGTATTACATTTTACTTATATCTTTGATATTTCGAAATAAAAAAGAGGTACTTTTTTCTTATTTTAGAAATATTTATTAATTTAGTTCCTGAACCGGCTTATATAAACTTCGACAAAATCGCTTTCGGGGGCCAATATGGGGGTGCTCCATGCCTTCAAAATGTGTGCACTTTTTTTTGGTATTACATTTTACTTATATCTTTGATATTCGAAATAAAAAAGAGGTACTTTTTTCTTATTTTAGAAATATTTATTAATTTAGTTCCTGAACCGGCTTATATAAACTTCGACAAAATCGCTTACGGGGGCCAATATGGGGGTGCTCCATGCCTTCAAAATGTGTGCACTTTTTTTTGGTATTACATTTTACTTATATCTTTGATATTTCGAAATAAAAAAGAGGTACTTTTTTCTTATTTTCGAAATATTTATTAATTAATCCGACATCTGCTTCTATCATGTCTGACATTATCGCGTTCACGGGTCAATATGGCGGTTTTTAGTTGATAGAAATGAGACAACTTTTTCTGGAAGTGTTATCTTTTTAATACCTTTGATGTTTCGAAATAAAATAGGGAAAATTTAATGAATTAAAAAAATATCTCATGTAATCCGTATCTACTGGTTCGTATGTCGATGGGCGTGTGGCTGCATCGACGCAAACTTCAGTTACATTTTTTTTGGATTATATTTTACCTATATCTTCTATATTTTGAAATAAAAAAGAAGCACTTGTTTCTTATATTCGAAATATTCAATAATTAATCCCGAAATCAGCCTGTATGAGGTTTGGCAATATCGCGTTCGCAGGCCAATTAGGCGATGTTCCATGGTTTCAAATTTACCTCTTTTTTAATTTTATGGAGAGTATGAAAAAGATGAATGAATTTTTTTCCTAACAAATTCATTAGTAACAATAATACAAGGTGTCAACATTAAGTATTAATAGTATGTAGTGTAAATCTACCCTTTCAGAGGGTTAAACTACCCCTTTACATCTTTCAGTAAAAATGTCCATAAAGTTAATATTTTCTCATTCATCTGTGATATATCGTAGTTCACGTTTCATGCCCTGATTCACATCTGTGGAGTAAAAATTGCTCCTAAGGTTAACCTCTTAAAACAGTATTTTTCAATTTCACAAGTAATTAATTTTCAACTGAATAAATTGAGTTTATACTTTTCTACCCCTAAAAAAGGTGAAGCAAACCTTCATTTAAACTATATCATGTTCAAAACTACATTCTAAACCCTGCATTTGCACGCGATTATACAAGAAAAAATTTTTACGTGCCAGGTACATATTATTTTATAAAATTTAATCTCCCAGAATAAGCACTATCAGAAATAGAAAAAAAAACTTTATGGGAGTAGTGATGCCTTTTAAATCGGTGGCTTTCCACCAATGCGTAATTAATGTTCATAACTGTATTAGTTCATTTATTTTTTCATAAATTAAAAAAAGAATACATAAGGGGTAGTTACCCCGTGATAAATTTATTGTGAAAAAGACCGATATCCGTAAATTTAATTTTTTAAATTTATGTACAACCAACAAGTTTTTGATCGAATTAAAGTAAATTGATCATTTATTGAATGAAAACAGCGAAAAAATACGTTTTCGATCCTATAAAAAAATACAAAGCCGGCTCTTACTCAGGGGCGGATCCAGCCTCTCTCTTTGGGGGGGGGGGGGGCGATGATATCACAAAAGTACAGTATGGCAAGAAAAACAAGTTGTCAACCGGGGGGGGGGGGGGGGGGAGCAGCATACTCATTCCTAATATAAAAGGCAGAATGGGTTCTATTTTCCTGAACTCAAGCTCTAGGGAGGGGGGGGGGAGCGATCGCAAGCATACACATTCTTATACTCTATTCAAGAATTAGAGAGAGTAATATAAAACTGTTGCCGAAACCTCCAACGTACCTGCTCCAGTGCCGCAGGTAACTGAGAACTGCCGTAAATTTAATTATATTTCATTATATTTAAATATATTTTATAAATTTACTGCAACATAAAATTTCTGATAGTTTAATTTAATTTCTGTCAGTGAGCAAAGTACACCTTACAGTTTGTTCTTAGTGATTTATCTTGTTTTTTTTCCTCAACGAAAAACTTATTACGATGAATGTTTATGATGCTTTAAGATATCAATATCTAGATAATAATGTTAAAAGCTCTGTTGAGATGTGTTCCAACATGACAGGAGTTGGAAAATCTACTATGTACAGAATACTGAAGGAGAAAAAATGATCGGAATTGTTAGTACTCCCACGCCATATTCGATCACAGGCAGACGAAAACCTCATTGGAAGAAGAGATGAAAACTGCAATTAAAAGGGTTATATATATATATTTTATTATGAGAAGCAGATCCCAAAATCAATGAAGATCGCGATTTACCTGAAATTAAAAGAACTGATCTCTGGAAATTGCTCAGAGAACTTAATTTTTGTTGGGAAAAACTAGATAGAAAATCTGTTCCTATAGATCGTCCGGAAACTGTCCGTTGGAGAAGTAAATATCTCTCTCAAGTAAAAGGTAGAGTTGCTAGAAATAACACAATTAACAAAATTAGTAATTTAACTAAACTTTTGAAAGATTTTTTTGAATAAAGTTATTGCGGAAAATTGGGAAAAATCCATATAATAAATGAATAAAACAAAATGTGAGAACTCGATCTCATGATCGATGAGATAGAGGAACCAATTATAATTAATTTGAGCGAAGATAATTTCACTGACTTTGATTAGGAATTAAATACGTAATGTTTACTAGTGTAAACACAATTTATTATTTAAATTTTTGTTTTTGCTGTATTTTATTGTTTAATGTTGTTTATATGTTTTTTAATTTTTTATATATTTTTATTTTAGTGTGTCCCACTCTTTAATTTTATAATTATTTAATTCTAATTAGCCGTAAGTTTTTTATTATTTTATTATTGTATTTATGTCTTTTTCTTAAGCGTGTAGAATTATCATGTTTATCTTATTTTTTTGGGGCTATCATATTTCCATATAATAAAGTAAATTAAATTAAGATATCAGTACAATAGAAATAAAAATAAGTAGGTCTAATTTTAATAACAACAAATAAAAAGTAATTACATTTGAATCCCTTTTTAGTGTTTAATTGTAATTCTGCAGATGGTTTAAGAAATAAATAAACTGAAACGTTAAATACCCTAAAAATGTTTTTAATTAATAATAAAATGACCGATAGCTCCAAAAATATTTTAATATTATATGGACGAATTTAATTTTTTATATATGTTTAACTTTTTGTATTTTTGACAATGGATATTTTGTAAGTATTTAATATTATAACTTTGAATTTTTTGAGAGAATAAGGCTACATTTTAGTCCATTATTATAGACCGGTATTTTTGATTATAAAATTTCTAACCCATTTCTATGAAAAATATATGTGTCTAACAGATTTCGCTAAAGACACCGGACTAAAGAACACAGGTAGTTTGCGAAGAGAAAAAGGGTAAAAAATGATTTATTACTCTCTCTAGTTTTTAAATAAACTGTAGTATAAGAGGAAAAATCGGGTCCATTTTCCTAAACTCGAAGCTCTTGGGGGAGGGGGGCGATCGCCCCCACCGCCCCCCCCCCCTTCGCTCTTGGAGCCGCGCCTGCTCTTACTGGGAAAATGACATGCATCATCAATCCTTTTCGTAAACTTGATAATATGTAAGTGATTTTACCCGAAAAAACTGACCTTTTAAGTTAGAAATGAAAAAAAATCGTTTTCGATGCAGAAGTTTTGGGGTAGTTATAACCACTTAGAAATGCAATTTTAGAAATATAGCTGTTCCCTAACTTTTGCCCATATTTTGTAATAATTGAATTTTTGCGAAGGACAACGTTGGGTTAAAACCGATAATGACAGCCAATTTTTTTGGAGTAACTTTAATATGATAATTTTCAATTATACCCTTGTAAAATTGGTGCCTGACGACAAAATATTTTTGAAGAACAGTTTCTATTTGAAAAAATAGATTTTCCAGTATCTAAGTGAAATAAAATGAAGCAAAATTACCTTTAGGTATTTAACACATTATATATTTTTTTATCCTGGTTCAGTTTTAATCAAAATTTATCAATTTAAAAATTGCAGATTGAAATTCCAGACAGAACATTCTTGTCATAGCCTAGTGTCACCAAACAAAAAAAAATTATGTCCCTGTAATAACTTGCCAAGTTCTATAAATATCCCAGTTTTATTTACGTTGCCCGTTATATTAAAGATGGTGTTTGTTTATTTTCCGAGATGAAAATTTTGGAGAAATTTAGCGATGTGTCATGTTGGCGACCAAAGTAGATTCGTTGCGGAAAGTTGAATCATATTCTCTCTCGGTCGTATTATACACGGCGCTACTAATTCGACGTTTAGAATTGAAAATTCGGAAAAGTTAAACCCGAAATCGGTTAAATTTGTATATTATATGGAAATTTGCGTACCAATTCGTGAAAACGCTGGAAATTTGCCATGGCAATGAAGAAAAATCAATAAAATCATTCTCAAGCCACCAGTTAAAAACGTACTAATATATATATATATATATATATATATATATATATATATATATATATATATATATATATATATATATTGTAATGGACTTTATAGTTTTATACATTTTATAGTATAAGTTTGTGTTTGTAGTTTGTAGGGTTTTAGGTTTATTTTCTACGAGTTTATAATGTATTTAATTAATTTTACCTTTTGTTAATTTCCTCATGAGACGTCACTGAAAGAAGGTCTGGAACTTTTTGGTAAATTCTATTTCCTTATTTTGAACATGAAACGCCTATGATAGAAGGTCTAGAAATCGCCAGATTATTCATTTTCCTTATTTTTATTACACCATGTAGTATGGCAATCCTTCTAGAAAATTAGGTATCTTCTGGTATCGGTCAAATCGGCTTTCGGGGACAGTTTAGTTTGAGAGTTCGTCGATATAAATTGAATTTGTTTGACAAGTGTCAGAATTGAAGTTGACAATAAAAAGCTTTGAAATAATAGGGGTGTGGTTCAATAATACAAGTGTGTCTATAAGACAGGCCGTCCGGAACAACATATATAGATAGATAGATAGATAGATAAGTCTTTATTTATTCCAATAAGTATTACTTACAAAAAACCCATAAGGGCATGGAACAATGTCAAAAAAATATCATTACTGTAATAAACATCATAATAAAAATTATAGTTCATTCTCAGCTGTAGATAAACAAAAATGAAAAGAAAAAACCTCAACAATAATTATACAGTTTTAAATATCTTTCTTGAATAATTCTATCAAATTAATGTAGTAAAAACAAAAACAACTAAACTTAAGATAAAGGGCAATATTATATATGAGACAAAAATTAAATAACAAGTACACTTACATACATTTAAATTTAATAATATAGCCAATAACAAAAATTCTAGTTCGAGACAATACTGCCTTTATCACACTCATAAAACTCTTTCAATGTATAGAAGGCTTTTTTACATAAAAAGATTTTCAGGACACACTTGTAATCTATTTCTCGGTAGTAAATGTACATTTTCAGGTAAAGAATTAAAAACTTTTATTATAGAAAACTCGACATTTTTCTGCAAAAAACTAAAGTTATATTTATCAGAAAGCAGATTTGTTTTATTTCTAGTAATGTAGTTATGTTTAATAGATGCACCCTCAAAAAGATCCCTGTTATCAACAATAAACATCACCAAATCCAAAATGTACACACCTATAACCGTCAAAATATTGTTACTAATAAACATAGTCCTACAACTGTCTTGCTGTTTCATTGCAAAAAATACATCGTAAACATCTTTTTTGCAAAATCAAAATTCTATTGATATCACAGGAATTGCCCCAAAATATCAAACCATATCTGAGTCTGGACTGTACAAATGCATGGTAAGCTGACAGAGCTGCCATCGATTCCAACTCTCTCCGAAATAATTCTTAATGTGAAACAATGACTCAGATATTCTATCGACTTTTAGTTCCAAAACAACAGCGCTCTCAACTGATGTTATTGTTGTATCCTCGAACGTTACTGTAAATTGATTATTCATTCTGTTACCAAACATAATGCACTGTGTCTTGGAAACATTTAGCGACAGGCTGTTGGACCGAAAGTACCCATCGAGAGTGTCCATCACAGATTGAACCTTCATCGATAGCAACTCCGCCGTGCTTTCACTGAATATAAGCGATGTATCATCAGCATATAGTACAGTCTGCTCTCCAGAGATTCCGGTAAATCTCTCTGAGACACTGTAGCCCTACCATGGAGATCAGACTCCACAACACACTGAGTCCTGTCCGTCAAATACGATCTTATTAATTGCAGCGCGTTACCCCTTATACCATACATTTCTAGTTTTAATAATAATGTTTTATGATATATATATATATATATATATATATATATATATATATATATATATATATATATATATATATATATATATATAATCGAAGGTTTTCAAGTATCCCGTGTATGTGCTGAGTCCTTTTCAGAATTATAAGACAGTTGATGTTTCGGTGAAATCTCATTCACCATTTTCAAAGCTCACTGTACGGCGTATGTAAACGCTTACATATATATATATATATATATATATATATATATATATATATATATATATATATATATATATATATATAGCATTGCTAAGGTGACCTGAAAAAACGCCTAAACAAAGTACTCCATATTTCTTTTTTCAACGCAACATTTAATTTTTACGGTAAAGTGTGAATTTTAAATAAAAAAGATAAACTGTCGGCATAAGTGATTTCTCTAATTTTTTTTACACTTTTTTTCTTTTAGGTAAACAATTGTATGTAATGCGGTGTTGCTAAGTTGTCGAATTTTTCTTTGTTTTATTTGGAAAATCCGAGGTTAGCTGTTTGTTTTTCAGGAATAACAAACAAAAACAAATATTTATCATTAAAAATGGTTTTATTATTCTTCAAAATATTCTACACAACAATCAATACAATTTTGCATGCGATTCAACTAATTCGAAAAGCGTTTTTGCTACTGTTAAGATGGTACTTTCCAAAACATGTTATTTGAACGCATCAACCGTCTCGTCTGGCTTAAAAAAGCACCACGGGAATAAAAACAAATCATTGGGAGCCAAAATTAAGACTGTACGGTGGATAACTCATCCATTCCACGTTTTGGATGCTCAAAAAGTCACTTGTTTGAGGCGATGTGTGAGAGTTCGCATTGTCATGGTGAGAAGGATCCATTGTATTCTGTTCGTTTTCCTCAATTTATCGACGACTTCCGGCAAAGAAATGGTTGAGTGCCATTCATAATTGACCATTGCACGATTCTCTAAAGGAACAGTTGCGATATGGCCAGTTTTTGTGCATTATTTGGTCCGAAGTACTTCGTGTGCGAGTAACTTTTGTTGGTTTTATTTCAACATCACCCTCATTGTCGTTACCCATAACAGAAGTCTATGTAACTGAAGTTTGTACTGATGCCACCATACTCGCCGCGACGATCATCGACATATAAACCAGTTGACATCAATTATATAAGATTCTCTATTTTATTTCGAAAGATAATAGATAAATTTGAAGCCATTTCTACCATTCAAAACATTTCCATATTAATCCGTGAACGCGTTACTGACGAACTGTAGTATAAGCTGAGTTCAGAATTACTTATTAAATATTTCACAAATACGAAAAAGTATGCCTTTTTTATTCTAGAATATAAAAAATAATAGAAAAATAAAGTCTCTAAAAAAAAAATTTCTTCATTTCTAACATCTGAAACACCGCCCTATGAACCGCGACGGCATTACTGACTAATTAGATACAAGCTAATTTCAGAATTTATTCATAAAAATTTCTAAAATAGGAAGAAAGTATCTTTTTTTTTATTTCGGAATATAAAAATAATATAAAAATAAAATTCTTAATAAATTTTTATCATTCGGAACACCGCCAAATTGACCCAAGAACACAGGCTGATTTTCGAAATTTATCAGACAATACAAAAGAAGTGTCATTTTTATTTTGGAATATAAAAGGTAATAGAAAAAAGTTCCTAAATGAATTTAGTTCATTTCTAACTTTCGGAATACCGCACATTGACCTTCGAATGCAAAAACGCAAACACCAATACAAGTTGACTTTCGAAATTTATATTTTAAAATTAAGAAAAAGTCTAAGAAATAAGGAATTTTACAGTACGTGCGAAAAGGTCGCAAACGAGATCACAAGAAATTAGTAAACCATATAAAGACCATAAACAAACTGTTTAAATTTACAAACAGACATAAAAATAAGTTTATTTAACAACACTAAAGAATTAAGAAAAATCAATATTATTAGCTATGATAATAATTGTACACCCTGTCCAAATCATAAACTATATATATTCTTATTATCATAATTTGTATAATATAAATATTCTTATTGCCTTTGAAAATATAGTACACTGTTAAAAATAATCTTAAAGTTAATGTAAATTTAACGCCCATTCTACAATAAATTTAATGATTTTGTACTTTAATCGTGAATAATTTATATTTATTTTGAATTTAAAGCAAATTCATTGAAATATCAGTTCGTTGTACATTAAATTTCGTTAAATGGTACCTTAAATTTCAATAAAGTAACTGAAAAGATATTTCAATTTCTGTACATTAAAAATAATTCGCATATATCCTAATACTAAAGGAATTTACATTATTATTCAATATACACTTTGGTTGAAAAGTTTTGAAAGCGAAAATGAAAGAATGTGTATTTTTTAATGAAATTAGTTTTTTTTATTCAATATAATCTCCCACAACTTTAACACACTTATTCCAACGATCCTCCAATAATTGTATACCATCTTTGTAATGATTTTTCGGAAGCTCTTCAAAATAATGTTTCACTGCTGCAATAGCTTCTTCATTCGACGAAAAACGCTTTCCACGAAGAAATTGTTTTAAATTGCTGAAGAGGTACCAGTCGGAGGGAGCCAAATCTGGTGAATACGGTGGGTGTTCAAGCAATTCGTACTTTAATTCTTTCAATTTAGCCATCGTTAAACCACTTGTGTGAGGACGTGCATTGTCTCGATGTCTTAATATTTATAAACCTGCTTGTACGTTTCTTATTATAACGTTGGCCGGCCAATATGGCGGTGTCCCGAATTTTTCAAATGAAACAATTTTTTGCGGACTTTATTTTTCTATTATCTTTCATATTCCGAAATACTAATGAATTAATCCCAAAATTAACTTATACGTAGTTCGTCAATAACGTGTTCGCGGGTCAGTATGGTGATGTTCCGGATGTTAAAAATGAACGAAATTTTTTAAGGGTCTTTATTTTTCTATTATCTTTTATATTCCGAAATAAAGAAGACATACTTTTTCGTATTTTTAAAATATTTATTAATCTTCTTCTTCTTCTTCTAGGTAGAACCAAGTTCTGTTATCTATACAATGCCTCATCGATCCTCGTTTGAGGTCGAAATCCAGCTGTCTTTCCATCTTTTGGGGGGCCGTCCAGGCGGCCGTTTGGTGTATGGTTTCTCTCTCATCACGGTTTTTGCTAGTCTGTCATCGTCCATTCGTTCCACGTGGTCTCTCCACTGCCTACGACGATTTCGAACCCACTTCACAACATCCCCCACTCCGCTGTCCTCGCGTATTTTGCGTTTCTGATTCTATCTCTTAAACTTGTTCCCGTGATCATTCTCAGCGTTTTCATTTCTGTGGTTCTCATAATTTGTTTTGTCTTTGTGGTTTCATTTCTTGTTTCTGCGCCATAGGTCAGTATCGGTCTTACACAGACCTTGTAAATTCTTGCTTTGCTCTCAACCGTCATATGTTTATTGTTCCAGATTATGTCTCTTAGTTTGACCTGATATCATGGCCGCTTTGTTGGCCTGTGTGCGTACTTCTTCCGTTACTGCCCTGTTACTTGTTATATGTGCTCCTAGGTATTTAAACTTCCCACCTGTTCGATATGTTTGTCATCAACCATTAGTTTGCATCTTACCGGTTCTTTTGCTATTACCATTGCTTTGGTTTTCTCCACAGATATCTTCATATTATACTGTTTGGCTGTTCGATTGAGATGGACAAGCATTCTTTGTAAGTTGTCCTCGCTATCTGCTGTCAAGGCAACATCATCTGCAAAGCATATAATCTGAACGGTGTTTGTCCTATTGGGTACCCAATATTTGTGCTTTTTACCTCATCATTTTTCATATTTATTAATAAATTTCGAAAATCGGCCTGTACAATATGGAAGTGTTCCGGATATTTAAAATTTATAAAAATTTTTTATTTCTATATGGTCTTTTATATTCTGAAATAAAAAAGACATAAAAAGATCCTTATTTTTATAAAATTTTTTAATTAATATTGAAATTAGCTTATACCTGGTTCGTCAGAAACGCGTTCGCGGATCAACATGGTGGGGTTCCCGGATGTTAGAAATGAAACAATTTTTTAAGAATTATATTTTCCTATTTTATATTACGAATAAAAAAAAAAAACGTGCTTCTACTGTACACGTGTTTGCGATGTTGCGTTCGCGGGTCAATTAGGGTAGTGTTCCGGATGTTTAAAATGAATCAAAATTTTTTAATAAATTTATTTTTATAATGCATGTTTTATTTCGTAATAAAAAGATTTACAATTTTCTTATTTTTGAAATATTTATTAAGTAATTACGAAATTAGCTTATACATATTTCATTAATAAGAAATTCACCGATCAATATAGCACTGAATGTTTATACTTGATAACGATTAGAGATACAACCTAATCGAAACGTCGTAAAAATAAACAAAAATCAAGACAATGCAAGTCCGACAACCACATTTTAGTCAATATAGAGATAGTTTAATAAATTGCAAAAATATTTTATATAATTGATGCCAACTGGCGGTGGTGAATGAGGTATTATCGAGGCAAACTTCAGTTACATTACGGTCGACTGTTGTGTGCTTTCAGACTCATACGCATAGATGTAAGATTTGCCATCTGTTACGATCATATTAATGTTTTTTGAAACACCGCAATCGTATTTTTTTTTAGCATTTTCTTGCATCAATCGGCACGAACTTTTTTTTAGAGCGATTGCCAAAATTATGCTTGATCCAACGCGAACATTGCTTCTTCGCGATGCGGCTGAAGTTTGGAACGTTCACGCGAACGAATTTTGTACACAGTAAAAAATAATTTCAAAAATTAGAGAAAATTGTTAAAAATTCATATTAAAAGAAGAAAGCAATGTAAAATATTAAAAAAATGAATTATTCTTTTTTTTCTACCCGACCTGTTTATAAAACTTGGGCATTATATTTGGTTTCACTTGAAGGTTACAATTTAATAAATTAATTTTAAAAATATGGTCTCTGAGAGTTGATAAATAAAAATGTAAGCAAATTTGTTATTGACTGGCTGGACCGGTTAATATTACATCTTGTGAAAAAAAAATTTAAAAACCGACTTAGCTCGGGATACATATAACCGACGTTATATAGTGAAAAAATTTTCTATGGGAGTTCACATGCAAAACTGCATTTAAATTGTATATTGATGGGCAAAGCAGGCGCAGATCCAAGGGGGGGGGCGAGGGGCGATCCCTCCCCCCCCCCAAGAGCTTTGAGTTTAGGAAAATGGACCCGATTTTTCCTCTTATACTATAGTTTATTCAAGAACTAGAGAGAGTAATAAATCATTTTTTACTCTTTTTTTCTTCGCAAACTACCTGAGTTCTTTAGTCCGGTGTTTTTAGCAAAATTTGTTAGACACATATATTTTTCATAGGAATGGGTTAGAAATTTTATAATCAAAAATACCGGTCTATAATAATAGACCAAAACGTAGGATTATTCTCTCAAAAAATTCTAAGTTATAATTTAAATACTTACAAAATATCCATTGTCAAAAATACAAAAAGTTAAACATATATAAAAAAATAAATTCGTCCATATAATAATAAAATATTTTTGGGGCTATCGGTCATTTTATTATTAATTAAAAACATTTTTAGGGTATTTGACGTTTCAGTTTATTTATTTCTTAAACCATCTGCAGAATTACACTTAAACACTAAAAAGGGATTCAAATGTAATTACTTTTTTTTATGTTGTAATTAAAATTAGACCTACTTATTTTTATTTCTATTGTACTGATATTTTAATTTAATTTACTTTTATATATGGAAATACGATAGCCCCAAAAAAAATAAGATAAACATGTTAATTCTACACGCTTAAGAAAAAGACACAAACAATAATAAAATAATAAAAAGCTTACGGCTAATTAGAATTAAATATATATAAAATTAAAGAGTGGGACACACTAAAATAAAAATATATAAAAAATAAAAAAACATATAAACAACATTAAACAATAAAATACAACAAAAACAAAAATTTAAATAATAAATTGTGTTTACACTAGTAAACATTACGTATCTAATTCCTAATCAAAGTCAGTGAAACTATCTTCGCTAAAATTAATTATAATTGGTTCCTCTATCTTACCGATTATGAGATCGAGTTCTCACATTTTGTTTTATTCTTTTATTATATGGATTTTTCCCAATTTTCCGCAGTAACTTTATTCAAAAAAATCTTTCAAAAGTTTAGTTAAATTACTAATTTTATTTAATTGTGTTATTTCTAGCAACTCTACCTTTTACTTGAGAGAGATATTTACGTCTCCAACGGACAGTTTCCGGACGATTTATAAAAACAGATTTTCTATCTGGTTTTTCCCAGCAAAAATTAAGTTCTCTGAGCAATTTCCAGAGATCAGTTCTTTTAATTTCAGGTAAATCGCGATTTTCAATGATTTTAGTTAGAATTTTGTAGATGGTTGGGATCTGCTTCTCATAATAAAATGTATATACAGCCTCTTTAATTGCAGTTTGCAGGTTTTGGGTTTGCCTGTGATCGAATGTGGCTTGGGAGTACTAACAATTCCAGTCGTTTTTTCTCCTTCAGTATTCTGTACATAGTAGATTTTCCAACTCCTGTCATGTTGGAACATATCTCAACAGAGCTTTTAAGAGGCATCATAAACATTCATCGTAATAAGTTTTTCGTTGAGGAAAAAATGCCCTGGTTTAATGATTTTGGAATAAATATAGAGGTGAAAGCCATATCTTTTGGGTATCTCACTAATCTCAAATAATATATAAAAACAAACGCAAACAAGATAAATCACTAAGAAAAAACTGTAAGTTGTACTTTGCTCACTGAAAGAAATTAAATTAAACTATCAGAAATTCTATGTTGCAGTAAATTTATAAAATATATTTAAATATAATGAAATATAATTAGATTTACGGCAGTTCTCAGTTACCTGCGGCATTGGAGCAGGTACGTTAGAGGTTTCGGTAACAGTTTTATTACTCTTTCTAGTTCTTGAATAGAGTATAGGAGTCTGTATGCTTGCGATCGCCCCCCCCCCTCCCAAAAGCTTTGAGTTCAGGAAAATAGAACCCATTCTGCCTTTTATATTAGGAATGAGTATGCTGCTTGCACTCCCCCCCCCCCTCCCCCCGTTGACAACTTGTTTTTCTTACCATACTGAACTTTTGTGATATCACCGCCCCCCCCAAAGAGAGAGGCTGGATCCGCCCCTGGGGCAAAGTATGTATTTCCTAGAGCCCCTAATAAAAAAAAAATTAAATAATTGCGGACGGGACTAAAAATATATAATAAAGTTAAAAAATCGTTTATGTGTATTCACAAGTGAAAGTGTATAAAAATTTTGTATTGACGAGCTAAGTATTTTTATATTAAAGCCGTCTACAACTTTTATATTGAGGTGCTAGGTTTTTAATATGAATATATCTAGCCCGTTAATATAAAATAGGTGCGGATTTTAACTTGTGAAACGCCATAGACGATTTTTTTAAAATGAATTTAAGGATGATCATATGTCCCGTCCATAAGCATTTTTAGAAATATCTGTTTATACAGGGCTTTAATTTGAATATGCCTAGCCCGTCAATATAAAATATGTGCGGATTTTAACTTGTGAAACGTCATAGACGATTTTTTTAAAATGAATTTAAGGATGATCATATGTCCCGTCCATAAGCATTTTTAGAAATATCTGTTTATACAGGGCTTTAATTTGAATATGCCTATCCTGTCAATATAAAATATGTGCGGATTTTAACTTGTGAAACGCCATAGACGATTTTTTTAAAATGAATTTAAGGATGATCATATGTCCCGTCCATAAGCATTTTTAGAAATATCTGTTTATACAGGGCTTTAATTTGAATATGCCTAGCCCGTCAATATAAAATATGTGCGGATTTTAACTTGTGAAACGCCATAGACGATTTTTTTTAAATGAATTTAAGGATGATCATATGTCCCCGTCCATAAGCATTTTTAGAAATATCTGTTTATACAGGGCTTTAATTTGAATATGCCTAGCCCGTCAATATAAAATATGTGCGGATTTTAACTTGTGAAACGCCATAGACGATTTTTTTTAAATGAATTTAAGGATGATCATATGTCCCCGTCCATAAGCATTTTTAGAAATATCTGTTTATACAGGGCTTTAATTTGAATATGCCTATCCTGTCAATATAAAATATGTGCGGATTTTAACTTGTGAAACGCCATAGACGATTTTTTTTAAATGAATTTAAGGATGATCATATGTCCCGTCCATAAGCATTTTTAGAAATATCTGTTTATATAGGGCTTTAATATGAATATACCTAGCCCGTCAATATAAAATATGTGCGGATTTTAACTTGTGAAACGCCATAGACGATTTTTTAAAATGAATTTAAGGATGATCATATGTCCCGCCCATAAGCATTTTTAGAAATATCTGTTTATACAGGGCTTTAATATGAATATACCTAGCCCGTCAATATAAAATATGTGCGGAATTTAACTTGTGAAACGCCATAGACGATTTTTTTAAAAATAAATTTAAGGATGATAATATGTCGCGTCCATAAGCATTTTTAGAAATATCTGTTTATACAGGGCTTTAATATGAATATACCTAGCCCGTCAATATAAAATATGTGCGGATTTTAACTTGTGAAACGCCATAGACGATTTTTTTAAAATGAATTTAAGGATGATCATATGTCCCGCCCATAAGCATTTTTAGAAATATCTGTTTATACAGGGCTTTAATATGAATATACCTAGCCCGTCAATATAAAATATGTGCGGAATTTAACTTGTGAAACGCCATAGACGATTTTTTTAAAAATAAATTTAAGGATGATAATATGTCGCGTCCATAAGCATTTTTAGAAATATCTGTTTATACAGGGCTTTAATATGAATATACCTAGCCCGTCAATATAAAATATGTGCGGATTTTAACTTGTGAAACGCCATAGACGATTTTTTTAAAATGAATTTAAGGATGATCATATGTCCCGCCCATAAGCATTTTTAGAAATATCTGTTTATACAGGGCTTTAATATGAATATACCTAGCCCGTCAATATAAAATATGTGCGGAATTTAACTTGTGAAACGCCATAGACGATTTTTTTAAAAATAAATTTAAGGATGATCATATGTCCCGTCCATAAGCATTTTTAGAAATATCTGTTTATACAGGGCTTTAATATGAATATACCTAGCCCGTCAATATAAAATATGTGCGGAATTTAACTTGTGAAACGCCATAGACGATTTTTTTTAAATGAATTTAAGGATGATCATATGTCCCGCCCATAAGCATTTTTAGAAATATCTGTTTATACAGGGCTTTAATATGAATATACCTAGCCCGTCAATATAAAATATGTGCGGAATTTAACTTGTGAAACGCCATAGACGATTTTTTTAAAAATAAATTTAAGGATGATCCTATGTCCCGTTCATAAGCATTTTTAGAAATATCTGTTTATACAGGGCTTTAATATGAATATACCTAGCCCGTCAATATAAAATATGTGCGGAATTTAACTTGTGAAACACCATAGACGATTTTTTTAAAATGAATTTAAGGATGATCATATGTCCCGCCCATAAGCATTTTTAGAAATATCTGTTTATACAGGGCTTTAATATGAATATACCTAGCCCGTCAATATAAAATATGTGCGGAATTTAACTTGTGAAACGCCATAGACGATTTTTTTAAAAATAAATTTAAGGATGATCATATGTCCCGTCCATAAGCATTTTTAGAAATATCTGTTTATACAGGGCTTTAATATGAATATACCTAGCCCGTCAATATAAAATATGTGCGGATTTTAACTTGTGAAACGCCATAGACGATTTTTTTAAAATAAATTTAAGGATGATCATATGTCCCGTCCATAAGCATTTTTAGAAATATCTGTTTATATAGGGCTTTAATATGAATATACCTAGCCCGTCAATATAAAATATGTGCGGATTTTAACTTGTGAAACGCCATAGACGATTTTTTTAAAATAAATTTAAGGATGATCATATGTCCCGTCCATAAGCATTTTTAGAAATATCTGTTTATATAGGGCTTTAATATGAATATACCTAGCCCGTCAATATAAAATATGTGCGGAATTTAACTTGTGAAACGCCATAGACGATTTTTTTAAAAATAAATTTAAGGATGATCATATGTCCCGTCCATAAGCATTTTTAGAAATATCTGTTTATACAGGGCTTTAATATGAATATACCTAGCCCGTCAATATAAAATATGTGCGGATTTTAACTTGTGAAACGCCATAGACGATTTTTTTAAATAAATTTAAGGATGATCATATGTCCCGTCCATAAGCATTTTTAGAAATATCTGTTTATATAGGGCTTTAATATGAATATACCTAGCCCGTCAATATAAAATATGTGCGGAATTTAACTTGTGAAACGCCATAGACGATTTTTTTAAAAATAAATTTAAGGATGATCATATGTCCCGTCCATAAGCATTTTTAGAAATATCTGTTTATACAGGGCTTTAATATGAATATACCTAGCCCGTCAATATAAAATATGTGCGGATTTTAACTTGTGAAACGCCATAGACGATTTTTTTAAAATAAATTTAAGGATGATCATATGTCCCGTCCATAAGCATTTTTAGAAATATCTGTTTATATAGGGCTTTAATATGAATATACCTAGCCCGTCAATATAAAATATGTGCGGATTTTAACTTGTGAAACGCCATAGACGATTTTTTTAAAAATAAATTTAAGGATGATCATATGTCCCGTCCATAAGCATTTTTAGAAATATCTGTTTATACAGGGCTTTAATATGAATATACCTAGCCCGTCAATATAAAATATGTGCGGAATTTAACTTGTGAAACGCCATAGACGATTTTTTTAAAAATAAATTTAAGGATGATCATATGTCCCGTCCATAAGCATTTTTAGAAATATCTGTTTATACAGGGCTTTAATATGAATATACCTAGCCCGTCAATATAAAATATGTGCGGATTTTAACTTGTGAAACGCCATAGACGATTTTTTTAAAATAAATTTAAGGATGATCATATGTCCCGTCCATAAGCATTTTTAGAAATATCTGTTTATATAGGGCTTTAATATGAATATACCTAGCCCGTCAATATAAAATATGTGCGGATTTTAACTTGTGAAACGCCATAGACGATTTTTTTAAAATAAATTTAAGGATGATCATATGTCCCGTCCATAAGCATTTTTAGAAATATCTGTTTATATAGGGCTTTAATATGAATATACCTAGCCCGTCAATATAAAATATGTGCGGAATTTAACTTGTGAAACGCCATAGACGATTTTTTTAAAATAAATTTAAGGATGATCATATGTCCCGTCCATAAGCATTTTTAGAAATATCTGTTTATACAGGGCTTTAATATGAATATACCTAGCCCGTCAATATAAAATATGTGCGGATTTTAACTTGTGAAACGCCATAGACGATTTTTTTAAAATAAATTTAAGGATGATCATATGTCCCGTCCATAAGCATTTTTAGAAATATCTGTTTATATAGGGCTTTAATATGAATATACCTAGCCCGTCAATATAAAATATGTGCGGAATTTAACTTGTGAAACGCCATAGACGATTTTTTTAAAAATAAATTTAAGGATGATCATATGTCCCGTCCATAAGCATTTTTAGAAATATCTGTTTATACAGGGCTTTAATATGAATATACCTAGCCCGTCAATATAAAATATGTGCGGATTTTAACTTGTGAAACGCCATAGACGATTTTTTTAAAATAAATTTAAGGATGATCATATGTCCCGTCCATAAGCATTTTTAGAAATATCTGTTTATATAGGGCTTTAATATGAATATACCTAGCCCGTCAATATAAAATATGTGCGGATTTTAACTTGTGAAACGCCATAGACGATTTTTTTAAAATGAATTTAAGGATGATCATATGTCCCGCCCATAAGCATTTTTAGAAATATCTGTTTATACAGGGCTTTAATATGAATATACCTAGCCCGTCAATATAAAATATGTGCGGAATTTAACTTGTGAAACGCCATAGACGATTTTTTTAAAAATAAATTTAAGGATGATAATATGTCGCGTCCATAAGCATTTTTAGAAATATCTGTTTATACAGGGCTTTAATATGAATATACCTAGCCCGTCAATATAAAATATGTGCGGATTTTAACTTGTGAAACGCCATAGACGATTTTTTTAAAATGAATTTAAGGATGATCATATGTCCCGTCCATAAGCATTTTTAGAAATATCTGTTTATACAGGGCTTTAATTTGAATATGCCTAGCCCGTCAATATAAAATATGTGCGGATTTTAACTTGTGAAACGCCATAGACGATTTTTTTTAAATGAATTTAAGGATGATCATATGTCCCCGTCCATAAGCATTTTTAGAAATATCTGTTTATACAGGGCTTTAATTTGAATATGCCTAGCCCGTCAATATAAAATATGTGCGGATTTTAACTTGTGAAACGCCATAGACGATTTTTTTTAAATGAATTTAAGGATGATCATATGTCCCCGTCCATAAGCATTTTTAGAAATATCTGTTTATACAGGGCTTTAATTTGAATATGCCTATCCTGTCAATATAAAATATGTGCGGATTTTAACTTGTGAAACGCCATAGACGATTTTTTTTAAATGAATTTAAGGATGATCATATGTCCCGTCCATAAGCATTTTTAGAAATATCTGTTTATATAGGGCTTTAATATGAATATACCTAGCCCGTCAATATAAAATATGTGCGGATTTTAACTTGTGAAACGCCATAGACGATTTTTTTAAAATGAATTTAAGGATGATCATATGTCCCGCCCATAAGCATTTTTAGAAATATCTGTTTATACAGGGCTTTAATATGAATATACCTAGCCCGTCAATATAAAATATGTGCGGAATTTAACTTGTGAAACGCCATAGACGATTTTTTTAAAAATAAATTTAAGGATGATAATATGTCGCGTCCATAAGCATTTTTAGAAATATCTGTTTATACAGGGCTTTAATATGAATATACCTAGCCCGTCAATATAAAATATGTGCGGATTTTAACTTGTGAAACGCCATAGACGATTTTTTTAAAATGAATTTAAGGATGATCATATGTCCCGCCCATAAGCATTTTTAGAAATATCTGTTTATACAGGGCTTTAATATGAATATACCTAGCCCGTCAATATAAAATATGTGCGGAATTTAACTTGTGAAACGCCATAGACGATTTTTTTAAAAATAAATTTAAGGATGATAATATGTCGCGTCCATAAGCATTTTTAGAAATATCTGTTTATACAGGGCTTTAATATGAATATACCTAGCCCGTCAATATAAAATATGTGCGGATTTTAACTTGTGAAACGCCATAGACGATTTTTTTAAAATGAATTTAAGGATGATCATATGTCCCGCCCATAAGCATTTTTAGAAATATCTGTTTATACAGGGCTTTAATATGAATATACCTAGCCCGTCAATATAAAATATGTGCGGAATTTAACTTGTGAAACGCCATAGACGATTTTTTTAAAAATAAATTTAAGGATGATCATATGTCCCGTCCATAAGCATTTTTAGAAATATCTGTTTATACAGGGCTTTAATATGAATATACCTAGCCCGTCAATATAAAATATGTGCGGAATTTAACTTGTGAAACGCCATAGACGATTTTTTTTAAATGAATTTAAGGATGATCATATGTCCCGCCCATAAGCATTTTTAGAAATATCTGTTTATACAGGGCTTTAATATGAATATACCTAGCCCGTCAATATAAAATATGTGCGGAATTTAACTTGTGAAACGCCATAGACGATTTTTTTAAAAATAAATTTAAGGATGATCCTATGTCCCGTTCATAAGCATTTTTAGAAATATCTGTTTATACAGGGCTTTAATATGAATATACCTAGCCCGTCAATATAAAATATGTGCGGAATTTAACTTGTGAAACACCATAGACGATTTTTTTAAAATGAATTTAAGGATGATCATATGTCCCGCCCATAAGCATTTTTAGAAATATCTGTTTATACAGGGCTTTAATATGAATATACCTAGCCCGTCAATATAAAATATGTGCGGAATTTAACTTGTGAAACGCCATAGACGATTTTTTTAAAAATAAATTTAAGGATGATCATATGTCCCGTCCATAAGCATTTTTAGAAATATCTGTTTATACAGGGCTTTAATATGAATATACCTAGCCCGTCAATATAAAATATGTGCGGATTTTAACTTGTGAAACGCCATAGACGATTTTTTTAAAATGAATTTAAGGATGATCATATGTCCCGCCCATAAGCATTTTTAGAAATATCTGTTTATACAGGGCTTTAATATGAATATACCTAGCCCGTCAATATAAAATATGTGCGGATTTTAACTTGTGAAGCGCCATAGACGATTTTTTAAAAAATGAATTTAAGGGTGGTAGTGTCCCGTCCGCAAGCATTTTTAGAAATATCTGTTTATACAGGGCTTTAATATGAATATACCTAGCCCGTCAATATAAAATATGTGCGGATTTTAACTTGTGAAACGCCATTGACGATTTTTTTAAATGAATTTAAGGGTGTGTTTAAAATCTTTTTTTTTGTTATAAAGTGTCAGTCAGGTGTCCCAAATTACTATAAGATTTTCCAAGACAGTCCTAACCAGTAAAATTTGTTTTTTACAACAATATAGGATGGAATACTTTTATAAATAAAATTTTGTTTCTTATTTTTGGGTAATATTTTTTTGAGTGTATAATTCGTCTCGTGAACGTTCCAAACTTCAGCCGCATTCTTCGCGACCAAATGTTCATGCAATATATTATATATGAGTGTTTTATTAATTCCCAGGGAAGTTTTAATCTCACAATATGTCACATGACGATTTTTCATTATCAGTTCACGCACAGCAACCGATTTTGGACGATTTAATATTTATTAATTAAACAGTTATAGCAAACTACTTTTTTGTTCAACTGAGTCAACATCAATTTCTAATAATACGGGCATCCCCTGACTAATTGCTATGAAATTCAGAGACATAGCGGTCTAGATCCTGGTATGATTTAACATGGAATGACTCTTCTACATTTGTAAAAATTATCGTAATTCCTCCACTCGATTTATTAACGAAATGGTTTGTTTTGAAGTTACATGACATAATGTAAATCTTGCAACTAATCTTAAAGACATTGTCGTTACTGTTACGATATAAAGTTATCGCGCTTCTTGGATATTCTTGGCGCCATTAACAAATTAAAATACTTAACAGTTCAAGGCGAGTCAAAAGCAAAAAGTTACCTACACTACTATAATGCTATTTAATTAGTTTAACGGCCAAAAAAAACTTGTTTTGAAAATATTTATTAGGTATTTGTGCTATTAAAATTCGGTAAAATACATTCTAATTTGGCTTTATACCGAGATCGTTTTTTCTTATAAAAAAATCAATCAAATGCCATACTAGATAAATTAGTTTGTTTGTGACAGACTTTGAAATGAGATTTTTTTACGATGATTTTATTAAGGGATTTTTTTTTGCATTTCAAATTTAATTTTCGGTATACCTTCTGTCCAGAAATAAATAGAACTTTAAAAAACGATAAATCGTTATTTATTTTGGTCAAAATATCCACCATTCGAGTCGCTACACAGATTCCCACATTTTTTCCAGTCTTTACATGCCTTCGCGTGCGCGATTTATGTTGTATCCCCAAATTTTATCATCTTACAAATGTGACAGCTTTGGCGGTTACTTGAGGCTTCAAGGATCTAATTTTGTGTCCTTGTGTGACACAATTTGATCGTGGACTTTTGCACACGGAATATTTTGGTAGCATATAGCCGTTATGTTCACGATTTACTGACTGACTGACTGACTCCGTAGCACTACAACCCAGGGTGGGTCTTGGCTGCCTCGACTATCTGCCTCCATTCTTGCTGGTCAACTTCAAGGATAGCTAGATCCTTGGATGTTATCTCTCCATCTAAGCTTAGGTCTTTCCAGTGGTCTTTTTCCTTATGGTGCGTCCTCCCATACCCGTTTTATTAGTCGATCGTTTTGACTCCTTTGTATATGACCTGCCCATCGTAGTCTTCTGGACTTTATTTCTTGAATGATGTCAGGGCTTTGATATATTTGCGCAAGCTCTATGTTGCTTCTCATTCTGTGACGGCCTGTTTCAAGGTCTCGGTATGGGCCACATATGCGCAGGATTTTTCTCTCAAACCTTCTTAGCAGCTCCGTATGTGGACTGTCAGGGTCCATGTTTCACTGGCGTAGATTGCTACTGGTCGTATTATTGTTCGATAAATTTCGGTTTTTGCCTTTCTAGTGATAAATTTTGACTTTAGCAAGGTTTGTATCGCAAATGTACATTTATTTGCTTGTGTGATGCGCTGTTTAACCTCTTCTTGCATATTATTGTTTGCCGTTATCACTGCGCCCAGGTACTTGAAAACTCGCACATGCTCAAAATTATAGTCATCCATGGTGACGTTCTGCCTGATTCTGTCTCGGGCGGGGTTGCGGGAGACATGCATGTATTTGATCTTTCCTTCATTTATTCGGAGCCCTATTCTCTGAGCTTCTTTCTCTATCTTTATAAAGTTTTCCTTCACACTGATTATGCTTTCTCCTATCGTACCCATATCATCCGCGTAGGCCAAAATAAGTTTAGGGCCACTTGGCCCAAAAACCTCCGCGTCAACTGATACTGTTCTTACGGCTTTCTCCAGTGCAAGGTTAAACAGTACTAGTGACAAAGCATCTCCCTGTTTTAATCCTCTGTTGATAGAAAATGTTTGGCTACGTTTTCCTTCAATTTTGACACAGCTTTTTGCCCCCTCCAGGCACGCTCTACACAGTCTAATCAGCTTGTGCAGGATTCCAAATTGTTCCATAGCTTCCCACAACCTTATCCTAATAACACTGTCATATGTTTGCTCGAAATCTATGAACAGGGTATTTAAGTTTTTATTAAACTCCCAATATTTCTCCAGCATTTGTCGGATACTGAAAAGCTGGTCAACTGTTGATCTTCCGCTTCGAAAGCCACATTGGTCGTCTCCGATAATCTCCTCGGTATACAGAGAGAGACGTTGAAGGAGAATGCTGGAGAATAATTTATAGGCGTGGCTTGGTAGAGCAATACCTCGGTAATTTTTACATTGCATTTGGTCCCCTTTTTTGTGAAGTGGAATTATTACCCCTTCTTTCGGGAATGATTTCTTGATTCCAAATTTGTTGTTATATATTTACAGTAATAGTCACCTTAAAAAGTAATGACCAATCTTTAAATTTAATGTATGATTACATTCAATTTAATGGAATACATTAATTTAGATTAATGTAAAAATTATTAAATTTAATGCAGTACATTAATTGAATTTAAGAAACGGTTTATGAAATTTGCTTCCAGCACATTTACCTTAAATTTAATGCACTTTCTTTTTACAGTTCTAAAATCGTCGAACATTTTGAATAAATGTGAATGTTAAGGTCTTTTTTAATCAGGACAACCCTTACCAATGGGGTTGTTTTTGGAAAACAAGTTATATAATCCACTCAAATTACGTAGCCTAATAGGGCATTATTAGAAGCTTAGTTACCAAAAATGATTGCAAAATTGTAATAAATATGGATTGTATGATAGTATTAAACATAATTACTTAACCCGGATCAACGGGGTTATTTTTGGAAAACAAGTTATATGATCCTTCTACAGACTTAAAGGAAGCTGTAATAAATGTAAATACCAAAAATCACAGAAAAATATTAATAAATGTGGATTTTATGATGTTGTAGATATATAATTTTAATCTACACTTGGCGCGATGATCTGATTTTTTGTAGTTACGCGTGTTAAACTATGATCTAAAAGATCATCGATATTTTTTTCTCGATCATACCTTTTGACCTACTTCACTACGAAATATTGAGACATAAATTTTGCAGCGGCAGCATAAGTCATTTTTACGTTTTTTTGTGTCTACATAGAAAAACTGTTTCGTGTGATATTTTTTTCGCACTTATTATGAATATATCTCTTAGATTTCACGAATATCAAGCAACTGGAGTTATTTAGAGCTTGGAGTATTGGACGTACCAAGTAAACAGGCCCAAATAACTATAGTATTCAAATATGTCGGAAATCGTTTTGTGTAACTAAATATATAATTATATAACATTTTTTGGAAAAAGAATTATTACATTCGTTGAGAGGATTAGTGAGGGATCAAACGATGATATTTTCTGTTTCTAGGTATACGTTATATTTATTTATTTTCTAATCTTTGTTGTTTTAAAATGATTAATAAAGTTATCAGGGAAAAAATAGAAAATAAATTCCACAAGTGTGTAATAATACGCGAGATAAGCGTGAATTTTCGTATCAATTAGATAAAAACATCATATTTCATTTCAGTTCGAGTGTGAAAGTTGAATTGCATCTCCGCGTTCGTTGAATGTGTGTGTGTTTAAAAGAAATGAAAAAGTTTTAATTTAGTGAACGTTGTGCGGGTGTAAAACGAGCGTGAAAAGTAGTTCGCGATCTTCGTTTAGTTTTTATTTGAAATTTTCTTTCTTTAATAGATTTGCAACAAAGTTGGTGGGATGGTAAAAATTTCTTAGTGTTCGGCTTAAGAAAAATTACTAATTTTCAGGCAACCCTAACTATAAAGCATATCCAGATTTGTTTTTATTCAATTTGTATTAATTAGCCTGTTGCTACCATAGAGGATAAAAGGGAAGGGAAAGGGACAGTTATTACAGCAATTCTAATTAAAATTGCTCTCGCCGGATATAGGTAAATCATGCGCAGTTGAGATAAACCCATTTCGTTGATTGGCGAGACTCTCCTAAGATAGTCATATTGCTAAATGAGCACTTCAAGGAAATTAATTGTTTTTTTGCTAGATTTCGATTCTTAAGTGGGAAAACGTGTGTTTAAAGTTGTAGATAGTGTTGAAGATTGACAAAAATGTCGTTGTTGGACTTCTGTTGTCTTTATTTTTGTTTATTTTTACGACGTTTCGATTATGTTGTATCCCTAATCGTTATCAAGTATAAACTGAATGTTTTGTATTAAGGCTACGAGCTTGTATAGGAATTGTGTTCATTGAAGCGCAAAGTTTCATTTCACTGTACGCATCTTAATCAATACAAAGTAGCTGTTGCCAAAGATTAGGTATCTCACCACTCGGTTTACTGAAAATTTCATTATTATTTGTAATCTAAGCTGCTTCTATAAATTTTCGTTTTTTTCATGTTGGGTTGCATCTATATTGCCGCAGCTTCAGACCATTTTATATAATGTTGTTTATCCCAGGCGTGTTCTTCAATACCTGATCTCGACGTTTCCCCTTTTTGTGTATGAGTTTTATGTTCCTTAATTCTAACTTCTAGTAGTTGCTTGGTTTCTCCAATATACATTACACCACACTCATTTGGAACTTTGTAAACACATTCTTTCTTATTCGTAGTTTTTGTTAAAAGAACTCTGATTGTATTTCCTGCTTCAAAAGCTGTTTTTATATTATAACTGCTCGCAATTCGTCTTATTTTTTCCGAGATTCCCTTAATGTACGGAATTCTGGAGAAGGAATGTGTTTCTTATTGTCCAGAGGTCGTTGTTATTTATAATGGCGTCAATTAATTTCAAATGATAACCATTGTGTTGTAAATCGGATTTAATGTTTGCTACCTCTTTTTTCAATGAATCGGTATTATTGTATATAGATATAGCGGGATGAAGGAAGATGCGTACAATTCTGCATTTTTGTACCTAAAAGAATACCTTTTTTATACATCATAAGCTCTGCAGAATCTTGCAAGTCGACGAAAACCATTCCATTAGGTCGAAAATAAAATCAACCTTGGAAGACAAGAAAAATCCTGTTTAAAATCTCTACAAGTTAGAAGCATCAGCCTTAAAAAAACTTCATAAGGATGAATCCATAAAGATTCTACCAGCAGAAAAGGGAAATGCAACGGTGATCATGGACATCGTAAAGCACCACCAAAAATTTGAATACATCCTGGAAAAAAAAATATAGGCAACTAGCTCGTGACCCAACTAAATCTATAGAGTCAAAAGTCTATATAATACTAAGGAGATACCAAGACCATATAACTGGCAATCTACGATCGACGCTCATACCACACTACAGTAAGCCACCACATCTTTACGGACTACCGAAAGTTTATAAAACCAACATACCATTGAGACCAATAACCAGCTTCAGAGGATCTCCAACAAGTGCACTGGCGAAGTTTCTTTTGAAAATCATACAACTTTCAACAACAAAAATTCCACACATTTCGTGAACATTATTAGTAGCCTTAATCTAGAGCTAAACGACAGACTAAGTTTTGATGTGGAAAGTATGTATATTAATGTGCCATCCTTAGACATAATCAAAACTTGACTTTCAAATGATACTATTTTATCAGATCGAACCACATTAGCACTGGACGGGGTTTTTGGAGTGTTGCCTAAGCAATGCTTACTTTCAAGTAAAGGACAAGTTCAACGCTCAGGACGACGGACTTCCAATGGTTTCTTCACTTTCTCCAGTCGTCAATATTTATATGGAATGGTTTGAAACTAATGCCATAGAAACAGTAATAGTGAAAACGAAAGTCTCATTGAGATATGTCGATGACACCTTCATCGTATCATCAAGAACGTAACGATTTCTTGAAAAATCTAAACACCATTCGAGCTACAATTATGTTTACTATGGAAAAAGAGGTAAATGATCAATTGCCCTTCCTAGATGTCATAGTGAACCGTTCAAACGAAACTATTTAAACTTTAGTATTCAGGAAGTCAACACATACTGGGACAATATCTTATCCATAGTTCTAATCATTCTGTTTGTAACAAAACGCGAAATTGTACGCAACCTCTAAAATCGCGCTATATATATGCAATAATGCCGATTCATTAGAAAAAGAGGTAGCAAACATTAAATCCGATTTATAACAGAATGGTTATCCTTCAAACTTGATTGACGATGTTATAAATAACTTTAGAACAACTACCTCTGGACAACAAGAAACTCATTCCTTCTTCACAATTCCATACATTAAGGGAACCTCGGAGAAAATATGACGAATTGTCAGCAGTTATAATTTTTTTTTTTAAAAAGTTACAATGGCCTCTTGCTTTTCAGCATGCAGCCATAACTTTATTTATTAATCAATTTTCACAAATTATATATAAATTAAAATCAACTTATACCTAAGGACAATCACAAACACCCAAGCCTGAACCAGGAATCGAACTCGGCATCTAAGTGGCGCTATACCACTGCCATACCACTACACCACCCAGACGGGCCAGCAGTTATAATATAAAAACAGTCTTTAAATCAGAAAATACATTCAAAGCTTATTTAAAAAAATAAAAACTACCGATAAGAAAGACTGTGTTTACAAAGTTCCATGTGAATGTGGTGAAATGTATAGTGAATAAACCAAGCGTCCACCAGAAGTTAGAAATTAAGGAACATGAAACTCATACACAAAAAGGGGAAACGTCGAGGTCAGGTATTGCAGAACACGCCTGGGATAAACAACACCTTATAAAATAGTCTGAAGCTGCGGTAATATACATGGAACCCTATATGAAAAAAGGAATATTTATAAAAGCAGCTTACATTAAAAATAATAATGGAATTTTCAGTAAACCCAGTGTTGAGATACCTAATCTTGGGCAACCACTACTTTTTAACATCAGATCATTAAGGTGTGTACAGTGAAGCGAAACTTTGCGCTTCAATGGACACATTGCCTATATAACCTCGTAGCCTTAAGACAAAACATTCCGTTTATACTTGATAACGATTAAAGATACAACCTAATCGAAACGTTGTATATATAAACAAAAATAAAGACAATACAAGTCCGACAACGACATTTTAGTCAATTCAAGCATCTCGGAACGAAATATTTCCCTGGATATCAGCATATAATTAATTTCACAAAAACGTGCTGACAAAATATAACTACCTAGAAAGTAACATTGCTACATTTTTGGAGAGGCTGCTTTTCAGTTTATGACGGAATCACTTCGATATAGGGTCCAGTCGTCACTGTGTTTTATAATTGACTCAGATCGCTAAGGCATCGTGCTAACCAACTTCTCCACATAATCCATTGATAAATGTTTCCATATTTTACGTATTTCTACAATTGGTTACTTTAGAGTGCATATACAGCAGCGCACAAAAGTATTTCCACAAAAATGTTTTTTTTCTAATTTACTAAAAATAAATTAAAAAATATCGGAACCAAAAATATTTTTTATTTTAAGAAATCTGTTTTAATAATAAATTGCTTAACAATTGAGTAAAATGTGCAAAAAATATAATAACGTAGAATCAACAGTAGTGTGACATTACAGATAATTTTGAGATTGTGTAATAAGAGATAAAATTTCCTCAGTCAATATCAATATTTTGTTGAATATGCATTGACCTTGATGATAGCTTCACAGGGTGCCGGCATCGAGTCTATCAACTTTTGTAAACGATTCAAAGGGATTCGTATCCATTCGTGTAAAACTTCCTTATTGGAATAATTTCGATATCTTGCTCGATGATTCAACTCCTCCCATAAATGCTCTATAGGGTTTAAGTCGGCACTTTGACTTGGCCAGTCTAGAACTTTGACCTTTTCACGTTTTATGAAGTCACTCACGTGCTTGGATTTGTGCTTTGGATCATTGTCATTTTGAAAAAGACCATCTGGGTGGCATATTTTCTATAGTATAGGGTATCATTTGGTTTTTTAATATATTACCTTAAACAAATCGATCCATATTCCATTCAACGCGAATTGACGGTCCAACTTCATGACGAGAAAACATTCCCAAACCCCATCTATCAGATGATATTAAATTAAACTTGGTTTCGCCACTCTATAGTATTGTAGATCATTCTGAGCTCGTTCAAAACATGTGCTGCTTTCCGAACGCAAGTCATAACTTTTTGTTAGTTGTAGATAAGAAAAACTCTTTATTGGTCGTCGTCCATGTAAATCGAAGTTTTTTAGCCCGACGTTTTACAGTTAAAACATGAATGTTTATGTAATAATTTTCTCGCAATTCATTCTAGATTACCTCAGCAGACTTATGGACATTACAAGTAGTTTTTTTTCATCTTCTTTAAAACAATTTTTTTTCGAACGACCACTTGTAGGCTTATTTTCCACAAAATGACGTTTATTATAAACTATTCCACGCACTAACAAGCTGCCGAGACATTTTAAAATTCTGAACGACTTCTATTTATCGCTTTCCATCCTTTAAGGCAGTTTTAACTGCTTCTTTAAGTCACTTGAATATTCCTTATGCTTAGGCATGTTAAGGAATGAATCAAATTTAATATAGAGTGTCCAATAAGAACCTCCTAATTTCTCGGGAGCATACAGGGAAGGTTAAAATAACCCTACCTTGTTATAGAAAAAAAAAATTCCTAAAGTACCCCTTAACAGAGCTACAGAGCTCTAAAGGGGTACCCAGTAATTTATCTTATCGGCTGGAAGTTTTGAACCGATTTGTATTATTTAATTAAATTTTAATATTTTATAGAGGTCATGAAGACTCGTTAAACCATACTACAGTAGATGTTTTAGATCATCAGAGTAGTCAGGAACGGATTTGCAGCCAGACTTGTTGGTTCTAATTTTTGACAGGTGTCATTTTACAGAGCTGAAAACTGATTTTTTACAACCTTGGGTCATTCCTCTTCAGAAAGGTACTCTTAATTTATTTCGATAAAATTGATGGTTACTAATGCAAACACAAACAGGTAAAAATAAAATACGCTGGGTGTTGGTGTGATTTAATTTGTGGGGAAGCGCTGTCTCACTCTTTGGAGGCAAGAAGATGTTATGCTGAAAGATTTACAGCTTAGACATTGTCAGGTCCAGAAACCTTTAAAAGGGTTGATCGGGGCTCAATTAATTTACAATGTTATTTTGGCAAATGTTCAATATGGGCTCTACGTACTTCAACATATTTTCTTATTCTTCGAATATTTTCCTACTGCACTGCAAATTATATTCCGGCATTATTACGGACTTCGTTAGAATGCTGTGCTATTCTCGCTGGTAGTTCTTCTCTAGTATTTATTGGTGTTGAATAAAATAGTTCTTTTAGATGTCTCAAGAAGTAAAAGTCTGAGGGATTTAAGTCTGGGGACCTTGCTGACCATAAAACAGGCCCACCTCGGCCAATCCATCGAGGGCCAAAAAGGTTAGTTATGTTGACGTACTATACGGATAAAATGAGATGGAGCACCATCATGTATGTACCATATTTGCATTCTTCTTTCAAGAGGTACGTCTTCCAATAAATTATTTAAATTTTGCTGCAAAAATTGTCAATAAATCTCACCATTGAGTCTTCTTTCCAAAACAAATGGACCTATAAGGTTATTTCCGATGATGCCGGTCGACATATTTACAATAAACTTTTGTTGGTGTTGGTTTTGAATTATAGCGTGCGGGTTTTCATTAGCTCAAAAATGTAAATTGTTTGAGTTTATTCTTGTAAAACCGGCCTCATCGGTAAACAAAAAAAGGTTGGAAAAATTTAGATTTAGGTTATGTTGCTGTATAAACCAGCTAAAGTATTGAAGTCTTGCGAGGTAATCATTCGGAGACATAGCGTGTACTTTTTCAACGTGGTACGGGTGAAGTAAGTAACTGTTCTGTTAGAGTTTCATGTACAATCCATTTTGTAACATTGTTTTGTGTAGCGAGTTTTCTTATGCTGTTTGAAGGCTTGTCAGCAATATCTTGCAAAATTTGTACCTTTGCGTGAGGGTCTGGTGCTCGCGTGGAACTCTGAATAAATCATGTAAAAAATAATTCGGTAACTCTAATAATTGCTTTCTAATCATCT
Source organism: Diaprepes abbreviatus (assembly GCA_034092305.1). Taxonomy (NCBI): domain Eukaryota; kingdom Metazoa; phylum Arthropoda; class Insecta; order Coleoptera; family Curculionidae; genus Diaprepes; species Diaprepes abbreviatus. The sequence goes on along the minus strand of JASJET010000203.1, from coordinate 1,330,776 downwards.
TTACTTGTTTTCCTTAGGCTTCGATTAACCCTTTGGTTTTTGGATTTAGCACTGTTCGAGCTGAAAGTATTTCAGCATAAGGTCTTCTTGTCTTCGAAGAATTTGACGGTAGTTCACCATTAATTAAATATGAGCATATTTTGTGTAAGAATATTCTTCCACTTTTTAAAATTACTTTTACTTGAAAACTGTTTTGACAAGTTCCGTCAATAGTAATTCATAATGTAGGTATTAACAATAACAACCTGATTTTTACTTGTTTGTTTAGCATTACTGACTTTTGAGTGTTTCGCATAAAATCCGATTTATCTCGAAAACCGCCAGTTTTATCGAAAAAATTTTAGAGTACCTTTTTTGAAGAGGAATGACCAAAGTATCTAAAAAATCAGTTTTCAACTCTGTAAAATGACACCTATCAAAAAAAATTAGACCCAACGAGTGTGTCTGCAAGTCCGTTCCTGACTTCTCTGATGAACTAAAACATCTACTGTAGTATTTTTGGCCTCTATAACATATTAAAATTTCATTAAATTATAGAAGTCGGTTAAAAACTTACAACCGATAAGGTAAATCGTTGGGTACCCCTTTAGGGCTCTGGATCTCCGTTAAAGGGCATTTTAGGAATTTTTTTCCTATGACAAAATAGGGTTATTTTGACCTCCCCGAGAAATTAGAAGGCACTTACCGGACACCCGGCTCAAATTAAAGCTCTTTTAATTATCTATGAGTTTATTTTGATACAATTTTGTTTAAAATTATTCTTTAAGGTTAAAAAAAATTGCGTTTGACAACATTGTGCGCTCGTGGCTCAGCGTCTGTGTTTAAATTGCTCCGGCAAACATGGGGGAATATTCTTTCACCGCAATCCTGACTTAGTTCCTTTTTTTATACCTATTGATTGGAGTACTGCTTTTTGAAATAGTATTCTATAAATTTCTGTTGAAAATCCTTTTTTGTAATGAAATGAGACACGAGATTAAGATGAAAGTTTCCCTCCAAACTCTCTCTTTTTGTTAACCTCTGTCCATCCACTCCTGGATGTAGGTCTCTCTCAGTTGTTTCCATCTTTCTCTATTCTTCGCCAATCTCATTCACTGTTTGCCCGCCATTGTCCTGATGTCGGCTACCCATCTTTTTTGAGGTCTTCCCGTGCTTCTTGTTGTTTCCCTCGGTCTCCATTTCAGGATTCTTCGTGTCCATCTGTTGTCCTCATATCGGGCGATGTGACCAGCCCATCGCCACTTCATCTTTGCAACCTCTATCACGATGTCTTTGACTTTTGTTCTTCGTCTTATCTCGGTGTTTCTAATCCTGTCTCTTAATGATATTCCAAGCATGTTTCTTTCCATCGCTCTTTGGACTGTTTCTAATTTTTTAGCGGACTTTTTGGTGAGGGACATGGTCTCTAATCCATACGTACACACCGGTAATATGCGCATGTGTCGTATACTTTTCTTTTTAAATTTATGGGAATTGAATTATTTTTCAGGATGTATGCAAGTTTACCGAAAGCGGCCCATGTCAGCTGTGTTCTTCTTTTTATTTCAGCATCCTGGTTTGATTTCCCTAGTCTGATGTCATGACCCACGTATACATAGTGTTCGACGTTTTCTATCCTCTAGTTCTGTATTGTTATGTTTGCCTGTTCGTGGCTCATTATTTTTGTTTTGTTGTAGTTCATTTTAAGGCCTACAGATGCGGATACGTCATTTAGCTGTTCTAGCATTTCGTTCAATTATTGAAGATTACTTGCTATTAAGATTATGTCATCAGCAAATCTGAGATGGTTCAAGTATATTCCGTCGATGTTTATACCTTTGATGTCCCATTTAAGTTCCTTAAAAATGTCCTCTAGGACTAGGGTGAACAGTTTTGGCGAGATAGTGTCCCCTTGTCTCACTCCCCTTTGTAGTTTTATGGGGTTCGTTTTCGTCTTGTCGTCTATTTTTATTTGAATGGTTGCATTTTCGTATATGTTCTTTATGATTTTTATGTATCTTGAATCGATTCTTGCGTTTTCTAAGGATTGTAATACTGCCCATATTTCGACGGAGTCGAATGCCTTCTGGAAATCTACAAAAGCCCTCCAAACTAGTAACATAAAAAAATTTTAAAATGCTATTGTATTTTTTTATATAATCTCCTTTAAAAGGCACTGGTTTAAACCAAGTCAAGCATTAGCACAAGATTCAATATTACACTTAAATGCTTCTCTTGACACATCATACCTACCGCAGATATTCAAAATTCCGATCGCAATATTCAAATTATAACATCGAAAAAAACTTTCTAAATCATCCAAAACGGGTGCCAGTTTGACGCCTAAAATGGACGTGTCCATATTCGGGACATCAAAAAGCTAATTCGCCTTCAATTGCCGGTCAATTATTGAATTTCTTTAACGGTCATCCGATGGGTAATCGGCGCGTTTAGGTGAAAAGCGGGATACACTTTGAAATTAATTAATTAATATTAATTGCAATTAGTCTTGATTAACTAGTTCAGTGGAACAATCGAGAGTGTGCAGAACTGCCGGGTTATGAAAAAGTGGCCGTGTGCGTTTGTTGTAAATAAGTTTAAAAAATTGTGATATTTTTTAGGTTTACGGATAAATCGAAGATGGCGTGCGTTACGTAATTTGCGGGTATTGTGTTCTGGATCGATATTCGAAGAAAGCAAATTTTTAAGAAAGATGTTTTTATGGTTTACAAGCTTTATTATCGGATATGTTTCAAATATGAAATAAATATCTTCAAATACACTCATGGGAAAAGTCGAATATTTAAAAATTTCTTTTGGAAAAGGAGAGTTTATTTAAAAACATGTTGTGGAAATCGAAGATAGTTGCTTTAAACTTTAATGTTATTGAGAGGATTAGTAACCAGTACGAGGGTAACCAGGGATAATAAACAAAATCAAATATTTATAGTTTTGAAAGCCGCCCATATATAAGACGATTTATTTATATACTTTTATAATTTCTCATGTGGCTTAATTATGAGTAGACCGACAACTTCGTCCTCTACGAAAACTCTCGTAATCAGTTTATTCGCTTTCCAATTTTTTTCGTAACACGTCGGTTCCCCGTCGTAAGAAAATTTATAAATATAAATTCTTTTCTAATTGTAGGCGTTAGATTATAGAACAAAAAGCGTGAAAAAATATTGTCCGACAAAAATTGTGATTCATACAGGGTGTCCACCACTTTCAACATGACGATATGATGAATTTTGGAGATTTACTGATTACAAGCTATTTTTTTCTGAATTGTTGGATAAAAATATATAAAAGCCACCAATGATATTGTCCGACAAAAGACATTTTCTGATTTTCCAGTTCGGCGCATTGTAGTCGTCGCTCCCATGACAGTACGATATTTATTAATATTTGACGGACAAAAAGAATTTAAGTTTGTGAGCTTATTATGTATATGTGATCGAAGTGACCTACCAAAATATTGGTTTAAATACCTCTGTCCGACAAAAAATATTTTTTTGGTGTGCACGACAGCAAAGTCTAGATTGAGACATCTATATACTTGAACATTTTATGACATATAAAAGAGCAGTCAAACTTTCAAATGCATTTCTGAAAATGAATTTGTATAGGTTGGAGGGCCTCCATAATTGTTCAAAGTGAAAACCATTTTTTCGCCAATAAACAATTGCAATATTTCTGTGAATGTTTTCTCCAATTGAATTAACAAAAGGTTTAAAAGTACTTGCAAAGATGCTTCTTGGCGTTTACAGCAACACGTGTCACCTACGAGGTGTGGCAGAAAAGTAATGAGACTGATTTTTTATTTATCAAGGTTTTTATTTTTTTCAAATATCAATGTTATCCCCTTCAAAGTAGTTCCCTTGGGCAGCTACACACCGATGGAGACGTTTTTACCACTGTTAGTAGGAGCGCTGGAAGTCTTCAACCGGTATGGTCTTCAACATGTCGGTTACACTCTTTTGGATGTTTTCTAAAATCCCGAAGTGACGTCCTTTAAGGACATTTTTCAGTTTAGGAAAAAGAAAAAAATCACAGGGCCTGATGTTAGGTAAATAGGGGCGATGGGGAACCACGGGAATGCCTTTTGAGGTCAAAAATTCTGTGACAAAGGGCAGTGTGACATCGGGCGTTGTCATGATGGAGCATCTATTTGTCTGCAATGTCTGGTCTGACGCGAATCACCCTTTTTCTGAGCCTTTCAAGGAGGTCTTTATAAAAAACTTGGTTGACAATTTGTCCTGGAGGAACAAATTCTTTGTGGACGATTCCCCTTCTGTCAAAAAAAAAATCAGTATTGATTTGATTTTCGATTTGTTCATTCGGGCTTTCTTTGGTCGAGGAGAGCTCTGAGTGTGCCACTCCTCACTTTGCCTCTTGGTCTCTGGATCGTATTCAAAAATCCATGATTCATCACCTGCAATCATGAGACTAAAGAAATCTTGCTCATTGGCTATTCTGTCAAGAAGATCAGGACACTTCTTTTTTCGATTGTTTTCTGCTCAATTGTGAGGTTTTTCGGCACCATTTTGGCACAGACCTTTCGCATGTGTAGATGTTCAGTCAAAATTTGATGAAGGGCAAATCTGTTCAAATTTAATTGTTCACTGAACATTCTTAATGTTAAACGGCGGTCTGATCTCACAAGAGTCTCCACACGTTCGATATTTTCGTCGGTTTTCGAGGTTAAAGGCCTCCCTGAGCGTTGTTCATCTTCAACGTTTTCTCTGCCTTCCAAAAATGATTTGTGCCAGCGAAGAACTTGAGCTCGGGATAAAGAATGTTCCCCATAGACATGTTAACTTTTCAAACGTCACACTTGCCGATTCTCCAAGCTTAACACAAAATTTAATGGCATAACGCTGCTGCAAATTTCGCTTTTCCATTTTGCGTAACGCACAAACAAAACACAACTTCACTAATAGCAGTCGAAAAAATCACGTAGTTAACGAAAGGCGTTGAAACTCGCACTGAGCGATGGAAGGGTACTAATACACGTGCTCTATCAACGACAACAGCGCAGCGTTGCCGGATCACTTGCAGTGTTGCTAGTCTCATTACTTTTCTGCCACACCTCGTATTTCCACAGAAAACTGGCCTTCAACATCCAATTTAATATATGCTGTTTCCGAAGATACTTAAAGTACAGAAAAAGAGTGAGTACAATAACAAACATTTTGACGATAAATTTGTTTTAAATTTGTATCTATCTTCACATTAACTTTTCTTATTATATATTTTTTAATACATGTATCAAATTTGCTATTCGCTTCCATATTGAATAATAATTTAAATCAAATAGAGCGCAAAATGGTGGCGAGTCGTTCTTTGCGCCGATTCACATAGCATACATTGCTCTCTTATTGGAAAGTTTTCCTCGTGAAAACTCCGCTAGCGAGAGACTTATGTCACTTTGTAGCGGCCATGACAGCCTGTTATCAGTAAATCTCCAAAATTCATTATATCGTCATGTTGGGAGTGGTGGGCACCCTTTAAAACCAAAATTTTTATCGAACAATTTTTTTCATGCTTTTTGTTCAGTAATCTAACACCTACAACTGGAAAAAAAATATATTTATAAATTTTCTTACGACGGGAAACCGACGTGTTACGGAAAAACTGGAAAGCGAATAAACCGATAACGAAACTTTTCGCAGAAGAAAAAGTTGTCGGTCTACTCATAATTAAGTCACACAAGAAGTTATAAAAGTGTATTAATAATTCTTATATGTGGGTGGGCTCCAAAACTATCATTGCGCCATTGACCGGGTCTTCACAGGAAATTTTCAGTCTCTTGATACCTTTTTAAAATATTGGATACTGTATGTTAAACTGACCTCTCCCAGGACGTCTTGTGATAACTTTTTGTCTGTATTCTTCGTTAAATAGAGTTACAATTCGTACCTCTTCAACTTCATTACAGTGTATAACTCGCGACATACAGATATTTTAACTAGTGGGAAAAACATCACTATCGCTGACTTACTTCACCACAAATCACTTGAGTCACTTTAATTTTAAAATTATACAGGGTGAGTGCGTACACGTGAAAATAATTCAAAAAACTCATGTCGGTGACGAAGACAGTGACACTGAAATATGCAATGAAAAAAATAGCGCCTAAAGATTTGCGGTGAGAAAAAACGATACATTTCTAAAGCCACGGCGAAAATCATCACTTTTTCATATATGCGGCGAAAATTAGCATGCCAAACCGCTTAATGGCGAAAAAATACATCTTTAATAAATGCGGTGAAAAAAATTACATCTTTAAAATGTGCAACGAAGAAACTTACATCTTTAAAATAGGCGGCGAACACTATGACAATTTTGTGTGTATCCATCTCAGTATATTTTAACTTAATAGTTTCACCATGGAGGTTAGTGCGGCACTCCAGAAGCTGAAGAACAGGAAGAGCGCAGGACATGATGGCATCCCGAATGAACTACTCAAATACGGTGGCCAACGCCTTACACAAGAATTGACAAAACTGATTCAAAAAATTCTCCATCAACACAAAATACCGGACGAATGGCGCACTAGCGCGACCATTCTTATGTTTAAAAAGGGAGACAAAAAAATACCATCGAATTACAGAGGAATAAATCTCTTAAATACCACCCTGAAACTTACCACAAAGATAATAACGGCTAAAATTAACAGCTTAACTACATTGGCAGAGGAACAACAAGGCTTCAGATCAGGAAGATCATGCACAGATGCAGTTTTTGTCATAAGACAAGTAACAGAAAAATCGATTGAATACAACAAACCGGCTTATATGTGCTTCATCGACCTGGTGAAGGCTTTCGACCGTGTGCAATTGAGAGATATCGTACATCTCCTATACAATAGACAAATTCCTCGCAATATAATAAAAACTATTGAAAATATATACACAGCCAATCAAATCCGAGCCAAAATAAACGGAAATCTCACCAAACCAATACCTGTGGGATGTGGCATCCGACAAGGGGACTCTTTAAGTCCTCTTCTATTTAACATCATAATGGACGAGATAATAAAAGCAGTACGTGTGTTGAGAGGATATAGGATGGGAGATCGGGACGTTAATATCTTATGCTATGCTGATGATGCAGTTCTGCTGGCAGAAAACGAAGATGATCTGCAGCGACTGTTACACAGATTCAACTGCACAGCAAAATCATTCAATATGACCATATCAGCCTTAAAAACAAAATGCATGACAACGTCAAAAATACCATTGAGATGTAAATTGGAAGTTGATGGCAAGATTATACAACAGGAAATGAAGTTTAAATATTTAGGAATATCAATCTCGGGATTTGGTGATGTCGAGACTGAGGTGAGGGAACAAACACAAAAAGCGACAAGAATAGCGGGGTGTCTGAACGATACTATATGGCGAAATAAAAACATCGGAACAGAAACTAAATCCAGAATATATAAAGGAGTAATTAGGCCAATTATGACATATACCGCTGAAACTCGCCCCGATACATCAAAAACCAAACAGATTTTAGAAACAACTGAAATGAGGGTGCTGCGCAGGATAACAGGGAAAACACTGTACGATAGAGAAAGGAGTGAAAATGTAAGAGAAAGGTGCAAGGTGGAAAACATAAACGACTGGGTGCTGAACAGAAAGGTGGAATGGAATGGGCACATTGACAGGATGGACGACCGAAGAATTGTGAGAGTCACACGTGATAAGTCACCAGCGGGACGTAGGAGTACAGGACGCCCCCGAAAGCGATGGAGCGACAACTTGAATGTATAGTGGACAGAGTGGTGAGGGAAAACAGGCGTTTCGTCTAAACCAAAGAAAGAAGAAGAAGAAGAAGAAGTTTCACCATAGCATGCACTATTTTTTAATAAAAAAATTCAGTCGAATAAAAATATATCTAGCTGTGCTATACTTCGAAAGAGCACAGGGAGTTGTGCTACTCTTCGTCAGAGTGCCGCGAGTTGTGTTACTCTGCTTTAGAACATGACGAGGTGGGCTACTCTTCGACAAAACACAGCAAGTTGTGCTACTATGCATTAGAGCGCGACGAGATGTATTACTTTTCGATCTATTGCAATGAGACTCCTTTGAATTTTGTCGATTTCTTTTGATGTCAAGGGCCTTCGGCGGCAGGCCTCAAAGGACGTAATAAATACATTTGGGTTACAAGAAGTTAATTTTTTATAGTTGTATTGTTTGTGAGTAGTTCGACCGAGACTAGCAGCGATCCATTTTCTTTATAAGAAATTTTTCTGTAATGAGCGTCATGAACGTAAAATAAACGTTAGCATTTTTAAGATACGTGAATTGATTCGCCTACTAGATGAATAGCACCAGCCCATATTTAAGTTTACGTCGCTAAATTAAAATTATTTTCAAGCAATGGAGATAACAAAAAATATTCGAAAAATTTGTCCATGAGTATATATTCCTTTGGGTAAAAATAGAATTTTCAAGTTCGTGTTATTTTGTGCAGAGAGAAAATGGAATCGATTGTAATTTATTTATTTAGAAAACTCAAAAACATTAAAATTTATTTCAAATGTTCCAGTTTTGATATTTATATTTTTAATGCTTACTGAAAAAGTTGTTAGACCTTGTCATTTGTCTATGTCTTGTACATTACAGATATGTATTATTGTTTGCCAGTTTTCTTAGTTATTATTAAGGATGCAGACATCAAATATGACACGGTAGTCTGATACTAAATATGAAAAATTTTGTTCTTATTATGAGTTTTGCTACCATAAATGACCTTTTAAAGACAACAACATTTTAAACTAAAGCCAAATGCTTCAAAAGGATACTGTGTTTTATTAGACAATTAATTAAACCTAAATGATGCGACCGTTTTTAAATTAAAATACTGTAACGAAGGATCAAAATAATTTTTTAATGTGCCCTAGAACCAAATTTTTGACGAACTTCTAGGATATTCTATTTGGAAACTAAAAGAGATATCGAAAAACGGACTCCGCCATTGGATTTGTCATTAAAAAAGGAGCCTAGAACCGAATTTGCGACAAAGTTTTAGGACATTCTGTTTGAAAACTATAAGAGAGAGGAAAACGAATTTCACCATGGGATTTGTCGTGAAGAAAAAAGCTTAGAATCCAATTTTCTACAAAGTTTGTCGTAGTAATGCCCCTGATGTTAAGGGCATATAACTAACGAACTATTTGCGACCATCTAAAATGTACGGATGTTTCGTCCCGATACCGGTGGTGGCATCATCAGTGGGATCCACCGGTATCTTTCCCAGACATCCTTGTACTTTCCACAAACTCGGACCTCTATTTAAGTCCAGTTTTGCCGGAAAGCGGTAGTAAGATGTTGGTTTCACAACATGCCCCCCTAAGGCATTTGCTTTCCGGCTTTAATTGTCGGACAGTCCAAACCGTTAAAAAGCACAGACCTGAAAAGGAAGTGGACGGACATCCTAGATGGTCTTTCTAAAGTAGGGTACCGGCTTTAGCACAAATCCACGACTCGACGGCCTTCTGTCTCGTCGTACCGGCTCGGGCGCCATGTCATAGTAATGCCCCTGATGTTAAGGGCATATAACTAACGATCTATTTTTGACCACCATTATAAATGTACGGATGTTTCGTCCCGATACCGGTGGTGGACTCAGCAGTGGGATCTACCGGTATCTTTCCCAGACATCCCTGTACTTTCCACAAACTTAAACCTCTATTTAAGTCCAGTTTTGCCGGAAAGCGGTGGTAAGATGTTGGTTCCACAACAAGTTCTAGAACATTCTATTTGGAAATTAAAAGAAATAGCGAAAAACTGACTTCATTATTGGATTTGTATTACAGAAAGAACTTTGGAGAAGTGGGTGTTGAAGAATATTCTAGAAGTTTTTTGGTAAATACTAGATAGCAAACAGCCGATATGGAACAAATAAATAAAACATCGGCTGATTTTATGGAACGCATAGAACAACGTCGCCTTCAAGACAAACAAAGAAAAGAAGAACATCGTCAGAAAGAAGAACAACGTGATCTAAAAGAAAAATAAGAACAAGAACTTTGTCAAAAAGAAAAACAGGAAGAAGAAGAACGTCGCCTTAAAGACAAAGAACAAGACAAGGAACGTCGTGTTAAAAATGAAAATAAACTTTGGGAATGGATGCAAGAGGTCATAATATAAGGGACAGCAAAAATTCGATCAAATTGTACACGGGCAAATGCAAAAGTTTAAGAAAGAGATAGGCCAAGTGCGAAAGGACATAGGAAAGGTATGCAACAAGATATAGAAGTGCGACAAGACGTATAAAGTTCCATGTATTCTAAGCTACTTTATTCAATTCATTTAAATTGGTATTCTTTTTTCTGCTTTTGAGGTTATCGCAAAAGTTTCCTATGGATGGCCAATTAATTACTAATTTTCTATCAATCTTATTTACTACCAAATTCAGAACTTCCTATTATTTAGTATAAATTCAAAGTTACATAAATATTTCTGTTTATTTATAAACATAGTCCCATTTTTTAAAGAATATTTTTATAGCTATTTGCCATATTTGATCGATAATTTTATCTTTGATAACAACGAAAATACACTAAATAAAGAACGATTTGGAATTGACGTGATTTTATTTATAAATACAATAATTTTTTCATAAATGTTGATGGGACTAAAAATAAAATCTACCCAATTTTTTTCGACTACAGTCCATTCTTTCAGGGGCTATTGGACTACGCGATATTCAGAACTCTTGTCTAAAATGTGGAAGTGGAAGATATTTAGAGTGCGCTAATTACACCGTCCTGAATCAGAATCCTAAATCAGTTGGTGAATGATAGTTGAGCATGCTAAAGCTCGGATATTAAAGCGCCTTTTAAGCTTGTTTAAATAGGTCTTGCTCTAGTCGTGGTGGCTGGTTGTATGAAAATTAAAAAAAAAAGATAAAGGAAGTGCTGGGTGAACAGCACCGTAATCCATCGTATTTATATATTTTTATTCAAATAATTATAATCTGTAAAATTGTCATTCTATAGATATCGAGAACATTTAATAAAATTTCCTATTCTTTTCGCGAGTCAACAGCCACCAATATATATATATATATATATATATATATATATATATATATATATATATATATATATATATATATATATATATATATGGTTTGGTTATTCCGGGTTTCAATCTGTTCGTTCAAAAAATTGTTTTCACGACGTTTCGTCTAAATCTGAGAACTGATGTTGGCCTCTGATGAATGTCGAGTTTTGTTTAGCTGGCTCGCTTTCTGATTGGACGAGTGGTTTCGCAGGCTTCTCCCCTCTGCCGAACATTTGGTTCTTGTATGCTGGTCTCTTGTGTATTTGTTGATCTTTGTTTCTTGTTTCTTTATTAATGTTTTCCATATTGTTAGAATGTATATAGCATCGTCTCGTTTATCTAGCTGTCCCGCCGTTTCGATTTCTAGGGCCTCGCTTATGACGCGTACCTTGTAGTGCTGTACTGGTGCTATTTCTTTTGCCTTTTCAAAGTCGATGGTATGTCTGGTGGTTTGGTGATGTTGAAATAGAGCTGAGGTTGTTTGTTTGTTTTTGAGGCTATTTCTGTGTTCTTGAATTCTTGCTGATATGCGCCTGTTTGTCCTATATATGTTTGCTGACAATCTGCACATGGAATGCTATAAACGCCATGATTTTTAAGGTTGATCTTATCTATGGGATTTCCCAGGATGTTGGCTATTGTTTTTTGTGTTTTAAATATGGGCTGTATATCGTGTTTTCTTAAAATTCTTCCGATTATGTCCTTTATTCCTTTTATGTATGGGATCATGGCTGTATTTCTTGTTTGATCTTGGTCTTTGGTTTTTGTTGTGATTTTCTCTTGTCTTTTTATGGCTTTCTTTATGTCTGATTGTGAGAAACCATTCCGTTCTAGAGCTGTTGAAATGTGTCTTATTTGGTCTTGTTTTACTTTTAGACACAAACTACGTTTTCAAAAATGGTTATTTTATGAAGTTACCTTGTACAGAGACAAAAACAAATAAACTTTGCATCACATGTGACCAAATTTTAATAGCCCTATTTGGAATTTGTAGAAAAATACACATTTAATATGGCGCTACTTTAAACAAAATATGTCTGAAATGAATCATTGTCAAAACTGCATTGAGTCTTATATTGCAACCGTGGTGCAGTTTATAAAAATTGGGCAAAAAATCTAAATTATCTTATGCAGCTGAAATTTTGCATTTGGACTAAAAATTGCATTTGGAAAAACTTTTTCTAATAATTACTTTGAGATATAACCCCACTTTTGAGTTTTTTTTGGAAAAAAATTAAAATTTGGTAGATAATGCCAATCATGTGATTACTATTTTTTGGTTAATTTTATCTCGACCAAAGCAGAAATTGTTGTTAAAGTCAAATTTCGAAGTATTCTGACAAGTATGGTTTGAAAATTAACTAAAAATAAAAAAAATACTTCAGTCAACAACATTATTGACATACGTCATCTAGCGGGTGTTATATGTACCACTCAATAGAAAAGATGTATTAATATTGTGTCAATTAATGAATATGCTCTATTTACTATTAAACATTTGATAACCTTAATTTGGGTCTAAAGTTTACGACTGTTGCCGAGCACTGTGGTTCCATTATTTGCCATAATTCATTTGAATATTTTGACCTTTCGTTAAAGGCCTTACAATTTAGGCTCAATAACAACGATTTTTGAAAACTAAAGTCCAAGACAGTTCATTTGAGCCCCGATAGACCTGTAGTCATATTTTCGCAAAGAATTAAAGTCACGTGGTTTCGGCAGCCATATTATATATACTTCTAAAGCAATAATTACAAATGTAACAAAATGGGTGGAATCTTCATTAGTTTACATTAAAAATTTCATATAAAAAAAGTTATCACCCGGAGGCTTGAACGTTCTCAAGTGAAGCAAACACCTTATCGACTCGACCGCCCTTATTATCATCTAATTTATATTTAAAACTTGTATATAAGCTCAGTGGTTTGTGTTTAATAGATTGGTTTGGTGATTTTATTGGTGTTGTTAATTCATATTATTCATAATTATTGCATTTCCGATTGTTTAATTGTTCATATTAGGACAATCAGTGTTTTGCCTGCACTGTACGCCGATGGGAAGAGAGCTTAATACTGCGCATGTGGGACTGAAGAGAGATGGAGAAAAATCTTCTATCTTCTCTCTTTTTAGCGGCATAACGCTTCCACTTATATGCGGCCCAAGTTTCCCGTACTCTATCTATAGTACCTCTATGGTCCCTCGCCATCCATCGACTAATTATCCTAAATGCTATTAGACTACATTAAATCATTTCCTAATTAGTATCATAACTGATTACGGGAGATCGATATCTGCCGACTTATTTCCCTAAATGCTGAATTCAGTGTTTAACTTATTTAGGATGCTTAATAAAGTCACCAAACCAAGTTTTAAGTAAGTTTTTGGAACATAAATATGAAATTTAGATAACTAATTTGAAAATAAGACTTTTCGACATCGAGTAGTGTGATTCAATAAAATGTGATGAAATAGAAAATGAATTATAGTGTGATAATAAATGTGATGTGATAACGACAAAATGGAATTCGCAACATTGAAAAAACGGCCCAAAGCCAAAGTGTCTAATAGGATAAAGGCTGGAAGTTACTATACATGGGCAGGAGACATTTCTGTTAATTGGGTATGTAATATATATCACTTACTTTTTTTTCGGATGATTATTGCGCTGCTAGGAAGCGCCGCTGCTTTAAATTAGCTGATATCTCTAGTGGGTAAAAATCAAAGTTTTAAACTCTGGTCGGATACTTTTGGGACACACCTTGTATACAGTGTGACCAGTAAAGCCCGCATCATAAAGGATTTATATATATATATATATATATATATATATATATATATATATATATATATATATATTTATTTATTTATTTATTTATTTATTTATTTATTTATTTATTTATTTATTTATTTATTTATTTATTTATTTATTTATTTATTTATTTATTTATTTATTTATTTATTTATTTATTTATTTTATGTCAGATATTCTCATGGGTGTGATGTGTAATCGTCCTGAGTCCCTCTAAGGACTGTAAGGCAGATGACGTCTCGGTGAAATCTCATTCACCATTTTCAAAGCTCACTGTGTGGCGTCTACGAGTGAACTGACACCTGTGACTCGGGTGCGTGTGTACGTCGAACGCGTTCGTTTTCCGAATGGTTCTGGCCAATCAAGTTGCGAGACCTGCTGCGCGTCATCGGCCCTGTTGCCACTGTTTGGGGTTGCGTTGCCGAGTTGTAATCTGTTTTGTTACTAAGTGGTACTGGTTGATGTTTTATAAGCAGATTTTTCCAAGTATTAGGCACTCGCTGGCTATCATCTCTGCTATTTAAGTTGTTGGCCCTCTTTGCAATTTCAATAGCTTCCCTTATAACTCTTGTGAACAGGTTTTCATATCTCGATAGCATTTTTGTTCCTGAGAAATTTATCTTATCTTCTGTGTTTAACCAGTGTTGGAATGAAAATATAGCAAGGCGTGTCGCTTTCAACAGCTCCTAAATGAATAAGTAACATAAAATATCCGAAGGAAATGATACTTTGAATTGTATTATGAGTGTTTTTAGAAACTAAAGTTTGACAACAGCGTATACATTTTTTATTGTCAATTTTTTTTACTCCAAGTTTAACTTTCAAGGTTGTTTCTCACATACTAAATAATCATGTTTCAAAGTTTCATGGTTTCCAAGCCAAAATGTATAACCATTGAACATCGTTATGTTTTTTTGATAATAAAAGTTTTAATCTGTTACTCATCTTCAACGCAAATATTTCGTATGCAAAATTGCGCCGAGTTGGTTCCAGGAGAGAAGGCCCTCAAATTACTGTTACAGTGTACAGATAAAATTGCTATCAGTTTTGTAGTGTGTGGGTTCTTGTAGATAAAATTTTCCAAATAATTTTTCCAGACATTGTTGACAACGTAATTTTCAAAAATAATCTACCCGTAATAAATTAGTTTAATTAATATATTTGTGTATGCTTGCCATTGATAACAAAGATAATAATATTAACTATATACTTATTTATAATCTTTTAGATAAATCATGAGTGATGACGATTATCTTTTCGTCGAAAGATTCTTAAAAAATGTAGTATAGTAGGTTAGTAGTTAAAAGTATTTTTTGTGTTTAGAAATAAGTTGTATAAGTATTTAAAAGCGAAACCGCGGACACACGCATAGTTCTGTTTCCGTATGTCGCAGCCTTTATGCGACCGTTTATCGATGAAACTATTAAACTTATGATCCTAAAATTTGGCACACGAGTCGATAACCTTGACCCGCACCTAAGCCTCGTAAACAAATGTTTGATATTTAATTGTTTATTAATAAGAATGAGATATACAGTTATTGACCAGCTTAGCGGATTTTCTTAAGAGGGAGATTAAATTGATGAACTTTAATTACAAAATAAATAAATAATCCCAAAATTTAGCTCGAGGGCTTATTCAAATATTTCGTATTACTAAATATACAACAGATTAAGCTCGAAATGCAGAATTATATTATTATTTGATTTTCATTATCTTACGAATGTATATAAAGTTAGTAAATTCTATTCTTTTTACCGCAATACACCTCCCTGTATCTAAACCACATTGTTATATATATATATATATATATATATATATATATATATATATATATATATATATAGCATTGATGAATTCTCCTGCGCCTCATGAATAGTAATTATATTAAGTGGCAACATTAAATCCTTAAATTAATAATATTAATTAATAAGGTTATTACCCATACTTTCACATTACCCTGTAAGTACGATGAAGACATACATGTCCGCCACCTATTTTTAACTCGTTACTCCTTTTCTTACTATCACCCACAGAATATATAATAGATCTATCTTTATTGGACACTACCTATCCATATTTTAACTTTCATCTCCTCTTTCTTCTTTGCATACCACGTGTATAAGTTTATCTTTGTCACACTGGTTCATTGGCTTAGAACACGCATGTCGACATTTGCATAAAATTAATAAATATTAAAAAGGAATAAATGTAAACAACTAAATTCGTCAACTTGTGAAATATCGATCACTTCCATTTTGTTAAGCAAAAATGTAACTTATAATTATTAACTATTATTTTTCAATTTTCTATTGAGTAATGTTTGTTTCTTGTTTTTAACTTTAAACCCACATTGGTGAATTTACTCTAAAATATAATTAGTGTAATTTAATATTAATTAACGTATTAATTGTAGATTGCCCTGATGAAGAGTATAGTAAATACTCGAAAACTTGACTAACAAAAAAGGGTTTTCTTCAAACCGTAGCCATAAAAGACTGCAACCCCACAAACTTATATATATATATATATATATATATATATATATATATATATATATATATATATATATACAGGGTGTTCGGTACGTACCTCCAAGAATGGACTTGGAGCCACGTCGGGCCTAATTTTTGTCAGTTGTCATTTTACAGAGCTGAAAACTGATTTTTTAAATACTTTGGTCATTCCTCTTCAAAAAAGGTTCTCCTTATTTATTTTGATAAAATTGGCGGTTTTCGAGATATATCTAAAATAAATAATGCTAAACACAAACAGGTAAAAATATAATATGCTGATGTGCTCTAATTTATGGTTAAACGCTGTCTCACTTTTCGAATGCTGTGCAATAGCACTAGAAGAACTAGTTTATTCAACACCAGTAAATACTAAACAAGAACTACTAGTGAGAATATCACTAGTAGTTCTTGTTTAGTATTTACTGGTGTTGAATAAACTAGTTCTTTGAGATGTCCTCAGAAGTAAAAGTCTAAGGGATTTAGATCTGGAGATCTTGCTGGCCATAAAACGGGCCTACCTTGACCTATCCATCGAGGGCCAAAAACGTTAGTCTATACTGCTAAAATGAGGTGGAGCACCATCATGCATGTACCACATTTGCATTCTTCTATCAAGATGTACGTCTTTCAATAACTTATTTAAATTTTGCTGCAAAAATTGTAAATAAATCTCACCATTCAGTCTTCCTTCCCAAGCAAATGGGCCTATAAGGTTATTTCCGATGATACCATCCCACACATTTAAAATAAACCTTTGTTGGTGTTTGTTTTGAATTATAGAGTGCGGGTTTTCATCAGCCTAAAAATGTAAATTGTGTGAATTTTTATACCATCTCTTGTAAAACCGGTAAACAAAATAAAGTTAGAAAAATTTAGATTTAGGTTATATTACTGTATAAACCATTTGGAGTATTGAAGTCTTGCGGGATAATCATCCTGAGACAAAGCATGTATTTTTTCAGCTTGGTACGGGTGAAGTAATAGTTGTTGTGTCGCGAGCTATCTTATACTGTTTGAAGGGTTGTCAGCAATATCTTGCAAAATTTGTTCCTCTGCGTGAGGGTCTCGTGCTTTCCTGAGAGGGTCCTCGCCGCCACATCGCGGCAAGAATGACCCTGAATAAAACGTAAAAAATTAATTCGCTAACTCTAACAATTATTTTCTATTTACCTGTTTTCCTTGGGCTTCGATCAACTTTGAAAGGTTTTTGGGACTTGGCAATGTTCGAGCTGGAAATCTTTCAGCATAAAATCTTATTGCCTTCGAAGAATTTGACAGCTCTTCACCATAAATTAAATGCATGTCAGCAGACCCTGCGTAAGCATATTCTTCCATTTTTTAAAATTATTTTTACTTGAAGGCGGTTTTGACAAGTTCCGTCGATAGTAATTCATTATATAATAACAACCTGATTTTTACCTGTTTAGTGTATTTAGCATTAGTAACTTTTAAGTTTTTTGCATAAAAACCGATTTATCTCTAAAATCGCCAGTTTTATCGAAACAAATTAAGATGTCCTTTTTGAAGAGGAATGACCAAAGTATCTAAAAGTCCGCTTTCAGCTCTGTAAAATGACACCCAGGCCCAACGAGGGTGGCTGCAAGTTCGTCCCTGACTTCTCTGATGATCTGAAATATCTGCTATAGTATTAGACCGTCAGCTATCCATAAGGTGAAATGGACTTTTTTTTGTCTGCCTTTTGGAGGGCTAAAAGACCTAAGTGAGTTCATGAAAAGAGTCCATGGGGTCATCCTTGCAGCTCCTTCGAAAATTTGGACAAACAATTTTTATTGGCAAAAAAAATCTGTTTTTCTATGATCTCAAATTGTCTGCCATTAAAGAGGAAGGGTAGTTAACCAAATTGAATTCACATAAAAAATGGCAGACTAGTTGCAATGGTCGAAGGAGTGGAAACGTAGGGGTGAATTTACAAAAAAAATAATGAAAAAAATCCTGATATATTTTCGTCTGCCAATGAACAATAAGAAAGATAGAAATGATAGAGTAACAAATTGTGTGTAAAAAAATGGCAGATGGTTTGCCCATAACGAAGCCTTTTTTCGTGTGGAAAATTATGAGAAAATTTGAATCAAGTTTCCACGATCATAATCTACATAAAGCTAAGATTCACGTATTACCCTTATTATAAAATATTCATATCGACATTGGCAAACAAGTACAGCGCGTCGTAAATTTATAAATAAATAAAAAAGTTGTTGAAAAAAAGTGAAAATTTCCCTGATTTATTTTTGTCTGCCATTTTGTATTTCGATTAAAGGTATCATAAAATATTCATACTTACATTGGCAGACAAGTAAAGCGCTTCACAAATGCATCAACAGTTGCAAATGATCTCTCATATACCAGATACACTTGTGTAATATAACATAAAAAATTTTAGGTTATATAATTAGTGTTATGTTTTCATTTCATATGTTTGAGTGTATGATTTTTATTTTAAATACTCAAAATTCTTAGGCAATCTTTTTCTACAAAAAAGGCAACTTTGCGTCCACGTGACTTCCTACGGATAGCATTTCGTCATAATTTAGACATCAAAGTATTAGTAAGTAAATACATTTCTCATTAATCTGGCTTACTTTTATGTGCAATTTTTTTATGTTTGCAATGTTACATTATATTATAAAATATAACATTTTTGCTAGAAAAAATTGGCAGTTGTATGAAATATCAACGTCACTGACACGTTTTGTACAACGGACATAGCGCTTTATTGGAACTGAAGTTTCATACGTTGAAATACACGAACTAATTTCAATAAGATTTCATTGTAATTATCGTATAGCAATAATTGTTATAACATAAAAATGACTGACTGACTGACTGACTCCGTAGCACTACAACCCAGGGTGGGTCTTGGCTGCCTCGACTATCTGCCTCCACCTGGAACCGTCTTGTGTCAGCTCCCTCCATTCTTGCTGGTCAACTTCAAGGATAGCTAGATCCTTGTGGATGTTATCTCTCCATCTAAGCCTAGGTCTTCCCAGTGGTGCTTCCTCCCATACTCGTTTTATTAGTCGATCGTTATGACTCCTTTGTATATAACCTGCCCATCGTAGTCTTCTGGACTTTATTTCTTGAATGATGTCAGGGCTTTGATATATTTGCGCAAGCTCTATGTTGCTTCTCATTCTGTGACGGCCTGTTTCAAGGGCTCGGTATGGGCCATATATTATGCGCAGGATTTTTCTCTCAAACGTTCTTAACAGCTCCGTATCCTGGACTGTCAGGGTCCATGTTTCACTGGCGTAGATTGCTACTGGTCGTATTATTGTTCGATAAATTTCGGTTTTTGCCTTTCTAGTGATAAATTTTGACTTCAGCAAGGTTTGTATCGCAAATGTATATTTATTTGCTTGTGTGGTGCGCTGTTTAACCTCTTCCTGCATATTATTGTTTGCCGTTATCACTGCGCCCAGGTACTTGAAAACTCGCACATGCTCAAAATTATAGTCATCCATGGTGACGTTCTGCCTGATTCTGTCTCGGGTGGGGTTGCGGGAGACGTGCAGGTATTTGGTCTTTCCTTCATTTATTCGGAGCCCTATTCTCTGAGCTTCTTTTTGAAGTTTTCCTTCACACTGACTGTGCTTTCTCCTATAAAAATGGTTAATAAAATATATGGTTGTCGTTATTTTTGCGATATTTTCAACGTGTTTAAAATTCTTCGATTTTAAATGAATTAAATGTTATTTTATTCATGATAAAAAAAAATATAAATTTAAGCTGTTATAATCTCATCAAAGTTAAACTAGAGAAAAACAAAACAGAAATTTTTTTTGTGTGTAAGACGAAAAGTGACACTTTCTCTTCAGCAATTTTTTTAAACAAATTTCAAAGCCACAAAAATTGAGATTTGTACGGAATTACATATCTACATCTGTCTGTGTAACTTTTTAGCCACATTTATCGTCAAAAATGTTTATTTTTAACCAAAATACAAAATGGCAGACCAAAAAAAAATAGGGAAATTTATTCATAAATATGAAACCTGCATGTTATAACATATGTTTTCAAGTATTAACTATTTTATTTATTTATAAATTTGCGAATCTTTGTATTTGTCTGCCAATATCGGTATGGATATTTTATGATACCTCTAATCGAAATACAAAATAGCAGACAAAAATAAATCAGGGGAAATATAAGAAATTTTTTGTCGACTTTTCCTTTGTCTGCCACAATTTTCTCAACTTGCAATTTGTCTGTCAAATTCATAGCCCTCATAAATTAGTATTATCTTCAGGTAGCCACATCGGCAGACAAATTCTCATCGAGAACATTTGGTCGAAATTTTCCCATAATTTTCCACCGAAAAAAAGATTTCGTAATGGGCAAACCATCTGCCATTTTTTTACACACAATTTGTTACTCTATGTTTCATATTGTTAATTGGCAGACGAAAATAAATCAGGATTTTTTTTTTGATTTTTTTTGTAAATTCATCCCTGCGTTTCCACCTCTTCGACCATTGCAACTTGTCTGCAAATGAAAATTGTTTTTCCAAATTTTCGAAGGGACTGCCTTGGATCTTTTAGTCCTCCAAGGGGCAGACAAAAAAAATTAGTCCATTTTACCTTATGGACAGCTGACGGTCTATATGGTTTAATGATTCTTTATGGCCTCTAAAAAATATTAAACCTTCATTAAATTACAAAAGTCCGTTCAAAACTATGACAAAGTAGGGTAATTTTGACCCACCCTGTATTCTCCCGAGAAATTAGGAGGTACTTACCGGACACTCTGTATATATATTATATTTTCTTGATTCTTGAACCATAGATTATATCATTTTTTCTTTATTTTGTCTTTTCTTGGGTTTAGGTTCTTTATTTAAAAAAAATGCAAAATAATTGACGTTTCGCCCCTTATTTAAAGCATTTTCAAAATTTTTTCCTTCCTAAAAATATTTTTATATAATTAAACATTCACATAAGAAACATATCTACAATTTTAAAAAACAAACAAGACACTTTAAAATAGTATTTAAATTTTTAAAAAATATTTAATTTTACCTTGACATTTTGTTACTCTATTACTAATTAAATTCAATCTTTACATCGTTTATTGAGGATACGTGGATGCGAGAGTGTTTTATTTTTTGTAAAACTCCTCTCATGAATAAATCAAATGTCATATATTCGATACCTTGCACAAATTTTCCCAAAAAATATATAGGCATGACAAGCCAATTACTGAAGAACAGATTAAATGGTCATAAATATACGAAAAACGCCTCAACAGCGTTAAACAAACACACACAGGACGAAAACATACTTTTGATTATAACAGTACCATAATAAAAAATAAAGATATGAATTACCAAAAATTACAGATAAAGGAAATGATTGAAATTAAAAAAGATAAAAACACTGTTAACGACAGAACAGATATGGGAAATTTGAGCCACATTTACACAAGCCTAATTTAAACAAAAATATTCAGTATTCGATCCTGTCAAATAAGAATCAAAAATTGAATATCCTTTTAAACATAAAAGTAAACGTATACCTTATTTTGTTTTTTTTGTGTATTGTAAAATATAAAAAATATACAAAAAATAAAACATACTCCTCAGTAGACGATGTAAAGATTGAATTTCATTAGTAATAGAGTAACAAAATGTCAAGGTGTGTACCGGTAAAATTAAATATTTTTTAAAAAATGTAAATACTATTTTAAAGTGTCTTGTTTGTTTTGTAAAATTGTAGATATGTTACTTATGTGAATGTTTTAATTATATAAAAATATTTTTAGGAAGGAAAAAATTTTGAAAATGCCATAAATAAAGAGCGAAACGTCAATTCTTTAGCATTTTTTTAAATAAAGAACCTAAACCCAAGAAAAGACAAAATAAAGAAAAATGATATAATCTATAGTTCAGAAATCAAGAAAATATAATATATATATTCTTGATGAATGCATATTTTTGATTTTAAAGCTATCTACACCTAATTTACATCATATTTTATAGAATTTCTTTTAATTAAAGTTATCTATGCGCATATATTATCATAGAACATTTTATAAATCGCATGCAAGAATGTGTATTTGTACCTGTTATTGTAGATATGTCTTTTTGCATTAAAAAATGCCGATACACGCGGTTGTGATGGCTGGGGACCGTTATTCGATCTTCTATTTAAACAGCCTTGTAAGAATTCCTGGTTGGCTATTCATTTATCATTATCATGCAAATCGTTATACCGGATGCTGATAACTTTAGATCGTTCGTTTATACCCTTTTACCTCAGGACGGATGGTAATGATTCAGATATTTGAATTCAAGATTTCGACGGATCTTGATGTTTTATGACCGCAGTATTTAAGAACTTTCTTTTACGGAGGATGTTTGCAAATTTGTTGTGATAGTACGAAACCCTCAGTGTGCTAGTCATGCTGATACTCGACTAGTTTTCATCGTGAATTCTCCTCATAATAAAATTTATTTTTTACTTCAATAATAAGTCTATAAGTCATTTTTCGGTCCTAGATTTAATACTGAATAGTATTTTTGCGAAGTAGTAGGTATCTGTTGGACTTCCATTGTCTTTATTTTTGTTGAATATCACGACGTTTCGGCTAGTAGTTATCTGTAGCCCTTTTCAAGTGAAACTAAATAAATCCCTTAGCTACATGACTATACTAAAAGTAAATGCAGTAGAGTATGACTGAGATGGGTGCAGTCATGCCTGCTATGGCAAAATCCCATTTTTATGGTGCATTTAGTTTTAGTTTACAATTATTAAGAAGTGGTTTCCACACTTCTCTTATATCTAAAGATGGTTTACTAAAACAACTCAGGTTCTGATGTATAACCGCGGCTTCTTTGAATTTCCGTTTTCTCCAATGTTGTTCTCGGTGTAGTATTTTAGCTTCGGACCATTTTATGTGGTGTCCATGAGTCCAGGCATGATTGGCGGCACCAGATTTTTCTGTTTCTCCTCGAAATGTGCATTTTTGGTGTTCTTTGATCCTTGTATCGAGAGGTCTCTTTGTTTCGTCAATATAGGAACTGCCACATTCACATGGTATCTGATATACACAGTTCTTCATGTCTCTTTGAGTTGTTGGTTTGACCCTAGTGAGCCGACTTCTCAGAGAGTTATTTGAATTGAAAACAACGTTGATTTTATATCGTTTTCCTATCCTTCTAACTTTTTCTGAAATGCCTTTAACATAGGGGATGTTCATTACTGGTTTTCGTTCTTCATTCGTTGTTGATATTGTCCTATTTCTGCGTTGTTCAAGAAATTTATCCACTAGATATACTGGGTATCCGTTGGCTGTCAGATCATTTTTAATATAATCTATTTCTTTCATCAAGTTCTCGTTGGAGTTGCAGAAAGTTAAGGCTCTATCTACGAGATTTCTTATAATTCCTTGTTTGGTGCTGTTGGAGTAATCAGATGAATAATTAAGGTATTGTCCTGTGTGCATGGCTTTTCTGTAAACCGAAGTTCGAATTTGTCTGCCATTTCTTTCAACCAAGACATCTAAGAATGGTAATTTATTTTCTACTTCTTTCTCCATGGTGAGTTTAATAGTTGGGCTGATATTGTTGAGATGAAAAAGGAAGTTTTGAAGTTCTTCGTCGTTTCCACTCCAAATAATAAAAGTATCGTCTACGTATCTGAGCCATAACTTTGGTTTCTTAGTTGTGGATTCAATTGCAAACGTCTCGAACCATTTCATGAAAATATTTGCGACCACCGGTGAGAGTGAAGATCCCAACGGTAGTCCATCATCCTGGATGTAGAATTTTTCCTTTTCTTGAAAATAGGAATTAGTCAAACAACTTTCCAACAAGTCCATAATGGCATGCGGTGGTAAAGATGTTCTTTCTGCTAAGGTCTGGTCTTCTTCAAGTTTATTTCTTATGATTTTTAGTGAGTCCTTGACTGGAACGTTGGTGTATAGGCTTTCCACGTCGAAGCTAATAAAATGGTCTTCTGGTTGTACTTCTATTTCACGTATAATTTCTACGAAATGTTGCGAGTTCTTAACCCAGGTCGATGTATTTCCTTGTAATGGTCTCAGGATTGGAAGAAGAAATTTGGCAAGTTCAGAAGTCGGAGAGTTCCGGGAACTCGTGATAGGTCGTAAGGGCATGTCTTGCTTATGTATTTTCGGGAGTCCATAAAGATGTGGAGTTTTGCTATGGTGTGGCGTCAACTGAGTCCGGATCCTCTCAGGAATAAACCGTTCATGTTTCTTAAGAACGCGCAGTTAAGGACTCACTAAAAATCATAAGAAAGAAACTTGAAGAAAACCAGACCTTAGCAGAAAGAACACCTTTACCACCGCACGCCATTATGGACTTGTTGTGATATTCAACAAAAATAAAGACAATGGAAATCCAACAGATACCTACTACTTCGCAAGAAACATCATTGTATATGACCTTCAAACAAACACTGAATAGTATATTGTAATATACTTTACAAGATTTCTTTTTCAATTCACTGTTATAACTTATTTTCTACGAACATAAATTAAAATTAGAATTAAAAATAAACATTACTCCGGACCTGAACGGATTTCGGTTTAACATTACAGCTGTGATTGAAAGGTTTTCCTTGTTTTTCGACATTTTTTTGTCTGATTTTCAGCTTTTTGAATTATGTAAGGTAATAGAGAGAAAATAATATGATAACCATCAAAAGAAGCAAAATTTATTTTACAATAGAAATAGAAATTTAATAAAATAATTCGAAGCATTCCAAGTGGCAGACATAAATAGATTTACAAGTAACGTTACACTATACACGTGTTTCTTTGGGATTTACTATTTATTTATATTGCTTGAACAACGTTTCATGTTACACAGTGCGAGAAAATGCCGCATTCGCACATCTGAGAAGGAACATTTTAATACCAGCAATACAATGGCACAATAGACGCTTGGAAAAAGTCCTCATGGTGTAAATCAGTTAAAATATGTAAGAAAGCGAATTCCGGTGTTTTTGTGGGAAATAGGACGTCATTGTCTATACGAAAAGCGACGATTTCTGAAATAATATTTGTGGCCTGCACGATATCCTGATTTAACTTCTCGTGATTTTTTATTAGAAATAACAGTATATAAAAAAGAATAACAATAACAAGAAAAATTATGTAACTGCTTTTATTTACTTTAAAAAGCAATATATATTTATTAGTTTTGGAAATTGTTTAATTATATGACAATGTGCTTCAGTTAAGCATTTTTTTTTTCAAAATTTCTTGTCCGGAAATAAATGGGATTTTTGAATTTTAACCGCTCGCATGTGTAGAATTGATTGTCATTTTATTAAGTTGGTTCACCTGTAAATGATAAGCATTTGAAATTTCATGAAACAACACATTACTAAACAAACTACAGTTGTTTTGTTTGCACTCTGTGTCTTTATTTTTCCCATGCCAAAATCAATTATACAGGGTGTTCGGTAAGTCCCTCCTAATTTCTCGGGAGCATACAGGGGAGGTCAACTTGTAGGGATAATTGAGTTGGTTGTGTATGTAACAAAGAGGGTTGGCTTACCTTTTCAAAAATGTTCTCTGGTATGTCTATTGAGTGCTATATGAGAATTTATTGATAATCCAAAGTGGATATGAATTCTGTAAGAAAATTATTTTCAGCAGTTGTAAGTGGTCATTTGTAAAGTCTGGATGGGTAAGTTTAATTGTCCTCCTTTTCATTCCTAACATGAGGTTGGTTTTCATTTTTGAAGGGTGGTAAGATTGAACGTTTATGAATCTTTTCGAGCACATGGGCTTCCTGTACTAACTGGTTGTTAGAAGATGCTGCGTCTTACCAATATGTCCAGGAATGGTATACTGTGTGATAAACCTTCCTTTTCGACCGTGAATTGAAGATGAAAACTGTATGAGTTTCACATTTCCAAGGTTTCATCTATTCTGTGTGTATAGAAAAAAAATACCTAAAATGCCCCTTAACGGAGATACAGAACCCTAAAGGGGTACCCACCGATTTCGACTTGTATGATTTGACTTTAATATTTTATAGAGGCCTTAAGGACTCATTAAACCATACTACAGTAGATATTTTAGATCATCAGAAAAGTCAGAAACGGACTTGCAGCCACACTTGTAAGGCCTAATTTTTGACAGGTGTCATTTTACAGAGCTGAAAACTCATTTTTTAAATACTTTAGAGTCATTCCTCTTTAAAAAAAGTGCTCTTAAATTATTTCGATAAAACTGACGGTTTTCGAGATAAATCGGTTTTTATGCGAAAAATTCAAGAATTTTGAATTGCTATGGACGGAACTTGGCAAACCCGCTTTCAAGTAAAAATAATTTAAAAAAATGGAAGTATATTCTTACGCAGAGTATGCTGATATGCATTTAATTTATGGTGAAGCGCTGTCAAATTCTTCAAAGGCAAGAAGACTTTATGTTTAGAGATGTCAAGCTTGAACATTGCCAAGTCCCAAAAACTTTCAAAGGGTTGATTGAAGCCTAAGGGAAATAGGTAAAAGATGATAAGAAAATAATTACTAGCGATAACGAATTAATTTTTTACATGTTGTATTTAGGTTAGTTTGCCGCAACATGGCGGTAAGGGCCCTCCTAGGAGGGCACGAGACCCTCACGTAGACTAACAAATTTTGCAAGATATTCTGACAACCATCTAAACAGCATAAGAAAGCTCGCGGCATAAAATACCGATGGGGCCGGTTTTACAAAATATGACATAATATACTCACACAATTTACATTTTTAGGCTGCTGAAAACCTGCACGAAATGATTTAAAATAAACACGAACAAAGGTTTATTGTAAATTTGTGGGCTGGCATCACCGGAAATAACCTTATAGGTTCATTTGTTTTGGAAGGAAATCTCAGTGGTGAGATTTATTGACAATTTTTGTAGCAAAATTTAAATAATTTATTGGAAGCCGTACTTCTTGATAGGAGAATGCAAATGTGGTACATGCATGATAGTGCTTCACCTCATTTTAACCGCATAGTACGTCATCACCTAACTAACGTGTTTGGCCCTTGATGGAAAAGTAACGGTGGGACTGTTTTATCGCCTTCAAGGTCTCCAAACCTAAATTCCTTAGACTTTTACTTCTGGCGACATCTAATCAATACCAGTAAATGCTAGAGAAGAACTACTAGCGAGAATAGCACAGCATTCTAACGTCCGTAATAATGCTGGAATATTACTTGCATGCAGCGGGAAAATATTCGAAGAATAAGAAAATGTATTGAACATTTGCCAAAATAACATTTAAACGTTTCTACTATTTTTCCATTTTAATAACATTGTTAATTAATTGAGCCGCCATCAGCTCTTTGAAAGGTTTCTGGACTTGACAATCTTCAAGCTGGAAATCTTTCAGCATAATATATTCTTGCCTTCGAAGAATGAGACAGCGCTTTCTCCTAAATTAAAGCACATCAGCCACGGATTTCCTAAAATAAAATGGATGACAGATTGTACTGGAGATGTCAAACGAAAAATGTCTGAAGTATGCTCGGCGCCATATTGGGGAAAGTGACTTTTTGGCACGTCAAATTAACCGTCAAAAGTCAAAAAAATAGTATCATTGTTGTTATTGTTATGAAGTTATTGATTGTCATTAAAATCTTTGTTTTTTTGACTGAATTATATTTATTTTATATTACTTAACAACCAAGTAATAAGTGCCAAGCCATCAGTCAAATATTTAAGTGTAAATATAGACCACAAAATTATCTTAAATTGGAATTTTAGAACTGTTAAATAAAAATGTATACAAACAGCCTAATATACAAAGAAAAAAGCATATCAAGAAAGACAACAACTCATATATACAAAGCAATATACTGACTTTAATTGGAATACATGTCCCCTACATACAGTAATTATAGGGAGCCAGTACTGATAAACCTTGAGACGTTGGAAACCGCAGCTCTATGAAGTATGACTAAAATCCATCATCCTAGTAATCCACTACATAAACCATCCAATCAATTATTGTATGAGTTCACTAAACATCCAGCCTCTCACTGCAAAACTTCCTGTCCTAACAACTAAGTTTGAGAGAAAACCTGAAACTTGACCGGTGATAGAGGAACTGTGTACGACCAGGGGCCGGAACCATAGACCAGTCCGAAGACCCCCCATTAATGATACTATTCAACCTTTAATATACTTTTTTTATTATTTTGTAAAGATTTGTAGGGGCTTGAAAATCAAATGTGCTATAAATAAGGTTTTTATTCTGAACAACCTCGTTCGTTGGCCTGTAGGGTTTAAACTTATATGTCCTAATAAATTAAAATCATAATAATATTTATTTAATTGTAGTGTAGTATAGTGTTTAACACAGCGTAAGGAAGTAAAATGTTGCATTTAACATTATTTGAATATAAAATTTAATGTTACTTATTTAAATAAAAGTTTCAAATATCTTACAAATTGTTATTTCTCAAATTTTTTAAAAGTTGTATTGATGAAAACAATTATGACTGACTTGACTGTTGAAAAGTAAGATACTCGGCTGTTATGGACATATGGACATAAGTGGTTATGTTAAATCCATAATCAAAACTAGCTGTAGGAAAACATTTTTAAACAGCATTCTCATACTGTTGAGATATGAACAGAATTTAGTGTAATAATTTTGTATGTCTATAATCCCCAATTTACTTGAAATTTGCGAGGCATTCAACTTTCTAAGACTATTTTAATTAAAAATTAGAAAATACTGAAAATGACGGGTACCACCTAATTAACATTTCAACTGTATTTTTTTCTAAATAAAACGTTTTGAAGAAACGGTTTGTCAACATGTTCCTTTTTTTTATTGACGAGTTATTTTTAACAACCAAAAATATAATAAATTTTTTTATCTTCTTATTTTTACGACCGACCAATAGTATCGTAGACATCCAGAGATTATAATCAATTGACACGAAAGGTGAGTTTTAAACAATACTGTCATTTTATCTCTTTTCTAATATCCGTTTCGTTCAACTACTTACGTCGATACAAATTCGGAAAGCTATGCGAAATGCTTCTACCCTTGTCAGTTAGAGATAACCGATTATATTTAGCCCGTATAATTTGCTTACAGCGACAGCGTATTCACTGATGTTATAAGTGAACTTTCCCCAATATGTCGAATAGCATGGTCCGGATATTTTCGGTTTATTACACGATCAGTACATTTATTTTACACGTACGTGACATCAGCAAACACTGCGTATTTTATTTTTACTTGTTTGTTTAGCATTAGTAACTTTTGAGTTTTTCGCATCAAAACAGGTTTATCTTAAAAACAGCCAGTTTTATCGAAATAAATTAAGAGTATCTTTTTTTGAAGAGTAATAACTAGAGTATTTAAAAAATCAGTTCTCAGCTCTGTAAAATGACACCTGTCAAAAATTTGGCCCAACCAGTGTGGCTGCAAGTCCGTTCCTGACTTCTCTGATGATCTAAAACATCTACTATAGTATGGTTTAATGAGTCTTTATGGCTTCTATAAGATAATAAAATTTCATTAAATTATACAAGTCGGTTCAAAACTTAGAGCCGATAAGGTAAATCGCTGAAATCCCGAGTAATTAAGAGGTACTTACGGATACACTGTATAAAAATTTGCATTAAGTTTTATGTTTTGAACACAAGTAACTTTATTGAAACGTTGGAAATGTGAAATCTGGAATACAAGAGTTTTTGTGTGATGAAAACGTTAAAGAAAAGCCGCATTTTTTACAGCCATCAACATCAACTGGCGACGATCAGGTTGCTCAGGTTAGCATTAAGTTTTATGTTTTGAACAAAAGTAACTTTACTGAAACGTTGGAAATGTTAAAACCTGACTACAAGAGTTTTTGAGTGGTGAAAACATTGAGAAAAAGCCTCATTTTTTACAGCCATCAACATCAACTGGCGACGATCAGGTTGCTCAGACAGAGGCGATGGTGCTCGAAAATGGTCACTAAAAACTTCGCGTTGCATTGAATAAACCTACTAGTTATTTTAGTTCTACTGTAATAGAAGTTTGAAGCATTTACTCATCTTCAGAACAAAGATACGGGGTGTTTAGAAGTATGTTGAATTGGTGTCAGTAATGGTTGTCACCATAAATTTAAAAAATACTAGATTGAGCGTTCCCAATGCTGGCTGTTCACACTCTGCAAAAGGTGAAGAAGAGTGAAAGCAGTAGTCTCTAGAACGCATTATGTGAACTACTCAATCTGGTATTTTCTAAATCATGTTTCCCACATAAAACTTTTCCGACTTCATTCAAATTTCCAACCGAAAATTTCTTTCACAACTCCAGATAGTTCTTATAGGCCACTCAGTTTAGTACACGCTGTATTTTAGCGTATTTTAGTAATAATAAAACAACTCACACAGCCATATAGCAGAATAATACATGAATATACCTTTTACACGTTATACGTATTGTCATCCAAGCAAATGTTGCCATTTTACCGATGTTCATTTTATGATTAAAACAAGAAACATTTGACAGCTGTCATGTGCGAAGCCTTACAATACTGATACGGCGTAACTTTTCCGGATCGTGACTTAACAATACCATAACTGTAACAACAGAAACTTTCGATATGATACTTCATAATGGGTACATTGTATGTTAAAAGTCCCGAGTTTGGCGATTTATTTTTATAAATAAATACGTAGAATGCATTTTTATATCGAATTTGATATATTTTTTCAACGCTAATAATTTCTATGGAGCTCTAATATAATGTGTGTCCGACACATGGTCCGTTTTAAGGACTAATTCAAACTAAAAAACTTATCAGGAAATGTACAGGGTGAGTCAACGATTGGATGAAGTAGGTTTGTGCCTTTTCGGTGAAATTTACAAAGAAACTATATTTATTGTTTGATACAGTTTATTTTTACGCAGATTTTAAAAATATTTAGGACTCTACAGGGTGAGCCAAAAAACTAGGACAGCATAAAGTTGTATTTTTTAAATAGAACACCCTATATACGAATCGTATTTTCGATTTAGCTTATAATTTTAAATCTTTTTTATTAAGGATTTACTATAACAAAACTTTATAGTTTCTGAGATAATTAAGTTTAAAGAAAAAAAGTCACATTTTCAAGCATCAATTCAATCCTAAATAACGTTTTCAATTTTGTGACAAATATATTCAAATTTGGAATTTAGCAAGGCCAAGGACAAGTTAACATAATTTTTACCTAATATTTGCAATAAAAGCTACAGGGTGTTGAACACATCGGCTCAAATTTGAACAAGTTTAAATGAATAAATATCTTTTTTTTTTTAAATGGTACACCCTGTATATTTTCATGTTATTTAATAGAGTAATAAAAACCCTAAAAGTTTTGTTCAATATATCCTATACCTATTTATAATAGTTTTTGAGATATTTCAGTTTTTCTTATTTTCCATACTATTTTTACAGAAATAGTCTTCATTATCATAGTAGCCATGGCAAAAACAATGTAAAAGAACATTTTTCTCTGTGTCAAATTTATAACCGCAATCGCTTCTTTTGGGAAATAAATAACATCTGTTTTTATCGCAGGTAATAACACAGGTCAACGGTGAAAAATGTTTTCAATAATTTTAACTGAGTCCTCTCTTATTTGGTGTGCTAATTCCGAATATAATAATAAAAAAGTCGTATTACCCACCAATTTCTCACATTTTAATATTAAATAAAAATAAATTTTATTATTCAAGATGTATAAAAATATTATTAAGTTGGCAATACATTTTATTGTTATAAAGTTGGCAATAAAATCAAATGTTATTAGGTCGGTAGTTCTGATAAATTACACAGCTGTTTGTTTTCTTTCAGTTAATATAAACTCGCATTGCAGTGTTTAACTTATGTGCTTTTTATTCACACTTTAATATGGTTAATCATGGTTGTGAAAACTCTCCTAACGCTTTTTGTTATATATATGTGGTGACTTTGTAATTAGAAACATCAAAGGAACATTACTAACTTTGAAAAACATGTATACTTTACATATTTTGGTGTAGAAATCGGTAATCAAGACAAAGGTTAAGTTTCTCACAAAATGTGTTATGTTTTTGCCAAGGATCTCAGGAAGTGATATAAGAAAAAGAAGAAAACTTTTAAATTTGCAAAACCCATGATATGCAGAGAGCAAAAAAGTCATTCAAATGATCGTTATTTTTGCAGCATAGATGTTTCTGGAATTAACTTTAAAAATAAAAAAAATCTATTGATGACGTTTTACAGTCCAGTCCCGAATTTAATGCAAGTGAACCGAGTTTCCAATGTTTTCCAGAAAATTTAAAACCACAGTTGTTTACATAAGCTGAGTTAAATGATTTAGTGAAAGATTTGGGTGTGATTAAGGAGAAACTAGAATATGTTTGGTTCCAGACTAAAAGAAAAACATTTATTGGAATTTGGAATATCTGTTTACCAATATCGACCAAGGTGAACAGTTTGCTCATTTTTTTAGGCAGGAAGAGGATTTAGTTTACTGCCATAATATTGACAGTCTAATTTATACAGTCCAGCGTTTCTCCAACATCAGTATTCCTTCCTGGAAGTGAGAGTATGGAAGGTTGTTAAAATATTCATTACGGCCCTCTCAACTTCTTCATTGGACATGAAGCGCTTTCCAGAAACAAATTTTTTCAGGTGTGGGAAGAGATGGAAGTCCGAAGGTGCCAAATCACGAGAATAGGGGGTGAAAGATGGTTTTTTTTCTTCTTCAAGCTAGGCCTCTCTCGCGAATTTTGACATCCAGCTGGTCAAGAAGGTTAGAGTAATATTCGCCTGTAATTGTGCTACCTTTTTCAAGTTAATCAATGAACAGGATCCCTTTGGCATTCCAAAACACACTGGCCATGACCTTTCCGGTAGATGCTATCGACTTCGCTTTCTTTGGAGCTCAACCACCGGCTTTCACCCACTGCCTCGACTACTGCTTGGTGTCTGGCATGTAGTGGTGGACCCATGTCTCATCTATGGTGACAAATCGTTGCACTAAATCGGTCGGATCTCTCTTGAATCGGTCCAAATATTGCTGCGAATGTCGTTTGCTCATTTGCTTTTGATCCGCATTCAGCAAATGCGGCACCCGCCTTACGCAGAGCTTTCGCATCCCTAATTCTTCATGCAAGATGTTCCGCACCCTTTCCTCCGATATGCCTACGGCCTCGGCTATCTCACACACCTTTACTCGCTTATCGTCAAACACGATATTGTACACCTTTTCGATAGTTTCCGGTGTGGTTACAGTTTTTAGCTGTCTTTCAAGTGGGTCATCTTCGAGCGACGTACGACCACGTTTAATTCACCTGTCCCCTTTTTAACGGTTGACATTGAGGGAGCAGAGTTCCCGTAAACTTTTGTCGACTTTGGATGAATTTCCTTAGGAGTTATTCCATCCAAAACGAAAAAATTTTTTACCTCACGATATTCAAGTTTATCCATTTTAAAGAAACACACTGCAAAGACTCGTTTACACAAACTACTTGAGCGAACAAGTTGAAGCTTGTCATACGAACTAATGACATGTGTGCGCAGGCAGGAAACGTAAATTTTACCGATTGGAATGCCATCTCTGGGCCAGGCCGAGAACTTTTCACCTTACACTCGTATTTGATCACGTAATTTAATTGTAAAAATTACGAAATTTAATAGAATTGTTTGAAAATTTTTTTTTTCACGAATACCTTAAGTCACTTGTGTTTCTGGGTTTCAAAAAATAAACTAGTAAGAGAGGGTGAGCCACGCCCATATACTTTTTTTTTAAATCTCAAGTTCTAATTGAGATAAATTTACAAAAAAAAATATTTGAAATGAAGTTAAACAGTATTTTCACCCTCAAAGATATCATTCGAAGGATGTCATTTCAATAATATTATTGGGAGTGCAAATACCATGGTTTAACATCATTTCGAATAACAAGTAATTTTAATTTTGTTTTGTAAAAATATCTCACTTAGAACCTTAGATATTTCAAAAATACTATTTTTAGGGATGAACTTTAGGGGCGGTTTTCACCCCTTTATAATGAATCTCCGCAGATAAAAAAATACGTGTTTCTTATTTTTTTACCCTCTTCAACATAGTGAAGTTTCATTAAAATCGAAGCCGGACATCTTAGGTACCTTCCTTGTTAGTACAAAACTCATGATGTGCCTTAACCTTTTGGACTAATCCTTAAATTTCTTTTTTGCAGTTTTACAAATTGCTCTACAACCATATTTATTGGAGTCTATTTTTTTAATATCAACTTGTCATTTGTATTGTTTTTTCCTCCTGGCCATTTCAACGAAAATAATTATTTGAATAAAAACTATACTACTCTACTGAACCAGAACACAGCCAATAATATAACAAAATGAGCACGAATTATTACCCCTTAACAATTCTTGACAAAAATGTTCTGGCACTAAGAGCCGCTAAACACAATTCTCACAAAGCAAAAAAAGCAGGAAAATGTGGCTTGATTTTTTATTGGGCAATGAAAAAGTGAAAAGTAATAGAAAATCTACGCAGTGCATGGTACAGTTATTTATACTAAATAATAAATATATAAAAGGTAGGTTAGATTTTTAATTACAAAAATATTGAACCTATTGGGCATTGGTTATTATTCATAATAATAAATTAAATTTTTGCTTAAGGATATTCGTAAAAAAATGAAAAATTTAATTTGTTAATTTTTCTTTATAAGAATAAATAAATGCAGAAAAATATATGCTTATACCTACTTGTAAAGTATAAGTTTAGTAATGTAAACAAATATATAAATAATAAAAATATGAGGTCAATTAGGACAAACGATTCCCCATAATTGTATCAACAACAGGAGTGATACCAAAGAACCTCCTGTATAACAAGGGACTGGGCCTTAGTGAGCATTTGTATAAACCTATTCAGAAAGTAGTTCTCCCTGCAACCGCGCGAACCGTCCGAAAGTTTGTGGGAAATACAGCACACCACGTTACTTAAGACCCGATAACATGGAAAAGG
This sequence comes from Diaprepes abbreviatus, assembly GCA_034092305.1. NCBI lineage: Eukaryota > Metazoa > Arthropoda > Insecta > Coleoptera > Curculionidae > Diaprepes > Diaprepes abbreviatus. The sequence goes on along the minus strand of JASJET010000203.1, from coordinate 1,295,392 downwards.
TTCCCACAGAGCTCCATGTTTTTGATATTTTTGTATACCTGGTATAAGTCAATATTCTCTGGAAGCAGTGCGAAGCCGTTCGGCTTAAAAATCGTATAAAAATATTCAAATAATATTCCGTGATTATTTATCTAGGTATTTATTTACATACTCGATAATAAAGTACATTTTATTCATATGATTAAATCCTCCCTATGAATTTTTATGTGGAAATTAAAAAAAAAATCAAAAGAATCATGATTTTTTAAAGAAATAATTTTTGATTAAAACAGTATCGGAATCAATCCAATCCTGACTACTGCGGCCCCTACTTCAAGCAAATAATAACCTACAGAGTTATTAAATTAACTACCCTATCAAATGACTTTTAGTGCTATTTTTTGAAGTCGGTTTAATCTAAAAGCAAAGAATTTATATATTTAAAATGCTTTCGTGGTGTATAACCTCCCTTAAACGATGACAAATACTTGTTTTGTACTTTAAGATTTGTTTTGGAGATGCATATTATATCACGGATATTATTATGCCTACTATCATCGGTATGATTTGATAATGGCTTTCCTTGAATTTATATTAAGTTAAAACGGAAATAGGCATTATAGGACTTGAACAATGGAGACTTCTCGCGACATAATAGAGTATAACGTCCTTCATTTTTGTGCGCTGTGCTTTTTCACTTATTTCTGTATTTACAGGTAATGATAACTGCATTATTGTTGTCAACCTTTCAATTTTTAATTTCAATTCATCGAGGTCTTGTAAAAAAGTGCGTATCGGACGCGCATTGTGAAACCATGCAGCAGCAATGGTGTTTTCTTTTTAATTCCTTCTATATTATTTTATTGTTGTTTCCAAATTATTAATTTTTACAGATTAAGTTTTAAACAGCTTATTTATTTCTCATAAATTGCCGATCATCATATACAGCCTGTAATATAATTATTAGGACCAAAAGAGTTCTTTAGTGAATAATGAATAAATAAAACATATATATATATATATATATATATATATATATATATATATATATATATATATATATATATATATATATATATATATATATCGATTATAACTTACAATTTAATATTTAGCTGGTCCTTCACGGGCTTGTATCACAGCTTGGCAATCTTGTTACCAGCAGTTGGCAAGTTGACTCAGAAATATTTGCTTAATTGGCGTTTCCAAGTCTGTTTTTGATTCGCATTTATGTTTATGTACTTTTTGTTTTATAACAGCCCACAAATGCTCTATGGGAATCAGGTCCTGACTTGGCGAAGGCCATTCCAAAATATCGGTTTTATTAGCATGAAACTATTCCATGCTACCCCCCGCAGTATCGCATGGGACGTTGTCTTGGTGAAATAACACCCCCTCGGTATTATACTATATAGTTTTCAACTGAGGGTTTCAGGTTAGTTAGGACTTAGTCTACTATGACCGTATAAGTTTTAGTGTTCATTCTGCCACTGCAAACAAATATTTCTCTGTTGAATTAATTCACCCCCAAACCATTATGCTATCCTCACTGTGTTTGACGGTGGGTACCACACAACCTTCACGATAGGCTTCACCGGGCCTTCGACGAACATAGACGGCACCAGGTGTACCGAAAATCTGGAACAATCATATTTAAAATTAGAATATTATTTTTTGATGCAGTAATTGTACGATGTTTAATAATATATTACTGCCATACATACTTTCATTCGACCAAATCACATTCTCCCAATCGGCTTCTGTCCAAAATTCATATTTTTTTGCCCACTCTAACCGTTTTTTCATATTGGTCTCGGACAACCATTCTTTTTTTGTCTGGCTTTCTAGCAGAGAGACCCACTTCTTAAAGACGTTTTGTTACAGTTTTAGCCGCTATAGATACTGACTGTTGTTATTGTAACGCAGCAGACAAATCTTTTGCAGTCCGACGTCTATCTTTCAAAGATTGCTGCTGTAACCATCGGCCTTCTCTTTTGGTTGTTTTTTATTTCGATTCTTTCCCAGGTCTTGATTTTGTGTCTGCTGTTTCACAGTTACAGTTTATGGTGGTTTGAACAGCACAGCGCCTACATTTCTTTTTCTTTTTACTGAGATATCCCTTCTAAATGTAAATATGAGCAAATATTTGCAAGTAGCAACTTGTTTACGAAGTCGATTTATTGTACAACTGCAACATGCATACAAGAGACGAGAGATGACGCTCCTGTATTACGAATTACCTATACTTGATTCAATACCCATAATAAGTTTATTCTGTTGTCTGAGAAAGGGCGGTGGAGAGGTGTCCATCACTCCCTATGTGAACAGATTACATGATACCGCTTTAAGAACCCAACCTCTTCATGGAGATATTTCTGCCAAGTAGAGAGGATTGGGAGGAAGAGCAAAATCTTCCGAAAAACGGATCCTGATGGTACGTGTCCATCTCTGTGAGAGGGATATAGACAGGAATAGGGTAATAAACATATGCTCAGATAGTAAGGCTGCGATATTGGCACTGAAGTCCGGTGTCGGTAACTTCGCGACTGGTGCCTGAGTGGTGTGACAAGGAATGGTTGCACAGTCAGACTCGTATGGGTCCCGGGTCATTCGAACATACGCGGGAAGGGGGAGGCAGATCGTCTGGCAAAGTTGGGTTCGGCAACTGAACCGTATGGACCCCTACCAATATTACCTGTCCCAATTGATATTGCCAAAAGAGAATTAAAATCGTTCCTGGAAAGCAAATTTATTGAACGGTGGAGGGGAGATCCTGGAATGAGGTATGCTAACTAACATATAACTGGGCCTAGCGCACGGCGTACTAAGGAGCTTCTCTTTTTGGGAAGGAAAGAGTTGCGAATTGTGGTAGGATTGTTGACAGGACATTGTCACCTGAAGGGCCATCTTCAGAGGGTCGGTGTCGAAGACGACCCGACGTGCAGATGGTGTTTGGAGGAGGATGAAATTGTTGACCATGTCTTCAGAGAGTGTTCAGCACTCAATGGACTGAGACAGAGATATTTCGGAGATACAATTTTGTTACCGGAAGCAGTTAGGCAAGTTCATCTAACGAACTGCAGATATGGTGGGATCTAAGGAGCCCAATAGAGACCTAGGCATCGATGATCGAGTATCATCACCCCTTTTTCATTCATTCATGCCACTTTATTCTACAAGTTGACTTGTCGAATACGTTACTATGTTACAGTAATTAGATTGTTCCATTCAGAGGGACTGAAAGGCGGGACCTGATCGATCAGTGAGTCAGCCAGGAAACCTCGTTTGGTTTACAGATAGGTCCAAAACTGACTATGGTACAACAGCCGGATTACACGAAGCCACACCCACACTCAACGTAAGTAAGGTACTAGGGCAGCACACCACGGTATTCCAGGTAAAAATACATGCTATTGATATATGTTTGCGAGAGAATCTACCGAGGGGTGACAGGAACAGAACCATTTTCATTTTTTCCGACAGTCAGGCAGCGCTGAAAGCGCTCGCATGTCCGCAGATAATATCAAAACGGGTCTGGGATTGTCTTCAAAATCTTATGGGTCTGGCAAAACACAACACGGTTACTCTGCGGGAGTACCAGGACACCTAGGCAATGAAAAAGCGGACAAACTTAAAAGACAAAGGTATACTACCTCATTTATTGCACCGAAAATGTCGCGAATGCTGCGAACTACCCGGCTAGCTTGCACCAATCCGATTTTGCCAGTCATAAGGAGAGATGCATGCGTTGGCTATTCATTGATTACGTCGCATGTCTCGCTGTTGCCAAGTATAAATAAATTATTTCTAGATGAAACATATAACAAATCAAGTATTTCTCAATCTTTGTATGTGAATCACATTTTGTCAGGTATTAGTTTGGCGCCGACTTCAAAATTTTCAATTTCATAGTAAACTTTATATTATTTTTCGCTTTTTAGTGCTGTTTTAGATGTCGGTTCAATTTTTTTTTTTATAAAAATTTTATATCAACACGTTTTTGTGGAACTAATTGCAGGATCCCTTTATAAATTTTATTTCTTTTAATGACTGAACAAACAAACTCATAGAAAAGAAATGGGATTTCATTTTTTCGACCACAATCGTTAAAAACTAAATAAGTTATTATTTTTTGTTTTTGCATGTTTCCAACATCCCGTATGGTTGATTAATGGTGTGAAAATCTTTTATCAGTTTTTCCGCTTTATACACATCTTATAATTTGTTTGTTCCGTTGTCTGTTGTTGTACTCGCTCGAGGCTTGTACACCTATCGGAGCCGAAAACCTGCTCTTATCTTATGTCAACACTTTTATCTGCCAATTTTTATCTAACTATCTTTTATGGTTTCTCGATTTCTTTTCGTGTACCTGACTTTAAAAAAAATTCTTGTTAATCATTTTTACGAACACGCTTATCCTTGGAAATTATCTTTTAAACATGCTTCCACTAATTACTATAATAACTTTGTATTTGGATATTGATAAAATTCTTTATTTTGTTTACGTTGGTGCTTAATCATTATTTGTTTGAAAATAATAATATTGTTGGTCTGCTATACCGGGTGACCTAAGAATAGTTAGCTAGGGTCGGGATTCCGTTTCAGTCATAAGGAAAGAGACTCCATTTTATTTAGAGATCTGAAAAATTCGATATAATACGTGGGACATTAGAAAAGATAATAATACGAATTATTTACTTACAAACGACAAGAAGAGCCCAGTAACGACTTAACACTATGTAACAAGTTTATCGAATGCAACAATTTATCTGTAAATTTATATTCGAAAATTTGAACTCGCCACATCTTTCTCTTACGCAATTTTTCGAGAGATAATGGAATGTGGCTATCGCTGCGAACTACCCGGCTAGCTTGCTTCACTAAGCATAAGGAGCGATGGTGTGTTGCCAAGTATAAATTATAAACATTTTATCACCTTCCTTTAAATTTTAAATTTTGGGTTTTAAAGTTGATAACCGGTGACCCTCCAAAAAAGCCGAGGAAACCACCCTGTTGGTTGCAATCTACCGGGTGAGAACTACTGCTGTAGATTTACCTCCCCTGAGACGTAGTTTATTTTTTGTCTATATTGTTCGTTACATAGAATTGCCCGTGCATCCTTTGTGAAGATCAAGAAGCTGCTCTGTAGTCGCGATCTGAGCCTGGACCTAAGAATTCGGATGCTTAAATGTTATGTATTCCCAGTCCTATTGTATGGTGTAGAAGCTTGGACCCTCAACTTACATTGCGAGCGGAAACTAGAAGCCTTCGAGATGTGGACCTACCGTAGGATGCTGCGAATATCATGGACAGAACATGTGACCAACTTGGAGGTTCTGAGAAGAATGAAGAAGGACGTAGAGATCCTATATGAAGTAAAAAAGAGAAAATTGCAATATCTCGGCCACATCATGAGAGGTCCAAGGTATAAGATTCTGCAACTCATAATCCAGGGAAAGATTGTGGGAAAAAGATCTTTTGGAAGAAGAAGAATATCCTGGCTTAGGAATTTGCGAGAATGGTTCAACGTCAAGTCATCTGATCAATTCAAGGCCGCAGCTTCCAAGGTCAGAATATCAATGATGATAGCCAACCTCCGAAATGGAGAAGGTACATGAAGAAGAAGAATATAATTGCATTTTGTGTTGCTGCCGCTACATTAGCGTCAGTTGGTGGCATACTGTTGTTTTAAATATAAAAAAAAGCAAAAGCTAACCTCTCTCACTCAATAATTTCACCACAAATTAAGATTATTTATTAATTTTAAAATTATATAATGAATTTTTTATGATAACATTTTTAAAACAAGTGAATATATCCGCCTACTAGATGAATAACTTCTGCACATGTGTAACGTTACGATGTTAATTTCAAATTATGTTTAGGCAATAAGTTAACAAACATTATTCAGTAATTTTGCCCATAACTGTATATGGCATATACGAGGATGGTTCGATAAGTTCTCGGCCTGAAACAGAGAGGGCGCTAGTAGGATCAAATAACTATAATATTTTGTAAGCATTAACCTTGACATGACGCCCTGCAAAGTTTCAGATGTTTGCGTTCAGTTGCTTGTTTGTGGCGATCGAGTGAACACATAAGGTTCGATATTTTGTGAAAGATGGATAAAATTGAAGTTCGGGCGGTTATAAATTACTTTGTTTTAAATGGTTTAACTCTCATGGACATTAAAAATGAGTTAAATTCTACTCTAAATGATTCTTCTTCTTCTTTTTCGACAATAAAGAAATGAGCTGATGAATTTAATCGTGGCCGTACATCAATTCAAGATGATGAGCGCTCGGGACGCCCAAAAACCGCTACAACTGTCGAAATTGTCACAAAAATTCAGTGTCATACTTCATGACCGCCGACTGAAAGTACGAGAGCTTGATGGCATAGCAAACATCTCGATAGAATGTATCCGCTACATTTTACATGATATTCTTGGCATGAAAAAGCTTTCTGCGCGATGGGTGTCAAGTTTGTTAACAGTCGACCAAAAACGCCTTCGAACGAACACTTCGCAAGAGTGTTTAGATTTATTCAGACGCAATCCTGCTGAGTTTCTTCGACGTTTTATAACTGTAGATGAAACATGGATGCACCGTTACACGCCAGAGACAAAGTAGCAGTCTAAACAGTGGGTGGGGGCAGGTGAAAGTACTCCAAAAAGAGCAAAAACGGTTCCGTGTGCAGGAAAAGTCATGGCAACAGTTTTTAGGGACTCCCATGGCGTGGTGCTTATAGACTATTTAGGACAAGGCAAGACCATCACCGGGGAGTATTACGCTTCACTACTGGACCATTTGCAGCATGTGATTAAGGCTAAACGTCCACATCTTGCCAAAAAAAGTGTCCTTTCAACAGGATGACCCGCCTGCACACAAATTTATGGTTATTGCTGCAAAACTCCATGACCTACGTTTCGAAGTGCTTTCACATGCGCCTTGTTGGCCGGATCTGGCTCCCAGTGATTACTTTCTCTTCCCAAACTTGAAAAAATGGCTCGCTGGACGAAAATTCCCTTTAAATAACGAAGTCAGAGCTTCTACAACCGCTTATTTTGCAGTTGGACTAAATGTATTGAAGTACTATATTGAAAAATAAATAAAAACATTTTCAAAAATCTTTTGTTTTCTTTATCAGGCCGAGAACTTATCGAACTATCCTCGTAGACAAGATATCTGTGTCCGAAATTGACTCACAAGGCAAAGTTCAACTGTTCTGATTTTCAACAATTACAAAGATGTTTCTACATAATACCAGTAATGCAATTCTATATGCAATTCGTGTCGATTTTCTTCAATTATCAGATGACGCAATATAATGAAAAAAAATTTAAATTAAATTATTAAAGTTATATTTGTTACGATGGATTTATATTACAAAAGGAAACTATTGTTTATTTTTGGAATAACGATAATAATGCGGTATTCAAACTGTACTTACTACCCACGGTTTGTTTAATATTATTTTTATATTAATTTCATTTTTATTTTGATGCTCCCGAATTAATTGAATTAAAAATAGCTTTTTTTCCAAATATAATAAAATTATTTTAAAAATCGACAAGGTTAATTGACCAAATAAAAATTTTACTATAAATTATGCTAATCGGATTATTTTATTCTATTGAGGTATATATAATGATAAATACCGGGTATTCTACGGTATTTTGGCACTGGGGTTCCATACCTCATAAAGGAAAACGGAACTCTTCTAGAGAACCTCGGTGTGATACCTATTTATGCCGTTTTCTATCCATTGTCGTAAATAGTGATGCCCCTGATGGAAAGAACATATGACTAGCTTTCTAATTTTCGACCACCCAAAATGTCCCGATACCGGTGGTGGACTCATCAGTGGGATCCACCGGTATCTTTCCCAGACATTCAGTTTGTCATGCTTTCTACAAAACTTGGATTCCTATTTAGCCAAGTTTTGTCGGCAAATAATGGTGAGATGTTAAGTTTCACAATACCATGTAACCAGTTTAAGGCTGCGCTGCGGCCAGATATTAGTGCACACAACCTGCTACCAACTGATAATCCTCAATAAAAGCGAAACATGTCAGGATGGTTGCCCAGGACTCTCTGTGTCCAACACATTGAGTTACGTTTGCAAAGTTGCCAATTCTTTTATATATTTTCTGAGATAATATAACTTTTTGTCCGAAATATAGCCATATTATCACTTATCGACTATTTTCGGCGTTTTGACATTATATCCTCAGCGTTCAGTCTTATTTCCTATTGTGGCTCTGATTTCGCTTGTAAAATGAGGATCCTGGACGATTTTTTTTGGTGCTATTTACATATGCAAGTGATATAAGAGAATCATTTAGCTTATCCTGTTCACTGCTTAACGAAAGCCTCCCTTAATTCCAGCCATCTCTTAGCCGGTAGATACTTCTCTACGATCCTGGTAGGGATTAGATCTACTTCAGGGACGCAACCCTGCCCACGCGAGCCTTAACTCTCTCTCACATACCTTTTCTGAGAGAAGTTATGTCCTCCCTCTCCCTAAAACTCCTAACCGAACCATTATTCTTACCTATATCCTCCTCCATCTTCCAAGATGTTTGGCCAATGTGGAAGATTATGGCTAAAAACCCAAAAAATATGGCGAATTCTAAAACAAAAATGGAAAGTGGACCCCAGGTGGGTAGAACTCATGTCAACTCCCACACCTAGAAAAAGGTCTGCATTGAGGTTCTGCGGGAGGCCAAAATTCGCATGCTCTAACCAAAACCAGAAAAAGGAGTTGCCAAAAATCAGTGGCACTGTATATTGCAACATACAAACCAGAACACTGTCAACAAACGAAAAACTTCTAGAACTAGAAGAAGAACTCAAAAATATAAAATGGGACATACTAGTATAATTGAAGCCCGCAAGATAGGAGAGATATAAGATAAGCACTTTTTATAATCAGTTTTTGGAATAGCTAACACCTGCTTTGTAGCATTTTTTTGATTTCATCTACGTCATCAAATTTGAATGTTCGAAGATAATATTCATCTACTTGTCAAACTATTCAATGAAGTCTACAATACAGGTGAGATTCCAGAAGACTGGTTAAAATTCACTTCCGTAACTATCCCTAAAAAACAACAACTGAGGAGCTGTGCTGATTATCGACTAATTAGCCTTATGTCCTATATGTTGAAGACCTTTTTACGAATAATACATAGTCGAATTAGAAGTAAACGCGAACAAGATTTGGACGACTCGCAGTTTGGCTTCAGGAATGCCTTTGGAACACGCAAAGCACTATTCAGTATAAACCTGCTCCCGCAGAAATGTCGAGATCAAAGAAAGGGCGTATTTGCTTGTTTCATCGACTATGAGAAAGCTTTTGATCCAGTCCACCATTACAAGTTAATATTAAAACTCCACATCAGAGTCGATGATAAGGATATCCGAATTATAAAGAACTTATACGGGAAACAAAAAGCACGGGTACGAGTAGAACACTCTATAACAGACGACATTGATATACAGCGGGGGGTTCGACAGGGGTGTATATTATCACCCCTGCTATTCAACCTATATTCTGATCAAATATTCAGAGAAGCAGAATAGAAACAGGCAGATTATGGTGTTAAGATAAATGGAGTGCCATTAATTACAATTAGATGTGAAGACGATAAAGTCATTCTGTCTGACACTATAGAGGGACTTCAAGAGTTTTAAATAGTATCAGTACAATAGGAGAAAGATTTGGACTCAACATAAGCGTAGCAAAACTAAATTCATGGTATTCAGTCGAACAACATAGAACAACATTGCGTTGAAAGTAAATGGAGCGCTGATAGAAATAATCGAAAGATTTGAATACTTGAGGAGCATTATTACGCGAGACCTAGACCCTGACTGTGAGATTAAGAATATAATATAAATGGCGTGTGCAACATTCAACAAGATGCGACCATTTTTATGCGATGATAATCTAAACTTAAAATTAAGACAACAAATGACAGAACACTACATGTGGTCAGTATTATTATATGTGTCGAAACGTGGACATTAAAAATAAAAACAATCAATCGTCTTGGTGCTTTCGAGATGTGGTTACATAGAAGAACGCTTCGCATCTCATGGGTAGAACATACAGATAACACAAATGTTCTACAAAGGGCGAATATTTAGAGAACATTATTAACCACAATAAAGTGCAGAAACATATATCTGGGGCATGTGCTAAGAGGAGAAAAATACCGCTTATTACAACTAATACTCAAAGGTAAAATTGAAGGCCGACGGGGAATTGGAAGAAAACAACAATCATGGCTCCGAAACATTCGAGAATGGACTGGCATACGAAGTGCTGAACAGATTTTCCAGATGGCGGAAAAAAGAAGGACTCTTGCTATAATGATCGCCAACGTCGGGGAGACCGGAAAGGGAACTTGAAAGAAGAAGAAAAATAAATTTTACATTATGTCGCAGGAAATCAGGTCAGGACTATTGAGGGGTTAACGAAGTTGAATAATTCAGCTTGTCACCAAAAATTGCTGAAATAGTTGAAATGAATGAACAAATACGTTGTCCTGATAAAGGACCCAGTCGCCGCTTTGCCACCAATGATGCCATTTTATCTTCAGTGCTTCACCGCATCACATAGTCGTTTTAGAACTTTTAGATATTACCCCTTGTTCATTGTATAACCTGCTGAAGGAAACAGTGAGCATATATATATATATATATATATATATATATATATATATATATATATTAAGAAATTAAAAAACAGAAAATCACCTGGTACCGACCAAATTACGAATGAGATGCTAAAGTACGGAGGCCCCAGCCTCGTCACAGAGCTCACTGTTCTATTTCAAAAAATACTCCGCACAACGTCAGTACCCAACGAATGGCGGAAAAGCATCACAATTCCGATCCACAAAAAAGTATCAAAGGAACAACCCGAAAACTACAGAGGAATCAGCCTACTGAACAGTTCAGCCAAATTGTTAACCAAAATATTGTCACAACGAATCGTAGACAAGTTAGGGGCGTGCGAAGAACAGCAGGGCTTCCGGAATAACCTCTCTACTATCAACGGTATATTTATTATTAGACAGCTAGTTGAAAAATTTATCGAATACGATAAACCGCTGTTCATTTGTTTTGTGGACTTTACACAAGCATTCGACCGAGTCAAACTGGAACACATAACAGAACTACTGCGAAGAAAACAAGCAGACGAAGCAATCATACGCACAATATACGAACTGAATTCCAAAAACACCATGGTAATTAAAACAAATAATACTCTAACAGAGGAAATCCCACTATCCATAGGAATAAGACAGGGTGATAGCCTATAAGTCCAACACTGTTCAATGTAATCATGGACGAAATTATTGATGAGGTAAAAAGCACAAATATTGGGTACCCAATGGGACACAACACCGTTCAGATTAATATGCTTTGCAGACGATGTTGCCTTGACAGCAGATAGCGAGGACAACTTACAAAGAATGCTTTTCCATCTAAATCGAACAGCCAAATAGTATAATATGAAGATCTGCGGAGAAAACCAAAGCAATGGTAATAGCAAAAGAACCGGTAAGATGCAAACTAATGGTTGATGACAAACATATCGAATAGGTTGAGAAGTTTAAATACCTGTGAGCACATATAACAAGTAACAGGGCAATAACGGAAGAAGTACGCACCCAAGCCAACAAAGCGGCCATGATATCAGGCCAACTAAGAGACATAATCTGGAACAATAAACATATGACGGTTGAGAGCAAAGCAAGAATTTACAAGGTCTGTGTAAGACCGATACTGACCTACGGCGCAGAAACAAGAAATGAAACCACAAAGACAAAACAAATTACGAGAACCACAGAAATAAAAACGATAAGAATGATCACGGGAACTGGTTTAAGAGATATAATAAGAAACGCAAAAATACGCGAGGACAGCGAAGCGGGGGGATGTTGTGAAGTGGGTTCGAAACCGTCATAGGCAGTGGAGAGATCACGTGGAACGAATGGACGATGACAGACTAGCAAAAACCGTGATGAGAGAGAAACCAAACACCAAACGGCCGCCTAGATGGCCCCCAAAAGATGGAGAGACAGCTGGATTTCGACCTGAAACGAGGATCGATGAGGCATTGTATAGATAACAGAACTTGGTTCTACCTAGAAGAAGAATATATATATATATATATATATATATATATATATATATATATATATATATACTCTTTTATCAGCTGGTAGTTTGTAAGATTTGTCTTTATACTGGTGAGTTTCGGAGCAACATATTGCATTAAAGTATTTGTTTGATTGACTTTTTTTTATTGACATGTTTTATATATGGTAGTTAAGGTCTTTATTATTCTAAGGAATACTTATCACCATTTAGTTCACGCTATAGGCCTCTTTTTGTCTATGTTTGAGAGAGCTGCCTTGTGTTGTTTTTATTTTGTCATTATATAAGGTTTTCAAGATTTGTTGTTTTCCAAGTTTAAAAAGAAACTGAAATAATAAACTGTTTTTTTAGCACTCCTGTCGTTTACAGGGATTAAGTTAATCATGACGTTGAGAGAGTCGGCTCCTTCATTTACTGAGTGCTCTCGCTAATCAAAATTCCTTCCAACCGCAGAAGTTGTCTAAAAGCATTATGAATGAAAGTCACCTGAAACGGACAGAAGTAGCTGAAATTCGTGGCATATCACAATAAAAGTTTCATAACATCCCATCTGATATCTTGGGAATGAGAAAATTGCCAATAGGCGTATGACTTGATCGTATTGGAACAGTAGTTTACCCTCTTGAAATCCAACCCAACAGACTGTTGGCAGCGGTGTGCTACTGTGGTCGAGGCCTGGTGCATTCAGTTTATGACTCGAGAAATCAAGGAACTATATATCTGTCAAAATACTGAACTTTGATTCACTTGGAAGTTAGGACAACAGTTTTATTTATGGATGAGTTGATCATTATGCCTAGCCTTCACGCTAAATATCAACTTGATCCATCCAGGAATATTTAAATGTGAATTAAAAATAATAAATTACCTGTAATTGGGAAACCATTGTGACTTCCGACTTTTTTTTAAATAACTTACTACATTTAATTTATCATACGGAGTTACCTTCGTATGTTTCTTTCCATTCACCCTGTATATACTGTGTTTATTTCGATGATTTCAAGTAGATTTCAAATGAAATCGGTTTAAAACCCGGGCTTAAATCGAAACTTGCAGGTCCGCTTAAAGTATTTTCATTTGTGTAACAGTTTTTTAAAAAGTCTTCTTATATACGTTACATGTGAAGCTTGTATTTAACCAATTTTGTTGTTATTTTCAGGGGGACTATATAAAACACCCAGTAGTTTACGAGCTCTCTCACAAATATGGCCTTCTGACTGATAATCTGAACGAGTCTCAGCTGCCAAGTAAACTTGAAGAGCTGAAAGACATTATTAGAAGGTAAATATATATTTTCTATCATTTTAAAGGTAAAAAGTATAGTAAAATATAGCAAATAAGAAAAGTGGTAATTTTATGTCTCGTATTCGGTCTTTTGCATCCCACCATGACCGCAAATCATTTAAGTTCGATCGCCTTTGCCAGTCCAAACAGCCGTGTTGTCTGACTGTTTCGGATGATTCTATTGTATCTCCGAAATGGCTCTGCCTCAATCTGTTGAGTGCCGAGCACTCTCTAAGAATTTAGTCAACAGTAAGCATTATGAATGAAAATATCATCCGCATTTCGGGCTATCCTTGATGCCAATCTTATGAAGTAACCCCTTTACGATTCGCAGTTATTTCCTCTTCAAGGAAAGAAGATTCCTAACAAGTCATACATTAAGTCCAATTGTATGTACCTTCTGATCAAAAAGTACCTAGAATTTTCCATTTAAACAAACGGCGCTTGAGATATTGTCAAAATCTTTTTTTTTCTGGGTTGGTACATCTGTCATCTGGTGCTCAAATGTCTGTTTGAGCGCTATCTGTCGTGAGTTTGTACGTGATAACTTTGTAAACAAGTCAGTGTTTGTTGTGTTCTGCGAATTTGACAATGTCGAATTTAGGTGAGCAAAGAGTTCGTCTGAAATTTTGTGTTTCTAACAAATTATTATGTGCGGAAGCGTTGAAAATGTTAACGGTAGCCTACGGGGACTCGACAATGTCGATAACAAAAGCGTACGAGTGGTAGAAAGAGTTGAAAGCGGGCCGTCCTGTGGTTGATGATTTGCTTTGTTCCGGCCGTCCATCCACTAGGGTGACTGACGAAAACATCGAAAAAGTTAACAAAATTGACCTCGTAGATCATCGTCTGAGTATCAGGAAGATAGCAGTCGTTCTTGGTGTCTCATTCGGATCGGTGAAGAGCGTTATGCACGTTATGTTTTGAGATGATTGATGATGATAATTCGCAGAAGGAGCTGAAGGCGATGCCAAAATCGACCTATGAAACGTGTTGCCAAGATTGGAGGAAGCGTTGAAATATGTGTATTGCTTGCGATGGAGATTACTTTGAAGGAAATAAAATGAATATCGATGAAACATTGAACCGTTTTTGTTTCATTGAAGAATTCCTGGTATGTTCCTTGGTAAATCTAATTCCAGAGGCATTCAACAAATTTCCTTTTCAATTTTCTTTTACCAACAATAATTGGAATACGTATTATTAGTTGGGGTCCTTATGGTTCGATCGCAGATCCAATCTTTGCTAAATGGTCTGCTTCCTTATTCCCCTGTATATTCTAATGATCCGGGACCCACACGTGTCTGATCATGCAGCCGTTCTTTGTCTAAATATCAAGTAGATCCCTGTCCTCGTACACCAGTCGTGAAGCTACGACATTGAACACCAGCTCAGTCTTACTTTTTGAACATATATGATATTTCTGTTTATATCCTTTACACAAAGATGACCATATTGCAAGATAGGGTAGATTTCCGTGCCCTACCGAATACTCCAACCAACTCTTGCTCTTGTTGAGATTCGTCTATAAATAATCAGGATCCATTTACTGAAAGAGTTTGCTTTTCCTCTCAATCCTTTCTGCTTGGTAAAATTATCTCAGGAGAGTGGTTAGGTTTTTAAACTGGGCATTTTTCTACCACGCTCCCCCAGTCATATTTATAGCCACCAGTTCCTGCTCTGAGAAGTCCTAGGCCACTGAGATGTAAATAGCCTTCAGGGCCTTGTTCTCTATGCATTAGTGGAGGTTCATTAGAATATCCAGTGCCTTGGTAGGGGCACTCTTCATCACAATAAATCATTTCTACGCAAGCTATTCCTTGAACCTTGTTAAGTTGAAGACGATGTTTTCGCTTGACTTTACTGGGCCACCATACAATAGAGGTGTACGTAATCATAGGACGAATATCCATAGGTTATATCTAATATATCACCTCAGTGTCAGCTCCATATGCATCCAAATGCTCGCTTATAAGTGGTATTGTACTATGACTTGCTCTATAATTACACAACACAACAAAATCAAACAAATATTTTAATGGTTGTTTATTAATTCGAGGTCACTAATTTCGAATCTACACTGAGTTTTATGGAATCAGCTCGAGTTTTTTTAGATACAGCTACTACTTCCGTCGTTCTTACCTTCATATTGAGTTTGTTTACGTTATCTATATCTATTACGCTCGCGTTTTACATAAATCTTAGTAATGTCTATCATGTCTTCGTCCAGAAGGGTTTGCATTAACGATCCAAATTGTTTTTGTTACATACGTGTGACTTTGTGAAACATGCATATTAAGAGTGTTTTGGTTTTCCATTGGAAAGATATAACAAGTTTTGGGTGCCCAGTATTGTATGCAAAATCTGTGTTGAAGAATTACGTTTATGGGCCACCAAGAAGGGAACCTCTTTCAAGTTCCAATCTCCAATGATCTGATGTGAACCTGTTATTCATTACGATGACTGCTATTTTTGTGTTGTGAATATGAAAGGTATCGATAAGACAAACCACACCAAATCGAGTTACCCCACATCAATATCTGCCGTTAGGCCTGTTAAGAATTCAAAAGATCCATTTTTATCGGTACAGCCTCGTTAGCGATGACGAGTTGGAGCCAGAAAATTTTTTGGAAGTGAGACCATTCAATCAAAACGCTCATATTGATTTAATTAGAGACCTTAGACTGTCGAAAACTTCTTTCTGGGTTATTAGCTTCCCGGTTAAAAGGGGGATATCGCCTAAATAAAGAAACTAAACTTTCGTATTACCGCACTCGGGAACAAGACTTATTTCCTTTTTTCGCTGAAGAGGATCATTTTGTGTATTGTACGATATTTCTGGTTTGATGACTGCATGGCATTTATTTATCGATTCATCAAAACGTAGTTTGAAGTGTATACTTTTGTATAACGGAAATAAATTAGGCTCCCTATCGATCGCACGTTCAACCAAAGTTAAGAAAGAATACCCTACAATAGCATTAGTGTTAAATAAGATAAAGTAAAAGGAATATAAATGGGTAATTTTGCGTTGATCTTAAGATCATAAATTTCCTTTTGGGGCTATATCAAATATTTTTGTTTTATATGTTTATGATTGCAGAGTTAAATCTGAACATTGGACAAGAAAAGAATGACCTTCTAGGGAAGCACTAGTTCCAGGTAACCGTAATGTTACAAACGTACCTCTTGTGGAACGAAATCGTATCATATTGTTACCTCTCTATATTAAACTCGGTTTTATGAAGTAATATGTTAAAGCACTAAATAAAAACAGTGAATGTTTTAAGTATATTTCAAGGAAGTCTTCGAATCTGAGTTCAGAAAAGCTCAAAGCAGACATATTTGTCGGCCCACAAGTTCACAAATTGGCGAACGACTCTAATTTCCGCAGTTCAATGTCAGAAAATGAGAAGAGCGCATGGCATTTGTTTGTTTGGGTTATTTGAAATTTTTTAGGTAATAGAAAAGGTGATGATTATGTTGAGCTCGTTGAAGAGATGTTGTCTCACTACCAGCAACTTGGATGCAACATGTGCATCAAAATACACTTTCTTCACAGCCATTTAGATCACTTTCCGGAAAATCTCGGTGATATGAATGAAGAACAGGCTATTCGGACTATGGAGGAGCGATTCCAGGGTCGCTGGAATGCGCATATGATGGCCAATTATTGCTGGAGTATTCAGAGTAGCACTTCGTCATTGAAAAACAATAGAAAATCCTATAAAAAAAATTCAAGAGCTTGTAGTTTTTCTTTTAATAAAATATTTTAGTACGGTGAGAGTATTTTTTCTAACCGACGCCCCTCCTTATAATTTATAAACTAAAGCCGATATAAAAAAAACTGATAACATATTTGAAATCAGCGTCAAAAATAAGTTTAGAATGATGTAAAATAATCCATGCAACTGACATGCTGTTGGACGGTGTTATGATAATATTTTACTAATAAATTATCTATTTAAATAACATCAAAGTTGTCTTTTCAGGGTTTCCCAAAGCTACTTTTGTCCAAACGACTATAAATTTATTCACTTCGTTCTTTTACCTTAGCCGATTTTTTTTATTCAACGGTGCGCTATTATGTTTTGTGTTATGAGTTATACTTTTGTATTAATTATCTATTAAATTACCCAAAACTGATCTTTTGGGTTTGTCCCAAAAATTATTCGTTTTCTGGTAAAAAAGGGAAAGTATAATGGAAACTAGAAAATCAGGGCCCTAACCAGAGGAAACAACTCACGCAACAATAATTCAGTACTGGACAAACACAACAATCTGCTGTACGAGAATGAAAAAATACTTGAAAGATGGGAGGAATATATGGGAGAATTATTCGATGAAGAACAGCAGACAGAAACAGATGTCCTTGGATTTTCCGGACCAGGAATAACACTCAGCGAAGTAACATATGCAATAAAACGACTAAAAAACAAGTCACCTGGGCCGGATAATATACAATCAGAAATACTAAAACTATTTGAAGATGACCAACTTAAACTCCTAACAAGTCTACTTAATAAAATTTACGAAACTGGCGAATTGCCTGGAGATTGGCTAGTTTCCACCTTCATTCCTCTTCCTAAGAAAACAAATGCTACCAGATGCTCTGATTACAGAATTATAAGCTTAATGAGCCATGCGCTGAAAGTCCTTCTCAGTATCATTCACTCTCGAATATATAGAAAACTTGAAGAAAACGTTAGCAATGTTCAGTTTGGCTTTAGAAATGGACTTGGAACACGAGAAGCTCTATTTTCTATTCAAATTTTGATACAAAGAGCTCGGGACGTAAACTGCAATGTCTATGCATGTTTTATCGATTTCGAGAAAGCATTCGACAAAGTGCAACATCACAAACTGCTTCAAATATTAAATGAATCTGGTATCGATGACAAGGATTTAAGCCTTATTAGAAACCTTTACTCACAGCAAAGGGCGACTGTACAGGGTGAGTCAACGATTGGATGAAGTAAGTTTGTGCCTTTTCGGTGAAATTTACAAAGAAACTATATTTATTGTTTGATACAGTTTATTGTTACGCAGATTTTAAAAATATTTAGGACTCTACAGGGTGAGCCAAAAAACTAGGACAGCATAAAGTTGTATTTTTTTAAATAGAACACCCTATATATGAATCGTATTTTCGATTTAGCTTATAATTTTAAATCTTTTTTATTAAGGGTTTACTATAACAAAACTTTATAGTTTCTGAGATAATTAAGTTTAAAGAAAAAAAGTCACATTTTCAAGCATCAATTCAATCCTAAATAACGTTTTCAATTTTGTGACAAATATATTCAAATTTGGAATTTAGCAAGGCCAAGGACAAGTTAACATAATTTTTACCTAATATTTGCAATAAAAGCTACAAGGTGTTGAACACATCGGCTCAAATTTGAACAAGTTTAAATGAATAAATATATTTTTTTTTAAATGGTACACCCTGTATATTTTCATGTTATTTAATAGAGTAATAAAAACCCTAAAAGTTTTGTTCAATATATCCTATACCTATTTATAATAGTTTTTGAGATATTTCAGTTTTTCTTATTTTCCATACTTTTTTACAGAAATAGTCTTCATTATCATAGTAGCCATGGCAAAAATAATGTAAAAGAACATTTTTCTGTGTGTCAAATTTATAACCGCAATCGCTTCTTTTGGTTTTTATGTAGTGTAGTTTGGTTTTTTGTGCATTCATCTTATAATGTAAAATGAATTTTCCAAAGAATGAGTTAATAGATATGATTTATACAATAGGAGAGGCTCAAAAAAATTGCCTTCTTGCTCAAAGAATTTACAAAATGAAGTATCCTGATCGACGCCAGCCTAATACCCATACTTTTTAAAACTTAATGCAAAGATTTGATTCTTCTGGTACTGTTGATTATCCAAAACGTAAAGTAGTCAACAAACCAGTAACTAATGAAGAAAAAGAACTACAAGTATTGTTAAATGTTCAGGAAAATCCTTATATTGGTAGCCGTCAGTTAGCAGCATTATGTGAAACATCACAATCCACCGCTAATCGTACTACCAAGAAATATAGGTATCATCCATATCACATGGAATTACACCAAGAATTGCATGGACAGGATTTTGAAAGTCGTGTAAACTTTTGTCGTACAATAAATGCGGAGATTCAATTAAATCCAAATTTATTATGCAAGGTAATGTTTAGTGATGAAGCTACTTTTAGAAGTAACGGTGCCGTAAATAGACGCAACATGCATTATTATGCCACAGAAAACCCATTTTGGATTAGAGAGGTGCAACATCAAAAGCACTGGTCATTAAATGTTTGGTGTGGTATTCATCATAATCGAATTATTGGACCCCACTTTTTTAATGAACCACTAAATGGCCATAGTTACCTGAACTTTCTACAAGAAGAACTACCCCAACTGCTTCAAGGTCTCGATAGGGATGAGCTCGACAGTATGTGGTTCCAGCACGATGGTGCGCCTCCGCATTACCATCGTGAAGCTCGTGCGTTTTTGGACCAACGATATCCGCAAAAATGGATTGGACGTGGGGGTTTCATTGAGTGGCCATCAAGGTCTTGCGACATCACTCCATTAGATTTCTTCCTATGGGGTTATATTAAAAATAAGGTGTATGTTAATCCACCAACAACAGTGGAAGATATGCGAAACAGGATTAGGGATACCTGTAGAACAATAACGCCACTAATTTTGTCCAGGGTCCGAGAAAATCTGCAAAAAAGACCAAATTTGTGCATTGCACAAGAGGGTCGTTTATTCGAACACTTATTAAAAAGAAATAATTAATCTCAGTATTTAATAGGTAATTTTTTTATTTCAATTTAGTATAAAAGTAAATATGTATTTGCCTTGTCGTTATTGTTGTGTTAATTTTTTCACATTATGTTTAATTAAACTATTGCCATTGTAATATAACGAATAATGTATTTCATCATATTTAACCACATTCTGTTTGTTTCAGTAGTTTCTTTTTATTATTTTACATGGCTACTATGATAATGAAGACTATTTCTGTAAAAAAGTATGGAAAATAAGAAAAACTGAAATATCTCAAAAACTATTATAAATTGGTATAGGATATATTGAACAAAACTTTTAGGGTTTTTATTACTCTATTAAATAACATGAAAATATACAGGGTGTACCATTTAAAAAAAAAGATATTTATTCATTTAAACTTGTTCAAATTTGAGCCGATGTGTTCAACACCTTGTAGCTTTTATTGCAAATATTAGGTAAAAATTATGTTAACTTGTCCTTGGCCTTGCTAAATTCCACATTTGAATATATTTGTCACAAAATTGAAAACGTTATTTAGGATTGAATTGATGCTTGAAAATGTGACTTTTTTCTTTAAACTTAATTATCTCAGAAACTATAAAGTTTTGTTATAGTTAACCCTTAATAAAAAAGATTTAAAATTATAAGCTAAATCGAAAATATGATTCGTATATAGGGTGTTCTATTTAAAAATATACAACTTTATGCTGTCCTAGTTTTTTGGCTCACCCTGTAGAGTCCTAAATATTTTTAAAATCTGCGTAAAAATAAACTGTATCAAACAATAAATATAGTTTCTTTGTAAATTTCTGTATTTTATCGCCGACGTTATTCAATACGTACTCGGAAATGCTATTCAGGGAGCCTATCAGTGGAATGAGAGAGGGCATAAAAATTAATGGTGAAAGCATTAACAACTTAAGATATGCAGACGACATAGTTCTGTTGGCCGATAATGCAGAGGATCAGCAAACACTAATAGACCGCGTAGTGGAAGCCTGTGAAAGATACGGCATGAAATTAAACTGTAAAAAGATAAAAATCCTTATAGTAAGCAAAAATTACGAAATACACCACCAATTTAGAGCAAATGATGAAACTTTGGAAACTGTTGACAAAGTTACATATCTAGGATGCAGTCTGAACAGAGAATGGGACCACTCACAGATTAGATGCCGCATAGAGAAGCCGAGAGCTGTCTTCAACCGCCTCAGAAAGATCTTATGCAATATGCACCTGAACATGGATATAAGAACACGAGTCTTGAGATGTTATGTATTTTCAACTCTTCTATATGGAGTGGAAGCCTGGACTTTGACAGAAACAACATCTAAACGACTGGAAGCCTTCGAAATGTGGTGTTACCGCCGCATGCTCAGAATTTCATACATCCATCATGTCACAAATAACACCGTGATGCAACGTATGAAAAAAGACCCAGAAATTATGCGCAGTGTGAAAATCAGCATGGGCATGTAATGCGCAATGAGAAATACCAACTAATTCAGTTAATTTTGCAAGGTAAGATAGAGGGTAAAAGAACTCAGGGTCGCCGACGAACATCATGGCTGAGGAATATCAGACAATGGACAGGAATGACGACGGTACATTTATTTAGAACAGCTGTCAATAAGGTCATATGGGCCAATGTGATTGCCAACATCCACAGAGGATAGGCACCAACAGAAGAAGAAGAAGAAGAAAATATATTTGACGGAATCTACAGTCGGTTCTAGAAAAGTCGTTTGCAACGCTATCCCAACGCACATCGCTTGGAACAACTAATCCCCAACTTTGCCCCCTTCTTGGCTGAATTTAGCTCGGGTTAGATGGTTGTTCCAGAAGTATTTAGTTATTCGAACAAAGTGTTCCTTAATGCCTTTTATTTCTAAGCCCTTGCCCAACAAATTCAAAAATGTGCCGATCATCCATAGGTTATAACTTTAGAACTGGTTCTTTCTTCAATGCTTTTTCTCATGTCAGCCATGTTTGCCGCGTTGTTGTCACGGAAGATTTTACATAACAAAGTTTCATTAAATATTCTGAAGTATAGGACTTTCCAAAGGTGTCAGTAGTTTCATAGTGAAATGCTCGTCCATCTTCTGTTATAGTTGAACTAATTACAAGTTCGTTGTGGACATTTGACCAGCCGTCAACTGACATATTACGCATTCTCTTGAGAGAGAAGAAAAATATTTTTCTTTTTCTTCTTCATAAATTTCATCCAAAAAAGTAGTTGCTATAAATGTCCTGGAAGTGTTTAACCAGATCTCAACTTTTAAGTCGCTTTTCGTACTTGCTGGTGTTCAATGCACCTAAAGCTCGCGTTAGTAGCATAATTGCGTTAGCTATTTCCTTATTAGTATTATGTTTTTCAGCTGTTGAAGTGCGAGTTACAAAACTGCTAATACAGGGACAAATTTCGGTTCTTTTCTTTTTTTTTTGTTAATGATTGGTGGATATTTTTTGATGCTGGATGTAAAGCTAGAAGAAGCTGATGAAGCTGAATTTGCATTCTTTTGTATCTGTTGCTTATCTAACATAAAAAATTTAGTTTTAATCTCTTAGAAACTTTCAAGAAAAATATTTAGTCAAACGGCTTTTGCGCTCCCTTCAGGGAACATTCACTTATCCCAGATATACGCAGATATCACAAAGATGATAAAAATGCAAATATTAAAATAATATTCAGTAAATTATTTACGTGAGTATTTACATTCGACATTTTATAAATATGATTGAATCCTCTCGATTTGCTCGCTGTAATCAAATGAATCATGATTTTTTAAAATAAATCAATAATTTTTGGATTAAAAAAAAATCAAAAGAATCATGATTTTTTAAATTAAATCAGTAAAACCGCTCAACAGTATGTCTCTTGCATGGCATATTTTATATCATTCTAAGCTAATTTTTGACGCTGATTTCAAATATATTATCAGTTTTTTTTATATCGGCTTTAGTTTATGAATGTTTTTTTTTTAAGAAAAAATACTCCCATCGTACAAAAATATTTTATCAAAAAAAACTACAAACTCTTAAATTTTCTATTATTTTGTTTTCTACTCTTTTGGAATGACTCCGAATACTCAGCAATAATCGGCCATCATATGCGCATTCCAGTGACCCTGAATCGTTCCTTCCGAATATCTTGGTGGAATCGTTCACTCAGTTCTTCATTCATGTTACCAAGATTTTCCAAAAAATGATCTAAATGGCTGTGAAGAAAGTATATTTTGATGCTCATGTTGCATCCAAGTTGCTGGAAATGAGACAACATCTTTTCAACGCACTCAAAATAATCATCATCCTTTCTATTACCTGAGAAATTTCGAATAACCCAAACATACGAATCTCATGCGTTCTTCTCAATTTCTGACATTGAACTGCGGAAATTAGGGTCGTTCACCAATTTGCGAATTTGTGGGCCGTCAAATAAGCATGCTTTGAGCTTTTCTGAACTCAGATTCGGAAACTTTCTTGAAATATACTTAAAACATTCACTGTATTTATATATTGTTCCATCAGACCGAGTTATATATGCAGATGATACGATTTCATCTCACAAGAGGTATATTTATAACATTACGGCCATTTGGAACTAGTGCTTCTCTAGAAGGTCATTCTTTTCTTGTCTAGTGTTCAGATTTAGCTCTGTTATCCCATAAATATATAAAACAAGGATATTTGGTATAGCCTCCTTGTTGTCCCAAAAGGAAATTAACTATCTTAAGATCAACGCAAATTATCCATTTATGTTTGTTATACTTTATCTTATTCAAGATTAATGCTATTGTAGGGTATTCTTCCTTAACTTTGGTTGAATGTGCGATCGGTAGGGATCGGTAGTTTATTTCCGTTATGCAATAGTACACACTTCAAACTGCATTTTGATGAGTCGATAAATAAACGCCATTCGTTTGTTTCATATCTCTACAAGCCCTTGACAGTCATCAAACTAGAAATATCAGTACAATACACAAAATCAACCTCTTCTACGAAAAAAGGAAGTAAGTCTTTTTCCCGAGTGTAGTAATACGAAATTTTAGTTTTTTTAGTTAGGAGATGTCTCTTTTTCAACCGGGAAACTAGTAATGCGGAAGAATTCACCCATCCAAGGTCTTTAATTAAATCATAAAGCTCGTTTTGATTAAATGGTCTCACTTTCAAAAAATATTCTGACTCGTACTCGTCATAACTCACATAGCTCAGCTCATTCAATTCGTCAGAACTTTCTTTAGATGTAGATGGTACCGTTAAAAATGGATCTTTTGAACTCTTAACATGCCTAACAGCAGGTGTTGATGTGGGGTAGATCCATTTGGCGCGGTTTGTCTTATTGATACCTTTTATATTCACAACAAAAAAATTACAGTCATCGTGATGATGAATAGATTCACGCCAGATCATTGGAGATTGGAACACGAAAGAGGTTCTCTTCTTAGTGACCCATAAGAGTAATTCCTCAACACAGATTTTGCATACAATACTGGGCACTCAGCAATTGTTATGTGTTTCCAATGGAAAACCAAAACACTTCAAATATGATTCTTTCACAGACTTTGACACATATGTGATTAAAACATTTTGGATCGTTAATGCAAACCCGTCTCGACGAAGGCATGATAGATATTACAAAGGTTTATGTAAAACGCGAGCGTAATAGATATAGATAATGTAAACAAACTCGATATGAAGGTAAGCTGTATCTAAAAAACTCGAGCTGATTCGAAATTAGTGACCTCGACTTAGTAAACAACCATTAAAATATATCATGCAACAAAAAAAAGTTTGATATGGTTGTGTTATGTAATTTTTGACTAAAAAAAATCAAAATCAATCCAATTCTGCTTCCTAATAATAAAACAAAAACTTTTTTTTTGGATAATTTCATTTTGCAATGTAATTCATTTAAATTTAACGTGTTGGTATCATCTGTTATGCAACGTTTTTGTTCGGCCTTCAAAATAGCAAACAAGAATCTATTTCAACTAGGTATCGTCTGCAAAATGTCAGTCGTCTCAGTCTATAGGCAAGGTGGTCCAGCTCAAAGATGTTGCAAAAATATTGTGGTGAGCAAGACAGCAAGAAATACCCTTAAGTTGTTTCAAACAGAAAACCTTAAACCTGGAAATTTTGTTGGTCATAAGAAGATTTTGGATACAATTTCAATATAATTCATATCAAAATCAGTATATGTTATATCTGCAAGGTATAATTTTGACATAAGCAATGAAGTAGTAACCTTCTGCTACCAAGTGAACGGAGAAGGATTACCTCGGCTAGAGATTAATTCACTGATAAGATTTGTTGGTGGATCCAGGATAGAAAAGGGGGCTGGAGTGGGAATATGAGGCTCAAGCTTTATACTCGTTAAATCGCTATGACGCATCCCTACCATCTTCCAAGCGGAAATGTGTGCAGTTCGAATCTACTTTGATAAATTGTTCAATACAAGGAAATTAAAAGAAATGAGTAAGCAAACAACCTCGGAAAAGAAGGGACAAAAACTCCTTTTCTCGGCTCGAAGTAATTATAAATCTCTTCATAGGGCACTACCCTTCGAGATAATTGTCCGTACCTACGCGGCAATATCTCCTGGACTAATATGCAGGGCCTGCAAAGAAATCTGTGCCATATGGAAAAACTACATTCTTCTACTCACTTGGAATATTTGAAAATTTGGAATAACTTGAAATTCCTTTTTTTTTTTAAATTAGAATACAGGAAATTGTGAAAAAATATCATTATTATTTACTTCAAATGTATTACTTTATAAAACTGTTGCATAAAATTGTCAAATTTGTTTTTCAGGGAAATTCGAAAGGAATTAAAAATCAAAGAAGGTGCTGAAAAACTGAGGGGCGTGTCTACAGACCGGAAGTCGCTGAGTCACGTCGCTACGATAGTCAAGAACTCCAACTTTAAACTGACGGAACTGAAAAATGAGCTCAGCGAGCTGGAGTCACAGATTATTTTATCGCAGGGCCAGACGTCGCCCTCCACTAATTCGTTGTGCCCATCCAATGGTGGTAAGTGTTTCTATTTATCGTTTTATCAAAGATTTAGTGTTTGAAAAGTCACTAGGGAAAAATGGGTTTAGCGCTTCATGGTGTCTTTTGTAAAGGTCAACAAGAAGCATCTAATAAGATCATGTTATAATAATTATCAGTGTGTTACTGAAAACTCCCTGCAAGCATCACGGTTTACAGTCGCATAAAACCATACACTAATTGCAGATCAGTTTGTCGGACGAGAACTGTGTATATAAGTATATTAACTTTTACTTTAATAAGCTACCGATTTTCTTCTCCTTCAAAGGATAAAAGATAGACATACAGTTTATTTCCTGCGAATTCAACTCTGAGTTTCTCTCATCATTGCAGCTGTAACGAACCAAGAGCAAAATTCACAAGAAACAACTATCCATATAAAATGTAAATTCCAGGATATGTCGGCAGGATGTTAAACCTGCAGACATGTTCGATGACTGTAAAATATCAGCAGCTAAACGACATCTATGAATATACCAGAGTAGTTACAAACATAAAAATTGAAATTTTAGTAAGATATATAGTGATATTTTAATTATTAAATTTCCCAATGCTCTGGTGTATGTATGTATGTATACTGATATTGAAAATGTCTACAGGTTGAAGATTATGCTGATATTGTTTGTTTGAAGGTCATAGACAATGATGTTTCTTGCGACGTGGTAGATATCTGTTGGACTTCCATTGCCTTTATTTTTGTTGAATATCACGACTTTTCGGCTAGTAGCTATCTCTAGCCGTTTTCAAGTGAAACTAAATAAATCCCTTAGCTACATGACTATTTATACTAAAAGTAAATGCAGTATAGTATGACTGAGATGGGTGCAGTCATGCCTGCTATGGCAAAATCATATTTTTTTTAAGCTACATTTAGTTTTAGTTTACAATTACTAAGAAGTGGTTTCCACACTTCTCTTATATCTAAAGATGGTTTACTAAAACAACTGGGGTTTTGATGTATAACCGCGGCTTCTTTGAATTTCCGTTTACTCCAATGTTGTTCTCGGTGTAGTATTTTAGCTTCAGACCATTTTATGTGGTGTCCATGAGTCCAGGCATGGTTGGCGGCACCAGATTTTTTTGTTTCTCCTCGAGATGTGCATTTTTGGTGTTCTTTGATCCTTACGTCAAGAGGTCTCTTTGTTTCGCCAATGTAGGAATTGCCACATTCACATGGTATCTGATATACACAGTTCTTCATGTCTCTTTGAGTTGTTGGTTTGACCCTAGTGAGCCGACTTCCCAGAGAGTTATTTGAATTGAAAACAAGGTTGATTTTATATCGTTTTCCTATCCTCCTAACTTTTTCTGAAATGGCTTTAACATAGGGGATGTTCAATACTGGTTTTCGTTCTTCGTTCGTTATCGATATTGTCCTATTTCTGCGTTGTTCACTAGATATACTGGGTATCCGTTGGCTGTCAGATCATTTTTAATATAATCTATCTCTTTCATCAAGTTCTCGTTGGAGTTGCACAGAGTTAAGGTTCTATCTACGAGATTTCTTATAATTCCTTGTTTGGTGTTGTTGGAGTGGTTAGATGAATAATTAAGGTATCGTCCTGTGTGCGTGGCTTTTCTGTAAACCGAAGTTCGAATTTGTCTGCCATTTCTTTCAACCAAGACATCTAAGAATGGTAATTTATTTTCTACTTCTTTCTCCATGGTGAGTTTAATAGTAGGGCTGATATTGTTGAGATGAAAAAGGAATTTTCGAAGTTCTTCGTCGTTTCCACTCCAAATAATAAAAGTATCGTTTACGTATCTGAGCCATAATTTTGGTTTCTTAGTTGTGGATTCAATTGCAAACGTCTCGAACCATTCCATGAAAATATTTGCGACCACCGGTGAGAGTGAAGATCCCATCGGTAGTCCATCATCTTGGATGTAGAATTTTTCCTTTTCTTGAAAATAGGAATTAGTCAAACAACTTTCCAACAAGTCCATAATGGCGTGCGGTGGTAAAGATGTTCTTTCTGCTAAGGTCTGGTCTTCTTCAAGTTTCTTTCTTATGATTTTAATGAGTCCTTAACTGGAACGTTGGTGTATAGGCTTCCCACGTCGAAGCTAATAAAATGGTCTTCTATTTCACGTATAATTTCTACGAAATGTTGCGAGTTCTTAACCCAGGACGATGTATTTCCTTGTAATGGTCTTAGTATTGGAAGAAGAAATTTGGCAAGTTCAGAAGTCGGAGAGTTCCGGGAAATTGTGATAGGTCGTAAGTGCATGTCTTGCTTATTTATTTTCGGGAGTCCATAAAGATGTGGAGTTTTGCTGATATGTTGGTTCATTCCATCTCCAGTGATAATATCAGGTGATCAAAAGGCATATGGAGAATGAACCAGAGTTGAATTTACACGAAATAAACTATCCGTCTATCTTTAACGACCTGAAGGAGAACAGCAGTAACACTTACAGATGTACATAAAGGAGCAGATTCCTCCTATGTAGCATCTAACTCTGCTTTATATCATGAATCATTAAAATGCAGCAATGCCGTATCTTAATCATGAACAAGATACCCGACAGTTCTTTTAAACTTAACGAGATGATATTTTCTAACTCTCACTGGGATATCACAAACCTTAAGCGGTAAGTAAGTTGTTTATTTTATGAGGTTGTGAGACTGCCAGGTCATTCCTGCGTCTTCGGTAAGAATTTTCAAGGATCTTTACAATAGGATCTTGAGTATACGTTACATAATATCCTTATTGCCCCCTCTGTTGTAAAAATAATCTCCTACTTCATTCACTATATACAAAGTGACCAAAAAGTCTTTTTTAGTTTGTTTTATTCACTGTGCCAAGACAACCGATTGGAAAGAGGCGCAGAAGTTATACCGATCGTTAGCCCCCGACCTTGGGAATTTAGTCGTTGTGGAACATTTCAAAGGAGCGACTTTGTAAAAACAATAATATTGCTATTATAGCGCGGTAAACATTTTGTAATGTTAATCGATTGCGTCATATGGATGAACCATCGAGTACTGAACTCATCAAAACATGGGTACAGATATTTAAAAAGACTGGTTCGACGATGAGTAAACCTTGGACAGGGCATCTAAGGTCATTAAGAAGCTAGAAAAATTTGGAAAACGTACACCAGCCAGTTAAAGCGATTTCCGCTCTCTCTGTTCGCAAAAGGTCAAGCGTCTTAAATCTTCCTAAAAGTTCCCTACATCGCATAATGCGTAATGACCTGTCTCCACCTCTACAAGAAAGATACAGTTGGTTCAAGAATTAAATCCAACAGATGATGCTGAGAGGCTTAACTTCGCTAACTAAGTGGTTGATTGATTTTCGTCGTTTAACAACGTTTTATTCTCGGATGAGGTACATTTTCATCTTAAAGACCACGTTAACAAGCAAAACTTCCATTACTGGAGTCCAACAAATCCAAAACATGAACGTTGGAGGCCACTTAATTTACCAAAAGTCACTGTTTGGGCTGCAATATCGGCGCGAGGAATAATCGACCCGTCCTTTTTCGAAGATCAAAGAGGTCACACAGTAACTATTAATTCTGAGCGATATGTGGAAATAATTAACAACGTTTTCACATAAGCTTTACAAGATTTTATTGATTTTAATCGAAACACATGGTTCCAGCAGGATAGAGTAACGTCTCAAACGTCTAACTTGTCTATATCTTGTTCGTGAACTTTTTTCTAAAAAATTGATGTCCAGACGAGGTGACATAAACTGGTCTCCACGTAGCCCCGATTTAACACCAATGGATTTTTTTCTGATAGTGCTACTTTAAATCAAAGGTATACAGCAACAATCCTACCTCTTTACATGAATTGAAACAAAATATGCAAGAAAAAATGACAGTGATCACGGGAACAGGTGCCGAACAGTTTTCAGAAATTTTGTGGAACATATTTAGACATTATCTTTAAAAAATAAATTCCCATTGACGGTAATTCCTTACAATTTTTTTTTAATTAAACTAATTCATTATTTTGTTTCTGATGTTTTATTTTAAAAAAGCCTTTTGGACACCTGGATTACTGTTCCATCCGATTCACCCGTGTTTTCAATTCTTTATAATAAAACAAAGAAATTATAGTAGATGCCAGCTGTTCTTCTCTTTCTAAAGATGGCAACAACTGCAAATTACTTCAGATAGGTAGATGTGTCCAATTACGAGGGCGCTCCGATAAATAATTAGCCTACATAAGAAAAACGGAAATTTTGGAAAAGTGGCGATTTATTTCTCAACATAGTCTCCTTTTAGCTCGATACACCTGACCCAGCGATGCTCCAACTTCTTTAACCCGTCTGAAAAATAGGTTTTCTGGGGATATGCAAAGTAGGCCTCCGTGGCGGCGATAACCTCCTCATTCGACTCAAATTTCTGCCCGGCGAGTGACTTTCAAGTTTGGAAACAAAATGAAGTTGCACAGGGCCAAATCTGGAGAAAACGGTGGATGAGGCAGCAGTTCGTAGCCCAATTCGCCCAATTTGGCCGTGGCGACGGCAGAGGTGTGAGCCGGTGCGTTGTCATGGTGGAGAGCACTTTTTTTCTTCGTCAAATGGGGTCTTTTTTCTGCAATTTGGCGTCGAATCGGCCCAATAATTCGGCATAGTAAAGCCCTGTGATCGTTTTGCCTTTCTCCAGGTAGTCGATGTAGATCACACCGTGTGAATCCCAGAAAACGGTGGTCATCACCTTTCCGGCCAATAGGACAGTCTTCGCCTTCTTCGGAGCACGTTCGCCGGGTGAAGTCCACTGTTTCGACTGTTCCTTGGTCTCTGGTGTGTACCAGTGGATCCATGTTTCGTCGACGGTCACGAAACTACGCAGAAACTCCTACGGATTGCGCTTAAACAGCGTCAAACACTGCTCTGAAGTGGTCTCACGGTTGCACTTGTTGTCCGGAGTGAGCAAACGGGGCACCCATCGCGTTGACAGCTTTCTCATGCCCAAAATTTCATGCAGGATATGACCCACGCGGTCTTTTGAGATGCCTACTGTCTCAACTATCTCGCGCGGTCTGCCAATATGAGATCGTGGATTTTTGTCATGTTATCGTCCGTGGTAGCCGTTTTCAGGGCACCTGGGCGTGGCTCATCAAAAACCGACGTGCGACCACGTTGAAACTCGTTAAACCAATTTTTGACGGTCGCCATCGAAGGAGAAGAGTCACCGTACACCGCATCCAAGCGCTCTTTGATTTCGCTGCGCGATTTCCCTTCCAAAAACAAGAATCGAATCACCGATCGATATTGCTCTTTTTCCATTTTTCTAAAATCCGCTAACACGCCCACCCCCACACGCGGTCACAACAAAACTGCGAGTCCGATTCGGCCGAAATTTTGACAGTAGCTCTTCGAGAATGTACTACACGATAGTAAATTCCTCTTGCGATAGTGGTGCCATCAGGCGGTGAGGCTAAGTACTTATCGGACCGCCCTCATACTTTCGAAAAAAAATAAAGTTGAAGTCTTAACAAAAAAATATTTAACTTCATCCCATTTTCATTTTTTTTTCTTACCTTTTTCTTTTTGCTTCTGTTTGTGACATTTTAAGAAAATATATCAAACTTTTCGCAATTACTGGTCTCATAAAACTAATAGTTTATATATATATATATATATATATATATATATATATATATATATATATATATATATATATATAAGAAAGCGGTTGGTATACTCACTGCGACCGAAGTAATTTAGCTTGCTTCTTTTTCCCCGTCCCGCGCTTACACTCTTTGCCCAGGAACCCGTCGGGAAGGTATACACGTTAACCGGGTTTGGAATATTTAAAAGGATGCCTCATCTTAAAGGTCCTGGATACTTCCATCATCCAACCAGGAACTTTCCCCTAAGTACATTAGGATTCGCCTCATACCGTACATTTAGTACGGACTCCCCGCCTTCGCCTCAAACGCCCAAACCACGATTTTCTTGCTTTTTGTAAGAGCGCACGCACTTAAGGTTGTCTGTTCAACTACCCAAACCGAAGTGAAATGATGGTGTTTCGGACGGCCGGTATTTATACACAACTATTTTACTTTAACCCGTCTTTTATTATTACAATTTTAACACTTGTCAAAATAATTCAAGTTGCATCGACGAATTTTCAAACTAAACTGTCCACGAAAACTGATCTGGACCCTTTATATATCCTTTTTCCTGATACTAGAAGATTACGGATCTTTCTAGATGGATTTTCATACTACATGGTGTAATAAAAATAAGAAAAAGGAGTAATCTAGCGATTTATAGACTTTCTTGTCATAGGCGCTCCATGGTAAAAATAAGGAAATACAATTTAAAAAAAGTTCCAGACCTTCTTTCATCGACGTCTCATGAGGAAATTAACAAAAGGTAATAAATAAATTATGAACTCGTAGAGTATAAACCTGAAACCGTATAAACACCAACTAACACTATAAAGTGTATACTGTTACAAAGTTCGTTACAATTACGGGCGTACTGGTTTATAATTTCAATTCGATTTCCTTGTCAACGTGCATAGTTAGGTAATACGGTAAAAAGATGATATTTCAAGGGCATAGTCGAAATAATTGACGCTGTGAACGCCATCTCTAGGTGACGCCGAAAACTTTTCATCTTATCCTCGTAAGTCTAGAAAACTCAGGGATTTTTAAAACTGAAATTCTGTACCAGCTCTTGCACTCTGATATAAATAAACATACTTGCAAAAACATTCGAAATACCCCCGGTACGTATCATAATGAGAGCGTATTTATAACAGACTGTCAATATGTTGAAACGTCTGTCTTGTTACAGCATGACGACGGCCAAGTTCACTGCTCCCGCGGAGCCGGCCGGTTCCCTTCGATTTTCGCTCCGGGCGCATTTTTGTGGTTTTTTGCGATGTCCGAAGATGAGTCGCGGTTTTTGGCGGTCGATCAGTTCACCGATTCTTTATTTGATTGGTAATCGGCGAGATATTTTGTCTTTTTGCCTCGCAAG
This sequence comes from Diaprepes abbreviatus, assembly GCA_034092305.1. Classification (NCBI taxonomy): domain Eukaryota; kingdom Metazoa; phylum Arthropoda; class Insecta; order Coleoptera; family Curculionidae; genus Diaprepes; species Diaprepes abbreviatus. The sequence continues at coordinate 1,262,153 of JASJET010000203.1, read as the reverse complement.
TGACTCTAGGATTGGGGGAAATATTATAGATATCCGGAGTTTCGATTTTTTGATTTTGACGTGTGATTGATTACCAAGTAGGGTGTAACCTTTCTTTCCGGCGTCCTTAAAATACGGTATTTAGCAATAAATTTCTCTTGATTGATTGTATTTTTTAAGAGCTTTGTACCTCAAAATTGCAAGCATTATGTTAGAGTCATGCACAGGCGCGGATCAAGGGGGGGGGGTGGTACACACTAAAATATAAATATATAAAAAAAATAAAAAAACATATAAACAAAATTAAACAATAAAATACAACAAAAACAAAAATTCAAATAATAAATTGTGTTTACACTAGTAAACATTACGTATCTTATTCCTAATCAAAGTCAGTGAAACTATCTTCGCTCAAATTAATTATAATTGGTTCCTCTATCTCACCGATCATGAGATCGAGTTCTCCCATTTTGTTTTATTCTTTTATTATATGGATTTTTCCCAATTTTCCGCAGTAACTTTATTCAAAAAAATCTGTTTAGTTAAATTACTAATTGTGTTATTTCTAGCAACTCTACCTTTTACTTGAAAGAGATATTTACTTCTCCAACGGACAGTTTCCGGACGATTTATAGGAACAGATTTTCTGGTTTTTCCCAGCAAAAATTAAGTTCTCTGAGCAATTTCCAGAGATCAGTTCTTTTAATTTCAGGTAAATCTCGATTTTCATTGATTTTAATTAGAATTTTGTCGACGGTTGGGATCTGCTTCTCATAATAAAATGTATGTACAACTCCGTTTATTGCAGTTTTCATCTTTTCTTCCAACGAGGTTTTTCGTCTGCCTGTGATCGAATGTGGCTTGGGAGTAATAACAATTCCAGTCTTTTTTTTCTCCTTCAGTATTCGGTACATAGTAGATTTTCCGACTCCTGTCATGTTGGAATTCATCTCAATGGAGCTTTTAACATTATTATCTAGATATTGATATCTTAAGGTATCATAAACATTCATCGTAATAAGTTTTTCGTTGAGGAAAAAATGCCCTGGTTTAACGATTTTTTAATAAATATAGAGGTGAAAGTCATATCTTTTGGGTATCTCACTAATCTCAAATAATATATAAAAACAAGGACAAACAAGATAAATCACTAAGAACAAACTGTAAGGTGTACTTTGCTCACTGACGGAAATTAAAGTAAACTATCAGAAATTTTATGTTGCAGTAAATTTATAAAATATATTTATATCTAATGAAATATAATTAGATTTACGGCAGTTCTCAGTTACCTGCGGCACTAGAGCAGGTACGTTGGAGGTTTCGGTAATAGTTTTATTACTCTCTCTAGTTCTTGAATAGAGTATAGGAATGTGTATGCTTGCGATCGCCTCCCCCCCTCCCAAGAGCTTTGAGTTCAGGAAAATAGAACCTATTCTGCTTTCTTGTTTTGTATCTTATAAATTAGTGACGGTAACTTGACCGTTTCAATTGTTATTATGTCATAATTTATGAACGAGAATAACAAATATAAATGTTTATTGCTGAAAATGGTTTTATTATTTTTTAAAATATTCTCTACGATGATCAATATACTTTTGTTTTCGTTTGAACCATTGCGAAACGCAATTTTGCAACTGTGAAGATGCTGTTGCTAAAATATGGGTTTTTGAACACATCAAACGCCCCTTCTTGCATAGAAAATCGTGGACCACGCACTTTATTCTTCATGTACAGGAATAAAAAGAAATCATTGGGTGACAAATCAGGGCTGTACGGCGAATGACTAATCCATTTCACGTTTTGAGTGCTTAAAAAGTCACTAGTTTAAGCATATGTGTGTGAGCTCGCGTGGTCATGGTAGAGAATGATCCGTCACATCAGGATTGTTTATTTTCCTCAATTCATTGTAGACTTCCAGACAACAAATGGTTGTGTACCATTAGAATTGACCATTCTACGATTCTTTAAAAGCACGATTGCAACATGGTTAGTATTTCCGAAAAAATAGGTGACTGTTTCGTAAAAGAACGAAAAAGTTTTAAAAAAATCAAAATTTCGATAAGAAATAAAGAAATCTATCTGCCGTATTCAATATCTTACCGACATACCTTGGAATTTATATTTTATGTAGAAGTTGTTTACTGCGAATGTTGCTCCCGGTTTGATACAGCTCCACTGACGAGACCATAAAGTGATCGAAACGTGTATGGAGAGAGGACCAAAGTTGTATTTACAGGAAACAAACTGTTTGTATACGTTCTTTCCTTTTCTCTGTCTGAAAGAATAATACATATAAACAACCAAAAAAAGTTTTGTTAGATAGATAAAGAGTTATTGGAATTGATGGAAATTAGTTGGATGATGGTGCTATGGTGCGTACGATATGCGTATTTTGTGAGGGATATCAATTCATTCATTTATCAATGACCGCAAGAGTATGTTATTTGTGTTAGAGTGTGGGATTTAGTACAGAAATAACTTTGTTTTAAACCAGAACTTATTTTATTACGTTGTCTTTTTTATTGATTGGTTAGTTAACTAGGCTTTGCCCTTTAAGAATTCTATGTTTTAATTCTTAATAAAGACTATTTATTATTATTATTATCCATTGACTTAGCTAAACGGTTTCGTACTCATCATAGCTTGAACTTGTTCTCCAATATAGGTTTAGAGCTATATTCATAGTACGGCACTTTCTCTACCTCCAACAGTTTCAATTTCCCTACCGGCTTTTGATGGATGATCCTTACGGTTGAATCGTGTCTCTTCTTGTACTTCGATGCGGCAAATGCTTGGTATCTTCCTGTTTTATGATGGATTGTCTCTAATGTCGTCCGGACCAAGGGGTCAGTCATTATTTGCGAAGTAGTAGATAGCTGTTGGACTTCCATTGTCTTCCATTTTTGTTGAATATCAGAACGTTTCGGCTAGTAGTTATCTCTACCCGTTTTCAAGTCAAACTAAATAAAGTCCTAAGCTACATAACTATTTATACTAAAAATAAATGCAGTGGAGTGTGACTGAGATGGGTGCAGTCACGTGTGCTACATCAGAGTCCCATATAGTTTTAATTTACAACTATTAAGAAGTGGTTTTGACACTTCTTTTATTATCTGAAGACGGTTTACTAAAGCAACTCGGGTTCTGATGTATAACCGTGGCATCTATGAATTTCCGTTTTTTTCAGTGTCTCGGTGTAGAATTTTAGCTTCAAACCATTTAATGTGGTGTCCATGAGTCCAGGGTATGGTTGGCGACACTAGATTTTTCTGTTTCGACTCGAGATGTGTATTTTTGGTGTTCTTTGGCCCTTACGTCAAGGGGTCTCTGTGTTTTGCCAACGTAGGAGTTGCCACATCCATATGGTACCGGATACACACAGTTTTCCATCTCCCGTTGAGTTGTTGGTTTGATCGTAGTGAGCCGACTTCTCAGAGAGCTATTTGAATTGAAAACAACGTTGATTTTATATCGTTTTCCTACCCTTCTAACTTTTTCTAAAATGCCTTTAACATAGTTCAGTACTGGTTTTCGTTCTTCATTCGTTGTTGGTATTGTCGTATTTCTACGTTGTTCAAGAAATTTATCCACTAGATATACTGGGTATCCGTTGGCTGTCAGATCATTTTTAATGTAATCTATCTCTTTCATCAAGTTTTTGTTGGAGTTGCAGAGAGTTAAGGCTCTATCTACGAGATTTCTTATAATTCCTTGTTTGGTATTGTTGGAGTGATTAGATGAATAATTAAGGTATTGTCCTGTGTGCGTGGCTTTTCTGTAAACCGAAGTTCGAATTTGTCTGCCATTTCTTTCAACCAAGACATCTAAGAATGATAATTTATTTTCTACTTCTTTCTCCATGGTGAGTTTAATAGTTGGGCTGATATTGTTGAGATGAAAAAGGAAGTTTCGAAGTTCTTCGTCGTTTCCACTCCAAATAATAAAAGTATCGTCTACATATCTGAGCCATAACTTTGGTTTCTTAGATGTGGATTCAATTGCAAACGTCTCGAACCATTCCATGAAAATATTTGCGACCACCGGTGAGAGTGAGGATCCCATCGGTAGTCCATCATCCTGAATGTAGAATTTTTCCTGTTCTTGAAAATAGAAATTAGTCAAACAACTTTCCAACAAGTCCATGGCGGCTTGCGGTGGTAAAGATATTCTTTCTGCTATGGTCTGGTCTTCAAGTTTCCCTTTTATGATTTCTGGTGACACCTTAGCTGGAACGTTGGTGTATAGGCTTTCCACGTCAAAGCTAATAAAATGATCTTCCGGTTGTACTTCTATTTCACGTTGCGAGTTCTTGACTCAAGACGATGTATTTCCTAGTAATGGTCTCAGGATTGGCAAACTCTGAAGTCGGAGAGTTTCGGGAATTAGTTATAGGTCGTAAAGGCATGTCTTGTTTATGTATCTTATGTACAGTTTTGGTGTGGTGTGGCGTCAACTTATACCGGGTCCTCTCAGGAATATATCGTTCATGTTTCTTAAGAACGCGATAAATTCTTCCTTCAGTTGTAGGTGTGGGATCTTTAGCAATATATGTATAATTAGCTTTCCTTAAAACTTCGTCAATTTTTTGATTGTACGTCTTAGCATTCATTACGATTGTGGCATTCCCTTTATCCGTTGGTAGAATTTTAATACTGGGGTCCTTCTGTAGGTTAGCCCGGGCAGTTTTCTCGTCTTTGCTGATGTTTGGTTTCGTTTTTCCAGATTTTTGTAGAGTCTTTCTTACTTCCTACCTGAACTCATTTACAAAAAGATCTTCGATGTTTTCTGAACCGCGGCGCTAATTATATGGAGAATGGGAACTTCTTTTGGAGCAGCCGTGAAGTTGAAACTTTTTGAAAGTAGTGATTTTTCCGCTGAGGTTAAGTCCTTGCCAGATATATTAACTATTGTCTTCTGACTTAGAGATGTCTCCCGATTATTTGTTTCAGATAGTTTTCTTTGGGAAAACTTAATGTTGGATAGCTAATTTGCCGATATTTTCATGATTGATCTTGTTTAGGTGTCATCCGTGAAGAGGCTTCTGTAGTCAGGCTTGAAGCTTCTCTTGATCTGGTTTATGATGAAAAGTCGGTTCGTGATGCCTCAGCTTCCGCAGTGTTGAATTTTCTGTCTCGCATAGTGTCCGGCGTAACACAGAAGATTCTGCCAGCTTGTGAAGATATGAGCGTAAGTTTTTTAGTTGTTCAACTGGTTACCAATATCCACCAATCTTCTTCCTCCGTGATATCTTGGTAGTATTGTCCGCTGAGTAGCACTCAGGGACGAATCCAGTCTCTCTCTTTAGGGAATAGGGCGATGATATCACAAAAGTACAGTATGGTAAGCGAAAGCAAGGTGGAAGCCAGCAGCATGCATATTCCTAATATAAGAGCCAGAATCGGGTCTATTTTCCTAAACTCAAAGGTCCTGTGAGGGGGGGGGGGGCGATCGCAAGAAAGAAGTTGTCGACGGAGGGTAAAAACCAACAGCATACACTTTTCTAGTGAAAAAGGCGCAATCGGGTGAATTTTCCTGAATTCTAAACTCTTGGGAGGGGGCGATCGCCCCCCCCCCCCATCGCCTCCCGCCCCCCATCGCCTCCCGCCCCCCGTCCCCCGTCCCCCCTTGGATTCGCGCCTGGTGGCACTACGAGAATCATGTTTGTGTGCTTTCGTCAGGAGTGTTCTGACTTTCCTCTGCAGCCTTTCTAGGTTCGCCCTACTCCGTTTCACAATTCCAAAAGAGTGAGTGCAGAGTATGCATACGTGTTGAACGCCTTAAATAGATTTTTACTGTTTAGGTTGGTTCGCAGTACTTGCCTCGCCCGTCTTCTGAACTCGTTGGTTAATTCGATCTTTATAGTTCGTTGATCAATTCTCTGTGCCTGTTGCATGTCCAACTAGTCATAGGTTTGTTCCCCCTCCATTGTCACAAAGGTTTAATCATGGTTATCATTATTTTTTTTATTTAAGTATTTCGTCGCACATATGACAGCTTTTTTAGCGCCAAAGGTTAATGGACTATATTATATACGTCAGTGTTATTAATGCCCTAGGGATGTCTCAGTCTTGCTGTATGTCACATGACGATCTTGCATTATCAGTTCACATACAATATCGATGTTTTCTTGCACTACAATCAATTTTGGATAACTTTTAATCGACTTATCCGTGAGTGATCTACGACCACGATTGAATTCACTAAACTAGCGATATACAGTGGTTTTTGTAAGTGCTTCATCGGTATATAAAGAATTAAGTTCATCGATACACTCTTATTGGAATAAACCACGTCGAAAAATGCGAAAAATAATCGCACGTAAATGTTCAAGCTTTAATACCTAAATTTAAAGATACTGTAAACAACAACACAAATAGCGTCCGTATATAAAGACGTTCTGAGTACATATACTGTCTTAAATGTATGTATATATATATATATATATATATATATATATATATATATATATATATATATATATATATATATATCCATAGTGAAAAAAGGTGACTCATGTCGACATTTGTTCGTGAAGCATGATACTATCTTGTCTTTTTGCACCGGAAACTGCATGTTTAGTGCATACAAAATCTAAACCTTTTTCTTTTCTTTTTACAAAAATCATTTGATTGTTAAAATTTGTTTTAAATAGTTTATTTTTCTTTTGCTTAGTCAAGGAGAAAGTAATTCTTTAGACAATAAAGTTGCGTTTGAATTTAAATTCCAGTTTGAATTTGAACATCTGAAAAATAAAGAGGTTGCAAACTTGCATTCAAATTAACTTTTTTTTATACCGATTCAGTCTTTTAACTCGAAATTATGCAGCATTATGTATTTTTTAACTTTATTATATGATTTTTGCGAAGCTATGGTAAATATTCATATTCTTGGCCATTATCTTCTCGTATATGTGCTTACGACTGTTCTACTATGCAAGACTATAAGGGCAATAGTATTTCCGAGTAGTTCCAAACAATATAATGCTAAAAAGAGAGTGCCAAAGTCCGTGCCACGCCATTCTGCTGCCACACCGTTTTATTTTAATTATTTCTGCAACATTTTATTTACCTTATGGTCGATTATCCGTTACGTCATATTCACAGCCATAAAAATAATGAAACACCGTTAAATTTCTTTTAAAACCGTGTTTACGTATTTTAACTTGAATTTAATAAGTACTAAAGGTTCTTAATTGTTCCTGTTTGACTTGTTGTTTTATTATAGGCTCGACAAAGGAACTGAAATTTATAAAATTTAAATTGTGTTCGACACGATACGTCCTACTTATTATATTTGGATATTTGTAAAATATGTTCTGTACAAATGAAACAATAAAATAATTAAAACAAATAAAAAATACATGAAGATAATAACTTCTAAAATGTACAAATTTGATTTTTACATACTTCATTTTTCATCTAAGCCTTATAGGGCAGGCTCCGTAGCTGTAAAGCAGGGGGTAAGAAAAAAAATTCATTACAGCAAACTGATAGTGGAATATTGTAGGTAATATCATAACTAATGAAGGAAGAAATAATCGGAACCACCGGCGACCTACTGGGGTGAAATGGGGATGTTTTTTCGGGGTAAAAAACAGTTTTTTACTATTTCCGGCTAAACTACTCATTTTATCGAAAAAAGTTAAATACAAAAGTTGTAGGTAATAAAAAGATCTACAACCATTTTTACCCTAACCTGAAAATTTTCCGAGAAAAATAGAAAAACAGTTTTTTTTTCTTTCATAGATATGATTCGATTAAGCTCAAACTTGGAGAAAATGTACCTTTTGATGCTGCAAATAAGCTATATTTCTTTTGTCCAAAAACATTCAACCATTGCGGTTTTATTTAACTTTAATAATAAAAAAAGTTAAATTTTTAATTGTATTGTATATCCTCTTAAAACTAATTGTAGAAGCCATTTTTCGCCTAACCTCAAAATTTTCCGAGAAAAATGTTTTTTTTTTAAACAAAAATGATTTGATTTTTTAACTTTAATAAAAAAAAACGTGAAATTTTCAGTCCCATTTCCTCTTAAAATTAACTGTCGCAACAGAGGACTAGGCTTGTTTTTTTCGTTTTTTACTTCTACTTTCAATAAATGAAATATATATTTATATATATATATATATATATATATATATATATATATATATATATATATAGTACAATGGAACACATTGCCGAAAAATCAAAAAACCTAAAAAAAAATTTTTTGGATATGCGTTTTACAGTTATTGTCAATAATTTGTTATTATTTATTAAAATTATTATAATTCTAAAACATCAATGTTTACTACAAACAGTGAGTAAAAAATATAAATTCACCATGTTTAAATTATCAGATAAACAAAAAAAAAAATAGTTTTACTTGGCCGGAGCTTGAAATTGTATTTTTGTCAATTTTTTAATTCCGATATTATTTATTCCATAATAAATAAGGTTCGATTTCATTTTTATTTATTTGTTCATTTAAATATTTTAACTCAAAATTATTCATTATTATCCCGAGTAATGCTAGCAACACTGGCTCTTGGCAGCTGTCCCTCCCCCCACCTCTGAGAGGCACTTCCTTAATTACGTGACTCCAATATTCAGAAGTGAATTACTGTCAATATTCTAGAATTTCGTAATATTCTAGAACATTTTGGCACATATTGGAATATAATGAAAATAGAGCGATACAAGTCCCTTGCTTTGTAAGCAAAGGAGGGGAACAGACCGGTTTCTACTAGTAGATGGGTCTCAGTTCCTTTCGGAGCATCGAGTGAGCAGCTGCTATACCTTTAAGATTATTTTTAGTTCAAAGGTACACTGTAGTGGAGAAATATATCATATTTGGGAGAAAATTTTTTATCTAATTAAAATAATGAAAATAAATTAATACGAATATTAACACAAGAATTTGAAACAATAGGATTCACATGAAAACATGTAACAGAAGATGCTGATACCTTGATAATAAATACAGTAATTGAAGTTGCCGCAGAAGATAAAATTGTGATAGTTGTTGGACAAGACATTGATCTGCTTGTGCTTTGAAACGAATTGAATGACCGAAATTCAGAAATATTATTTCATAAATCATCCACGGGTAACATTCGCGATTCTTACTACACTTCTGATAGCTTCAAAGATCCATCACAACGAAAATATTTGGCTTTTCTACATTGTTTCACTGGCTGCAATACTTCCTCAGGTTATGCAGGAAAAGGAAAAGTAACGACGATAAAAACACTCCTGCAAAATAACGATTTGGCTGCCTTAGCTGACATCTTTTACAAAAAAGATGCAGGCAAGGAGTAAAAGCTTTTTGCATAATTTGTGACAATTGTGTGTGTTATCAAATATACAATAATGGTTCATTTATATTCCGCACCTAAATTTTTATGGTAGTGTAATGGAACAAATATTAATTATTTTACACTGTTCAATGTGAACTATATTCCGTTAAAATGAATAATTAAATAATCACTCTGTGAATAGATTTCCTTTGGGAATAGGGTAGTTATATTTTTTTATCACTATCCACGAAAGTCTAAAGGAAAAATAAATCAGTTATCGAGCTTAACTTTTATGATCTTTGTCGTTTAAATGTTTTCTTAAAAAAATACATAAAGTCAGTTAATTTATGAAGACCTAAAAGACCCTCTCTTAGAATTGCCTATAAATCTGTCTAAGTAATCCTGCCCTGGTTAAGTAAATAAAACCAGACGTGATAAGGGTAGTTTTTAACATATGGTCTGATTGCAAAAAAAATGCTTTAAATACCAGCAATAGGAATAAAAAGACACTCAGGTTTTTTCACAGACGTTATATTATCTTATTCCTTTAGTTATAGAAAGAAATAGAATAGTTTTATTAATTGTGTTTATATAAAAATTATTATTAATACGCTCAAAGGCAAATTCGGGAATCAAGCATCCGGTATAGAATAGCTAACGCCCTCAGCACGTAACGATCGAAACCTTCGAACTTTAAGGGAAAGAAATTGACGTTTCAGGGTTCCATCGGGTAATATGCGTACAAAAGGGAATCAGAGGGGTGTCGAGGGGTGTAAGTTTCGAAGACACTCTTTTAAGGAATAGTAAATGGAGTCATAGTTTGAACGTCGTTAGAACGGTACCGAGAGTACCAGTGCCGTAGAATAATTACGTCACGGGTATAATCGTCGGGGAAGAAGGTTATCTTTGTTTAATTTAGGAAATTATCGTGTGTTATTTTAGTGGGGCATTTCGCGATTTTCATACGGATCGATTAAGTAATATAAATAGCTAGTTTTTTCGCGTTTCATTTATTTTTTTTTGTTTAATATTTTATTAAGCTATTTATACGTGTTTTTCAAAATTGGGTTTTACGTTTTTGGTTAAAATAACGGCCGAGAAGAGCAATTATGCGAGTTTTTGTAATTGCTATTAGTTTTAAGTTTCTCATTGTAAATAGTTCGTTTTTTCTATTTATTTTTGTTAAATAGATTTAAGTGTTTTGAGAAACTTGTTTTATTCAATTTAATTAAAACCTTTACGCGAATTAACTTGCGGGCGCGCTGTTGCGAGACCTACAAAACAAGAGATGTTTTCTGACCAACTAATTAGCAGCCTTTCCTGCGTCCTGAAGTTCTAAGTTGTGGTTGGTAAGCTTAAATAACCGTAGTTGTTTGGTACTAAAGCTGCAAGAGAGTCTTTATTACTGTGAAATTTAATTGTAGGTTATTAAAATAGTTACTAATTAATATGGGGCAAAAAATGATTATAGATAAAATGATTAACGCTACCTCAATATGTCATTAGTAGGAGTCTAGAATCAAATTCTGTTACAGTAGAAGGCATAGGGGTTAACAACACACTTTTTTGTTTATTTAATAATTTAAACGTAGTCGAGCGATGTAACTAATTTATAAATTACAAAGTACTGTTTTTCATCACTAAAAATAAACCCCATTTCACCCCAGTAGGTCGCCGGTGGCTCGGATTATTTTTCCTTCATTAGTTATGATATTACCTACAATATTCCGCTATCAGTTTGCTGTAACGGATTAGTTTTTTTTTCCAAATCTTATTTTGACTGGCGTAATAGTATTTCCCACCTTTTCAGGACCCCTGCCACGTTTGCATGAAAAATAAATCCAACGTCCTCCTCCCCCATAGCACTTGTGCCTAATATTAAAATATCGCAACAAAAATAAAATATCATCAAATTTATTAGAAAATTGATGCATATAAAGTTAGCGAGACAAATTGCTCGAATCAAAATATCTCCAGGATGATAATTTACCGCAAAATAGTCGCTAATTAGTTGTGAAATAAAAAAAATTGTCGTTTATTATTTTTTAACAATATTGCATGTTTTGCTAACTAAACAAAAAGTTAACGAAACACTTAAGACGATTATTAATAAAAAATAATTTTCAACAACAATTAACGTCTTAGAAATTTGCCTTTAATTTGCCGTGACAGAATGGCAATGCGCGGAATTCAATCGGGACTGATTTCGTGACGTATTCGCGATTATTTTTGCTGAAAATCCTGAGAAATCCATGTATTCGTGAATCAGTCTCGAAAAGCGAATACGACACATTTCCACGGCCAGAAACTAACTGTCGGAAACCTTTTGATAGAACAGCGAATTCTTCGCAAGCGAGGCATCGAACCCACCGTTTGTGTGCGGGAGTGTTTGGCGGGATTCTCCAAGAATAATGAAGTCTTCAAGAATAATTAGCTAAAACCAATCTCAACGTATTTGGACGCGCAACAACCAGTTTGTCTGGACGAATGGCAAATTTCCATATATATATATATATATATATATATATATATATATATATATATATATATTCTAGATTCTTAAACCATAGATTATATCATTTTCTTTTTATTTTGTCTTTTCTTGGGTTTAGGTTATTTATTTTAAAAAAAAATCCAAAACAATTTGACGTTTCGCCCTTTATTTAAGGCATGTTCAAAAATTTTTTGCTTTTTTTTATTTATTGATCCTCCTAAAAATATTTTTTATATAATTAAAAACATTCATACACAAACATATTAACAATTTTAAAAAACAAACAAGCACTTTAAAAAACTAGTCATATTTCTAAAAAAGTATTTAATTTTACCAGTACATATCTTGTCATTTTGCGTATTTATTAATAATGAAATAAAATTTTTACATCGTCTATTTAGGTACTTAGGATACATGGAAAGCGACTGTGTTTTATTTTTTATATTTTAACAATGGACCAAAAAAACGAAAGAAAACATACATTTAATTTTATGTTTAAGAGGATATTCAATTTTGGATTCATTAACAAGATCGAATACTTTATATTTTTTTTTAAATTAGGCTGATGTAAATGTGGCTCAAATTTCATACATCCGTTCTGTCGTTAACAATGTTTTTATCTTTTTTAATTTCTATTATTTCCTTTATCTGCAATTTTTGATAATTCATATCTTTGTTCTTAATTATGGTATTTTTATAATCGAAAGTATGTTTTCCGTCCTGTGTGTTTTTTTTAACGTTGTTGAGGCGTTTTTCGTATATTTATGGCCATTCAATCTGTTCTTTAGCAATTGGCTTGTCATGCCTATATATTTTTTGGAATAATTTTGAAAAAGGGATCGCATATAAATTAAATGTAGTATATTCGGGATGGAATATCCTCTTAAACATAAAATTAAATGTATGATTTTTTGTTAAAATATAAAAAATGAAACACACTCGCATTCCATGTAATCTAAGGACCTAAATAGACGATATAAAAATTTTATTTCATTATTAATAAATAAGCAAAATGTCAAGGTATGTACTGGTAAAATTAAATACTTTTTTAGAAATTTGACTAGTTTTTTAAAGTGCTTGTTTGTTTTTTAAAATTGTAAATATGTTTGTGTATGAATGTTTTTAATTTTATAAAAAAATATTTTTAGGTGGATCAATAAATAAAAAAAAAGCAAAAAATTTTTGAACATGCCTTAAATAACGGGCGAAACGTCAAATTGTTTTTGATTTTTTGTTAATTAAAGAACCCAAACCCAAGAAAATACAAAATAAAAAGAAAATTATATATATATATATATATATATATATATATATATATATATATATATATATATATATATATATATATAACATTAATGTCAGAATGGTTGTCTATCAAAAACCTAATTATATCCCCACTAACAATATTATTTAACAAATGTGTCAAGACTGGTTTATTTCCTGACTCTTTTAAAAAATCTAAAGCTATTCCTGTTCAAAAGACAGGTTCTATTGATAATTGTCAAAATTATAGGCCCATAAGCATTATTCCGGTGGTCTCAAAAGTTTTAGAGATTATCCTATCAAAACAAATTTACGGTTATATGGAAACCTTTAATATCTTTGACCCTTCTCAGTTTGGTTTTCGGGCGGGAAGGGGCACTGAATTGGCTGTCCTTGATTTGGTGCGCACCATTGTGTCTGAATTTGAGAGTGGTGGCTTCGCTGGGATTACATTTTATGATCTCAGCAAGGCTTTCGATTGCATCTCACATGACATTCTTCTATCAAAATTGAAACACTATGGTTTTGGTTCTTCAGGTCTCTCTTTAATTAAGTCTTATGTAAAAAATAGAGTTCAGTATGTTTATTATAATGACAATCTTTCAGAGACGGGTGTAGTGAGCTTCAAAGTGCCTTATTCATAATATATATAAATGATCTACCAAATAGCGTCCCTTCTTCTTCAGAGGTTGTGTTGTATGCCGACGACACAACTTTGACTAATATGAACCCTGGTTTAACGAACCTTCAGCTTGCGATGCTTCAGGTGCAGTCTAGGGCCTCGCTGTGGTTTGATGTCAATCAGTTGTGTGCTAAAAAAAAATGTTATATTTACTCAAAAACAGCTGATTGGTGATCGGCAGTTAAATTCTTGGGATTGCATATGGATTAAAAATTGTTGTGGAATTATCACGTTCAGATTGTGTTAAATAAAATTTCAAAGTTGGTGCGAGTTGAATGAAACATGTATGAGCGCTTACTTCAGCCTCCTCCACTCCCATCTATCATCAGGCCATTAAAATTATTATGGGTCTGCATTTTCATCCAGACGTCAAGATAAATTTCAAGAATCTAAACATTTTGACATTGCCATTAGTATATATATTTAAATGTTGATTGTGGATACATGAAAGAGGGTAACAATTTGCACTGCATCGTGACATCATTATAATACAAGACATGCTTCACTCATGACTATACGTCTAAGATTCGATATTCTGTCAATTATTATGCTCCTCGATTTTACAACAAGCTTCTTTTGCATCTAAAGAGCGTATCATTTGGTTTGTTTAAAAGCAAAGTTAAAAATATACCTATGCAAAATTGCTTTTATTCTCTCGACGATTTTATTAATGCAGACTTAGCGTCTTATTGAAATATGTTAATGTGATTGGGAATTGATATTTTGAGGTTTTTTGAAAACCACTAGTTTGATACATCTTTCAACTTATTAGTTTGTCAGTGTGATTATTTTATATATATATATATATATATATATATATATATATATATATATATATATATATATATATATATATGTTTATGCGGCTTTCACGGATTCCTCCGTGTGAGATGCAATAGCAGTGGATATATCCACATTATGCCGTTGTAGTGCTGAAATCACATTCAGCAAACGTACAACTATATGCAACTCCGTGAATGAATGAAGTGAAATGCGAACAGTAAATGCAAACTTCGTTCCATCATATCCTTTCCTGGAAATATATATATATATATATATATATATATATATATATATATATATATATATATATATATATATATATATATATATATATATATATATATATAGATAGATAGATAGAAGAGTACGATTAGGATATCTGTCGTGATATAACCTCCTGACTTCCGACTTCCAAAGTATTGCAAGTTGCAAGACCATACATCAGAAGCATATCTGCATACTCAATAAACGTGTATTCCATATTTCGAATTATTTCACAGTTAAATTCACCACGAAATCCAAAAATCAGTAAATTAATATCCAAGTAAAGAATCATTGTGTCAGCGATGTGAAAGTTGATAAATTTTAAAATGCAGGATATTTATTTCTTTCGTACCTAGCAACGTTTGCAACAACAATACTTTGTTTTTGGTGCCGATGAATTAAAACCCACATTTCTTGAGAATCTAGGTCGAACTACGATTCACAGAATTAGAAGTTTCTAACTAAAGTGGTAAATTCTAATTTTGGATCGAATTTTTTTCATCATAAGGTTGAAGGTTGAACATTTGATAGGAACAAAGATGTATCTTTTATCGAAATACATGATGTAAATAAAATGACGTTTTTTCGAAAACGGTTAGGATTAGCAACATGATAGGAGACTACTTAATTCTTAATCAATAGTTAAAGGTATGTAAAAAACGTTTGCCTAAAGTTCTTATCCATCATCCAGGGTGTAAAAAAATGGAGTCATGAGTGTCACAGCTAGTCCGTTCCTGCAGCTGTGAGTAATTCCCAACATTTTCTTGGATAGTAATTTGAAGGATCTTACCTGGTATACAACATATTAAAAAAATTGTTAGGTCCCGGAAATATCCCGCCCGAGCTACTTAAATACGGCACAGAGAAGTTATACAGACAATTGACAAACCTCTACCAAAAATGTATAAAAGGACAAAATATACCCTAAGAGTGGAAAACATCCTATATTACCACTATACACAAAAAAGGAAGTAAAGACTTCTGTGATAACTATCGAGGAATTGCGATTCTCTGCACAATCTCGAGAGTGTATGGGAAACTAGTCAAAAAGAGGATTGAGAGCGAATACTCGGATATGGAGGCCGAAGAACAGGCTGGATTTAGAGCAGGTATATCTACTGTTGACCATCTCTTTACAATAACCCAGCTCATTGAAAAAAAATCAGCACGGAACCAAGAAATACACCTGCTCTACGTGGATCTCAAAAAAGCCTAAGACAGCGTACCACAACAAAAACTCTGGGAAGCCCTAAAAAAAACTAATATAAATATAATACTTATCAAGGCTGTTCTATTCAAATAATACAAACAAAATAAAGAAAGGGCATAATATTTCAAAAGGATTCACGGTTAGCAAAGGGCTCAAGCAGGGATGTTGTTTGTCTCCAACCTTGTTTAAAATCTACTTGGAAGAAGCGTTAAAAACATGGAAAAGAAAGTGCGAAAATATGGGCATTCCACTAAACGATTCCATACTATACACATTGTGTTTAGCAGACGACCAAATAGTTCTGGCACACGACTACGAAGATCTCGTAAGCTAATAGAAGAATATCAAAAGTGGGGGCTAGAAGTTAACATCAAAAAAACGGAATACATGTGTATTGGGGGACGGCAACAAAACTTGATTCTGGAACAACAGCAGCAGGAAATAAATCACTGTGAGAAATATAAGTATCTCGGAATGCATATAACCAACGACGGCAAACTTGACGAAGAAATCAAGCATAGAAACAACCAGGGACGACAAGCTATTAGACAATTGAACAGCATATTGTGGGATAAAACAATATCCAAAGAAAACAAACACAAAATCTTTAATAGTATTGTTAAAAGCATTGTCACCTATGGAAGTGAAGTATGGCCATTGAAAGAAAGAACTCTAAGAACATTGGAAGCTACAGAAATGGATTATTGGAGAAGAGCGGCTGGAAAATCCAGAATGGACAGAGTCAGAAATGAAAGAATCCAAGAAATTATGGGCGTTAAGCACAAGATAACAGAAGATATTAAAATCAGCCAACTTAGATGGTACGGACATGTTCAACGAATGGACGATACTAGACTTCCAAAAAAAGTTTTAAATTGGGCACCACAGGGAAGAAGAAAGAGAGGTAGACCCAGACTAAGTTGGAGAGGAGTGGATAAAGATATAAGAACAAGAGGAATGGATGAAAACTTATGGACAAACTGAGATCAATGGAGACTGGAAATCAGAAGACGGCGTAGAACGTTATAAACTCATGTTATATATATATATATATATATATATATATATATATATATATATATATATATATATATATATATATATATATATATATATATATATATATATATAGTGTCACAGCTAGTCCGTTCCTTCAGCTGTGAGTAATTCACAACACTTTCTTGTATAGTAATTTGAAGGATCTTACCGGGTATAAAACATATTAAAAAAATTGAAATATACCTGGTGATTCAATAATTATGTGTAAAAAAACTTGATTCCATTGCAGCTCTTTGGAGGCCTATACAAAAAAGTTTATATGAACTTGTCACGTGTTTTTTTCATATCCGGGAGATTTCCCACATTTTCCCGGACACTCTGTATACTGTGCTGTCAAATTTTCACAAGTATATCAAAAATTTATTGATGATATACAAGATTCATGTTACGCCTCGATATTCTTCAGTTTGATTTTAGTATAGTCAAAATTATGTTTTTTTTTCCACTTTACGTATAACCTAAGATAATGAGTAACTTCGTTAGATTCTTATTTAGCAAACACAATTATTTCATAAGAATGAAACAAGAGATATTTTGAGCAGAGATCTTACTTTATTCAATCAGGCTGCGTTATTGTTTTATTGCCTTAATTTCTGTATCTATTGTTTCAGAATAACTAATTTCACAAACACATTAAAAAATTAATCTTTGTACATGTAATTATTTTAAAATTTGCGTTTGTTATTGTCTTACCCAAAATACAATTACTAATTGTTCGTTGAATGGAGTAATTTTGATCAGTAGAATCAGACTCGTGTTATACCAGATTATTGAATTTTATTTTAGTAATTTGTAAAAAGAAGTTTGCAAAATTATTCGAAAGCAACAAACTTTGAAAGTGTATGGAAGTCCGGTAATATATATTTTTTGTAGATTCTCTTCACCGATTGGGCGGCCACAATGACAAAATCAGTCCGAATCACTTGAGTCGAATAGAGAACTTGGAAAAACAACTGAATATTGAACTGAAGGTTAAACAGGGTGCTGAGAATATGATTCAGAGCATAGGAGCATCTAGGGATAAGAAACTACAATTAGAAGCTCAACAAATGTTACAGGATTCCAAAAAGAAGATAGAATATTTGAAAATGAAGATCACTAAGGTAAGAGTATTGATAATTAAGTATCACCATCGGTTTTCTTTCGTTGCTCTTACCGAGAATTGCTGTAACGTCCGACTCCCTTTGAAGGTCATGTGCCTTTCCTTTAAAGCTTTTTAGCAAGCAAAATATTTAGCTCTTTAGAGGTTTTTAATTTGTTAGTCATGATATCTAGTAATAAATATTTACCCCTAATTTACTGGCATGATCTAATTTCTAATGTATTTAAGTTGACAAAAATGGTTTAATTTGCTCAGGATAAGCTTTGAACTTTAAAAATAGAAGAATAAAAAAAAACTTTATATTTTATTATTTTAAACCTGCAAAAAATGGAAGATTTTGAGTACTTTTGTGATTTTCTTACCAATTTCAAAACTTCATCTCTAGATTTTTAGATATCCTTAATTTTCCTATATAAATGTTTGTTTATTGAGACATATTATGTAATATTGTAAAACAAAACTGAGCAAATCTAACTTCCAAGACCACTAAATGGAATTGTAAGATTAAACCTTTCTAGTGAATCTGGCTGCTACTATTTTACTTCCAAATATTCTAAACAACTATTAGATACTTACAATTAGTTCCATAAGAACGCATTGCTGCGTATTTGAATATCATACTGTCACGGTTAAAAATTTATCTTAAATTTACTATGGTTAATTTGATTAATTTTACCTTCTTTTGGCTAATATTCACGTTTTGGGCAGCGCTATATCATTGTTAGTAAGCATTTCTCATTTCTCCTTCATATAACAGTCTGATATTCGTTGCATTTTTGAGTCCTATTGCTTTTCGAGCCATTCCAAATTTCGCTCCCTTGCAAATTTTCTTCCCAACTTTATCTTTCAGTAATTTGCAGCTAATTAAAATTCTTTCATCACTTGTATTTTTAGGTCAGCAACTCTACGTCACTGTTTAGGTTGTTTATATTCAAATAGAATGTTATTATTTACCTTTTTATAAGATATCATTCTTTTTTTTTGTGCTGATCGTTTCAATTAAATTGTTACATTTATCCATTTTAGTTACATTTTCCCGAATTTTTATTTGTAGTATTTTCTAGGATTTGTTTACCTTTTGTTGAGGTTATGAGACCTTTTCACTTGACGTTTAAGCAATTTACATTCTTTTAAGCCGTTGTTTGTTGGGTTGCTATTTCTGTGGTAATTTTTGGGAGAAAATTTGGGTGAATAACTAACACCGTGTTAATGGCTAAGGGAAAATTCTTATTTTCTATTTTAGGAATCAACAATGAAGTCCTATTTAATTTTGAGTCGGAAATGTCAACGACTTATTAGTTAGCAATGCCGTTTGAGCCCACTATTTTGAGCTGTCATTTCTTTTGTGGAATTGCTACTGGTTTAAGGTCCCTTTTGTCTCGCGCCCTATGTTGAGGGAAAAAAAAGCTCGTACAGCGCAGGTTTCGGGTTTTCTATAAAATGGCGAGAATTTAACTGTCAATGCTACTTTTTCCTGTGAAATTTTGCATTTCGGAGCCGAAAAATTTCCATCCTGATTTGTTGTCGCCATCCTGCGGATTTCGATGGAAAATTTCATTGTGGGTACCTCGATAGCGTTGTAGTGATTGTGTGATTTAGTATTTTTTTGGGCTAGCTATCGAGGTACACCTTGGAAACAGGGATCTTGTCGGTCCTGAGCATTACCTTCAGGAATCTGACCCTAGAAAATCGGGGTCCACCCCTTGGGACACCAACAACTTGTCCACCCCTAGGGACAAGTAAACACCAAGTCCACCCCTAGGGCCAAGTAAACATCAAGTCCACCCCTAGGGACACAACTCTGGTCAAGTAAACAATGTATCCACCCCTTGGAATACACAAATTGGATCCACCCAAAATGACTGAACTACAACATGGCTTTATGAATAAAAGGTCAACAATTACTAGTTTATATAACATCACGCAATATATATCAGAAAGTTTAGATAATAAATCCCAAGTTGATGTAATATATACGGACTTTTCTAAAGCTTTTGACAAAGTATCGCATACTGTCATGGAAAAACTGCACACTGAGTTCGGATTTCATGATAACTTAGTTAAATTTTTCCTGTCATTGCATGCATAATTTTTTGTTTAAACTATTACATAATCAAATTAATGATTCTAAGTTATTGGCATTAATACGACTGTATGTACCTAAATATAGGACAAGGAACTCATTCACATTTTATATGGATAAAGCTGGTACTAATTATGATAGCAGTTCACCTGTTATCAATATATGTAAATTGTATAATGAATTTAGGGATGATTTTGATATTTTTAACATAAACATAAAAATCTTTAAACAAATTGTTACAAGAAATTATGTAGATACTAGATTATTATTTAGTCATAGTAGCAATAGGTCCTTTCCCTACTCTATAATTGGATGTATTCTGTAGAGTTTGTAACGAAATAAATTTGTGTGGGGCATCATCATATTTTCGATTTTTCATGCTTGAGGTTTAATTACGCAAAAGTTAATATTTCTATTTGTTTTTTTTTTTGGAAGGATTACATTTCTAATTTAAAAATAAAAAAATTGCCGAATGTACGAATTTCGTTTTGACCGTTCTAATTTGAATTTATTTTCGAGCAACAAAAACTTTTGATAATTTTATTCACACGTAGTGTTGAGATCGCCCTGTATCTGATTAGCAATGTTATTATTATTCCTAATAAAGATCATTCAATTGAAACCATTTACTTCTAATTTATTTCTTAATAAATCAATAGGAAAGATCAATATATCATCTGAATGTACAGATGTAATAAATAGGATGATACATTATCGACAAAATAAACTTTGGTCCACTGATGCGTTACTCATTATTTTTTCTAGCTTTGTGTAACATTATCTTTTATATTATTATCGTTAACGTTGATCACATGTGTACATATTTCCTTTGTATTTATTGTTATCCAAGTAAAAACACTGGTTAGTCATATTTCAATTGTAACTTGGTTGTTCCCAACATTAAGAATAATTTCAAATGTAATGATAATTATGAAATTAGAGAACATGAAAGATGAATTTATGTAATTCATTTATACCGACCGTCACGAATTCGGGACTCGTTTTTTTTTCGGTATTTCCGGTTAACTTTTTTGTAAATGCGTTTAAGAGTTTTGAGGATTGTCTGTTTGGTTAAAAAAAAATGTCGTATGTATTGCACAATGCTGTCAATTTTCCTAGACAATTCATTTAGCTCCATATCCCACATAGCATGAAAGCTTCCACACGTCGCATGAAAGCTTTCCGATACAAGTTTCCTAAGTAATCTTCCAAGAACTTTCCAGGAAGCTTGTAAATACATTTTGTAAAAGATGTGACGTAATCTTTCGTGAAAGATTCCGAGAAACATAAAAAAAGTTACATGGAAGATTAACGTAAAACTACTTGTGAAAGTTTCATGAAACCTTCCTGAAAATTTCTGGAAAATAACGTGCAGTCTTCCAAGAACAGATATTGTAATTTACCAAGTCAGCAAAGTGAGCACATTAGCGTAACTTTTCAGTAAGATTTCAAGAAAGGAGTTGTTATTCGATATTGATATTTTCAAGAAAGCTTTCTGTAATTATTCAGCAACCTTCTTAGAACCTTTACAGGCAATTTGCTGCAAACTTTGAAGCCTAATGGAAACTTTATGAAAACTAAGATATATTTTCATATTTTCGGAAAGTTTCGTGAAACCTTCTTACAATTTTCTGAAAGATAACATGCAATCGTCTTAGAAAACAATATGTAATCTAACAAATAAGCAAACTGAGTAGCTTAGTGTAACCTTCTTAGAATCTTGACAGATACTTTGCTGCAAACTCGAATTGAAGCTTCCATTGAGAATTCATGAAATATTTGTGTAAGTCTAAGTGTATAAGTATTATTGAGTGATTCATCGAGATGTCGTCACTGTGTCTTGTTTACTGCTTTTAATTTTAGAATCTGTTTATAGTATACAGTTGTATCGCAACTAGGCCGGCCCCTTGTGGTTCTGAATTACGCTTTGATGATGGAAAATGTTAGGTGTTAGGTCCCGGTGCCAGTCGTAGGACTCTTCAGTGGGATTCCGACTGACGCCTTCACTTTTTGCCGTACATACATTAACTTGGAACTTGTATTTGAAGTGATTTGTCATCGGAGAAGGACGGTAGGATAATGTGCGTCTACGACAGTTGCGAAATCATGATTTGTACCGAACGTAACGGCGTGATGGGTCCCATGCTAGGGCGAAACAGCGCTGTAAAAACTTTCATAGAAGCTTCCAGTAATTATGTGTCGGTGACAAATATTATGGGAATGGTTCCCTCTAAGCTTACGATATCCTTTTAGAAAAGCCTAACGTAGGTCTCTTTATAAGCTTACAGTTGTTTTTCATTGGTATCATATATATATATATATATATATATATATATATATATATATATATATATATATATATATATATATATATACCAATACTAGTGCATCTCACATGGAGGAATCCGTGAAAGCCGTATAAACATATATAAGCCATCCGACGAGAGGTCGGCGAAGCCGCGTTCGGTGTTGCTTGCTTCCTTCCGATCTGTCCTTTGCACAGCCAGGTGCATGTCGGTACCCTGATGAGTCTAGTGAGAAACAAAACATGTATCTCTGCCGCATCACTGTGGCGGGGAGGGTAAGCTTTGACTTTCTTCTCGGTATGGTGGTACAGGTGGGCCACCATCTCGATGGTGGTGGAATAGGATAAATTGTGTTTTATTACAATTTATTCTAACTGTGCAACCTCTAGCACAGAAAGGATATGATGGAGCGAAGTTTGCATTCACTGTTTCGCATTTTACTTCACTTACATACGAAGTTGCATATAGTTGTACGTTTGCTGAATGTGATTTCAGCACTACAACAGCATAATGTGGATATAACCACTGCTAATGCATCTCACATGGAGGAATCCGTGAAAGCCGTATAAACATATATATATATATATATATATATATATATATATATATATATATATATATATATATATATATATATATATATATATATATATATATATACATATATACATATACACATATACTTATACACATATACAATGCAAATTGGCTTACAAAGAAACTTACGTTAGGCTTTCCTGGAAGGATATCGTAATCTTAGACGGAACCTTTCCCATAATATTTGTCACGGACATTAGGTAATTACTGGAAGCTTCTATGAAAGCTTTCACAAATATTGCTTGCAAGATTCCAGAATACTTTCATGTAATGTAAAAAATACCCAGTAGAAACTTTTAGAACCTTATATGAGTCTATCTTACGCTTACAAAGAATATTACGTTATGCTTTCCTGAAAGATTATCGTAAGTCAAGATGTAATCTTTCCATTAGGATTTGTCACGAACATTAGGTATTTACTTGAAGATTCCATGAAAGCTTTCAGAAATATTGGTTGAAACATTATAGGAAGCTTTTGTGTAAGGTTATATATACCAAGTACAAACTTTCAGAAACTGACGTGGGTCTTGAAGTAAGCCTACAAAATATGTTACTTTATGCTTTCCTGAAAGGTTATAGTAAGCTTAAACGTAATCTTATTTGTTGCAGACATTTGGTAAGTACCGCAGGATTCCCCGAAAGCTTTTTGTAACTCGTCAAAACTTTCTGGAAAGCTTGCTGGAAGCCCTCTGCAATCTTTCGTGCTATGTGGACATGTTTCAGGTCCTTTGTTGAATTTAGTTTCTTATCCAGTTCGGTGTTCTTCCCATTCCTTGAGGTCTTTTCTGTTAAGTTCTTTTTTTCTTGCTAGTTTGATGTTTGAGCATTCAAAAGTTACTTTTGGCAGTTTACAAGATTGGAAGCAGTTTTTCTGTGTAGACACGAAAAAGACTCAAAAATGACCTATGCTGCCGCTGAAAATGATAAGAAAAAATTTTTAGTTTCTGTATAGAAGTGGGTAAACTAGTATGATCTAATAAAAGTGTCAATGGTCTTGCAGGTCGTGGTTTAACACATGCGACTACAAAACATCAAGATATTGTAATTATCCAGGTGTTCCACACATCTTAATCTGCAACAAGGACAAGGTATTTTAGTTCGAAAGGAGATATAGAGGGAGTTTTTGACAACGCCTTACATGAATCCATAGTCAGAACCCTGGAGGTAAGGCAACGGAGCCTCCTCTGCCAAGATGGATTCATTCAATGCTAAAAAGCAGAATAATCACTGGGTCTATCGGCAACGAAGCGACGACAATCACTAGTCAAAGGATGTTCCCAAGGAGGAGTGTTATCACCTCTATTGTGGTCTCTGATCAATAGTGAAGGCACTATTACAAACTTTATGCAAACTGCCTTTAGTTAGATTAGTACCTGATGCAAAAAGGAAAGACTACACATTAATCCCAATATAACACTCCTCTTGCATTTCCAAGGAGATGAAAGCTAGACATCAAAGCTCCAACTTTAAATGGAACAACACTGAGCTTTTCCAAAGCAATTAAATATCTAGGAATAACAATAGACCAGAAACTGATCTGGAACAGCCATAATGAAAATATTCTGTAAAAGGCAATAGCGACATGCTGAACGTGTCGTAGAATCTTTGAGAAAACCTGAGGTTTGAGGGCAAAAATGATCTTATGGTTATATGAAATGATCATCAAACCGGGTCACATATGCCTCCTTAGTATCGTGGCCCAAGATACATACAACAAGTAGCAGTGCAGAAAAAGGTGTAAAAAATACCGAGGTTAATCTGTGTAGGAGTTACAGGGGACATGCCATCATGCTCCACCGCAACAATAGAGGCAATGCTGAATGTTCCTCCACTGCATATAGCTATGATGAGGGCGAAAGAATGCCCTCAAGCTTTCCAAACTGAATGCCTCAAATCTAGATACAATTCCAACAGAATCTATATTGAATTCAACAGATATCATTTCTATCAGGGTGGGGTTTGACATGAGCTGTGAAGTAGTTACGGACTGCTATAAGCGAATGGAAAGGAATTACCTCTACTAGAGAAGGATTCAATGATGCTTGCTGTTTACCGACAGATCCAAGATGAAAGAAGGGGTTGGAGTGGGAGTACCAAACCCAAGATTTGGGTTTGCAAAATCCTTAGGAGATACTCCCAAGCAGAAATGCATGCAATCCAAACCTGTAGTAGTAGAAACACTTGTCAGATGGACAAGCAGCGCTAAAAGCTCTCAGGTCAAACACCTACGAGTCTAAGTTTACTTGGGACTGCAGGCAAACCCCACTAGTGGATACTAATATACTAGAAAACCATAACCCAAAACACCTTAGTCGTCTTTGTGAGATCTGGGAAATAGAAAAAGGTATTTCTACCGTGGAAGTGGCCTGTTTCTTCGCCTGATGCAAATTTTATTGAAAATGTATGGGATGTAATGAAAGTTTAACTTAGTAAAAAACGTAAATGCACTCTAAAACGACTAAGTTTAGAAATACGTAGAATATGTAAGGATTTGCCACTGGATTACGCGGAGAAGTTCGTCAGCTGCATGTCTCAACGATGTGATAGTTATAATTAATAGTGGCAACTAGACCCTATGTTGAGGTGCTAGCGTCCAAAAACTAGTGTCTCCAAAAGGTAAAACTTTTTTTACTTTTTAGATAGGTACTCATATTTCTCAACATATTTTTGTGGAAATAATTGTATTTTATTCTTATCTATAGCGTCAGGTCTTCTCCAGGTCCATTTTCTTTGTGGTGGTCTTTTAACAAAGCGTTGAAACAAAACATTGATTCTTTATTTAGAAAAATATTCCTATATCATTAATAAACAAACTATAAATAGAAATTCACAATATGACTTTTGTGGGACTCCGGAGTGAACCATAATCTCCCTAGAAACATTACTGTTAATTCTCACCATCTGAAATATTTGAATAAGAAAACTGTAACTGTCTGAATCTCACACTGCAAATATTACTACAAGCAGTCTGTGATTTAATCTGTTGAAGGCCTTCGAAAAATCAGTATAAATACTGTCCCATCGAAAAATTGTTCTCAAAGGCATTCAATAAATAATCCTGTTAAGTTCTGTACTGCTAAGACATGCCTACATTTCCAGGATAAAAGGAGACTTTCGTATGAGATACAAAAAGAAAACTTAAAAATAATGTAACTAAAAAAAAGATAAACTAATTACTATGGAACCCTAACTTAATTCGTGTCGTAATCCCCTATTCTAAAGCTACAATAATCAAATTTTCGTATAACACTTATTTTTCTAATTTTTTAGATGAAACATGATATCGATTCGAAATCGAGAACAGGGTCAGTACACGACCTAAGCTCAAACGGAGGCGAGTTCAACAACCTGGACTTGGAACCTGCCCTCGAAGAACGAATTGACGACTTGAAGCACCGACTTCGGGTCGAGGCCGCAGTGGTGGAAGGCGCCAAAAATGTGATAAAGTTGCTTCAAAATGGAAACAAGGAAAGAAGCGACAGGAAGGCGCTTCAGGAGGTAAGAAAGTTGAAGTTTTCTTTTTTGAGGTATATGTTATATGCCTTCGTATTGATATATATTATTTTTATTGATTGTCTTTGGTCGACTCTCCGCTGGCTGATACATGTGTTACATCATTTGATTATTTTATTAAATAAACTATGTATATGTGTTGTATATAATGCTAATGTTGGTTTAATTTGAAGAAGCTTATCGTTCTTAAATGAAAAAAAGTTATAAGTTCTTAACATTATTTTAATAGCATATTAATTTCAATTGTTCATTTTAATTTTTAATGCCTTCAAAAATAAGAGGTGGGTTTATATATTAAAATTGTACATAGATTTAATTACCGCCATTTATATTTGAATGGCTGGATTAGTTTTGTATATTTCACTATACAGTGTAGAAAATATTACTGGCTTGTTCTAAATATATTTCGTCAACAAATTTAAATTAAATTAATTTCAAATAACAAGTAATCTTACATACAAGACCCTAGAAAGGTGTAGAACCATGTCATACAGGATATAAATTGCCTAATTACTACTCATACCTAGTGTCTTTCTTTTCTCATCATCGAAAAATTCACCTACGATGTAAAACGATTTTGTGAGCAGATATGTTTTAATACATTTCTTTAGTTCATTGTTTTGAAAGCCCTCTAATTGGAAATGAATGGTATATATTTATTACTGAAAATTTAACATTTTTCTGTATATATGAAAAATTGCACTTTTTATAAGTCAAATCAAATTCACCTTTAAGATCAATTTACATTGACATTTAGGTATGTCACATATTCAAATATATAGTAAAATAACACTAACAAGAAGGGACCAAAAAATTAAAAACTTGTTATGTAGTATTAAACAAGAATAAATAATAGAAATGGAACATATAACTTAGGTTAGACACTATCAATTTAAGAATTTTAAAAATTTGTCCTAATAATTTATTCATTATTAGCAAATCAAATCAAATATTTATTGACCTTTAACATCAATTAAGATTGACGTTGAGGACGTCATATAGTCAGATACATATTAAAATTATACAATATACATGAAACACTTCTTCTTCTTCTTATGGTGCCGTCTCCATTAATGAAAGTTGGCGACAATTTGGGCAAATTGTGTTCGATCTTGGACTGCTCTGAACCAGTCCATTCTCTTAAACCACGAGTGCTTCTTGCGACCTATTCCCCGTTTTCCCTCGATCTTTCCCTGCATTATCAGCTGCAGGAACTGGTACTTGGTGTTATGGAAGCACTTCTATTTCTCTGTTCATGTGTCGTAGGACCTCAGCATTGGTTATTTGGTCAGTCCATGGAATTCGTAATAATCTCCTGAAGACCCAGATCTCAAACGCCTCCATCTGTGCAGTGTGGCCACCTTCGGTGTCCATGTTTTCACGACATACATCAGTACCGAATGGAGGTAACACTTAACAAAACGATAGTGCAGCTCTAGATTGAGGCTCTGATTGTCTAATAGATTTTTCAAGTCGAGAAATGTTGTTTGAGCCTGTTCTATTTGGCTACGTATCTCCACTTCTAGTTCCAGATCAGCTGTTATCCAGCTCCCAAGATATTTAAATTTATTGACCTGTTGTATTAGTTTACGGTTCACTGTTATATTGACCTGCACCAGTGTTCTGCTTATGGCCATCACCTTGGTTTTAGTTATTTTAATTTTTAGCCCTAGTTGATCGCCTTCTGTCATGATTTTGTTCATTAAACGTTGTAGGGCTTCGGGGCTGTCAACAATTATTGCGGTATCATCAGCATATCGCAAATTATTCACAAGGTAACCATTAATTCTGATGCCATCATTTGTGTTTTGCAGTGCTCGTTCGAAAATATTTTTGGAGTACAGATTAAAAAGAAAGGGAGAGAGCACACTTGCTACTTATTAAATATTAAAAACTAGTTACCTATAATAAAACAAATAATAAAAACGGGACACATAATTTAAGTCAATTGTCGAATCACTTCAAGACTCCTCAAAATATTCCCTGAGTGAGTAGAAGCTCTTCCCAATTAAATATTTTCTTAATTTATTCTAAAAGCTATTGTAGATATGAACTGACTTGATAATTTGAGGAAGTTTATTGTATATATGAACAGGGTTGTAATTGACAGATTATGAATCATATTGTGTGAGATGTAAAGAGGTACATTTGCATTTCAGTTGTTTTAAATTAAATATAAGTCTAATAATTCTCTTCTGTATTAGAAATATTCTATCTGTATTTGGCGCAGCTACCCAGAAAATCACCTGGTAAGACATCGTTGAGTATATCAAAGCATAGTACACCGGCAGCAAGGTAGTACATGGTAAGTTACGCTGAAGAGTTAAAAGAGCAAGATATGCCCTATTGAGTTTATTGGCAACCTGTCCGATATGTAATTCCCACGTAGTACAGCTATCCAATGTCAGACCCAAAAACTTGCTATAGGGGGTACACGAAATTCCTGGAATCGCTAAGTTATGCTTGTTAAAATATATACGTTTAGTTTTATCTACGTTTAATATGAGTCTATTTTTTTTTTTACAACACATGGACATATCATTAACGACCTGTTTAATGGATGCTCCAAGTTCTTCAGAAGTTGCTTCTGATGGAGCCATTGAGGTATGATCCGCGTAGCTCACCACCAGACCCCTGGGTATATCTTCTTCTTCTTCTTCTTTCTAACACAGTTAACCATGCTAGTAGGCTATTGCCTGTTCATTGCCATCACGTCTTCCCCGAAAGATGAGGTCCAGCATTCTCGCTATCGTTTTGGTGGTCTTCCCGAACATTTAATTAAATAGTTCTTAATTTGAATTACTGTTTTTTTTTTATTATTATTTTTCTATTAAAAGGGTTTGTATTCTTATACCTTAAATTGTCAATAGTTTCAAAAAACTTGAATTTATCTATCTGGTATGTTATACAGAAAATATTCTAAATGTGTTGTATAGATTTAGGATGTTTCATTTAAAAATATATAAGTGGCATATGGAATGCACACTCAAATAGAATAATTGTAGTTCTGAAGACTGAAGTCATCAATGGTTTTGTGGTTATCGACAAAAAAAAATTAAATTTTTTACTTCCTTCATTTTATTATTTAGAAAAATCTCTCTAATGTCCTAACATTTTCGGACACTCTGTACAGGATGAGTCAACGATTGGATGAAGTAGGTTTGTGCCTTTTCGGTGAAATTAACAAAGAAACTATATTTATTGTTTGATACAGTTTATTTTTACGCAGATTTTAAAAATATTTAGGACTCTACAGGGTGAGCCAAAAAACTAGGACAGCATAAAGTTGTATTTTTTTTTAAATAGAACACCCTATATACGAATCGTATTTTCGATTTAGCTTATAATTTTAAATCTTTTTTATTAAGGGTTTACTATAACAAAACTTTATAGTTTCTGACATAATTAAGTTTAAAGAAAAAAAGTCACATTTTCAAGCATCAATTCAATCCTAAATAACGTTTTCAGTTTTGTGACAAATATATTCAAATTTGGAATTTAGCAAGGCCAAGGACAAGTTAACATAATTTTTACCTAATATTTGCAATAAAAGCTACAGGGTGTTGAACACATCAGCTCAAATTTGAACAAGTTTAAATGAATAAATATCTTTTTTTTTTTAAATGGTACACCCTGTATATTTTCATGTTATTTAATAGAGTAATAAAAACCCTAAAAGTTTTGTTCAATATATCCTATACCTATTTATAATAGTTTTTGAGATATTTTAGTTTTTCTTATTTTCCATACTTTTTTACAGAAATAGTCTTCATTATCATAGTAGCCATGGCAAAAACAATGTAAAAGAACATTTTTCTATGTGTCAAATTTATAACCGCAATCGCTTCTTTTGGTTTTTATGTAGTGTAGTTTGGTTTTTTTTGCATTCATCTTATATTGTAAAATGAATTTTCCAAAGAATGAGTTAATAGATATGATTTATACAATAGGAGAGGCTCAAAAAATTGCCTTCTTTCTCAAAGAATTTACAAAATGAAGTATCCTGATCGACGCCAGCCAGTATTGTTAAATGTTCAGGAAAATCCTTATATTGGTAGCCGTCAGTTAGCAGCATTATGTGAAACATCACAATCCACCGCTAATCGTACTACCAAGAAATATAGGTATCATCCATATCACATGGAATTACACCAAGAAGTGCATGGACAGGATTTTGAAAGTCGTGTAAACTTTTGTCGTACAATAAATGCGGAGATTCAATTAAATCCAAATTTATTATGCAAGGTAATGTTTAGTGATGAAGCTACTTTTAGAAGTAACGGTGCCGTAAATAGACGCAACATGCATTATTATGCCACAGAAAACCCATTTTGGATTAGAGAGGTGCAACATCAAAACCACTGGTCATTAAATGTTTGGTGTGGTATTCATCATAATCGAATTATTGGACCCCACTTTTTTAATGAACCACTAAATGGCCATAGTTACCTGAACTTTCTACAAGAAGAACTACCCCAACTGCTTCAAGGTCTCAATAGGGATGAACTCGACAGTATGTGGTTCCAGCACGATGGTGCGCCTCCGCATTACCATCGTGAAGTTCGTGCGTTTTTGGACCAACGATATCCGCAAAAATGGATTGGACGTGGGGGTTTCATTGAGTGGCCACCCAGGTCTTGCGACATCACCCCATTAGATTTCTTCCTATGGGGTTATATTAAAAATAAGGTGTATGTTAATCCACCAACAACAGTGGAAGATATGCGAAACAGGATTAGGGATACCTGTAGAACAATAACGCCACTAATTTTGTCCAGGGTCCGAGAAAATCTGCAAAAAAGACTAAATTTGTGCATTGCACAAGAGGGTCGTTTATTCGAACACTTATTAAAAAGAAATAATTAATCTCAGTATTTAATAGGTATTTTTTTTGTTTCAATTTAGTATAAAAGTAAATATGTATTTGCCTTGTCGTTATTGTTGTGTTAATTTTTTCACATTATGTTTAATTAAACTATTGCCGTTGTAATATAACGAATAATGCATTTCATCATATTTAACCACATTCTGTTTGTTTCTGTAGTTTCTTTTTATTATTTTACATGGCTACTATGATAATGAAGACTATTTCTGTAAAAAAGTATGGAAAATAAGAAAAACTGAAATATCTCAAAAACTATTATAAATAGGTATAGGATATATTGAACAAAACTTTTAGGGTTTTTATTACTCCATTAAATAACATGAAAATATACAGGGTGTACCATTTAAAAAAAAAAGATATTTATTCATTTAAACTTGTTCACATTTGAGCCAATGTGTTCAACACCCTGTAGCTTTTATTGCAAATATTAGGTAAAAATTATGTTAACTTGTCCTTGACCTTGCTAAATTCCAAATTTGAATATATTTGTCACAAAATTGAAAACGTTATTTAGGATCGAATTGATGCTTGAAAATGTGACTTTTTTTCTTTAAACTTAATTATCTCAGGAACTATAAAGTTTTTTTTATAGTAAACCCTTAATAAAAAAGATTTAAAATTATAAGCTAAATCGAAAATACGATTCGTATATAGGGTGTTCTATTTAAAAAAATACAACTTTATGCTGTCCTAGTTTTTTGGCTCACCCTGTAGAGTCCTAAATATTTTTAAAATCTGCGTAAAAATAAACTGTATCAAACAATAAATATAGTTTCTTTGTTAATTTCACCGAAAAGGCACAAACCTACTTCATCCAATTGTTGACTCACCCTGTATAGATTTAGGATGTTTCATTTAAAAATATATAAGTGGCATTGTTGTTGGCGTTTCTGGCATATGGAATGCACACTCAAATAGAATAATTGTAGTTCTAAAGACTGAAGCCATCAATGGTTTTGTAGTTATCGACAAAAAAAAAGTTAAATTTTTTACTTCCTTCATTTTATTATTTAGAATAATCTCTCTAATGTCCTAACATTTTCGGACACTCTGTATATCTGTTTTATTCCCTTTTACTACGCCATACATTTTCGTTTTTATTTTACTATAGCGATGCCCTGATCAGTACAAAACTATTTTAATTTTATTACATTTTTATGCAGTATATTGTACTCTTAATGCGTAATAAAATTAATTTTATTTTATTTACACTTGCCAAATTTTCTTTCAGAGGTTTATTTATTATTGGATAACTAGTGGGCGCTAAAGTAGTAGAACATTTGGAAATTACACGAAACAGTCATAAAAAAAACTCGATTTACGTGTCGAGGTCCTTGTCGCTATAATATGATTTCTCTTCAAATTCCATGATGTAAAAAACTTTTATCTCTTGATAGGTCGGGACAATTTGATCCCCCGTTTTTATCAATAATTAGGCTGTTTCCCGAGGAAGTAATACGTTGATATATAATGTATATTCACCGATGGTTTCAAATTACGTCAGAGACGGAACGTTTTGCAGACTAAACAATGTATAACGAGTTTATAGATCCCAAAAAGCTTAAGAAATAATAAGTCCTTTATAGCGTATGTCAGTGGCGCCTCGTGTTAGATAGCTAGTGCCAGTATGTGATGCAGAATTTAAGAAGAAGAATTCTATATCTTACCAAACATAGAAAATCTAAAAACATTTTTCATATCTCATATACGTGTAAAACGATCTGTTCCTTTTTGCGATCAAGTTTCGTCACCTCCAACCGACCTACTTACAAAACAACAGTTTATATGTTTTCCCATACCCGCACAGCCAACTATTTTCATCAAATCTATATATTATTATTAAATTTGCTACAGCGAGACTTTTCTCCACTCCCACTTTTTTTCAATTTTTGAATCAAACGGGGATCGTCCTAAGCAAGTTTTTCCTTTAAAGAGAGTGCACTAAAAGGGTTCTTTAGAAAAAAACTTTGGTTGTAGTCATAGCGACAAATAAGACGACTTTTAGTAACAAAACAAAAACACACACCGACGTAGAAAAATCAATATTGTGTAAATGCCTCGGTAAATATACAATAAATAAAATTAAATTTAAACCAAATTTTTTTAGAATCTTCAAGTGCGAACAAAACAAACACGAATTTATTTGATTGATTTAATACATGTACATATAAAATAAATACTGATAAGTTCATCTCCTTGTTTCCAAAGTGGTCAATGCGCAGACGCCATTTGTTTTCATTGTATGGGTCATTTTGGGTAGAACAAAATTTTCCGAAAAATGGATCCTGGTGGTATACTGATGGATCTCGACAAGATGAAAGAGCTGGAGCCGGAGTATTCGGCAGGAACACAGGAGTCAGAGAGTACTATGCTCTCAAACAATGTGCGACAATCTACAGCGGAAATTTATGCTATTCTGCTGTGTGCCCATCTCTGTGAGAGGGACATAGACAGGAATAGAGTAATAAATATATGCTCAGACAGTAAGGGTGCGATGAAGTCCAGTGTCGTAACTTCGCGACTGATCTCTGAGTGCAAGGACGTATTGAATGGTATGACAAGGAATGGCTGCACAGTCAGACTCTTATGGGTCCCGGGTCACTCGAGCATACGTGGGAATGGGGAGGCAGACCGTCTGGCAAAGTTGGGTTCGGCAACTGAACCGTATGGACCCCAACCAATACTTCCTGTCCTAATTAATATTGGCAAAAGGGAATTAAAATCGTTGCTAGAAAGCAAATTTAATGAACGGTGGAGGGGAGATCCTGGAATGAGGTATGCTAAGAAACATATAACTGGGCCTAGCGCACGACGTACTCAGGAGCTTTTCTCCTTGGGAAGGAAAGAGTTGCGAATTATGGTGGGATTGTTGACAGGATATTGTCACCTCAGGGGCCATCTTCATAGAATCGGTGTCGAAAACGACCCGACGTGCAGATGGTGTTTGGAGGAGGATGAAACTGTTGACTATGTCCTCAACGGACTGAGACAGAGATATTTCGGAGATACAATTTTGTTACCTAAAGCAGTTAGGCAAGTTCAACTAACGAGGCTGCTTGGATTCGCAAAATCGATCGGCCTCGAATAACCTGCAGCTATGGTGGGATGTAAAGGGCCCAATGGAGGCCTAGGCATCGATGCTCTAGTATGGATCATTTTGAATGACTACTAGCGTGGTTTTATTTACATATTTTTCCCAAAAATATATTACTTTTAAATTCTTATAAAATTTTATATTTTCCAGATATACGACAAATAATAAACTTTTAATAAAAGGCCTACTTTATATTTAAAGCATGATTTAAAGATAATAAAGATCACAATAACCTAACATTTTGCTTAGAAAATCCTTCGCGTTAAAACATTTTAAAATGACAAATATAGCTTTCTTTATTGGTCATTGGTCGTATTGAATACACTATCAGTTGCACATATAGACTTACAGGACTGTCCTTTAATGTTGGTATGAAAGTTTGTTCATCATGCTCAGTATTTATTTTATATTCCAATCATTTAGCGTCTGGCACAAATTTCGTCACAACAGCATACCGACTATATAACTCATACACCTAAAGTCCATAATTTCTGTACGCTGTCACGGGAATCAATTCCAGTGGCGTATGCATATCAGAAAATAATAAATGATGAAATTTCGTGGGAACATCAAAATATTTTTTTAAGTTAAATTTATTTCCTCATATTTTTATCAACCCGTACAATCTTTTCCCTGAAAGAGAAACATTGCATAGACACCTTCACAAAGTGTGAAAGGTAATGTCGAATTCTTACTGACTGACCCCCCCTCCTCAAGAACTGAAGGTTCTATGGATTTTTCTTGGTCTGCCGTTAACCTTGGCTGCTGACAGTCCAAGGTTGTTCCGTAAGGCCTCCGGTTCCCAGGCAATTAAGCCTAAACAGACCATTGGTCTTAACTCAGTGTAGCTGCTTTAGGTGTTGGTTGCAACCATTGCTTCGAATTCTTCCTACAATTTGCTTACAATGTAGGGTTGTCGATTTAAGATGTTTTATATGCACTTTAGTTACCCTTAAGGTATTTTATGCATATTAATCGAAAGTTTGTTGCTTACCTACTCCTCTGAGTGGTGTCCAGTACATTTCCCTTCTGATTTGTTCGTTTCCGACCAATCAGAGTGCGTCTAGTGTCAGCCTCAGGAGTGTGACATAGGAGGTAATATAGGTCACTTTGTTCATATTGATTCATCTGTAGAATTCTTGTCAAGAGACACATCTGAATCTGAGGATCCATCAGCGTTAGGGATGATTAATAATGGTTCAACCACTGCCTCAACGTGAATGTCCAAATCCCACATTCCTTGTCCTTCTTTTTTAACATGATTGACACACTTTTTCCACTCACTGGCCGTCACGGTAGTAATTGCCTCGTCCAATAATATTTTGACATAATGTTTTATTTTTCCGTGTCACTACACTCTTTATTTGCCCCCATATTAATTCGATTGGGTTAAGTTCACAACGGTACGGCGGCAGTCTCAACACTTAAATTTTTTTTCGAGCCATTTCATCAATAGCATATTTGATATATTTTTTTATTTAACCTCACTAAATCTAACAACTGCACTTTAAGCATTGTTTCCTCAAATTCAATGTTTTTTTAAGAGCCATTGACATATCTCCGCCTTTTTAGACGCACAAGTTCGAATTTTTTCTTTGCGTCGACTATGATATGGGGTATTGTCCATAACAATTACCGAATCGGGTTTGAAAAGGTTTAAAATCTAACAAAACTATCGGCGTTTATGTCCTGATGGTAGTCCCCTGGTTTTTTGGATTCGAAAATGTTAAGGCCGCGATTTAAGAAACCAAACACTCTTCCAATATGAGTTATTATAAGACGACGACCTTTTCCACTAGGAATTCGTAGTCCTTGCAAAAATCCTTCCATAAATGCTTGCTTCGAACTTTTAATGTTCAGTTCTTGTCATACTTGCTATTAATCGCTTTTAAAATAACGTTACCCTTAACTCAAACACGACTATTATAACCGATTAAAAAAAAGGAAGTTTTCAATTCAACGGAATAAAGTTTGACATATTAGACGGTATACGTAGTCAGAATTTTTCTATATACGGACGCTATTTGTGTTGTTTACACTAACCTCAAAATTTCATCTCTGCCAACAAATGACATTACCTCGTGAATATTTTCCTACGATTATTTTTCTCAACTTTTGACATGGTTAATTCTTTATATGGCTATAAAACATCTCCAAATTTACCCTATATCGCTGATTTAGTGATCCAAGCGTGACCACCGTTCGCCCACGGACGAGTAGAATGAAGGTTGTTCAAAATCGGGTGTAGTGGAAGTAATGGGTCATCCGCCGTACAGCCCTGATTTGGCACCCAACGATTAATTTTTTTTCCCGTACATGACGAACAATATCGATGTCTTATAATTTCATTAATTTTCAGTGTGTATTCAATATATGTAATGATACAAGTAATAGACATGACCTTTTAAATATCTCGAAAATATTGAGGTTTTAACTGGGATCATGTTTTGTTATTAACCAGATCTCTCAGCTGTTAAAGTCTCACTGAAGATTTACTGTATATTTATTTTGTACGACTATTTTTGTGTGTACATGGTACGTACAACAATCCAAAATTAAACTAATTCCCATTGTGAAATTATATAAATCTGACGTTTTATTTCTGTAGTTACATTACGTGGCTGTGTATATTATTTTTAAAACATCTGGCTCTGACAACCGAAATTTTCAACCTACCTACGCCTCATTCACATAACACTTAAATTTTAAAAAGCATTTTTCATCGTTACTCAAAAATCGAAAAAGCTGCTGGCTCATGGATTGTATTAATAGGACAATAATGGTATTGGGTAACGGTAACTAAATGTACTTTTGTTTACGATAATTACGATATTTGTTAACATTTATTTAATGAGTCTGTTAGCAGGGTTGGAATTCTGTAATAAGGAAATAGATCCATTTTATTCGTAATATGTATTAAATCAGCGGTTCTCAACCTTTTTCATCTTGCGATTCCCTTCTAAAAACCAGAATAAATTGGCGAACCCCCTGTGTAATCATTAAGAACAGTAAATGAAACAGTGTAATTGGGTTATTGAAATTTACTTTCCGTATTGAATACCAGTTCATAATGAAAAACTAAAACATCATCGGAAAACATAGACAAACGTTATTAAAACTAAAGTGATAGCTTTACCTACAAAAAAGAATTAATTCTAAATGAATACAATAATACAGAACTTGAAAAATACCTTCAATGAAATATTTTTGCCTGTTTGATGGAACAAAGAAATTCAAAATTTGGTTCGATGTCTGAAAGTTTCAGTCTTAGATCAGATTCTGCATTTAATATGTTTCTGTACTTATCTTTTAGGTAAGTGTTTGTTGAAAATCTTTTTTCATATAATTGGCTACGAGACTGGTCTGAAAAGTCCGTGCATTTCTTTGTGTTTAACATTCGTTTGAAACGAGGAAATTGAGCAATTCTCCAAAAATGGACAACCAAGAATTTGGTGTGTTGATTAAACATTATTTTATGAAAGGCAAATCGCCTCAGGAGACTAAACAGAAGCTTGATAAACATTATGGTGACTGTGCACCTTCGATTAGAACAGTTTATAAGTGGTTTCATAATTTTCGGAGTAACCATAAGAGCACAACACATGCTGAACGTTCTGGACGCCCTGTTGGATTACTACTTCATTGACGAAATCCATGATATGGTGATGGATGACAGAAGAGTGAAGGTGCGTGAGATCGTTAGTGCTGTGGGCATCTCGAATGAACGGGTATATAATATTTTACACCATTTGGACATGAAAAATCTACAAGCAAGGTGGGTGCCGCTATTGCGCACGATTGACCAAAAACGAAATCGTGTGAAGAGTTGCAAGAACGGTTTGCAGCCGTTACAGCCAAATCCTCACGGCTTTAAGCGTCGTTTCGTCACTGTGGGTGAAACATGGATACATCACTGTACTCCTGAGACCAAAGAACACCCGTAAACAATGGGTTGCCAAGGGGAAATCTACACCAAAGAAGGCGAAGACCATTTCTTCGGTTGGGAAGGTTATGGCGATTGTTGGGATTCGCAAAGAATAATCTTCATAGACTATCTGGAAAACTATTACGGATGAATATTATTAATCGTTATTGGGCTGTTTGAAAACCGAGCTGCAAGAAAAACGTCCACAGTTGGCCTACAAAAAAATCCTTTTCCATCACGACAACGCACCAGCTTACGCCTTAACAATTGTGGCGGCAAAATTTATAAAAATAAGGGTTCCAACTCTTTTCACATCCCCCGTATTTTCCAGACTTGGCTCCCATGGACTATTATTGGTTCCCCAATGGCTGGCGGGAAAAATATTTTATTTAGACGAGGAGGTAATTGCAGAAACGAACGGCTATTATACTGACTTGGACAAATCGTATTATTCGGAAGGGATTAACAAACTAGAGCAGCGTCGGACGAAGTGTATAAGTTTAAGAGGAGACTATGTTGAAAAATAAAAAAGGTTTATCCAAAAAAAATTAAGTAATTGAATTTTTGCACGTCCTTTTCAAACGACCCTCGTATTGATTATGTCATATAGAAACGGCCTAAGACGTTCAAGGATTTTTATTGCATAAACCGTTCAATTGGTCATTTAGGATGAAAAAAACCACGGAATGCTATTAAATTAATGGGTGCAATTTGGAGATAGGAGTGAAAACGCAATCCTTTCGGTTTTTTTAAATATAACTCGAAAACGAAGCAAAATTCGGGTAAAGTTAATAGGAAACTTTTTGTATATAATCAAATTTCCCATTGAAATGATCTATTAAGAAAATGAAAAACTATTTTTTAAAAGATAAATATTGAAATATTAAATTATTCAATATTCTTTAATTATATCAATTAAATATAGTTTATAACATTTATTCAATAACATTATCAAATTGAATTTTAATATCTTCACCCACGTCTTCAAGGACATCCTCTTCTAATATCTCTGCTTCTTGTACATTGTCGCAATTGATACCTACACATTCTTTGCAAAAC
Organism: Diaprepes abbreviatus; assembly: GCA_034092305.1. Classification (NCBI taxonomy): domain Eukaryota; kingdom Metazoa; phylum Arthropoda; class Insecta; order Coleoptera; family Curculionidae; genus Diaprepes; species Diaprepes abbreviatus. Next base: position 1,222,572 of record JASJET010000203.1, on the reverse strand, counting down.
CTAGAACAAGTCAATCTTAATTTTCGGAAACCACAGTTTCCGTGGCAACCTGTAGTACATCCACAAGCCATTTTTTTAAGCAGAATTTTGGAGCAGGAAGTTCATTAGTGTCATTAGTTATGAAACCTTTTTTAGATTTTTTCCAACCCCAGTCAAGAGGATTACATTTTTTTACGTTCCACGGCTGCATCTGAAAATATGTTCTCAAGCCATGCTGTTTGACGGAATCACGCATTATTGGTAATTGAGCCCGAGAGAACTTGGCACTTTTAGACAATTGTAAATGACAGCTACTGAGAGTGGTATTCGACTTTGGCCCATATCAAGACGCTGTAATGAATTCCGATGCAGAAGTTGTATCTTCTTAAGCTGCATTGTCGCGTAAAAACGTGTCCATATATTTATGAATTTCATAAACAATATCGAGGCAAACGCGAGAAAAATCGAAAAGAATGGCTTACTTTGAACTACTCTATCTTAGTCAATTTTAATCGAAATTACTTTTCCAATACACCATTTTAAAGGAAATTTCATCTACTTTTTTTTTGTGAAGCAATGCCTATACCTATCTCTGCCCAAAAAAAGTTACAGGCCAAAGAGTAAAAAAAAATTTGAATTTTTTGTTTTTTTTTATTCATTGTTCTTTTCAATATTTATCTGGTAAAAAATCGTTTTTCGTTTTCTTAATAGGTCATTTCAATGGGGAATTTGATTCTTTACATAAAGTTTCCTATTAACTATACCCAATTTTTGCTTCGTTTTTGAGTTATATTTAAAAAACTGAAAGGGTTGCTTTTTCACCCCCATCTCCAAATTGCACCCTCTAATTTAATAGCACTCCGCGATGACCAATTGAAAGATATATGCAATAAAAACCCTTGAACGTCTTAGTTCTTTATTGTCGTGTTTTTATGACATAATCAATAGCCTATAGATGTGTTGTACGAGTGGGTAATAAAATGTTAATGGCCTTTTCCGCCAAAACAGGATACTCATTTCTTACACTGAGCCAAAAATGAATTAAAGAGCGATCTTTAAAAATACTGTTTAGGGAATTGTCAAAGGATAAGTCAATGACCTTTTCTTTTTCCTGTAAAGTTAAAAAAGTATCTGAAGTTATATCTCCTTGGAAAGGATTATGTATCCAGTCGTTGGATCCAATATAATAGGGTTAATAGGAAAATAGCCCTTGAACGTTAATTGAAATTGTTTGAGATGTTTAGTAATACCTTTTTTAATATTTTCGTTAAATTGAGTTTCATTTTTTAATAAAATTGTGCTGAGATAACCAAAACATTCATTCTCATTCACCTGCAGATATTGAATCCAAAAGTTTGATCAAGAAAAAATGCTTGAACTTCAGACTTCAATTCAAATAAGCGGATCAAAACCATTTACCACGAGAAAGCCATCTAACTTCTATATGAAGTAGTTAAGAAACGTGGAGGGTTCCAAAGTTCTCACAAAGCGCACGGAATAGACTAGAGTTTTACAATTTACGGTGTCTCTTAAAGTACTGGAAAAGTCTGCAGGTATGCGCTTACTTGCTAGTGTTTGTCTATGAATACAGCAACGGGTCCATTCAGTAAACTCATTGATCTTTACCCGCACCACAAGACCAGAAAATCTTTCGGTCATTGAATTTGCACCATCAGTGCACACCGCCAAACCAAAATGCCAATTTATTTAATTTTTCTTAAATAGTTATTGATCATATCAAGTTTAGCAAAAGTTAAAAAAGTAATAACTGAAATCAAATCTAACGCCGAGGGTCCTGATCGCATCAACATCAAAGTGAATTTATATATGATTCCGTAACTTTAGCCCCATATAACATACTTGACTCTGCGCCTGTCTTCTAATAAATTTCTGATATGTTGGAAACACGCCAATTTACTTGCTGAAAATTTCACAATCACATAATTAGTCTCATTTTCAACCGATTGGTATTCTCCCAACTATGTCAAAGCTATTATAGTAGTCATTCCGTCGCTATAGACCGGGCTGCGCCCCCATGGGCCCCATGACGAGGGCCCCATTTTAGGGGCTGCGCCCCCGCTTTTTATGGGGGGACCTTTTAGAACCCCTTCCGTGGGCCCCAGTTTCTAGTGCTCCACCCGAGTACCCCATAGGGCTCCGCTAAAGTCCCGTCCGAGATCCTCATTGTTCAGAGCCCCCGTCCGGGTTCCCATTTTCACGTACTTCACCCAGGGTACCCCATAGGGCTTCGTTAAAGTTCCGTCCGGGGGCCCCCATTTTTTGAACCCTTTCCGAAGTCCCCCTTTTCTAATGCTTCATCTGGGTACCCTATAGGACTCCTATAAAGTTCCATCCAAGGGCCCCATTTTCTAGAGCTCTACCCGCGGGCCCCATAGGACTCAGTTCAATTTCTGACCGAGGGCCCCATTTTCTGGGTCTCCACTAGCGGATTCCATTTAAGCTCCGTCTAAAGACCAAATTTTTCCCTGAACCCCCACCCAAGGGCTCCAATTGGGCGTTGGCTTTCGCATTTACATCAGCTGTCAATTGTCAAATATGTCAGCTCTCATTTACATTAACCCCACTTTTTATTAGGCCCTATTTTCTAGAGCGAAAATACGCTTTTCAGTAAAGAAATGATCTATTAGAATTTGAACAAATATTTCATTCGATTTAAAGACTTGTAGACAGTCTGACAAGGAAATTCTGTAAATAGAGAACTTACTGCGGCCCGTGGTGATGCAAACACGCCATTTTACAATTTCATTTTAATAAGTTTGTCGCTAATTGAATAGATGATGATAGGAATACTGTATTTCCTTTATTTTATATGTCCTATTTTTAGGATTAAGCCCCCCGGAGTCGCATTTTCTAGTTGTTATCTGTCATACGTCAGCTGTCATGTCAAATGGTGAACGCGCGTTAAAGTTTAAAGAGAACACCATTTGATATATATTTTTTTACGTTGAAAAGGTAAAATTTGAAAAAAAGTTGATACGAAGCTATGAGACATATGAATTTTATGTAATAAAAAGTGGAGTTATACGATATGCCCCTTAGAACGCAGGAGGAAAATAAAACAAATATATACTTCATTTTTATTTCATCAAACATTATTTTTTACTGTAATATAAAGGGTGAATAATAAACAAATATTTAGCTGGTAAATCAACAATCTGAATTTATATTTAGGGCACTGTATGGCAAGCAATTTCGAGTTATAACATTTTTTTTCGACATAAATAATAGGTAAATCTAAGTTACTTTAATAATAATTGAAAACATACAATTTTAATTTATTTTTTCAATTTATACAAACATATCCTTAATCTGATTATATATATATATATATATATATATATATATATATATATATATATATATATATATATATATATATATATATATATATATATTGTCACATATTTAGATTTTATTCCTTGGGATAGAATGTTTAGGACTGGAGAAAGAGGACCATCCACAAACCAAATAGTTTCTTGAATCGATTTTCACATCATCTGGAAGGTCTTTGTCAGCATAAGGTATGGTATATCTAAAAAAATAAACAATTTTTACCAAAAATAATTAAGTTTGATTTCCTTTAACCACAGGTGCCTCGTTTATTTCATGTGATAAAAAGTTAATAAAATATCGAAAAAGGTAAAAAGAGCTAAAGAGGAAATTGATTATTTAAAATACTAACATAATAGTTAGAGTTATTAAAGAGATAAAAAATAATCAAGGCATGAGTTTTTGTTCATGTCTCCTTTAATTCAATATATTAAAAAATTCAAGATAGGTATAAGTATGGTTTTGAGCATATGTATATATAAAATATAAAATAAACTATTTTACAGTGTACACTATACAGCAAAACCACAAGTTTCATTTATCACGATGAGTTAATGGTTTCACAAATCGATAATAATATAACTAACTCACTGATATGTTTTCTCTAATTTTATATGAAATATGAAAGTGTTTTTTTTATTTTGCTATTTTAAATACATAATTTCCTATTTTTTACAAATTTTAAACACTTTCAAATTGTTATAATTTTATTTTAAATATGACATCTTATATCAAAATTAAAAATACTGTAGTGTAAGAAATTAAATATTGTGCTTTTGTTGCTATTCAAAATTCACCAAAAGTTTTATAAATAATATGAAAATATTAGAAAGGTTTCTTACTGCAATGGAAAAGGCATAAAATTATAAAAAACGTTATAATAATGAGTTGAGTCCACTGTTAAAAATGTGTAATTTGAAAAATTTAAAGCTCAAGTGATGTCTTGTGTGAATTTTTATGCGAAAATAGGGTGTTTTTAAGAGAGAAATTACACACAGACTAAGTAATATGGACAATAAATTAAAGGTCCAAGTATATCTTGTATAAATTTTTTATACAAAAATATGGTATATTCTGTAGAATACTTCAAATGGTGGATCATAATTTCGTTTAGATATGAGATTTTATATTAAAATGTACTGTAATGTAAGAAATCAAATATTTTGCCTTTTGTTGACTACTCAAAAATTCACCAAAAGCTGTACAAAATAAAATGAAAAATAATGTTAAGAGGTGTCTTACTTTATTGGAAAATACATAAATTTATAGGAAATGCTATAACAATGGGTTTGATCAAGGGATTTTTATACAAAATAGGAGCGAAATTACACATTAACTAAGTGATATGGATAATAAATTAAAGGTCCAAGTAAATCTTGGATAGATTTTTTATATAAAACTAGGGTATGTTCTGTAGAATACTTGCAAAAAGGGTTATTTCGATAAGTTAAAATATATAATTTGAAAATTAAAGACTCATGAGGTGTCTTTTATGGATCTTTTATACAAAAAATGGTGTTTTCTGGAGAAAAATTACACAATGACTAAGTGATATGGACAATAAATTAAAAGTTCAAGTGTATCTTGAATTGATTTTTATATAAAAATAGGGTAAGTTCTGTAGAATACCTACAAAAAGGGTTATTTCGTTGTGTTAAAATTCATAACTTGAAAATGATAGACCCACTTTTATGGATTTTTTTTATACAAAATATGTTTGTGTTTTTCTAGAGAGAGATTATACATTGATATGGACAATAAATTAAAGTTCCAAGTGTATCTTGTATAGATTCTTTATATAAAAATAGGGTATATTCTGTAGAATACTTACACAAAAAGTTTTATGTTCTGCAAAAAATCCCCATAAACTTCCGGAAGGGTCACACAGTCTCAAGTAGCATACGTTTCATTATACTTTTCAGTTTGAATTATGTATCTCTTCTGAACGTATTACGTTTACCTACAAAAAATTTTTAACACAAAATTTTGCAGTTATTGATTGTAGTTATTAAATATATAGTTATCACAATGAGTTGATGGTTTAACAAATCGATAATAGTCATAACTTACTCACAGATATGTTTTTCTCTTTTTTCCATAACAGAAAATTGAAAGTCATGTGTCAACATTGACACATAAGTTACTGTTGTTGCTGAAACTGCTGCCACAATAGAAGTATTCAGGTATTTAGATTTTACCTAAAATTGGAAAAGTTACAATATTTTTCTTCAAATTAACAAAAAAAAAATACCACTAAAATTGTTACTTTTTAAAAATGAAACTTCTTGTTTTAAAATTTATACTTGCAGCAAAAGAGAATTTATATCATATTAATAAGTTTTTCCACTGTACAGTACCCAGAAGCAACTTAAAAAAACTGACTTGATTGGTCTGTTACGGGTATAGTTATATAGTGTACTATAAATTGTACCATAGTGTTTTTAAGTTTTGATAAATGCAAATATGTTTGACTAAATCCAAGCTTATTCTAAAAAGTTCGAGATAGTAAAAAATTAAATAGCAGTAAGCTGTATAATTTTTAAAAAACAAGTAAAAAAGCTAATTTATATACATTAGGGCAAAACTTACGGAGATATTAATAAGTTGTCATATTGCTTTTTATGGTTTATTGATAAATAGGCCGTCATTCTTGACATCCTCTTCGCCCCACAACCACAAATAAACAAAACAAAAGTCTGCATATTTGATCTTTCTCGCTCAAAATTGACTTTAGATATTTTTATTCTTGTCTATCTGCTTCTATATCCTGTATATTTCATATCGGGAGCATTCGTTACATGCCAAATTCTTTCTTGACTGTATTTTCTCGCCCATATGTAAACCATTGCTGACATAAAGTATGACATACCTAAAAAAAATAACTTTTTCACACCTTTTTTCAAAATTTTCCTTTATTTTTTATTAAGAAAACAAAATAAAGCTAGATGAAGAACACCCTTGTGCAGAATTAAGAAAATCAATATTTCTGTTTTAAATATTTATCAGTCCTCTTTTTACACAGTAGTTCTGCTTTCTTATACCTTCACATAGATTAAAAAAGTACTTATAGGTCTCAAATACTATTAAACAGTAATTTTTAAAATTCCCTCATTGAAAAATTTTCTAGGTTGACATTTTAAGACAAAAAAATGTAACGAAAATCACCTCTTAAAGTTTTCTTAAGTATTTTATCAGAAAAACACTAAAATGTACCTAACATATAAAAATCAATAACGTAACTTGAAAAAATATTTTATTTTAGACAAAAAAAAATAATCTAAAAACGTATCCCTCTAAATTTTAAGCATTTTTTTAACAGAAACTAATTAAAATGCTCTCTAAACATAAAGAAATCATCGATCATTCCATGAAAATATAAAATAGAAGAAAAATAAATCCGCCATTTTTAGACGCCGTTGTTGTGCAAGCTATACAAGAGGTTTTACGAACGGTACCATCTATTCCACCACGCCTAATTCCCAGTGGGTCTGTCATATCAATTTTTATAAAGCATTTTGTATCAATCAGATATTTACTATAAAAATTACTATTTAACTGCGTAAATTGAAAACATACAGCCTTTTTTCTAACAGAAACGAATTAAAAATGCACGCTAAACATATAGAAATCAATTAATATTCGATCAAACTGTAAAATAAAAGAAAATAAATCCCAGAGCTCTGTCATTTACCGACCCCATCGCGCGCGCGCGCCAGCCATGTAAGCCATTGCCACGAACTTGACATATGTCAAGTTCATGGTCATTGCAGACATAAAGTAAAAACTTTTTGTAATTCTAATTGTTAGATTGGATTACTACCTTACTAACGCAGCAATAACGCTATATTAACAATGCAATAACGTTAACGATTTAATTTCCCATTACCGATCTTTAAGAGCCGTTTTACAAACACAAAAATTATTCCGAAAATTATAACAAAAATTTTCAGCAAATTTTTGCCGAAAATTCTATGCAGATAATTTTTAAAATAAAATACCACTCTGTGTGATACGCAGAAGAAATCTGAATATAATTTTGGTGATAATTTTGTCGGTGCTCATGCGCTTTTTCATAACATGTGACGTTCCGGCAGTTAAAAAGGAAGATGGAAGATATCACTTGCTCTAGAGATAAATGTCATAATGTCATAAATATGAAAGTTTCCAAATATATATAATCAAAAAACCACAAAATAAGGGATATTTTGTGTAAGAAACAATGAGTAAATATTGAGATTAGGTTGATTACCCAACGTGGGCTGTCAATTCACAAATTTTATTCTGCATCGTTTTTCGCTCATTTTCTGAATTTTAGCCATAAAAATACAGAACACGTTCTATATTTTTATGCCGAAAATTTTCACCAAAATTTTAATAATAATTCTTTAATGTGTAAAATACCAAATTAGTTTTATGAAAATTTTCAACATAATTATGAGATAAATTTTGGCTATAATTCTTGTATGTGTAAAACAGCTCTAAGACTTGTTACATTTTATGAATAAAAATTAAACGGTTTTTTATAAGACCGTTCGCACTGCAATTATATCAAAATTTATCTTAAAAACATACCTCTTTAAAGTTTCTTAAAGGTTTATCCGAACAAAAACTAATTAAAAATGCACTTAACATATAAAACTCAATTAAAAATTCACTTTATACACTTAAAATTTATAATAAAAGAACCTTATCGGCCATTATGGCCGTGGTATGAATATTGACAAACTACCACACTTGTTGAAAAGTACTTCTATTATAGAAGTGGATCGATAAAGATTCTCTCTTACCTGCGCTCACATCGGGAGTTCCAGGAACTACTCGTACATTACCGGTAGACTTTTTTCAATGTTGGAATCACGTTACTTTCAAATGGTATTGATTTTTCTTTAGAATTTGAGTAGCTACCTTTTTTAAATTCGAATTGTGTCTACTTTTATTTTCTATCAACAAAATAACATTGTGGAAATCTTAAGTAGACTATAATTTATTTTAGGTTTCTATGTTGATTGTGAAACACGATAAACAAACATGTAAAATTTGTGTGTGTATGTGTGTGTGTGTGTGTGTGTGTGTGTGTCTGTGTAGGTGTGTGTGTATATGTGTGTGTGTATGTATGTGTGTGTGTGTGTGTGTGTGTGTGTGTGTGTGGGAAAATAGATAGAAATAACAGTTTTTAAAGCGCCAATTTCTATACACACTTCAAACCGTGTAAACGTGAAGTATTCATAAAAATGACTACACTGACAATTATCTTTCTTTAGAAGTTAACTAAAAATTACTCTGATGTACGTAAAATAATATCTGTGAAGCGATAACAATATCGTAATAATAACACAACTTATATTAAGTAGAATTTGTAAGATCTAACTGTTACAGAGTTTGATGTGATATTATAATAATGACTTTAATATCAATACCATAATTTACTCCCTTTCAAATAACGAATGATATCGTGAGTGTTGACAACGTTTTAAATTATGTGTGTGTATAGATATCTGAGCGCGTTATTTGTTTTTTAAAACTTATTAACAGATTTACATTTATAATAAACCTGAATAATAAGCATAAATTTTAAGGGCATCCGGTCGGTTTTTAAACCTTAACAGAGCTGCCAGACGTGAACTGAGCCCTTAGTTGCGCTCCATTCGATTTTTTTATGGTAAAACGAAATTTCAAAGCAAAACCCTGAAGGAAAAAACAGTGGTAGTATATAACAAATATATTACTTAAATAAAATTATACAATTTTGAATAAATATTATTCTATTCTTATCTTCTTATATCCATAAGGTTCCGAGCTGCCATCAGATAAAAATTTTCTTTTGGTGGAATTTGGCCTATACAATTTAGTTTCTGTGCAGGTTGTTACTAGGTTCTCCTTTGTTCTTCTTATATTTTTGAACACAATGGGTATGGGATCTGATTTTTCAAGAACCATTTTTTTGATTACTTCAAAGTTAATCAATTTTGATGCTTCATAATTAAGAGATATCCCTTTGACTTTGCATACAACCTCTTCTTGGGTAGTTTTGGTAGAGTATACTTTATAGGCGTAGTTTTTAGGCCCCCCACTAACAAAACTGGTAATAAAGGATTCAGGACCATAACTTTCCAATTCATCGGTCATATCGCCGATAAATTGTCCAGTGACAATATCAGGTTCACTTTCCCTAGAGACATAAATTACAGAGTCTGTGTCGTAGTACAGGACGCGTTTGTCAAGTTGCTCTAAATACTTATATAGCTTGAGCCGAGCCTGTGCTGTGACGTAAGCTGCGACGACAACATTAACCGTGGACAAGGGGTCGTAGGCCTCTTCTATGTATTCAGAACTTACAACTAATGTATTTTCATTGATTGGAAGTACACCATTTACAGAGATTGCGGGATTTGTAAACAATGAGTAGAATTCCTTTGGAGTATTTATAATTTGAGTTTTTGGTTGATTCTCTCGTTGTCCAAACTTTCCCCAGAAGCTATTTAGCATTAACTTTGCCAATGACCTAAGTCCCGGGTTGCTAACAATTTGCGCATGGTCCAGTTGAACGTCTTCTCTGTTGAAGAATTCCTCCATATATCTAGACCGTTCTTCTCCTGTCTGACAATTGGCCGGCCACCCGGATGCTTCTTGTTTTATTTTAATAAATTTATTCATCATCCTCGTAAATAATCCTTCTACACCGGTCTCTTTGTTAAACTGTACAGTCGAGTATTTCCAAAATTCATATATTTTTAAAATTTTGTAGCCTTTTTCGACTGCTTTTAGAACTTCATCTATTACCCAGGTACCATTTAAAGTTCTTTCTTCATCGGTATGCGTACATTCATGCTGGTTCATTTCTTGACCACACGTTTGACAGAGAAAAAACATGAGTTTATTATTCATTTTTACTGGTAAAACGGGGTGATACAAATCTTTTGGAGGTAAAATACTACATTTTATTAGGCCATTAATATTAAAAAAGTCTAGATTCTCACACTCTTCTCCTACAAATACTTCCGGGTGTCCTACCGGAAATTTTCCATACTTGCAGACGTAGGGGTACAGAGAGCACACATCAGCATACTTAATTTTTTCCCCTTTTTTAACTTTGTAATATTCCCAAACATTTCCCGTACGGCCTCCATAGAAAGCGTCTCTTGGGTTTAAAGGAATCGTGGCAATAAGAGGGTGAGCCTTGGTATAGCTTTCAATTTGGACATCATCAAGGAGTTGTTTTCTAAATTCACACTCCCACATTTCATTTACGGTAAAACCAAAACTTTTTAATTTTTCAATTTTGGCAAGGGTTGTCTCATATCTCAAATTTAGAGTCTGAGTTGGATCTTCAAATAAAGCGTCATTTCTGCCTCGCCTATAGCAATTAGGGCATCCGTGGTAGTAACAACCTTGAAATTCGAAAATTTCGCTGGTTTCAGGGCAAAATCCATCAACTTTTATGCCTCGCAGAACAACTTCTTGTCCTTTAGCAGCGTGTAAAATGTTTATTTCCCGGGTTTTCTCTGTCCAAAGTAGCCACTGAATTGCTATTTTACTTTGAGTGTCCCTCCATCTATAACCATTTTTTGGAATAATTCCAATAGTATTGGGTTTTAGAAAATTTCTACGAAAAACTTTATTACACGCAGATGCAATGGTGGTGGCTTCAGTGAATGGACACACATTGGTAGTGCTTAAAAGTTGCTGTCTAAATTTTAAGCACGCTCTGGTTAAAATCTCCACATCTGAAACACAGTACTTAACCAAATCTCTTTGCATATCAAATTCCTCATTTTTGTGTTCATTGTACCACTGAAGAAACGTAGTGCGATCTTCTGGTTTCATTGTATCTGGTGAATAATATTCTAGAGGTGGGAGAGGCCCGACATAGGCTTCATTAGCTTTTGTATTAAACAAATGCGGAAAATAGCCCTTTTTAAAGTGGTTTCCTAGGCCAAAAGCTTTTGGCAACTTACTTAAAGCCATGGGAAAGTAGTTCAAACTGTCCAAAAACTTAACATTTCCAACTTGCATCATAATTATTTTGGTACCTCTCATAACTAGTTCTGGTTTTAAATTAGTTTCAGTCAAAATATAATTTAATATAAACTGGTGGTCAAAGGCTTGACCGTTGTGGGCTATAACAACAAGCTCTTTAAATTTCTTTCGAATTTGTAGTAAGTGATTAGTGAAGGCCACAACAGGACAGGGTCCTTTAACTTTTTGCAATCTATCCCCACACTTTTTACATGCTTGTTTCTCGTCGTCATTTAAACAGGCGTCACAACACTGTTTAAATACGCATAGATTTGGCTGATGTAAAACAGTACCATTTTCAAATTGTTCTTCCTGCCGAGTCTCCAGATCATAAAATACAAATAAAACATCCTTCATTTTAGGTTCTCTGGTATCTTTTTGAATATAACACAAATGGTTTTCTGGTACGTGTGTTTTGCAGATCTTACAAAACATCTCGCCACAAATGTGTTTTCTGTCGCCCTTCACAGTTTTAAAACATTCATCACACTGTCGAATTTCTGAACAGACTGAGTTTTTTCCATACGATCCAATCCTTAGGTGATTATCATAACATATTCTTCCTCTGAAATTTCTGCGGCAGCTGTCACAATTAATTTTAACTTGATTATTAATACATTTAGGAGACTGAAAGCAGCCAGGACAAATTCCTCCACATCTGTGCTCATTTTTGTGATCATACGGGATATAGCAAAATTTGCAATAATAACAGCATGCAAAAGCGGCCGTCAGTGACGTAATTACATTAAAATGTCCATCGTGATGTAGTAAATTTAGTCGTTTATTGCTCTCGGTCAACCCTTCGAAAATTACATCTCTGCCTTTTGATCCATAACTATAAACAACTATTTTGTAATCTTTTAGATATTTCTGAAATTTTTGCAACTCAGGAATCCCGCCGCCTCCTTGAGGAATAATTACTTCAGCTTGCTCCATTAAAATTATGCTTCTGTTTGTCTGAATTTTGCTAATATCTCGACGAACTTTATAAAACTCGGGGTCTTTTTCAACATTAGCCATAGCGACTACCAAGGCCCGCGACAAACAGAGATTGTCTTTATTCTGTATAGTTATGATTCCTCGACGTATACCACATTCTTCTTCAAAAGTGTTGCATTTTTTCTCTCTTCCACTTCCTGTTGGCAGTCGTACAGTAGTTACAGCAAGGCAAAATGATTCAGTGTTTAAACCAGTACTATTTGATTGGTAAATGCTACTGATGACGTCCCAAACATTTTCATAATTGATTTCTCTTGCCAGCCTAAATCGAATCCAACCTTCTCCACGGTTAAAGTCTTTAGAACAAAAACTAAATCCAACATAATCTAATGGCTGTAAACCCTCCGTTGCTCTTTGAATGACTTGATTAATGGCTTCTTTTACCCAGCCAATAGGTTCATTATCTTCGGGTATAGGCTTTAACTTAAATTCCACAGTACGACCAGTAAGATTAAATCTTCGTACTGTTTTTATGGCGTCTTTAACAATAATAAATTTTTCCATCGTAACTAGTGAAACACTTACTTTTGAAAGCGAGTTAAACACGTCTGTATTGTTTAAAGGTCAACTTTGAACTGATTGATCTTCGTTTTCACACCTAACCCCAGTTGTCTAAAATGTAAAGAAAAACAAACTTGAGTGCGCAAGTGTTTTTTTTACTTTGTCTCTGTTTAACTTACGAAATAATAATCAACCTCCTCCCTCTCTCTCTCTTACGTAAGAAACCTCACTAAAATAAATACTTTACTAATATGATAAACAAGTAACAGTTTTAACCTAGTTTTTGAAAAGCATTCTAATAGGAACTAGTGGGAACCACAACAAAAATTGGTGTTATTATCTGAGTATGACGTCAAATCGATTTGAAAAAATAAAAATAAATTATCCTCACCACTTTTAAAAAATATAATTTTTTTTGAGAACACAGCCAGTTTTGGTTAATTTCTCAAAAGAAAGCAGAAGTAGAAAGTAAATATGAAATCCAATAAAGAAATTCTGAATATATTCTCACTAATATTGAAAAGTGTTTATTAAAAACTAATATTATGAGTGTAGTCTACCAACAACCTTAATATTATGGCAAGTGTAGGACGCTCTTATATGATAGTCATACAAACAATATTTATTTTTGGAAGGTCTTTTCAGGACAAGTTTATGATCCAACAGTTATAGTAATGAAACACATGATGCCGACTCTAGAAGTGAAAAATTTGAATAGACTCGAAATTGAAAGTCTTGGAATAGAAGAAACAATAAAGTTGTCAGTGTTTGAAAAGTTTAAAGAAACAAAAATCATATAAATTTTACTTTTCCTAGACATGGACTAGATTGAACAATGAAAGTTAATTTTTCAAAAATATGAATAACAGAGTTTATCAGTTTTTGTTAAAAAATAAAAAATTCAGTGAATCTACTTCAAATTCAGCTAGTTTTCAATATACTAAGAATATACTAAGAACCGGCATCAGACTTCAAGTAAGATCTAAAGCAGGAAAAAAGTCTTGACATCGAAGCGAATTATATATTATTATAAAAAAATTTTGAGTCGATTAAATAAGCAGAGTTCAAAGGATCTATAAGAACACTAATGTGTTTGTAAAAAAAATCATGACATTTGAAAACGGAAATATTAAAGAGATATTTTTCTCCTTTAAATACTGAGAGGGAAATTCAGGGGAGTGTTTTCCGGAAATAATTCCTTTACAAAAGATTATTTTTGAAAAGTGCTCCGAATTTTATTAAAAGAAGTCAAATGGTAAAAAACAAAAAGCCAAATTATCCAAAAAGAACTTTGGAATACTCGCTGTGGAAAAATGTAATAAATAAAAATTACCTGTAACAACAATCACTTTTAAAATATGCACTACAAACAAAATATTTTCAAGTTAATGCCACTGATACCAACACGAATATAAAATCATTCCCAAGCGCATGGGAGCGTTTATAATGGCATACTTCAGGGTCAAATGACGTCATATATATTCGTCACATATGTTAAGTCGAGCGCAAGTTTTCAAGGCATCGAGGAAGCGTGAATATTTTCAAGGCCAAGATTAAGTTTAAAGAGTGGGGGTGACTTATAACGCTAGCTTTCAAAGAGATTGGCATAAGTCGGAAATTTTTCAAGGCCGTGACCAACTTTAAAGCGTTGAAGGGAGTGAATTACTATCCAACCACAATTCGATTTTTGGAACTGTTATATAAAAACAAATCAGTATTAATTACATTATTTTTATTAAAAAGTAATGCAGTTCGGGCCACGAAAATTTTTGTTGTTTCAGGTTTACGAGGTTTGGAGTGTGTAGAAATTGGTGCTTTAAAAACTGTTATTTCTATTTTCCCACACACACACACACACACATACACACACACACATACACATACACATACACACACACACACACACACACACACACACACACACACACACACACACACACACACACACACACACACACACACACACACACACACACACACACACACACACACACACACACACACATACACACACAAATTTTACATGTTTGTTTATCGTGTTTCACAATCAACATAGAAACCTAAAATAAATTATAGTCTACTTAAGATTTCCACAATGTTATTTTGTTGATAGAAAATAAAAGTAGACACAATTCGAATTTAAAAAAGGTAGCTACTCAAATTCTAAAGAAAAATCAATACCATTTGAAAGTAACGTGATTCCAACATTGAAAAAAGTCTACCGGTAATGTACGAGTAGTTCCTGGAACTCCCGATGTGAGCGCAGGTAAGAGAGAATCTTTATCGATCCACTTCTATAATAGAAGTACTTTTCAACAAGTGTGGTAGTTTGTCAATATTCATACCACGGCCATAATGGCCGATAAGGTTCTTTTATTATAAATTTTAAGTGTATAAAGTGAATTTTTAATTGAGTTTTATATGTTAAGTGCATTTTTAATTAGTTTTTGTTCGGATAAACCTTTAAGAAACTTTAAAGAGGTATGTTTTTAAGATAAATTTTGATATAATTGCAGTGCGAACGGTCTTATAAAAAACCGTTTAATTTTTATTCATAAAATGTAACAAGTCTTAGAGCTGTTTTACACATACAAGAATTATAGCCAAAATTTATCTCATAATTATGTTGAAAATTTTCATAAAACTAATTTGGTATTTTACACATTAAAGAATTATTATTAAAATTTTGGTGAAAATTTTCGGCATAAAAATATAGAACGTGTTCTGTATTTTTATGGCTAAAATTCAGAAAATGAGCGAAAAACGATGCAGAATAAAATTTGTGAATTGACAGCCCACGTTGGGTAATCAACCTAATCTCAATATTTACTCATTGTTTCTTACACAAAATATCCCTTATTTTGTGGTTTTTTGATTATATATATTTGGAAACTTTCATATTTATGACATTATGACATTTATCTCTAGAGCAAGTGATATCTTCCATCTTCCTTTTTAACTGCCGGAACGTCACATGTTATGAAAAAGCGCATGAGCACCGACAAAATTATCACCAAAATTATATTCAGATTTCTTCTGCGTATCACACAGAGTGGTATTTTATTTTAAAAATTATCTGCATAGAATTTTCGGCAAAAATTTGCTGAAAATTTTTGTTATAATTTTCGGAATAATTTTTGTGTTTGTAAAACGGCTCTTAAAGATCGGTAATGGGAAATTAAATCGTTAACGTTATTGCATTGTTAATATAGCGTTATTGCTGCGTTAGTAAGGTAGTAATCCAATCTAACAATTAGAATTACAAAAAGTTTTTACTTTATGTCTGCAATGACCATGAACTTGACATATGTCAAGTTCGTGGCAATGGCTTACATGGCTGGCGCGCGCGCGCGATGGGGTCGGTAAATGACAGAGCTCTGGGATTTATTTTCTTTTATTTTACAGTTTGATCGAATATTAATTGATTTCTATATGTTTAGCGTGCATTTTTAATTCGTTTCTGTTAGAAAAAAGGCTGTATGTTTTCAATTTACGCAGTTAAATAGTAATTTTTATAGTAAATATCTGATTGATACAAAATGCTTTATAAAAATTGATATGACAGACCCACTGGGAATTAGGCGTGGTGGAATAGATGGTACCGTTCGTAAAACCTCTTGTATAGCTTGCACAACAACGGCGTCTAAAAATGGCGGATTTATTTTTCTTCTATTTTATATTTTCATGGAATGATCGATGATTTCTTTATGTTTAGAGAGCATTTTAATTAGTTTCTGTTAAAAAAATGCTTAAAATTTAGAGGGATACGTTTTTAGATTATTTTTTTTTGTCTAAAATAAAATATTTTTTCAAGTTACGTTATTGATTTTTATATGTTAGGTACATTTTAGTGTTTTTCTGATAAAATACTTAAGAAAACTTTAAGAGGTGATTTTCGTTACATTTTTTTGTCTTAAAATGTCAACCTAGAAAATTTTTCAATGAGGGAATTTTAAAAATTACTGTTTAATAGTATTTGAGACCTATAAGTACTTTTTTAATCTATGTGAAGGTATAAGAAAGCAGAACTACTGTGTAAAAAGAGGACTGATAAATATTTAAAACAGAAATATTGATTTTCTTAATTCTGCACAAGGGTGTTCTTCATCTAGTTTTATTTTGTTTTCTTAATAAAAAATAAAGGAAAATTTTGAAAAAAGGTGTGAAAAAGTTATTTTTTTTAGGTATGTCATACTTTATGTCAGCAATGGTTTACATATGGGCGAGAAAATACAGTCAAGAAAGAATTTGGCATGTAACGAATGCTCCCGATATGAAATATACAGGATATAGAAGCAGATAGACAAGAATAAAAATATCTAAAGTCAATTTTGAGCGAGAAAGATCAAATATGCAGACTTTTGTTTTGTTTATTTGTGGTTGTGGGGCGAAGAGGATGTCAAGAATGACGGCCTATTTATCAATAAACCATAAAAAGCAATATGACAACTTATTAATATCTCCGTAAGTTTTGCCCTAATGTATATAAATTAGCTTTTTTACTTGTTTTTTAAAAATTATACAGCTTACTGCTATTTAATTTTTTACTATCTCGAACTTTTTAGAATAAGCTTGGATTTAGTCAAACATATTTGCATTTATCAAAACTTAAAAACACTATGGTACAATTTATAGTACACTATATAACTATACCCGTAACAGACCAATCAAGTCAGTTTTTTTAAGTTGCTTCTGGGTACTGTACAGTGGAAAAACTTATTAATATGATATAAATTCTCTTTTGCTGCAAGTATAAATTTTAAAACAAGAAGTTTCATTTTTAAAAAGTAACAATTTTAGTGGTATTTTTTTTTTGTTAATTTGAAGAAAAATATTGTAACTTTTCCAATTTTAGGTAAAATCTAAATACCTGAATACTTCTATTGTGGCAGCAGTTTCAGCAACAACAGTAACTTATGTGTCAATGTTGACACATGACTTTCAATTTTCTGTTATGGAAAAAAGAGAAAAACATATCTGTGAGTAAGTTATGACTATTATCGATTTGTTAAACCATCAACTCATTGTGATAACTATATATTTAATAACTACAATCAATAACTGCAAAATTTTGTGTTAAAAATTTTTTGTAGGTAAACGTAATACGTTCAGAAGAGATACATAATTCAAACTGAAAAGTATAATGAAACGTATGCTACTTGAGACTGTGTGACCCTTCCGGAAGTTTATGGGGATTTTTTGCAGAACATAAAACTTTTTGTGTAAGTATTCTACAGAATATACCCTATTTTTATATAAAGAATCTATACAAGATACACTTGGAACTTTAATTTATTGTCCATATCAATGTATAATCTCTCTCTAGAAAAACACAAACATATTTTGTATAAAAAAAATCCATAAAAGTGGGTCTATCATTTTCAAGTTATGAATTTTAACACAACGAAATAACCCTTTTTGTAGGTATTCTACAGAACTTACCCTATTTTTATATAAAAATCAATTCAAGATACACTTGAACTTTTAATTTATTGTCCATATCACTTAGTCATTGTGTAATTTTTCTCCAGAAAACACCATTTTTTGTATAAAAGATCCATAAAAGACACCTCATGAGTCTTTAATTTTCAAATTATATATTTTAACTTATCGAAATAACCCTTTTTGCAAGTATTCTACAGAACATACCCTAGTTTTATATAAAAAATCTATCCAAGATTTACTTGGACCTTTAATTTATTATCCATATCACTTAGTTAATGTGTAATTTCGCTCCTATTTTGTATAAAAATCCCTTGATCAAACCCATTGTTATAGCATTTCCTATAAATTTATGTATTTTCCAATAAAGTAAGACACCTCTTAACATTATTTTTCATTTTATTTTGTACAGCTTTTGGTGAATTTTTGAGTAGTCAACAAAAGGCAAAATATTTGATTTCTTACATTACAGTACATTTTAATATAAAATCTCATATCTAAACGAAATTATGATCCACCATTTGAAGTATTCTACAGAATATACCATATTTTTGTATAAAAAATTTATACAAGATATACTTGGACCTTTAATTTATTGTCCATATTACTTAGTCTGTGTGTAATTTCTCTCTTAAAAACACCCTATTTTCGCATAAAAATTCACACAAGACATCACTTGAGCTTTAAATTTTTCAAATTACACATTTTTAACAGTGGACTCAACTCATTATTATAACGTTTTTTATAATTTTATGCCTTTTCCATTGCAGTAAGAAACCTTTCTAATATTTTCATATTATTTATAAAACTTTTGGTGAATTTTGAATAGCAACAAAAGCACAATATTTAATTTCTTACACTACAGTATTTTTAATTTTGATATAAGATGTCATATTTAAAATAAAATTATAACAATTTGAAAGTGTTTAAAATTTGTAAAAAATAGGAAATTATGTATTTAAAATAGCAAAATAAAAAAAACACTTTCATATTTCATATAAAATTAGAGAAAACATATCAGTGAGTTAGTTATACTATTATCGATTTGTGAAACCATTAACTCATCGTGATAAATGAAACTTGTGGTTTTGCTGTATAGTGTATACTGTAAAATAGTTTATTTTATATTTTATATATACATATGCTCAAAACCATACTTATACCTATCTTGAATTTTTTAATATATTGAATTAAAGGAGACATGAACAAAAACTCATGCCTTGATTACTTTTTATCTCTTTAATAACTCTAACTATTATGTTAGTATTTTAAATAATCAATTTCCTCTTTAGCTCTTTTTACCTTTTTCGATATTTTATTAACTTTTTATCACATGAAATAAACGAGGCACCTATGGTTAAAGGAAATCAAACTTAATTATTTTTGGTAAAAATTGTTTATTTTTTTAGATATACCATACCTTATGCTGACAAAGACCTTCCAGATGATGTGAAAATCGATTCAAGAAACTATTTGGTTTGTGGATGGTCCTCTTTCTCCAGTCCTAAACATTCTATCCCAAGGAATAAAATCTAAATATGTGACAATATATATATATATATATATATATATATATATATATATATATATATATATATATATATATATATATATATAATCAGATTAAGGATATGTTTGTATAAATTGAAAAAATAAATTAAAATTGTATGTTTTCAATTATTATTAAAGTAACTTAGATTTACCTATTATTTATGTCGAAAAAAAATGTTATAACTCGAAATTGCTTGCCATACAGTGCCCTAAATATAAATTCAGATTGTTGATTTACCAGCTAAATATTTGTTTATTATTCACCCTTTATATTACAGTAAAAAATAATGTTTGATGAAATAAAAATGAAGTATATATTTGTTTTATTTTCCTCCTGCGTTCTAAGGGGCATATCGTATAACTCCACTTTTTATTACATAAAATTCATATGTCTCATAGCTTCGTATCAACTTTTTTTCAAATTTTACCTTTTCAACGTAAAAAAATATATATTAAATGGTGTTCTCTTTAAACTTTAACGCGCGTTCACCATTTGACATGACAGCTGACGTATGACAGATAACAACTAGAAAATGCGACTCCGGGGGGCTTAATCCTAAAAATAGGACATATAAAATAAAGGAAATACAGTATTCCTATCATCATCTATTCAATTAGCGACAAACTTATTAAAATGAAATTGTAAAATGGCGTGTTTGCATCACCACGGGCCGCAGTAAGTTCTCTATTTACAGAATTTCCTTGTCAGACTGTCTACAAGTCTTTAAATCGAATGAAATATTTGTTCAAATTCTAATAGATCATTTCTTTACTGAAAAGCGTATTTTCGCTCTAGAAAATAGGGCCTAATAAAAAGTGGGGTTAATGTAAATGAGAGCTGACATATTTGACAATTGACAGCTGATGTAAATGCGAAAGCCAACGCCCAAATGGAGCCCTTGGGTGGGGGTTCAGGGAAAAATTTGGTCTTTAGACGGAGCTTAAATGGAATCCGCTAGTGGAGACCCAGAAAATGGGGCCCTCGGTCAGAAATTGAACTGAGTCCTATGGGGCCCGCGGGTAGAGCTCTAGAAAATGGGGCCCTTGGATGGAACTTTATAGGAGTCCTATAGGGTACCCAGATGAAGCATTAGAAAAGGGGGACTTCGGAAAGGGTTCAAAAAATGGGGCCCCCGGACGGAACTTTAACGAAGCCCTATGGGGTACCCTGGGTGAAGTACGTGAAAATGGGAACCCGGACGGGGGCTCTGAACAATGAGGATCTCGGACGGGACTTTAGCGGAGCCCTATGGGGTACTCGGGTGGAGCACTAGAAACTGGGGCCCACGGAAGGGGTTCTAAAAGGTCCCCCCATAAAAAGCGGGGGCGCAGCCCCTAAAATGGGGCCCTCGTCATGGGGCCCATGGGGGCGCAGCCCGGTCTATAGCGACGGAATGACTACTTATTATTGATAAACACTGTGGAAAGTTCGTTAATAAAAACGGCATTCTGTTTGTACCATACTATAAACTTAACTATCTTGAAAAGTAGTATTTCGCGCAAACGATCAGGACCAAAATACGTATTTATTTTATCGGATTACACTAAAGCTTTTGACACTCTGGACTGTAACTTTCTTTTTATAAAACTAAAAAATTTCGGTGTAGACGATAACTCTTTACATTTCTTTAAAAATCATTTTAGGAAATTATCTCCCGTTATGTGCTTTTATATGGAGAAGTTGCACTAGGCAGCATAATCGGTCCAAAAATGTTTTCATTTATACTTTTTATTTTAGCAAATTCATTGAGCAATATTCTTCTCTCAGTACGTCATAGTATTTAATAGAGTAAATAGTGATTTACATGTTATTAACGAAGACGAAAACATGAGTTATTATAATTTTCAAAAAAGATAATGCACGAAATAATCCTAAATTATTACGTTTTTCTTTTAATAATGTCATGTTAAATACAAATTTACGAAAATATCGGTTTAATCGTAGACAATATTTTACGTTTTGAAAATCACATTTTTTCGCCAATCTAAAAATCCTTTTTTAAACTTTGAACATCGTATTGTAACGGAGATATTTTTGGCACGAGTATTAGTTTAAAATTAACTGGGTCGCCGATTTCATCCAACATCTCTTCTTAAAGCGCAGTTTATTTACTAGCTCGTCTTCAGGGAAACAAAATAATTCTTCAGCATCTTTAGCATGTCTGATTCTTTGACAATCTTCTGAAATTCGATCATATTTCTGAAGCCTTTAGGCAGTCCTATTGGTTAAAATTACAAGAATATTTTACACCGGCCACATAGAAGATACTGTGAGATGAGGAAAATAGAGAAGGAGATACAAGAGATATTGGCAACAACATGTTAAGTGTATGAGTCCCGACAGACTAGCTTGAGCTGTACTGAAGGGTAAACTAACAGAAGATCAAAAACATGGCGAGATAGCAGGAACTATTGAGTAATAACAGATAACTTCTGGGAAGAATAAACAGATCACAAATTGAGGCGTACAACTTGATGGTTATTGTTAGGCATAACTTTGAGACAAGAAACGCCTGTTGTTGAATGTCAAATGTCAGTGCGTACCAAGGAAGTTAGAAGGGATATGGAAATTTACAAAAATGGGCTAAATGCCAAAGAGATTATCCTAACATGCAGAAAATAAATGTCATAAATTGACGTCAAGTGGCTACGTGGAGTAAGCGCAGAAAGAAATTTCATAGTAAATTTGTGGTATGGGGTTGGCAATATGAGAGTCAGAAACCCAGAGCAAGATTTGCGATCGGCGTTTCTTTGTGTTTAATGTGGTCATTTGTCATCGTCCTCGATGCTTAAAATAATCTTGATTTTTTTGTTGTGCCGTGCAGTGACATTAGTTAAAATTCGGAATTTCGGTGTGTATGTTATCAAGACATTTGTGCAGACTTTTTATTTATAATAATGCATCAATGTATGGTATTGTTTTGTAAATCCCGTTAATTCATTATTTTCGGTGAATACATTTTTTATATTTTGGTAATTATTTACATTATGGTAAATCTAGGAAAACGACATTTATTGGAAAAAATTCAATATTTAACCCTATTTCGAGATCGTAGAACACGATTTTAGCTTTGATTTTTCACTATTTTTCCTCAGTTTCTCGAAAAACTCAAAAAACGCCAAGCATCACTTCACTAAACACTTTTAATTCTGAAGAAAACACCGAACTTACATATGTATTTTCAATGATACTAGTTAAAATATCATGTATGTAATATATTTCAACTAGTTTTGCACAAGTTTTAATGAATAAATTAAGAAAAACTTGTATTTTCAACGAAAAGCCAAAAATACTTTCTGGAAAGGCCATCGACCATCAGACTCACGAAAACGACTAATATTCGTTTGACACGTTGCCAGATGTAAAATACTTTCATGGTATAAACTATAAAATTTGTTCATCTCAGTCAACAACATAGTTATGTTTTATACAGTCTCAGGGAAAAATTAATCTTAACCACCCAAAATTTTCGGTTATTTCAGGTTTACCTTTATTTTAATTAATTTGTAAAACTGAAACTAATCTGAACTAACCTAAATTGACCTAGACTTATACTTTCATAATATAAACTATAGAATTCATCCATTACAGTTAACAACATAGTTTAATTTTTGTTATGTATAAAAAAGGGTAAAATTAATCTTAATTACCCAAAATGATCAGTTTTGGTTAGTTCAGATTTAGCTCAGTTTTGGTTAGTTTGAGAAACTAAAACTAGATTTATTAATTAAAAATGTTATTGTCCTCCAGAGAACACGAAAGGGCAGGACAATCTTTGAAAGAAAAATATTTGAATTTCACAGAAATCGTATTAATCTGGCAACAGCGCTAATTTTTCGGGAAATGAGGAATGAGTCACACTACTATTTAATGGCGAAAGCCATTTTGTTTTGATTTGTTGTGTGATAATTTTCTTGATTTTTACGATAAAAATGACGTGCAATCGGTGTGGAATTTGTGGTTGTAACAAAATTTTAACGATTTAGTACAAAAAAATTAAACCTGAAGTAAAAAGTGTTTTTCACTGTTTTCCGCAAAACTGAGGAAAAATTATGGAAAACGAAGGTCTGAATCGTGTTTTACGAGCTCAAAATAGGGGAAAGTACCGAAATTTTTTCAAAAAAAAACATTGTTTTCTTAAATTCCCTATAATGCAAATTTTTACCCAGAGAATTTTGTTTAAATCTATTTTATGTCAGTATTTATTATTAATCATTTAATAATGAATTCTAAATTGTAATTTTCCAATATAATAATGTAATAAAAGGTTGTTCAAGTCCAGTCCTGTCCCCTGACCTACTGCGCAAGTACAGTATAGCCCCTTTAAGGGGAGTACAGCTTTACATGCCCGACCGAAATTATTTTAGGGTATTCCCCTTTCATCTACCCCCTAACTTCCTTGGTGCGGACGGCTGCTTGTTATTGCGTAGCAAAAATAATCCAAACTATCTTTTTGTTTTTAATAGAGGGCACCACTCAGTTTTTCAAGGTTAGAAACTGGGATAACTTACCGAATAGTCATATGTTGGAAGCTTGAATAAAACACAAAAATTAATGCTACACAACAAAATCTATATTGATTCTGAAATTTTGTGGTTATTTTAAATAAATTTAATGTGATATTATAGTGTGACAAATTTAGATTAGAATATTATGAAAGCTTCTCTAGACCAAATGATTAAATGTTGTGTGACGATACTCTCACATTTATAAATATGTTAAATTGATGGTATGAGTATACTTAAGACGAAAAAGGTGCAGCTTTTTTTCCCTTTTAATGTTAATAAAGGGCCTGACCATTGATAGGGTTTAAGTGTGGGCTGTTGTCCTTTTCAAGCCTGTCGTTATCGGTGCCTTACTCCAGGTCCACTGTAAAAGTTTTGCTGGTTCAGGCATTGATCGTGCCATAAAAACACTAATTGAAACTGTGTGCTCACGCCAGTGTGAGACCATCAATATTTCTTTTGAATGTGCTAGCGAAACCCAACAAAGCAAGACACCACAAGTCAACAACAGGAGGACAAGATAACGTAGTTGCATTCTTTCTAACTTCGCTTCTCAATCAAATGATCTGTTACAAGTATAGGAGGGTTTTATATATATATATATATATATATATATATATATAGGCCTATTGTGCTCACCCTAGACATTACAGCCACTCTGTCAACCCAGCCCCCTGGCTCAATCTGTACAATCCTGCTAAGGAGTGAGTGAGTATTTCTCCCGGTTCCAGACTTACTGGTCCGAATGTTTGTTGTATAGAAGGGGTTGCAGCCACACTAAAGTAGCGTTCACACTTTCGCGACCGATCTGATTTGAGGAAAAATGGCCGATCAGTGGCATTAATTACACGACGTGTTAAAAGACAGCTCAGTACTTGTAAAATGAAAATAAACACTTCCGATTAAGCAAAATATCGCATAAATATAAAAATGCTACAAAATCTATAAAAAAGTATAAGAAAGTTTGATCTAAAATAAAGGTGGACTTTAAAAAGACTTTTTCCTACAAACTCATTAAATCTATTCTTAGATAACCTTTAAGTCTTGTTTGTAAGTTTAATTTTCTTTTTGTATGTGTGGATACGTCTGGCATATATCCTATTCAACAAGGTGTTCCGTTGGTTTATTTAACTTGAAATTTATTTCCTTTTAAACCTAGATTTATTGCGTTAACTTTCGAAGATAAAAGTTTAGTTTAGATAATAACAGGAAATCTGTCGACTATATAGGAGAATTTTCAATAAAACTGATGAGATGGTTTTTCTTCATTCATTTTATTGCAAATAAAAAATGCGTATCCGAATTCTCTTGGAAATTTATCATCGTGACGGGAAAAATTCATCCCCAAATCTTCATTTTTGTCATAGTTAAAAACTCCAAATTTCTTTTCTCCTTTTTGTGAGATTGACTTTGTTTCCAATGCAAAAGTCAATCGGATCGAAAGTATCGTATGGAATCAAATGCTTTTTTATGAAAAACCGTTCCATCCTATTTAAATTTTTTGCAGTGAAACAGAGAAATTAAATGAAAAAAAATTAGTTGTTGAACTGTTTTTTTAAGGTTGTGATTAAATTCACTTTTTGACGAGTAAACAAGTTGCGATGATTTATATTTCTCAATGTTTTCAACGGTCGAATAACATATTTTTCACTTTTATTATCCGAACAATTTCAAAATTAAAAAGCATTTCTCCTTGTATGTTTTTGAAACTTCTGCGACATTGATTTAGCTCTTTGGGTACGTGTCATTTGTCATTCCAATTCGATTCAGTTCTCAACGTGAATATAAGTGCATCGGATCGGAACAGTGCGTTAAAAACAAGGTCATTGATGATTACTGTTATGGTTTGTATTAATATTAATAAAAAAGATTTATCTCTTGTGGTTTTCATTTACATATTCTTTTTCAGAATATTACACGTATCGAAAAATTATGTCACTATTTTTTTTTTGCAACAAAAGCACAAGCCCATATTGCGTTATGCACTCAACTTTAATTTTAAAGTATGACTCCCCCCCCGCACGCTTAATTCATGAGTATTCTGTGTAGTTATGACCACAGTTAGCTGAAAACTGAATGATCACACACCAGCATTTAGGAAGGCAGCTAATAATGTGAAATTATTTGCTTTTTCCTATTTCAAAAAGTTTTTGGAGGATATGGCAATACCGCACAGGGATGCCTCAGATTAATTCTGCCTAGCGAAACTGCAAACAGCAAATCCTTTACATAAAGGAGATACATTTTTACCCATCTACATCACTCGTTATTACTATTAATATTCCTGACCTAATGACTGAACCTAGGCTGCCATATAAACCTTATTAGTGGAGATTTTTTTTATTATTCTTCTTCTAGGTAGAACAAAGTTCTGTTATCTACACAATGCCTCATCGATCCTCGTTTGACGTCGCAATCCAGCTGTCTCTCCATCTTTTGGGGGGCCGTCCAGGCGGCCGTTTGGTGTTTGGTTTCTCTCTCATCACGGTTTTTGCTAGTCTGTCATCGTCCATTCGTTCCACGTGATCTCTCCACTGCCTACGACGGTTTCGAACCCACTTCACAACATCCCCCACTCCGCTTTCCTCGCTTATTTTTGCGTTTCTTATTCTATCTCTTAAACTTGTTCCTGTGATCATTCTCGGCGTTTTCATTTCTGTGGTTCTCATAATTTGTTTTGTCTTTGTTGTTTCATTTCTTGTTTCTGCGCCGTAGGTCAATATCGGTCTTACACAGACCTTGTAAATTCTTGCTTTGCCGTCATATGTTTATTGTTCCAGATTATGTCTCTTAGTTGGCCTGATATCATGGCCGCTTTGTTGGCTTGTGTGCGTACTTCTTCCGTTACTGCCCTGTTACTTGTTATATGTGCTCCCAGGTATTTAAACTTCCCAACCTGTTCGATACTTTTGTCATCAACCATTAGTGTGCATCTTACCGGTTCTTTTGCTATTACCATTGCTTTGGTTTTCTCCACAGATATTTTCATATTATACTGTTTGGCTGTTCGATTGAGATGGAAAAGCATTCTTTGTAAGTTGTCCTCGCAATCTGCAACATCGTCTGCAAAGCATATAATCTGAACGGTGTTGTGTCCCATTGGGTACCCAGTATTTGTGCTTTTTACCTCATCAATGATTTCGTCCATGATTACATTGAAAGGCTATCACCCTGTCTTATTCCTATGGATAGTAGGATTTCCTCTGTTAGAGTGTTATTTGTTTTAATTACCATGGTGTTTTTGGAATTCAGTTCGTATATTGTGCGTATGATTGCTTCGTCTACTTGTTTTCTTCGCAGTAGTTCTGTTATGTGTTCTAGTTTGACTCGGTCGAACGTTTGTGTAAAGTCCACAAAACAAATGAACAGCGGTTTATCGTATTCGATAGATTTTTCAACCAGCTGTCTGATAATAAATATACCTTCGATAGTAGAGCGGTTATTCCGGAAGCCCTGCTGTTCTTCGCACGCCCCTAACTTGTCTACGATCCGTTGTGACAGTATTTTGGTTAATAATTTGGCTGAACTGTTCAGTAGGCTAATTCCCCTGTAGTTTTCGGGGTGTTTCTTTGATCCTCTTTTGTGGATCGTAATTGCGATGCTTTTCCGTCATTCGTTGGGTACTGACGTTGTGCGGAGTATTTTTGAAATAGAACAGTGAGCTTTATGACAAGGCTGGGGCCTCCGTACTTTAGCATCTCATTTGTAATTTGATCGGTACCAGGATTATTCTCTCAAAAAATTCTAAGTTATAATTTAAATACTTACAAAATATCCATTGTCAAAAATATAAAAAGTTAAACATATATAAAAAAATAAATTCGTCCATATAATAATAAAATATTTTTGGGGTTATCTGTCATTTTATTATTAATTAAACACATTTTTAGGGTATTTCATGTTTCAGTTTATTTATTTCTTAAACCATCTGCAGAATTACAATTAAACACTAAAAAGGGATTCAAATGTAATTACTTTTTTTTATGTTGTAATTAAAATTAGACCTACTTATTTTTATTTCTATTGTACTGATATCTTAATTTAATTTACTTTTATATATGGAAATACGATAGCCCCAAAAAAATAAGATAAACATGTTAATTCTACACGCTTAAGAAAAAGACACAAATCCAATAATAAAATACTTACGGCTAATTAGAATTAAATATATATAAAATTAAAGAGTGTGACACACTAAAATAAAAATATATGAAAAAATAAAAAAACATATAAACAACACTAAACAATAAAATACAACAAAAACAAAAATTTAAATAATAAATTTTGTTTACACTAGTAAACATTACGTATCTAATTCCTAATCAAAGTCAGTGAAACTATCTTCGCTAAAATTAATTTTAATTGGTTCCTCTATCTCATTGATTATGAGATCGAGTTTTCACATTTTGTTTTATTCTTTTATTATATGGATTCTTCCCAATTTTCCGCAGTAACTTTATCCAAAAAAATCTTTCAAAAGTTTAGTTAAATTACTAATTTTATTAATTGTGTTATTTCTAGCAACTCTACCTTTTACTTGAGAGAGATATTTACGTCTCCAATAAACAGTTTCCGGACGATTTATAAGAACAGATTTTCTATCTGGTTTTTCCCAGCAAAAATTAAGTTCTCTGAGCAATTTCCAGAAATCAGTTCTTTTAATTTCAGGTAAATCGCTATCTTTAATGATTTTAGTAAGAATTTTGTAGATGGTTGGGATCTGCTTCTCATAATAAAATGTATATACAATCCCTTTAATTGCAGTTTTCATCTCTTCTTCCAACAAGGTTTTTCGTTTGCCTGTGATCGAATGTGGCTTGGGAGTATTAACAATTCCAGTCGTTTTTTCTCCTTCAGTATTCGGTACATAGTAGATTTTCCAACTCCTGTCATATTGGAACATATCTCAACAGAACTTTTAACATTATTATCTAGACCTTGATATCTCTGGTTTAACGATATTGGAATAAATATAGAGGTGAAAGCCATATCTTTTGAGTATCTCACTAATCTTAAATAATATATAAAAACAAGCGCAAACAAGATAAATCACTAAGAAAAAACTGTAAGTTGTACTTTGCTCACTGAAATTAAATTAAACTATCAGAAATTCTATGTTGCAGTAAATTTATAAAATATATTTAAAAATAATGAAATATAATTAGATTTACGGCAGTTCTCAGTTACCTGCGGCACTGGAGCAGGTACGTTAGTGGTTTCGGTAACAGTTTTATTACTCTCTCTAGTTCTTCAATAGAGTATAGGAGTCTGTATGCTTGCGATCGCCCCCCCCCCCCCTCCCAAAAGCTTTGAGTTCAGGAAAATAGAACCCATTCTACCTTTTATATTAGGAATGAGTATGCTGCTTGCACCCCCCCCCCCCCCCTTAACAACTTGTTTTTCTTGCCATGCTGTACTTTTGTGATATCACCGCCCCCCCCCCCCAAAGAGAGATGCTGCATCCACCCCCTGGCTTCACTGATGTTAACATCTGTTAGTTCTGCGCTTTCTTGTTGGTTTTCGTCTACGTTGTTTTCTGTAGCTGGTGCCTGGAGTAAGTCCTTAAAATGGCTGACCCATTGTTGGCTGTCGATTGGACTTAGTTGAACGTATTCATTGATTGGCTTTTTTTTCTGTTCCTCAGCATGTTCCATATTTTCTTTTGTCCGCCATATAGGTCGTGTTCCATGTCTTTTGAATACTTTTCCCAGTATTCTTTCTTTAGTTGAGCTATTTGACTGTTGATTCTATTTCTCACCGTTTTGTACTCTTCGAAATGGTTTGTTGTTTTGTGCTGTCGGTATTTTGTAAATGCTTGTCGTTTTTCTTTTGCTAGTATTTTCACCTCTTCTGTGAACCATGGTTTTGTATTGCTTCGCTTGTTCGTGCTAACTGTTGGTGTTCCGATCGCCTTCCTGGCGCTCTCTAGTATATTTCTTTTCAGTTTTTCCCAGGCTTTCTCCACTCCGTCATTTTCTACTTTTGTACTATCGTTAGCGAATGATTCGGTATTGTATTTAATTTAATTTTTTTTATTGTTTCTTCTAAAACAAATTTAAAAGGTGTTTTGCTTTTTTAACGAAAATGAATTGTTAGCTATTTCTGCAGCTCATACAGTAAATATGGAAAAAACTTAACGAAATCATCCTTACTACTCCATAGTATAAAATAGCAATGGAAAATTTACGCTGATTTAATAATAATAATATAATATCCTTTATTTGTCAACAAAATTATAATCACATAACAAAGCAACGTCAGAGAGAGAAATGTTTAACATTAAGAATTGTAAATATATCGATCTAACTACAGTTAAGATAAAAACTAATCGACATTTCGATAAGAACTTTATACAAAGGAAAACAAAAGGAGAAAGACAGAAACAAAATAATTTAAAAAAGTAGTAATAGGAGAGTCAGTTAAACTGAACAAAGTTTTACAGTTTGTAAAATAAGATATTCCAATTTAAAAGGAATAAAATTTTTACACATAAAACAAATGCATGAGAAAAACCCACTAAACAAAAAATATTAAGTTAAAAATATTGACATTACAAAAACTATTCATTAAAATTGAAAGAGTAAAAGCATCTATCAGACAGCCATTCATTTACGCGTCTCTTAAAGCAATTAATCGACTCGATAAGCCAGATTTCTCTTGGTAACATCCTTACGGCTTTAATCGCCATATAGTATGGCTCTCTCTCATAGAAGGCGAAGTTATGTAAAGGTACCCTTAGGTCATTCGCCCCTCTGGTAGTCGTAACCATATTTCCCCCATAAAGCTGTCTATTTAGCGGAAATAATTCCGTATTCCTTCTGACATGCATAACTAAAGATCTAAAGTATAATGAGGGGACAGTAAGCAACTTAAGTAAAAAATGGTCGACATGAAGCTCTTGGATGTAGGTGGAAGATGCATCTTAATATGCGTTTTTGAATTTTAAATATATTAATAGCCTTTCTTGATGATCCCTAAAAGGAAATACTATAAGAGACAAGAGATTGTATTTGCCCAAGGTAGAAAAGCCGAACAGTCTCTGCAGTGATGACGTCACGAAGCCTTCGGACTACACCACACAAACTGCTAAGCCTAGCCTCAAGAGCTGAGATATGATGTTCCCAGTTTAAAGAGGGGTCCAAATGAACACCCAAGAACTTAACCTGTTCCAAAGTATGTATAGATCTACCCCCAAGCCACACAAGCAGTGACTCAGACCTTGTTGCATGCTTTGAAAAAAGAATGAGGCCGGTTTTATCTACGTTTAGAATGAGGCCGTTGTCAGAACACCACTGCTGCATTTTCAAACGCTATCTGCGGTCAATCCATTACCCAGATGTTTACATATATTAAGAATAATATGGGTCCCAGAATGGAGCCCTGCAACAATTTAGTTCTATCTAAAAAGTAATGATGATTATTTTTAGCAAAGCAGACTGTTTGCTGCCTATCCGTTGAGTAGGATTGCAGCAAACTGGCAGCAACACCTCTGACCCCAT
The DNA here is from genome assembly GCA_034092305.1 of Diaprepes abbreviatus. Classification (NCBI taxonomy): domain Eukaryota; kingdom Metazoa; phylum Arthropoda; class Insecta; order Coleoptera; family Curculionidae; genus Diaprepes; species Diaprepes abbreviatus. The sequence goes on along the minus strand of JASJET010000203.1, from coordinate 1,190,728 downwards.
ACGCACCAAGCAAAAGCAAGTTATGATCCACAGTGTCAAAGGCCTTGGACAAATCAAAATATAGGCCTGCCACTTTATCATTTGTGTCAATTCTTTCATTTATATAGGAAATTGTGTTGAATATTGCCATTTCGGTGGATTTGTTAGGTCTAAAGCCAAACTGATTTTTACTCAGGATATTGAGTCTGTTTAGATGTTCAAATATTCTAGTATATATAACTTTTTCAAAGACCTTTTGACACTGCTGGAAGCAGGGAGATTGGTCTGTAATTTTTGATGCACTGGCGATCCCCTTTTTTAAATATGGGAATCACTTTGGCTGCCTTGAGATTAGTGGGAAAGATCTATGTGGCAAAATTTTCATTAACAATTTTTGCTAAGCGATTTCTTATGCAGTGTACGACAAATTTTAAAACATATTTGAAAGTGAAATTATTATTCGGAATACTGGAAGCATCGAATTTTATTTTTTGCTGATTTTTTGAATACCCCCTCTTTTGTTGGAACACACGATTCTAAAGTTTTTCTTGACCCTCGCAAATAGTTTTCCTAAAAAAAAATTTTACTTTCACATAAATACGTAAGTCGTGTTTTTTTTTGAAGTGCAGAAAAATGTGAATTTTTAATAAAAACTGGGATGCCTGTCGATTGTTCTTATTTTTACATTTGCCTTCCATTTTGAAAGAAACATCTGTTGTGAAATGCGGCGTTGTCACGTGACGTGTTTTTCAAATTTCATTTGGATCGAAAATATTATTAAATTATAATTAATTGTATTCATTCCAATATCATAGCATGAAATGTGACAAAGCTGATAGTGATATTATCAGAGAAGTGCCGATACAATATTTCTTAATTTTTGTTAAAAGTTTTAGTATTTTGACATCAGAAAAGTTAATATTGGTGAAAACATTAAATTAGGGCGGCATTTCTGTAGGTATTTAGTTAAACATTTATTTAGGAGGGGAATATTATAATCACAAAGACAGCTTCAGATGGTGGTCATTCACAATGCTTTTGTGTATTTTTTGAACAACTTATTCCGTTATGGCGGGTTTTGGTCCCGTTGGAAGTCTGTAACCCACGTTTTCAGAGTTGTAAATCAAGGAGCAGACTCCCCCAATGTAGCGTCTGATTCCGCCTTTATTTCTGTAAGAGACAAAATTTTTGATACAAAAAAAAGTCTTTATCATGGCTCGCACTTAGGTTTTTTACATGCTTGGAAAACAACAAAAGTTGAAACTTTATAACTAGAGTAATACTGAGGAAAGATGACGTTTCAAAGAGGCATAGTTAAAACGGCTTCGCGGGAGCCATCTTTAGTGTAGGTGGGAAAATTTTCTTCCCAATCTCGTAAAAGTACTAAAAAAAATTCCGGAAAGGGAAAAAACGTTTTTAAATGCAGAATAGTGTTGTTGCAACAAAAATATCCCAATTTTTGATATTTTAGACTGAAGCAAATTCAGGGATCAGGCAGTTTGATAGCTTTTTTTAATTGATGATTTATTTTTGCCGTGTGTGGGATTTCATGTGACCCATATTTTCAGTTTAAAATATTTTGTTTTTTATTAGGGGTGAACGACCGCAATCTAAAAAAGAAACGTATTGGCTAAGTTTAGCCGCTTTCGTGCATCTCTTTTATAGTTTAAAAGAAACGCTGGTTTTCTTCGCAGTTTTTACGAGTAAATGATAAAGAACATATGTTTTCAGAATTATTGAAAATGTTTTATGGACTCATGATGTTTCGTACTTAATAACATTTGTACATCGAGATTTACTGAGAAATACCAGTTCCTTAAAATTCCATCTGTAAAATAGCAGTTTTCAAGGTTCCGGTAACTTTTACAGTTTTGCGTTAAATTATATTGTATAAAAATAAATAATTTATAAAGATGAACAATACTAAGTATGATGTTTCAGAATATTTTGCAAAATTTAAAATAGTGCAATTAAGATATTTTCATTAAAAATGACAAAATTCGGGATTAAAGTGCATAAAGTCATATTTGGTAAAAAAAATTTAGTTTTTCCTTCTTTTCCGATGAAAAACAACACAGAAGCAATGCGAAATTACAAAAGGAAGTTAGGATCCCTCCCGTATGTGTGAAATTGAGGTAATTTCCTCTCCTTTAACTTCCTAGCGTTCAGTTATGACGAACAAAAGAAACTATTTATAATTTATCTTTTTCTCTAAACGTGGCTTTTAAATCAAGAACGATTGGCTAGTTTATCCCCGTCCCGTGCTTACATCAGCTTATCCGGCAACCCTCAGAGAGATTTACACGGTTTCCGGGTTTTGGAATCTATCCGTCGAATTCTCTGATAGTCGGGCATGTGCCTCCGAAAGTTTCAGTTGTTAACAATAAGGTTAAAATAAAATGAAGTAGTCGACAAATTTTTCAAGCGGACATTTAAGGATTTATGGTTCCTTTTCTTTAGTTCGTCTTCTTGTATAAACGCATCCGCAGCCCCAACAGGGATTTAGGAAGCTGCGCTTAACTTCCCTTGGGTTCAATGAAATACAATTATATAAGAGAAACTTAGCTCTCAACCAACTGAAAAAACCTTATACCATAAGGACAGACGTACTCTGTTCTAACACAGTTAGAGACAAAGCACTATCTCAGATTGCAAGAATACCAGGAAAGGATGGAAATCTTTCCTATGGTAGTGCACCGCCATCTGTAGACCGGTTTCGAACTTGTTAGTTCTCGTCAGTATAGAATAGGCTAGCGCACTTGAGCATCGGAAAGGTAAAACCTTTAATCAGCTTATATTAGACCAAATACGAAATCTAATACAAGTGGCGCCATCTCCCAGCATTCAATGAAATATTCTTAAACAGTGATCCTTCTCGATATTCGCAACCTGCACTTGTACTCTCGCCAATTTAGGGGTGCATGCCGACCTCGATGACATACACTATGAATGCCGGAAACACTCGTATTTAAAATTTAATCTCTCATGTTTTAATATGCCTTCGGATTTAAAAATATTGTTATTAAATTAATATTTTTGTTAAAATAAAGATAATATTGTCAAAATATAAAGGAAAAACAACGTGATACGGACAGTAACCCTCGAGTGCATTATGCCTCGGGGCTCGTTACCCCTCGAGTACCATTAAATTGGTTGGTGTTTAAGAGCCCAACAGCTGTCAGTTATATTTTTGAGATTAAAATTTTTACCTTAAAAATATTTTCAGCTTTACTTATTACACACAAAATTTAAACTACCTAAAAACAGATTACTAATGGCCGGAAAAACGTTATACCCAACTTTTTTTTTGATTATTTAATAATTTAGTTATGTTATAAACAATATTTGAAAAAAAATTGTTATGGGTGTTTTTACTTTGCAAAATAACACTTTCACTGCTTTATTCAGATTTGCTCGGAGCTACTCAGGATTTAAACTCAGATGAGTTTAAAATGCATGAATCGAGGACAAAGAAAAATTTTAAAATTAATCATTCCTTTGTTAAGTGACATTGACACTGTTTCTTTTCTCGTGCATTTTCTTGAAACTGTCAGTATATATAAATCATTAGAATTATTCAGTATTTTTAGAAAACTGCATGATTAGGTAGGAAACTTTTTTTTATGACGTTGTAGTTGCAGGAGAAAAATCATCATCGCCGTACTTAATTAGATCATTATATTGATAGAATAAAAATTATAACATAGGGCCACAAAATAAAATCGAGGTGTAGCATTGTTGAGCTCAGTTGACCATTATGTTTTTAGGGTCGCTAATCACGATCCCGGTGTCCATATGACCCCAGCACGTCTGGGTCAAGGTCAAATGAAGGTCAAACACCTTAATTCGACTGACATAATGTTTTTGACATCGAATTCTGAAAAAAAAAACAGGAAATTTCACCTCCAGATATGCTTTGACATTTTAGTCAAAGTGACCTCTGGAGGTCATCTCAAAGTCAAATCCTTCTCTTGAATCTCTCGGCTGATTTTTGGAATGGGTCTCGAACTAGTTGACCTTTGTTTTCGGTGTCTCTGATTACGATTCCGGTATCATAACCTTAGTATGTCTGGATTAAGGTCAAATGAAAGTCAAACTCTTTTATTCGGGTGATATAATATTTTTGACCTTCCGGATTTTGTTTGTGTATGTCTGTTCGTGTATGTGGATGTTGTATGTGAGCTCGTATATATCTCTCCTTTTATGTAGGTGCTGTGTTTCTGCACGTGGATCTGTGTATCTCTATGTATGTATGTGTGTGCTCTATGTGACTGTATGTGGATCTGTGTTAACTTACGGGGACCTGTGTGTTTCCCTGTATGTATGTATGTGTGTGTATCTATTTGCGTATGGGGTACTGTGTGTGTATCTGTTTTGTCATTTCTGAAGGATTTTTCTGGCATTATGGAAAAAACTACGGATGTTGAAGCAATTCTGATTCAAAATTTGAGTTCAGACGTTGCATAGATATACTGTTCAGGTCGGAAAAATGGATTTCTTTTTAGTGAAGTTGTGTAGTTGATTCGTACACACAATGCGAATCAAAAATTGAAGTATGACTTGTTCTTTTGTTCGTAAAATATCAATGGAGGGATTTTCTTTTGTGTACATTTGACGTATCTCTTTTCAAAGACCAGCAATAATCTGACATCATTATCGCATCCCATTAAACATTAACTCATTTCACGAAATCACACTCAAACTGTTAAGTACGTATTTTTTCGTAAGAGATTGACTAATTCTCATTTCATAGAGGTTATATATACGATATCTCGCTTCTTAGATATCAGCCGAGAGTTAAAAGAAGGATTTAACCACCGGATGACTTTTAAATTACTTCCAGAGGTCACTGACTAAAAGGTCAAAGCGTATCTGGACGTGAAATTTCCTATTCTTTCAGAATCCGGGATCGAAAAAAATTATATCATTCGAATTAAGATGTTTGACCTTGACCCAGACGTGCTGGAATCATATGGACATTGGGACCGTGATCAGCGACCCCAAAAACATAAAGGTCAACTGAACTCGGAGATGCGTCCCTGTGTAATTTGCAATATAGAAGCAGTAATCCGTGGTTTCGTTCGCCTGGATTTCGAGATTCAGCAAAATTTTTTCTGGGAAAAACATATATATATATATATATATATATATATATATATATATATATATATATATATATATATATATATATATATATATATATATATATATATATGAAGTAAAATACGAACAGTAAATGCAAACTTCTCTCCATCTTATCCTTTCTGTGTTAGAGGTTGCACAGTTAGAACAAATTGTTATAAAAAGCAATTTATCCTATTTTACCACCATCGAGATGATGGCCTACCTATACCACCATACCGAGAAGAATGTCAAAAACTTACCCTCCCCGACACAGTGATACGGCAGAGATACATGTTTCGTCTCTACTAGACTCATCAGGGTACCGACATGCACCTGGCTGTGCAAAGGACAGATCGGAAGGAAGCATGCAAATACTGAACGCGGCTTCGCCGACCTCCCGCCGGATGGCGTATATATGTTTATGCGGCTTTCACGGATTACTCCGTGTGAGATGCAATAGCAGTGGATATATCCACATTATGCCGTTGTAGTGCTGAAATCACATTCAGCAAACGTACAACTATATGCAGCTCCGTGTATAGAATGAAGTAAAATACGAACAGTAAATGCAAACTTCTCTCCATCTTATCCTTTCTGTGTTAGAGGTTGCACAGTTAGAACAAATTGTTATAAAAAGCAATTTATCCTATTTTACCACCATCGAGATGATGGCCTACCTATACCACCATACCGAGAAGAATGTCAAAAACTTACCCTCCCCGACACAGTGATACGGCAGAGATACATGTTTCGTCTCTACTGTCCTTTGCACAGCCAGGTGCATGTCGGTACCCTGATGAGTCTAGTAGAGACGAAACATGTATCTCTGCCGTATCACTGTGTCGGGGAGGGTAAGTTTTTGACATTCTTCTCGGTATGGTGGTATATGTAGGCCATCATCTCGATGGTGGTAAAATAGGATAAATTGCTTTTTATAACAATTTGTTCTAACTGTGCAACCTCTAACACAGAAAGGATAAGATGGAGAGAAGTTTGCATTTACTGTTCGTATTTTACTTCATTCTATACACGGAGCTGCATATAGTTGTACGTTTGCTGAATGTGATTTCAGCACTACAACGGCATAATGTGGATATATCCACTGCTATTGCATCTCACACGGAGTAATCCGTGAAAGCCGCATAAACATATATATATATATATATATATATATATATATATATATATATATATATATATATATATATATATATATATATATATATATATATATATATATATATATAAGGTGTTAAATAAGGCAACGTCAATTCTTAAAAGGGGCTAAATCTGAAGCGGCAACTACTAATGTAGTTAGTAAAGTGATACCTTTAAATAGCCAGTTACTTTATTTTTACCGCAACAGGATGGATATGCAGAGTGTTAAAAAGAGCGATGTCCATCTTTGGGAAGGAGATTCAGGATATTAACACCACTAGTTTTCGATATTTGCCCATACCTTCAGACGAGGGTCGATGAATTCGGCGTGGTTTAGTTTTTTATAACCAAAATATTTTGAGATTTAATTCATAATTTTTTAGTTGAATTTTCCATTATTTTGAAAAATTTTTAAATTTAACTTTTTAGTTTTTTTTTTCTAAAAAAAAAATATTTTTTTAATTCTTGCTGCTTTTTTTCTCATTAATACCTGGAACTTTTTGTTGGAACGTTATTTTATGATAAATAAGACTGATTTTCCTTTCGGCCGCCCATGTCCCACCTAGAAATAGTTTTTCCACCGTGTCTAATAATCGTTTTTCGTGCCAAACCGACAGCGGGTCAGTCATAATCCGGGCCGCATGCCGGCCATTTCACATTCCCCGACTCTGGATACGATTGTCGAAAATCCTCGGAATAACCGCGTCATTTGTTTACGCGTGGGATGCGATTTCGTTATTTTTTTTGTGAATTCGTTCCCATTTCAGATTAGGTGCCCGATTGTTGACCGGGAGTGACCTTCGAAGGTGTTTCGTGATGTGACACGGGCATTCGGTAGTGTTTGAGGTGAACGTAGAAGGGTTTTTTGGTGATTAGTGATTATAGTGAGTGGAAATTTTAAAAATAAAGCAGTAAAAAAGAATTGAATGTTTCTGTGACCAAAATTTTACAGTAGCATAGATTTTTTGAAATATTGCCATATATTTATTTTTGCAGGTAATTTAGAGTACGCAATTTAACTATACAATTTAAAATATTTTTATTTCAAATTGTTATTTACACCGATTCTATGTTTTTCGCTTGTTGGGGTGCTTTTTGAAAAATAACCTCAAACGAATACACGTCGAATGGGACGAACATAACCTTACTATTTTGCTTCTATAATGCCGTCTTATGTTTGCCGGTGTTGCCAATTGTCTTCAAAATTATTTGTTACTGCAGATTAAAGAATCTTCATTTGGTTTTGTATAAGATGGATCTTATAACTCAACATGGAAATATGATTGTAGGGTATATAGTGTATAAACTATTTTTCCCGAGGTTATGCTGTTGAAATGATAGAGATTCTCAAAGTATAAAAATGTATTTTTCTCATTTTTTTAAAGAGGATTGACCAATGCAAAAATGAGAGAATTTATTATTCGAAATGACAGTTGGTACAGGGAAATCTGTGCTCAAATACTAATCAAGCAATTTCCTCTTTCTCTTGACAAAACCTGGGTTTAATTTTATTTACCAGTCCGATGATACATTTATTTAAAAGGCAGTGTCCTATCAGAAGAATATTCATTATTCTTGTGGACTTTCTGTTGTATTTAAGCAGATATTTTGCTATATACAAAATATTTAGATGTTTGTTTGATTGTTGATAGTTTGGGCATCAAGTTCTACGGGTAATATCCTACTGACACATTTCGGATATATATATATATATATATATATATATATATATATATATATATATATATATATATATATATATATATATATATATATATATAATTTAAACTAAATGGTACTTGTTTAGAAAAATGCTTGGACACGTCGAATTTTATGTTTTGTTTTTTTGCGTGATACTGAAATATACTGGGTTAACTCAAGAAGGAGCTAAGACGTCATCGATATTTTTATCAATCGTAAACTCCAATATTTATTTTAGAATCGGAAAGAGCACATTTTTTTACATACAATAAAGTAAATATCGATGTTGGTTACATAAGAAAATTGTAAAGAAAAATTTCTTTAAATCGCAAGACCTTGCATCTGCTCACACGATATTAAAGTTGTTTACAAATTTTTTTATTTCCAATATCACAAAAAGTCAGTTTTGACATTAGATATTAGCGTTTTGTATTTTAAATAAGTGTTAAACGTGTTAAAGGTACGCCTAATTTATTTCGATAAAAGGGGCCGTTTTGGAGATAAATCGTTTTTAATGCGAAAAACTCAAAAGTTACTAATGCTAAACACAAATAGGTAAGAATCAGGTTGTTATTATGAATACCTACATCATAAATTACTTGTAACTACCTTCAAGTAAAAATAATTTAAAAATGGAAAAATATTCTTACGTAGAGTATGCTGATATGCATTTAATTTATGGTGAAACGCTGTTAAATTCTTCGAAGGCACGAAGACTTTATACTGAAAGATTTCCAGCTCGAACATTGCTCAAGTCCAAAAACCTTTAGAAAAGTTGATGGAAGTCTAAGGATAAAAGATGATTAGAAAATAATTATTAGAGTTAATGAACTAATTTTGTACATGTTTTATCCAGGGCAATTTTTGCAGCGATGTGACCGTGAAGTCCCTCCCAGGAGAGCACAAGACCCTCTCATAGAGGAACAAATTTTGCAAGAAATTGCTGAGAACCCTTCAAACAGTATAAGAAAGCTCGCGACACAGAACAGAATTATAAAATGGATTGTTCATGAACTAACAGAACAATTACTTCACCCATACCACGTTGAATAAGTTCACGCTATCGCTCGGGATGACTATCCCGCAAGACTTCAATACTCCAACTGGTTTATACAGCAACATAACCTAAATCTAAATTTGTCTAACTTTATTTTGCTTACCGATGAGGCCGGTTTTACAAGAGATGGCATAATAAACTCGCCCAATTTACATTTTTGGGCTGATGAAAACCCGCACGCTGTAATTCAAAACAACAACAACAAAAGTTTATTGCAAATGTATGGGCTGGCATCATCGGAAATAATCTTATAGGTCCATTTGTTTTGCAAGGAAGACTCGATGGTGAGATTTATTTATAAATTTTTACAACAAAATTTAAATAATTTATTGGAGGACGTACCCGTTGATAGAAGAATGCAAATGTGGTACATGCATGATGGTGCTCCAGCTCATTTTAACCGTATAGTACGTCAACACTTGACAAACGTTTTTGACCCTCGATGGATAGGTCAAGATAAGCCTGTTTTATGGCCACCCCGGTCTACATACCTAAATCCCTTAGACTTTTACTTTAAGAAACCTCTAAAAGAACTAGTTTATTCAACACCAGTAAATACTAAAGAAGAACTACTAGCGAGAATAGCACAGCATTCTAACGAAGTCCGTAATTGTGCCGGAAAATTATATGCAGTGCAGCGGGGAAATATTCGAAGAATAAGAAAATGTATTTGAAGTACATGGAGCCCATATTGAACATTTGCCAAAATAACATTTAAACGGTTTCACTATTTTTGCATTTTAATAAAGTTGTAAATTAATTGAGCCCCGATCAATTCTTTGAAAGGTTTCTGGACTTGAAGATATCTGAGCTGGAAATCTTTCAGCATAACATCTTCTTGCCTTCGAAGAGTGAGACATCGCTTCCCCATAAATTAAAGAACATCAGCACACCCTACGTATTTTATTTTTCCTTGTTTGTGTTTAACATTAGTAACTTTTGAGTTTTTTGTGTAAAATCCGATTTATCTCGAACACCGCCAGTTTTATCGAAATAAATTAAGAGTACCTTTTTGACGAGGAACGACAAAAGTATTTAAAAAATCAGTGTTCAGCTCTGTAAAATGATAACTGTCTAAAAAATTAGCCCGACGTGGCTCCAAGTCCATTCTTGGAGGTACGTACCGGATATATATATATATATATATATATATATATATATATATATATATATATATATATATATATAAAAGTTTATGGGGTTGCAGTCTTTTATGGCTACGGTCCGTTTCTAACTTCTCTGATGATCTAAAACACCTACTGTAGTATGATTTAATGAGTTTTTATGGCCTCTATAAAATATTAAAATTTCATTAAGTTATACAAGTCTGTTCAAAACTTAGAGCAGATAAAGTAAATCGCAGGGTCCCCCTTTAGGGCTCTCTATTTTCCGTTAAGGGGTACTTCAGGAAGTTTTTTTCTAGTACAAAGTAGGGTTATTTTGACCTCCCCTTTATGTTCCAGAGAAATTAGGAGGTATTTACCGGACACGGTGTATATATGAGGTTATGAGAAGGTCAAATGTCATTTTACCGTGAGTTCGTGTGAAGAAACCGATAACTCGAAAAATAAGAATGCTGAAGAAAATCTTTTCTCACAAAAATTTACAGAATGAAACGGCGCCTTTGACAGTGACCTTGGATATAATCTCCAAGAATTTTGACAAGGATTTGATTTTAGCTCCTCCATTTTAAATTTAACATACGACCTAATATTTGCATTCAGCTACTCCAGAAACCCCTACGTACAAACTTTTGGCTAGATTCTTCGGTTTGAAATTTCGTCCATCATATTTTATCCGCCGTTTTGAATTTTACACATCGGCCTTCAGATTCGCATTCAGCTATAACCAAAACCCATGCATACAAATTTTGGGCCAGATTCAACTTGTCTTTCAAATTATATTCAAGGTCAGAATCAAGGCCACCATCAGATGCGCTGTTTGATTTCCTGAAACTTTAGTATGAAAAGCTGAGCTCCATCCAGTTGAAGCAACATAGTTGTTCTAATATTTAAAAGGACATCTTGTAATAACACTGGAAGTTGGTGTAAAAGAAAATCGTGAAACATCAAATCATTTAAAGGTCCTTCAAAAAAGTAGGGTCCAATTAAGTATGGACCCAGTATTCCTCCCCACAATTTAACCGACCATCTATCCTGGTTTCTCATAACTCTGTATTCATGTGGATTTGAATCAGAATTGTAATGGAAGTTGTGTCTATTCACGAAACTATTGTTATGAAAAGTACATTCATTACTAAACAACATATTATCAAAAAAAGTGTCGATTTTCTGCCACTATATTTTCGTGAGAAAGCTGAATTTTATAAGGATGAAATCTGTATTTGTTAAGAATCCTTGAAACACTTGCTTGGCTAATGTTAGTATTTTCGAATATATGATTCTGACTAATATTGGGATTTTCGGTCACTGAACCAAGTACAGTAAAAACATTTTCTTTATCCTCAGTGACAGGTTTTTTATAATTGACACTTCCACCTTCCTGAAACTGGTTTAATAGTCTCACAAAAACGGCTGGTTTAGGATGGATTCTTTCAGGAAACCTTTGAGCATAGACTCGAGAAGCCAACCAACAATTTTAATGACATTTTCCAAAAAACATATCCATATGCTCTTCCTTTGGATAAATCTTCATTTTGACAAAGCAATAACACAAAAATATTCAAATATTTCAATTCAATAAATGAAGTTTCACAGTTACAAAAAATAATACCGCTATTATAGCAACAGGCTTTGCAGACTAAACTGACAAAATAAATGAATTATCTGACGTTTCTAAATGCCATAGGCAACTAGATACATTAGAACATCTATTCAAAAAATACAAAATGGTGCAGAAAACGATTTTTTGGCGTATTCTGTGAAAACGCGAAGACTTAGCTATAGAACACTATTGTACCATTCGATAGGTATTTAAAAGGTACATTTTCTGGTAAGGTAAAAAGTATAGCGTTCTATTTAAATTAATCAAGTTATAGCCACTTAAAGTTCTTATTTAATTAGTTTTAGTTTTTGGACACCCTGTAGAATAATAATAAGAAAGTTTATTATAATTGGGATATAAAAAATGATTTATTGTTACATTTCACTGTAAATGTCGAGTATATAACTTCAATACAAGTATTTGAAACATGAAAATTAGGTTAGATTTTGTCAAAATTCAAATTATTTAAAAACCCTTAAGGTTTAGGTACTATAAAGCTTATTAAAATAGGCACTTATTTTGATCGGAGAATCCAAAAATGCAATAATATATAGGGGGTTCCATTTAAAAAAAAAAACAACTTTGATACTTTCAGAGCTTTTGGGACATCCTGTATAATATGAAAATAATTTTAAAAAGTAACTATATTAAACCCGCGTATATCCCCAAAGTGAGACTTTTTGAAAGTCACGTATTTTGGCCGCAATATTCCGTGCCGTATAGGGTAAATAACCCTGTATATATTATAACAGCTTTTTTGTTTATTTGCAGAATTCTTTTTAAAATTTATTTAGAATTTCTATTTGAAAAATTTTAAAGACGGGAACGAAATGTGGGTCCTTCGTAAACCCGTGAATTGTAAACGTAGAAAAATAAATAGTACGGAATAAAATGAGCCTTGAATATCCTAAAAATAAGTCATTAATACTTGTATACACAGATTTAAATTTAAAAGCAATTAACTTGTCATATTCAGTGCTTAAATATGTACACAGTCTAATATCAGAGTTTCTCGGCCTCGTCTAGTTGTATCTCTAGACTAATCTAAAAACTACCAAATAAGTTTTGGTCCGGTGTTTGCCTTGCATTGGTTAAGTCATTTCTTGATTATATATATATATATATATATATATATATATATATATATATATATATATATATATATATTAGAATTTAAACCGCACGTGTCATTTTTCAAGTTGATACAACTGTAAGTGACAATCCTGTGAAATTTTATGATGCTACACGCATTATTAAATAAGTCATAGTGGTTTGGTTTGACGTTTTAATTTTCATAGAGTTTAGTGTTTTGAACCAAATTAGCTTTATGCAAACATTGGAAATATTAAGTAAGGTCTATCTGAAGGATTCTATGTCGTATAAAAGACTTTTCGCATGACATAATGCGTTCATTGAGGATTGCGAAGGGGTCAAAGACGATCAGACGATCTACATCCTCGACGGCCTTCAGCACTGACTAACAACGATGACGTCGCTTAGGCTATGATATTCCAAAAAATGGCGTATCTCTGTTAGAGAGTAAGTATGTGAATTAGCAACTGAGAAACTCAATGTCATGTAATTTTGGTTGAACCTCAGGTCCATCGCTTCCGAGATGCTTTCCAACGCAGGCACTGAACCAAACATCTGGAAACGTATCGTTACTGGCATGAGACTTGTGTATGTATTCGAGTTTGACATGTAAAATATCTCAACAATCATCGAATTGGAGACTAAAAGAGCAGGTCAAAGCAAGCCAAAAATCTAACTTATGTTCACCGTTTGGTTCGTGCAAGTTCGTTTTTGGTCTCGAGGGTCAAGTCACGGCGACGACATCGTTTTGAGACCTCTGAAGATAAAAGACATTCGCTGTATGAACTTAGGGCTAACACGAAGCGTTTACGTGGGGACGTTTGGTATACAGGGTGTCCGGTAAATACCTTCTAATTTTTCGTGAGCATATAGGGGAGGTCAAAATAAACCTACTTTATCGTAGAAAAAAATTCCTATCGGCTCTAAGTTTTGAACTGACTATAATTCAAAGAAATTTTAATATTTTATAGAGGCCATAAAGACTCATTAATATAGTAGATGTTTTACATCATCAAAGAAGTCAGGAACGGACTTGCAACCACACTCGTTGGGCCTAATTTTTGACAGGTGTCATTTTACAGAGCAAAAAATTGATTTTCAAATACTTTGGTCATTCCTCTTCAAAAAAGGTACTCTTAATTTATTTTGATAAAACTGGCGATTTTCGAGATAAATCGGTTTTTATGCGAAACACACAAAAGTTACTAATGCTAAAGACAAACAGATCAAAAATCATGTTGCTGTTGTTAATACTTACATAATAAATTAATATTGACGGAACTTGTCAAAACCGCCTTCAAATAAAAATAATTTTTTAAAAATGGCAGAATATTCTTACGCAGAGTATGTTGATCTGCATTTAATTTATAGTGAAGCATTGTCAAATTCTTCGAAGGCAAGAAGACTTTATGCCGAAATATTTCCAGCTCGAACATTGTCAAATTCAAAAACCTTTCAAAAGGTTGATCGAAGCATAAGGGAAATAGGTAAAAGATGATTAAAAAATAATTATTAGAATTAACAAATTAATTTTTGACATGTTTTATTCAGGGTCGTTTTTGCCGGAACGTGGTGGTGCGAGCTCTCCCAGGAGAGCCCGAGACCCTTACGTAGAGGAATAGATTTTGGAAGATATTCCTGAAAGAGTACACGCTATGTCTCCGGATATTTTTATAACAACAACACTTCAATACTCCGACTAGTTTATACAGCAACATAATCTAAATTTAAATTTTTCTAACCTTTTCTTTAAATTATACAGTCAGTTCAAAACTTAGAGTCGATAAGGTAAATCTCCGTTAAGGGGCATTTTAGGAATTTTTTTGACAAAATAGGGTTATTTAGACCTCCCCTGTACGTTCCAGAGAAATTAGAAGGTACTGTATACCAAACGTCCCCGCGTATATATAGGTCGTTTTATGCATTTTGTCAAGACATTTTTGTGGAATTAATTGTATTTAGAGGAAGTCTACAAAATTGGAAATAAATCAGTTAAATAGTTTCTGAGAAATCGAGTTTGTATCAGATGAGTAATTTATTTTTACAATATAGAGGAACTCATAAATTCCTAGTTGATTTTTCAACTGTATAATTTATTTTAAAGGCATTTTATTTAAATACGAGCTTCGCACAAAGACTCCCAAATGCCTTTTGTTTTCAACATCAACATTTTGGTCCTTCTAACGTGTGTTCCACTATCCAAATGAAAATACCATGCTGTAAGAGCCTAATTTTCATTCGAATATTACTCTTTCGCCGATTCTAAATTTGTTGAAGTGAACTCTCTCTTTAAATACCTCTCCCCCCCCCCCCTACACACATGCAGAAAAAAGTTAGCGGTTTTCAGGCAAACATGGTGGATATCTAATTTTGGATAGTCTGGAAATTATGCGTTTACGAAACAATTCCGTTAGACATTGTATTATCCATCTGATCATATGAGACGTGGCTTCATCTCTGCTCTATTCTGCAAGACTGGACGAACCAAAATTTGCAATATGACTTTATTTCATTTACTATTGACGGTCAAAGGAAATAGAACCCTTGGATGCCCTGAGCTGTCTCCCCACACCAAACGGTACATTTTATAAGTCTTCATTAAGCACTATGAGCTATGGGAATGAGCTAAAATATCTCAAAATGTGGCAAGCATTTATTCGGCTGAATCAAATTTAATTAAAACGACGTCTAATTGATGTTTCTGCATCTTCTCTGCTTTATTTTCCGCGTTGAATGCCGAGCGTTATTTACCAGTACTTGGCAATTCAGACAGAAACGTAATTAATTTGCATATAGTCATCTCATTCAGAATCTGTGAAAATTTTACTAAAATTACTAATTCAGTCACATATTAACGAAGAATCTATAGCAGACAGCGACATAACTTGCAATCAGCGAGTCGTTAGAGAACAATAAGTAAACTACTCTATAAAAAAACTGACGGCAACATTGATATGCACTTCTGGGCCACACACAAAAGAAATCACAGGTGTATAAGTGTGGCGAGTGTTACGGAACAAAAATAAACAGAGATGGTGTCTCTCGGTCCGAAAATAGTACTACAAGTCGTGCGTGCATGGTGTTTAATTCGGGCGATGTAATTATTTATAGACATTTAAGTGCGTTCAAGTACTCTTTGTTTGGATTACCTTGTTTTAATTGTGTTGTGGTGATACGTATTGCGTGGAAATCTATTTTGGAAATATTTGGGAAAAAAAGTCCGTTAATGACCGTTAAAAAAGTGTGAATTCTATTCTATAGGTATTTTTTTTTCAAAATTCTCCTTACTTGAAGGATCAAAATAGACGAGGATTGATGTGAAACAAGGAAAATACAAACATTTTCTTCTTTTTTTACATAATGTTCTTTCAAAGATGTACATTTACGCCATCAGTGCTCCAGTAGCTGGATCCCTTCTTTTTAGGCACTTTCTCCCAATTTTACGAAACAAACGTTCGTGACTGCGATAACTTTGGTATCAGAACCATATTTTTTCCTAAAAAGGGAAGTTTGAGATTTCGAAGGAGGTTGAAGTTTGATGTGGTCAAGTCGAGTATATAATGTGCATACGGCACGTTTTTAAACTTCAATTCATGAATTTTGGCCATCACCATAACGGTCTTGTGGCTGACAGTGTTGTCCTGATGAAAGAAGTCTTCCTTCTCCGCTAGATCCAGCCTTTCTCCCTTTATTTGTTTGCTGGATAATATACCAACAAGATTACATTAGTGTCTTAAAAAACATTGACCATAATCTTTCCTGCAAATAGGACGCTGTTCGCCGCTGTTTTTCAATGTTCCCTTGTCTGCCCACTATTTTCATTGCTGTTTGGTGTCGGGCTTATAACGATGGATCCAGGACTTGCTGAAAGTAACAAACCGCCGCAAAGCCCATTGGGTTGGACTCGTATGTATGTAAGTATGTATGTGCGTAGAGTTGGGGATATGTACACTGCGACCTGGTAGATCTACTGTGCCCCCCTACTGCTGCCCAGTCATAAGAGTTACCTTATCGGCTAGAGCAAGTCCTCCAGTCTTATTTCCCTCAGGAATCTTAGGTTATTGGATGGCTTCAAGGTGGGTAGCTCCCCTTCTTCGATTTGGTGTGTCCCCAAGAACCGCATCCTAGGGTACTCTAGAGCGCTGCACTCTGCAAGGATATTCATATAGGTTTCGTTCTCTTTTTCACAGAATCTGCACTCTACTCTTTCTACCAGTCCGAGTTTCTTGAGGCATCCCTTCATCCATTAGGAGCCGTGTCAGAACTCTGAGCTGTTTTTTACTCAAGCTTATGCCTTCTTTGAATCTCTTCTGGTCGTGGTTCCCCAGAAGTATCTTCACTTGTCTCAAGCCTTGCGGCTCCGTCTAATAATTGGATCCCCTGCTTTCTTCTTTAGTTCTTCCAGCATTACGCCGCTACTGATTCCACAGAAAGGCGCTGGCACCAGAAATGGTATCTCAGCCTCTTTCCTCGCGAACTTGTCTACTTTTCTCCTTGTTGAATTGAAGACACATCCTAATGGCATATATTTCTGCCTTGGTGACTTACCCAAGCTTTCGTAGTGTCTGGTGCCGGGTCCTACTCCAGTTCTCTCCGTTGTTTTGGAGGTATCTGTGTACCACATAGTCGATTTCTTGCTGAGTTTTTCAATGGTGTTTCTGTCCCATCCGCTCTTGAGACTCAACTTTGTGGTGAAGTTTTTCACAAAATTGAATTTCTTTTTCATTTCATCTTAGGGCGTCTCCCAGATTTGTTGATTTTTGGATGAGAGATTGGACCTTCGTTTTATAACGTCACCTCTCTTCATCTTATAAATCAGCCTCTTCGCTATGTCCTCTAGAAATATATATAGAGGTGTGAGGTTTGGGATTACTTCCATGGCGGTCGTTGGACAGGTTTTCATTGCCCCGGTTATTCATGCACAAGCCAGTCTTTAAACTTTTGAGAGGATAGCTCTCATATTAGCCAGACTGGTTCTTTTGCTCCAGATTACTGCCCCATATGTGGTGATTGGCCTCACTTTTACAGTGTACATCCACTACAGGATTTTTGGGTTTATATCCCATCTTTTTCCCGCAAAGTTTCTACAGACCATCAAGGCTTTTGCAGCCTTGTTGATTACTTCATTTCATGCTTATTCCAGAAGAGTTTGTTATTTAGTCAGTCCCAGGTATTTAACTTTTAACTTCCACTCAATAACATTCCCATCCATTTTCATGGTGTTCAAATTGAGGTTTCATTTCCTTGTGAAGGCTACTAGGGTGGTTTTGATGGGGTTGATGTTTAGTCCCATTATCTGGCACCATTCTCTAGTGTATTCAAGTCCTTTTTTTCACAAAGGGTATTCTCAGATTTGCCTCTTGCAATCACAACCACTTCATCGGCATAGCCCTGACAAGATATGCCGAAGTCAGTCAAATCACAGAGGAGCTGGTCTACGTTAAGTCCTATCCTCTGGTGGTACAGAGGGCGATAGTGCCCTGTCACATCTGTGTCTCTGCTATTCTAGTGGAGAGAAGTCGTACTATCCATTTGGATGTCGTTCCGTCCACTCCCCACTCTTGTGACTGCCTCATGTGGAATGATGTCAATAGCCCCTTCTATATCAAGGAAGGCGTTGGACTTGCAAATAGCCGAACACTGCTCCGATGAGATCATATGTTGCAGTTTTTGGCTCAGAGTTGGCAACCGTGTCGTTCACCATGCTCACTAATTTTCCAAGCCCTAAAATATCAGAATATTATACTCCTTTTCTTACAATATGCCAACAATTTTGGCTACCTCCGTCAATTTCAGTCGACTATTATTCATACTGCTTTTGTGGACTTTTTGAATGACTTTTAAAATTAGACAGATTTTAAATCATAATGAATCAAAAGATCAATATTTTAGCTTTCGATGCCAATTAAGAACAAAAATCCTGTTAAAATAAATAACAAAAATAACACTGAACAGTACCCCTCCACCTAATTAATACGAAGGACCTAGTAAAAATAGATATTTACCTGATAATCATAGACGGTTTCACTGCATTTTTCAAAATCCTCGTTAAAAATAGGCGACCGAGATAATTTCGTAACAGTAATTTATGTGTTTTTAAAAAATCGACGAAACCGAATTTATTCGGATTGTGTAATAGGCTCAACAAATATTTTACAGCGGTTAAAAGTAAAAAATATTGGTTTGAGAACCCGTTTTTTTTTTTTTAAATAAACTTATACAGTGTGACCAGCAAAGTCCGCATTATAGAGGATTTTGTTTATTAATAGCTTTATTAGAAATTTGACTTTGGCATCAATTTTTGCTTCGATCAAGATAAAAATTATCCAAAAAAATTGTCACGTGATCGGCATTATCTGTCAATTTTTTCCCAAAAAAAAAGTTCAAAAGTGCGGTTACATTTCAAAATATCGGAAAAAGTTATTAGAAAGAGTTTTTTAAATACAATTTTTAGCCCATATGCAAAATTTCAGCTGTATAAGATAATTTAGATTTTTTGCTCGTTTTTTGTAAATTGCACCACTGTTGCAAAATAAGACTCAATGCAACCTACCGGGTGAGTCAACGATTGGATGAAGTAAGTTTGTGCCTTTTCGGTAAAATTTACAAAGAAACTATATTTATTGTTTGATACAGTTTATTTTTACGCAGATTTTAAAAATATTTAGGACTCTACAGGGTGAGCCAAAAAACTAGGACAGCATAAAGTTGTATTTTTTTAAATAGAACACCCTATATACGAATCGTATTTTCAATTGAGCTTATAATTTTAAATATTTTTTATTAAGGGTTTACTATAACAAAACTTTATAGTTTCTGAGATAATTAAGTTTAAAGAAAAAAAGTCACATTTTCAAGCATCAATTCAATCCTAAATAACGTTTTCAATTTTGTGACAAATATATTCAAATTTGGAATTTAGCAAGGCCAAGGACAAGTTAACATAATTTTTACCTAATATTTGCAATAAAAGCTACAGGGTGTTGAACACATCGGCTCAAATTTGAACAAGTTTAAATGAATAAATATCTTTTTTTTTTAAATGGTACACCCTGTATATTTTCATGTTATTTAATAGAGTAATAAAAACCCTAAAAGTTTTGTTCAATATATCCTATACCTATTTATAATAGTTTTTGAGATATTTCAGTTTTTCTTATTTTCCATACTTTTTTACAGAAATAGTCTTCATTATCATAGTAGCCATGGCAAAAACAATGTAAAAGAACATTTTTCTGTGTGTCAAATTTATAACCGCAATCGCTTCTTTTGGTTTTTATGTAGTGTAGTTTGGTTTTTTTTGCATTCATCTTATATTGTAAAATGAATTTTCCAAAGAATGAGTTAATAGATATGATTTATACAATAGGAGAGGCTCAAAAAAATTGCCTTCTTGCTCAAAGAATTTACAAAATGAAGTATCCTGATCGACGCCAGCCTAATACCCATACTTTTCAAAACTTAATGCAAAGATTTGATTCTTCTGGTACTGTTGATTATCCAAAACGTAAAGTGGTCAACAAACCAGTAACTAATGAAGAAAAAGAACTACAAGTATTGTTAAATGTTCAGGAAAATCCTTATATTGGTAGCCGTCAGTTAGCAGCATTATGTGAAACATCACAATCCACCGCTAATCGTACTACCAAGAAATATAGGTATCATCCATATCACATGGAATTACACCAAGAATTGCATGGACAGGATTTTGAAAGTCGTGTAAACTTTTGTCGTACAATAAATGCGGAGATTCAATTAAATCCAAATTTATTATGCAAGGTAATGTTTAGTGATGAAGCTACTTTTAGAAGTAACATGCATTATTATGCCACAGAAAACCCATTTTGGATTAGAGAGGTGCAACATCAAAACCACTGGTCATTAAATGTTTGGTGTGGTATTCATCATAATCGAATTATTGGACCCCACTTTTTTAATGAACCACCAAATGGCCATAGTTACCTGAACTTTCTACAAGAAGAACTACCCCAACTGCTTCAAGGTCTCGATAGGGATGAGCTCGACAGTATGTGGTTCCAGCACGATGGTGCGCCTCCGCATTACCATCGTGAAGTTCGTGCGTTTTTGGACTAACGATATCCGCAAAAATGGATTGGACGTGGGGGTTTCATTGAGTGGCCACCAAGGCCTTGCGACATCACCCCATTAGATTTCTTCCTATGGGGTTATATTAAAAATAAGGTGTATGTTAATCCACCAACAACTGGGAAGATATGCGAAACAGGATTAGGGATACTTGTAGAACAATAACGCCACTAATTTTGTCCAGGGTCCGAGAAAATCTGCAAAAAAGACTAAATTTGTGCATTGCACAAGAGGGTCGTTTATTCGAACACTTATTAAAAAGAAATAATTAATCTCAGTATTTAATAGTTAATTTTTTTTGTTTCAATTTAGTATAAAAGTAAATATGTATTTGCCTTGTCGTTATTGTTGTGTTAATTTTTTCACATTATGTTTAATTAAACTATTGCCGTTGTAATATAACGAATAATGTATTTCATCATATTTAACCACATTCTGTTTGTTTCTGTAGTTTCTTTTTATTATTTTACATGGCTACTATGATAATGAAGACTATTTCTGTAAAAAAGTATGGAAAATAAGAAAAACTGAAATATCTCAAAAACTATTATAAATAGGTATAGGATATATTGAACAAAACTTTTAGGGTTTTTATTACTCTATTAAATAAAATGAAAATATACAGGGTGTACCATTTAAAAAAAAAGATATTTATTCATTTAAACTTGTTCAAATTTAAGCCGATGTGTTCAACACCCTGTAGCTTTTATTGCAAATATTAAGTAAAAATTATGTTAACTTGTCCTTGGCCTTGCTAAATTCCAAATTTGAATATATTTGTCACAAAATTGAAAATGTGACTTTTTTTCTTTAAACTTAATTATCTCAGAAACTATAAAGTTTTGTTATAGTAAACCCTTAATAAAAAAGATTTAAAATTATAAGCTAAATCGAAAATACGATTCGTATATAGGGTGTTCTATTTAAAAAAAATACAACTTTATGCTGTCCTAGTTTTTTGGCTCACCCCGTAGAGTCCTAAATATTTTTAAAATCTGCGTAAAAATAAACTGTATCAAACAATAAATATAGTTTATTTGTTAATTTCACCGAAAAGGCACAAACCTACTTCATCCAATCGGTGACTCACCCTGTACATAAAACTTCTTAGTTTTGACAATG
This sequence comes from Diaprepes abbreviatus, assembly GCA_034092305.1. Lineage (NCBI taxonomy): Eukaryota > Metazoa > Arthropoda > Insecta > Coleoptera > Curculionidae > Diaprepes > Diaprepes abbreviatus. The sequence goes on along the minus strand of JASJET010000203.1, from coordinate 1,168,665 downwards.
CTTCATCCCAGACATGTTTTGTTTAAAGTAGCGCCATATTAAATGTGTGTTTTTCTACAAAATCCTAATAGAGCTATTAAAATTTGGTCCCATGTGATGCAAAGTTTATTTATTTTTAACCCTGTATTATAAGGTAACTTCATAAAATAACTATTTTTAAAAACGTAGTTTGTGTCTAAAAGTAATACCCAATATAATTAAGACAAACAAGTACACAGTGTCATCAGTAAAGTAGAAAATTTGAGTCTTTCCAACTAAACTATTTTCTTAATATTAATGCATATTACTATTAAGACACAAACTACGTTTTCAAAAATAGTTATTTTATGAGGTTATCTTATACAGGTTCAAAAACAAATTAACTTTACATCACATTTGACCAAATTTTAATTGCCTTATTTGGATTTTGTAGAAAAACACACTTTTAATATGGCGCTACTTTAAACAAAATATGTCTAGAGTGAAGCATTGTCAAAACTAAGAAGTTTTATGTAGGTTGCGTCGAGTCTTATTTTGCAACAGTGGTGCAACTTACAAAGAATGGGCAAAAAATCTAAATTATCTTGTATAGCTGAAATTTTGCATATGAGCTAAAAATGGCATTTACAAATACTTTTTCTCATAACTTTTTTTATATTTTAAGATATAACCCCACTTTTGTATTTGTAGTATTTTTTTATAATTGTTAAAAAAAAAGTTAATACGGCAATATTTCACTGTCCTCTATAATCTATATTTTTTTCAATTACAACAAATAGTGTATAGTGTTCCAAGTGATTCGTTTTTTGCGGTACTCATCCACTAAAATTCAGTAATCAACAAAAAAATGCCAAAACGTGCATGCGCATACTTCCATTTTCCAAAAAAGAAGCTTACGCGTACTGAAAACTAACCACCGATCCCGAAAACACCCGATATGTACCGAAGAGAGCCCTCACCTCCTCCCACCCATTTTTCCGTGCACGCGGAATTTACAATTTCGCACCCGGGTGTCGACGATCCCCGAAACCGACCCCGAACGAGCACGGAACGCGACGAGGCTACCGGAGGAGTACGAATGACCTACACGTGGCAACCCGAGTGGACGGATCGTGCGCAGTCGGAGGATCGAGGATCGGACGGAGGAGGAGGAGGAGCGAAACAGGATACGTGGCCTACGAGCGCCTCGAACAGTAATAAGTAAGTCCATATTTTGTTAAAATAAGTTGATTAATAATAAGAAGTGAAACACGTTTTAAACAAAGCATTTTTAGGTCAATATACAGTGACACTCAGAGTTCAGCGACCCTCACGCCCCCGCGATCCGTCCCCCAGCAAATAATTCCTCCTAGCACCGCTTTTGGTACACCGTATACGAGAGGCTATCAAAAAGGAAACATCTTTTTCACTTCCTCTCCGCCTCAAAAGACTATGGACAACCTCAATTTGCCGGAGAGTACAACAAACAGAGACATTCCAAGAGATCCTAGGTTAAACTTGATGATGCATGAGACGCCTGGTCGGGGAGGTTTAATCCACGATTCGTCGGGGTACGGTAGCGATTTGCTAAGCCCCAATTCGCTGGGGGGAAGTTTACCGAGAAGATTAAACCAACCGTATAACAGAAGATGTAAGAGTACATGTAATATTACTTTGTCAACGAATTTGACAGGTTAGTTTCATATAATTATTTTATTAAAGATATTGGTGACATTAACTCGTCATTCCATTTAATTTTACCCAAAACATTCGGCTTATAACGTTACAAAATTAAGTTTCATAAGGTAGTTCCCTGAAATTCTAAAATTTTTATTAGGCTCTCCAGATTCACTGATTCCTCAGTCTCAGTGTGGTAGAACGCAAAGCTTGCGTTGCCAAACTTCTTCGTCTTCCGTACTTAGAAACACTTTGAATCCGCCTCGGTTTTACGGGTGTGGCGACCCCTGGTGCCATCATTTGAGACAAACCGATGATTTTGCTCCTTGTAGTCGTATATCACCCGTGCCGGAAGGTATTTTCTAGTTTTAATGATTTTTTTGCATGGAGTTTTAATTTTTAAAAATAAAAAACAATCTGCATGACATCAAAAATTCAGTAATTTAATTTTGGACCTTGATTCTTGACTATGTCTCGTAACTAAAATGTGACAATCGTCTTCTTATTGTTCTTTTACTAACTTTTCCTAATTCTTTTTACGATATATGGATAGAAGATGGTTCTCTTTACTAACCAAATATATATGAACTAAAAAATCCACCTATGCAGCACGTATAAATAATACAAAAGTTAATATCTAAACAGTTAGAATGTAAAAACTTCAAAATACCACGTCTTGACCACATTAGGCCATTTGGCAACAATGGTCCATGTCCCTTATCGTAGTGTTGTCATAAGTATGACTTGGTCCCTGACTTGAAATTAAGGCAATAAATCGATTTTCTTCTATAAATTCTTAATTGTTTTATAGAGAATTTGCCAAGTTGCAATCTACCCTCAAGATCAAACACGTACACAGTAGCCGATCATGGAGCAAATAAAAAAGACGCCTCAGTACAAACTTTTGAAATGGTTGACAAGTGTACGTCACCATTTTTAAGAATGAATAGCACAGAGTCTGTAGATAGCAAGAATTTTCGAAAGTATCAACGCAGAGGTCTTACGGAACCTATAAGGAAAAATTATTCACCTGGAGGTAGTTTTACTCCCGACAGTTTGGACAGCGTCAAGGTAAGACAATAAAAAATCTGATGGTACTAAATCCGGTCTGCCAGCCGGATCATATATAATAAATACGTAGACACTTATTTTTATATGATGGAAATTAATCTATTTTATTAATCTTTTTAGCCCTCTAGATCATTGACGCGATCTCCAAAACTGCGCCGTCTTCCAGCGTTCGATCACACGCAAGAACCATTGAAAGAACAGTCACCGGTTGATTCGAAAGCAAGTGATTCGCTGAAAAAACCCAGAACCGTCCATATAGATGTTTATTGTACAGGTACCGAAATGGAATCCAATGCCTCTAGTAATTCCAGCGATGAAGATAGTGGGAGTAAGACCGCCAGTACTCCTCAAACAGTGTTCGAGAATAAAAAAATGAGGGTAATTGTAGATACATACCTTTGTAGTGAATACATTACAACTTCAATATAGATAATAACTTTGAAATGTGACGTAGCTATAAAGCTTCCTCTTTTTTTAGGTAACTCATAAGAAAGCAGATGTTCAAGATCTTCCTTTTCATCTCAAAAACGTATTACCTCAAAAAGATAAGCTCACGTCGCCAATAATTAAATCTTTTGAAACTAATACATCAGTGGAGAAAGAGGAATCTGATGATGAAAATGCCAGTACTGCTTATCCATCAAAAATGAGCTCCTCGTCGACTATCGGTAATTATTTTAATTATTTCACGTTTGATATATTACTTGATATATTTTTTCATTCATAAACCTTTTTTTCAGGCGATTTCACAGCAAGCCTGTCCAGTGTACCTCGTTCTTGGACCACCTACTCCATGTCAAGCTGTGCCATTCCAGAAGACTACGATTCCGTTGCTAATACTTCGTGGAAAGACACGTTTTCAGACATAGACAGTCTCTTGCACAGTCGTTCTAGCATTGCGCCCACGGAAAGCCTCGATTTTGTACCCAGAAGATTGTATCAGACCAATCAAAGTATTGATGAAGCTCCTGAGTACTCCGGCGATAGGAAGGATGTGTTGGAGACACCCAGCATAGCAAGTATCCAGCCTAGTGATAGTTTCGAATATGCCAACTCCGAGGATCGAATTAGAATAAAACAAATGGAAGAAATGTGGAAAACCAGGGGGTAACTTGTATTTCTTAAAAATAAAATATTAATTATAAAAGAAATCTTTATGTTTCAGACTTATCAAATCCTACCCAGTACATAAAAACGAACGGATGCTCCAAATGCAGCAGAAACGTATGCAAGAGTATATGGAGAAGAAAATCAGAGACAGGAGTAAATGGAACTCAAAAGATAGCGACAGCAACGATTCCGACGACTCCGGGAAAGGCTGGACTTTCACTAAAGATCCTGAAAAGAAAGGCGGCTTAGTAAGAACGTCTAGCAAAGAAAAAGGAGCCGTCACCAAAACAGTAAAGGATGAACCAACAAAGGAAGTTACAGCTCCAGTTCCGAAGGAAAAAAGTCCAGTTAATCTTTTGCCCAATACCGTAAGAAGTGCTTTCCTGAAAGCTACCAGTCCTCAAAGCGTTACCCTTCCTATCGTCCCGAGGAGTAAAGAGATTTCTAATCCTCTTCTTAACAACATCAGAGACTCTGTTAACAAGGCTGGTACGTCGTTAAGCAGAGAAAGTTCTTTTAAAAGAAAGACGACAAATATTGAGACTTCTTCGAAACTTTCAGAAGGAAATACTGCTTTTATTAAGAATCAAAGAATTCTAGATACCTCCCAGAAGCCTTTGATGCCCGATAAAGCTGCTCCTGCGTCCAAAACACGCCCCACGCCCCTAAAAAAACCTCCTTCAAAAGAAGCTCTTCAAGAACAGGGTTCTTTAAGTGATTCAAGTCCATCTTCTCATTCCCCGAACCATGAAGCTCTAAAGCAACGTTTGAGTTTCGATCCGAACGTTCGCTCGCCGTTCATGTTGGTTCCTGGGGTTTATACAGAGCCACGTTCAATTGCAAGAAAATTTGGTACGGTGGTGAGCGTAATGAAGAAGCCGGGGCATCATATAGGACCTGCGAAGAATCCCGATTGTCTCTGCGATCATTGCCAGAACTACTGGGAATCGGTGGGACCTAGAAGTAGAACTAGGAGTATGGGGGATCCTCCCAGCGGGAGGTATATACAGAATTGGAAGGAGTTTTTGGAGGAGAATAGTGGAAGTGGTAAAGGCGAAGACAAGAAGCGAAAGCAGACTGTTAATTGACAAAAAACTTGTGTTCGCAGAATTTTTTTTTGTAATATTTACAAAGATATTTTCGCTCGACAGTAATATAGTATTTATTCGACACTTTTCGTGTCTATATTGTGATATATTTGTGTTTGCAAGTGCTTCTTAACGTGTATTTTTTTTTTATTTGTAAGGTAAGTTTTTTCGACGGTACAACGTGAATTTTACTAAAAAAGCAACTCCTTTTAATAGAATTTTGTTAAAAAGAGGGTATATTGCGTCTTGAATTGTATTAGCCACATATTCCTAAATAAAGTCGACCAAAGACACATCATTTAAGCCTTTATAGAACTTAGTTAATGTATTTTCATTTCCTTAGGCCCAAGAAAGTTTACGAGCCAGCAGTATGAAACTGGACCTCCTGCGGAAATCTCTCGAAAAACGAAAAACCGAACTTCCCGCGGACTCTCCGGTAGCGATGCAGCTCAAAGAAGAACTGGCCAATGCTCAAACATTTAGTCCCGTCGCGGTTCATTATACTAGCCTGCAGCCGTTCAGGGTTCGGAGTGATAGCAATAAAATGCACAGCACTTCTAGTACTTTCAATAGATGTGCGGCGGTTACTGGTAAGTACTGATGAAGTGGGTAAACAGAACGGTCAAAAAATTGCAATAAATGTTAAGTGACTGAAAAAAAAAGTCACATTACATTATTATTCCGTTTTTTTTTTAAATTTTTCTTATATTAGGTTATTGTTACTTTCAAAATACAAGGTGTGTTCCAAAAGTATCCAATCTGCGTTTATAACTTCACGCTGATAATATTTTTTGTAATCTGACCTCTCGGAACATATTCATGATCATCACACCTTCATAATCAGAAAATCAACAAGGACAATACTGCTCTGACTTTAACTTCCTTTTTTTCGATCGTGGCTCGGAAGGGAGCTTCCACCGTGAAAACTGTTGATTTGTTTCGGGATTATAACCATAAACCCACGATTCGTTACCAGTAATGATCTTTTTAAGTACATTTTTATTATAAGTGAACCTTTCCAAGGTGTCTTGAGCGACTTGGAGCGAAACATTTCCTAAACAATTTTGGAATGACTAAAATGTGGTTGTCGCACTTGCATTGTCTTTATTTTTGTTTGTTTTTACGACGTTTCGATTAGGTTGTATCTCTAATCATTATCAAGTATAAACTGAATGTTTTGTCTTAAGACTAGGAGCTTATATAGGGACTGTGTCCACTGAACCGCAAGTTTCACTTCACTGTACACACCTCAATGATTTGATGTTACAAAGCAGTGGTTGCCAAAGATTAGGTATCTCAACACTCGGTTTACTGAAGATTCCATTATTGTTTTTAATGTATGCTACTTCTGTAAATTTTCTTTTTCTCATGTTGGGTTCCATATATATTGCTGCAGCTTCAGACCATTTTATATGGTATTGTTTATCCTAGGCGTGTTCTACAATACCTAATCTTGACGTTTCCCCTTTTTGTGTATGAGTTTTATGTTCTATAATTCTAACTTCTCGTGGTCGTCTCCAATATACATTTCACCACACTCAAATGGAACTTTGTAAACACATTCTTTCTTATTGGTAGTTTTTGGTTTCGTTTTTGTTAAATGACCTCAAAGTGTACTTCCTTATTTAAAGACTGTTTTTCTATTATAACTGCTGACAATTCGTCTTATTTTCGCCAAAGTTCCTTTAATGTATGGAATTGTGAAGAAGGAATGTGTTTCTTGGTGTCCAGTGGTCGTTGTTCTAAAGTTATTTATGACATCGTCAATTAATTTTAAAGGATTTAATGTTTGCTACCTCTTTTTCCAATGAATCGGCATTATTGCATTTAAATATAGCGCGATTATAGAGGTTGCGTATAATTCTCCGTTTTGTTACAACAGAATGATTATAAATATGGTTAAAATATTGTCCATTATGTGTTGGCTTCCTGTATACTGAAGTTTTAATAGTTTCGTTTGAACGATTCACCATGACGTCTAAGAAGGGCAATTGATCATTTAGTTCTTTTTCCATGGTAAACTTAATCGTAGGTCAAATGTTGTTTAGATGTTTCAAGAAATTATTAAGTTCTTGATCATTGTTCTTCCATACGATGGAGGTATCATTGACATATCTCAACCAGACTTTTGGTTTCACTATTGCACTTTCCATGGCATGACTTTCGAACCATTCCATATATATATATTGGCAACTACTGGACAGAGTGAAGAACCCATCAGAAGCCCGTCATCCTGAGCGTAGAACTTGTCCTCTACTTGAAAATAAGCACTACGCAGGCAACACTCCAAAAGGTCCATCACACACTATCCAGTGGTAACGTTGTTCGATCTGATAATGTATCATTTGAAAGTCTAGTTTTGATTATGTCTAGTGATTCTCCTAATGGCACATTGGTATACAGACTTTCCACATCAAAACTTAGTCTGTTGTTTGGCTCTAGATTAATGCTACTAATAATGTTTACGAAATGTGTGGTACTGTTAACATATGTGTTCGTCTTACCTTCTAAAGGTTGTATGAGTTTTAAAAGAAATTTCGCCAGTGCATTTGTTGGAAATCCTCTGGAGCTGGTTATTGGTCTCAATGGTATATTCATTTTATGAATTTTCGGTAGTCCATAAAGATGTGGTGGCTTACTGTAATGTGGTGTGAGCGCCGATCGTAGGTTGTCAGGTATATGGTCTTGGTATTTGTTCAGTGTTCTGTAGATTTTAGACTCTATAGATTTAATTGGGTCTCGAGCTGGTTGTCAATATTTTCCTTTTTCCAGGATATCTCCGATCTTTTGGTCGTACGTCATGATCATCGTTGCATTTCCCTTGTCCGTTGTTATAATCTTTATGGATTCATCCTTACTAAGTTCTTTTAAAGCAGATGCTTCTAATTTGGAGAGATTTTGAACGGGATTTGTCTTGTCTTCCAAGGTTGATTTTATTTTCCCCCTCAACTCATCGGAATGGTTTTCGTCGACTTGTATCGTTTCTACAGATCTTATGATATCTAAAACAGGTATGCTTTTAAGTGCTACTACGAAATTAATGAATTTCGCACGCACACGCGAGTCATTACCAAATTCTGCGTTAAAATTCTCGAAACACTGGAATGCCAAAGTCACTTTCTAATCCACGAACAGTCAAACGACGATTTTCTACAGTCACCAGTTGCACACGCCTGACATTTTCCGATGTGTAGCCATCTTGGAAGTGCTTCTAAAACTCTTTTATATGTGTTTTGCCCATATGCTCGCCCCCAAAGGTCTTCTGGATCATTGTAATAGTTTCCATATAACTTTTTTCGAAATTAAAGCAAAACTTGATGCAAATTCGTTGTTCACATCTTTCCATCACTTTCAACGATAACAAAATCAAACGAACGTAAAAAAGGCACTGTAAACAAAAACACTATACGGACGAACTAATACGACCAATTGGTAACTGCGATAATCGACGAGTTCATCGGGGTCACCGGTTACGCTTGTACGTCATGGCGCGAAGTTATAAACGCTGGTCGGATACTTTTGGAACACACCTCATATAAATTTACGCACGGACAGCGTCTCTTTAAAAATCGCTCACTGGATTCGCAGAATAAAGCACAACACCTTTCACTAATACTTCCAATACTTATATTAACTATTTCTTAACACAGCTAAAACATAATTCTCTTATTACCTCTTCTTAATCTTCACTATTAAATACATCTATCGAACTAATTATACTACGCTTATCCTATCTCTATTTATATATACCTATGGAAGTCCCTATATAAATTTTGATGCCTATCTAGAAATATGACTCATCGATATAATATTCCTTTGGGCACATTACAATAAAGATGGGAATATTTGTATACGAGGGCATATCAATAAGTTTCTTCTAGTCGTTCGTAATAGGAAATTTGGAATGGAATATATCCCGTAAATGTTTTGTAACGCGGGTGAGTGACCAAAATAATGATATTAACCTGGGCCTGATATCCCCGCTCCAACCTCTTCTTTTAGCTTTATATCTATCAGTAAACTGTACCATGGAATCTTTCTTTCGTCAAGGTAATCTCTCTCTAATCTCTAGATAGCAGCCAGTTAGTACTTCATAGTTCACGTATGGCGTTTAATATTTATTCAGAATACATGTTTCACGAAGCACTAGAGGAAAAAGCAGCGGGAATATTTATCAGTGGAAATTCAATCAACAATATCAAATATGCTGATGATACCATCCTGCTTGCAGACAACACTAGCAAATAAATAATATGATCCCGGTATAAATACCAGTAAAACAAAAATCGTAGTGATATCCAAAAATAAATTGAATAACTACAATGGTCAACTAAATATAGTCATCGAACAGGTTGCAAATACAATTATCTCTGCACCATCGTACATGAAAATATTGTATACAAAACCGAAAATAAACGAACTTCTGACTGCACAGGATTTCTCTTTAACTCTAAGAATTAAAATTGGTTCAATGTTACGTATTTCTGGTGTTGTATTGTTTGGAAAGAAGTTACAATGCCAAGCTCAAAAAAAGCAGCTCTGCAGTCATTACGGCAACCAAGCCCCGCCAGTATTCAAACGGCCCTTTTCAGAAAACCAAACACTGTCCACCAACGCCACTTCACCCCACGTAGCAATCGCACGGCCTACCACTGCATGAAAAAGAGTGTAGTGGGTCAGCAGTAGAGTTTCTCCCGAAACACATCCTTTCAGATTTCTAAGCAGGAATACACACCATTTCAATATGTACCTCTCATCTGATTTATATACCATGAAAGTAATTGTTTTTTTCCTTTTTTGACGTCAATGCAAAATTGATATGATCTGAAGATCTTCACTTTACTACTTGAAAGCAACAAAATAACAATATCGCTTTCTATCAGCAGTTATTATTATCTAATCCTCCCTCGTAAAGAATTTCAAAAAAAAAAATTTTTTTTGAAAATCTGTTGCCTTAATTTTGGTCGATTTTTTTTTATCGGTACTGAATCTTTAGTTAATGATTTGTTGTATAAATATATCGCTGTTTTTAGGTACACTGGAAGTAAGACTTATGGGTTGTCAAGATCTGCTAGAAGACGTACCGGGGCGACCCAAAAAAGAATCAGACGGTAGCTCAAGTCCCATGGACCTTAGGTTTTTTAAAAAAGGTTAGATATATTACGGTGTATTTGAACTAAACCTTGCTTATTAAATTGTCTTATTTTTTCCTTACTTTTTGTAAAAGAATTTTTTTTACACACTTAAAATTTTATTTTTAGGGGTCACAGGTCGAAGCTCTTCGAAGAGCTACAGTGTTAAGGAAGATGTGAGTGACGAAATCATGGCCGTTTTGAAATTAGATAATAATGCAGTAGCTCAGACTAGTTGGAGACCTTGTTCACAGCAGGTAAGATATAAAATTTTATTTTAACTTTGAATTATTGTTTTGGTTTTATTATACCACTGTGCTAATTCATTTATTATTTTGCAATTTTAGTTGAACTATTGAATTTTTAATTTATAGGCCTGGGATCAAAGATTTTCAATAGAACTAGACAAATCAAGGGAGTTGGAGATTGGAGTGTACTGGAGAGACTGGCGATCCTTATGTGGTGTCATATTTTTAAAATTGGAGGAGTTCATCGATAATGACAGAGACGGGATGGTTCTGCACCTTGAACCTCAAGGCTTGTTATTTGCAGAGGTAAATTTCCAAAACGCTTTGCTAATTTTTATTTGATTTCTACACTTCGCCGTTACAATTTTCAGATCAAATTCTTAAACCCGATGATTTCCAAACGGCCGAAACTCCAACGTCAGAAAAGGATATTTAAGCAGGTGATGCCCAGAGCGAAACAAATGAATATCAACATCGTTACTTGGGGTCGATGGATGAAGCAATCGAACAGGGTCCCGAGCAGACAAAATTTGACGTTAAGCACGCCGGAAATACCTGAAGCTTTTGTGGTAAGATTTATGACAACTGCTCATTTTGGGCCAAATATTTAAATATTATATATAACGCTTATTTGTAATTGCAAAGGATGAAACAATCGAAGATAAACCAGAAACACCCGGTGAATCGCCAGATCCTCAAGCTTTTGGTCTGGGTGGACAGCGACCTCTCGGTCTAAACCTCGCCGTATTGCCGGTTCCTCCGCCTAAAGTCCCACCCACCTTCCAGTCGTCGCAGCCTTCCACGCCCTCGCCACAAGGACCACCGCGAGAATGGGTTACGGTTCCACCGCCGTCGGATGAGACACCGCCTCCAGTAGCTAAAAAACGAACTGAAGCTCCCGTGGGTCCTCCACCACCAGTACCACCGAGGTTGGATCCTGAGGTAGGCCGAATTTTTGAGTTTTAACGATAAGTGGTGATTATTGAGATTATTTTAATTATTTTTTAGGAAAATTATTTTTTGTTTATAATAGTTTTAAACTGTTTTAGTTGATTTATTTTCAGGTTGAGGGATAACCGTATATTTACACTTACACAATAATAGTATTTCTTCTAGGATGACACACGAGTAATGGCTAGGGGTTAGAGTTTTTTTTTTAATTAATGTTTGGTATCGGGTGTCTCTATTCTATAGTTTTTTTAATGATTTTCTGATGTATTAGCATAGAGACGCCTATTCTTGTGTTTTTTTTTGCGGTAGCTAATTGTATAGCTCTAATAGAGGGTGTTTTAAACAATGTATACAGTGTTTCAGGATATGATTGGGGTAAATAAAAAAACTTGAGGTGTGAGTTAATTTTTGTGAACGTAGCACTCTTTGGGCCTAAAATGTATAAAATGTTGCTCAAATGGTTTAATACTGGACTTTTCTAGTGAAAAAAACTTAAATCAAATTGATCTGAAAGTCTCGTAATGTTATTCCAGCATTAAATACTTGTAAAGGGTGTTTTTTATAGAGGTATAGAACTTTAAATTGGCAACACTTTTTTAACTGGCGGCCATTTTGTCAGCTGTCAAGTTATTTATGTTTGGTTTGGCATTTCAACATGAATAGACTGACGCCTGAACAACGCTTCCAAATTGTGCAAATTTATTTTGAAAATCATGGTTCTGTTCGAAATACGTATCGCGCACTACGTCCATTTTACGGTCAACATAATCGTCCATCAGAGCAATTAATTCGATTAGCTATGGAACGTTTACGCATCACGTTTACGCATCACGTTTACTCTAAATGATAATACGCATCCACAGAGACGTCGTACAGTGCGTACAGAAGAAGTCATTGCTGCTGTAGAGCGTAGCGTAGAGGAAGACCCGAATCAGTCTATCCGCCATCGTGTACAGGAATTGGATATGTGTCCATTCACTTTATGGAAGATTTTGCGGAAAGATCTTGGTTTGCATGCTTACAAAATCCAACTCGTGCAAGAATAGAAGCCACACAATCACCTAGCAAGGCGTAGATTCGGTGAATGGGCCCAAAACAAGATTGCCGTTGATCCCGATTTTCATAAGCGAATTTTGTTTAGCGACGAAGCTCACTTTTGTTTGAATGGATACGTCAATAAACAAAACTGCCGTATTTGGAGTGATGATAATCCTCAAGTGTATGTTGAGACACCGTTACATCCAGAAAAACTGACTGTTTGGTGTGCTTTATGGGCTGGTGGAATCATTGGTCTGTACTTCTTTAAAAACGATGCTGGTCAGAACGTTACAGTCAATGGTGACCACTATAGAGCCATGATTACTGACTTTTTCGTTCATCAATTGAACAACCATGATGTGCAGGAGCTGTGGTTTCAACAAGACGGCGCAACATGTCACACAGCTCGTGCCACAATTGATTTATTGAAGGAAACCTTTGGTAACCGCATAGTTTCACGTTTCGGACCCGTGAATTGGCCTCCAAGATCGTGCGACTTAACGCGGCTAGACTATTTTCTGTGGGGATATGTGAAGTCGCTAGTCTACGCCGATAAGCCCGAAACGATTGATCACTTGGAGGACAACATTCGCGGCGTTATTGCCGATATACGGCCACAAATGTTGGAAAAAGTCATCGAAAATTGGACCTCCAGATTAGACTACGTTCGAGCCAGCCGTGGCGGTCATATGCCAGAAGTCATATTTAAACTATAATGCCAGGTTATCTTTCGAATAAAGTAAATTTCATGTCAATTTAAAAAATTCATCTTTGTTTTATTCCATGTAAAAGTTCTATAACTCTATAAAAACACCCTTTATAACACATACAGGCGTTCGAACACAACATTAGCAAACTTATTCCATATAATAAACTAAATGAAAAGTCATTGAAAAATGTAAAAATTCCAAAATTTTTGTAGTTATGGGTCACTTATTTTATGCATATTTATTTTTTTTTCTGGATAGATCAATTTGATTTTTTGCAGGAAGGTAAAGTTTAATGAACAGTTTCATGCAAAGTAAAGAGACCGTTTTAAAGGCGACGAAACATTAAACAAATGATATACTCTTACTATTTGATCGTAAATCGACTTGTAAATATTTAATTTACAAAAAGACAGATTTATCGATGTCAAAAGTACATACTTATTTGATTGTTATCTTGATTTTCCTCTAGGTTAGGACTTGGTCCTGTAGTTATTATAACAGGGTCTATTCTTATGATGTAGAAATCCTGCTTTCATATCATCTGTTCAGAGACCCGCTCTGAACGTCTAGCGTTGTTTGATTTTTAACGTTTTTTAGCAATGTATCCTCCCTAAATTTCATATTTTTGGTTCTTTTTTCAAGTTGAAAATGTCATGTTTGCACGCGTTCACTATCCAGGCGTAAACCATTATCATGTCTTCTTGATAATATACATAAACAAAGTTACCCTAATCGGGGTAATTATAGTTGTCAACAAAATACATCAAAAACCAAAGGACTACCCTATGGTACTGCCAAAAGTACCGAAATTTCGTTCGATATAAAATTGGTTATATGTTCGTATCGGCTATACTTGTACAAGAAGCCAGATATCTATTTCCGACGCTAGCCCGGAATTTATGCAAAAGCAATCGGCGATTTACTTTGTCAAACGCCTTTGGGAAATCAATATAGATACTGTCCACTCTTTACAACAAATACTGTTCATAAGCAAGCAGGTTGGTCATCGTGAAGCTATCTCCAATAAAATCATGCTGTTCTTCCACGGTGATATTCTTACATTTCCAGGTGGCCTAGTCAAAAATCAATTTATCGAACAATTTAGAATCACAATTCGCACATAAATACCACTATTCGTCCTGTATCCGGATAAAAAAAAGGAACTCAAATTTAAGGAAAGTTGAAATATAGAGTGCAAGGGTCTGCTTAAAGAGTAAATACAGTTTTTCAAAAAGGCAGACCATAGGGTCCAATGGCATAAGATATCTTTACATCCCTGATGTTATCAAACAGATCATACAATGATATACCCATTGAAGAAATGTCCACCGTCTTATCAGGCAGAAACTGGGGCAACTCAATAACCTGATCAGCAAATGTAGCTGAAAAATGTTCAACAAACAAATTAACTATGTCCAAAGCTCAGCAATTCTTCTGAAAAGTTTTATACCTATCTGTGAGTACTGAGAATTCATTATAATTGAGCTTCGAATTATTTTCTTTGTACAGTCGATATGCAATTTTGTTTAATTTACAACTAAGCTGCTAAGTTCGCCTGAAAACCAGACAGGAAAATTGAGGATTTAACCCATTTAATAGAAACAAACATATCTAAAGCATGATAGAAAACATTATATAGATCATCACTATCAAGTGTCCCAGTCAGTGCCATGGAGATAATCATTTATTACCAAGTAATCATAATTTTTAAAGTCATAATAGAAAATATCACGTTTTAAATTAACATTATGATGGAAATACGGGACTGAGGCATGGTACGCCGAACGATACTGAGATGTGTTCAACAAGATGTTATTAGCCAGAGACGCACATATACCCTGACTATTCCTAAATATCAAATCTAAAAATTGGTTATTCGGATTAGGATACTGATTAACCTGCAACAAATTTAAGTAAGTATAACTTGCACAAGTAATGTGAGCCGACGAAGCAACAGAGCACTGTATTCCAAGACTATTAAAATAATTATCCTATAAGGTGTTTGAAAGATTAAAATCACCAGAGATCACAAACTCATGCGTTGGATAATTATCAGCCAACTTCATAAGAATACTACAATGGTCCCCTCATACACTTCATGATCAGATTGAGGAGGGATATATACTGATCCAAATACGAACCTTTTACAACCTCAACAGATTTGTATAAAAGATGCTTGATGTGTGAAGAACTTATTTGATTATTGTCGCAATTAGCAATGCCCCTGGTGGTAAGGACATGTAGCTAGCGATCTATTTTCGACCACTGTTGTAAATGTATGGATGTTTCATCCCAATACCGGTGGTGGACTCATCAGTGGGATCCACCGGTATCTTTCCCAGACATCCTTGTACTTTCCGCAAACTTGGACCCCTATTTAAGTCCAGTTTTGCCGGAAAGCGGTGGTGAGTTCCACATTATCTCTTATTTACTGCAATTAACATGCTACCTCCTCAAGATTTTAAAGTAGAAGTAAAGCTCCTATCATGTCGGTAAACCTCAACCTCACCCTAGATAACAAACGCCTTTGGAACAAGCACGAAAAAGAAGTAATTAACAAGGCTACAAAAGCTTTGATGGTCTGTAGAAACTTTGCAGGAAAAAAATTGGGTACAAACACAAAAATTCTGCAGTAGATATACACTGCAATAGTGAGACCAATCATCCCAAATGGGGCAGTGGTCTGGAGCAAAAGAACCAGCCTGGCTAATACGAGAGCAAACCTCTCGACAGTTCAAAAACTACTTTGTGCATGTATAACCGGGGCAATGAAAACCTGCTCCACGGCCTCCATGGAAGTAATCCTAAACCTTCTACCTCTGCATATATTTCTTGAGAACATGGCGAAGAGCACGATTTATAGGATGATGAGAGATGAGGTCATAAAACGAAGGCCCAATCTCTTATCAGAAATCAACAAATCTGGGACATGCCCCAAGATGAAATGAAAAAGAAATTCAACTTTGTGAAAAACTTCACTACAAAGTTGAGTCATAAGAGCGAATGAGACAGAAACACCATTGAAAAATTCAGCAAGAAATCCCTTATATGGTATACAGGTGGCTCCAAAACAACGTTGGGAACTGGAATAGGAATGTATTGACCCGGCACAAGGCACTACGAAAGCTTGAGTAAGTCACCAAGATTTTTCCAGGCAAAAATACATGCCATTAGGATATGTATTCAATTCAACAAGAAAAACACTGTCATGGCCAAGAGATTATCATCATGTCGGATAGTCAAGCAGCAATCAGTGCGCTGAGCTTTCAAGTTTTCAGTTCCAAGATAATCTGGGAATGCCTAGAGGAATTAAATTTGAGTAAGAATAATAAAGTTGCCCTCATGTGGGTACCGGGACACGATAGAGGGGAATGAAATAATAGATAGGCTAAGAAAAGGGCTGATGCATCATTTCTGGGGTCAGAGCCCTTCTGTGGAATCAGTAGTAGCGTAATGCTTGAAGAACTAAAGATAGAAAAAGAAAGCAGGAGATTCAATTATTGAACGGAGCTACGAGGATTGAGACAAGCGAAAATACTTCTGGGGAACTACGACCAGAAGAGATTCAAAGAATGCATAAGCTTGAGAAAAAAACAACTCTGAGTTCTGACAAGGGTCCTGACGGGGCATTGCCACCTGAAGGGACACCTCAAGAAACTCAGACTGGTAGAAAGAGAAGAGTGCAGATTCTATGAGGCGGACGAAAACTCTAGGATGCGGTTCTGGGGAACACACCAAATCGAAGAAGGGGAGCTACTATCTTGAAGCCGTCCAACATCCTAAGGTTCTTGAAGGAAATAGGACTAGTGGACCTGCTCTACCCGATAAGGAACTCTTACGACTTGGCAGCAATAGAGGAGGCACAATAGATCTACCAGATCGCAGTGTATAGACCCCAACTCTACTCCTATACATACATACATATATCATGTCGATAAACATCAAAATCTTTAAAGCCCAATTCAGCGTCATCATAATCAGAATTAAGTCAAGTTTCCACTAATACTATAACGTCATATGTATATACATTTATTGCCATGCTCAGATCATTTAACTTGGTACGAATTCCACCCGTGTTTTAAAGGCAGCAATAAAATGTTTTTGTTTCAATAATTTTTTGGAACATCTTCACGTATTACGCAGAATCCTGACTTATTGAGGCAATCTAGACCCAGGATCCGGATTCAGCACGTCTTTCATAGAATTAGAGGGGCCCAGGCATGAAGTAACTCTGATAGGTGTAATTTGAATCGTCAGAATTACCATTAAATCCGGAAAAAATTTTGCTGATTTATGTAAAACTCTGACCTGATGGGGCCATTTGAACCCCGAATCTGGATTTAATGTATTAAATTATGCAGGTGTAGAAGGGTCTAGTCTACCGGACAAGGTATTTTTTTTGTGTGCCTATGTTATTTGACTCATGGTATCAATCCTTTCATTGAAATTTTCTAGGATAACTACTTCATCTTCTCTCTGTATATTATGCATTACTCTTCGTAAATTCCTGTAGAATTCCTCTATATCTCCCTTGGGTTTGGTGCATACATTATGTTGTTATGTTTTACCGGAATATAAATGTCGTTTATAGCAGTCTGTCGTTAATGTATTTTAAGTGAAATAAAAAAGTTATGAAATAAAACAATTTGGATTTTTAGGTAAAATGTTCTCTGGTATTATATTAGGGAAATAGTGTGAATGAAACTGTTTGTTAGACTTAGCCTCCATGCCATATATCGGTTTGAATTAGAAATAATTAAATATAAATTTAATACAAAATAAACTTCCTTACATCGACATTTTTTTAAGCGACTTTCTATTTTTATCTATAAAATTACCTTCGTAAGTTTACTGATATTGTTTCCGTGTATCCTGTCTATTACATTTACAATATTAGGTTCCGAGTACTAGTCAAACCTCTTTTTTTAAATGATCCTCTTATCTCCCCTGTCCTAAGGCACATTGTATGTTATTATTGTTATCGGTAAAAAGTGCAAAGTCAATTAAATTAAAGTTCATTTTGGAATAATATGGCAAATAACTTCATAAAGTTACTCAATATAATTTTTGTTTGTAATAAGTCTTTTATAATTATGGTGGTATCACCTTGGAATTATTACATATATTATTATTAACGCCGCTTTGATTTAATAGGTAATAAAAAATATTTTTCCGATTTTTTTTATTATCCCAGACAATATTTGTCAGTTATTTTCCAATAATGTAACTTTTTTTTATTATTTAACTGATTTGACCATGCACAATTGGGATGTTGACTGTTTTTGGGAAAGTGTTTAAAACCATGCATAAGTACCTAAAGTAGCCGAAAATATTATTTTTTTTTTTTAATACAACTAATACTTTAAAAATCATAAATTTTAAATTCCGTTTCAAATTTCCCTCCAAAACGCCAATACTTGTCACTGAACCGATGTGACGTCACACTGGTAAATTGAGACGGATATATAAATTTTTTTCGCAATTTTGGTTATATATGATGAGTTTTGTTATTTTAAGTGTTGTGCTGTGCCTCAGTGTACAAGTACTACAATTAAAATACCTGAAAAGTTATTTATTCACGTTCCACGTTCGGAAAATAATAGGATCTACTCGTTTTATTTTAGTTTTGAGCTTATAAATACCGATTATTACTATTGTGTATTCATTATCGGTTGCGGAAATAACAATTCTTGATATACTTACATGAAGGTCTTCATATTTCTAAATTCAGCAGAGTAGAAGTTACTGTTTGTTGCGAAGAAATTGGCCACCATAAAACAATCAATTCTCGGCAAATTCGAATTATTTGGCTTAAAAATCCACTTTCCTTCATGAGAAAATTTCTTAGAATCGCGTTCAAAGGGAAAAGTAAGCAAATTTCGTAAAAATTACGTGAAAATAACTATAAAATATGAAGTGGGCAACGTAGCCCTTGACAGCAATCACGAATGTGACATAAAACCAAAAAATTTATATGTCAAGTTCGTGGCAGCGATGACGTTGGCTGTATTATTTAGAGTAATTATCAAATGATCAAAGTGAAAAAAGTTAAACTGATAACCATATTATTTTGAATATGCATTTACTTGTTATTAGATCGAAGCGATCATGATCATTTCAAGTGATAGAACTGAAAGTAATAATGACTCAAAAGAATAACCGTATAAGGACGGAGTGCCAGCGATGACATTAGTATGGAGTGACATCATTCACTTTGACTGGTGTTCGTTGTCACGTGACTCGAAGGAGATTTCATTACATTTTGATTATTAAACAAAAATAAAATTCCTTAAAAATTAAGAAAAATATTGTGTTTTTTAGGATTTCTATCGTGGAAATTACCGTTTCGCGGCAAAATTTTATTTTTATTTGAATACAGTCAACATCCCAATTCTGTTTCGATTCTACAGAAACACCCTCATATGACTTACAACTACTACACAAAAAAATCTTATAAATATGTACAAAGGGCCACTTAACCGGCACCACTTATATGTAATAATAACACCCGAGCACTGGTAAAGGTGGTTCTTTTAAACCGGGTATTGTGGTTTGGTTGCAGAGCGCGGCCGCACTGCGCGAGTTCGATTTTCTGGAGGAGCACGAGGTTTACATGGGGCGTGGCCCCGGGCCCCTGCTCATTCCCTCTACCCCGACCACGCCCATAGTTGCCTTCCCCAATGATCAATTTGTACTTCCCAGTCCTCAGCCCGTTATCGAGTTTCCCGATGATGAGGTACCTTTTTTCTTTTTTGGTTGTATGCGGGTTTTCGGCTGTATTTTTGCCTTGCCTTGGTTTCTTTTCTTTTTAGTTTTTGGCTGTAATTTAGTTTTTATTGAAATGTGAACATCTTTGCAGCCGGAAGAATGAGTTTGTGTTCATTGTAAAATACCGTAAAACTTTTTTTATTTTTTCTTTTTTAGCATGACTTTTCGCATAACACATACCTGACGAATCGTAGGTGTTACCCATTTAAAATGTCATTTTTGGAATGGCCTGAAATGTAATTTCTTATCAAATACAGGAATTTAGTAATGTCATTAATATTAAGGTCAATTATGAAGTCTAGGGAAAATTTTTCACTTTAGTACAGTAACAGACTTTTAAACAAACTTTAATATAATGTATTAAGTAACTCACTAAGAATAATACTAAATTATTCATCTAGTTTATACTCTATTAATCTGTTAAACTAACGAAAACCTGCAGTATCTACAGTGTGATCAGAAAAGTCCGCATCATATGGGATTTTTTTTATTAATAGCTTTATTCGAAATTTAAATTTGGCAACAATTTCTTCTTTGATCGAGATGAAAATTAACCAAAAAAAAGTAGTCACATGATTAGCAGTATCTGTTAAATTATAATTTTTTTCAAAAAAAGTTCAAGAGTTTTTATAAATACAATTTTTAGCCCATATATAAAATCTCACCTGTATAAGATAATTTAGATTTTTTGCCAATATTTTGTAAATTGTACCACTGCTGCAAAATAAGACTCAACGTAACCTACACAAAATTTCTTAGTTTTGACAACGCTTCATTCCAGGCATATTTCGTTTAAAGTAACGCCATATTAAATATGTTTTCTACAAAATCAAAATAGGGCTATTAAAATTTGGTCCCATATGATGCAAAATTTATTTGTTTTTGACCCTGTATAAGGTAACTTCATGATATAACTATTTTTGAAAACGTAGTTTGTGTCTAAAAGTAATACATATTAATATTAAGAAAATAGTTTATAAATCTGGGATTTAGTTAGACCAAGTCAATAAACAACTTATGGAACACTTTGCTGTATTTGTCGACGTTTCGACTTCTATGAGATCATCCTCAGGACTATACACTATACTATATCCCTTGTGTACAAAATAAAAATAAAAACATTTTAGGAAGTAATATGCTGGACAATTTAATTATATTTATAAATTGGGGAAGAACGGGCCGAAACCAAAAAAAAAAAAGATTTATAATCAGTTGAGGTCACTAGCATTTGGAATAAAAATAGTTTAATCTAAAATACTCAAATTTTCTATAAATAAATAAATCATAAACACACATTTCATATGGCGCTACTTTAAACAAAATATGTTTGGGATGATGCATTGTCAAAACTAAGAAGTTTTATGTAGGTTGCGTCGAGTCTTATTATGCAACAGTGGTGCAATTTACAAAAAATAGGCGAGAAACCTAAATTATCTTATACAGCTGAAATGCTTATGGGCTAAAAATTGGATTTAGAAAAACTTTTTCTAATAACTTTTTTCGATATTTTGAGGTATAACCCCACTCTTGATTTTTTTTTGGAAAAAAATTAAATTTTGAGAGATAATGCTTCTTTTTTTCGTTAATATTCATCTCAATCGAAGTAGAAATTTATGCCAAAGTCAAATTTATCAAATAAAGTTATTAATAAAAAAAAATCTGAATATCAATTTCAGAGGCATATTGGTTAAATAGGTAACACACTGATAGATGGGCGAGTTTTATGCAGATTTCTCCGGGAAAAACCCAAATAAACATTTTTTTTTTTAAATCTAGTGTAGTTCCGACTTACAGAAAGCTGACACAATATATCCGGTTTGCCTATATTTTCCTTTAATAATTTAAATAATGCAAATAAACATATTTTAATTGGTATTTTTAACAACAGTCTCTGAAAAACGCCCAACAAATACGAAAGAGGCTATCCTCTATTTGAACAAAACGCACAGGTTTAAAAAAGGATATATATTTTAAAAGTTTTGGTGGCTTAGGCCGTTAATAATAAATAAATAACAAAGTAAAAATTTTCTTCCCAAAATTTCCTATTTGGAATCTCGAGATAAAACTAGTGACATTTCCTAATAAAGTTTTCCAATGTTCTAATAAAAAACGGCATTTCAGGTCGCCTGAAATTTTCAAATGACATTTTAATTGAGTAACATATACGATTTTGAAAGAAATGCGACATAATATGTGGAACTTAATAAAACAGTCAGAAATATAGCAAAGTAGGATATAAGAAATTATTAAGAAAAACAAATCAAGTAATTTATAGGCTGAGAGATGGAAGGGAAATATAACAGAGAATAGAAAAGAGATATTGCAAATAACAGAGACCTACTCAGACTTATATAAGACAAAGGTGGATAACGCAAATGTCAAAGAAATAAAGACAAAAAACAGAATATGTAACATTGTCTTTGAAGAGTTGCCGTCATCAAAGAGGACGAAATTTAAAGATACCTGAAATGTTGAAGGAAAGGCAAAGCCAGCTAATAAGGAAACTAAAATCTCTATTTAATTCATACCTTTACTAGGGAACAGTACGACTAGACTGGAGTACCGCTATATTAATCGTAATATATAAAATCTCGAAAACTAGACCAATAAGCCTATCATATATCTATAAGAATAAAAGCAAACCGCCTAGAAGCAAAAGTCAACGAATATCAACCCCATGAACAGGCAGACTTTAGACACGATTATAGTACAATAGACCACCTTCACACTGTCGGAATATTGATAGAAAAGGCAACAATATCCAAACGTGGATTGCAATTATAGACTTCAGAAAAGCCTTCGACACGGTAGACTTTCTGGCAATAATAAGACCTATGAAAAGTGCAAGGATAGACCAGCGATATATTGACATTATTCAGGAATTAAACGAACGATTTAAAATAAAGATAAGGCTGCATGAAGATACCAAAGAGATAGAAATCTACAGAAGCATTAGACAAAGCAGGTTATAGCAGGAGAAAGACTTGGCAACCTTAGATTCGTAGACAATATAGTCGTCTTTGTCACAGATTATGTGAAACTAAGTGACATGCGTAAAGAAATACAACTGTATGCACTGTATGCAAGAAAGTTTGGTCTATAAGTATGTTACTGTCCTAAAAGAGCTAAGGAAAAGGGATGTCAAAAAATATGCTTACAGAATCGGGCCTATGAAATGCATTCCCCGGTAATAACATATGACAGCGAGACACGGGTTCTGACCAAAAAAATAATTGAACAAATTGGAAGTGCATTAAAGATTTATCGAATGAAGAATGCTAGGAATAACACTTAAAGATCATAAAACCAATAATGAGTGAATGAGAAATAAAACTAAAGTCGAGGATATAGCAAGACGCATATGCTTTTTAAAATGGAACTGGGCTGGGCGTGATGCCCGGAACAGACACAATTGGAGCGGAAAAATGACAAGATGGAGACCATGAGAAAGTAAGAAAAGCACCGACAGACCACAACAACGATATTAAAGGGGCAACGGACTGAAATGGTTTGGATGGCACAGAACAGGGATACCTGGAGGATCATGAGAGAAGTCTATATCCAAATGGTAGTAGACAACGGCTGGAAAGAAGTAAAAGAAGATTCGATTTGACAGGTCGTTTTAAACATTGCTTAGTTATGTGTTATTCAAAAACTAATGCCGGAGGCCATTTTTCAAAAAAAAAAAACCGTTTGAAAATTGTTCAGGTTGATAAAATACTGAAACTGCAAAGATGTTCTCACGCAAATATGGGTTGTAAATCCTTTGCACATATTTTTTCTTTATTTTCTGCTTGTACTTTTATTTTATAATCCTTTCTTACATATTTTTTTTATTCCTTTCTTCCTTATTTATATTTCTTGTTTATTTGCATTTTCATCATATTTATGCATTTTAATTTCGTTTTCCAGTTTATTTTTGTAAATAACTGATCCTTCTGCTTCCCGATTCCTATTCCTACCCTGCAGTATATCCCGTCTAACACACTCACGTGTTACTAATATGTTAATGCACGTTGTATATATCTAATACCTAACAAAAGTTACGTTGTGTTGCAATTGTATGTACAGAACCGAATGCTCATTTAACATGGACCCTGCATTTTATCTTGAAAGTAGTTATTTGAATTGTTTTAATTTATATGAGGGTAACCGTTTATATTTCGGGAGTTGGCAATGCTGGCGTTGCAAGGCATCTAGACGGTATGCATATTCAAAACGTATTGGCATAAGGACCCAATTCGTGTTGTTTACAGTAACTCGAAAATTCCATCTCGGCCAAAAAATCAAATTAACTCTTGAATATTGCTATCTATATGCTGATCTAGTGAATCGCAAGAAAAAACAAGTTCTCGACGGGGGAGGGAAGGGGAGATGCCAGCAGCATACATATTCCTAGTATAAGAGGCAGAATCGGATCTTTTTCTGAACTCAAAGCTCGGGGGGGGGGGGGGGGGGGATTGCAAGAAAAAACAAGTTGTCGACTGGAGGGAGATGCCAGCAGTATATACATTCCTAGTATAAGAGGCAGAATCAGGTCTATTTTCCTGAACTCAAAGCTCTGGGGAGAAGGGGGGGGGGCAATCGTAAGAACAGAAAATTGCCGACGGGGGAGGGGATGCCAACAGCATACACATTTCTAGTATAAGAGGCAGAATCGGATCTTTTCCTGAACTCAAAGCTCTTGGGGGGGGGGGGGGTGCAAGAAAAAACAAGTTGTCGACTGGGGGGGAGATGCCAGCAGTATATACATTCCTAGTATAAGAGACAGAATTGGATCTATTTTCCTGAACTCAAAGCTGTTGGGAGGGGGAGGCGATGGCCCCCACTACCCTTCCCCCTTGGATCCGCGCCTGCGTATGAGTCCGAAAGCAAACAGCAGTCGACCGTATGAACACGAAACACTTTCAAGTAAATTGTCGCTTATTTTTTCTAAAAAACTGGTCATGTTGCAGTCCTGCCTTTAGAGTCAGAATGATTCATAACCATTCATTCATTTGTGAATCGAAGAAAACAAACCGGATACAAAGGATCATTGTATACCATAACAATGCAAGCTCTCAAACAAGTGACTTTCTGAACACTCAGAATGTGGTATTAGGTCATCCGCCATAGAGCTCTGATTTGGTACCCAATCTGTTCCCATACGTGAAGAACAAACTGCATGAAGTGTAAAAGTGTAGTGGTCATCGTGGAGAATATTTTAAAAAACAGTAAAACCATTTTTTGTTACTCCCGAAATATAAACGGCATTTCCCTTATATCTAACATTTTATTTCTTATATTTAATATTTTCAAGCACTGCTAGAGACAGTATGCAATACTTCATGCGCGTTACGCGGCAGAGAGAGAGAGAGAGAGAGAGAGAGAGAGACAAGGTTGTGCGATTTCTCTCGTTCTCAGCGACCCCTTATTCGCCCTTTCTTTTTTTCTCTCTCTCTTTGGCTTGTAACGCCCGCAGTGCTTTACATGCTGCCTTGTCCAAAATTTTTACTGACATTTAAAACCTTCATATTTATTCTTTTATGTGAGCCATCAAACATTAATACTTGTTAACTCATGCTTATCCCAGTGGCGATTCGTAAATAAATAAAGTCTATATTCAGCAGTAAGATGTTGGAGTTATTGATTACTAGGACTAACAATTGTTTGCATTCATTCATGATTGCATAGAGAAAGGAAAAAAAGTAATTCGACCAAAACTTATAGACGAGTCGCCACTAGTTTTCATATAAAACCCCATCATAAATTATGTTATACCATTATTTTTTAAACTCTGTGTCATTTATTTCACGTCTAGCCTTCATACGAGCAGCCTCCAGTTATCCGGCGCCCCGTGGCCCGCGAACTTGGCTACAGGGACAGCGCTTACGAATCCAGAAGGCAGTCCCAATCTCAAACTACCACTATGACGGTGGAAAATTTCAAATTTATCAGCGTTCTAGGCAGGGGACACTTCGGCAAAGTCATATTGTCTCAGTACAAGAACACCGGCGAATATTTTGCCATTAAAGCTCTGAAAAAGGGAGACGTTATCGCCAGAGACGAGGTGGAGTCTTTGTTGTCCGAAAAAAGAATTTTTGAAGGTTAGTTACATGAAGTTAAATGTTACGGGAACGTTATTTCCGTAAAAAGTTCGTAGATCTCTATTTTGTAATTGTTTTTTTTTTCAAACGGACTATATGGAAAGTAGTTTTAATATTAAAGTTGATTAGTGTGTTTATAGATAAGTATGCAGTAAAGAAATTGTTTACGGTTAAATATGCAGTGAATTGTTTACTGTTAAATATGCAGTGAAAAATCGTTTACGGTTAAATATACAGTAGTGCAACTTTATTCTAGATTAGACTAGCGGTCAAGCTTTTTGACTTCTCTACGTTAGATTTACTAAAGAATTTTCATAAATAGGGATGGCATATTAATTTATTTATTGTTTCTAGTTGCCAACAGTATTCGTCATCCGTTCCTTGTGAACCTTTTTGCCTGTTTCCAAACCGATGCGCACGTCTGTTTCGTAATGGAGTATGCTGCAGGAGGAGATCTGATGATGCACATTCACGCCGACGTTTTCAGCGAGCCGAGGGCCGTGTTTTATGCCGCCTGCGTGGTTCTGGGATTGCAGTACTTACACGAAAATAGAATTATTTATAGGTAAATTTGCACTCTGTTTTACTTTTTGTGTGATTTGGAAAAGCAAATGTGACTATTTTTATTGTTCTCAGGGATCTTAAACTTGACAACTTACTCTTGGACACTGAAGGCTACGTCAAAATTGCCGACTTTGGTCTCTGTAAAGAAGGCATGGGCTTCGGTGATCGTACTGGTACCTTCTGCGGTACCCCGGAATTTTTGGCACCCGAGGTTCTCACCGAGACGTCTTACACACGGGCCGTAGATTGGTGGGGATTAGGAGTGTTGATATTTGAGATGCTGGTGGGCGAGGTAGGAATTCGTTTAATGTTTTTTTATCAAATTATATTTTATTCAAAAAAGAAATATATTGATTGAACTAGCTAGGTAGCAGAGCTCACAAGTGTTATTCTATATTGTGTAAATAAATGTGTGTGTGTAGCGACAATGCTAGTTTAGTATGGTTTATTTGCTTTAATCGGATTTAACTAGCTATGGCTCGTATTAAAGTGGCTTTTATTGTTATTACCCTGTGTTTTAAGTTTGTGCAGTAAGTTGAAGGGGGCGTTATTAAAAAATACTTACGTGTCACGGTTTCTTAAAAAATATGAATGCAAACATAGAGCTGTTTTGGATTCTAGTTAAAACTCTATTATTTTCCCTAAAATTTCTACTTTCACTTATAAACGTTTCACGTATGAGGACGAGATGAAATGTTTCTCAACTAATAAGGAAAATGCCAAACTTATGTTAGAAATTTGCTGTGTTGTTCTACATAAATCTCATTTTAAAAATGTATATTTGCCTCATGTGTGTTTCCTCCAGTGCTTGGAGTCCTTCTTTGTACGTGTTGTCGTCCAAGTCTGCAAAATAGACATTCATCGCTGTGAAGATTTTGAAATCGACTGTATACTTTTACTCGGCATGGACTTTTTTCAGGTTTAGGAAGAAGTTGAGGCCCAATGGGGTCAAGTCAAGTGAATAGGGTGTAAGCGACACGATTATGAATTTCAATTTATGGATTTTGTCCTAACCATTATTATAACCTAACAGTGTTGTTCTGATAAAATAGGACTCTCTTCATTTGTAAACCTAGCCTTTTTCAGCTGTTTTTTTGATTAACTTGCTGTACTGTAAGAAAACGGCGCACTTTTTTTTACAAATTTTTATATTTGAAGATAATTACAATTCAATATTATCTCTCTCCAAAAAACTTCCAATCCTCATAGCAGTGCTGGAACTCTGACACTGGAATAGGCAGCTAGTTGGTTACAGCCGTTCGAATGATTTTTAAAGTCTCAAAATAACGTAGATGGAGATGATTTTTCAATCTCAAGAAGAGAAAAGTCACAAGGAGTCAAGTGACATGAATAAGGAGGCTGAGGAGCCACAGGAATGTTTTTACTGGTCAGAAACTCGTTTATTGAAATTGTTATGTGACAAGGCGTATTGTCGTGATATAACGCCCAGTTGTTCTTGATGTTTGGTCTCACACGCATGACCCTTTCTCAAAGTTTTTCAAGAACTTCCCCGATCCTTCTCACTGTCAGCCGACGATCTGAACGCACAAGATTCCGGATTTTGTTACCATTTTCATTTTCAATCGACTGTCTTTCTTCTGAAAATGTCTTAAGCCACCAAAAAAACTGGGCCCTTGACAAAATACTGTCTCTGTAGACCTACTGAGGTTTTGCAAAACTTTCCATTCTAGTAGTGAGCCCAAGACTACTCAAATTTATGTCACAAATTTTTACAACGTTCTGGAAGAAACGTTTCACGAAAAATGTCACAACAGAAAATCTACGACTCTCGCAAGTTCAAACTTCTACTGAAGACGTACCACATGTTATTGGCAAGTCGATTTTTTATAAAAACATCGTTGTTTAATGTCAAAAAATGGAAATATTTCCCTTATAAACGAATACTACTGTTTTAAAATGAAATATGTTTAAATAAATATTTTACAACATCATTAACAATAATGGAAAATATAATATTATAACTATTAAATGCCATCAGAACGGTTTCTTAATTGTTATAAACAAAGCTACAGTGATTTTTTGAAAAAAAAAAACAGTAACTCTTGTCCTATTGGTTATAGAAAGTTAAAAGATTTTTAAGTTTGCAAAGATTCACAACTTTCTGAATATCGAAACTCCAATAGTTGTATATAAGGAAAAATTACCATTTCATTGACATTAAAAAACAGTATGTTTTTATAGAAATATCGACCTACCAATAATAATTTGGAATAGTACAAGGTCTCACGAGTAAACCGCATTTTGGTTTAGGTAAAAAATATTCAACGTTTTCCCACAATAAGATAATAAAATATTTCATTTGTCATTATATAATGTTACGATTTTTGTCTCTTTAAAATCACTCACTGGGTAGACTAAAGCACACCACTTTACACTAATACTTCCAACACTTATATTAACTACTTTTTCAACACAGCTAAAAGACAACTTTCTTGTTACTACTTCTTAAATATCTTCTCTATTCAAATACCACTATATAACTCTACTAAAACTCGTATCCTATATCTATTTATATACCTATAGAATTTCCTATACAAATCTAGAACTTACTTAACATAATAAAGATTATTCATCGTATCGGAATATTTATATACGAGGGCGTACCAATAAGTTTCTCCTAGTCTTTCGTAACAATACTTATTTTATTTGTCAACTTCTAAAATTAAAAAATTATTTGTTTTGTTCCAAATGCTCTTAGTTAATTATTCCACATTACCAACTTTCGCTGGCTAGTCTTGTATTTACCCCCTTTACAACTTCCCTTAGTTGATTACCTCTTACCTCGAAATATCTGATTTTTTTTTCTGATTGACTTTATAAATACTAACCAAAAAAATCGAGAAGTAAAAAGGATCAGTTTGATCCATAAAATTGCTCCCTAAATGACCTATATAATTTTAAGATTTAGAGATTAAGTTTATATAAATACCCGCATTATTTAACCCACCAAAACACCAATGTGGCAAAGAGGCCAACTTCTCTGCTATTTCTGTTTGCTTCAGTGATAGAATAATTTAGTAAATAAAGATAATTCAAGAGCATGAACTTTAGATTGTATAGTACCTTTTCCTTAATTTTTTTTGTAATATTTTAGTCTCCGTTCCCTGGAGACGATGAGGAAGAAGTGTTCGATTCCATCGTGAATGACGAGGTACGCTACCCGAGGTTCCTGTCTCTGGAGTCTATTGCGATTATGAGAAGGGTGAGTTTTTCCTGGTTACTTAATACAAACTAAAGATTTACACATTTGAAATAATAAGAGTATGTCCATTAAATAACCGGTCGGGATTATTTCGAAACCTACAGTTTGTTCCACTCAGATATGGAGTATTTTATAAAATATTTATTCTTAATTTTTTTTACAGCTATTGCGTAAATCTCCCGACAGAAGACTGGGGTCGAGCGAGCGAGACGCGGAAGACGTGAAGAAGCAGGCATTCTTCAGGCACATCCAGTGGGAGGAGCTGTTGCACAGGAGGGTGCCGCCACCTTTCGTGCCTACAGTGGTGAGTAGTATCATTATTTACTGTACAAAGTAAGATTATTTTTTAATTTAACGAAGTAATAGCTTTTGAAGATCGTTACGTTATTTTTTTTTAAGATTCTTCATAATATACACAGGATGTACAAGTATCAAATATTGTAATCATTGTAACGTCTATAGGCGAAATAAACCAAAAATAGTAACAACTTTCTAATATTCAAAGTGTTCAGTAATAAAATTCGGAAATTTAGAGAGATGATTTTATGTTATAAAATAAAGATAGTAAGTTATTTAAAAAAATATCAAAATCGTAATAGTTTCCTAGTTAAGGCAATTTATTTCGTTTTGATTCATATTTAATTTATTTTTAAATAAATTAAGTAGATGTGTGCCATAAAGGCTAAGTGTAATGAATAGTCTTATTCACAGGTAAAACAGTTTCCCTGACTAGCCACTAGAGGACACTTAACCTAAAATCAAAGCTTAATTCTTTCATGATTTTTATTTTCACCGATCTAGTCAAAGTGAAGACACTATTTTAAAAGTTTCAAAAAATTAAACAAATAATCGATGTTAAAATATTTCATTTACAGAAAAAAAGATTGCTCAATATGCAGTAAGAATACTAGGATAGCCGTTTATATATCGGGAACTGCCAACACTGGCGTTGCAAGGTGCCATCTGACGTATTCATTGTAAAGTTTGACAGTATACGCACCTAAAACATTTTAACATAAGGACGCTATTTGTGATGTTCATAATAACTTCAAATTTTCATTACGGCCACAAAATATAATTAGCTTGTGAACATTTTCGTGCGAGTATTTTTTACAACTTTCAACGTGGTTTATCTCAACAAGAGTGCATCGATAAACTTAATTCTATATATGGCGATGGAGCACCTATAAAACTACTGCATATCGGTGGTTTAATTAAATCAATCGTGGCCGTTGTTCGTTCACGGACGAGTCGCTTAAGGTAGTCCAAAATCGTTTGTAGAAATTATGGATGCTGTGCGTGAACCGATAATGTAAGATTGTCATGTGGCATGCCGTGCGATTGAGGCATTCCTGGGCATTAGTAACACCAACGTATATAATATATTGCGTTAACATTTGGCTATGAAGAAGCTGTATTCGTGTTGAATCTCGCATAGTTTGACAATTACTCAAAAAAAAAGCTCTTGTCGATTGGTGCAATGAAATGCTCAAAAAATACGATCGCGATGTTTTAAAAATAATTATAAGATCGTGAGAAGTGAGTCTTAGATCTGTAGGTAAGAGCCCAAAAGTAAACAGCAGTCAAGCGTATGGGTTTTCCATTCAAAACATCACTTCTTATAACCCAACACAACCCTTGATCAAAGAAATCAAATATCTCCATAAGAGGAGACACATAGACAATAAACACAGAGTTCTCATGTGAACCCCTAGCCACATGGGCATACAGATTTCGTCGCCAAGCACCCCCTTAACCTCATCGTTGTAGACTATATCTTCTATATCGTTCAACTCGAGTGAAATCTAACCTTGGAGGAAAATAAATTGCACAACATCAAACATTTGCACTTTAATAATACTACACACCTGGTGAATAATCAAGATCAGCCCCTTTGTCTCACCTGCACTCTTTCTCTGACAATAAATCACATTCTCTTTGCCACAATTACCAAACCCAATGCAATAGACACACAATCTTGGGTAACCCTATAAATATTCTCTCAGCGCAGAACATCAACAACGTGGTTTTATTCTTGAAAGACATCCAACTACTGAACAAAATATGATTGTAAAAAAGGATGTATAAAAGATTCATACTGTCGACGCACCGAAACCTATATTTCTCTCTTTCTCTTCCATGATGAGCCAAAATCAACGAAGTAATTCAAAGAAAAATGTTGGCCATGTCCAAAGAAGTTGAAAGGGGTAAAAGGGAGGAGAATCCCTAAACTAAATTTGGTTCCTCATGTAACTCTGTACTCCCCTCAATGTGGCTATGCTGCACTTGCGCAGTAGGTCAAGGGACAGGACTGGATTTGAGAAACCTCTTATTTATGTTGTTATATTGAAAAATTACAATTTAAAGTTCAGGCTATAAAACGACTAATGAAATAAACACTGCCTTAAAAGAAATTTAACCATAATTCGAAATAAAATCTTATCTTATCTACAATGTTAAAAAGGATCTGGCCATAGGGATTAACTTCTAAACTTTAAAATAATTAATTTCTGATCAAAAAAATTATAAAAACGACACACTATCGCAAACAAAACTTTAACACCGTCGATCTATTAAAAGATCTTCAGTATAATCTTACATATTGATGTAATACGAAAAACGTAGGTACTTACCGAAAATAACGAATTTCCGGGATCGAACCACGCGATTTACAAAACAATACCATACACTGATACATTGTTACAAATTAAAGTCTATACAAATGTCTTGACAACATACACAAATATAAATTCCGAAATTTAACTAATGATACTGCACCGCACAACAAAAAAAATAAGCGTTGAGGACGATGGCAAACAACCGCATTAAACAAAGAATACGCCGTTCGTGTCGCAAACCCTGCTCTGGTTTCCGATTCTAACATTGCTAACTTCATGCAACAAATTTACTACGAAATTTTTTTTTGCGCTTGCTCCACATAGCCAGTCGATGTTAATTTATGACATTTATTTTCTGCATGGTGGAACACTTTTTTGGGCATTTAGCCTATTTTTGTAGTTTTCCATCCCCTTCCAATTTCCTTGTCCATGTCGCAACTGTGCCGTTAAAACGGTCATTTCTGAATGAAAACAAACCGGATACGTTTGCATTACTTGCGTGAAGACTAGACTGCAATAAAATAAACGTCAATAGATAAAAATCAGAATATTTCATTTATTTTTAAGTAAGTCAAGACATCTCTTGTAATTTGTGGAAATGTTCAGCGTAACCTGATCTAATATCAAGCAAGTTCATTTTCTACAAACCAGAACAACGATTGGTGGCTGCAAAACCACTTATCTATCGTGCTGTTTGGGCTGAAAATGCTACAAAGCATGCAATTACAATTCGTATGTATATATGTATACTATGTACTTCATATTTACTTATGGCACTAGGCCACCGACTTGTTAAATTTGAGAAGCAATCATAAAGATTTTTTAAAATGAATGACTCGGCTAAAATAACTTATTTCTTAAGTACAGTACATTCGCCGTACAGCCCTGATTTGAGATCCAATGATTTATTTTTAATCCCGTATATGAAGAACAAACTGGGTGGCAACGATTTTCTACGCCAGAAGAGGCGGTCGATGCGTTCAGAAACGATGTTTTCGGGATACCATTTTCGCAAGGGCAAAAATACTGTTCGTATTGGTTCAAATTCATGCTAAAATGTAGTAATTACCACGGAGAATATTTTGAAAAATGATAGAACCATTTCTAATGATAAATATTTGTTTTTATTCGTTATTGCCGAAATATAAACGGCTACCCAGGTACATAATTTGATGCATATTTCAATATTTTACAATGATATCCTTGTTTTGATCATATCTGTCAATGTCTGATTTTAAGAAGTATCATCTGATGATAAAATATGAAAAACGCGTTTGTGATAAATAAATCTGTAATTACTAAATTAATTGCATGATAAAAAGGTAGTTAATTAATTTTTTAAGAGTTATCTATATTAGAAAAAAATTATAACTTTTTTTTTAAAGCTTGCCTTTTGAAAATACGTTTCATTTTGTGATTGCACGATGCTTGTTCTTTCAGCATTCGATGGAAGACGTGAGCAATTTCGACGAGGAATTCACTTCGGAAAAGGCCCAATTGACGCCGCCGAAGGAACCCAGGCCCATGACGGTTCAAGATCAAAACCTGTTCAGGGACTTCACATACATGGCTGACTGGTGCTGACAATAATTTTCAGAACGGATGCGTTATTTGTGATTGCCAAAATATCAATAGGAGATAGAAAAAGAAAACGTCAAATCAAATTGATTGGGTTTTTTAAATAGGTATATAAAGGGTTTTTCACGTTAAGGGCCCCAATATAATTTTAAGCGCGCAGAAAGCGAACGGCTGAGTCGACGGAAGATATTATTTATAAGCTACATGTAATTTAATGTATAAATTAACTTTAAAAAATTGCATAAGAATGAAATTTTTCTTTAAGAAGTGCGGCTTGAAGGCGAGACTGGATTTTTGAAATTAATTATAAACTACTAGTTTTACTTTTTAATTGATTATTTTATTCAAATCATTGTTTCATCGATAGCCAGTCTAGTCTTTGAGCCGAAACTCGTTTGTGAATTCGGGCTCTTAAGGAATATTATATTGTAGACATATACGATAACTGAAAATCGAGCAAACTATGTTAAATTTTACTTGTAAGGTATATAGGTGATCTAATTATTCAATATAATCGAAATTTAAGTCAAAATTTGCGGAAATTTTTCTATGTATTTGAATTACTAAATGGAAATATACAGTGTATCAATAAAGTCTATTAGAATTCAGAAAATACATCTTCAGAACGTCCACACTTGATCCATTTATGCAGTGTATCCTATTTAGAAGATATCATATGGCATACCCTATAAGTAAATTGTACAACTATTTTTTACATTGCCACCATATTTTTTACCTTAAATTGAGATACTAAGTACTAATTACACCGTCAATAAACGATTCTTTTTCTCGTCAAATATCCACACTCTACAAGGACTAAATCGCTTTATTCACAACAAAAAAATACTATGACATTGCAAAAAGTACTTAGGTAAAATGCAAATTTACATATCAGTCCAAGTCATAGGTAAATATAGTGACGTAAACTCCGAGATTGATGGGACCTACTCAGGAGTGTTGGAGGCAATGTAAGAACAAACCCTACATAAAATGTACCAACAAAAATAGGTTGGGGCCAAGAAATGGAGGTCAAAGTTGGCTAAAACAGTTTTTTTCAATCTACAAGCCAAGAAATACATTTTGGAAAAAAAATCAAATAAAAGTTATAGAGATTTTAAAAACCTACAATTTGAGCTTTTGTGCAATCATTTTTGTTAATTTGTTGTTACAAAAAGGCCAAAAAAAACCTCAAAATCATATCAATCATTTATTGCAAAATTAACTTTTTTTTGCACTTTTCTGCTATCCTCGTCTTTCTGAACAAAATGATATTTTATAATAGTAAATCGGATAATTTGTTGCCGAGATATTGCTAATTATTTATCCCAAGATACAAAATGTTGTTTGCTATAACTTCTTTTTGAGTGAACATTTTGACCGCCACAAAGGTTCAATTCGTTCGTGAAGGCCTAACTTTCATATTTTAGAAGCAAATGAAAAAATTAATTTTCATCCTCTTAAATATCGCTTTAAAAAAGGGGGTGTTATAAAAAAAATATTAAAAAAGGGTGTGTTATAAAAAAATATTAAAAAAAGGTGTGTTAGGCCTTCACGAAGAGATTGAGCGTTTGTGGAGGTCAAAGTGTTTACCCAAAAAAAAGTTACAACAATCAACATTTTGCATCTTGGAATAAACAAATAGCAGTATCTCGGCAACAAATTGTCTGATTTATTATTATAAAATATCATTTTATTCAAAATGACGAGGGCTTCACTTTAAAATCAAAAAAGTGCAAAGAAAGTTAATTTTCCAATAAATAATTGATATGCAAAAAATGGCCGATTTTAAGGCTTTTTTGACATTTTTGAAATAAGACAGCGATGAAAATGATCGCACAAAAGCTCAAGTTGTAGGTTTCTAAAATCTCTACAACTTTTATTTGAATTTTTTTTTCCAAAATGCGTTCCTTGCCTTGTAGATTCAAAAAACTTGTTTTAGTCAACTTTGACCCCCCCCTCTTCGCACCAACCTATTTTTTTGCTGTTACATTTTATGTAGGGTTTATTTTTACAGTAGTTCAATTTAGATGTAGAGCACGAAATACAAGGAGGATTCACTTTAAAAAAAAAATCAGTGATGTCTTATCTTCGAAATGGGGGCACCATGTATAAACGGACCAAAGAATAAAAAAAGGGCAATTTTGATAAAATAGCTGAAGTGTTTTTTCCAAATTTTATATCTAGCGACTTCGTTTGCATAGGTTGTGGCCACATAATGAACCTCCACATTCTAATTGATAACATTATTTTTTAAAGTTTTAACAGGAATTTAAATTTAACCATCAAAGAAAAAAATTTTGGTATTACTCGTTTAAAAACTGTTTTTTTCGAATCCATGCCACCGTCCACATTAGTTATACAGTGATCAGCAGAAAGTATGCGCCATTATTGAGGTGAATATTTTTATTTAAATTTTACTGTAAATGGGTTCTGCAAGTTCTTAAATTAAGATCTCGACATCAACAACAGTTGCAACGGTAAGAATAAAAATATGGCGCGGTTAGTGCACACTTTTTACTGGTCAGTGTATAAATAATTAATTCTGTAATGTTTTTAAAGAAAACGAAATACATTGTTCGAATGTTGGATGTTCAAGTTCATAAAATATGGTGTTCAACAGGGTAATCAAAATATTTATAGAAAATGAAAGAAACTTCTCTTATTAAGTTTTTTCGTTAATAAATAAATAATGATAAACAATTTTAAATAATTGTTGTTCCAACCCGATGGCCGTTGATTGTGATTATAAAAATTGTACTAAAATTCTGAAAATGTACCTAATCTAGTACAAATATACCAGGTGTGATAATCTTACACGACAACACAGCAAAGGATTTATTAAAATTTATATATATATATATATATATATATATATATATATATATATATATATATATATATATATATATATATTATACATACAGGGTTAGTTGTTTTAATTGCTCTACTCAAATATCTCGCCAAAAAGGCATCTTTGAAAAAAATGTTTCATACAAAAGTTGGAGGTTTCAAAGGTGCCCATTTATCAGTTATCTTGAGTTTGACCTTGAGAGGGACTATGAAGGTTATGTCAAAGTCAAATCGGTTTTCTTTTACTTCAGGAATGGCAAGCAGAGAAAATTTCAAATCTAACAGTATAAATAATGTTAAAGGTTTAGGGTCATTTTAGGTCAAATTTTCATTAATCCCCTTATATATCTCACCAGGGACCTTCGAAAAGGGTCATTTAGCGATAACCCTAATTTGACCCCCAAATGGCCTTCAGATGACACCTAAGCTCCGCATTATTTATACCGTTGGAAGCGAAATAAATAGGTATTCCCATTTAAAAAAAAATCGGCTTTACTTTGAAATAACCTTCAAGGCCACTCCTAAGGTCCAATTCAAGAGCACAGCTAAATGGCCCCCTTCGAACCCTACAAGTTTTGTATAAACTTTTTTTTTTTTGAAAATGCATTCTTGATGAGATATTTGACTGGATCTAGTAAAATGACTTGCCCTGTATATATTTGCACCGTTAGAAGAATGCACCATACTTACCAAAAACTTGTTAGATTTCAAACCTTTCTACTGGTTATGCAATCATACATATGACCATTGGAAATCTGGTATTTGTCGGTAGGGTTTCGTTTTTCAGTGCAATCGTTTCAAGATACTATCATGTTGAAAGTTTAAAACGACATTAAATTTTCTTATACCGGTTTTTACAGTGTGGGGTTAACTAAAAATATATCACGTGGAATAATATCCCCTCCCCTCCATAATTTCTTTTATTGCAATAATTGTTACAGAAAGTTTTTTTGGAGGTTTTTAGTGTTAACAACATATTGAAAAATTTTGCTTGAAAAACTTTCACATAGTAGAATACCAACTGATATAAAAATTCCCAATAACCAGGACAAATTACTAAGTAACTACATAATCCTGTAATAGCCAATGTTCTGAAAGCTTGTACCACGCGCAATGGGACATTTTGATTTTTTTTTCAAATCAATATTGGAAACATATTTTTTGCTTTATCAGAGTGAATTTTTGCACCATTTTTGATGCAACCTGTCATTTTTTTAGGAATGGAAAAATTATTCATTAAAATGTTCTAAAAAACTTTGAAAAGAGATTTCATATATCCTTATCCGCAAAAAAATATCAGAAAAAATCGGGGTGTCGCACAGGTCAAAACCTCTCGACTTCCACGACCTCTCCAACGATCGGAACAATGAATGTTTATTTAGTTTCTGACAGGTACAGCAAAACGCGCTGAAACGCGATGCTGCATGAAAATTGTATTTTGTCTAAAATTTAACGGTAAATAATTATCCAAATATTAATTTTTAATTCACGTTGAAAATTGCATGCGTTTACTGAGTAATCCCACGCGGATGAAAATTTCATCTTTCTGATCTGGTGTAATAAGTTTTCTGCACTCCCTAATAACCATTTTTTCCCAAAAAATCATATTTCTAATCGGTTGCATTGGAAATTCTAAAAGCAGATATCTCGAGAGCAGGTATTTGTAGCGAAATTTACAAAGTATACCTTCTCTGTGAAGACCTTTTTTTTTATTAAAAAGAATGATACATACACTAACCCGCCAAAAGTTATAATGCTTACGCATAGTACCGCAGATGGCGCTCTCTGTAAGGAAAATTGTAAGTAGAATTAAATTCCTTGCCTCATGAAATCTTCATTCGCGAAATTTTGTCCAATATTTGTCCCAATGTGCGCCGGTTTAGTAATCCTGGAATAATTGTGTTATATTGTTACATGAAATATTAAGTCTTCTGTTAAATATAATCATTATTCTTTTAATTATCCGGAATCGAATTTGTGATTTGATCGTTTTAGCAAATACCCTTTTTTTCATTAATTTTAGAATACATATATATAGTTTTGCTAATGATGAGTGAGGCCAAAAGTTTGAGATTTCGGCTGTTTGAATAAGCTGCATGAAAAATATAAAACTATATATACTACTGTATATTGTTGGGTCTTCCTTTTTTATAATTCTTGTTAGGGTTATCTAGATTTTATAGCTACCGCATTATGTTGAACAATGTTACGATTCAAGTGCATTATTAGTCGTACTTTTTTTTTTTAGTTTTTACACAGTTTTACTAAGTCTTTAATACCTATGTAAATTGTACAGGCCTGCGAGATTTGGCAACAGACGAGAGAGTAGTATAATGTTCGAAGTTGAATATGAATCTGGCTTTAAAATTGTTCCATCGCGTTACAGTTTCCACACAGCTTAACTTGAAAACTCTAAAAAAAGTCGTTTATAGCATACAAAGGTACTTTTTCGATTTTGAACAATCTTGAAGTATGAATCCATATTGCAGATCCATTTTCAATTTAGGTTTTTGAAAGCAATAAAGTGAAATAAATTGGAAATTTACTAAAATGAAAAATTAACTTTAAATTTTTCGTAAATATGTAGTTTACCGCTCAACGAACCTCTGGAGTCAAATGCTTATAGTGACGTCACGATGTTGTAAACAAACGGCGATCTAAGGTTAGGTTGGTAAATTTCGTTATTTTATTTAAATTAATTAGAGAAAATGGATTATAGACAATGCGGCAGTTTTTTAAATAAAGGTATCCATAAATCTCTCATCGAACAAGAAAATAGGCAAAGAAAGTGTGAAGTGAAGATCACTTTGACATGTGTTTCTTTAAAACGATAAAATCTATAAAAAAAAAACAACATTAATTTATGCCCGTTTTGTACCTAAGCCACAATGATATACTTAACATAGCCTCAAATTTTATAAATTTGCTAATACTTCCATATAAATCTTCCCATTTCTTAAGTCGACAGCAAAAAAAATCTGAATTAAATTTGAAATATTGTACAATCATTGTACTTTTGGCAAAGTAGCACTGCTAGATTTTACAACAGGATTCTTCATTATTACCAATGAAGTAGTTTTGAATTTGTAACTTACACAACTAAAGATCGCGGTAATTGGTAAAATATAGTGATGAGAAGGTTACATTTTAAGTTCTGTTTACTACTCGTGACGTCACCAGAATTTGAACCAATCACGACGTGTTCTTTCCCTCGAAAAGAGTAGAAAATATTTGTTTGATGTTGATGACTTTGAATGTATGAATAAAAGTGGTGATACTATATCGTCAACGCCTAGGCCTCGCCTTTACGAATTCAAGTAGTTATCATTAACTAAACTTTTCTGATGGCTTCAGAAGATGATATTTTATCGCCAAAATATCTCTATCTTCGTCCGTTGAGTGTTGAGTGCTGGGTACTCTCTGAGAACAAGGTCAATAGTGCCATCTTTCGTCAAACACCATCTGCACATCGGGTCATTCACGATGTCAAACTTATGAAGATGGCATCGCAGCAGGTGACAATATCCTGTCAGAATTCCCATCTTCGTATTTCTTTCCTCTCCAGTAAGAGAAGTTCCCTAGTAAGTTTGGCGTTACATATTCCTTGGCACACCTCAGGATTCAATAACATTACTTTCCAGTAGCAGTTTTAGTTCTCTCTTACCAACTATAATTGGTTGTGAGTGATCTGGGACCCACGAAAATTAGAACATCCTTGCACTCGGCTATCGTTTGTGAAGCTTCAATAATTGACCTCAATGCCAGTATTGCAACTCTACTGTCCGAACATGTATTATTTGTCTTATTTTTGTTTATGTCCTTCTCGCAGAGGTGGCCACATTGCAAAATAGTATACATTTTTGTCTGAAAGACTGTTTCATGTTGTCCGAAAAAATAAAACTCTCTGACTTCTGTGCTCCTACCGAATACTTCAGCTCCAGTTCTCTCATCCAGTCGAGATCCATCTGTAATCCACCAGAATCCATTTCTTGGAAGAGTTTGCTTCTCCTTCCAATCATCTCTGCTTGGCAAAAGTGTCTCAAGACCGGCGCCGTGTAGTCCGTTTGGGGAGTGATGGACATCTTGCTA
The DNA here is from genome assembly GCA_034092305.1 of Diaprepes abbreviatus. NCBI lineage: Eukaryota > Metazoa > Arthropoda > Insecta > Coleoptera > Curculionidae > Diaprepes > Diaprepes abbreviatus. The sequence goes on along the minus strand of JASJET010000203.1, from coordinate 1,127,906 downwards.
TCACGCTTTCCCAGCTACACAGGTAGCCACCAATTCCAGTTCTAAGCTACCCTAGGCAACTGATACGGTAAACCGCTTTCAAGGCCTTGTTCTCTGTATGTAAGTGGAGAGAAAGTAGGTTCATTAAAACCACCAGTGCTCTAGTAGGAGCAATCCTCATCACTCCCACACAAGCCATTCTTTGAACTTTGTTAAGTTGAAAACGGCGTTTGCGATTGGTTGTACTACGCCATTATACAATTGCGGCGAACGTAATCATGGGGCTGATAACCTTAATGTATATCCAATATAGCCTTCTTGGCTCAAACCTCGATATGGTTCTTCTAGCCAAACTTTAGAAACGCAACAAATAGTTCTAGTTAAAATGGGAGAAATAGAATATGTGTACCTCCATACACATGGTCCAAAAAATACTTGTAAAAAATTTCAAAATTCGATTTTAGATAATTGAAAATAGACCTGGATTGTGGCTATTCATACTTTGAAATGTGCTAAAACATATTTTTGGGTTTCGCGGTTAGAATAACTCGAAATTTTAACTTGGTGAAGCAATCCCGAGTCGCATCACTTTCTTCCTCGCTTACTTCATGATACTTAATCTCACTAGCCTGTAATTATTAAGACTGCGCGATTGGAGCTTAAAAATTTTTCCTTAGAATTTATTAAAAGAAAAACTAGAGAGAATTAAGAGAGTTGGGTACTAATACAAAGTTTTTCTCATTCTTCATCAAAGCAATCGTTTCGAGCATGTTAATTAAAAACTTTTCTTTCTTGTGTTGAAAGAACCCAGTTCTAAGGCGAAGTTATGCAACAATTCCTTATTTTTCAAACTATTTGTAAGTGTAACTTATGGATAACTTAAATGGTAGTTTGTATAATCGGTAGCCAGTGAGATTGTTGCTTTTGACATTTTTTTAAGGATTCTTAGGCTGTGTCTTTGAAACCCGGTGATGCAGGTAATAATTGCGGAATAAATAACAAAAATCCTGCAAACAGTCGTTATATTTGCGGCGGCGTAATTTTAAAAATCCTTACTGTGCCTTTAAACGAAGAAATTTTTAAGAAATTGTTGCATACGAAGCCGTTCTTCTAAAAATACTTAGGTATATATGTGTGTAACATGGAAGTGCCTGTTCGAAAGCAACCATATGCTCATATTTTGTAAATAGAGAGTTACTAACCTGTAGACTGTAGAATCCTCTAGATAGAATAATCGATACATATTTTTTGACGCTTTAATATACCTTTAAATTATATAAGTTTTAATACATTGTCGTTAGACGATTGTGGTTAATATAATTTTATTTATATATCATAAACATCACTAAATAATATACATTGTTATGAAAGATTTCAAATAAAATTATATTTATGCGAAAAAAGTGTTTTATTTAATTTTGTTTTCTTGGAAAAAACGGGGAAACTTGTAAAAGCCAGGGACTTGTTATGGAAAAATCATGGAATTTAATAATATACAGTGCATGCAAAACGATCTGTACCATATGGGATACTTTTTTATATACTTTTTAAATTATCTCCAGAATTAGTTACTGCATAACAAGTAACTACGATATAGGCTCAAATAAAAGTTTTTGACTTTATCGTAAATTTAAGAAACATTTACAAGTATTAATATTATAATTAACTAATTACTAGTTAAACGCAGATAATTAACACAAGAAATTTCATTAGAACTTCAATTTTAAATCAAATTTCACGTAAAAAATTACGGTGAAGATTCATTGGTAACATCACCTGATTTAGGGCGGAGTTTCAGAAATACTATTTAAGAGCTGCATAATTTTACAATTTAAGCACTTCTGAGCAAACCACATGGCTCTTTCAAGTTGTCTTCATTAAGTTCAGTTGTCCGCGTTATTGGGCTGCTTAGCGTGCAGAGTTATAAATCTCAAATATTCGTCAGCTAATCTTTTTTCAATTAATCATCCGTGGTAGTAAAAAACTTGTTAATAGAGCTGCTTAGCATTGGCTGGTTGTAAGTCTCAATTATCAGTTTTGCCTGGACTTCCGAATTTTGATCCGGTTTTTTACAAAGGTTGAACAACTTGACAAAAAATAAGACACCTTGCAGTCGTCGACACTTCTTAGTCAGGAAATCTTGTTTTTGAAGCAAATCCACTTCATCCCAACTGAGTCTTTCCATTATTTTTGTAGAAGGGGTCAGTGATCAACTAACGACCATAAATTGATAGGTGAGAAACTTGGGAAGTTCTTCACTTCAGACGTGCGTGAAAATAATCATTTACTGAGTACCTCAACATTTGCACATGTTTAGTACATTGAAATTTACTACGCAGAAATATCTTTACAAGGAAGCTCTAAAATTTACAAAAAACGCTAGAGTTGCGCAGTAAATTTCATATGATTGCGCTCGACGGATAGAACCACATTGCAACTTATGCGCAGAAATATCTTTGCAAGTAAGCTCACAAATTGACAAAAACCGCTAGAGTTGTGCAGTAAATTTCAGATGACAGAGCTCGACGGATAGAACACATTGCAACTTACTGCGCAGAAATATCTTTACAAGTAAGCTCAGAAATTGACAAAAACCACTAGAGCTGCGCAGTAAATTTCAGTTGATAGAGCTCGATGGATAGAATACTTTGCAATGTACTGCGCATTAATATCTTTACAAATTAGCTCAGAAATTGACAAAAACCGCTAGAGCTGCGCAGTAAATTTCAGATGATAGAGCTCGACAAATAGAACACATTGCAATGTACTGCGCAGAAATATCTTTACAAGTAAGCTCAGAAATCGACAAAAACCGCTAGAGCTGCGCAGTAAATTTCAGATGATAGAACTCGACGTATAGAACACACTGCAACTTACTGCGCAGAAATATCTTTACAAGTAAGCTCGGAAATTGACAAAAACCGCTAGAGCTGCGCAGTAAATTTCAGATGATAGAACTCGACGTATAGAACACACTGCAACTTACTGCGCAGAAATATCTTAACAAGTAAGCTCAGAAATTAACAAAAACCGCTAGAGCTGCGCAATAAATTTCAGATGATAGAGCTCGACGAATAGAACACATTGCAATGTACTGCGCAGAAATATCTTTACAAGTAAGCTCAGAAATTGACAAAAACTGCTAGAGCTGCGCAGTAAATTTCAGATGATAGAACTCGACGTATAGAACACACTGCAACTTACTGCGCAGAAATATCTTTACAAGTAGGCTCAGAAATTGACAAAAACCGCTAGAGCTGCGCAGTAAATTTCAGATGATAGAGCTCGACGAATAGAACACACTGCAACTTACTGCGCAGAAATATCTTTACAAGTAAGCTCAGAAATTGACAAAAACCGCTAGAGCTGCGCAGTAAATTTCAGATGATAGAACTCGACGTATAGAACACACTGCAACTTACTGCGCAGAAATATCTTTACAAGTAGGCTCAGAAATTGACAAAAACCGCTAGAGCTGCGCAGTAAATTTCAGATGATAGAACTCGACGTATAGAACACACTGCAACTTACTGCGCAGAAATATCTTTACAAGTAAGCTCAGAAATTAACAAAAACCGCTAGAGCTGCGCAGTAAATTTCAGATGATAGAGCTCGACGAATAGAACACATTGCAATGTACTGCGCAGAAATATCTCTACAAGTAAGCTCAGAAATTGACAAAAACTGCCAGAGCTGCGCAGTAAATTTCAGATGATAGAACTCGACGTATAGAACACACTGCAACTTACTGCGCAGAAATATCTTTACAAGTAAGCTCAGAAATTGACAAAAACCGCTAGAGCTGCGCAGTAAATTTCAGATGATAGAGCTCGACGAATAGAACACATTACAATGTACTGCGCAGTAAATTTCAGATGATAGAACTCGACGTATAGAACAAACTGCAACTTACTGCGCAGAAATATCTTTACAAGTAAGCTCAGAAATTGACAAAAACTGCTAGAGCTGCGCCGTAAATTTCAGATGATAGAGCTCGACGTATAGAACACATTGCAACTTACTGCGTAGAAATATCTTTACAAGTAAACTCAGAAATTTACAAAAACCACTAGAGCTGCGCAGTAAATTTCAGATGACAGAGCTCGACGAATAGAACACATTGCAATGTACTGCGCAGTAAATTTCAGATGATAGAACTCGACGTATAGAACCCACTGCAACCTACTGCGCAGAAATATCTTTACAAGTAAGCTCAGAAATTGACAAAACCGCTAGAACTGTGCAGTAAATTTTAGATGATAGAACTCGACGTATAGAACACACTGCAACTTACTGCGCAGAAATATCTTTACAACTAAGCTCAAAAATTAACAAAAACCGCTAGAGCTGCGCAGTAAATTTCAGATGATAGAGCTCGACGAATAGAACACATTACAATGTACTGCGCAGAAATATCTTTACAAGTAAGCTCAGAAATTGACAAAAACCGCTAGAGCTGCGCAGTAAATTTCAGATGATAGAACTCGACGTATAGAACACACTGCAACTTACTGCGCAGAAATATCTTTACAAGTAGGCTCAGAAATTGACAAGAACCGCTAGAGCTGCGCAGTAAATTTCAGATGATAGAACTCGACGTATAGAACACACTGCAACTTACTGCGCAGAAATATCTTTACAAGTAAGCTCAGAAATTAACAAAAACCGCTAGAGCTGCGCAGTAAATTTCAGATGATAGAGCTCGACGAATAGAACACATTACAATGCACTGCGCAGTAAATTTCAGATGATAGAACTCGACGTATAGAACAAACTGCAACCTACTGCGCAGAAATATCTTTACAAGTAAGCTCAGAAATTGACAAAACCGCTAGAGCTGTGCAGTAAATTTTAGATGATAGAACTCGACGTATAGAACACACTGCAACTTACTGCGCAGAAATATCTTTACAAGTAAGCTCAAAAATTAACAAAAACCGCTAGAGTTGCGCAGTAAATTTCAGATGATAGAGCTCGACGAATAGAACACATTACAATGTACTGCGCAGAAATATCTTTACAAGTAAGCTCAGAAATTAACAAAAACCGCTAGAGTTGCGCAGTAAATTTCAGATGATAGAGCTCGACGAATAGAACACATTACAATGTACTGCACAGAAATATCTTTACAAGTAATGTCAGAAATTAACAAAAACCGCTAGAGCTGCGCAGTAAATTTCAGATGATAGAACTCGACGTATAGAACACATTGCAACTTACTGCGCAGAAATATCTTTACAAGTAAGTTCAGAAATTAACAAAAACCGCTAGAACTGCGCAGTAAATTTCAGATGATAGAGCTCGACGTATAGAACACATTGCAACTTACTGCGCACAAATATCTCTACAAGTAAGCTCAGAAATTAACAAAAACCGCTAGAGCTGCGCAGTAAATTTCAGATGATAGAACTCGACGTATAGAACACACTGCAACTTACTGTGCAGAAATATCTTTACAAGTAAGCTCAGAAATTAACAAAAACTGCTAGAGCTGCGCAGTAAATTTCAGATGATAGAACTCGACGTATAAAACACACTGCAACTTACTGCGCAGAAATATCTTTACAAGTAAGCTCAGAAATTAACAAAAACCGCTAGAGCTGCGCAGTAAATTTCAGATGATAGAGCTCGACGAATAGAACACATTGCAATGTACTGCGCAGAAATATATTTACAAGTAAGGTCAGAAATTAACAAAAACCGCTAGAGCTGCGCAGTAAATTTTAGATGATAGAACTCGACGTATAGAACACACTGCAACTTACTGCGCAGAAGTATCTTTACAAGGAAGCTCAAAAATTGACAAAAACCGCTAGAGCTGCGCAGTAAATTTCAGATGATAGAGTTCGACAAATAGAACACATTGCAATGTACTGCGCAGAAATATCTTTACAAGTAAGCTGAGAAATTGACAAAACCTGCTAGAGCTGCGCAGTAAATTTCAGATGATAGAACTCGACGTATAGAACACACTGCAACTTACTGCGCAGAAATATCTTTACAAGTAAGCTCAAAAATTAACAAAAACCGCTAGAGCTGCGCAGTAAATTTCAGATGATAGAACTCGGCGTATAGAACACACTGCAACTTACTGCGCAGAAATATCTTTACAAGTAAGCTCAGAAATTGACAAAAACTGCTAGAGCTGCGCAGTAAATTTCAGATGATAGAGCTCGACTAATAGAACACATTACAATGTACTGCGCAGTAAATTTCAGATGATAGAACTCGACGTATAGAACACACTGCAACTTACTGCGCAGAAATATCTTTACAAGTAAGCTCAGAAATTGACAAAAACCGCTAGAGCTGCGCCGTAAATTTCAGATGATAGAGCTCGACGTATAGAACACATTGCAACTTACTGCGTAGAAATATCTTTACAAGTAAACTCAGAAATTTACAAAAACCACTAGAGCTGCGCAGTAAATTTCAGATGACAGAGCTCGACGAATAGAACACATTGCAATGTACTGCGCAGTAAATTTCAGATGATAGAACTCGACGTATAGAACCCACTGCAACCTACTGCGCAGAAATATCTTTACAAGTAAGCTCAGAAATTGACAAAACCGCTAGAGCTGTGCAGTAAATTTTAGATGATAGAACTCGACGTATAGAACACACTGCAACTTACTGCGCAGAAATATCTTTACAAGTAAGCTCAAAAATTAACAAAAACCGCTAGAGCTGCGCAGTAAATTTCAGATGATAGAGCTCGACGAATAGAACACATTACAATGTACTGCGCAGAAATATCTTTACAAGTAAGCTCAGAAATTGACAAAAACCGCTAGAGCTGCGCAGTAAATTTCAGATGATAGAACTCGACGTATAGAACACACTGCAACTTACTGCGCAGAAATATCTTTACAAGTAGGCTCAGAAATTGACAAGAACCGCTAGAGCTGCGCAGTAAATTTCAGATGATAGAACTCGACGTATAGAACACACTGCAACTTACTGCGCAGAAATATCTTTACAAGTAAGCTCAGAAATTAACAAAAACCGCTAGAGCTGCGCAGTAAATTTCAGATGATAGAGCTCGACGAATAGAACACATTACAATGTACTGCGCAGTAAATTTCAGATGATAGAACTCGACGTATAGAACAAACTGCAACTTACTGCGCAGAAATATCTTTACAAGTAAGCTCAGAAATTGACAAAAACTGCTAGAGCTGCGCCGTAAATTTCAGATGATAGAGCTCGACGAATAGAACACATTGCAATGTACTGCGCAGTAAATTTCAGATGATAGAACTCGACGTATAGAACCCACTGCAACCTACTGCGCAGAAATATCTTTACAAGTAAGCTCAGAAATTGACAAAACCGCTAGAGCTGTGCAGTAAATTTTAGATGATAGAACTCGACGTATAGAACACACTGCAACTTACTGCGCAGAAATATCTTTACAAGTAAGCTCAGAAATTAACAAAAACCGCTAGAGCTGCGCAGTAAATTTCAGATGATAGAGCTCGACGAATAGAACACATTACAATGTACTGCGCAGTAAATTTCAGATGATAGAACTCGACGTATAGAACAAACTGCAACTTACTGCGCAGAAATATCTTTACAAGTAAGCTCAGAAATTGACAAAACCGCTAGAGCTGTGCAGTAAATTTTAGATGATAGAACTCGACGTATAGAACACACTGCAACTTACTGCGCAGAAATATCTTTACAACTAAGCTCAAAAATTAACAAAAACCGCTAGAGCTGCGCAGTAAATTTCAGATGATAGAGCTCGACGAATAGAACACATTACAATGTACTGCGCAGAAATATCTTTACAAGTAAGCTCAGAAATTGACAAAAACCGCTAGAGCTGCGCAGTAAATTTCAGATGATAGAACTCGACGTATAGAACACACTGCAACTTACTGCGCAGAAATATCTTTACAAGTAGGCTCAGAAATTGACAAGAACCGCTAGAGCTGCGCAGTAAATTTCAGATGATAGAACTCGACGTATAGAACACACTGCAACTTACTGCGCAGAAATATCTTTACAAGTAAGCTCAGAAATTAACAAAAACCGCTAGAGCTGCGCAGTAAATTTCAGATGATAGAGCTCGACGAATAGAACACATTACAATGTACTGCGCAGTAAATTTCAGATGATAGAACTCGACGTATAGAACAAACTGCAACCTACTGCGCAGAAATATCTTTACAAGTAAGCTCAGAAATTGACAAAACCGCTAGAGCTGTGCAGTAAATTTTAGATGATAGAACTCGACGTATAGAACACACTGCAACTTACTGCGCAGAAATATCTTTACAAGTAAGCTCAAAAATTAACAAAAACCGCTAGAGTTGCGCAGTAAATTTCAGATGATAGAGCTCGACGAATAGAACACATTACAATGTACTGCGCAGAAATATCTTTACAAGTAATGTCAGAAATTAACAAAAACCGCTAGAGCTGCGCAGTAAATTTCAGATGATAGAACTCGACGTATAGAACACACTGCAACTTACTGCGCAGAAATATCTTTACAAGTAAGCTCAGAAATTAACAAAAACCGCTAGAGCTGCGCAGTAAATTTCAGATGATAGAACTCGACGTATAGAACACACTGCAACTTACTGCGCAGAAATATCTTTACAAGTAAGCTCAGAAATTAACAAAAACCGCTAGAGCTGCGCAGTAAATTTCAGATGATAGAACTCGACGTATAGAACACACTGCAACTTACTGTGCAGAAATATCTTTACAAGTAAGCTCAGAAATTAACAAAAACTGCTAGAGCTGCGCAGTAAATTTCAGATGATAGAACTCGACGTATAGAACACACTGCAACTTACTGCGCAGAAATATCTTTACAAGTAAGCTCAGAAATTAACAAAAACCGCTAGAGCTGCGCAGTAAATTTCAGATGATAGAACTCGACGTATAGAACACACTGCAACTTACTGCGCAGAAATATCTTTACAAGTAAGCTCAGAAATTAACAAAAACCGCTAGAGCTGCGCAGTAAATTTCAGATGATAGAACTCGACGTATAGAACACACTGCAACTTACTGTGCAGAAATATCTTTACAAGTAAGCTCAGAAATTAACAAAAACTGCTAGAGCTGCGCAGTAAATTTCAGATGATAGAACTCGACGTATAGAACACACTGCAACTTACTGCGCAGAAATATCTTTACAAGTAAGCTCAGAAATTAACAAAAACCGCTAGAGCTGCGCAGTAAATTTCAGATGATAGAGCTCGACGAATAGAACACATTGCAATGTACTGCGCAGAAATATATTTACAAGTAAGGTCAGAAATTAACAAAAACCGCTAGAGCTGCGCAGTAAATTTTAGATGATAGAACTCGACGTATAGAACACACTGCAACTTACTGCGCAGAAGTATCTTTACAAGGAAGCTCAAAAATTGACAAAAACCGCTAGAGCTGCGCAGTAAATTTCAGATGATAGAGTTCGACAAATAGAACACATTGCAATGTACTGCGCAGAAATATCTTTACAAGTAAGCTGAGAAATTGACAAAACCTGCTAGAGCTGCGCAGTAAATTTCAGATGATAGAACTCGACGTATAGAACACACTGCAACTTACTGCGCAGAAATATCTTTACAAGTAAGCTCAAAAATTAACAAAAACCGCTAGAGCTGCGCAGTAAATTTCAGATGATAGAACTCGGCGTATAGAACACACTGCAACTTACTGCGCAGAAATATCTTTACAAGTAAGCTCAGAAATTGACAAAAACCGCTAGAGCTGCGCAGTAAATTTCAGATGATAGAGCTCGACGAATAGAACACATTACAATGTACTGCGCAGTAAATTTCAGATGATAGAACTCGACGTATAGAACACACTGCAACTTACTGCGCAGAAATATCTTTACAAGTAAGCTCAGAAATTGACAAAAACCGCTAGAGCTGCGCCGTAAATTTCAGATGATAGAGCTCGACGTATAGAACACATTGCAACTTACTGCGTAGAAATATCTTTACAAGTAAACTCAGAAATTTACAAAAACCACTAGAGCTGCGCAGTAAATTTCAGATGACAGAGCTCGACGAATAGAACACATTGCAATGTACTGCGCAGTAAATTTCAGATGATAGAACTCGACGTATAGAACCCACTGCAACCTACTGCGCAGAAATATCTTTACAAGTAAGCTCAGAAATTGACAAAACCGCTAGAGCTGTGCAGTAAATTTTAGATGATAGAACTCGACGTATAGAACACACTGCAACTTACTGCGCAGAAATATCTTTACAAGTAAGCTCAAAAATTAACAAAAACCGCTAGAGCTGCGCAGTAAATTTCAGATGATAGAGCTCGACGAATAGAACACATTACAATGTACTGCGCAGAAATATCTTTACAAGTAAGCTCAGAAATTGACAAAAACCGCTAGAGCTGCGCAGTAAATTTCAGATGATAGAACTCGACGTATAGAACACACTGCAACTTACTGCGCAGAAATATCTTTACAAGTAGGCTCAGAAATTGACAAGAACCGCTAGAGCTGCGCAGTAAATTTCAGATGATAGAACTCGACGTATAGAACACACTGCAACTTACTGCGCAGAAATATCTTTACAAGTAAGCTCAGAAATTAACAAAAACCGCTAGAGCTGCGCAGTAAATTTCAGATGATAGAGCTCGACGAATAGAACACATTACAATGTACTGCGCAGTAAATTTCAGATGATAGAACTCGACGTATAGAACAAACTGCAACTTACTGCGCAGAAATATCTTTACAAGTAAGCTCAGAAATTGACAAAAACTGCTAGAGCTGCGCCGTAAATTTCAGATGATAGAGCTCGACGTATAGAACACATTGCAACTTACTGCGTAGAAATATCTTTACAAGTAAACTCAGAAATTTACAAAAACCACTAGAGCTGCGCAGTAAATTTCAGATGACAGAGCTCGACGAATAGAACACATTGCAATGTACTGCGCAGTAAATTTCAGATGATAGAACTCGACGTATAGAACACACTGCAACTTACTGCGCAGAAATATCTTTACAAGTAAGCTCAGAAATTAACAAAAACCGATAGAGCTGCGCAGTAAATTTCAGATGATAGAACTCGACGTATAGAACACACTGCAACTTACTGCGCAGAAATATCTTTACAAGTAAGCTCAAAAATTAACAAAAACCGCTAGAGCTGCGCAGTAAATTTCAGATGATAGAGCTCGACGAATAGAACACATTACAATGTACTGCGCAGAAATATCTTTACAAGTAAGCTCAGAAATTGACAAAAACCGCTAGAGCTGCGCAGTAAATTTCAGATGATAGAACTCGACGTATAGAACACACTGCAACTTACTGCGCAGAAATATCTTTACAAGTAGGCTCAGAAATTGACAAGAACCGCTAGAGCTGCGCAGTAAATTTCAGATGATAGAACTCGACGTATAGAACACACTGCAACTTACTGCGCAGAAATATCTTTACAAGTAAGCTCAGAAATTAACAAAAACCGCTAGAGCTGCGCAGTAAATTTCAGATGATAGAGCTCGACGAATAGAACACATTACAATGTACTGCGCAGTAAATTTCAGATGATAGAACTCGACGTATAGAACAAACTGCAACTTACTGCGCAGAAATATCTTTACAAGTAAGCTCAGAAATTGACAAAAACTGCTAGAGCTGCGCCGTAAATTTCAGATGATAGAGCTCGACGTATAGAACACATTGCAACTTACTGCGTAGAAATATCTTTACAAGTAAACTCAGAAATTTACAAAAACCACTAGAGCTGCGCAGTAAATTTCAGATGACAGAGCTCGACGAATAGAACACATTGCAATGTACTGCGCAGTAAATTTCAGATGATAGAACTCGACGTATAGAACCCACTGCAACCTACTGCGCAGAAATATCTTTACAAGTAAGCTCAGAAATTGACAAAACCGCTAGAGCTGTGCAGTAAATTTTAGATGATAGAACTCGACGTATAGAACACACTGCAACTTACTGCGCAGAAATATCTTTACAAGTAAGCTCAAAAATTAACAAAAACCGCTAGAGCTGCGCAGTAAATTTCAGATGATAGAGCTCGACGAATAGAACACATTACAATGTACTGCGCAGAAATATCTTTACAAGTAAGCTCAGAAATTGACAAAAACCGCTAGAGCTGCGCAGTAAATTTCAGATGATAGAACTCGACGTATAGAACACACTGCAACTTACTGCGCAGAAATATCTTTACAAGTAGGCTCAGAAATTGACAAGAACCGCTAGAGCTGCGCAGTAAATTTCAGATGATAGAACTCGACGTATAGAACACACTGCAACTTACTGCGCAGAAATATCTTTACAAGTAAGCTCAGAAATTAACAAAAACCGCTAGAGCTGCGCAGTAAATTTCAGATGATAGAGCTCGACGAATAGAACACATTACAATGTACTGCGCAGTAAATTTCAGATGATAGAACTCGACGTATAGAACAAACTGCAACTTACTGCGCAGAAATATCTTTACAAGTAAGCTCAGAAATTGACAAAAACTGCTAGAGCTGCGCCGTAAATTTCAGATGATAGAGCTCGACGAATAGAACACATTGCAATGTACTGCGCAGTAAATTTCAGATGATAGAACTCGACGTATAGAACCCACTGCAACCTACTGCGCAGAAATATCTTTACAAGTAAGCTCAGAAATTGACAAAACCGCTAGAGCTGTGCAGTAAATTTTAGATGATAGAACTCGACGTATAGAACACACTGCAACTTACTGCGCAGAAATATCTTTACAAGTAAGCTCAGAAATTAACAAAAACCGCTAGAGCTGCGCAGTAAATTTCAGATGATAGAGCTCGACGAATAGAACACATTACAATGTACTGCGCAGTAAATTTCAGATGATAGAACTCGACGTATAGAACAAACTGCAACTTACTGCGCAGAAATATCTTTACAAGTAAGCTCAGAAATTGACAAAACCGCTAGAGCTGTGCAGTAAATTTTAGATGATAGAACTCGACGTATAGAACACACTGCAACTTACTGCGCAGAAATATCTTTACAACTAAGCTCAAAAATTAACAAAAACCGCTAGAGCTGCGCAGTAAATTTCAGATGATAGAGCTCGACGAATAGAACACATTACAATGTACTGCGCAGAAATATCTTTACAAGTAAGCTCAGAAATTGACAAAAACCGCTAGAGCTGCGCAGTAAATTTCAGATGATAGAACTCGACGTATAGAACACACTGCAACTTACTGCGCAGAAATATCTTTACAAGTAGGCTCAGAAATTGACAAGAACCGCTAGAGCTGCGCAGTAAATTTCAGATGATAGAACTCGACGTATAGAACACACTGCAACTTACTGCGCAGAAATATCTTTACAAGTAAGCTCAGAAATTAACAAAAACCGCTAGAGCTGCGCAGTAAATTTCAGATGATAGAGCTCGACGAATAGAACACATTACAATGTACTGCGCAGTAAATTTCAGATGATAGAACTCGACGTATAGAACAAACTGCAACCTACTGCGCAGAAATATCTTTACAAGTAAGCTCAGAAATTGACAAAACCGCTAGAGCTGTGCAGTAAATTTTAGATGATAGAACTCGACGTATAGAACACACTGCAACTTACTGCGCAGAAATATCTTTACAAGTAAGCTCAAAAATTAACAAAAACCGCTAGAGTTGCGCAGTAAATTTCAGATGATAGAGCTCGACGAATAGAACACATTACAATGTACTGCGCAGAAATATCTTTACAAGTAATGTCAGAAATTAACAAAAACCGCTAGAGCTGCGCAGTAAATTTCAGATGATAGAACTCGACGTATAGAACACACTGCAACTTACTGCGCAGAAATATCTTTACAAGTAAGCTCAGAAATTAACAAAAACCGCTAGAGCTGCGCAGTAAATTTCAGATGATAGAACTCGACGTATAGAACACACTGCAACTTACTGTGCAGAAATATCTTTACAAGTAAGCTCAGAAATTAACAAAAACTGCTAGAGCTGCGCAGTAAATTTCAGATGATAGAACTCGACGTATAGAACACACTGCAACTTACTGCGCAGAAATATCTTTACAAGTAAGCTCAGAAATTAACAAAAACCGCTAGAGCTGCGCAGTAAATTTCAGATGATAGAGCTCGACGAATAGAACACATTGCAATGTACTGCGCAGAAATATATTTACAAGTAAGGTCAGAAATTAACAAAAACCGCTAGAGCTGCGCAGTAAATTTCAGATGATAGAACTCGACGTATAGAACACACTGCAACTTACTGTGCAGAAATATCTTTACAAGTAAGCTCAGAAATTAACAAAAACTGCTAGAGCTGCGCAGTAAATTTCAGATGATAGAACTCGACGTATAGAACACACTGCAACTTACTGCGCAGAAATATCTTTACAAGTAAGCTCAGAAATTAACAAAAACCGCTAGAGCTGCGCAGTAAATTTCAGATGATAGAACTCGACGTATAGAACACACTGCAACTTACTGCGCAGAAATATCTTTACAAGTAAGCTCAGAAATTAACAAAAACCGCTAGAGCTGCGCAGTAAATTTCAGATGATAGAACTCGACGTATAGAACACACTGCAACTTACTGTGCAGAAATATCTTTACAAGTAAGCTCAGAAATTAACAAAAACTGCTAGAGCTGCGCAGTAAATTTCAGATGATAGAACTCGACGTATAGAACACACTGCAACTTACTGCGCAGAAATATCTTTACAAGTAAGCTCAGAAATTAACAAAAACCGCTAGAGCTGCGCAGTAAATTTCAGATGATAGAGCTCGACGAATAGAACACATTGCAATGTACTGCGCAAAAATATATTTACAAGTAAGGTCAGAAATTAACAAAAACCGCTAGAGCTGCGCAGTAAATTTTAGATGATAGAACTCGACGTATAGAACACACTGCAACTTACTGCGCAGAAGTATCTTTACAAGGAAGCTCAAAAATTGACAAAAACCGCTAGAGCTGCGCAGTAAATTTCAGATGATAGAGTTCGACAAATAGAACACATTGCAATGTACTGCGCAGAAATATCTTTACAAGTAAGCTGAGAAATTGACAAAACCTGCTAGAGCTGCGCAGTAAATTTCAGATGATAGAACTCGACGTATAGAACACACTGCAACTTACTGCGCAGAAATATCTTTACAAGTAAGCTCAAAAATTAACAAAAACCGCTAGAGCTGCGCAGTAAATTTCAGATGATAGAACTCGGCGTATAGAACACACTGCAACTTACTGCGCAGAAATATCTTTACAAGTAAGCTCAGAAATTGACAAAAACCGCTAGAGCTGCGCAGTAAATTTCAGATGATAGAGCTCGACGAATAGAACACATTACAATGTACTGCGCAGTAAATTTCAGATGATAGAACTCGACGTATAGAACACACTGCAACTTACTGCGCAGAAATATCTTTACAAGTAAGCTCAGAAATTGACAAAAACCGCTAGAGCTGCGCCGTAAATTTCAGATGATAGAGCTCGACGTATAGAACACATTGCAACTTACTGCGTAGAAATATCTTTACAAGTAAACTCAGAAATTTACAAAAACCACTAGAGCTGCGCAGTAAATTTCAGATGACAGAGCTCGACGAATAGAACACATTGCAATGTACTGCGCAGTAAATTTCAGATGATAGAACTCGACGTATAGAACCCACTGCAACCTACTGCGCAGAAATATCTTTACAAGTAAGCTCAGAAATTGACAAAACCGCTAGAGCTGTGCAGTAAATTTTAGATGATAGAACTCGACGTATAGAACACACTGCAACTTACTGCGCAGAAATATCTTTACAAGTAAGCTCAAAAATTAACAAAAACCGCTAGAGCTGCGCAGTAAATTTCAGATGATAGAGCTCGACGAATAGAACACATTACAATGTACTGCGCAGAAATATCTTTACAAGTAAGCTCAGAAATTGACAAAAACCGCTAGAGCTGCGCAGTAAATTTCAGATGATAGAACTCGACGTATAGAACACACTGCAACTTACTGCGCAGAAATATCTTTACAAGTAGGCTCAGAAATTGACAAGAACCGCTAGAGCTGCGCAGTAAATTTCAGATGATAGAACTCGACGTATAGAACACACTGCAACTTACTGCGCAGAAATATCTTTACAAGTAAGCTCAGAAATTAACAAAAACCGCTAGAGCTGCGCAGTAAATTTCAGATGATAGAGCTCGACGAATAGAACACATTACAATGTACTGCGCAGTAAATTTCAGATGATAGAACTCGACGTATAGAACAAACTGCAACTTACTGCGCAGAAATATCTTTACAAGTAAGCTCAGAAATTGACAAAAACTGCTAGAGCTGCGCCGTAAATTTCAGATGATAGAGCTCGACGTATAGAACACATTGCAACTTACTGCGTAGAAATATCTTTACAAGTAAACTCAGAAATTTACAAAAACCACTAGAGCTGCGCAGTAAATTTCAGATGACAGAGCTCGACGAATAGAACACATTGCAATGTACTGCGCAGTAAATTTCAGATGATAGAACTCGACGTATAGAACCCACTGCAACCTACTGCGCAGAAATATCTTTACAAGTAAGCTCAGAAATTGACAAAACCGCTAGAGCTGTGCAGTAAATTTTAGATGATAGAACTCGACGTATAGAACACACTGCAACTTACTGCGCAGAAATATCTTTACAAGTAAGCTCAAAAATTAACAAAAACCGCTAGAGCTGCGCAGTAAATTTCAGATGATAGAGCTCGACGAATAGAACACATTACAATGTACTGCGCAGAAATATCTTTACAAGTAAGCTCAGAAATTGACAAAAACCGCTAGAGCTGCGCAGTAAATTTCAGATGATAGAACTCGACGTATAGAACACACTGCAACTTACTGCGCAGAAATATCTTTACAAGTAGGCTCAGAAATTGACAAGAACCGCTAGAGCTGCGCAGTAAATTTCAGATGATAGAACTTGACGTATAGAACACACTGCAACTTACTGCGCAGAAATATCTTTACAAGTAAGCTCAGAAATTAACAAAAACCGCTAGAGCTGCGCAGTAAATTTCAGATGATAGAGCTCGACGAATAGAACACATTACAATGTACTGCGCAGTAAATTTCAGATGATAGAACTCGACGTATAGAACAAACTGCAACTTACTGCGCAGAAATATCTTTACAAGTAAGCTCAGAAATTGACAAAAACTGCTAGAGCTGCGCCGTAAATTTCAGATGATAGAGCTCGACGAATAGAACACATTGCAATGTACTGCGCAGTAAATTTCAGATGATAGAACTCGACGTATAGAACCCACTGCAACCTACTGCGCAGAAATATCTTTACAAGTAAGCTCAGAAATTGACAAAACCGCTAGAGCTGTGCAGTAAATTTTAGATGATAGAACTCGACGTATAGAACACACTGCAACTTACTGCGCAGAAATATCTTTACAAGTAAGCTCAAAAATTAACAAAAACCGCTAGAGTTGCGCAGTAAATTTCAGATGATAGAGCTCGACGAATAGAACACATTACAATGTACTGCGCAGAAATATCTTTACAAGTAATGTCAGAAATTAACAAAAACCGCTAGAGCTGCGCAGTAAATTTCAGATGATAGAACTCGACGTATAGAACACATTGCAACTTACTGCGCAGAAATATCTTTACAAGTAAGTTCAGAAATTAACAAAAACTGCTAGAACTGCGCAGTAAATTTCAGATGATAGAGCTCGACGTATAGAACACATTGCAACTTACTGCGCACAAATATCTCTACAAGTAAGCTCAGAAATTAACAAAAACCGCTAGAGCTGCGCAGTAAATTTCAGATGATAGAACTCGACGTATAGAACACACTGCAACTTACTGCGCAGAAATATCTTTACAAGTAAGCTCAGAAATTAACAAAAACCGATAGAGCTGCGCAGTAAATTTCAGATGATAGAACTCGACGTATAGAACACACTGCAACTTACTGTGCAGAAATATCTTTACAAGTAAGCTCAGAAATTAACAAAAACCGCTAGAGCTGCGCAGTAAATTTCAGATGATAGAACTCGACGTATAGAACACACTGCAACTTACTGCGCAGAAATATATTTACAAGTAAGGTCAGAAATTAACAAAAACCGCTAGAGCTGCGCAGTAAATTTTAGATGATAGAACTCGACGTATAGAACACACTGCAACTTACTGCGCAGAAGTATCTTTACAAGGAAGCTCAAAAATTGACAAAAACCGCTAGAGCTGCGCAGTAAATTTCAGATGATAGAGTTCGACAAATAGAACACATTGCAATGTACTGCGCAGAAATATCTTTACAAGTAAGCTGAGAAATTGACAAAACCTGCTAGAGCTGCGCAGTAAATTTCAGATGATAGAACTCGACGTATAGAACACACTGCAACTTACTGCGCAGAAATATCTTTACAAGTAAGCTCAAAAATTAACAAAAACCGCTAGAGCTGCGCAGTAAATTTCAGATGATAGAACTCGGCGTATAAAACACACTGCAACTTACTGCGCAGAAATATCTTTACAAGTAAGCTCAGAAATTAACAAAAACCGCTAGAGCTGCGCAGTAAATTTCAGATGATAGAGCTCGACGAATAGAACACATTGCAATGTACTGCGCAGAAATATCTTTATAAGTAAGGTTAGAAATTAATAAAAACTGCTAGAGCTGCGCAGTAAATTTCAGATGTTGGAACTCGACGTATAGAACACACTGCAACTTACTGCGCAAAAATATCTTTACAAGCTCAGAAATTGACAAAAACCGCTAGAGCTGCGCAGTAAACTTCAGATGATAGAACTCGACGAATAAAACACATTGCAACTTACTGCGCAGAAATATCTTTACAAGTAAGCTCAGAAATTGGCAAAAACCGCTAGAGCTGCGCAGTAAATTTCAGATGATAGAACTCGACGTATAGAACACACTGCAACTTACTGCGCAGAAATATCTTTACAAGTAAGGTCAGAAATTAACAAAAACCGCTAGAGCTGCGCAGTAAATTTCAGATGATAGAGCTCGACGAATAGAACACATTGCAAAGTACTGCGCAGTAAATTTCAGATGATAGAACTCGACGTATAGAACACACTACAACTTACTGCGCAGAAATATCTTTACAAGTAAGCTCAGAAATTGCCAAGAACCGCTAGTGCTGCGCAGTAATATTTAGATTATGTAGCTCGACGGATTTAGCAGATTAGAACTTATTGCGCAGAAAAATCTTTACAAGTAAGCTCAGAAATTGACAAAAACCGCTAGAGCCGCTCAGTATCATTCAGATAATGTTGCTCCACAAGTTTGGCTCACTGCGCATAAATATCTTTAAAAGTAAGCTCAGAAATTAACAAAAACCGCTAGAGCTGCGCTGTAAATTTCAGATGATAGAACTCGACGCATAGAATACATTGCAACTTACTGCGCAGAAATATCTTTATAGGTAAGCTCAGAAATTGACAAAAAACACTAGAGTTGCGCAGTAATATTCAGGTGATGTAGCTCGACGGGTTTAGCACATTGGAACTTACTACGCAGAAATATCCTTACAAGTGAGCTCAGAAATTGACAAAAACCTCAATGATGTAGCTCGTCTGGTGGACCCATAGATAAAATAGTAGAGGTCAGTGGATGGACCTCAATGTGGTCTTACTACACAGAAATATTTTTCCTAAATAAGCTCAAAAACTGACGGAAACCACTGGAGCTGCGCGGTAAGTTTAGACCGAGGTGTGCACGGCGTCGTAGAGCCCTTCCAGGTCTTTGAGGAAAACGGCACAAAGCATACTATAGGGGTCCAATATATCTTAGGACCCCAAAAATCCTAGAATATATCAATTCAGGGTGCAGATGGAACGAAAATACTGTATTTTAAAATTTGCCAAAAAATTTACGAAAATTCTCAGTTCTGTCTTCTCAAAATACTGTAAGGGCCCCAACATCTCAATAAAAATAATTCTAGAATCTTATATATGTTTGCAAACAATTTTATGGTAATGGTTTCTTTTAAGAGCTTAAAGTACTGCAGGGGCTCTCATGAATTTGGTGGAAAAATGTTCCTCGTGTTGAAGAAAATATTCATCGGGAGCAATTTTCCGGTTGCTCAATCCGTCCCTGATGTATAACCTGGATTCATGAGTTTTTATTTGTTATACAACCTGTGAAAATTTCATTAAAATATACTGCTAAAAAACTACTGCCCAAAAGGTAAATCACTGGGTACCCTTTTTGGACCCTATCTCCATTATGGAGCACCTTAGGAAAAATATTATTTTGAAATACTAGAAATATTATAACTTGACAATTCGCGTGCAAAGCTGGGGCGGGTCTCTACTATGAATTAAAAAGGAAACAAAGTGCCTGTAATTAGGAAACCATTGATATTCTGACATTTTTTTAAATGAGTTCTACCTCTATTTTATAATATAGCATCATATCCCAAAGTCTCTAGATCTTGTATTCAAATACTTTGTACACCTTAATAATTTTTAAACTTTAAATCTACATAATTTTATCAAGAAAACGTTTTGCGCACTGAAAAATACCCTGTTTAGAACGAATGAATCATGCAAATTTTGTCATTTTCTTTATAACTTTAAATAGTACAGCCGCCATTTAGTCAGGAAACTATTTTAAAAATAAAATTTATCCTTTAATATCGCAAACACTTTGATTTCTCTAAGGGATTCCTCTTTTTCATTTCAAATTATGGTCAGATGCTTTTTTACTAAAATTTTAATATCCTTTTTTCAACTTTAAGGTAATTATTGACCTTTTTTTCCAAATGACCTGTTTCCTTCCAAAAGTAGTTAACTATTTCTTAAAATCATGCAAATGATTAGTTATAGTTTAGATGGATGAAACGAAAATTTCATTTTAGGCAGTGTCTTTAAAAAATTTCTAAGTTCACCTTTAGAAAGTTGATTAATATTGAATATAGAAAGTCGGTTAGAGGAGAAAACTTTTGAGGAAATTTATGCTGATTCCGAATATCTCCTCAAAATTGTAGTACAACTTTCTATTTTTGAGCTATATAGAAAAAACCAAAAAGAGACTTGGTTTTTTGTTAATAATAAGACAACCATTTATTTGACAAATGTCAATTTTTATTGCATGTTCTTGTCATACCAAGGATTCTCAGTGACCTTTTCTTTTTGAGATAATAGGCCTGTTACTAGAGAAATCATAAACTAGTTAACGCCAACCAGAATTTGCAAAAACAGTAAACTGTTCTTGGGTAATTGGCACTGATTAATTTCTGATTGTTCCATGAACGGAGCTATTAGCACAAATTTTTCCTTTTTCTTATGGCTGCCATTTTAAGTTTTGTTTACTTTCTTGTGGTATTCAAAATACTCTTTCTATCCACGTATCACAATTTTATAAATTAATGACAAACAAAATCGGTTAAATTAAATTATTCTAATTATCTTAACAACAAAAACTTTGACAATAATTTCGAAAAGAGCATCCTGATCGGCCTTACATTGTATAATACTTTTTTAGTTTAACTGACTTTCTACTTTAATAACTGATATTTTAGTGACGAGCCTCGTATTTTTGTAACACACTGTATAGTTTTTAGGAGATAAAAACTAATAAGAAGCCAACACATAACATCACAATTTGTTGTTCAAATTTCCTCTTTTTCCATTTAACATTTATCTTTTCTGATGATATACGTAGAGTGGATGCTAATGTATTGTGTGTTTGTAAAAGCTTTAGAAATATGTAGGTGTTAGGAACAGGAACTTTGAGGTACCGCAGGTTGAATCTCATTGCTCTGAATTTTCCGAAGATGATTTCGAAGTGGCCGACTATTTTTCCAAATTTTTGCCTCTATATACTGCGATAAAAAATGTGATAATTATAATACAAAAAACATTAAGTGTGTTGAAATTGGAAAATTTGATATTGATACGTTGAATGTTTATAATGCGATAAGTAAACTAGATAATAATCTCTCTGTTGGTTGTGACCAGGTTTCGGTTGTATTTTTAAGAAATGTGTTCTTGTGCACATTTTGGAGAATTTATTTAATATCTCTATATCCAGTGGTAGATACCCAGATATTTGGAACTCTTATTGTCGCACCAATTTTCAAGAATGGTGATACATCTTTAGTAAATAATTATTGTGCTATTAATAAGAGTATAATTTTACAGAAAGTGAATATTATTTATTTAATGTAATCGCCAATATTTAAAAAATAAACAGGCAGCCATTTGTTAATCAAATTTGGGCACCCTCTGTAAAAGAGATATAAAAATTTCTGGTAAATATTTATGCCTATGACCAAAACTGTGAAGTGGTAATAGATTGCCACCATCCAAGTGGAGGAGTACCATATATGGAACAGTGGGAGTAACAGGCTTGTGAAATGCCTGGGTTCAACCTTTTTACACGTAGAGTTGTACTTAATACAACCCTATCGCCCACACAGAAACCTCTCAAGCTCTTGAAAAGGGGCTTTCAACTGTTAATTTTGTGGTCTTCTTATGGGATTGCCCTTAGCATTCAAACAAGGGGTACATGAATGAGCAGCCTGATGAAATCCCTCTAGGAAATTAACAGATCTCGCGAAAAGCCTTGGTTTAACAGGTCTCCTCTAGATGAGGGTCACAAACAAAAATCCAATGTTTCGCCGTGCTTTGGAGGGTAATTTTCATCGATGATTCACTAACACTCTACCGTCTAGTTATACTGCATCATCACCCCAGAATTAACTGTTTTTTTGTATTATCAAGCATAGATTGCAGAAATAAAAACCAAGTTTTATAATAAATCTTCGTGAGTCCGTATCTAAATTGTACCGGGTGAGTCAACGATTGGATGAAGTAAGTTTGTGCCTTTTCGGTGAAATTTACAAAGAAACTATATTTATTGTTTGATACAGTTTATTTTTATGCAGATTTTAAAAATATTTAGGACTCTACAGGGTGAGCCAAAAAACTAGGACAGCATAAAGTTGTATTTTTTTAAATAGAACACCCTATATACGAATCGTATTTTCGATTTAGCTTATAATTTTAAATCTTTTTTAATAAGGGTTTACTATAACAAAACTTTATAGTTTCTGAGATAATTAAGTTTAAAGAAAAAAAGTCACATTTTCAAGCATCAATTCAATCCTAAATAACGTTTTCAATTTTGTGACAAATATATTCAAATTTGGAATTTAGCAAGGCCAAGGACAAGTTAACATAATTTTTACCTAATATTTGCAATAAAAGCTACAGGGTGTTGAACACATCAGCTCAAATTTGAACAAGTTTAAATGAATAAATATCTTTTTTTTTAAATGGTACACCCGGTATATTTTCATGTTATTTAATAGAGTAATAAAAACCCTAAAAGTTTTGTTCAATATATCCTATACCTATTTATAATAGTTTTTGAGATATTTCAGTTTTTCTTATTTTCCATACTTTTTTACAGAAATAGTCTTCATTATCATAGTAGCCATGTAAAATAATAAAAATAAACTACAGAAACAAACAGAATGTGGTTAAATATGATGAAATACATTATTCGTTATATTACAACGGCAATAGTTTAATTAAACATAATGTGAAAAAATTAACACAACAATAACGACAAGGCAAATACATATTTACTTTTATACTAAATTGAAACAAAAAAATTACCTATTAAATACTGAGATTAATTATTTCTTTTTAATAAGTGTTCGAATAAACGACCCTCTTGTGCAATGCACAAATTTAGTCTTTTTTGCAGATTTTCTCGGACCCTGGACAAAATTAGTGGCGTTATTGTTCTACAGGTATCCCTAATCCTGTTTCGCATATCTTCCACTGTTGTTGGTGGATTAACATACGCTTTATTTTTAATATAACCCCATAGGAAGAAATCTAATGGGGTGATGTCGCAAGACCTTGGTGGCCACTCAATGAAACCCCCACGTCCAATCCATTTTTACGGATATCGTTGGTCCAAAAACGCACAAACTTCACGATGGTAATGGGGAGGCGCACCATCGTGCTGGAACCACATATTGTAGAGCTCATCCCTATCGAGACCTTGAAGCAATTGGGGTAGTTCTTCTTGTAGAAAGTTCAGGTAACTATGGCCATTTAGTGGTTCATTAAAAAAGTGGGGTCCAATAATTCGATTATGATGAATACCACACCAAACATTTAATGACCAGTGGTTTTGATGTTGCACCTCTCTAATCCAAAATGGGTTTTCTGTGGCATAATAATCCATGTTGCGTCTATTTACGGCACCGTTACTTCTAAAAGTAGCTTCATCACTAAACATTACCTTGTATAATAAATTTGGATTTAATTGAATCTTCGCATTTATTGTACGACAAAAGTTTACACGACTTTCAAAATCCTGTCCATGCAATTCTTGGTGTAATTCCATGTGATATGGATAATACCTATATTTCTTAGTAGTACGATTAGCAGTGGATTGTGATGTTTCACATAATGCTGCTACCAATATAAGGATTTTCCTGAACATTTAACAATACTTGTAGTTCTTTTTCTTCATTAGTTACTGGTTTGTTAACCACTTTACGTTTTGGATAATCAACAGTACCAGAACAATCAAATCTTTGCATTAAGTTTTGAAAAGTATGGGTATTAGGCTGGCGTCGATCAGGATACTTCATTTTGTAAATTCTTTGAGCAAGAAGGCAATTTTTTTGAGCCTCTCCTATTGTATATCAAACAATAAATATAGCTTCTTTGTAAATTTCACCGAAAAGGCACAAACTTACTTCATCCAGTCGTTGACTCACCCTGTATTTATCCTCGAGGTTAGGGTGATAATGAACTCTTTTTTCTTAATAAGTTTCTTGGCGTTAGCTACTACAGTTTGGCTTTTAACACTAAACTTCCTTGGTCTCGTGCTTGTCCCATATCTGGCAACCCTCGAGGAGGTTTACACGTACATTGCTTCCTACGTCGAACATATAGTACTGGAACAGAATGCATTGTATTGCGCGTGTTACACGGCAGAGAGAGAGAGAGAGAACAAATATGGAGTAGTGCTATATCTCTCCCTCCGAATGATAGCACAATTTCGAAGCGCCCTAACCAAGCACGGTTCGAAATAAAAAGATAGCACGACTCCATATCATTCCCTCTCTGTCTTCGGCGTGTAATGTAAATTATTCATGAAACTCTGAGATAATCGGGCATTTTACTCCTCTATGAAATTTTTGCATTTTGCCGTTCTTTAAAAAAATATATCGACCCTTTAAAAATATCACATCCCTATACAGTCCCAGAAAATCTTAGGGTTTTTCTTATTTTTTGGTGAAAGTGTTCTGAGGATGTTTTGGGCGCTACTTTTAATTGTTTCTCCGCTTTAATTTAGCCGCTTAGAACCTAACCTTTTTTATTCCGGGCTTAGAACCAATACGTGATTTTTTGAATTTTAGTTAAAATATAATACGAACTATTTGCTTATACTGTTTTAATTAATAAAAGAGTAATGTTAAGAAAAACATACAATACTAATTACTAAAATGAAGAAACAACTAAATAGAGATTTAAATTAAATGGAACTGCAAATAATCTTGCCAACGACCAAAAACCCTAAATGTATTATGTATTTCGGCAGTTAGTTTTTCTATTTTCTTGTTCTAGATTGAAAAAGTGAAAATGGATGAAAATCAACAAAATTTAAAAACATTTTTGACGTTTCGAGATGAAAAACCATGATTTTTGTGATTTAAGCATATGACAAATACGTTATCAAGAAGAAAATTGTCAATAAAGCTCTGATAACAAGTTACCTAACCTCAAAGATAGGTACATTTTATGGCGAGATATATCAAAAAGTAAGGGGATTTCGTCAAATTTCGTTTTCATTTTCGGAAACTATGCCTCCAAATAAATATATTTCGCAAACATTTTTAATTTTGAAGTGGTTTAATATAACTGAATATTTACCGACAAAATGGTGAAGTTAGATTTAAATTATTTTACATCCTGGACGAATATACAAACTCACCAAAAGAATAGGAAAACAGGACTCGAACATTGTTTCCAAATCCACCAAGTTTTAAAATTTAAACCTGTTACCTAGATTTAAACGAAGTTTTGTAAATGGACTAAATATTGACAATCCCCAAATTTATTATTAAACACTCGAGCCATACTGTTGAGCTGCTGTTTATGTTTTGATTCTTCAGTTATTAATATCTGGGGAAAGAGAGATCCAATTATGTGGCTCTAGCCTAAACTTTAAGATGATCTGACGACTCATTCTAGGTATTGTGGAAGTTACAACTTCTGGTTGAGCATAACGAGAATTATATTTAAAATTCTATTTTTTTTATGATAATATTTTTCTTTCCTATTTAAATAATCTCCTAAGTATGTTAAGTATAAATACAATACAAACTTGCATTTCTTGCATTTTTAACTACTTATATCTTATAAACCTTATGATCTCGTTAGTAGAGCTGGTCGAAACACGTATGGAGAGAGGACTAGAGTTGTATTTGCAGGAAACGAACTGTTTGTATATCTTTTTTCCTTTTCTCTACTTGAAAGAATAATATATATATATATAAACAATTATTTATATACGGCAGATAAATTTCTTTATTTCTTACTGAAATCACACTACGATATTTTTCAGTCTGGCATCGAAGTCGGCAGGTTTTTTAATATCCTACTGACGTACTTTGGAATTTATATTTTATATAGCAGTTGTTCCTTGCGAATGTCGCTCTCTATTCGATACAGCTCTACTCACGAGGCTGTAAGGTGGTCGAAACGCGTATGGAACGAGGGCCAGAGCTGTATTTGCAGGAAACAAACTGTTTGTATATATTGTTTCCTTTTCTCTGCTTGAAAGGATAATACATATAAACAAAGACAGTTTTTATTGTTAATAGGAATGTGATTTAATTTGATCATATATTTTAATTTTGTTTGATTGTGATTGTAGTTAAATAATATATAACATTTTTGATTTCTTTTTAGGTTCACGCTAAGCAAGTTCTGATGAAATCCAGGATAATTATTGCTAGACAAGCACAGCATATTAAATTCAATCCTGATGATGTCATTAAAACAAACGTCACTCCCTTACAATGCACAATACCAGGAAAAACTTTTTTCGCTGGTGATTAACAAGAACTAGATTGGTGTTAACTGGAACAGCTTTAAACTTTAAATACAGTAACTCATTCATACATTTATGTGTTCCCCCCCGCCCCGTTGTCTTTGAGTCTATTGGACACGTAATAGGATTCGTTCTTTAGATGTATTTTGTGGTACCTACGTTTGTCAAAAAATGACAACAATTAAGCGAAAAGCATTATCACTTCAAGAGAAAGCAAATATATTGAAAATTTTCGATGAAAAATCACAAATAAAAAATCAAACACAGTTAGCTGCTGAGCTTCAGTTACCAGTTTCTACGTTACGCACCATTTTAAAAAAGAGAGAAGAGATTAAGGAAAAATGCAAGTTGGGAGGAGTGCAGAGAAAAAAGCAGAAGGTAGGAAAGTTTGATAAATTAGAGAAAGTGTTAGTAGAATGGATTCATCAAGCACGAGCTTCAAAAATATCAATAAGTGGCCCAATTATATGCGAGAAAGCACGTAAAATCGCTACAACCTTACAAATCACCGATTTTAATGCATCAAATGGTTGGATTGATCGTTTTAAAAATCGTCACGGCATTGTCTACCGTCAGAGCAGCAGGGAACCAGAAACAGTGGCGGAACAAGATGTTGATACATGGAAGGCAACACTTCCTTCATTGCTACAAAATTACGAATCTCGAGACATTTTTAATGCAGATGAGTTCGGATTATTTTTTAAATTGATGCCCGATAACTCTTACATCTTTAGTGAAGAAACCTGCGATGGTGGCAAAGTAAATGAAGATAGACTGACTATTCTGGCGTGTGCCAACTCTGATGGGTCGGAAAAGTTACGTTTGCTAGTAATTGGTAAGGCGAAAAATCCACGTTGCTTAAAAGACCTACGATCACTCCCTGTAACATATGATGCACAACCTCGAGCTTGGATGACTAGCCTACGTTTCATTGACTGGTTAAAAGCTTTAGATGATCACTTCCAGATGGAATGTAGACGGATAATACTGTTCATTGATAACTGCCCTGCTCATCCTAAAGATGTCGAGCTACGAAATATCAAGCTTGTTTTTCTACCTCCAAATGTGTCAAGCAAGTTGCAACCGATGAATCAAGGCATCATAAAAGTCCTCAAACAAGGTTATAGAACACGATTAATACATCGCTATCGGAAGGAAATAGACAACCCTGTTTGCAAAAGACCCCTGAATGTGCATGATGCGATACTAAACATTGCAGCTGCATGGGAAGCCATTAAACCAGAGACTATACAAAGTTGTTTCAAGAAAGCAGGTTTCCGAAACAATGAAGATAATATCGTGTTGGAAGAAGCAGAACCCGCAATATTGAGGAGTTTTCCTGGATATTCGTCCATCGATGACAATGTTGAAACCAATGAAGCCCGTTCGGTCGAAGATTTTATTAAAGATGAGAATAGCACTCGAAAAGAAGCAACTCCAAGTGATGATGACGATGTTGATGAAGAGGAGTCAACTCCAATTTTGTCAAACGCTCAGGCTTTGTCAGCAGTTGACGATTTAAGGCGTTATGTATCTTCTTTGGACGAGAGCGAGGACGCACTTCAAATGTTAAATTATATTGAAAGTCTGGTAATTACTAACGCATCAAAATCTCTTTGTCAATCAAAAGAAAATAAGTGATTACTTTAAGTATTATAGATATAATTATACTATGTGTATAGTGCGTTACTTCAAAAATACGATCTTTATAATATAACTTTATAAATACACAGAATAGTTACGCATTTATATATGTATTCACTTCATTTTATTTTCTTTCACCCTTAGTACGCGTTTTTGGTTGGGTCCATTCAAAATCGTTTTAAGTTGTAAAAGATATTTATCTTAAAATATGTGACCTTTGAAAAGATTATAAGGTAAACATTTATCATCTAATATACTAACATAGTCCAACTTTAATTTTTAAATACCGAAGCTAACAGAGAAACTAGTTGACGGGCACATTTAGGGAAATTATCTAAAAGAGAGGCCTCTACAGGAGTGTGATTGGAGAATCATCATGCTTACTAGTCAGTCAACAAGTCAGCTCTACATCACCTAGTATCAATAACAGCATTTCTTGATATTGAAGGAGCATTTGACCAATTCAAAACATACCCCAAGGCAGACGAACACAATCAAATCTCTTGGAAAAAAAACCGTAAAGATGTCGGTAGCTCTCAGAGAGAAGGGTTCTATTCCCCTTCCTGTGAGGTCTGGTGGTTAATGAACTGGGGTCCTATACTCGAACTGGGGAACGTGAAGTGAACGCGTATTATTGAAATGTTCATCACTCATATCCTCGTTCGCCCGGTGGAAGGTAAGCGAACGGTGAAACATGCGTAAATGAAATGTCAGCCACTAAATGACATATTTAACGAACGGATTTCAAAAAATAAAATAGAATTAAAAATTTTTATTTTATTCTGGTTCTTCAAAATAACTCGCATTAAAAAAAATAATATGTTGACGAACCGTTTCTTTAAGACGTTTTATTTTCTGAATAAACAGTTGAAATGTTAATTAGGTGGTACCCCGATATTTTTAATATTTTCAAATTTTTTAATAAAATATCCTTAGAAAGTTGAATATGTCTCGCAAATATTAAGCAAATTTTACAGACATATAAAATTATTACAGGAGATTCTGTTCATAACTCAATTGTATGAGAGAACTATTTAAAAATGTTTTTCTGAGGCCAGTTCTGCTTATGGATTTAACATAAATAACTGTGTCCAGAACAGCCGAATATCTTAGTTTTAAACAGTTAAGTCTAACATAATTCTGTTCACGACACAACTTATAATAAATTTGAGAAATAACAATTTGTAAGCTATCTGAAACTTTTATTTAAATAAGTAACAACTTTTATATTTAAATTATGTTAACTACAGCACTTAACTTAATTAGACTGTGTTAAACACTATACGACACTACAATTAAATAAATATGATTATAATTTATGGAGTTATATAAATATGAACCCTACAGACCAACGAATGAGGTCCTTCAGCATAAAAACCTTATTTATAGTACATAAAGTAAAATATATATATATTTAAAGTTGAATGTGAGATCCGCCAATATCTTTAATGGACGTCTTCTGTCTGGCCTTTGGTTTCGGTCCCTGATCATACACAGTTTCACTATCATTGTTCAAGTTTCAGGTTTTCTTTCAAATTTATTTGTCAGGACAGAACATCTTGCAGTAAGACGCTGGACACTTTGTGAATTCATACAATAAATAACTGATTGGATAGTTTCCGTAGTGGATTGGGAGGATGGCTTTTAATCATACTACGTAGAGTTGTAATTTCCACCGTTTCAAGGTTTATCAGTGCTGACTTTCTGCAATTACTGTCAGTATATTACTTTATATATATGATTGCTGCTTTTCTTGATATCCCTTTTTCTTTATATATTAGAATCTTCAAGTACTTGGCTCTTTGTATGCATTGTTGTTTAACAGTTCTAGAGTGTCAATTTAAGATAAATTTAATTCAGGCAAAGTACAAATATTGTAATGGCAATCAATAACTTCACAAAAATAACAACAGCACTATTTTTATTACACCCAGAGTTATGCCGACGTTCTAGATAAATCATGGGGAAGCATGGCAAAACATCATCGGAACTCGTGCAGGAAGCTCAGACTATAGTGGAAGAGTGATGCACTAGGGAGCACCTTAGGGCAAATCCTAGAGAAACCACACTCATACCCTTCACTAAAAGAAGGAAGCTTTGTATATGAAAACACACAACTGCAGGAGCTATTAGATTAAGTAACTAGGTGTAACCCTGGATGGAGAACTTACTTGGAACTCGCACTTGGAGAACGTTATTACCAAAGGATTAAAACCGCACACTGTACACTGCAGTGGTAAAACCCATTATAACCTAAGGCTAGGATGTATGACGGACAAAAACCTCTCAGAAACAGGCCATTCTGGAGCTCTGTAAATTCCAGAGACTGGTCTGCGTGTGCGTCATGGAAGCCATGAGAAGCATTCGACAGCAGCCATAGAATATAGTTTATTAAATTAGTAAATCCCCCCCCCCTTGACCAAGGCTGAGACGAGGGTATTGGTAACAATAATATCTAAAGCCACAACCGGAATTCCGAGTTTCACTATTTTATTTTTGAAACGATACTCAATTTTAGGAGACACTCTGTTAAAGGTCAAAATTTGGAAAATACATTGTTTTCCTCAAAAACGGCTAGATAAGGAAAAACATTTTGAGAAAAAGTTATCGGAAATGAAGACAGGAATACAAAAAAATAACATATTGGGTTTTCCATTTAAAATTAGTAAGTAAGAGTGAATTTTTTAGTGCGTCATTTTTGATTGAAGTATGATAATTTGATTACGTCATATTGTAAAGGGTACTACTATCTGGGGGTGATTTTAGACTCCAGGCTGACCTGGAACAGACAAGTGGAAAACATAACCAGAAAATCGGAAACATCTCTTATGACTGTTAGAAGATTATGTGGGAAAACATGGGGTCTCTCACCGAAAATGGTACATTGGTTATACACCAGTGTTGTGAGACCAGCCATCACTTACGCAGCCTTGGTCTGGTGGCCCAAGGTAATGCAGAGAGCAACTATGACAAAGCTGAGTGGAATACAAAGGGTCGCCTGTTTATGTATTACTGGGGCCATGAAATCAACGCCCACTTCGGCAATGGAGTGTATTCTGGATCTGCCTCCGCTACACATAGTGATTCAGGCAGAGGCAAGAATGGAACTCCACCGACTAAATCACTCAACAGTAAAATCGCAAATGACGATGTCAGGACATAAAAACATATGTAAAAAAATCAGGAGCCCTGAGTTGGAAATGGACACGGACCATATGAACTCGAGCTACCGTTATAATATACCGTTTGAAATCACAATAGAGGATCGCATGGCAAGTAAAAGAGAAAGACCGGAAACATTCTCGGGTGCAAGTATCTGGTACACTGACGGTTCAAAAACCAGTGAGGGTACTGGAGCTGGGATATACGGGTTACAACCGAGGAAGGAACTAACCCTTCCCCTTGGGAAATACCCAACAGTGTTCCAGGCAGAAATATACGCAATCTTACGGTGTGCAGATGAGATAAACAGGAGAGCTTACAAAGGGAAGCAAATCCTCATTTACTCTGACAGCCAGGCAGCCCTAAGGGCCCTCAAGGGCCAAAAGGTATCATCGAGGCTGGTTTGGGAATGTCAGAGCGAGCTGGAAACTCTGACAAAAGACAACAGAGTTATGTTAAAGTGGGTACCAGGACACGAAGGCATACATGGAAATGAAAAAGCTGACGAGCTAGCTAGAGCAGGGTCAGCATCTCAATACATTGGTTCAGAACCGGCCTTTGGGGTGCCGCGGTGTGCGGCACGAGAAGCAGTCAAAGAATGGATCAAAAGAGAACATAA
The DNA here is from genome assembly GCA_034092305.1 of Diaprepes abbreviatus. Classification (NCBI taxonomy): domain Eukaryota; kingdom Metazoa; phylum Arthropoda; class Insecta; order Coleoptera; family Curculionidae; genus Diaprepes; species Diaprepes abbreviatus. The sequence goes on along the minus strand of JASJET010000203.1, from coordinate 1,095,384 downwards.
AAACCACTGGATGACCAGACAAGGTTTAAACTACAGCAAGCTATTTATTGGGAATCCGGACCCGAAACTGGCAAAGAAACTACTACAAATGAATAGAAACTAATTAAGGACTATTACGGGTATAATGACGGGACACATGGCCGTCAAAGTACATCTGAATAGAATGAATCTATATAACGGAAACCTCGGCTGCAGACTGTGTGGACAAGCCGAGGAAATGGTGAAGCATATCATATGTGACTGTGAGTCACTGGTGAGATTTAGACAACAAACTTTCGGGTCAGTAAAATTGGAACCGGGAGAAATACTCGCTCACTCCTTAGCAGGACTGTACAGATTGAGCCAGGGGGCTAGGTTGACAGAGTGGCTGTAATGTCTAGGGTGAGCACAATAGGCCTACTCTGGTCGCAGTGCATCCGGCTTTAGGACGGACCCGGGAATATATATAAATTACTACTAAAGGGGTTCCATAGATTAATAAACGTAATACTTATGTTACAATAGTAAAAGAAAATATGTTAAAAAAGACGTATTTTTCACTCCAACCCTATACGCCTCGATTCACTATTCATCCTGCAAAAAAATACTAAATTTGTATATACTTTGATCAGTAAAAAATCGTTTTTAATCATGCAATCTATTATATATGTTAGTATTACTAATGTCCAAGGATGCCTCAATCTCACGGTATATCACATGACAATCTTTTTCTTGCATTACAATCGATATGGACGATCTTTAAGCCACTCGTCCGTAAACGAACGACGCTCACGATTGCACTCACCAAACCAGCAATAAACAGGTTTTTTCTTAGGTGCTTCATCGCCATATAAAGAATTAAATGCATCGATGTTGAGAAAAATCACGTTGAGAGTTGGGAAAAATAATTGTACAAAATTGTTCGCAAATTAATTCCATTTGATGGCCAAGATGAAATTTTGAAGTTCCTATTAACATCACAAATAGCGTCCTTATGTCAAAACGTTCTAAGTACGTATACCGTCTAAAATGTCAGAGTTTATAATAGATATGTCAGATGGCCCCTAGCAACGCCAGTGTTGTTCGTTTCAGAGATATAACGAATACCCTCGTACGTATAACTCGGCGCGCCTCAGCGTAATGTGGTATGCTTGAATATTCTTAATGACAAACATTTAACTAAAAATATGTATTTCAGTTATATTATATTATTATATACAGGTAATAATTTTAAGATATGTATATGCGATGAGGACTGCCCCCATCAGGACTCTGGAAGTCCTAGTGAACCTCTCTCTCTCTCTCTCTAGCATTACAACCCGGGGTGGGTCTTTGGTGACTTCACAATCTGCCTCCACTTACTGCGACCCATCATCAATTCCTCCGCGCGTTCGCGCGTCTAGGGTTTGTAAGTCTGCTGCAACGTTATCTCTCCACCTCATCCTTGGTCTTCCTAGCGGCCGCTTTCCTTCTGGGTTCTCTTCCTATACCAACTTGACGATACGTTGATCTTGTCTCATAACATGACCGGCCCATCTTAATCTTTCTGCTTTTATTACTTTCACTATATCTGGCTGGTTGTATAGTTCTTCCAATTCCTTGTTTGTTCTCGTTCTATATTGCTGTGTGGTGTTATCCCTGACCGGTCCGTATATCCTTCTAAGCATTCTTCTTTCTGCGATTTTCAGTCTATTCTCATTTTGTTTTGTCAACGTCCATGTTTCACATGCATATGTCATTACCGGTCTTATAACTACTTGATATATTCTTATTTTCGTGCGGCGGGAGATATTTTTCGATTTCATTATCTTTTGCAGCCCATACCAGCAGCGGTTGCCTCCTTGTATTCTGTTGTTAATCTCTTGTGTAATGTTGTTGTCAGAGGTGATCGTAGCTTTCATTTAAACTGATGGATCCTTTCAAAATTGTAGTGGACCATAGTCACGTTCTGTCCTATTTTGTCTCGTCGTTCCGTTCTTGTTGTAGCCATATATTTTGTTTTTTCTTCGTTGATTCGTAGGCCAATTTTCTTTGCGACATTTTCCAGTTTGAAGAACTCTTTCTTGATACTGGTAATTGTATTACCTACAATATCGATATCATCAGCGAACGCCAATATGATGCGCGGACCTTGATTTCTAAAGAGGAGCGTTTTTGTGTTGGTTTTTCACACGATGCTCTTCAAGGCGACGTTAAAGAGGAGTGGAGATAGCGCATCGCCTTGTTTAAGACCACTGTTGATTGTAAAGAAGGTTGACAATCTTCCTTCAAGTCTTACTGCACTTGTAGATCCCTCTACACATGTTTTGGTGAGGTTAATTAGCTTCTTCGGTATGCCCAATTCTGCCATGGCATTCCACAAATCCACTCTTATGATGCTATCGTATGCTTGTTTAAAATCTATAAATAGCTGGTGCAATGTTTTGTTGTATTCCCAACATTTCTCCATTAATTGCCTAATCGTGAATATCTGATCTACAGTTGAGCGGTTTTTTCTAAATCTACACTGGTAATCTCCTATTTGTTACTCCACATACGCAGTCAATCGTTCTAAGATCATTAGAGAGAAGACTTTATATCCTGTGTTAATAAGGGATATACCCCTATAATTTGAGCAGCACGTTTTATCGCCCTTCTTAAGTATTGGTATTATCACACTTTCTTTTCAGGATGTTGGTATTTTTTCTTCTTTCCATATTTGACAGATGAGTTGATAGAAAGCACGTTTCAAGGTTTCTCCTCCCTTTTTCAAACATTCTCCCGGTATAGTGTCGTTTCCTGGGGCTTTGTTGTTTTTAAGTTTTTGAATAGCTCGTGACACTTCTTCCACTGTAGGTTCTTCTATTATGGGTTCGGCCGTAAGGTATGTATATTCAGGCCGGGCTTCATCTGCCTGGATATTCAGTAGCTCGTCAAAGTATCTTCTCCAGGTCTCTATCATTTCAGCCTCATTTGTAATAAGGTTACCTTCGTCATTCTTTATTACTGTTCCAACTCTGGGTCTAAATCCGTTTTTTATATCCTTTACCTCTTGGAAGAAACCTCTAGTTCTGTTGTTCCTTCTATTTGACCTAGTGAACCTGCCTTCTCTTTACTTATACATAGAGAACGAGGACCCTAAAGATGTTTATCGTTTAAGTTACTTAGGGCATCTCGGGATTGGAACGGGAGGCTACTAAGGTTTCCGGGAAAACGTGGTGGAGAGGTATCCATCACTCCCCACGCAGACAGATTACATGGCTCCGCTTTTAAAACACAACTACTCTTTTTTTCCAAGTTAAGAAAATTGGGAGGGAGAACAAAATCTTCCGAGAAATAGATCCTAAATTATACAGATTAATCTCAACAAGATGAAGGAGCTGGAGTGTTCGGCAAAAGCACGGGAATCGGAGAGTTTTACTCTCTCGGAGAACGTGCAACGACCTTTACAGTGGAAATTTATGCTATTCTGCAGTGTGGCCATATCTATGAAAGGGACATAAAAAGGAATATGCTCAGACAGTAAGGCTGCAATAATAGCATGAAGTCTAGTGCCGTAACTTAGCGACTGGTGTCCGAGTGCAAGGACGTAATGAACATTCTGATAAGGAACGGCTGGACAATAAGACTCGTCTGGGTCCCGAGTCACTCGGGCATACGCGGGGATGAGGAAATGGACCGTCTGGCAAAGATAGGGTTCGCCACTGAACTATATGGACCCCAACCAATTTTACTTGTCCCAATTGCCGTGGGTAAAAGGGAATTAAAACTGTTGCTGGAAAGCAAATTTATTGAATCGTGGAGAGGAGCTACTACAAATTCATATATACTTTTTCAGTATAGGCCTCCTCTTTGGAGATATGGGCTTCCAAAGAGCTGCAATTGAATAAAGTTTTTTACACATAATTATTGAACAACCAGGTATATTTCATTTTTTTTTAATATGATGTATACCAGGTAAGACCCTTAAATTACTATCCAAGAAAGTGTTGTGAATTACTCACAGCAGCAGGGACGTACTAGCTGTAACACTCATGACCCCATTTTTTTACGCTCTGTGGTTGGTATTTCGATAACTGCAAAGGACCACCTTATTTTGTAGATGAATAAGGAAACTTTTTACGTAAAAATCGACAGTTGTTCATAATGGTAAGAAATAATAACCCACGGCTCATCTGGTTTAGCTTCTGCTGGCCAGCATTCTAGAATTTCCTCAATGGTTCTAGTTCACAATAACACACGATAAAAATGGTTCTAAGCCATTGAGGCCACAAGATATACTAGGTAGAGCACCGCTTGTTTCACCTGTTCACCCGTTCACGGTCTCACGCTGCCTCTCTGTTCACAGCTGCGCGCATTCAAGGTCAAGTGCAAATGTACCAATTGTGAATTGTAAAATGAAAATAACAAAATTCTAATTATGGCGCGGAATCGATAAATTATACACTTTAATACCAAACACCCTGTATGATAAGAACTTTGGACAACGTTTCTTACATACCGTTAACTATTGACTATAAATTAAGTACTCTTCATTCATGTCGCTAATACCAACCATTTTCAAAAAAACGTTATTTTATTTACATTGTTAATACCTTAACTTCTGTCGGGTTGAATATGAAAAAGAGGAGTTTTCCCCCATCACCATAGTTTCAATAAAAAGTTAAACCAACTGCTTAGTTCAAAACGTCGTAAGACGGTTTTATCATGGGCTCCGTGAAGTCCGATACACTCGCGGGCACGACGAACTGAGGACTGCTGTACGCGCCACATTAACTCAGCATTGTTCCTCACTTTATCACGATGAAACGTAATTCTCCGTAGAAGTTCCTCTCTAATGTCGACTCGAGTGAAATACACCAAAGTTTTGAGGTGTTCACACAGGTAAAAAATCTAATGGCGTTAGGTCGAAAAATCGAGGCCAGGCAATGGGTCCTCTTCTACCTATCCAATGGATTGGATAGACGTTATTCAAGCGCTTCCGCACAGCAACGTTGAAATGAGGTAGTGCCCCATCGTGCATCTAGTACATGTTTCGGTGGGTTTCAAGTGGTAAGTGTTCTACTAAATCGTGAAAAGCGGTCTGGAGAAACTCCAGTCATGCCGGCAATATGAATAGTCCAATCAAAAAATTGCCAAACATTCCTGCTCAGACATTAATTGATTGGAACTCATGTTGATGATGCGAAACAAGAGTTGCATAAGGATTTTGATCAGCCCATACATGTGAGGTGTAAATTTATGATACTATTTTTGGTAAACCTTGCTTCATCCGTAAAGAGAATAGTGCCAATGAAGCTTACATTATTTCGTTGCTGATCCAATAACCAGTCTGCAAACTGCATTCTACAGGGAAAATCTTCAGGAAATCAGTTCATGCACTTTTTTTCAACTGATATAGATACAACAGCTGTTCTTGAAGAACTCCATGCACTATTGTGTAAGACGAATTAAGCTGCGTTGACAATTTTCGAGTGCTCATTGAAGGAATGTCATCTACAACATTTAAAATATTTTCCTCTAATTGCTGCGTAAGTACTGTTGTTCCCTGACCAGCATCAGTACTTGTTTTCCCAAAATTTCCTAAAATTCTGAAGAAGTTTAATAATCATTTTCCCTATGACGTTGGTTAACTCGTTAAAATGTTTTCTGATCTAGAGGAGTATGATTAAGATATTTGTCGTGATATAACCTCCTGGCTTTTAAAGCATTACAAGATGCAATACCATACATCAGATGCATATCTGCATACTCAATCAACGTGTATTCCATATTTCGAATTATTTCACAATTAATTTCCCTACGAAATCCAAAAATCAGTAAATTAATATCCAAGTAAAGAATCATTGTGTCAGAGATGTGAAAGTTGACATGTTCTAAAATGCAGGATATTTATTTCTTTCATACCTGGCAATGTTTGCAACAATACTTAGTTTTTAGTACCGATAAAATAAAATGTACATTTTTTTGCGACCCTAAGTCGAACTGTAATTCACAGAATTACATTTAACTAAAGAGGGAAACTCTAATTTTCGATCGAATCTTTTTTTATCATAAGGTTAAACATTTGATAGGAACAATTATTTATCTTTTATTGAAATACGCCAAATACATGATGTAAATAAAATGACGTTTTTTCGAAAACTGTTAGATTTAGCGACATGAATGAAGAGTATTTAATTTTTAGTCAATAGTTAAAGGGATGTAAAAAAGGTAGTCCAAAGTTCTTATCATACAGGGCGTAAATGGAGTCATGAGTGTCACAGCTAGTCTGTCCCTACAGCTGTGAGTAATTCACAACACTTTCTTGGATAGTAATTTGAAGAGTCTTACCTGGTACACATCATATTAAAGAGAAATTAAAATATACTGGGTGGTTCAATAATTATGTGTAAAAGACTTGATTCCATTGCAGCTCTGGGAGCCCATATCTCCCAAGAAGAAGAGGCCTATACGAAAAAAGTTTATATGAACTTGTAGTATTCCTTTCACGTGTTTTTTTCATATTAGGGAAATTTCCCACATTTTCCCGGACATCCTGTATAACTGAACCTAGCACATGGCTTATTAGGGAGCTTCTCTCCTTAGGAAGGAAAGAACTATGAATTGTGGTGGGATTGTTGACAGGACATTGTCACAAGGGGGGCCATCTTAATAAAATCGGTGTCGTAGATGACCCGACGTGCAGATGGTGTCTGGAAGATGAAACTGTTGACTATAACCTCAGAGAGGGACCAACATCAACGGACTGATATATTTCAGAGATACAATTTTGTTACTGAAAGCAGTCAGGCAAGTTCAGTTAACAAGGCTGATTGGATTCGCTAAGGCGATTGGTCTCGAATGACAAGCAGCTATGATAGGATGTAGAAGGCCCAAAGAGGCCTAGACATTGATAATCAAGTATCACTATCTTTTGTTAATTAATTCATCTTTATATTAACAAGAATTTTATTTATTCTATGCACAATAAAAGACTTTAAATCTAAAAATTAGTAATTCAAATAATTTTAGTCAATAAGCTCTTCTTGTTATAAATATTAATTTATTACCTTATCATTCAGACACTCCACCGAAGTAATTCCAGGACAATTTACTTTGTGCTCTTGGTAAATATATTTCATGCAACGGGAGAGTTAAAAACAGCTCATATTCCAAGGCTACTCTTTTCGTTTAACCTCTTACACTAGACTGCAGACTTTGCCAAAGAAGCTCCCATCATTTTATGTTTCAACCTGAAAAATAGCTATGAAAATAAAAGTCGATACCAATAACTCGATTTGCCATATTTTTTCTTACATCTGAATCCAGTTAAGTACTACCCTAGATATAAAAATAAGTATATGGACTGTGAATCTTATAAGAGCGTTTACTCCCACTTAGAAAGAGACAGAGCGTCTTCAATGAGTAATATCTCTCTTTCTATTTGTGGAGCTAAACATGATAACTAAAATGTCACCTGACCTCAATTAGAAAGAAAGGTACTGGTCATTGAAAACGCTCCGTCTCTTTCTTAATGGGAACCAACATTCTTCTGTAGGATCCGCAGTCATGCTTTTAAGTCTATGGGTACGACATGCTGGTAAAAATGCTTTACTGTAGTTGCTTGCTGAAAAAACTTGCTATGTTATGTAGAAGCAAACTGTAGGTTTCTGTTGAGCTTTTCTCCAATAATTTCTATACACTATTTTCAACTACTATAAGATTTCTAAACTATTTAACTTCATGAAAATATATTTCTTGATAAGATTATACGTGAGTAATGTAAATAGTTCAAAGTATAATACTTGGTATTAGATTTGTTCTCCTCATCTTCACAAATATTCTTTTCTTCTCCAAAATTAGATAAAGACCTTTCTTCATTGTTAATAAAGTTGAAATTATACTAGAACATGAACCTTCCTGCATTCCTCATTGACTTAATTTTGTGGCTGCGCTTATATTTTCCTTAAATAAAAAATGTAACATTTTTAGATGCTTAACAACTATTACTTTGCAACTTTTAAACTAAGCATACCTTAGTTAAACCATATATATCACCATTTTTTCCTAATTTATTTACATCACATTCATCAAACTCTTTGTCATGTTGAGAATCTTGCTCTATAATATTGTTTGTAACATCACGAGATGGAACTTTTTTGTTGGAGAACTATTAGTAATGTTTTTCAATGCTTCATTTAAACTTAATTTGCTGCTAAATAAGTTTGTTTCTGGTCTTCAGGTTTTGAGTATTATAATTAGTTCTTAGCATTTTCGTTTGCTCCAGACTGCATTTTCGACTTTTTATCTAAAAACTCAAAATTAGCTAATATTATTAAAACATAAGTTTATTATTACCGTATTACATTTTTCACACCTTATATTGAACAATGTTTGACTGACTGATATTATGTGACACCCTTTAGGGTTACTTCTCTGGCAAAATTAATTTTTTAATGCGCTCTCATTCCTATTATCCTTATCATCGAGGTTCAGCCATCAAATTGGCTGGATTGATCTTCGCTCTGGGAAAGGACTACTTTATAAACATTCTTTCTAGTCAACCGTTTTTTATATTATTCTTGAATTTTTGAGCGTTTGTCCCAACAACTGTTTTCGTAAGTTGAGACATGTGTTGGCGGATTTTAAATGCCGAAGAGTCGGACGTTTTGGATTTCGCCCGATACTTTAATTAATGATATGAGTAATCTCCAAGGTGGAGATTTGGCATTTTTCTACTTAAAAATCCTGTCTTATTTAAATAAAGTTGAAATTCAATTTTCTTTTGAACCCAAGACTGTGTTTATATAGTTTTTGAACGGACGGCTGACAATTTTATTTCAAAAATATTTAGATTTGATATGTATTTGAAAGAGCGGGTCAGTTTCATACTTGCGTAATTTTAATTTTTCCTATTTGCCGGTACTTTGGAGATCCTAATACGAAGAAATAAAAATGAGAATATGAAATTGTAATAATTTGACTTTGATTTTATAACGAAACACTAAAATTTATATATTAAAAATAAATAACACCTAACTTTCTTGTTCTGGGAATAACACTCGCTCCAAAAATATAAATAATAATAGTCGTATTCTTTAGAGTTTAGCCAATGACAATTGTTCAGCCATGATATCCAGAACAAAAAAAGTTAGTCCAGGTTAGTTATTGAAGTGAGGATGACTATTTGGTATTTTTTTTGAACACCAATACATTTTGTTGTTATTTTGTTGAAGCTTTGAGCATATACTACTAGAGGAAGCATACATTGCTCGAGCGTGTTACATGGTAAAGAGGATTCAGTTATTGTAAATAATCTTTGGTTATGCTATCTCCCTCCATCCTAATGTTAGCGGTTCGGAGAAAGAGTGATAGATTGACCCTGCATTCGCCTTCTGTCTCTTTGCCGTGTAACCCGCGCTTAGCATTGAATACTAACTCCTGGGTACCTATTCTCGTTCTTGAGAGAACGATCACTTGATGGAAAGTGGGCGTGGTTCTCACGAAAAAGTATGAAACCGTATTCTGGGTAGCTTTCCTCGTTCTCGAGAGAACGATCATCTTGATGGAAAGTGGCCGTGGTTCTCACGAAAAAGTAAGAAACCGTATTCTGAATACGTTTTCGTACTTTTTTCGTGAGAACCACGCCCACTTTCCATCAAGTGATCGTTCTCTCAAGAACGAGAATAGGTACCCTGTAGTGTATGATGGAGTAAACCAGGTCTATGATTGAAGTGACTTTTGTCAACATTCGATCATACCAGCTACCAGTGGGTTAACAAAACAACAAATTTTATTTGAATGTTGTTTTGGTGGGATGGGAAGGGCTCTTTTGATGTTGAAAAAAACATAAATATATTTGCTTACTGTTTTTTTACTTGTAATATTTTTAAGTATCTTTAAATGTTAAAAATGACTACAAATGCAAAGTATAATTAATACCAACACAAAAAGGATTTAAAAACTTTTTTTTTTCAGTAAATATTGTTAGGTATTATTTACATATTGAAAATATTAATAATAACATTAAAATAATACAATTAAAAAATAATAGCCTACGTTCGGTAAGGGTATCAAGAAATAAAATTACTCGCCCTATTTTATCAACATCTTTCCAAATATAATTTAAAATATTATCACGTTGTTCAGCAATCGCACAACGAGCCCTAGTTCTGACGATGTATTAATTCTTCAGTGAATCCGTTGGACAGAACTGAAAGTGGTTCAAAAGAATACGACTAATTTGGAATGTCATATTGCTAAGGCCGCTGTCAAAAAATATCCCTAGAAAGAAATAATATATATTTTTTAATTAGTTGTAGATATTTATATTAATTATCAATTAAGGATATCTTTCCATTGTATTTACATTTTTTAAATTAAAACTCATTTTTAGCAGAAATCGGGAATCTGAGATTTTTGATTATTAGTATATCGACAAACTAAATTGACATTTTACAGAATTCAAGTGAGAGTCTTCAAAAACTATTTTCACTTTTTTAAACAAAAAAGAAAACTTGTGAACAGTTGGGCGACTAAGAAAATATACAATACTATTTTTATATATATATTTTTTACTCTTTTTTTTTAAAAAACATGAATTATATTAAAAGAGTCATGTATTTGATTTATTAATTCCCTCTTTTAAACATTTAAAAATGCGTACCTATCCACCATTTTCTTTTCTCTAGCAACTAAAACACCTATCTCGAAATATTTTAGACATTTTCCGTTCAGAAATGGATCCGCAGGTCTTCACAGCTTCAGAAGTAGAGCATCTGCAACGACTGATTGAAGAAAACCAAACGAATGAGTAAGTTACGTTTATTTTATTCATTTTTTAAACAAAAAAAACTTAATTTTCATTTTTTTAGACGTTGACATTCAAAGCTACTAGAACTGTCTTTTAAAAATTAACATACGTTTTTTTAAATAATATAGGGCAGTTTAGTTTTTTTAATGATTGTAAAATTAGTGGCTAGAATTTTCCAATTTTGGCGAATGAGCAAGAATAGAATAGAATCGGCGAAATGTATAAATTTATTATACAGTCCACCTAGCATAATATCTCTTGCTATTATATTTGATAACATGAACATAGTCTAGAAAAACATTTTTATATTAATAACGCTGTTTAGACCATCCAAAAATACTGTTTTACAGCGTTGTTTTTTCCTTTTCGCACAAAATGCCTCAAATATCTCCATTGTACATGTTCAAGGACATTGTACATGTTAATAAATCGATTTTCCAGTACAGTAAAACACTTTAAACTTTTTCAATATCAAGTAGGCTCATAACAGACATTTGATAATTTTGAGATTCAGTTATTTTACGCCATCCAAAATTCATTATTTTTTTGATCATTTTCTTAGGGTTTGTTTTTTTTTTGAAAAACTTCACTTCAAAGAAAAATAATTGCTTTTATTTTTAGATTGATTAAAGATGAACAAATAAAAGACAACGATATCCTTTTTTTCTCTCAATACGGACACTTGGAAGGACCCGTCGGTGATACGGACTTTCACATTTTACAAGGATTTAACAATAGTGCGACCTCTGCAATAACTGGTAAGTAAAGCTTTGGAGTCTTCGTTTACTCGTATTCCATTTTTAATATATTTACTTTAATACATATAAGACAGAATAAGTAATTCTAATAATGTAATAAAGTCTTTGTACTATTCCAATACGTGGGCGGTTCTAAACGTATCGGTATTTTATAAGTAATTTAATATACTAAAGAACACAAATATTCAGCGGTCACTTCATAGATAGTGTTAGGGCTCCCAGTTTCTTAAATTGGTTTTTTTAAAAAAATTAATTATTTTTATTGATTATATTATACTATTGATTTTTCGGGATATTTACATCTTTTATACACTTGGGTAGGGCAAATTCAATTAGTAATAAACCAAATTTGGGTGATACTTCGGATTAGAGTAAATTTAGAGGTGGATGTTTTTTTTTGATAATTTTATTGATTTTTCTGATAAAGAAAAAGTGCACACTAATAGAAGAATCTGTATTATATAAAATTTCATCAATTTTTATCGAAAAAATCAAGAAAAATATTAAAAACAAATCAAAACAAACAAAACCAAAATGGCACCCACCTCTAAATTGACTCTAATCCAAATTATTACCCAAATTCGAACTAAGGCACAGCAAAATCAAAATAACTAGAAAGTTTACATGGCCAATCGAAGTTTTTGGTGACCTCTAAAAGGTTTAACCCCATAGACATAAGAGTGATTAATAGTACTTAATATAGACTACGGATCCTATAGAAGAAAGTTGGTTCACGCTTAAGAAGAGCTAGAGGGTTTTCGATCATGTTCTGTCTTTTTCTAAGCGTCAGCCAAGTTTCTTCTATAGGGTCTGTGGTCTAGTAACTTTATGTTATGTCTATGTCTAACCTTGTGCTAACCCATTGCTTCTCTTGCAGCATTTTGCATGCTATTTGTTATGTTTTATAGACACAAGTAATCCCCGAATTATAAATATATATATATATATATATATATATATATATATATATATATATATATATATATATATATATATATATATATATATATATATATATATATATATATATATATATATATATATATACAGGGTGATTCAAAAATCGATCACGAAACTTAAGGGGGTGATTCTACTTGACAAAATAAGGGTAGAGCTTCATATAATTTTTTTTCAAAATGTCATTCGTTTTCGAGTTACAAGCCGTCCAAGTTCAAGTTTTTATTTTTTGTTTTTTGAATTACTCGCTTACAGGAAAACCGATTTGACTAATATTTGAAAGATAGGCTAAGTCTTCTGCGCTTCATCATTTTAGTAACAATTCACATTGATTGTTTGCCGCTAGAGGGCACTTTACCTACATTGAAAATTGTTTTTTTGTCATAATTTTTTAGTGTTGACAGCTACAGTAGTTTTTGGCATAATTTCTGAAAGACTGATGCCAGGCCTTTAAAAAAGGTGCTCTTTATTTACATCGCTAAACCCAACGGTTTAGACGTAAATCACCCTTAAAAATTAAGTGGTAAATTTACTTTTCTCATTTCATTACCACCAGCTACCAGGTAAATAGCTATCAAAGTATACTAGAGCTGTCAGTTTAACATCAAATAAATTCGCTTTTTAAACTATTTAATTTATAATCTTAAAATAACTAATAATAGCTAATCACCAATATTCAAATATCGAATATTGTGATATCCATTTTTGTTATGGAAAAGCAAATGGTAATGCAGAGTTGGCAAGAAGATATTATATGGAGAGTTATCCGGAAAGAAATATTCCTCATGCTCAAACATTTTCCAGTGTGCACAGGAGGCTTGCGGAATGTGGTTCCTTTAAAAGTTATAATGGAAATAGGGGAAGACCTAGAACTGTTAGAAACGTGCAACAAGAAGAAAGAGTGCTTGAAATTATTGAAGATAATCCAGGTATTAGTACTAGAAAAATTGGGAATGAAGTGCGGCTCTGTCAGGCTAGTTCATGGAGGATACTAAGAGAAGAACAACTCTACCCGTTTCATTCAAAAAAGGTGCAGGCTCTTTATGACGATGATCGGCCGAGACGGTTGGAAATGTGCAATCAGATCCTAGCTAAGTATGAACACGATAATCGATTAATTGGCGTCATATTATTCACTGACGAAGCTGGTTTCACTCGTGATGGCATAACAAATCTACACAACATCCACACATATGCTTACGAGAACCCAAACAATGTGGTAGAAACGAAACATCAGCGTAGATTTTCACTAAATGTGTGGGCAGGGATAATAGGAGATTACCTTATTGGTCCTCATTTCTTTGATGGCCCATTAACTGGTGACGTATACTTAGATTTTATCCAAAATCGTCTCCCATTGTATCTGGAAGATGTGCCATTGGAAGTAAGGGCCAACATGTGGATCCTCCAAGACGGAGCTCCGCCTCACTTTAGTATACGTGTCCGACAGTATTTGAATGCAACGTATCCTGAGCGATGGATAGGACGAAGTGGACCATTGGCATGGGCAGCGAGGTCACCAGACCTTAATCCTATGGATTTTTTCTTTTGGGGTCATTTGAAACAATTGGTGTACGATATTCCAGTAATCAACGTCGAGGATCTTCGCTTCAGGATAATTGAAAAGTGCCAAATTATTAAAGAAACACCAGGAATTTTTCATCGAGTTAGGCGACATTTTTTGAAGAGTGTTAGGAAATGTATGGAAGAAAATGGGGGACATTTTGAGAATCTTTTTTAGTTTGTTTAGTACTGTTTCATTAATTTTTATCAATTAAATGTATATCGCAATAATCCATAATATGAATATTTACTGATTAGCCATTATTAGTTATTTTAATATTATAAATTAAATAGTTTAAAAAGCGAATTTATTTGATGTTAAACTGACAGCTCTAGTATACTTTGATAGCTATTTACCTGGTAGCTGGTGGTAATGAAATGAGAAAAGTAAATTTACCACTTAATTTTTAAGGGTGATTTACGTCTAAACCGTTGGGTTTAGCGACGTAAATAAAGAGCACCTTTTTTAAAGGCCTGGCATCAGTCTTTCAGAAATTATGCCAAAAACTACTGTAGCTGTCAACACTAAAAAATTATGACAAAAAAACAATTTTCAATGTAGGTAAAGTGCCCTCTAGCGGCAAACAATCAATGTGAATTGTTACTAAAATGATGAAGCGCAGAAGACTTAGCCTATCTTTCAAATATTAGTCAAATCGGTTTTCCTGTAAGCGAGTAATTCAAAAAACAAAAAATAAAAACTTGAACTTGGACGGCTTGTAACTCGAAAACGAATGACATTTTGAAAAAAAATTATATGAAGCTCTACCCTTATTTTGTCAAGTAGAATCACCCCTTAAGTTTCGTGATCGATTTTTGAATCACCCTGTATATATATATATATATATATATATATATATATATATATATATATATATATATATATATATATATATATATATATATATATATATATATATAAATTTCTCGTCAAGCTTTCTTTTATACAGTGTTTTCGTCTATCATGCATCAGGCTGTCTAAATTACAGTTTTCTATTTCTAAGGGTTTTGTTTGTTCGGCTTGATTGTTGTTTTGTTTGTCTGTTTTACAATGTCATAATTTGTGCTTTAATCACGTGATAATCCGATTCACAATTCACGCCTCACTCCTGTTCTGCTTTACTATGACGCAATATATAGTTGATTTTAAGTGTCTAGTTATTTTTATCCATTTGTATGTGTGTATGTTCCTTATATTTAAAAATTTGTTAGTTATTTTGATTTGAAACTTTCACATAGATCAGAACTGGATGACTGCAATATTAAATTGATTTGTTGTCGGTCTCTTTGTTTGTTTGTCTGTTCGGTACAAATTTTGCAACTGATTTCAAAACTGACTTCCCGATGAGCTACAGACTTGAAACTTTAAACTTAGCTCTGAACTGGGTGACAATGCAATATTAACTCGCTTTTTTATCTGTCTGTTTATTTGTCTGGTCGGTAAAAATTTTGCAGTAGATTTTAAATTAAACATTAAGAAGTAGAAAATAATTATTTAAATAAAAAAATTATTATACCACGTTTTTAAAGCGGTATAAAAAGTAAAAAATAATTTTTCCTAGCCCCATACAAATTTATAACCCCATACACATTTGTTTGAACGTTGTAGCAATATTGAAGATTGACTAAAATGTGGTTGTCAGACTTGCATTGTCTTTATTTTTTGTTTATTTTTACGACGTTTCGATTAGGTTGTGTCTCTAATCGTTATCAAGAATAAACTGAATGTTTTGTCTTAAGACTACGAGATTATATATGGGACCAGGCGCGGATCCAAGGGGGAGCGTGGTGGAGGCGATCGCCCCCCCCCCCCAAGAGCTTTGAGTTCAGGAAAATAGACCCGATTTTGCCTCTTATACTATAGTTTATTCAAGAATTAGAGAGAGTAATAAATCATTTCTTACCCTTTTTTTTTGATTTCTTAATAATTCACATACATTACAAAATATAGATAATTTTGACATATTTAACACAAATCACAATTGTATTCAGACTAAAACGTAGCCTAATTCTCTCAAAAAAAGTTATAATTTAAATACTTACAAAATACTCATTGTCAAAAATACAAGTAGTTAAACATATATAAAAAAATAAATTCGTCCATATAATATTAATTTTTTTTGGGCTATCGGAAAAACATTTTTAGGACATTTGACGTTTCAGTTTATTTATTTCTTAAACCATCTGCAGAATTAAAATTAGTTACTAAAAAGGGATTCAAATATAATTAATTTTTATATGTTACAGTTAAAATTATACCTTATTTTTATTTCTATTGCACTGATATCTTACTTTAATTTACATTATTATATGGAAATCCGATAGCCCCAAAAAATAAAATAAACTTGATAATTCTACACGCTTAAGAAAAAGACAAATACAATATTAACATAATGAAAAAATTACGGCTAATTGGAATTAAATATACATAAAATTAAAAAGTGGGACACACAAAGATAAAAATATATAAAAAAAAATAAAAAAAATATATAAACAACGTTAAACAATAAAATACAACAAAAACAAAAATTTAAATAATAAATTGTGGTTACACTGGTAAACATTACGTTTCTAATGCGTAATCAGTCAGTGAAGCTATCTTTGCTCAAATTAATTATATCTCTATCTCACCTATCATGAGATCGAGTTTCCTCATTTTGTTTTATTCTTTTATTATATGGATTTTTCCTAATTTTTCGCAGGAACTTTATTCACAAAATCTTTCAAAGGTTCAGTTAAGTTGTGTTAATTCTAGCAACTCTATCCTTTACTTCAGAGAGATATTTCCTTCTCCAACGGACAGTTTCCGGACAATCTATAAGAACAGATTTCCTATCTGGTTTTTCCCAGCAAAAATTAAGTTCTCTGAGCAATTTCCAGAGCTTAGTTCTTTTAATTTCAGGTAACTCCCGATCTTCACTGATTTTATTTAGAATTTTGTCGACACTACAAGTTAGAATTAAGGAACATAAAGCTCATACACAAAAAGGGGAAATGCTGAGATCGGGTATTGCAGAACACGCCTGGGATAAACAACACCATATAAAATGGTCTGAAGCTGCGGCAATATATATGGAACCTAACATGAAAAAAAGAAAATTTACAGAAGCAGCTTACATTAAAAATAATATTGGAATCTTCAGTAAACCCAGTGTTGAGATACCTAATCTTTGGCAACCACTCCTTTGTAACATCAAATCATTGAGGTGTGTACAGTGAAGCGAAACTTTACGCCTCAATGGACATAATCCCTATATAAGCTCGTAGTCTTAAGACAAAACATTCAGTTTATACTTGATAACGATTAGAGATACAACCTAATCGAAACGTCGTAAAAATAAACAAAAATGCAAATCCGACAACCACATTTTAATCAACCCATACACATTGTCCTGTACATTTGTGATTGTGAATTTTTAATAGCTCTGAAAATACTTGTAAGATTTAAAACGAAAAATGTGGGGTGTATGCAATAGATAATTATAAGAACTGTAGGAAGTAGCTGTCGTTGAACAAAACTCACAATAGTTCATATCATTTGCAGTGCATTAAAATTGTTAGTGACTCGGATAAACTATTTATGCATCAATTGGAATGTTGACTGTATTTAAATAAAAATATAATTTTGCCGCCAAACGGCAGTTTCCACTATAGAAATCCTAAAAAATACAATATTTTTCTTTATTTTTAAGGAATTTTATTTTTATTTATTAATAAAAATGTAATAAAATCTCTTTCGAGTCACGTGACAAAGAACACCAATCAAAGTGAATGATGTCACTCCATACTAACGTCATCGCTGGAACTCCGTCCTGATACGGTTATTCTTTTGGGTCATTTTTACTTTCAATTCTATCACTTCAAGTAATCATGATCGACCTAATGACAAGTAAATACATATTCAAAAGAACATGGTTATTAGTTTCACTTTTTTCACTTTGATCATTTGATAATTACTCCAAAGAATACAGCCAACGTCATCGCTGTCACGAACTTGACATAAATTTTTTTGTTTTATGTCACATTCGTGATCGCAATCAAGGGCTATGTTGCCTAGTTCATATTTTATAGTCATTTTCATGTAATTTCTTCGAAATTTGCTAATTTTTCCCTTTGAAAATGATTCTAAGAAATTTTTTCATGAAGTGGATTTATTAAGGTAAATAGTTCGACTTTGCCGACAATTGGTTGTTTTATGGTGACCAATTTCTTCGCAACAAACAGTAATTTTTGCTCTGCTGAATTTAGAAATATGAAGTCCTTTATGTAAGTAATTTATTAAGAATTGTTATTTCCGCAACCGATAATGAATCTTCTTCTTCTTCTTTCTCAGCCCATTGACGTCCACTCCTGGACATAAGCCTCTCCGATGGTCCTCCACTGGGATCTGTCTCTCGCCTTCTGGAGCCAGTCTTTTCCAGCAAACTATCTTATATCATCTACCCATCTGCGTTGTGGCCTGCCACAATTTCGGCTCGTTTCTCGCGGTCGCCATTGCAGTAATTTACTCGTCCACCTATCGGGCTGTTGTCTAGCTATGTGCCCCGCCCATTGCCACTTTAGTTGTGATATGAGTTCAATGACGTCAACTACTTTGGTTCTTGATCTTATTACTTGATTTCGTATTTTATCCCATAACGAGAGTCCTAACATTTGTCTCTCCATGGAGCGTTGAGTGACTCGGAGCCTATTTGCGTTTTGTTTGGTTAGTGTTATCGTTTCCATGCTGTAAGTAGCAACAGGCAAGACACCATGTTATACACTTTCCGTTTAAGGTTGACTGGTGTGTTTCTATCTCTTAATACGTACTGTAACTTTCCAAAGGCAGCCCAGGCCAGCCCTATTCTCCTTGTTATTTCCGCCGTTTGATTTTCTTTTCCCAGTTTCATGACGTGGCCTAAATAGATGTACTCTTGGACATTCTCTATGATTTCATTTTGAATCTCTATTTGTACATTTGCGTCAGGGCTCATTAACTTAGTTTACCCCCAGTTCATCTTAAGTCCCACTTTTCTCGCCTCTTCATTGAAATCTTGAAGCATTTGTTTTAGCTCTTCTGGGTTGCTAGACATGACAACAACATCGTCTGCGAAACGAAGATGACTAAGATAAGAACCGTCGACTCTCAAACCTTTCTCATCCCAATTTAGTTTTTTAAAGACATCCTCCAAAGCTAGCGTAAATAGTTTCGGAGAGATGACGTCTCCCTGACGCACACCTCTCATAACCTTTATTTTTTCGGTTTTTGTGTCTTCGTCGATTTTAACCTGTATAGTTGCGTTTTTATATATGTTCTGTATGATAGTGGTATACCTGGAGTCAATTCTAGCATTATTAAGTGATTTCAAGATCGCCCATGTTTCTATAGAGTCAAAGGCCTTGTGAAAATCTACAAATGCCAGATGTATAGGAATGTTATATTCCTCGGTTTTTTCTAGAACTGTGCGTAGGGCTTGGATATGATCTATCGTACTAAATCCACGTCGAAAGCCGGCTTGCTCCACAGGCTGGTAATAGTCAATCTTTTCAGTCAGGCGATTTGTCAAGATGTGGGTGAATATTTTATATAGATGGTTTAATAAACTGATAGGACGGTAATTGTCTATATTTGTTGTGTCGCCTTTTTTGAAGAGAAGTACGACTTGTGAGTTATACCATTGTTCTGGTACTCTACCTTCGTATAAGCATTTATTCATCAGTGTTTGTATCGCTTTTTCAAGACTGTCTCCACCCATCTTTAACATCTTAGTTGTAATTTGATCCTCGCCCGGGCATTTTCCATCCTTCATCTGTTTTAGTGCTCTTTTTATTTCATCTAACGATATCTCCGGCAAATCTTCTGATCCTACGTTTCTTATTTGTTTTACTGTTTTTGTTGGATCTGCATCCGTATTGATCGAGGAGTATAAGTCCGCATAGAATGCCGATAATGAATACATAATAGTAATAATCGGTATTTATAAGCTCAAAACTAAAATAAAACGAGTAGCTCCGGGCAAGCTAAAGCCACATTTTCCTATTATTTTCCGAACGTGAAACGTGAATAAATTTCAGGTGTTTGAATTGTAGTACTTGTACACTGAGGCACCGCACAACACTTAAAATAACTTAAAACTCATCTTATATCACAAAAATTACGAATATATATATATATATATATATATATATATATATATATATATATATATATATATATATATATATATATATATATATATATATATCCTTGTCAGTTTACCAGTTTAACTTAAAACTCATCTTATATCACAAAAATTACGAAAAAAATGTATATATCCTTGTCAGTTCACCAGTGTGACGTCACATCGGCCAAGTGACAAGTATGGGCGTTTTGGCGGGAAATTTTAAGCGGATTTTAAAATTTATGATTTTTAAAGTACTAGTTATATATATAAAAAAACATTTTAAATATTTTCGGCTACATTAGGTACTTATGCATGGTTTTAAACACTTTCCCAAAAATAGTCAACATCTCAATTGCACCCCACGCTTTTCGTTGTAAACCTTACAAGTATTTTCATAGCTATTAAAAATTCGCAGTCACAGATTTTCAAGACAATGTGTATGGAGTTAGCAATCTATATCTAGAAGAAATTATTTGATACTTTTGAGTCTGTTCTAAAAACGTGGTATATTATTTTTTTAATTTCAATAATTTGTCTATATTCTTCGTGATATAGATCTAGAATTTGCACTTCTTCATTTCAATGTCTAACTGGTTACATACTTTTATTTTATGTAGATGAAAAACAAACGCGCATCGTTATTACTCACTTATTTCACCACAAACAACTTATTTTACTTTGACTTTTAAATTATATATAAATTAAACGTCTATACAGGATACATCTGAGGAATGTCACCACAGTTAAGCAAAATTAAACCAATTCAGTCATTTCAATACGCACTATCCTATCGACACGACTCCACACCTACAGGGCATATTAAATAAGTTTACCCATGTGATTAAATCCGACCATTTCTCTTTTCTATCTGTAGATAATTATAACATAACCCAAGAACAATTAAATCAAGAATTGAACAAAGCTGCGAGTAATTTCCCTTTTTTGATGGATTCCTCTTCCCAAGGGACTGTTACGGTTAAAAAAGAACCCTTTATGCATTTTGCTCACACTAAGTTTAAAGAATTGGATGGAAAAAGTACTCGTGTCTTTGAATGTGGCATTTGTAAGATGATATTTAAAATAATTTTTTTGCGTTTTAATTTTAATTTGTATATTTTTTCACTGTAGCAAATTCTAAAGTTATTTTAGGTAGTACAAATGTATTTTTATTTATTTAAATAAACGAATATACAGGGTGTCTCAAAAAACATGCACAATCATTTAGATCAAGATTCTTTACCCAAAAATTAAAAAAAATACAGATTTAAGCTTTTTATTCAAGGAAGTTGGGGGGGGGGGGTAAAAAGAAGGAGAATACCCTAAAATAAATTCGGTCTGGCATGTAAAGCTGTACTCACCTTAAAGGGGCTATACTGTACTTGCGCAGTAGGGACAGGACAACCTTTAATTACGTTATTATATTGGAAAAATTACAATTTAAAGTTCATTATTAAATGATTAATAAAATAAATATTGACATAAAATAGATTTAAACATAATTCTCTGAGTAAAAATTTGCATTATGGGAAATCTAGGAAAACGACTTTTTTTGAAAAAATGTCGATACTTTCCGTCATAGAACACGATTCTGAAATCCGTTTTCATAATTTTTCCTCAGTTTTGTGGAAAACAGTGAAAAACACTTTTCACTTTAGGTTAATTTTTTTGTATTAAATCGTTAAAGTTTTGTTACAATCACAAATTCCACACTGATAGAACAATCTATATTATATTAAAATTCATAAATTTGCATATTTTTATCGGAAATATCAAGAAACTTATCAAAAAACAAATCAAAACAAAATGGCTTCCGCCATTAAACACTGGTGTGATTCGTTCCTAGGTTAGCACTCTTGCCAGGTTGCCAATACGATTTTTGTGAAGTTTTACATATATTCTTTTCTTTCACAGATTATCCCGTCTTTAAGTGGTCTCTGCTGGAAAATAACATTTTTAATTAATAAATTTAGGTTAGTTCTGGTAAGTATTAGTTTCTTAAACTAACCAAAACTAAGCTAAATCTGAACTAACCAAAACTGACCAAAAATTTTTCTCTTTTATACATTACAAAAATTAAACTATGTTGTTAACTGCAATCGAAATTTTATAGTTTGTGTTACGAAAGTATAAGTCTAGGTCAATTTAGGTTAGTTTAGATTAGTTTCAGTTTTACAGACTAACGAAAATCAAGCTAAACCAGAACTAACCAAAAATTTTGGGTGGTTAAGATTATTTTTTCACTGAGACTGTATAAAACATTTCAAAAATTAAACTATTTTGTTGACTGAGATGGACAAATTTTATAGTTTAAACCATGAAAGTATTTTACATCTGGCAACGTGTCAAATGAATATTAGTCGTTTTCGCGACTCTGATGGTCGATGGCCTTTCCAGATTTTCGTTGAAAATACAAGTTTTTCTAAATTTGTTCACTAAAATTTGTGCAAAAATGCTTGTAATATATTACATACATGATATTTTAACTAGTACCATTGAAAATAAATATGTAACTTCGGTGTGTTCTTCAAAATTAAAAGTGCTTGGTGAAGTGACGCTTGGCGTTTTTTGAGTTTTCCGGGAAACTGAGAAAAATCACTGAAAAACCATAGCCAAAATCTTATTCTACGACATCGAAATATTGGGTTAGTATCGGATTTTTCCCAAAAGATATTTTTTCTAGATTTATCATAATGTAAATAATTACCAAAATATAAAAAATGTATTTACCGAAAATAATGAATTAACGGGATTTTAAAAACAATACCATACATTGATGCATTGGTATAAATAAAAAGTCTGCATAAATCTCTTAATAACATACACAAATATAAATTCCCAAATTTAACTAATGTCTCTGCACGGCATAACAAAAAAATCAAGAGAATTTTAAGAGTCAATGACAAACGACCACATTAAACACAAATAATACGCCAGGACACTTTCGCAAATCCTGCTCTGATTTTCTGGTTTTCATATTGCCAACCTCATACAACAAATTTACTATCAAATTTCTTTCTGCGCTCGCTCCACGTAGCCCCTTGACGTCAATTTATGACATTTATTTTTTGCATGTTTCAGTTTTTGAGATAATTCTTTTTCAAATGTGTCTATTTTTATCTTGGAAACATAAAACCCATAATTCACTAACATGGTGTAATTTCAGAACTGATTTAAGTTGACAATAAAGGGTTTAAATTGACAATTAGGCAACCAAATCTTGAATATAATAAATATTTTTCGGGAGATAACAATTCCTTAGATTCAAGGCTTTATCTCTACATTTGTATACTTAATTTTCCAATAGAATATTTGATCTATAGGCATACATAAGACAAATCATAAAAAGGCCATAACCAAAATAGAATTGACCAACTAGAGTTTTTACCTCCCCGCCATTTTAGACCGGGTGTAAATTCTAAACATTTTAGTGAATCCCGGGGAAAAATATTAATTTAAAATAGATATGACAAAATATGGTCTTTATTAAATGTATTCATGATATTTTTCCGACTTGATGAAAGTTCGTCAGGGGCGTACATATTTTTACTCAATAAATAATAATTTATTAACCTTTAAGTACATCCCTGTTGCAGTTACAATTTCATGTTTATGTCCGAAATATTCTCTTTCATAAATGTATTACGCATATCAAATATTTTTTAAATCGTCTAAATATTTTTTAAGTTTTTTTAAAAAAACTTTAAATAATTTAAAATCTTTAACACTCTGTAACATTTGGTAACGAAGCCTCAGCGGACCCATGTTCATATAAACTTCTGGTTCAATTTTTAGATGAAGCATCTCTATGTAAGCGTTGATCCATGTTTATTGAAAGACACTGTATATACCTGTTATCTGTCAAGCAGACTTCCGCCTTGCCCAAATTGGTTTGAGAGCTCGGGGTCCTGCATAAGTTCAAATTAAAGCTTAAAACCTCTGGTTTCGCAAGGCATCTAATATTTTTTGAAAAATTCAACATAACCTATTCTGAATGCCTCTAAAAAGTTTTTACATTTTCTTGGAATAAAATCAGTAAAAATATCGTAAGAGCTTTTTCTGTCATTTGAATAATACTTTGGTGGTCTCCCTTGCGAACTCGGTAAATATCATGGGGAAATTCAAAATAGCGATTCCAAAATGGAGGCCAAAATTTATAAAATCATTAGAAAATCGGGGAAAATTTGCTCAAAAAATGTCTGTTTTGGTTTATTCATGTTGTTTTATTATTGTGATCTCAAGCTAAATGGTTTCGCACTCCCTCAAGGGAATATTGACTCATACCAGGTATAGAAAGATACCAAAAATATGAAGCTCTGTGGGAACCCTTTTCATGTTATCGGGCCCTAGGCGACATGGCACTGTATTTCTCATAAATTTTCTGACGGACCGCGCGGTTGCAAGGAAAACTACTTTCTAAATCGGTTTATACAGATACTCACCAAAGCCTAGTCCCTTGATGTTCTGCAGGTTCTTTGGTATTACTTCAGCTGTTCATTGCCCATTGTCTTCGAATTTGCACCTCTAGATCCCTGTATTTGGCAATCTTCTCGTTGTATTTTGGCCTTAGGTTGTTCTCGTTAGGTATAGCAATGTCAATTAGTGTAGTTCGCCTAGAAATTTTATCTGTTAATGTAATGTCTGGTTTATTATGAGTAACTGTCTGATCTGTCAGAACCGTTCGGTCCCAAAATAGCTTGAACTTCAATAATAGGTTCTGAGTTGTATTTGTAGTAAGACACTTTTCCTACCTGCAATAGATTCAACTTATCTGCTAACTCTTGGTGTAGTATCTTTGTGGCTGAGTCGTGTGTTTTCTTTTACTCAGTTGCGGCAAATGCTTGGCATCCTCCAGTTGTGTGCTAGACTGTCTTTGATGTTTGACAGCCATATCTACATTGGTCGTTTTCTATTGAGGGATCTCTAATGATTAGCTTCCGATAGTTTTTCGTCGGAATAACCTGGTCTTGGATAACTAACAAAAAGCCCTCCGTTTCCGGAAACATCTGTCCTGAAATCAACCAGTAGTTCTACGATAAGTTGTTGACACTGTCCTGGTTAACCTTATTTGGATGCCGTCCATGAAGTCGCTTCTGTAGTCAGGTTTGTAACTTCTCTTGATATGTTTGGTGGTGAGAAGCAATACTCTGTTCCCTCAGCTGTAACGGCGTTGAATCGACTGCCTCGCATATTGCTCGATGTAGGGTGGAAGAGTCCGTTAACCTGTGGAGATATGAACGTAAATTTATTATTTGTTGATCGAGCTGCTTACCAATATCACCAATCCTCTTTCTCTTTGGTATCTTGGAAGCATTGTACGTTCAATAGCACTCCGAGGGTGATGTTTTTGTGCTTTTGTTAAGAGTGTTCTTATTTTTCTTTGCAGGTTTTGGGTGCCCATCCTGCTCCATTTTACAATTCCAAAAGAGTAGCTAAGTGCAGAGCATGCGTACGTGTTGAGCGCCTAAAAAAATTTCTGCTATATAGATTAGTTCGTAATACTCGCCTTAACCTCCTGACAAAATCGGTGATCAGTTCGGCCTTCATAGTGCGATGGTCAATTCTTGTAGCCTGCTTCATACCTAGGTATTTGTATGTTTGTTCTGCTTCCATTGCAAGTATAGTTTCAACGGTCTGCATCTCAAATGCTCACGGTGGTATCTCTCCTTTAACGATGTTCAAAATACGACATTTGTCAAGTCCAAACTGTATTCCGATATGTCCGGAAAACTTCTCTATAATCTTATGCGTCTGTTCCAGCTGGTTTCTGATAGCAACCATCAGTTTAAGATCATCTTTGTATAGAAGATGATTCACTCTTACTATCTCTTCGTTGTTATTTCTAATACTAAAGCCCCATTGTTTTATTTATTATTATAACAATAAATTTTGCATACTTTATTATCAATTAACAAATAAGACATGGTACATTAAAAATGACCGAAAAAGTTATCATATTAATAAACTCATGACTTGTAAAAACAACTAGGCCTGGAGATTCAAAATGGCAGCCAAAATAACTAAAATAATTCAAAAATGCAAAAGTTCATCGGAAAATTGTTTATTTTGCCTTATTCAAGATGTTTTATTTATTATAACAACAACAGGTTTAATCCAGTTTATAACCAATCAACAGTGAACCTGTGTTATATTTGAAATGGTGGAAAAACTTGTAGAAAATAAAAATGTCTCAGCTACTACTGGATTCTTACTTTGTTACGCTATCTCTTTAAGGATGTGTGGTCTTGGTCACGCAGAATTCCTTTAATCCTCCCAAGCTCCTATCCTTACGCTATGGCGTATTGGGCGTGCAGGTCAATGCCCCTTTGCTCTTGTGAAACCCCAAGACTGATTCTGAGCCAATACTATTTACCCCATCTAGATATTATGGAATGATTGTGATCATTCAAATATAATTTTTAGTCACAGAAGTGATAAGTTTGAGAATTGTGTCAAAATTCTTGTTGAAGCAAAATAACAACAATCTCTCTATTTTTTGATTGTTTTAGATAGTTTTACCGTTATTTTAAGATCGCTATTTTGAATTTACCCATAATCTATATTGGGTTTGAACAAGCGAGCACACCAGTATATGGTAGAAAATTCTCCCGAGATATGTTTACTGATTTTATTTGAAGGAAGTTTGGAGACGATTTAACATCGTGCCAGACGTTTTTCTAAACTAGAGGTTTTACGTTTTAATTCGAGTTTATGCGACACTTTGGGCTTAGGGATGGATTCAGTCATTCTTTTTGGAGGGGGGTGGGAATATCACAAAAGAGAAGAAAAGGTCGCGATTACCCCCACTCCACTCGTATTCAGGATAGTACAGTATGACAAGCGAAAATGAGTTAACAGAATTAATTCAATGTGACATAATCCCAAGCTACCAAAATTACATAACCGGGGTTCAGCAATATCTACGTTCCCAATGCAGCTGGCATTTTTCTGAATTCAAGGCTCTTGGAGGTGGGCGATCACCCCGTCCACCCTTACTCGGGTTGTCAAACCAATTATAGGCAAGGAGAGTTTCCCATTGACACAGGATACTTTTAATTTTGAGATTTTTCTTGTAACACTACCTTCAACTTTCGAAGTCAAAAGTATTATGGCTTCAACCCAGTGCTCCGAAAACGTATGTAGACTCCAACTTTATGCTACCTTTGGAGGAATTTTAGACCTTTCAAATTTATGTAGCTGTTTCTACATTTTCATACTACATCTGGAAGATACAGTAAGCAAGTACATTTTATTTTTAGGTGGTAAAGAATTTGGACACCAATATACCCTAATGCGACATCTACCAACTCATACAGACGAACGAAAATTCCACTGTCTGACTTGTGGAAAATGTAAGTTTCTTTAAAGAAGTTTAAAAAATTGTCCCAAATTTTTATAAATGTGTTTTTATTATTAGCTTTCCGTCAGATGTCGACTCTTTCGCAACATAGAGCTATACACTCATCAGAACGTCCTTATGTTTGCGAAGTATGCAATAAAAATTTTAATAGAGTCTCCACTTTGATTTCACATAGAAAAACCCATACTGGTATCAAACCCCATAGATGTCATTTGTGCAATAAAGCATTTCATCAGAAAGGTAAGTTTGGAAATGTAATATTGAAGATTTGGATTTCCTTCCCATTAAGTTTAGTGATATTGAAATTACAATAGTACGGAACAATCAACAAAATAGTTGTCACGTGATTATCATATCAAAAAACAAAAAAAAAAAAAACAAAAACATTTGCGAAGATATCACTGTCCTTAACCAATTCGACACCAATAGCGATCACCGCTTGATCAGAGCTGCGATTACCATTAACACCAGATGGGAAAGAAATAAATTGATAAGAAGAAAACCCATTCCAACAAACGAAATACTAAAACAAGACAAGGAAAAATTCGAACACGTAACAAAGAATAAACTTAAAAGTAAAGAAGACCAGGAAGAAATGGACATCAATGAATTAACACAACACATTAATAATAGCATACGAGCAGCAACAAAAGCCCGTATACCAAGAACCTCATAGAAAAACGAAGAAATGTGGACCGAAACTGTGAAGAATATAGGGATATAAATAAAGAAATTAACAAAAACATAAGGAGGGACATAAGAAAGCATAATACAAAAATGATTAAAGACACGATAGAAGCTAACAAATCAATGAAGGTTCTCAGATCTCAATTGGGTAGGGGCCGGACAAAAATTTCTGAACTTAAAACTAAACAAGGCCAATTAGTTAGTACCCGGGAGGAAATCACGATGGCTGTCCAGGACTTTTATACAGAGTTATACAGTCCAAAAACTCAAGGTTCTTACTACGAAAGAAAGGAAGTAAGAAATGTCGGTTCAGAAGAGATGCCCGAAATAAATACCGCAGAGTTAATGAAAGCGCTTAGTCAAATGAAAAATAATAAAAGCCCTGGCGAGGATCGTATAACCGCCGAAATGTTAAAAATAGGGGGAGAACAACTAGGAGAAAGCGTGAGAATTTTGTTGAACAAGTGCTTAATATATGGAAAAATACCCAAAGCATGGGAAAACGCAGAAGTCATCATATTATACAAAAAAGGCGATAGAAATAACATAGAAAATTATCGGCCAATTAGCTTACTGTCCCACTTGTACAAACTTCTTACAAAAATAATAACTAACAGACTGACGCAAAAGTTGGGCGCATACCAACCTTCAGAACAAGCCGGATTTCGCAGGAACTTCAGTACAATAGACCATCTACAGACAGTACACACGCTTATCGAAAAAACCACGGAATATAATATACCTCTGCATTTGGCTTTCGTTGATTACCAGAAGGCGTTCGATTCTATCGAATCATGGGCAGTTCTCAAAGCACTGGATAATGCTCGGATTGATTCAACATACTCTGCTCTGATTCAGCATATATATGAAAACGCTTACATGCAAATTACAATAGACGATTATATAAAAACCTCGAGGATACCTATAAAAAGAGGCGTACGTCAGGGAGACACAATCTCTCCAAAATTGTTCACGTTGGCACTTTTAGATGTATTTAGGGGCTTGGACTGGCATGACAAGGGAATTAACATAGACGGAACACGACTAAACCACTTAAGATTTGCTGATGATATTGTTATAATCAGTGATTCACCAGAACAACTCCAATGTATGATACAAGAACTTCATCAAGCATCAGCTAGGATAGGACTCAAAATGAACTTGTCAAAAACAAAAATAATGAGTCTAGAACAAATACAAATTAAAGTTGAAGATAAAATAATAGAAAACGTAAGAGAATACATATATCTAGGTCATAAAATACAAATAGGGAAAGAAAACCAATCGGCTGAAATTTCTAGAAGAATAAGTCTCAGCTGGGCAGCTTTTGGCAAACTCGGATTCATTCTTAAATCCAGTAACACCCCCATAAGTCTGAAAAGAAAAGTCTACGAGTCGTGCATCCTGCCAGTTCTTACTTATGGTATTGAAATAACCTCCCTAACATGTAAAGCCATTAATAAGCTTCGGGTTACACAACGAGCAATGGAAAGGGCTATACTGGGAATTAGTTTACGAGATAGAGTTCCAAATGAAGAAATCAGAAGAAGAACGAAAATAACAGATGTGAGCAAACGAGTAGCGCAGCTAAAATAGAGATGGGCTGGACATATCGCAAGACATGACCTAGACAGATGGACATACAAGATAACAGCATGGCGGCCAAGAGAGAACAAGAGAAGTGTTGGCAGGCCCCAAAAGAGATGGCGTGACGACACCCAGAAAATTGCCGGAAAAAACTGGATGGGGATCGCTACGGACCGACAGAAATGGAAAAATATGGAAGAGGCCTACATTCAGGAGTGGATGAAAACGGGCTGATATGAATGAATGAATGAATGAATGATTATTATTATCTGTAAAATTTTATTTTCTTTTCCAAAAAAATTCAAGAGTGGGGTTATATTTCAAAATATTGAAAAAAGTTATTAGAGGGAGTTTTTCTAAATGCAATGTTTTTAGTCCATATGTAAAATTTCAGCTGTAGAAGATAATTTAGATTTTTTGCCCATTTTTTGTAAATTGCACCACTGTTGCAAAATAAGACTCAAAACAACCTACATAAAAGGTCTTAGTTTTGAGAATGCTTCATTCTAGACATATTTTGTTTAAAGTAGCGCCATATTAAATGTGTGTTTTTCTACAAATCCAAATAGGGCTATTAACATTTGGTCATGTATGATGCAAAGTTTATTTGTTTTTGACCCTGTATAAGGTAACTTCATAAAATAACTATTTTTGAAAAGTAGTTTGTGTCAAGAAGTAATACACATTAATATTAAGAAAATAGTTTATTTGAAAAGACTCAAACCCAAACAGCACAAATACGTCTTAAAGACGTCCATAAAACGTTTGATCTTAACATTCGTCTTATGGATGTCCATAAAAGACGAATGACGTCCATAAGACGTTGTAAAGACGTCTTATGTAACAAAAGGTAACGTCTTTAAGACATTTGCTTACAACGTCTTATGGACGTCCCTTCCCAACATTAAAACAACATATTCCACCAATAAAATTATGTACATTAAAAAGGGTTCCTTTAATTTTTTTGTTTGTCTTGTTTACAAAGTCAAACCGTAATTATTCAAAAGTCCAAGAAATAACTTTAATTAAGAAAAAATCAAGAGCAAAATATACACTACCATTTTAAATAACTACAAGTTCCGCATGAATAATTTGCTTTAATAATATGTTTATCATAATCTCTTTATACAAAAAAATACATAACTTAAGCATAATGTAAACTTTTTCTAATTTGAAATTGAGGAAGTGAGGTAGAAGAGCAAATATTTTCAGAACTACTACTGTTCGAACTATAAGTGAACCTATCAAATTTAAGCCTTAGTTTATCCCTTCAATATAATAACTCTTAAAGGTAGACTATCAATAAAATATAAGTTTATTGAAATAAAAAGTACACAAATCTTTAAATAGTTTTAAAAACAAGAATTTTTATTTAGTCGAATAACAAATCTGGTCTGATGCTCTTTTCAGCCATGTTTGCATTGAAATTTCCTCATTCTTCCGACTTTTTGTCAGTCCTGTTGTCTCTGTAGATCCTAATAACAAACTGATTTTAATTTTATAGGATAAAATTTATCATTTGTGGGAGTAAATTTTTTGATATTTTTGCGAATTTTTATAATTGTCCTCTACTATAGAATCGTGACTTATGCTATTTCAAGGTTAATATGTATAATGAAAGACAGAATTTACTCATAATAAGTCTCGCCAAGTTGGAGTCGTAGAATTTTCTCTTTCCTTTTCGTACTAATCAACTGTACTTGGTAATTTTACAAGCTCGCTTTACAAAGTCATAAATGCTCCCTACTCCCAGTTTTGAAATTTCTAAAACCTTAAACAAAATTACTTCTTGTAATTAACAAAACTCTATTTTCTATGTTCTTTAAATATAAACCAATCATCAGGAACAAAATAAATCTTACAGGTTTCATTAGTGGAGCACTCCATAAACAAACATATCGCCTTCCACTTCATTAATAATATTTCTTGCAATATTTAGGACCGGGTCTGGATGAGCTGTGCAAGCCTTTTTTGCATAGATAATATTTTTGAAGATTTCATTTCATACTTCTAACATAGAGTTACTACAAAAATATAAGCGGTAAAGCATTCGGGAATTTCCTGTAACACAACCTATAAATAACGTTACTGTTTTTCCTAAGTACGTATGATTCTCGATCTTACCTTAAGTATTACATAAACACGAATAAAAAAGATTTTCAGAGGCACATAGATAAATCAATTATTTTAATAAAATTCTTTCAAAAGCTAAATTTTCACATTAGGCACACCAACAACATTAAAAATGAATAACGACATGACGAAACACGAATACAAAACTGAAAAATGACAGTTGACAGAAACAAAAGGCGGGTTTTTTAAAGTTATAGTTTTGCTAGCATCATATTGTTATTGTTATCGATACATCAAACAGTCTGTGACAAAAAGCACCAAAGTATTGATAAAAAAAGATCACGCAAAAGTTCTATTAACCAAGGTCGTAGTGAGGCTACTAAAAATTTCCCGTTCAATCAAAAATTTTAACCTCAACTTGTATTCAGCTGAGCTCTGTGCGGCGTTGCAAACTTATTACCCAACTGCGACAAAGTCCATAGGGAAGGAAATGCTTTTTAGTTTTTATCAACTAAATTATACACAACTGTATTTATTTTCATATAAAATGTAGTATGTAGACTTTTAAAAGATATCTTAAAGACGTTGTATATAGACGTCTTATGGACGTCTTTAAAACAACGTCTATAAGACGCCTTATTTATGTCTTAAGACGTTCAGACATAATCTGGATATAAAAATGACGTCTATAAGGCGTCTAGTGCTGTGTGGGAATTTTCTATTAAAAAAATCATAATATAAAAATTAAATTAAAATTTATTTTCCACCTAATGCAGACTTCACTGTTTGTCTTAATTATATTTTGTATTACTTTTAGGCACAAACTACGTTTTCAAAAAAAGTTATTTTATGAAGTTACCTTATACAGGGTCAAAAACAAATAATAAACTTTGCATCACATGTGACCAAATTTAAGAGCCCTGTTTGGGTTTTGTAGAAAAACACACATTTAATATGGCGCTACTTAAACAAAATATGTCTGGGATGAAGCGTTGTCAAAACTAAGAAGTTTTATGTAGATCGCGTTGAGTCTTATTTTGCAACAGTGGTGCAATTTACAAAAAATGGGCCAAAAATCTAAATGATCTTATACAGCTGAAATTTTACATATGGGCTAAAAAATTGAATTTAGGAAAACTTCCAATAACTTTTTTCGATATTTTGAGATATCACCCCACTTTTGATTTTTTTTTCGAAAAAAATTAAAATTTAACAGATAATGCTAATCACGTGACTACTATTTTTTTGGTAAATTTTCATCTCGATCGAAGCAGAAATTGATGCTAAAGTAAAATTTCGAAAAAAAGTTATTAATAAAAAAAATTCCATATAATGCGGATTTTACTGGTCACACTGTATATGTTTATCATTATGTTTCTCTTAAATTGTCATTCTTACTAGCCCTGATCAAAACTGCGAAATCTCGAAGGGCCTGGAGATGAGAGCTTTTCGTATTAATTTAGATTTTTTGAAGGAAAATTACATTTTCTTCCAAAGTATATTTATTAAACTGCAATTGACTGTTTAGGAAATTTGCGGAATCATATTTTTACACATACCAATGAGCGGCCCTACAGATGTGACATTTGCGAAAAGGGATTTAATCAGATGTCAAATTTGATGTGTCACAAGTTGAAGGTAAAGATGATGGTATAGGTATCAGTTTAAATTTTATATTTATCATGCGAAACTCAAAAATTACACAGGCCGACAACATTTCAGACCCAGAAACGAGTCTATACTTTTTTGAAAGGTTTGACGTGCTGAAACCGAATTTGACATCCTATTTGTCATATCAGCTCTGGTTTTCGAAATATTCTAACCTAAAAGTGAAATTCTAAGCAGGAGGGGTCACTTAGTACTAGGATATGCTGATGACTTGGTAATCTTAACCCAACTGTGAGAAAAATAGTGTAACAGGCGTTCAGAGTTGTAGAAATATGGGTAGGACAGAAAGGACTAAATATAAGTTCCCGAAACACTGTCCTAGTCCCTTTCACAAAATGGAGGAAGCACAATACCAATTTCCCAGGAAGTAAAATATCTAGGGGTAATATTGGATTCTAGACTGAAGTGGATTAAGCATGTGGAAAAGATAACAAAAAAAATTGGAAACAACCCTTATAATTGTTAGAAGGTTGTGCGGGAAAACATGGGGTCTTTTACCAAAGATGATGCATTGGTTATACACCAGTGTCGTGAGACCAGCGATTACGTATGCAGCCTTGGCATGGTGGTCCAAGGTAATACAAAGGACAGCTATGGTCAAGCTAAATGGTATACAGAAGGTCGCCTGTTTGAGAATCACGCGGTCTATGAAAATGAATCGAACTTCAGCAATGGAGTGTACTCTAGACCTCTCTTACCTATATTTAGTGATTCATGGAAAGGCAAAAATGGGGCTTCACTGGCTGTACCATTCAATGCCAACAGCACAAATGCTGATAATAGGACATTTATACGTAATAAAATCAGGGGCCCTGAGTTGCTACAATATACCGTTCGAGGTCACTATGGAGGATCAAAAGGTAAGGAAACAAGCTAAACCGGAGCCATCTTCTGGGACACTTATCTGGTACACTGATCGTTCAAAAACCAAAGAAGGTACCGGAGCTGGGATATATGGGCTACAACCAAAAAAATAAATTAGTTTTAAAAAATTACTATACGATTTAAAAATGAGCAGATGAGATAAAAAGGAGAGCTTACAAAGTTAAGCACATCTATATTCATTCCGACAGTCAAGCAGCCCGTAAGGGTCAAAAGGTGTTTTCTAGATTGGTTTGGGAATGTCAGAGTAAACTTATAACTCTGGCAACGGACAACAGAATTATATTAAAGTGGGCACCAGGACACGAAGACATACATGGAAATGGGAAAGCTGATGATGTGGCTCATCATCTCAATATATTGGTCCAGAATCGGTTGTTGGGGTGCCACGGTGTTCGATACGAGAAGTTGTTAAAGAATGGATCAAAAAAAACACACTGTACAGCTAGAGAGGGATTGAATCACAGTAGGATATTTATTGGGAATTCTGACCCAAAATGAGCAGGAGCCAATTAACGGCAATCACAGGCATAATGGCCGCCAAAATTGACCTGAATAAAATAGACCTTGACAACCGTGACCTCGGCTGCAGATTATGTGGTCAAGCCGAGGAAATGATAAATCACATCATATGTGATTGCGAGTCACTAAATTGGAAAAAACAACAAACCTTTGGGTCAATAAAGTTGGTGGTGCATCCAGCTTCAGGACGGACCCATGAAAAAAAAAACCTAAAAATGCAAAAAATGCTGTTTTTTGTTATATTGGAAGTTAAGTTTTAGGGTAGTATAAAACTTTTCGACATAACACTACGAGGCATCTGAAAGTACCACTTGTCTTCAAAACCCATTTTGAATTATCTCAAAATCTTCATGTCGAAAAATTTCATGCTACACTGAAACATAATCTCCAATTTAAATAGCGTTTTTGCACTTCTAGGTTAGGATATCTCAAAAATCGGAGCCGATAGGTCAAATCAGAAGTCATATTCTGATTCACCGCGTCAAAAGCTTTCGGAAAAGTATAGTCCCATTTCCGGATCTGATGTTAGGAGACATTTTGTCGACCAGTGTTATTGTTAAATATATAGTCGGTTTTAAATTAACTTGCCATTATTGCTAACTTATTTATTTTTAAAACTGGTTTTCATCATGTATTGATCAAGATAATCGGTAAAACATACTTTTGTAATAGAATACCCTGTAAATGTGCCATTTTAGGTTGTTCAAGATATCTTTATCTTTTAGTGTGTAGTTGAGCTTTTCAAAGATAGATCATCTCATTCCAATTGTTCTGGTGATTTCTTCAGATATGCTCTACTTTTTGCGTTGAGATCTGCTAGCCAAAGTATATGTATTTCGCCCATATTATAAAGTAACTGGATTTTTCATGTAATAACTAAAAATTATTGACTGTTACCTGCTATCCGCCATACGCTGGGCAAAACATTTTTGACAATACCGCGGGATATAATATTTAATCTTGAAATGACAATGATAGAATCAAATCGTCTAACTTTTCGATTTTTTATCGACATAAGTAAATTTCGGGTTAGAGGCACAAAATTGCCAAAACATTGCCCCCTTCCTTTGATCGTCCCGACCAACCTTCTTGATATTGATAATGGGCCAATCTGTTAAGATTCACGACTTTCATTTTCACAATATGCCTTATTTGAATTCGGTACACCAGATCGTTTAGTAGGGTCACTACGTTGTACAAACCTTTCTATGACTTCTGAAGCTATGGTGAACGATCTTTGGTTCTTTTTCACCAACCAT
This sequence comes from Diaprepes abbreviatus, assembly GCA_034092305.1. Lineage (NCBI taxonomy): Eukaryota > Metazoa > Arthropoda > Insecta > Coleoptera > Curculionidae > Diaprepes > Diaprepes abbreviatus. The sequence continues at coordinate 1,059,175 of JASJET010000203.1, read as the reverse complement.
GAATCCACCAGTATGGGCTTTAAGGTTATAGCGGGTCTTCAATTTGTCGCTTTCTATTTGTAGTCGTCGCTGTACCTTCTCGAGGATGACCTGTAGGATGTTCTTCTGTAGTTCATTTCGCGGTCGCGGTCCCTCTCGACATACCTGCTTGAGAAGGATCTGAATGACATTCTTCTTCCGTAGTCCCTTTCGCGATCACGGTCTCTCCCGATGTACCTTCTTGAGGATAACCTGTAGGATGTTCTTCCGTAGTACCTTTCACTGTAGCGGTCCTTCTCGCCCCGTTTTCTATGGTCACTGCGAGTACTCCTGTCCCTTCCTTAGCGGTTCTTTCTGCCATCGTCTCCACCAGTAGTAATTTCCGGGCAATCTCGGTAACAGTAACCTTCGTATCCGCACTGGTAACAACTCATGTTATTCGAATAGTACCGGCGACCCTACCCCTTTTTCTTGATCTGGCATAAATTACTCCAATGTGACAACCTCTTACTTCAACTCAATCGCAAGCTTTAACGGCAACTGCAGCATCTTTTTTATCTTTGTTAATAGCAAATCCAAAACAGGGGATACTATTACTTAACCAGACTTCTTTAAGTTCACCGTAAGGAGCAAAGACTTTCTCCAAGTCACTTCTTCGAACTTCATCACCTATATCAGCAATATGAAACCGATATCCATCAGGATCACTGTCAGGAGCAGTACTACTAGTACAGCGGCTTTGTACATGCCCCTCTTGGCCACACTTCCAACAATGAATTCTATTTCTGCTATGGAAAGTTGTATTTTTATGGTCATGTGTTTTTTGTTTGATTAAAAATTCTTACAATTCCTTCATTAACCTCATGAAGATTTCCTCCTTGGTCTTGCGATCATCCTGGAAAACGTTGACTCGTCTTATGAATCTTCCTTGGTTCCTTGAGATGTTTGACTGTTTCCAACTGAAGGGTATAAACAAGAGCCTCGCAAATTTTCTTCAGTCGGGCCATTTTTAGAGTTTGACTTGTTTCTGGGTCGCGTAATTCTTCGATAAAACTATTTACTGCTAACTCTTGCTTTATTTCTTCCGGATATGTTGGGTAAGTCAAATTTATTAATCTCATTATATCCGCTTCATTTTCTTGAAGACTTGCGTTGTATTTTTGTCTTTTTCCTAGGAGTTGAGCCTTATAAACTTCTAGGAGGTGAGCTTCCCCATAGCAAAGATTATTATAGTTAACGCTAGCTATAATAATCTTTGCCCATAGCACATCTCCGGAAAAGTAACAGTGAACTCATAATCATTCTGTTTTTCTTCGGGAATGTTACGTAACACCTTCATAGCTTCACCTCGTAATGCGAGAACAAGAGTATGTGCCTTCTCCGGTGAACTCCAATTATTGTGATTCAGTATTAAACCGAGAATACATCCGTTCGTTCGTTTGGTCTTCTGTAGAAGTTTGCAGACGTTTCGCCAAAATCTCATTTGGCATCTTCTGTGCTTGGTGGTTGTAGATCAATTCACTACTACTACTTCTACGACCACCAAGCACAGCCAAATGAGGTTTTGGCGAAACGTCTGCAAACTTCTACAGAAGACCAAATGAACGAACAGATGTATTCCCGGTTTAATACTGAATCACAATAATTGGAGTTCGCACTACGAGGGGAAGCTATGGAGGGTTACGTAACATTCCTGAAGCCTTAGGTTTCTTATCCGCAACTAAATAAATACAAGTATTGTTAAAAAAAAGTTTTATCGAATATCTTCAAAAATTTTTTATCTGATTTGATTCGCATTTACCGTAAGGAAATAAAATTTGTTAATTTAGCTCTAAGTCAATAAGTTAACAATACTGCTGATTTAATTTGAAACTGTTTGAACTAAAATTTGCTCTTCATTGATAAAAAGAAATATTTTAATATAATTTTTTGAAGTTGGCTCCCTCTAAACTAATATTCTGGCAAGTCCACTGGGGATTAAAATTGTCATTTTTTTTCCTAGGCTCACCAATATCAAAGCGACATGATACCGAGGTACACATGCAAAGTATGCGGGGAAGATTTCGTGAAACGAATCAATTTAAGACAACATGAACAGTTCAAACATGGCATGGTGTGTATCGGTGGAGAACGAGGAGGGAATTTTGAGTAAGGCTCCTATTAACAAAAGCTTTTTTGCGAATATTCCTATTTACATTTTTTTAGCTATACGAACGCAATTATAGTCGATCCGATCAAAACCGATGCTATGAAATTAGCGACGGAATCGGGTGAAACGCCCTTCGCGCTTCTCCGTCCGCTGTCGGGGATTCCCGTTCTAGTTCGAGTGCTTCCTGCTGGTGACAAACAAATGCTCGTTCCTGCAACCGCCGAAGATTTGAAAAAGTACGGACATATTTCTATTCGACCGAAGATATCCGAGCCTAATGAACAAGAAGATAAAGAGAATAAAGGTTAACGATTTATTTTCAAAATGGTCAAAATAATAATAAAAGTTTTATATACACTGCTAGACAAAATTTTGTACGGGTGTCCCATTTTCGACACTTTTAGGGGGTATTGAAGTTATTCTCTTGCGGTTTTCACTTTACTTTCCTACTTTTTAACGAAAAGAAAAATTCCGGTGTCAAATTTGTCATGGCTCTCTTAGTTTTTAATCTACTGAGTGATTTTGAAAATCTTCGTTTTTTAGACACATCTCGTATTTCCGTTATGCGGTAAATAGGTAAAAAATGATTTTTATAAAGTTTTTTACGTAGATTCAGTGGCGCAGTCAGTTTTTCACTTTTTGAGATGTTAACTAAATTTATGATTTTTTAAATAGGACACTGTATATAATTTTAGATATTGATTAAGTATAAAAAAAGGCAAGTTTGATCTATTTCTCCTAAGCAGTTGAATCTATAAAGAAACTGGCTAAGAGATACGAGGGGTGCCCCAAAATGCATAATTTTTAAAATCGCTCCAAAATGAAGAGGTTAATGAAAATTTTATTTGCGTGTGGTTCAAAAAGTAGTATCATGAAAACCTTCTCCTTCTATTTTTACTAATAACGGAGATAACCTGTAAAACCATCGAAAATTCGACACCCTCTACATCGAAACTGTAATCAGATCTTGATTTTCACATCCCAAAATATCAAGTTTAGTGCAAATCAAGTTATTATTAAGATACATATTTACAAAAAGTTTAAAAAATTTTAACTGTGACACCCTGTATTTCGGAAACAATCAACTTTTGGACTAAGGTAAATTGGGCTGGGTCCTCATATTTTAGCTTCAGGAATTTGAACTAGTGTTTGTACAGAGCTTTTAGGGACACCCTGTATATTCAGAGTATCCAAATTTTTGTCCAGCAGTGTAGACATAATAGTATACAATCCAAGTATAGATTTTGTAAGTCATTTCGTCTTGGGCGATAACTCGTGAAATGCTCCAGAGGGTTGTGTCATGAAGTCTCGTGAATGTCAGCTGCGGCTCCGTGGGTGGTTTGAGCAGTGGCGGCCCCCCACTCACATAGAAAAAAAATATTTTTAATCATTTCCTCCCGATTGAAAATTTGTCAAATTATAGTTGACACAATACTCTGAAGAAAAAAAAGTCAAACTGGCTGTATGGTGGTAGACTATATGTAAGCTGGTAACACTTGCATGAAAAAAAAACACTTAGACCTGAACTAGTTGCCATGAAAGTTAGATCGTGTAGTTGGTCAGTTTTGTTTTCCTCATGATATTGTTATAATTTATAACTGAAGGAAGAAACAGTGAGTATATTAAAAGGACGCCTGGAAATCGACATAATGTGCAGCAAATATACTATGTGAATATTTTTTTTTCTTCAGGGTCCGTCCTGAAGCCGGATGCACTGCGGCCAGAGTAGGCCTATTGTGCTTATCCTAGACTTACAACCACTATGGCGACCTAGCAGCCTCCGGGATTAATTTGTACAGGTCTGCTAAGGAGTGAGTGTGTACTTCCTTCGGTTCCAAGTTTGTTGACCCGAAGGTGTATTGTCTTTTTATAAGCGAGCGCTCTGCTGTCTGGCGGCCAACTAACTCAATTAAAAATATACTGAATTTAAAATCCTGTTATTTTTAAAGCCAATATTTAAAGAAATAGTTCTCAGCGTCCATATAGGGTCTCATGAAAGAAACGGATATATATATATATATATATATATATATATATATATATATATATATATATATATATATATATATATATATCCGAGAAGAAAGTCAAAACTTACCCTCCCCGCCGGCAGAGATACATGTTTCGTCTCTACTAGACTCATCAGGGTACCGACATGCACCTGGCTGTGCAGAGGACAGATCGGAAGGAAGCATGCAAACACTAAGCGCGGCTTCGCCGGATGGCGTATATATGTTTATGCGGCTTTCACGGATTCACCCGTGTGAGATGCAATAGCAGTGGATATATCCACATTATGCCGTATCACTGTAGCGGGGAGGGTAAGTTTTGACTTTCTTCTCGGTATGGTGGTACAGGTAGGCCATCATCTCGATGGTGGTGGAATAGGATAAATTTGCGTTTTATACCAATTTATTCTAACTGTGCAACCTCTAACACAGAAAAGATAAGATGGGGAAAAGTTTGCATTTACTGTTCGTATTTTACTTCATTCTATACGCGGAGCTGCATATAGTTGTACGTTTGCTGAATGTGATTTAAGCACTACAAGGGCATAATGTGGATATATCCACTGCTATTGCATCTCACACGGGCATAAACATATATATATATATATATATATATATATATATATATATATATATATATATATATATATATATATATATATATATATATATTCCACCGCATTCGATACAAACCATCATCTCGCCTTTGCATCCTATAAAGCTGAGTTTAAAATCAAAAACAGCAAACAAGACGACAAAGGCGACATCTCGATGGTCCACTTGATAACACAAGAACCACACAGATTAACAAAGTTTGTAAAATAACCGCCATATGGTGGCGCGACGGTGAATTAAAATAGAAATATGTAAAATCGAGTACACGAAACGCGCTGCCCAAAGGACAGGGGTCGCATTTTTCGGTACTGGCACCCAAGCCTACTGCTAATTTCAGCAGCCAAAGCCACGTGTCGCACCAAACGATCCCACCATGAGAGCATCGTTTAGCGTGTTTCAAAGCCAAACAAGTAAATAAATAAATAGAAGTTTTTGTCCGTATAATTTAAAATAAAATAGAATCAAATATTGTCAAAGCGGACGTGAAAATTTGTCAATCTACATGATTCTCGTGTTAAAAAATGCGGAGCACTCAATATTTGATTCTATTTTATTTTAAATTACACGGACAAAAACTTATCTATTTATTTATTTACTTGTTTGGCTTTGAAACACGCTAAACGATGCTCTTATGGTGGGATCGTTTGGTGCGACACGTGGCTTTGGCTGCTGAAATTAGCAGTAGGCTTGGGTGCCAGTACCGAAAAATGCGACCCCTATCCTTTGGGCAGCGCGTTTCGTGTACTCGATTTTACATATTTCTGTTTTAATTCACCGTCGCGCCACCATATGGCGGTTTTTTTTTACAAACTTTGTTAATCTGTGTGGTTCTTGTGTTATCAAGTGGACCATCGAGATGCCGCCTTTGTCGTCTTGTTTGATGTTTTTTGATTTTAAACTCAGCTTTATAGGATGCAAAGGCGAGATGATGGTTTGTACTGAATGCGGTGGCCTGACGAGTCTCATATTCGGACGAAACAGCGCTGTCGCCATCTGTCGGACCCGGAGTTTTTCCATATTTTGGAGTGCTCCGCATTTTTTAACACGAGAATCATGTAGATTGACAAATTTTCACGTCCGCTTTGCCAATATTTGATTCTATTTTATTTTAAATTACACGGACAAAAACTTATCTATTTATCACTACATAGTATAAAACAAAGTCGCTTTCTCTGTCCCTATGTCCCTTTGTATGCTTAAATCTTTAAAACTACGCACCGGATTTTGATGCGGTTTTTTTCAATAGATAGAGTGATTCAAGAGGAAGGTTTATATGTATAATAACATCCATTAAATAGTGGAGAAATACTGTTATTTTTGAGGTTTCTAATGTGGTGTCGTTAATTATCATATTTTTTTCCGCTTACATTGCAAACGCAGGCTGAACCCTACGAGATTTATCAAAATAATGTACTAATTATTTGTACACATTGAAAAGGTCTACAGAAAACTCCGCGATGGTATATGTCTATCTCTCATGGATATCCCACAATAACATTTTTTTGTCATTTACTTTTTACGACAAATAATGGCAAATTTTGAAGCGATTTTAACCAATACAGCATTAATCCTTATCCAATTAAATAGCTTAAATACATTGTTGATTTAATATAGATCTATATGGTCCTTTACAGCACAAGATTTAAATGAATATTTTCGAAGATATTACAGATTTAAAATTGCGGGAAGTAGCGCTTGCGGCGGTACTGGCCGACCGGGGCGGCGGCAGCGTGCCTATAAATAGCGCGTCGGAGGCCGATGTAATAATTGTTGTAAAAATAAAATAAATAGTCACAGTTTTTCTGTAGTGTATTTAGTATCAGCATTGCACCCGTGCGAAGCCGGGGCGGGTCGCTAGTATATATATATATATATATATATATATATATATATATATATATATATATATATATATATATATATATATATATATATATATATATATATATATATATATATATATATATATACAGGGTGTCCAAGATAAGGATCCTAAGCATGGGGATCTCGGAAACAGTTGGAGATACGAGGTCGGTTAAATTAGAGAAAAGTTGCGCAATTTAGTGCTAAATTAAACGCAGTTAAAAAAATTTAAAAATTTCAAACACTTCCGGAGATTTCCGGAAATAAACGAAATTTGGCAAAATCGTTTTTAATTTTTGCAGGCTTTATTTAAAGAGATATCCGAAAATAAAAGGTAGATTCTCATTGCCACTTTTTATTTTTTATAATTTGGTCTAAACAAAATTTAAATCCGACGTTTCGTTTCTGAGATACCATCATGAACTTTCATTTTTTATATGGAACAAAAAAAAGTATCCCATGTATTTGATAGCATTTTTTATTACAAATTCAACGGTGTATCACACTTGCATATCAAGTGTGTAGTTCATTGGCTTTTATAAAACTGATATACCTTTCTCTCTCGCTCTCACGGAGCTCTTATGGAAAGTACTTGAACTACGTATTCGATATGCAAGGGTGATACACCGTTGAATTTGTAATAAAAAATGCTATCAAATACATGGAATACTTTTTTTTGTTCCATATAAAAATGAAAGTTCATGATGGTATCTCAGAAATGAAACGTCGGATTTAAATTTTGTTTAGACCAAATTATAAAAAATAGAAAGTGGCAATGAGAATCTACCTTTTATTTTCTGATATCTCTTTAAATAAAGCCTGCAAAAATTATAAACGATTTTGCCAAATTTCGTTTTTTTTCCGGAAATCTCCGGAACTGTTTGAAATTTTTAAATTTTTTTAACTGCCTTTAATTTAGCACTAAATTGCGCAACTTTTCTCTAATTTAACCGACCTCGTATCTCCAACTGTTTCCGAGATCCCCATGCTTAGGATCCTTATCTTGGACACCCTGTATATAATTATGTAATGAGTAATGGACATGAGTATGTTAGCCGGAGAATATTTTATTTATTATAGTCAAAATGTAATTCTTGCGGGAAAAGAATATTTGAAGTTTTCATATTACCCTAATTAATCTCACTGCGCCATGTCGGAAAATAAGATTTTTTAACGTTATCTGCTTCCGTGCTACACCCTTCACCGAGATACAGCTAGCTAACGTTGTTATTTATTCAAAGTAGCATGTAAACTATTATCGGACAAATTTTTAAGTCAGAGGAAATCACTGTACATGCATATTTTTTCATGTTCTTGTGGCCAGTTGATGTATAACCCACCACCTTATTTGGTCCGCAAAATCTGTCGCTGGCTTGCAATCAATAATTTTTCACTTTTCAGCATCGCTTAAAACAAACGGATGTATCGTCCAAATAAAAGTTCCGGTGGTGGCCACAGTGATCCAGAAAACAGGCGGTCGTAACGGACCGATTTCAATGAACGTCGTCAGTCCCGGACCAGAAGATATAGTTGACGAGAGAGGGGGAAATATGACTGACCTGGCTACGGACAGTTTCGTGTACAGCTCTAGTTTGACCGGGGATGTTCTCGGAGATAGAAGTAAGGAAAATCGCAGCAATAGTAATAGTAAACTCACGGATAAAGTTTATTTATTGCAGTGGTTCTCAACCTTTTTTTAATCACGATCTTTTTTTTTTCTTTTTTTTTAAATAATCGCGACTGCCCCTTTCTCATCCCTCTTAATTGAACAATGAAACTAAAAATAAAGAGTATGAAAAAATAAATTTTAGGACTAAAGTGATGATATTTTTTGCATGTAATTGACAAGTATTACAAAGTTCCCTAGGTCTGGCAACCCTGGGGCAAGCTAAACACAAGTTTGCATTCGAAACTGAGAGAATTGTATTAAAACCCGTATTTAAAACATTTTTTACAGTACCACGAAACTGCTTCCACTATTTATGGGCTTTTTCTCAACTAACTCTTTTAACTATCTACTACCGTTTTTAACTTCTCGTTTTTAAACAACCTGCTACCGTTTTTTACTTCTCGTTTTTTAACAACTTGCTTAATTTGTGTTTTTAACTAACTGTTTTCAACTCTCTATTTTTATCTCTATCTTTTCAACTAACTTCTGATAGTGAGATTGTTCGTATTTATATTCAGTTTGCGGTGACGTCTTAAGAAAATCTAGAATTTTCCAATTCAACCTGTTTTGCAACCAAAAGTTGCGTAATCGAGGGCCTACGTGATGGAATTTTTCAAATCATGTTTTTCGCCAAAAAGTGCGTGATCGTGGTTCTACGTAAGCAGCGCGACATTCCTTTCCTGATCTACTTCTTTTTCAGCACTCCAGAAAAAAAATACGTTACATGTTGTGCGGTTTAGATTCAGATTTTATATTTTAGATTTTCCTCGAATAAAAAATTGTTGAATTTTTAAGCGAATACTTCTACTCTTTTTCAAAAATTTTAATTTTATTTATTTATTAACGTATTTAACTAAAAATTAATAATATTAATCACAGTACTAACGAAGCTTCTTGTTCACAGAACTTCGGGAAATAATGTTGAATTTCAGATTCAAAAGTTTGAAGGTAGTTATTAATTTCCTTTCTTTGATTATTTACAATTCCCGTCTCTGATTCCTCGAAATTTCTCTCTCATACACGTATCTTCAAGAGGCAATGCAGTGTCGCGTTCTTTGCGAATTACCCGGCTAGCTTGTCCCCAGACTCCCTAGAAGGATTTCGCAAAGTATAAGGAGAGGTGCATGCGGTGACCTACCACTGACTCGGTCGTATATCTAACGTAATGCCCAGCATAAGTAAATAATCGGTGACTCCCAAAAACTCTAACATACCGGTTGGGAACCACTGATCTATTGTAATACTTTTGTGTTTAAAACATTTTACTTTAGTAGTTATATCTCATTCAAAGTCAAAATTCAACTAGTTATTTTCGAAATATTTAACTATTATTTATTTCAGAACATATTAACGGAATTGAGGCGTTGGCGTTTGTTGACAAGTTTGACAATCTTATGTCTAGTGTGGCTAATGCAGAAATCGAATTTATCGATCAAAGTGGAAAGATTCTGAACGAAACGGATTTTCAGAAAAATTTGGACAGTAAGTAGTTTACAAAATGAATAATAGGAGGTAAAATCGATGATGCACCTTAACATATCCATGAAAATGAATCAGTTTTTTTCTATCAATAATCGCAAGGTTTTGATAAAATATTATTTCACACCTGAATTTTTTACTCGATTTTTTAATGCAAAATATTTTACTTTAAACTTGATGACACATTTTCCACCTTATCCAACTTGCTGACGTCACTTTTCTGTTTATTATGGATAATTTTATTTTGAAACGGGTACCACTCAAAGCGGCAGAATATCAAAAATTTGGCTCGCTGGCTATCCAAAATTTACAGGTTGTGTAACATATTACCTTTAAAAATACAAAATGTGTTTTTTGTTATAAAAAGAAGTTGCTTAACCCTGAATTTATTAACTATAATAACACTACTTTACATGTAATTTGCGACTGTAATGTAAAAGGCAGTCTTTGGTTAATTTTTGGTCTCTAAATGAGAAAATGATTCCTTCCTAACACGTAAGATTTTTGAGTTATGATTTTTTCAGCAAAAATGAATGAGTATTTTAATCACCTTATTTTAAAAAGTAATTTGTAATATACCGGAGCGCGACTTTGCCAAATTTACGTTTCCCATAAATTAGAGAAAGTGTACACCATCTGGCAACACCATGTGGGCACGTCTAGGGATGACAAGTCAACCACGAAGTCTCAACCCCCTAGGGCTTAAAATAACGGAAGTACTCGTTTAAACCCATATATTTCCAAATTTCACTCTGCTTCGTATTCGAATCTACTTATAGATGGTCTCTATGAACGATAAGTACGCCGTCGCTTTTAAAACTTCCAATTCCCGATGTTTCTAGAAAATACCAGAAGTACGGAACAGCTATATAAACAGCTGGCCGGCAGTCGTATCATCAGTATTGGTTTAGCACGAGTAGCGGTTAGTATTAGACAGAGAAGCGAAGTGCGCGAACAAGCCAATAGTATTGTATTAGTGTTATCTTTGTGTTGAATAAAGTAAGTTGATGCCTATAAACGTAGTATCACATTTCTGAACCGAAGTACGCGACAGTACAGAAAGGTGGCTGCGTTAACCCCGCGGATAGGTTTTGTTACATATGTGTTCAGTTTACCCCTAAATCGCAAAAAAGGACAATTAACAAAGTGATCAAAGTAGCTTATTATATGTATTTTGGATGTCTTGTTGGCGATCAAGATCGGGACTGGACTCCTCACATATGTTGCCAAACCTGTGCAGCAAATCTAAGTAACTGGTTAAATTGCCAATGCTCTTCTATGACTAATCAGACTACAGTTCCAATGATTTGGCGAGAACCAACAAATCATTTTAATGACTGTTACTTTTGCATGCCAAAATTTGCTTAATGTATGTCTGTAACTAACTCTTTTCAACTCTCTATTTTCATCTCTGTCTTGTCAACTAACTTCTAATAGTGAGATTGCTCGTATTTATATACAGTTTTCCGTGACGTCTTGACAAAATTCAGAATAGAGGATCTACGTGATGGAATTTTTCAAATCGTGTTTTTCACCTACAAGTGCGTGATCGTGGTTCAACGTCAGCAGCGCCATATGCCTTTCGTGGCTACCTCTTTTTCAGCGTTCCAGAAAAAAAAAATGGCGTTCAAGATCGGGACTGGGCTCCTCACACATGTTGCCAAACTTGTGCAGTAAATCTAAGTCACTCGTTAAATGACAAACATTCTTTTATGGCTTTTGCAGTTCCAATGATTTCGCGAGAAGCAACAAATCATTTTAATGACTGTTACTTTTGCATGACAAAAGTGTCTGGTTTTTTTAAGAAAGAGCAAACATAATATTGAATACCCGGATATTGCCGCAGTAATAAAACCTCGTCTTCATGGAGGAGGTTTACCAGTTCCAGCGCCCCCGGCAAAATGAGAGGAAGATTTAGAAATGTGTGATGATAAGGCAGAACCCGACAATGTATCAGAAAAGGACGATTCCTATTTTCCCTAAGGTGAAGGAAAAACACCCCATTTAATCGAAGAACCTGACTTAAATGATCTAGTTCGGGACCTTCATTTGTCCAAAAAGAATGCATAATGGCAACAAAAGTTCCTCTATTTCTCTTGCACATGCACAGCCAGGTGCATGTTGGTACCCTGATGAGTCTAGTAGAGACGAAACATGTACCTCTACCGTATCACTGTAGCGGGGAGGGTAAGTTTTGACTTTCTTCTCGGTATGGTGGTACAGGTAGGCCATCATCTCGATGGTGGTGGAATAGGATAAATTTGCGTTTTATACCAATTTTATTCTAACTGTACAACCTCTAACACAGAAAGGATAAGATGGAGAGAAGTTTGCATTTACTGTTCGTATTTTACTTCATTCTATACGCGGAGCTGCATATAGTTGTACGTTTGCTGAATGTGATTTCAGCACTACAACGGCATAATGTGGATATATCCACTGCTATTGCATCTCACACGGGTGAATCCGTGAAAGCCGCATAAACATATATATATATATATATATATATATATATATATATATATATATATATATATATATATATATATATATATATATAAAGTGGCAAATATGTGGTGACCTAAAAGTTATAGGACTATTACTAGGGCTTCACGGTGGAATTACGCAGTATTGCTGTTTTCTTTGTCTTTGGGAGCGTAGAGCAACACAGAGCCATTACCAAGTAAAGAATGACTTCCGAGGGATCAATATATTCCAGGTCAAGCTAACGTAAGGAATATACCTTTTGTTGATCCCAAGAAAGTGCTGTTATCTCCATTCTGGAGCAGATCCAAGGGGTGGCGGTGGGGGGGGGGGGGGCGATCGCCTCTCCCTTAAGAGCTTTGAGTTCGGGAAAATAGACCCGATTCTGCCTCTTATACCAGGAATGTGTATGCTGTTGGCATATCCCCCCTCCCGTCGAGAGCTTGTTTTTTCTTGCGACCCCACTCTCCCAAGAATTTTGAGTTTAGAAAAATAAACTCGCTTCTGCATCTTACGCTAGAAATGGGAATGTTGCTGACGTCCCCACCGTCGACAACTTGCTTTCGCTTGCCATACTGTATTTTTGTGATATCAACCCCCCCCCCTCTATTCCAAAGAGAGAGGCTGGATCCGCCCCTGCCTCCATTACCCATTAAACTGGGACTGATTAAAAATTTCGTTAAAGCATTAGATAAAGACGGAGATGCGATTAAATACTTTAAACAATTTTTTTCTAAACTAAGTGATGCTAAGCTTAAGGAAGAAATATATATTGGACCAAAAATTGGAAAAACACTAAGGGATCAGCAGTTTGATCAAAAATTAAGTGATGTTGAATTAGCTGGGTGGAGTTCTTTTAAAACAATGTTTCTTAAAATATATTTCTTGCGCTCCCATTTAAATTTGTTCCTGGAAAATTTGGGTGCGGTTAGTGACGAGCAAGGAGAAAGGTTCCACCAAGACATATTAACAATGGAACAATGCTACCAAGGCAGATGCAATCCAGCAATGATGGGGGATTATTGTTGCTTCCTTATGAAAGGAAGCGATCAGGAATATAAACGAAAGTCAACATTTACAAAAAAGTTATGCACAAAACACTTACTATAAATGTATTTTTATGTGTATTTTTTTAAATAAATCCTGTTACCCTTAAAATATCTTGTTTTTTATTTAATGTTTTCAACTTATGAATAGATATTATATAAAAATGTTTGTATAAAATGAAAATAACTGATGAAGATCCTATAACTCAAAATCTATACGTGGTGGAAAATTTTCATTGTTGAATTCGCAATCAGGATGCTTTTAACTTCCATGGACAGCTATTATAATATCAGTCGCATTTTTTTTTGTATTTGTTGACTAGTGTAATCGTATTAATAAAATAACAAAAAAAACATTTTTGTCACCTTGTAAAAATATATTTATCTGACAATGTCAGTTACACTATTCTGCAATTTGAAATTTTTTGTCCTTCCCTGATATTTTTTGGGTTTTTTGTGTCTACTGTAATGTACTAAATTCAAATGTTTTTACCTATCACCCATAAGTTTTTAGAAAAGGAAAGGAGAATATAAAATATGAGAAATCCAAACCATAAGCAATCTAGTGAATTTTAAAAATTAAAAAAAATAGAATTATTTTTTTACAAAATATACTTTATTCTTGAAAATCATGGTTCTTGGGTTTAGACTGTCTCAAATTGGAATTATTATCTGACGTTTCGCCTACAATTGCACGAGAACATTGAATGACCATCGAGGAGCAACAGCCTGGTATTTATACCCGACTTGTACTCAGCGTGATCCAGCATTATAATCGATTGCGATGTGTGATGTAGACTGTAACCTGCATCTTAAAGATACCTGAAGTTCAGGTGTCTTAGAGATACAGTTACAGTCTACATCACACATCGCAATCGATTATAATGCTGGATCACGGTTCGCTGGGCACCAGTAAATAACGAGTTGTTGCTCCTCATGGTCATTCAGCGTTCTAATCTCGTGGAGTAAAGATCCCTGAAGATGCCTCGAGTAATCGTAGGCGAAACGTCACATAATAATTTCAATTTGACATGATCCAAACCCAAGAATCATGATTTTCAACTTGACCAATGCCGTGAAAGCTTTCGTTCTTTATACTTTATTCTATTGGAAAAGTATAATACAATGGAATAAATTATTTTGTTGTCTTGTTTCTCTTGTATTCGCTGGGATTAGTTTCACGTTTGACGGTCCAACAGTAGTCCGCTAACATGTTTGGGGTCCATTTTCCGATGTACCGCTTCTCCATTTGAGCATTTTGTTGGTGAGATTTTTCGCCGTATTCGTCTAAAACTGTACCTAAATTGTCAGGGAAGAATTCCAAATGGGAGTGACGAAAATGCAGCTTAAGTGACATGTTGCTATCAAATGTCTTGTAAGATTGGATAAGTTTTTCAATTAAATCTTTGTAGTTAGTTCTCCGATTTCTTGTTGTTGCTACATACATTTTTGAAGGCATTCCACGCCCTATTTTCTTTTTTCGAAAGTGTAGTTTCAAAATTTTCGTCTTTAAATAGTTTTTGTATTTGCGACCCAATGAACATTTCTTCTTTAAGCTTTGCCTCACTTATATGCGCGAACTTCCATCTAAAATAAAGAAAAACATTTTCTTCTTTATTAAAGGATTTAACAAAGCCCTAATTTTATATGTAGAGAAGGTAAATAAATTTTCTGCTGTTCTGCTAAGGATTTATAAAGGACATGTTTCAGACTGGTCACTATGTTTTCACTTAACGACCATTCTTTAACGACATAATGTTGGTTTCCGGCTCTACTGCCTCATTGGCATAAAAAAAGCAACAATATTTGGTGTAGCCACCACTACTTACAGAACTTTAGTTCTGTAAGTAGTGCAAACAATTTTAGATCGGCACAGATATTCCATTTATGATCTTCATATTGTATCTTCTTTAGGTGCCCTCTTCATTACTGAAGGTTGGCGACAATGTTGGCAAACTCTTCTCTATCTATTGCTGCTCTCAGTAAGGTGTGTGTGTCCAATCCCGTCCACTCTCGTACGTTCTTCAGCCATGAACATTTTCGTCTTCCAGGACCTCTTCGGCCCTCTATTTTTCCTTCCATGAGAAGTCGCAGAAATTGGTATTTTGTTCCTCTGTATATATGTCCCAGATAACCCGTTTTCCGTCGTTTCACTTGCTGCAAGAGTTCTTTATCTGTCCCCATCATTCTAATGACATTCTCGTTCGTCATTCGTCTTGTCCATGGGATCTTCAACATTCTACGAAAGACCCACATCTCGAATGCCTCCACTCGTTGCATTATTCTTTTTCCCATTGTCCAAGATTCCGCTCCATATAAAAGAATAGAGTATATATATGTTTTCACAAAACGGTATCGAGTATCAAGTGACAGGGTAGTATTTGTTAGTAGTTTCTTCATTCTTATAAAAGCAGCTCTTGCATTTTCGATTCTTGCTCGAATTTCGACTTCTGTATCCAAGTTTTGGGTTATCCAAGACCCGAGGTATTTAAATTTTTTAACTTCCTGGATCGGTGTACCGTATATTTGAACGTTAACTCGTAAGTTTTGATTTTTGCTGATGACCATCACTTTTGTCTTTGTTGTATTTATTTTCAGGCCGTGCTGATCTCCTGTGTTCACTACTCTATCCAGCAGCTCTTGCAGTCCTTCTGATGTATCTGCAAAGATGACGGTGTCGTCAGCATATCTTATGTTGTTCAGTATATTCCCGTTCACCCTAATGCCGATGTTAACATTCTCCAATGCTTGTTGGAATATATACTCGGAGTATACATTGAACAGAAGAGGTGAGAGGACACAACCCTGTCGTACTCCCCGCTCTATTGGTGTGTTTGGTGTTGTAGCATCGCCAAATCGTACACAGCCTGTTTGCATCCAATATAAATTCTTTATCAGCCTAACATCTTCGTAGTCTAAGCCCTGAGTCTGCAGCAAGTGTATTAATGTTGGGTGTTTTATGCGATCGAAAGCTTTTTCATAATCTATGAAACAAAGATATAGATCCTTTGATTGATCTCTACATTTTTCAAGTAACACGGTCAACCCAAAAAGTGCCTCTCTGGTTCCCAGCCCTGATCTGAATCCGAACTGTTCGGGGCTTATGTTTTGTTCACATTTCAGAAAGATACGTCGGTGTATGATTTTTAACAACATCTTGAGTGTATGACTCATTAGGCTGATTAGTCTGAAATCTGAGCATTTCCTTGCTGCCCTTTTCTTAGGGATCGGTATAAATACTGATTCTAGCCATTCAGGGGGAAGAGTTCCCGTTCTGTAGATTCTGTTGATGTAGTTGGTAAGTAGTTGAATGTTTTCCTGGTCTAGTAATTTTAACATTTCTATATACACATTATCTGGTCCTACAGATTTCCCACTCTTAGCTGATTTTATAGCCGCATTTACTTCTGATGTTAAGATATCTAATATTGGTTCGTTGCTATGTTCTATTTGGATTTCCCCCCTTTCTTCGTCAAACACTTCACGTATGTATCTCACCCATTCCTCTTTGATTTCTTCTTGGTCTGTGATTATTTTATTGTCTTCCGTTTGCAGGAAATTGGTTTGCATAGCACTCTTTCCAGTTCCGATGATTGTTTTAACTTTCTTATATATATTGAACTGGTCGTGTTTTTCCTGCATTTCTTCCAATTCTTGGCATTGTTCATTCATCCATTTCTCCTTCGCGTGTCTAATCGGTTTCTGGATTGTCCTTTGGGTTTCTTTATACTTTTCAACATTTATGTTCTTGTATCTCCTTCGAGTTTCCATTAAATCAAGGATTTGATCGTTCATCCATGGTTTCCTTCCTGTTGTTGGCTCCTTTTTAAGTTTCTCGGTTTGTACTTGTTCGATTGTGTGTTGTAGAAAATGCCATGTTTTTTCGATCGGTTGTCCCTGTTGTAATGCTGTTTGTTTGATTGTGTTATTTAGCTGTTCTGATATTTCACTGCAGAATTCTGGGTCCTTTAGTTTCTCAAAATCAGGTCTTTGTTGTTTATGATGTTTGACTTTCTTCAATTTTATGTGCACTGTTCCTATGACGGGATTGTGGTCGGATCCGATGTCAGCTCCAGGATAAGTTTTTACCCCTTTCAATCCATTCCGATAGCGTTTATCAACCAGTATGTAGTCGATTTGATTTCTAATTGTATTAATTTCTGTGTCTCCCGGTGATTTCCAGGTGTACAATCTCCTCTTAGGTAGCTTAAACCAAGTGTTTGCCACCGTAAAATTCTCTTCCTGGCAGAATTCTACCAAGAGATCGCCTCGTTCATTTCTCTCACCAAGACCCCAATCTCCAACTATGCTTCCTACTCTACCCTCTCCTACCTTGGCATTCAGGTCACCCATGATAATGTTAATTTCGTTCTTTTTTGTTATCTTTAGCATCTGTTTGACCTCCATGTAGAATTTCTGGATCTCATCCTCATGGCTTTCCGAGGTGGGGGCGTACACCTGTATAATGTTAATATCCTTAGGGCTGGCCTTTAATTGTAAGAGAGCTACTCTATCTGATAGCGGAACAAAAGATTTAACAGCTTTACTGTTTTCATTATCTATTATTATTGCTACTCCGTTGTAATGTTGTGTTTCGTCATTACCACTATAGTACATTGTATGTTCTTCTATGTTAATTTGTCCTGCTCCGGGCCACCTGACCTCGCTAACTCCCAAGACATTGACTCCCATTCTTTTCATTTCGGCGATTATATTGTGTGTTTTTCCCGCTGCGTATAGCGATCTAGCATTCCATGTTCCAATCTTCAGTGCAGCATTTCTATTCTTTAAGCGTTTTTTATCCTTGTATGTTTCCACTTCCGGGTGGTTCCTAGCATTTTTCGCGGGGATTCTTAGCACCCCTTGACCATTTAAGGTCTGCCACGGACTAGGGGCCTTTGTAGTTAAGCTTGCCATATTATCTTATCTAGGAATGTTCGATGAACCTTTAATGTAGTGGTTTTCCATTGCCTTCTACATCTCTATGCCGTTGACTACCTTGGTAGTAGTTCCTCCGCCTTTGGAGTAAATTTCTTTACCCCAGGACAAAAAGGTGCCCTTATCACTTACCAGTTCATCCGCCAAGAGCCGTTGGCCAGTAAGTGGGGACTGCTTATTCCGGCAGTCATTCGGTCGCCAGAGCCTCGTTCGTTATCTAGCAGGGCGCACCAGGATGGCCGAAGTCATCACACGTGCAGGTGAGGTTGGCATTTGGGCTAGACTTGTAATTATGCTTTCGCCCCTTACGCCCCATATTGTATGCTTTGAGGTAATTACGCATGTTCTCGTACGTTCCTTTCATATTTACACCATGACCCACGGGAATAGATGGTTATTCATTTCCATTAAACAATAAAATTGCCTTTAGACTTGTTTTAGAAGAGTCAATAAGCAGTCGCCACTCTCTAAATTTATAGGAAGGCCAAATCCCTGGATTAAACCTGAAATATCATGAGAGTAAACCAAGTCATATGCCATTGAGAAAAATACTGCCAGCATCGATTGTCTTTTCGGAAACGCGGTACTTTTTTTTATCCTTTTTGTAAAAGTCCACTGCTGTAAACGAGATCCAAGTAGTTGTGACTTTGTTTTGAGAACACCAAGTCACGAATAAGATCGTTGAGTTCTTCCTGAGATATAAAATGGGACTGTTTACTGCTACCACATTCGTAATTGTCTTTCTCTTAAAAATTTAGACCGGTTCAAAATCATCTAGTTCATCTGATTCCCAGTCGATTTCGTATTTTTCTGAAGACTTAGGGTCAGGTATGATAGAAACATCATGAGGTACAGGTCTCATGGCTGAGGGGATATTACTAGAAAACCCTAGAGTTTTTGTTAAGCAAAAGTAGCAATCATCAACATGATTCTGAGGTTCTCACCAAATTATTGACACTCTAAGCTTCATAGACTTGTCAGTATCTAGTGGCCATCTTGTTAAGGTTCTTGAGCAAGTGTGGCAGCTAATTTTGGGAGCCCAAGTTTTGTCTTGATCAGCAACTTTGCACCCAAAATATAACTCATAGGCTTTTCTTACAGGTGGGCAAAAAAATCTTCCGTTCCGTGTCACTTCACCACATACAGGATGTATCTCCTAATTTCTTGGAAGCATACAGGGTAGGTTAAAATAAACCTACTTTGCCATAGAAAAAAAATTCTCAAAGTACCCTTTAGCGGAGATACAGAGCCTAAAGGGATAATTTATCTTGTCGGCTCTAAGTTTTGAAAGACTCTCATTAAACCATATTACAGTAAATGTTTTAGATCATTAGAAAAATCAGGAACGGATTTGCAGCCACACTCACTGGGCCTAATTTTTGATAGCTGTTATTTTACAGAACTGAAAACTGATACTTTTGTCATTCCTCTTCAAAAAAGGTACTCTTAATTTATTTCGATAAAACTGGCGGTTTTCGAGATAATTCGGTTTTTATGCGAAAAACTCAAAAGTTACTAATGCTAAACACAAACAGGTAAAAATAAAATACGCAAGGTGTGCTGATGTGATTTAATTTATGGAGAAGCTCTGTCTAACTATTCGAAGACGTTATGCTGAAAGATTTCCAGCTCAGAATTGTCAAGTCCAGAAAACTCTGAAAGGGTTGATCGGGGCTCAATTAATTTACAGTATTATTAAAATGCAAAAATAGTGAAAGCGTTTAAATACTGTTTTGGCAAATGCTCAATATGGGCTTCACATACTTCAATACATTTTCTTATTCTTCGAATATTTTCCTGCTGCACTGCAAATAATATTCCGGCATTATTACTGACTTCGTTAGAATGTTGTGCTATTTTCATTAGTATTTCTTTTCTAGTATTTACTTGTGTTGAATAAATTAATTCTTCTAGATGTCCCCAGAAGTAAAAATCTAAGGGATTTAGCTCTGGAGATCTTGGTAGCTATAAAACAGACCTACGTTAACCTATTCATGGAGGGCCAAAAACGTTTTTTGTGTTGATGTACTATACGGTTAAAATGAGGTGGAGGGCAATCATGCATATATCACATTTGCATTCTTCTATCAAGGGGTACGTCTTCCAATAAATTATTTAAATTTTGCTGCAAAAATTGTAAATAAATCTCACCATTGAGTCTTCCTTCCAAAACAAAAGGACCTTTAAGGTTATTTTCTATGATGCCAATCCACACACTTACAATAAACTTTTGTTGGTGTTTGTTTCGAATTATAGCTTATGCGTTTTCATCAGCCTAAAAATGTAATATGTAAGTTTATTATGCCATCGCTTGTAAGACCGGCCTTATCGGTAAACAAATCTTGCAAAATTTATTCCTCTACGTGAGGGTCTCGTGCTCTTCTGGGAGGGCCGTCACCGCCACGTCGCGGCAAAAATAACCCTGAATAAAACATGTAAAAAATTTATTCGTTTTCTAATAATTATTTTCTAATCATCTGTTATCTGTTTCCCTTAGGCTTCGATCAACCCTTTGAAAGGTTTTTGGTCTTGGCAATGTTCGAGCTGGAAATCTTTCAGTGTAAAATTTTCTTGCCTTCGAAGAATTTGACAGCACTTCACCATAAATTAAATGCATATCAGCATACTCTGCTTAAGAATATTCTTTTTTAAATTATTTTTACTTGAAGGCGGTTTTGACAAGTTCCGTTAATAGTAATTCATTATGTAGGTATTAACAATAACCACACGATTTTTACCTATTTGGGTTTAGTATCAGTAACTTTTGAGTATTTCGCATAAAAATCGATTTATGTCGAAAACCCCCAGTTTTACCGAAATAAATTATGAGTACTTTTTTGAAGAGAAATGACAAAGGTATTTAAGAAATTAGTTTTCAGCTCTGTAAAATGACACCTGTCAAATTCAGGCCAAAGTGAGGCTGCAAGTCCATTCCTGACTTCTCTGATGATCTAAAACATCTAGTGTAGTATGGTTTAATGAGTCTTTATGGTCTACAAAACATTTAAATTTTCTTAAATGATAAAAGTTGATTCAAAATTTAGAGCCGTAAGGTAAATCGCTGGATACCCCTTTAGGGCTCTGTATCTCCGTTAAAGGGCAATTTAGGAATCTTTTTTCTATGATAAAGTAGGGTTATTTTGACCCCCCCTGTATGCTCCCGAGAAATTAGAATATACTTACCGGGCACCCTGTATTTTTTCTGTATATTCGAACAATTTGATTTGACGGTTCTTTCTGTCAACTATGTATAAATAGCATTTCCATCTAACAAAATATTTAGTTTAGATGAAAGTGATGAATGTGGAATATTCGAAATTTTATTAGTTTTAAAAATAACAAAAATATTCATTAATATATTCACAAATATTTTAGTAAATTCTTTGGAGCTTACTTATGATATTCCTCAAGATTTGAATAAAAGCCTCGAAAATGTCGGAAATATTTCTGATTCCCTTGTTTTAAATGAATCGAAATTTAATATTAAGGTAAGTCAAACGTTTATTACTTTTGCTCACTATCCATTGGAATATCTATACAAAAATTAGGCTCTTTTGAAAATCTTTGCGTTTTTCTGTAAATATAACCGCTGGACGGATTTTGACGAACAAAAAATCATTTCAAACGCTTTTTTTAATTGCCGACAACTTTGTAAAGAATCGAAATAATAGTTTTTGAATAAGGTGAGGAAAACCGATTTTTCGCTCTGAATTGTTAATAAAAAATATTTCTCAAACAAAATTCGAGGCACCATACGCTTTTTAAGCACGTAAAAAAGGTCTCGTTCTAGCCGTAGAGGCTGGTTATATGAAAACAATAAAAAATCAGGTTTGGACGAACAGAACCATACAACCATTATATCTAATCTTTAATTTTTATTTCATAAGCAAGGCATATCTTTATAAATAACGAGAACATGATAAAACTCTTTTTTTCTTTATTTGCCATTTTCGGGCGTTATCGACAACGATACCTCAGCTCGCGTCGCTTGCATAGAGATATTGTAAATAGAATATTATATTGATACGATTTTATCTCTTTAAAATCGTTCATTGGCTTCGCAGAATAAAATACAACACCTTTCACTAATACTTCCAATACTTATATTAACTACTTATTAACACAGCTCAAACACAATCTTATTACCACTTCTTAATGTGTTCACTATTCAAATACAACTATACAACTAACTATACTACACTTATCCTATCTCTATTTATAACCTATGGAATCTCCTAAATAAATCCAGAACATAAAAGTTAAGCTCTATCTAGAAATATGACTCGTCGATACTCTATTTTTTTTTTTGACACATTATAATAAAGATGACTCATCACATCAGAATACGAGGGAGTATCAATAGGTTTTCTTCCTGGTTTCTTGCACAACGTAAAGTATCGCCCCTCGTATCTAATTTCTTAAGAATTTCAGAAAACATTATCTCTATTGCTTGGATCGGTGAATCCTTGTTTTTTTCTATAGTCACGGCTCTTATTTTTGGTCTTGACATATTATAGGCTACTTCAGTTTGTGAAGACCTGTCCAATGCTTCACTACATTAATTAAACTTGCTTATACGCAACATACGCTGTATTTCTGGATCTCTGATCCCATCAATAAAATACTGGATTGTATGCTTTTCTTGGAATTCTTCCGTAGCTCCTGGGTAAGCCAGATGAACAAGACATCAGACATCTGTTTCATATTCTTGTAAACTTACTCCATTTCTCTGGTGTCTTGATTTGAGCTGCGACTGATATAACTGGTGCCGATTCTGATCTCCAAATCTTCTTTCTAGCGCAGCACCAATGATTTCATAGTCTTTTTGTTGGGTTATAGGAATTGTTTGCAATAACTCTAGTGCTGGTCCACGAAGTGCAATTATTAATACAGTAGCCATCTCTTCGTAATTCCAGTTATTTGCACTAGCAGCAGCTTCAAATTGACGTCTGTACATTATCCAAGATGTTTTAGCATCGTAAGTTAGAGGTTTAATGTTCTATCTGGTGGTTATTACTTTATTAGAAGGGCCATGCTTCTTTATCTTACTGACTTCTATCTAAAGGCTCTTCATTTTAGATCCTATCCCACCTACGACTTCTTTCATTTCTTGTCGCACTTCTCCTATGTCTTGTCGCATTTCTCCTACGTCTTGTCGCACTTCTCTAATGTTTTGTCGCACTTCTCCTATATCTTGTCACACAGTTGATTCTATACTATTTACTTCTTGGTATATTTTTGCTTCTATCTCGTCTACGATTTCTTTTACTTTTTGTCGAACGCCTATCTCTTTCCTAAACTTTTGCGTTTTTCCTTGTACAATTTGATAGAATTTTTGCTGTTCTTTTACAATGACTTCTCGTATCTATTTATAACGTTTATCTTCACTTTTAACACAACGTTCTTCTTCTTCTTGTTTTTCTTTTTGGCGACGTGCATCTTCCTCCTGTTTTTTTTTTAGGCGACGGTCCTCTTCTTCTGGCTTTTCTTTTAGACGGCTTTGTTGTTGTTCTTGTTTTTCTTTTTGGCGGCGATCTTCCTTTTTTTGCTTTCCTTTGTGGCGGTGATCTTCTTCTTGCTTTTCTTTTTGGCGGTGATCTTCTTCTTTTTGCTTCTCTTTTTGGCGCCGTTTGGCTTTAAGGCGATGTTGTTCTATAAGTTCCATAAAATCAGCCAGTGTTTTATTTGTTTGCTCCATTTTGGCTGTTTGCTATCTAGTATTTACCATAGAATCTTCTAAAATATTGTCGAAAATTTCTGTTCTAGGCTTCTTTCTTAATGACAAATCTGATGATGAAGGCCGTTTTTCTCTATCTTTTTTAATTTCCAAATATAATGTTCTAGAACTTTGTCGAAAATTCGGTTCTAGGCTTCTTTCTTAATGACAAATTCTATAGTGAAGTCGGTTTTTCGCCATCTCTTCTAGTTTTCAAAAAGAATGTTCTAGAACTTTGTCGAAAATTCGATTCTAAGCTTGTTTACTCATGACAAATTCGATGGTGAAGTCAATTTTTCGATATCTTTTTTAATTTAAAAACAGAACGTTCTAGAACTTTATCGAAAATTAATCTTATTTCTTCCTTAAAACTTTTTGGAAACCCGGTGATAATCCTCATTTTTAAGACCAACTGTTACGATTTTGTCTCTTTAAAATCATTCATTGGGTTCGCAGAATAAAACACAACACCTTTCACTAATACTTCCAATACTTATATTAATTAATTATGAACACAACTAAAATACAATCTTATTACTACTTTTTAATGTTTTCACTATTCAAATACAACTATACAACTAACTATACTACGCTTATCCTATCGTTATTTATATACATATGGAATCTCTTATATAAATCCAGAACATAAAAGTTGAGATCTATCTAGAAATATGACTCATCGATATCCTATTCCTTTCGGCACATTATAATAAAGATAACTCGTCATATCGGAATACGAGGGCGTATCAGTAAGTTTGCTTCTGGTTGTTCGTAACAATATTATAAAGCAATAATTATATTAAAAATATACTTCTTAACAAATGTAAAAAATTAAATGGAATCTACATTACTCTATATGAAAATTTTTCTATAAAGAGAAGGAAAATTGCTTATTTTAAATGGAACACTCTATATTATAGACATATTTCATGTATGATGTCCTATACCTAAGGCTAACTCCTTTTGACATATTTTAAATTTTATATCAAAAATGGCGTTTGCAGACCTAAGCATAACTGTCAATTTCTCCTAAATCAAAGTCTTTATTATTTAATCAATAACTCAAACCACCCTCGTATACCCCACTGAAATTTTTTTTTATTTTTTTCTATTTTAGGACTCGAGCAATGGATCGAAAAATAACTTAGAAATCCTGAATAATTCCAGCGTTCTAAACAAAATTGTGATTGAAAAAATTGATGGTCCGTTTATAGAATTATAAAATTGAGTATTTGTTTAATCAACATTTTCTTTAAACAGCTTCTAAAATGAAAATATTAAGTAATTTTTAATATAATTTATTTTTTAATCATTTATTACTGAGGAAAGATATTTATTTTTGTTAAGTTTCAGATGTCTTTATTAATGTTTGTTAATGCTTATTAAGAAAATATAAATTGTTATTAATTGTTGTTGTAATTGGAATAAGTTGTTAAGTTTTTTTTTGTTCAATTAAACTATATATGCATAATGTTAATAATGCTTTTTCTTTTCTTTAATATAAAGCAATGTTTGCCACATGTCATAAAATGAAAGCTAAGTATGCACAGTTCTTTCCGAAGGTTCTAACTAATTTTGTATAAAATTTATAATTAGAGCTATCCGTTAGCCGACGGTAGAACTATGTAATATCATGCCTTAGTTACCCACAGTGGAGATGTGAGCGCTATAACTTCATTTATTGGCTAGCTATGTTTGTTTGAAGTAGACGTGTTTTTACTACTGCGTCAAAATTTTTGCTATGGAGCACCGTGCCGCAATGTAATTTGTTTCAAATTGGGGAAAACGTGGTTTGGAAACATTTGAATTATTGAAAGCAGCGTATGGTGAGGTCTGTTGAGGTCGCAGCAAGGTTTTTGAGAGGTATGTGCGGTTCAAGAACAGTCAACAGTCGCTAGAAGACGATCCATGGGAGAGGCGCCCTTTAACCTCGACTATCGATGAGAATGTCGAACGTGTGCACGTCGCCTGTCTCGTAATCGGCGAATTACGATTGAAATGTCAGAGGAACTCAGCATCAGTATAAGAAACGTGCACCACATTTTGCACGATGTTCTCGGGAAAAAAAGTCCCACCTTTGAACAAAATCGAAAAATGTAAAATTTTTAGTCCGCTATATTAGACTCGCCATATTGAATCCTGAAAAAAATACTTTTAAATTCATAGTTTACACCCTCAAGAACCCCATATATCAGTGTTGGAGAAAATCGAAACATGTAAAATATTTAGGATGCCACATTGAATCCCGCCAGATTGTGTTGTTCAAAAAAAAATTTAAATTCGTAGATTTAGAATTTTTAATCTGCCATCTTGGATCCGCCATATTTATTTATTTTTAAATAATTTTAGATTCTTAATGCGCTATCCCAAAAACTTCCCCTTACCAATTTTGAAAAAATCGGACTAAATTAATTTTTTACCTGCCATATTGGATACGCCATATTGAATTTTTAAAAAATAATTTTAGATTCGTTATGTGCGACCCCCGAAAACTTCTCCACACCAATTTTGGAGTAGATCGGACAAAATTAATTTTTTTGTCCGCCATATTCGATCCGACATTTGAATTTTTTTAAAATAATTTCAGATTCGTTGTGTACGACCCCGAAAATTCCCCCATACTAACTTTGGAGAAAATCGAATAAAATTAATTTTTTTGGCCGCCATATTGTCAGCGCCATCTTGGATTTTACTGAACCAATTTCGTCCAAAAAAATATGGGACCACCGCAGCAACTTCCTGAACATAACGTAAGAAATTTCATTCAAATCGGTGTCGCCGTTCCGGAGTAATCGGTGTATATACATAGTCTACGAATTGAGAACCTCCTTCTTTTAGAAGTCGGTTAAAAAAAGTCGATTTTTGAGGTCATATACTGTCGTCAGCTTTGACTGAACTCGCTGAATTTCACCATTTTTTTAAAATTAACATTAAAAAGTAGTTTTGAAGTCTGTCTGGACAAATTGGATGCGTTATTTACATTTTTTTTAATGTAAAATTAATATCATAACAAAGTACACTCAAAATAATTTACTGTTAATATGTAAAAATAATAGTATACTTGATAATTATTTTCTGATCACTTGGTACATTTGTGAATGCGAATTATTTTGTTTTATCTAAAAGAGATATATTAGAAATCAGTATTTCGTTTCATTTCGTTCTCTGCCATGGCGTTAAAAAACTTCTTTATGTAATTGATCCTTTATTTTCGACCCTTTAAAAAATATCTATCGGTGTTCACGTAGTGGCACTCCAGCACTTACCACTTTTCCATGTAATGACCGATGTGTTAATACCAATCTGAAGACCCCACCGAAAATACAGGCGGTCTTTTTAAAAAGACAAGGTAATAAAACTTACAAGAGCCTGCCATATTGGTTCTCCACCCGTTTAGCACCACCAGAATAAAACGGTCGTTTTACAGCTCCACTCGAAAATCTAATATTTTCGATAATGTCTAAAACAAACAGTTTACTTTTTAGCGCCTAAATATACATAAGGAAGAGCACGTTCGAATACCTGCTCAGGTGTAATAAAAACGCTTCTTTGCGTTAAGTGTTCAAGAAGTTCGTCTGTCTTTTTTTAACTGGATTTGAATGTTGTTAGAAAGAAAATCTCTAATTATACAATAAATTACAATATAGAGAACATTCTTCGATCGCGTCTGTCTGTATGTCCAGTCTGGCTACAGAATCTCGGGCGATTCGAGTAAAACTTTATTACAGATATTTGAATATTTTAAGAGCTATGGGGGCCTAGAAAAAGATCAAAATGTAAAAAGGTACAGCTAGATCTGTTCTGTTTTTTTTTTTATAAACAATGTTTAAAGTTGGAAAATTTGTTTTTTCGCCCCTGGAATTTTTCGATTACATTTTAGAGAAAAATTGTTTAGATAAAAGTTATAGACACTTAAAAGATCTTTAATTCAATTTATTGAACGTCAAAATCGATAAACAATATACCGAAATAATGGTAAAAAAACCTCTTTTGTACACTATTTTATAAATGTTAATAACTTTTGTAATAATGGCCAAAAATGACAGATACTGGATCATGGGTCTTTATAACTGTGCCAATGTCAGGCCAAATCGGTTTTAATAGTTTATGAATAATGTCAATTGTTTATCCCAAACACCGAAAGTTTAAACAATTGTTGCACAGAAGATAATGCTTCAACAGATATTTGGAACAGTAAAATGGATTCTTGAAAAGTCAAACTGTAAGGAAAGTTGAAAAATGAATCCATATATACTAAAATTGTTGTTAAAAAAGCCGTTTAAAAAAGTGGTATATTTTTTACTTATAACTAATTAGAATAACTTTGACATTTTTAAAGATACACTCTTGTGAGCAGGGGCGGATCCAGCCTTTCTCTTTGGCGGGGGGGGGGGCGGTGATATCACAAAAGTACGAAAGCGAAAGCAGGTTGTCAACGGGGGGGGGGGGGGGGGCACCAATAACATTCCCATTTCTAATGTAAAAGGCAGGGTGGATTGAGTCTATTTTTCTGAATTTCAAGCTCTTGAAGAGTGGGGGGGGGGCGATCACAAGAAAAAACAAGTTGCCGACCGGGGGGAGGATGCGAGCAGCAAACACATTCCTAGTATAAGAAGCAGAATCGGGTCTATTATCCTGAATTCAAAGCTCTCGGTGGGGGAGCTATCGCTAGAAAAACAAGATTGTCAACGGGGGGGGGGGGGGAGTGTCAGCAGCATACATAGTCCTAATATAAAATACAGAATCGGTTCTATTTTCCTGAACTCAAAACTCTTGGGAAGGGGAGGGGCGATCGCAAGCATACACATTCCTATACTCTATTCAAGAACTAGAGAGAGCGATAAAACTGTTACCGAAACCTCTAACGTACCTGCTCCAGTGCGCAGGTAACTTAGGACTGCCGTAAATCTAATTATATTTAAATATTATAAGCTTTTATAAATTTACTGCAACAATAAAATTTTTGATAGTTCAATTTAATTTCTGTCAGTGAGCAAAGTACACCTTACAGTGTGTCCTTAGTGATTTATCTTCTTTGTGCTTGTTTTTATATATTATTTGAGATTAGTGAGATACCCAAAAGATATGGCTTCCACATCTATATTTATTCCAAAATCGTTAAATTAGGGCATTTTTCTTCAACGAAAAACTTATTACGATGAATGTTTATGATGCCTTAAGATATCAATATCTCGATAATAATGTTAAAAGCTCTATTGAGATGTATTCCAACATAACAGGAGTTGGAAAATTAACTATGTACCGAATACTGAAGGAAAAAAAAGCGACTGGAATTGTTAGTACTCCCAAGCTATATTCGATCACACAAACTGTAATCAAAGGAGTTGTACATACATTTTATTATGCGAAGCAGATCCCAACCGTCAACAAAATTCTAACTAAAATCAATGAAAATAGGGATTTACCTGAAACCAAAAGAACTGAGCTCTAGAAATTGCTAAGAGAACTTAATTTTTGCTGGGAAAAACCAGATAGGAAATCTGTTCTTATAGATCGTCCGGAAAATGTCCGTCGGAGAAGGAAAAATCTCTCTCAAGTAAAAAGTAGAGTGACTTTGATTACATACGTAATGTTTATCAGCGTAAACACAATTTATTATTTAAATTTTCTGTAACATATAAAAATTAATTACATTTGAATCCCTTTTTAGTGTTTAATTTTAATTCTGCAGATGGTTTAAGAAACAAATAAACTGAAACGTGAAATGTCCTAAAAATGTTTTTAATTAATAATAAAATGACCGATAGCTTCAAAAAATTTTTAATATTATATGAACAAATTATTTTTTTTATATATGTTTAACTTCTTGTATTGTTGACAATGGGTATTTTGTAAGTATTTAAATTATAACTTAGAATTTTTTGAGAGAAAAGGCTACGTTTTAGTCTGAATGTACCTACAACGGTTTCTATGCCAAAATTAAAAATAAAAAAAACTGTTGTGATTTGTGTTATATATGTCAAAATTATTTATATTTTCTAATGTATGTGAATTATTAGGAAATCATAAGAAAGAAAATAATATAAAAACTTTTTATTTTAAGTTTTTAACCGAAATAATATTCTATACTATAAATACTTACTGATAAAATAATCCTCTTTCCGACGCCTATGGCAGGGATTAAAATCCTTTTTAACACTTCACATCCAAATATCTATTGTTATCCTATCAAAATAGTCTATTATTATAGACCGGTATTTTTGATTATAAAATTTTCTAACCCAGACATCGGAATCGGAATAATGAACACAAATAGTTTGCGAAGAAAAAAAAGGGTAAAAAATGATTTATTACTCTCTCTAGTTCTTGAATAAACTATAGTATAAGAGGCAAAATCAGGTCTATTTTCCTGAACTCAAAGCTTTGGGGGGAGGGGGTGATCCCCCCGCCTTCCCCCCTTTGGATCCGCGCCTGCTTGTGAGTAGGTGGACTGAAAAGTTGGTTGAAAAACCTACATTTTGAAAAAAATGAACCCTGTACGACCAATAGGAACCAAGATAAAGTTTTTTTTTTTATCATATCTCTTTTGTTTATTAAGAGTTGAAATTTTCACAGGTTTCAAATGAGGATCTATTTTTCTTATACAATCGATAAGAATACTATTTATGCATTGTGCATAAAGATATAGCTCTTAGAATTTGGGGTATTTACGCAAGTGCACTGTGGCAGGTGGAGTGGGAGAGCAATCGCAGGTCCGTTTCCGCGCGGCTCGATTCGGAGATCGAAACTTCAAATGGCGCGTTCTGAAAAATTTTTCAATATCTCAGGTTCCAAGCAACGTAGAACCATCATTTTTTTTACTGTTGTAGCTCCACGAAATATTAACAACTGTTTAATTTTTATAACCCTGGAAAGTAGGAAAATTCCGGAAAATTGATATTTTTTATTAATCGAAATTTATGTACAACGTTAATACTAATATTATGCCATACATTTTTACTTCTACTTATATTTTGTTGTAAATTATTATTATTCTTACAAATTAAATGTTTGAAAAATGAATAATGCAGCTAATTCTTTGTACAAAATTTATTTATTTTACTATATTATAAAAAATAAAAATAAACTGAGTTGTAAATATCAAAATGACAATTGTTTATCGACATTCATTAAATAATATAAGTTTTATTACTTACCTTTATCCAATAATGCACTTAATCATTAATACATAATTTAATATTTATTAATTAATATATTTAATTATTTACTCGAGTCTGTTCTGGATTTTTTTTATAGCGGTTCGTCATCCTGCTGGTTACAATTTATTATTTCATTTAATAAGTCAATTTTATAGTCATCATTTTCCTCGTCAATAACAATTGTGGCAAGGTTGTCTGCGAACCCTGAGTGGGGAGGGTCACTCTGTGCTGGGATATGCAGATGACTTGGTAATCTTAATCCAAGGCAAATTTAATACAACAGTAAGAGAGAGAATGCAGAGGGCTCTTAAAGTTGTAGAAAGATGGGTAAGGCAGGAGGGACTCAATATAAGTCCCCAAAAGACTGTCCTAATCCCCTTTACAAAACGGAGAAGGATAGAGGATCTCGGTCCCATCATCCTCCAAGGAAACACAATACTACTTGCCAGAGAAGTAAAATATCTGGGGGTGATTTTAGACTCCAGGCTGACCTGCAACAGACAAGTGGAAAACATAACCAGAAAAGCGGAAACATCTCTTATGACTGTTAGAAGATTATGTGGGAAAACATGGGGTCTCTCACCGAAAATGGTACATTGGTTATACACCAGTGTTGTGAGACCAGCCATCACTTACGCAGCCTTGGTCTGGTGGCCCAAGGTATGCAGAGAGCAACTATGACAACGCTGAGTGGAATACAAAGGGTCGCCTCTTTGTGTATTACTGGGGCCATGAAATCAACGCCCACTTCGGCAATGGAGTGTATTCTGGATCTGTCTCCGCTACACATAGTGATTCAGGCAGAGGCAAGAATAGGACTCCACCGACTAAATCACTCAACAGTAAAATCGCAAATGACGATGTCAGGACATAAAAACATATGTAAAAAATCAGGAGCCTGAGTTGGAAATGGACACGGACCATATGAACTCGAGCTACCGTTATAATATACCGTTTGAACTCAAAATAGAGGATCGAATGGCAAATAAAAGAGAAAGACCGGAAACACTCTCGGGTGCAAGTATCTGGTACACTGACGGTTCAAAAACTAGTTAGGGTACTGGAGCTGGGATATAACGGGTTGCAACCGAGGAAGGAACTAACCCTTCCCTTGGGAAATACCCAACAGTGTTCCAGGCAGAAATATACGCAATCTTACGGTGCGCAGATGAGATAAACAGGAGAGCTTACAAAGGGAAGCAAATCCTCATTTACTCTGACAGCCAGGCAGCCCTAAGGGTCAAAAGGTATCATCGAGGCTGGTTTGGGAATGTCAGAGCGAGCTGGAAACTCTGACAAAAGACAACAGAGTTATGTTAAAGTGGGTACCAGGACACGAAGGCATGCATGGAAATGAAAAAGCTGACGAGCTAGCTAGAGCAGGGTCAGCATCTCAATACATTGGTCCAGAACCGGCCTTTGGGGTGCCGCGGTGTGCGGCACGAGAAGCAGTCAAAGAATGGATCAAAAGAGCACATAAAAACCACTGGATGACCAGACAAGGTTTAAACCACAGCAAGCTATTTATTGGGAATCCGGACCCGAAACTGGCAAAGAAACTACTACAAATGAGTAGAAACCAATTAAGGACTATTACGGGTATAATGACGGGACACATGGCCGTCAAAGTACATCTGAATAGAATGAATCTATATAACGGAAACCTCGGCTGTAGACTGTGCGGACAAGCCGAGGAAACGGTGAAGCTTATCATATGTGACTGTGAGTCACTGGTGAGATTTAGACAACAAACTTTCGGGTCAGTAAAATTGGAACCGGGAGAAATACTCACTCACTCCTTAGCAGGACTGTACAGATTGAGCCAGGGGGCTAGGTTGACAGAGTGACTGTAATGTCTAGGGTGAGCACAATAGGCCTACTCTGGTCGCAGTGCATCCGGCTTTAGGACGGACCCGGGTATATATATAAAAAAAAGGTTGTCGCGCATTTTGTCTTCGGTCTCTTCATTGCAATTTATACAAAGAGCTGTACAACTTAACCCATGCTTTCTTGCAACTGCATCTACCTGTCTTACATCATGAGTGTATTTGCATATTTGCGTAAGGGCATCGTTCGGCATTAAACTGTCCATGGTATAAATTGGATCGAGGCCATTGTCATGTTTCTTCTACCCGTACTTGGTTGCGTCAAGCTTATTTCCCAACCATACGTGTGATTGATTATAAACCCGGAGAACGTGTGGCTTCCAGCGCCCTCTGTAGGTGGCAAATTTTCCAATTTGAATGTTGTTTTTCCCGTATTTTAAATAAAATGAAGATAACGCAAATTATTTAGAAATAATACATTGCTGTGCCTTTTTTTATAAGCAATATCAGCTGCGACAGAGTATAATGCAACAATGAGTTCACATCAGGGGTGGAACCAGCCTCTCTCTTTGGGGAGGGGGGGGGGAGTGATATTGCAAATGTACAGTATGGCAAGCGAAAACAAGTTGTCGACTGGAGGGAGACGGCAGCAATATTCCCATTTCTAATGTAAAAGCAAAGATTATTATAGCTAACGCTATGATAATCTTTGGTAAAAGTCAGGGTCGGATCTATTTTTCTAACTGCGGAACTCTTGGGGGGGGGATCACAAGAAAAAACAAGTTGTTGGTGAGGGGAGATACCAACAGCATACACATTTCTAGTATGGCATAATTGGGTCTATTTTCATGAATTCAAAGATTTTGGGGAGAGCGATTGCCCCCCCCCACCCCCCTAGAACCGCGTCTAGTTCTCAACCATTTTTTGTAATTTTCTCTTCAATTTCATTGAAATCATAAAGAATATATGTTAATTATATAATATCTGGCGTTTCATTTAATAATTTGAATTTTCCTTGATTAAAAAAAAAGGAGAAGTTGTATCACACCCAGTAAAAATATTTAAAAATCCAACATATTTCCTCAGATTAGCATGTTTGAAACTGATATGATTTAAAATAAACTTTATCTTGGTTCCTATTCGTCGTATAGGGTTCATTTTTTTCAAAATGTACGTTTTTCAACTAGCTTTTCAGTCCTCCTACTCACAAGAGTGTATCTTAAATAAAATTTTTATAAAAAAATTGAACCGCCCTCTAAAAGTTCGCTAAAAAGTGAAAAATAACTAGAAATTTTTATATGAAATTGAACTTTTTGAAGTCGGCGCCAAACTAATTTCTGACAAAATGTGATTCGCATAAACAGATTAAAAATACTTTATTTGTAATTGCTTTCTTACCATAATTTGTATATATTAGTAGTTATTTATTTCATTTAGAAATAATTTGGCGCCGACTTCAAAAATTTCAATTTCATATAAAAATTTCTAGTTATTTTTCACTTTTTAGCGCACTTTTAGAAGTCGGTTCAATTTTTTTATAAAAATTTTATTTTTCGATTTTTAGTTTTGAATTCATTATGATATTCATTTGAACTAAGTGCTAATCGATATTAGTGTACCTCGCAATGACTCCAAGGTGGCAAAAAAGTACCTATTTTATACATAATTGTAAATCATCCTAAAATGAACCACTAAAAATTCTTTGATTCTTAGAATTCTCCAAATACCAATGAAATTGTGTCAAACAAATATTCATAGTAAATCCACTGTCTTAAATTTTAAATTAATTGTAGATTGCTAATATAGGCCCCAAAACCTTCCAATATCGATATTTAAAGAATTTAACACGTAAATTTCTTAGCCCGATATATTTTATATTGCATATTGAGCTTGTATACGCCCCAAGAATCCCGCAATATCAATTTTAGATAAAACCGGAAAATGTAAAATTTTTAGTCCCTCATATTGTATCAACTTAATAGTTGTAAAAAATTAGCTTCATATTCGTAATACACCTCCCCCCAACCCTCTAATACCAAATCTGAAAAAATACGAATCAGGTAAAATTTTCAACCCACTCTATTGGATTGAATTTTGATTGAATTTCAAAAAAATAATTTTAACGTCTTAATCTAATCTATATCTAAACCCTTCAAAGCCCCGTAGTACCAATTTTAGATGAAATCCAGAAATTCAAAATTTCTAAACGGTCATATTGCATCTGACATATTAGATTTTCTTAAAATAATTTTATATTCGCTATTTACATCCTCAAAAACGATTCAGTTCCACATTTGAACAAAATCGAAAAATGTAAAATGTTTAGTCAGCTATATTGCATTCGCCATATTAAATCCAGAAAAAATACTTTTAAATTCATAATTTACACCCTCGAGAACCCTCTATATCAGTTTTGGAGAAACTCGAAAAATGTAAAATTTTTAGGACACTATATTGAATCTGCCAGATTGAGTTTTTCAAAAAATATTTTAATTTCGTAATTAACACTAATAAAAATCCCCCAACACGGACTTTAGACAAAATCGAGAGAAGTAGAATCTTTAATCCTCCATCTTAGATCCGCCATATTTAATTTTTTTTTTAAATAATATCAAATTCGTAATGTGCTATCATATCAATTTTGAAAAAATCGAACAAAATAATTTTTTATCTACCATATTGGATACGCCATACTGAATATTTTAAAAATAATTTCAGATTCGTCCTATGCGACCCCGAAAACTCCCCCGTACCAATTTAGGAGAAAATCGAACAAAATAGATTTTCTTGTCCGCCATATTGGATCCGCCGTATTGAATTTTTTAAAAATGTTTTGAATTCGTTATGTGCAACCTAGAACACTCCCCCATACCAAGTTTGGGGAAAATCGGACAAAATTAAATTTTTTTGTTTGCCATATTGGATCCATCATTTTGAATTTTTTAAAAATAATTTCAGATTCCTTTGGTACAACTCCGAAAATTCCTCCATACCAATTTTGGAGAAAATCGAACAAAATTAATTTTTTTCGCCGCCGTATTGTAAGCGCCATCTTGGATTTTACTGCACCAATTTCATCTAAAAAAATATAGGACCAGCGCAGCAACTTTCTGAATATAACGTAAAAAATTTCATCCAAATCGGTGTACATACATAAAAAAAATACATAGGCGACGAATTCAGAACCTCCTTTTTTTGGAAGTCGGTTAAAAAGGATGAAGTTATTCTAATTGTTGATAAGCAAAAAATATACCACTTTTTTAAACGACTTTTTTAACAACAATTTTAGTATATATGGATTCATTTTTCAACTGTCCTTGTAGTTTGACTTTTCAAGAATCCATTTCACTTTTTTAACCGACTTCTAAAAGAAGGAGGTTCTCAATTCGTCGACTATGTATTTTTCTTTTATGTATGTACACTGATTATTCCGGAACGGCTTGACCGATTTGAATGACATTTTTTACGTCATGTAAAGGAAGTTGCTGCGGTGGTCCCATATTTTTTTGGACGAAATTGGTGAAGTAAAATCCAAGATGGCGCTGACAATATGGCGGCCAAAAAAATTAATTTTATTCGATTTTCTCCAAAGTTAGTATGGGGGAATTTTCGGGGTCGTACCCAACGAATCTGAAATTATTTTAAAAAAATTCAAAATAGCGGATCCAATATGGCGGACAAAAAATTTAATTTTGTCCGATTTTCTCCAAAATTGGTATGGGGGAGTTTTCAAGGTCGCAAATTACGAATTCAAAACATTTTTAAAAAATTCAATATGGCGGATCCAATATGGCGGACAAAAAATCGATTTTGTTCGATTTTCTCCAAGATTGGGATGGGGGAGTTTTTGGGGTCGCACATGACGAATCTAAAATTATTTTAAAAAAATTCAATATGGCGGACGAAAAAATCAATTTTGTCCGATTTTCTCGAAAATTGGTACGACGGAGTTTTCGGCGTCTCACATAACGAATCTGAAATTATTTTTAAAAAATTCAATATGGCGGATCCAATATGGCGGACATAAAATCAATTTTGTCTGATTTTTACCAAAATTGGTATGGGGGAGTTCTCGGGGTAGCACATGACGAATCTAAAACTATTTTAAAAAATTCAATATGGCGTATCCAATATGATGGATAAAAAATTAATTGTGTTCGATTTTTTTCAAAATTGATATGAGGGAGTTTTTGGGATAGCACATTACGAATCTGATATTATTTAAAGAAAATTAAATATGGCGGATCTAATATGGCGGATTAAAGATCCTACATCCCTGGAATTTGTTTGAAGTCAGTATGGAGGGATTTTTGTTAGTGTTAATTACGAAATTTAAATATTTTTTGAAAAACTCAATCTGGCGAATTCAATATGGTGTTCTAAAAATTTTACATATCTCGACTTTCTCAAAAACTGAGGGTGTAAATTATGAATTTAGTCCTATTTTTTCAGGATTCAATATGGCGAATGCAATATAGCTGACAAAAAATTTTACATGTTTCGATTTTGTTCAAATGTGGAACTGAATCATTTTTGAGGATGTAAATAGCGAATATAAAATAATTTTAAGAAAATCTAATACGTCAGATGCAATATGACCGTTTAGAAATTTTTAATATCAGGATTTCATCTAAAATTGGTACTAGGAGGCTTTGAAGGGTTTAGATTTAGATTAGATTAAGACGTTAAAATTGTTTTTTAGAAATTCAATATGGTGGGTTGAAAATTTTACGTTATTCACGTTTTTTTAGATTTGGTATTACGAATATGAAGTTAATTTTTTACAACTATTAGATTGATTAGACACAATATGAAGGACTAAAAATTTTACATTTTCCGGTTTTATCTAAAATTGATATTGCAGGGTTCTTGGGGCGTGTACAAACTCAATATGCAATATAAAATATATCGGGCTAAGAAATTTACGTCTTTAGTACTTTAAATATCGATATTGGAAGGTTTTGGGGCCTATATTACCAATCTAAAATTAATTTGAAATATAAGATATTGGATTTACTATGACAGACTAAATATTCGTTTGACACAATTTCATTGGTATTCAAAGAATTTTTAGTGGTTCATTTTAGGGTGACTTACAATTCTGGATAAAATGGGTACTTTTTTGCCACCTTGGAGTCATTGCAAGGTACATTAATCTCGATTAGCTTGTAGTTCAAATAATTTATGAATATCATAAAGAATTCAAAACTAAAAATCGAAAAATAAAATTTTTATAAAAAAATTGAACCGACTTCTAAAAGTGTGCTAAAAAGGGAAAAATAACTAGAAATTTTTATATGAAATTGAAATTTTTAAAGTCGGCGCTAAATTATTTCTAAATGAAATAAATAACTACTAATATATACAAATTATGGTAAGAAAGCAATTACAAATAAAGTATTTTTAATCTGTGTATGCGAATCACATTTTGTCAGGTATTAGTTTGGCGCCGACTTCAAAAATTTCAATTTCATATAAAAATTTCTAGTTATTTTTCCCTTTTTAGCACAGTTTTAGGAGTCGGTTCAACTTTTTTATAAAAATTTTATTCTATTGTATATTAACAGTTGAAAAAACAGCCATTTTAGTAGGTTTTTTTTGCAATAACTGACAAGCAGATTATTCGATTTAGTTGACCTTTAGCTCATTTTGTAGATATTTTTAAAGTGCAAAACTTTTGTTTGAAACTTTTTTACTGAAAAACAATAGCTTTTCCTAGAACTCGAAAAAACTGTTTTTTTTTTAACATCTTAATGGTTAAATAAAAAATTTTCCCCAAAAAAGAAAATGAGACATAAGAGACTACATAATTACTATTATCATTTTGAAGGTTTCTACTTAGTCAGAAGTCTACTAACAATAAATTTTTCCAGATGCTAATTCCGCTGGCCTATACTGTAAATTGTTTATTTCCTAACCGCCTCCGTACAAAACCATACATACTAAACCCTTTTAGTTGAAGACACCCAAACCAAACTGAACCCACTTGACAAGTTGAGGTGTTAATTTGAAATAATCATGGCCGCTCACGGAGATCTAAATCGGGCGAGTGAGGCGGTCATTTGGATCGTGCTAATAGATTTAGACGGTTCTTTGAATATATAGATAGATACCTTAGGTGTTAAGAGATATATTTTTTTAGACTTAGGTATGAATAAGAAAAATAAAAAAGGAGAAATAAAAATACCTTTTAGTTAGTTAATATTCTCGTTCTCAATCTGTATAATTACATAATGGAAAATATTTTAGATAATTTAAATTTAAAATATTCCTATATTTTGCATGTATAATAATACGTTCTATTGCGAACGGTTGAGTTTGGAATTTCAAACAGGAGAGAGTTGGATGATGGCGTGCTCTGAAGGAAATTTACCATAAATATTAGTGGGTGTAACCTCCTCAAGCTTTGTTTCTTGAAAATTCAGAAATTGGTGGATTATATCCACAAAGTATTATAACATGCTTTTAAGTTTTTAAAATATATATGTTAAAGGAAACACCAAAGTTCAGATTCATGCAGTGTTCATTTTATTTAATCTTTTATATTTGATAAGGTAAGATATAGGCTATTGACTATATATTTGAGAAAGGAAATAAAACGTTAAAGTGTTTTCATTGTTTCATACGTTCAAATGACCTTTAAATATGACAAAATCACGAAGTCCTACCAAATTAAGGTGTGCATTTTTGAGATTAAGGTAGGTTTGTTCTCTTTCCAATTTTTTGAGTTTTACTCGAAAACTTTGCATTTTTTGTAGGTACATGTCTTGAGAAAAGTTGCAGGTAATGAAATGATACCTCATGAAGTCCAAAAAAGTTATTTTTCAAAAAAATACATGCTAGAAACAGGATTAAAAAAAAAAAGCAAAAAAATGTTTTTTTTTTCATAACTTTTTTTCAAGTGCGGTTGGGAAACTTTCTTGCGATCTTTTATAATGCTGGGATAAGTAGCAGGTATGTCTCTCTGAAACTAAAATTGCTGATACTAATTTTTAAACTGTTCTTTCACTTTTTCGTTAAAAATTATTCTTATTAGTTTTTTTTTTGAATTTTATCATCCGATTCGCGATACGGATTGACAATCTACTGTGGTAAAAATATCCTCAAATCTGATTTTAAAGTCTGTACAGGATATTTAAATGTTGACCGTAATTCGAAACTTCATCAGCATGTCCGTAAAATGTTAGGAAACTAGAAAAATTCTCGCCGTCCAGTGTTTTGCTTCATAAGGTTAACTCTGAACAGAAAAGCTGCAATCTTGACTTTGTTTTTATTGATTTTAGACTATAGCCTTACAATTGCAAGTTAGTCTCGTTAAATTTCGTAAACAAATTTGTTAAATAGGCAATATCTGGTTTTCATTTGATTAAGTGTTCATTTAATCTTTAGCATCCAAAAACTCCAAAACAGTTTCGACAGCCAGCTTGCTTCAGTGTAGTATGACGGAGTAAATAATGAAAGATTGCGTTGTTTTCTGCACATAACTGCGAAAATAACCTAGAATTCAATTGGCGCGTCTGAACACAGTGTTCAACTTTGAAGATTCCTAACTTTCTTTTTCCAAAAAATTTCCTAATTAACTATATTTTGATACTTAGTAGTTGGTTACTCGAAATTCAGAACTTCCTCATTCAACTTTTGTGATAGTATGAATGGGTGCGTGAAACCCGACTGCACACCACTTTATATACATATATATATATATATATATATATATATATATATATATATATATATATATATATATATACGGATGGCGTATATATGTTTATGCTGCTTTCACGGATTGCTCCGTGTGAGATGCAATAGCAGTGTAAGGTAAGTTTTGACTTTCTTCTCGGTATGGTGGCACAGGTAGGCCATCATCTCGATGGTGATGGAATGGGATGGATTGTGTTTTATCGCAGTTTATTCAAACTGTGCAACCTCTAACACGGAAAGGATATGATTGGAACGAAGTTTGCATTCACTGATCACAATTTACTTCATTTATACATGGAGTTGCATAGAGTTGTACGTTTGCTAAATGTGATTTCAGCACTACAACGGAAAGGATATGATGGAGCGAAGTTTGCATTTATTGTTCACTTTTTACTTCATTTACACACGGAGTTGCATATAGTTGTACGTTTGCTGAAAGCGATTTTAGCAGTAGAACAGCATAATGTGGATATAATCACTGCTATTGCATCTCACACGGAGGAATCCGTGAAAGTCGTATAAACATATATATATATATATATATATATATATATATATATATATATATATATATATATATATATATATATAGTTGCCGAAAATGAGAGGAAA
The DNA here is from genome assembly GCA_034092305.1 of Diaprepes abbreviatus. Taxonomy (NCBI): domain Eukaryota; kingdom Metazoa; phylum Arthropoda; class Insecta; order Coleoptera; family Curculionidae; genus Diaprepes; species Diaprepes abbreviatus. The sequence continues at coordinate 1,017,929 of JASJET010000203.1, read as the reverse complement.
AGCCATGTTCGAAAATTTCATCGTCATTAGAATAAGTTTCAGTTCCAGATAGTTTAGACTTAGACGAACTTGTGGTAAACAATAAATTAAATTTAAATGCTTTTGAAGCCGTCGATTAAGACCAAATTCTAAAAACATTAAAAAAACAAAAATATCCTACAGATGCACTATGAAAACATTGTTAAAAGTGATGGAATTAAAAAATGTGTTTTAAGTTATGGTTCTTGCAGATCAAAATACATTGATTTTCCAAAAATTAATGGTAGGTTATTTTCTGCTGTTTATTACACTTCAAAAACCAAATGCGGGTTAATTATTGACCGTAAGTGGTTGTGTTACTCTATTAAGCTAGACCTTTGTTACTGCGAACCTTGTTGGCTATTTGCTGATAGAAGCAATCAACATCGTAAATTTAGTTGGCTCAATGGATTATCTAAATGGAAAACTTTAAGCCAAAAAATTGTAAAACATGAAACTGGCGGTACATATATTGCCGCTTATGTAACTCGCGATGCCTGGAACCTTAACAAAAATATTCTTAATTCAAATTTCGAAAGAAAATATAAAGAATGTCATAATTTTTGGCGACAAGTCTTACACAGAGTTTTAGATTTTACTTTGACATTGTCTCTATGTAATCAACCATTTAGAGACCATTCTAAACATGATAATGATGACTCCAAACAGGGAACTTTTCTAACAATAATACACCTGTTATCGTGTTATGAAAGCATTTTACAAAAATTACTGGAACTTCCAAAAGGTTCAACAAAATACTTAAGCCCAAATATACAAAATAAATTTATTCATATGTGGGGGGAATCGAGGTAGAAAACACAATCTTTGACGAAATTCACGCAACTCCATTTTGTACAATAATTTTAGACACTACACAAGACATATGTAAAATAGAACAGTTGAGTGTAATTTTGCGCTATGCATATTCTTTTTCATAAAAATGATAATAACGAAATCATACACGTTGAATGTAAAGAATCGTTTACTGGCGCTGAAGGTTTAAAAAAATTAGTTATCAATTTGTTTTAAGAAAAAAATATCTCTATTAAAATGTGTAGAGGACAGGGCTATGACGGTGCTGCATTTATAACGGCTTGCAATCTAAAATTCTTGAGTTAGAAAAAAATGCTCAGTATGTTCGTTGCGCCGCTCATAACTTAAATTTAGTTATAAATGATGCTGTCACAGAGGCAAAAAAATTTTGCGATATTGTTGGTTGTCTATACAGTTTTTTTTTCGAATAGTGTTAAATGCTGGGAGTTACTTAAAGATTCTCCAGTGAGTAAACTTACATTAAAAAGATTGAATTCTACTAGATGGTTTTCATTCATTAGACGCATTGCAATTTAATTTTAAAAATATTTCAAAGGTTCTATCAGAAATTTCGTTAGAAAGTAAAATTAACGAAGCAAAATCCGAAACAATTGGTGCTAACAAAAAGAGAATTTCGAATTTGTATTTCTTATTGTATTTCCAAAATTCTTCATTCTATAAATATAATTTCTAAAGTTCTTCAAAGTAAAAAGTCTAATATTGTGCAGGCTTCCAATTTATTTAAAAATGTTTACGACGAACTTTTTAAACTGTATCACAAATTGAATCAAATTTGACGTGAATCTTCGGATTTAGTAGCAAATTGGGGTACTAAAGCTTTTTTTTACTGAAAAGCGAGAAAATTCCAAAAAATTTTTTGACGAACTTGTCTCCGATACAAAATTCACAGCAAAAGAAAAGTTCAAGTAATTACGTTTAATAATATTTTGGATATTGCGTCATGACAGAAAATCGACTCTCTGGTTTTCAAAATGTTGTTGATAGATTTAAATTCCTTGATCCCTCATTTATGATCACCGCTACTGATACTGAGTTACACATACAAGCTGAAATTTAACGAAATAAATTCTACGTTGATTTATCTAATAATTTTGACACCTAAATTCTTAGTTTTCGCCCGGCTTTTCGTGAAAATTTGAAAGAATTGTCAACAATAGATGAGTTGGTTAATTTTATGTTTTGTAAAAATCACACCAACTTATCAAATTTTCCCAATGTATGTTCCGCATTAATATTTTTAACTCTTCCTGTAATTTACGCTTCTGCTGCTTTTAAGAAATAGTATAAGTCAGGGACGTTTAAGTAGTCTGGCTATTCTAAGCATAGAAAATAAATGCGCAAAAGAAATTAACTTTGATAAAGTAATTGACGTTTATGCAAGTATTAAGAACCGCAAAAAGCATTTCTAATACGTAGTACGTAATAAGAAATGTCAGTTTTTAGTACATATTAGTACGCGCTAGGCCATGTCCAAAATGAGTGATTTATTGGGTATTAGGTTGCCATGGGTTCGCGGTTCATTTGGGCTCATTTTTTTTTGTTATTTTGAATTTTTAGTAATATTGACCATTCTAAACAAACCCATTGCCCTAGCATTGCCATCCCAATAAATTATCCATATCGGATATGACGTGGGACGTACCAGTATGTCCTGAGTGAAAACTAATATTTCCTGACATATACAAGTCAATCTAGAATTAAGAATCTAAGTTGAGAGATTATGACTTTCTGTTACAAAAAATTAAGGCCTATTTTTTGTATACTTTTTATAATTAAAAAATATGAAATATCTAAATTGACTTTAATTTTTATTATTATGCGTCCATAAATATTATAGAAATTAAAGTGGAAATAAAATATAATGATTATAAATTTTTATGGAATAAAATATTGCCAAAATAAATTTAAAACATGTTGGTATAATTTTTTTTTATATCTAAGTAAAAAAATAGATTTTTCTGCCTTATTGCGATTTTTCTGAAGACTTAAGGTGCCAAAGTAACTCTTACCAACAGACGCAGCCAGATCTGGCTACGCCACTGTGTCTCATTCACCTATTAACGAAAAATTCGTTCTGATGCTATTAATGCTTTATGAGATGTGACTCTTTAAAACCAAGCTATGACCCTCCATCTTGCGTGGTTTAGCATAAAGCGACTTTAAAATTCGTAAGGCTATACGGAAATAAATTTTCCGGCTAACAAATTATTATTAGGATTGATATGTACGGAGATATATTGAAAAAAAATTGTAAGAAAATCAAATTTTTTTAACATTTTCAGTTAATAATTTTTCACGCTTTTTGATCACTTTTTAAGATTGACGCATAGGTCAATTAGTATTACTGAAACGTCTTATGTTACAAAAGGTAACGTCTTTAAGACATTTGCTTACAACGTCTTATGGACGTCCCTTCCCAACATTAAAACAACATATTCCACCATTAAAATTATGTACATTAAAAAGGGACCCTTTAATTTTTTTGTTTGTCTTGTTTACAAAGTCCAACCGTGATTATTCAAAAGTCTAAGAAATAACTTTAATTAAGAAAAAGTCAAGAGCAAAATATACACTATCATTTTAAATAACTACAAGTTCCGCATGAATAATTTGCTTTAATAAATATGTTCAATATAATCTCTTTATACAAAAAAATACATAACTTAAGCATAATGTAAACTTTTTCTAATTTGAAATTTAAGAAGTGAGGTAGAAGAGCAAATTTTTCAGAACTACTACTGTTCGAACTATAAGTGAACCTATCAAATTTAAGCCTTAGTTTATCCCTTCGATATAATAACTTTAAAAGGTAGACTATCAACAAAATAAAAGTTTATTGAAATAAAAAGTACACAAATCTTTAAATAGTTTTAAAAACAAGAATTTTTATTTAGTCGAATAACAAATCTGGTCTGATGCTTTTTTCAGCCATGTTTGGATTGAAATTCCTCATTCTTCCGACTTTTTGCCAGTCCTGTTGTCTCTGTAGATCCTAATAACAAACTGATTTTAATTTTATAGGATAAAGTTTATCATTTGTGGAAATAAATTTTTTGATATTTTTGCGAATTTTTATAATTGCCCTTTACTACAGAATCGTGACTTATGCTATTTCAAGGTTAATATGTATAATGAAAGACAGAACTTACTCATAATAAGTCTCGCCAAGTTGGAACCGTAGAACTTTCTCTTTCCTTTTCGTACTAATCAACTGTACATGGTAATTTTACAAGCTCGCTTTACAAAGTCATAAATGCTCCCTACTCCCAGTTTTGAAATTTCTAAAACCTTAAACAAAATTACTTCTTGTAAATAACAAAACTCTATTTTCTATGTTCTTTAAATGTAAACCAATCATCAGGAACAAAATAAATCTTACAGGTTTCATTAGTGGAGCACTCTATAAACAAACATTTTGCCTTCCTCTTCATTAGTAATATTTCTTGTAATATTTAGGACCGGGTCTGGATGAGCTGTGCAAGCCTTTTTTGCGCAGATAATATTTTTGAAGATTTCATTTCATACTTCTAATAACATAAGAGTTACTACAAAAATATAAGCGGTAAAGCATTCGGGAATTTCCTGTAACACAACCTATAAATAACGTTATTGTTTTTCCTCGATCTTACCTTAAGTATTACATAAACACGAATAAAAAAGATTTTCAGAGGCACATAGAAAAATCAACTATTTTAATAAAATTCTTTCAAAAGCTAAATTTTCACAGTCGGCACCCCAACAACATTAAAAATGAATAACGACATGATGAAACACAAATACAAAACTGAAAAATGACAGTTGACAGAAACAAAAGGCTGGTTTTTTAAAGTTATAGTTTCGCTGGCATCATATTTACAAGGCTATTCTTTTGAGTCATTATCACTTTCACTTCTATCACTTGAAGTAATTATGATCACTTTGACCCAATGACAAGTAGATGCATATTCAAAAGAACATGAAGTTATCAGTTTCACTTTTTTCACTTTGATCAGTGATAATTTACTCAAAAGAACACAGCCTACGTGTGATTGTTATTGGTACATCAAACAGTCTGTGACAAAAAGCACCAAAGTATTGATAAAAAAGATCATGCAAAAGTTCTATTAACCAAGGTCGTAGTGAGGCTACTAAAAATTTGTCGTTCCAAAAATTTTAACCTCAACTTGTATTCAGCTGAGCTCTGTGTTGCAAATTTATTACCCAACTGCGACAAAATCCATAGGGAAGGAAATGCTTTTTAGTTTTTATTAACTAAATTATTCACAACTATATTTATTTTCATATAAAATGTAGTATGTAGGCTTTTAAAAGATATCTTAAAGACGTCGTATATAGACGTCTTATGGACGTCTTTAAAACAACGTCTATAAGACGCCTTATTTATGTCTTAAGACGTTCAGACATAATCTGGATATAAAAATGATGTCTATAAGACGTCTAGCGCTGTGTGGGTATATATATATATATATATATATATATATATATATATATATATATATATATATATATATATATATATGGCTGCTTGTTCGCGTATAATCTAGGTAAAAAAATTTATTTAAATTTAATCATTAAAATATCAACAGAAATTAAAAAAATATTTGTACTTATATTTATTAGTATATTTTATTTTAATTTACAATTTTTTTGAGGGTTGCGCAAATCTCCAAACCTAAGGAAAAGCCGCCACTACCTCCCGCTATAACGAAACGGATCTAAATCAACTGGGCTATAAGTAAAAAAAAAATTACAGCATCCCAAAAAGTCAAATTAACGAAGTTTTAATAAAATTTAAATATTTCATTATCCTACAAAGATTTTCTACGATGCCACACCCCTTAATCTTCATTCTTAGTATTCTTTCAAAGTATTTTATAATAGCAAAAATTATCCATTCCTTTTTTCATCATGGCGGTCGTGTTTTCAACAATTTAGCGCCCAAATGCAAATGATCAATGAGATAATTGGCACATTATTTCTGCGTTTTCTGCATATAAATAGAAACAACGACCCAGACCTGTCGATGCATGGTCAGTCATTAAGCGCATACCTGCCGAAATTTATTCCTTGGTCATTTTTTGTGGGCTTGTGGCCGAAGGGGATTTAAATGTGCGGTTAATGTTACGGTCGGCGGAACAAGGGCTTTTGAGCTTTTGGCCCGTGTTTTAAATGAAATATAAGATGATTCGGAATATTGTCAGAACATGTTAATGAAAATGAAAAAGGAGAAAGAAGGAATAATGCAACGGCAAAATTTATTATTTAATGCACTCTTCTTACAGAAACAATTTTTGATGATGATATTGACCTAAAATTTAAACCCTTTTGCTATTTGTAGGGGTGAAAATTGAGGTGAGCAAGACTTACCTCTAAACATAGCTTCTGATTCTTTGTCATCAATGTTATGACAACCTAGATATTTCTATCAGATAATCGCTCATATATGGAGGCTTTTTACCTCTTGAAAACTTTCCATCGGATGAGCGGTTTCGCCAGGAAAACAATATTTTCAATTACATGCATACACCAATTAACTGTAATAATAAAATATTCTTGTAACAATAATTTTTCAAGTGAGTTTGTTGCTATGACATTTAATAATCCGGAATCGAAACTGTTCAGTTTATATACAAAGAATAAAGAGAGTACAACAGCAGATAAATTATACTACAACAAAAAAATTTTAAATGATGTCAGTAAAAACTCTGCGCAGTTTACTTCAAATCCGTTAAATGATGAGCAGGAAGAAGATCACGAAACAGAATTTAATGCTAGTGTGGATGATGAAATCTTTTCAAATATGGACAATATAAGTGCCTGTTCAAGTCATTCAACTACTAGTAATGCATTTTGTATAAACTATCAAAACGTACGAGGGTTAAATACTAAAACAAACAGTTTTTACAATACAGTATGTCTCACAAAGCATGAGTATGATGCAGTCGCATTAACGGAAACATGGCTATCAGCTGGAGTATTTGATGCTGAGATATTTCCAAGCAATTTTTTAGTGTATCGAAAACGAAGCAGACCGGATCATGCTCGTGGTGGCGGTATCTTATTAGCAGTAAAAAATGTATATAAAAGTACTGTAATTGATGTCAACTTTAATGGTCTAGATATAGACTTTATATTAGTTAAGATATATACTAACAAAATTAGTTTCATGTACATATTAGTAGTTTATATTAGTCCTAGTTGCACGATACTGACTAGAGAAAATTTTTTTGCATACTTGGAATGTCTTGATTTTCTGTATGAGAGTAATTATATTATAATAGGAGATTTCAATATAACACACTTAAGTGAATATTACCTCGACAACAATTATAGGGATGCCCAGATAGACCTTTTTTTGAATTTTTTGAGTTTTTTTGATAGTAAGCAATACAATCAAATTCTTAATATCAATCGACATATTTTGGATCTTGTGGTTTCACGTCTGCAGTGTAAAGTAACTAAAAATACAATAAGCTTTGTTGACGAGGATCCACATCATCCATCTCTTGTCGTTGAAGCACAATTGAAAGCATACAAACAGAAAACTTTATCAGTTAACAAAATTAATAATTACAATTTTAGAAAAGCAAACTTTAATTTAATGTATAGGCTGTTTCAAAATACATGCTGGAATGAGTTAAAATCTTTTAATGACATTAATATTGCACTAGAATATTTTTACAACAAAATATCTCAAATATTCAATATTTGTGTTCCAAAAAGTAAAAGAAAAAAGGAATATCCTATTTGATTTACAAAAGATATCATAAATAACATTAAGAAAAAAGACAAATTAAGAATTAGAAGCAGAAAAACTGGAATAATTGAAGTGAAAAGAGAGTTTATCAAACTTAGAGCAAAATTAAAACGCGATATTAAAATATCTTACATTTCGTACCTTAGAAAAGTTCAACAAGATATTAGTAGGGACTCAAAAGCATTCTGGCACTACATGAAAAACAAAAAAGGTAATGTTGCCATACCAAATAAAATGTATTTAGATCAAGTAGAATATACCAGTGGCCAGTCTATCTCGAATGCATTTGCATAATATTTTAGTTCTGTATATGATAATGTAAATATATTGAATACTTGTTTTTCTGAAAATCATCGTATGTCCGAGGTAATATCCCTTACTTCTGTAGGCAGTAGTGATGTGTATGAGGCTGTCAGGAGCCTTAAAATTAACAGGTCTGTAGGGCCAGATAATATTCCTTCATACATTGTAAAAGGTATGATTGATTTTTTGGTATATCCTCTCACACTGTTATATAATCTTTCATTACGTACAAGTTCGTTTCCACGAATATGGAAGGAAGTTAAAATATGTCCCATCTTTAAAAAAGGTGACAAAACAGACATACAAAATTACAGACCCATAGCTATATTATCGACTTTTGCAAAAATTTTCGAATCAATCATTTATAAATACCTTTATAATTCTGTTTCACAAAAGATTTTAGTATTTCAGCATGGTTTTATGAAAAATAGGTCAACTGTCAGTAATTTGTGTAACATAACTCAATATATAGCAGAACATTTGGAAAATAAAGCACAAGTCGATGTAATATATACAGATTTTGCAAAGGCTTTTGATAAGGTCTCGCACGCGTTACTGTTGGAAAAATTATATAATGAATTTGGTCTTCACCCTGAATTAATTCAATTCTTTCAATCATACCTGCATTGTAGAAAGCAGACAGTAGTAATAAGAGGGTATACTTCAGAATCCTTTATGGCTACCTCTGGGATACCGCAGGGCTCCAACCTCGGTCCGTTCCTATTTATTATTTTTATTGATAGCTTATCAAAAATAGTTAATAACAATAATGTTCTTCTCTTTGCTGATGACCTAAAACTATATTCCGTGGTAAGGAACGTAAACGATTGTTTACAACTTCAGGAAGATTTAAAGAGAATTGTTGAATGGTCTTATGTAAACAAACTCACATTTAATGTTTCTAAATGTTTTGTACTTAGCTTCAGTAGAAAAAAGAACATCTTACACTTTAATTATGTAATGGAAAATTCAATTTTAGAACTGGTTGGAGAAATGCGGGATCTTGGAGTCATATTTGATTCTCAACTTTCTTTTAAGTCACATTTTTGTAATGTAACAAAAAAAGCATCTAGTATGTATGGCTTTATAGTCAGAAACTGTAGAGATTTCAGTGATGTAAACTGTATAAGACAACTGTATATATCTTATGTTAGGAGCATTTTAGAGTATGCTAATTTAATATGGAGTCCGTACTATAATACTCATAAATACGCTATTGAAAGAATCCAAAATAAATGTTTAAGGTATCTTTATTACAGGGAAACAGGTGTATATGACTTAACTGTAAGCAAAGATGAACTTAGATGTAAATATAATTTGTTAAGTTTGGAAAAGCGTAGGAATATAGCCTCTGTTATTTTTTTGTATAAAATAACTCATAATAGAATTGACGATATGAATCTTCTCGCACAGGTGAACTTTAATATCCCTACATATAGAAAAAGAAATACATTGACTTTTTATTTAAAAAATCATCGTACCAATTATTGTACTAACGCTCCAGTCAATATGATTTGTAAATTAGCTAATGATGTTCAAAGTGAAGTAGATATTTTTAGAATAAGTTATAAACAACTAAAACGTAAGCTAATGGAAATAATGTAATTAATTTTTCTTTATTACACTATTACTTGTGCGTGTGTGTGTGTGTATGTGTCTGTTTGTATGTATGTATGTGTGAACGTGTAACTCTATAATTAGGTATCTAATGTATCTGTAGAGTTTGTGTTGAATAAATAAATAAATAAATAAATAAACAAATAATTTGACTATTGCCAGTATACTAATGTCGATGGGGGCAACCTGGCTGAAATATTTTCATGATTATATCGGAAGGAGATGTCAGTTTACTTATTTTAAATGTAATATCCTATATATTACTGCACTTTTGAATTCTGCGTAAGATTCTAGGCACATTTTGTGCTTCATGTTCTATACCTAAGTCTACGCGTCTTTGACATATTTTAGTTTTTATGTCAAAAATGGCTTTTGGAGGTTCTAAAATAATTATCAATTTTTCCTATAAGAAAGCCTTTTTTATTTAATTTGGATTAGATTATTTATTAAATAGGGTTTACTTTGTTAGATTTTTGTAATATTTTGGTAACCAATAATACAGGGTGTTCAAAAAATAAGATTAAAAATTAAATTGAAGGAATCGTCAAAAGTGAATTATTTCAAATGAAATCCCCAAATTTTCTAATTTTATCTTATTTAGCATTAAAATTATGGGTACGTTTGTATAAGGTTGTCTATGCCGAAAATTTTTAGTTTTCGAAATACAGCCAGTTTAATAGTTTTATATGACGATTTTGCTGCGGATATTATAAATATCGAATAAAGTAGACCCTTTTAATAAGGAATCCAATCCAAATTAAAAAAAGGCTTGATAAGTATTTTAGGACCTGCAAACGTCATTTTTGAAATAAAAACTTAAATATGTCAAAAACGCTTACACTTAGGTATAGGACAAACAAAATTTACCTAGAATCTTGCGCATAATTCAAAAAATGCAATAATGTGTAGAGTATTCTATTTGAAATAAGCAAGTCAGAAGCGCCACCATCTTGAAAATATTTTACCTGGGTCGTCCGTATCGACATCAGTATACTTTCAAATTTTCAAAAGTGCTAATTTCGAAAATTTGAAAGTATACTATGTATATATATATATATATATATATATATATATATATATATATATATATATATATATATATAATAAAGTGAAATAAGAAATTTTCTGCTATGTGGACAAAGACCGCTGATAAATATTATTCTCATGTTAAAAAGTGCGGAGAATATATATATATATATATATATATATATATATATATATATATATATATATATATATATATATATATATATATATATATATTTCGAAGATAGATTCCCTGCAAAATAATTAAAAACTGGAAAAACTTATTGATTAGAGTGAGATAATTCAATGGAGATTTTAGTATACTGGAGAGGATACCTTCAAATCAAATCAATCAAATCAATCTTTATTAAATAAAAAGTTTTGTGGTACTGAATAAAAACCAAAAACTTGAATGAATGGAGTCAAAATTAAAATACAATAAAATAGCTGAGCTAAAAACACTAAATCTAAACATTTACATAAACCCTAAATGAAGCAACATTCACATAACATCCTATTATCAGACATGCCACTTAAAATTCATTTAAAAAAATGCAAAGAACAGATTCTGCGTATATGGTGCAATATGAACCAATAAATCAAAAACTGTTTTCTTAAAACGTTTGAAATACTCATCCAACTTTACCCCGATTGGTAGAGCATTAAAAAATTTAATTGCCAAGAGACTAGGCCCCTTTCCTGCCACACTGAATTGATGCTGTGGGACATTATATCCTATATATCTAGAGACGAAAAAGTGTTTAACTTCGTGCTTCTTGAACTTGTCCTTGTTTTTAAAGAGAAACAGTAGGCATTCGTAAATAAAAATTGCTGGTAAAGTTAAGATACCTAAGGTTTTAAATTTTCCCTTGCAGGAATCCAAGTAACCAATGCCAGAAAGTATACGAACTGCTCTTTTCTGACTTTTAAAAGCCCTTTCTGATGCACTGCTCCTATCCCAGAATATCACTCCATAGCGAAGAGTTGAATATATATACATTTACAAAATATACATTACTCGTAAAGAGTATGAAGCTGTGTTTATCTTATTGCATACATCTGATCTATGTTTCGTCCAATTTAGATTACGATTAATATAGATTCCAAGGAATTTTGTATCCCCCTCTAGTGTAATGCTCACAGTCCCAAACTTAACCGACTCGGGAAGTGTCTGATTGTTTTGATTTGTCGAAAAACAAATGTGATGGGTCTTTTAAGTGTTCAGTATTAATTTGTTCTCCCTAAACCATTTTTTAGCCTTGATAATATGTTCATCAGTAATTTTCATGAGATCTGCTAGTGAGATGCCGATGGTAATGATATTTGTATCATCAGCAAAGTTAACAAGATAATACCTTTCACCCATAACTGTAGATGCCAGGTCGTTAATATAAAGAATAAACAGTAGTGGCCCCATAATGCTTCCCTGTGAGTGCCACTTCCGAAAATTACTGAACCCCATCAAATTCCAATACAACTTTCTGACTTCTATTTTCTAGATATGAACGAACCCAATCAAGAGCAGGCCCCCTTACACCATATCTCTCAAGTTTCTGAAGCAGAATCTTATGGTTTAAACTGTCAAATGCTTTTGATAAGTCCAAAAATGTACCCACCGATAAGTGGTTGTTCTTAAAGCTTTTTATAATTTTCTCAATAAAATCATATGCAACTGTGCTTACAGATCTACCTTTTAAGTGTGGGGCTTAATAAGTTTTTTGAATCAAAAAATTTGAGTAGTCTGGAACACATAGCAATTTCAAAAATCTTTGAGGATGGTAATATGCTTATGGGTCTATAATTATGGAAATCTGTACTATTCCCCTTTTTAAATAGAGGTTTAACCAATGCCATTTTTAAATTGTCTGGAAAAATGCCATGTCTAAAAAATTATTGATCATATAGCTCAAGGGTTCGACTAAATGATTGGCACATTTTTTTTTATTAAATTATTTGAAATATCATCATACCCACAGCTTTTTTTGTTTTTTAAAGATTTTATAATTCAAAAAATATCTTTTGTTGTTATATGTGAGAGAAATATAGAGTTTAAATTATTTTCAATACTGCAGGATCTACTTTCCTGAGACAAGTCAGCAACCAATTTTGGGGCACCTTCAAGGACAAATTTGTTAAAATTATTTGATATAATTTGAGGAACTCCTTCAATCTGACAATGTTTTTGTTTTGAACATTTACCTATTATTTCTCCCACTATCTGCCAAATGCATTTAGACTTATTGTCGTTTTGACTGATTCTTTCGAAATGTTGATCTTTCACACGTGACAAGTAGAACATCCAGTTGACGTTTGTATTGTCATGTGTTTGGATTTTTTGTCTTTTGCTTGTTCCTTTTTACTTTAGTATTAATTGTTTGAAATGGGAAGTAGTTGTTAAAAGACTGTGCTATAGACTGCATAAAAGAAATCCACTGGCCATTAATGTCCTGCTCTGGCAGACTCTACATTGTGTCCCATGTTTCGTTACCAATCATATGCTTGAAATTTTCCTTATTATGCGCATTAAATATTCTTCGTCTGACACAGCTCTGAACACAACCTACCTTGATATTGAATGATACTATTTGTTCCTTGTGATTTGGTAAGTGTGCATAACTCACAGTTTGTCAGTATATTGTCAAGGCAACTTCTCTTAGTATTACAAATTCGGGTTGGCTCTAAAAAAAAAGGTTTTATATTAAATGACTCTACCAATAAGATAAAATCGGATGAATCCTTGCTTTCAATCAACAAATCTATATTAAAATTACCACATATAAAAATTAAACAACAACGTTGTCATCAAAAATTTTTTCTAAAATACATTCTAATCAATTTAAGAACTCTAATACAGGTGCTTTATCAGTACGGTATATATTTATTATTATTATGCAACTTCACCTCAACTGCGGCACATTCAAAAATATTAGGTCGCGATTGGCATGTTAAGTCTTTCTTTTCCTTACATTGGAAATCATTTCGGATGAAGATTACTGCACCCCCATGGTCTCCTCCTTCTTGACAATACATCGAACTAAGCTGAAAGTCAGACAGCTCATAGTTTCTTAGCTGTATTTCAGTCTGCCAGTGTTTAGTCACGCATACTGCTACACATTCCCTTTCAGAATCTGCCACTACCTGTAAACCATCATGTGCTGTTCCAATTGATTGGAGATTCTGATGCAAAATACTTAATCTTCTTTCTGGGGTTTTGACTGTTGCCTTCTTGACCTCTGTGCTTGGGGTACTGTGCGCTTGAGGTTTAAAGACTTATTACCTTTTGACCAGAATTGTGGCCTTAAGGAGATCCAGTAAAAATATTTCCATAGTGCATTTATTCACGGAGGATAAAAACTGGAAAAAAACTGTTCATGTGCAAACTATTTTAAGCATGCAATGCTGTGGGGGATAAAAATAATATTAAGATATATATATATATATATATATATATATATATATATATATATATATATATATATATATATACATATTTATGCGGCTTTCACGGATTCCTCCGTGTGAGGTGCAATAGCAGTGGATATATCCACATTATGCCGTTGTAGTGCGGAAATTACATTCAGCAAACGTACAACTATATGCAGCTCCGTATACGAATGAAGTAAAATGCGAACAGTAAATGCAAACTTCTCTCCATCATATCCTTTATGTGTTAAAGGTTGCACAGTTAGAATAAATTAATATAGAACGCAATTTATCCTATTCCACCACCATCGAGATGATGGCCTACCTGTACCACCATACCGAGAAGAAAGTCAAAACTTACCCTCCCCGCCACAGTAATACGGCAGAGGTATATATATATATATATATATATATATATATATATATATATATATATATATATATATATATATATATATGTAATCGAAGGTTTTCGGGCATCCCGTGTATGTGCTGAGTCCCTTTCAGAACTGTATGCAGCTGACGTTTCGGTGAAATCTCATTCACCATTTTCAAAGCTCACTGTATGGCGTCTACGAGCGAACTGACGCCTGCGACTCCGGTGCTGTCGGTACCGTGTGCGCGTCGGACGCGTTCGTTTCCCGATTGGTTCCGGCCCATCAGGTTGCGAGACCTGCTGCGCGTTATCGGCCCTGTTGCCAGTGTTTGTGGTTGCGTTGCCGAGTTGTAATCTGTTTCGTTACTAAGTGGTACTGGTTGATGTTTTGTAAGCAGATTTTTCCAAGTATTAGGCACACGTTGGCTATCATCTCTGCTATTTAAGTTGTTGGGCCTCTTTGCAATTTCAATGGCTTCCCTTATAACTCTTGTGGACAGGTTTTCACATCTCGATAGCATTTTTGTTCCCGATAAATTTATCTTATGTCTTGTGTTTAACCAGTGTTGGGCCAGAGCAGAAGAAGTTGTTTTTTGCTTGACAGCGTAAGATGAGCTGCATTCTCCGCATGGAATTTCGTACACTCCCTGGTTTTCGAGAGGGATTCTTTCTTTAGGTGTTGGCAAGAGATCCTTTACTTTACGGTCTGTGGTGAAAATGGTTTCAATGTTGTGTCTCCTGAGAATTCTTGCGATCTTGTCTGTGGTGCTCATCTTACGTAGGCCAAACCAACCGTAAAATAAGTGCCAGAAGAGACGAACATATGAACGCTGTCAAGCAAAAAACAACTTCTTCTGCTTTGGCCCAACACTGGTTAAACACAGGACATAAGATAAATTTCTCGGGAACAAAAATGCTATCGAGATGTGAAAACCTGTCCACAAGAGTTATAAGGGAAGCCATTGAAATTGCAAAGAGGCCCAACAACTTAAATAGCAGAGATGATAGCCAACCTGTGCCTAATACTTGGAAAAATCTGCTTACAAAACATCAAGCAGTACCACTTAAGAACGAAACAGATTACAACTAGGCAACGCAACCACAAACACTGGCAACAGGGCCGATAACGCGCAGCACGTCTCGCAACCTGATGGGCCGGAACCATTCGGAAAACGAACGCGTCTGACGCGCACACGGTACCAACAGCAGCGGAGTCGAAGACGTCACTTCGCTCGTAGACGCCATACAGTGAGCTTTGAAAATGGTGAATGAGATTTCATCGAAACGTCAGCTGCCTTAAAGTCCTGAGAGGGACTCAGTACATACACGGAATGCTCGAAAACCTTCGATATATGTATATATATATATATATATATATATATATATATATATATATATATATATATATATATATATATAAATATATATATATATATATATATATATATATATATATATATATATATATATATATAATATAGGAATTAATTTTTCTTGAACCATTAAATATATTTTTAGTTGGTTATTTTCTTGGGAATATGGTTCATTTTTATATTGAAACTATATATATAAAGTAGTCATACTTAATTGTATATATATATTTATTTTTCAGGACGTTTCGAATCTTTTTCAACTGAGAGTTTCGGCGGATGCTACAAAAATGTACATTTTTAATATTATTTATATATTAATTAATATTATTTTAATATTAAAAATGTACATTTTTGTAGCATTCGCCGAAACTCTCAGTTGAAAAAGATTCGAAAGAATCGAAACGTCCTGAGAAATAAATAAATAAATATATATATATGAAGTAAAATGCGAACAGTAAATGCATACTTCATTCCAATCATATTCTTTCCGTGTTAGAAATTGCACAGTTTGAACAAATTGCTACAGAACGCAATTTATACTATTCCACCATCATCGACATGATGGCCTACTTGTACTACCATATCGAGAAGAAAGTCAAAATTTACCCTCCTCGCTACAGCAATACGGCGGAGGTACATGTTTCGTCTCTACTAGACTCGTCAGGGTTCGACATGCACCTGTCTGTGCAAAGGACAGATCGGAAGGAAGCATGCAACACTGAACGCGGCTTCTCCGACCTCCCGCCGGATGGCCTATATATGTTTATGCGGGTTTCATTGATTCCTCCGTGTGAGATGTAATAGCAGTACACCGTATCACTGTAGCGGGGAGGGTAAATTTTGACTTTCTTCTCTATATGGTAGTACAGGTAGGCCATCATCTCGATAGTGGTGGAATAGTATAAATTGCGTTCTGTAGCAATTTATTCAAACTGTGCGACCCCTAACACGGAAAGGATATGATTGGAACGAAGTTTGCATTTACTGTTCGCATTTTACTTCATCTATACATGGAGTTGCATATAGTTGTACGTTTGCTGAATGTGATTTCAGCACTACAACGGCATAATGTAGATATATCCACTGCTATTGCATCTCACACGGAGGTATCCGTGAAAGCCGCATATATATATATATATATATATATATATATATATATATATATATATATATATATATATATATATATATATATATATATATATGTATTTTAAAATGCATAGTTCAGACCATAATTTTACACGAAAATGTCAAAATAGCTTAAAAAGACACAAAAAACTGATAATGCTCGCCCAAACAAAAATTTTTTTGTTCACTTTTTAAGATTCTAGAAGTAAAAATATCGTGATATTATTTTACCCCTACAGCATTGCTTTCTTGAAATAGTTTGCACGTAAACAGTTTTTTTCCAGTTTTCACTCTCCATATTTGTACTGGATCTTCTTGAAGGTTTCCTCTCCAGTATACTAAAAGCCGCATTAAAATACCTCACCCTATCAAAACTTATAGACAAAAAGTTCGTTAATAAATAAGTTTTTAACTACTTTGCAGGGTATCTATCTTGGAAATATTTTTGCGAAATCTCTTTAGAAAATTAGAAGATGCTGAAAGCCACATAAAAATAATGAAAAAATAAATTAAATAAAAAAAAATGTATACGCATTAAATTGGAATCTCTTCCTCCATAGCACAAATTGTGCATAAGAAAAGCATCGAACAGGTCTCCAGTATTCATATACTCTTTTAATTTTATTTATTTATTCTCATGCACATATCCATACCCACCATTTCCACCGCGCTAACACAAAAACCAAATAAACCGAACAAAATGGCTGCCACATTCCCAGTACTACCCGTCTTTTTATTTCCTTATTTAGTTAGCACTTCTTGATCAAACAAAATTTAAAATGCGGACACATCGAGAATAAGTAACTCTTTCGAGCACCAACTGAGATGTTAAAAAGTTGAGCAATGAAAACGAACGGTTGGGTACTTTTTGAAATGTATATCCACTTCGAAATGTGTTTGTTTTGTGTTTTGAATTAACAAATGAATATTTTATAAGTATACGTGTATAAGTGCCCTGTATGTTTGCTTTAATAGGTAGTAAATATGCGTGGATGCAAAGTAAAGTTTAAAAATCTCCGGTCTAAAGAAGGACATACAATACTTAAATTCACTAAAAGGTATTTGGAAAAAGAGGAATTTTCTTGAGTCTTCAACTCCCTGCTTGAAATTATTTCATTTATAGGTAAATTTCGATAAACGACTTATTGTTAATTAAAAAAGTTCGAGTCGTACAAGGGTCAATGGCAGCTTTTTCTTAGGTTTGCAGGTTTGCGCAACCCCCCAAAAAATTATAAGTTATTTTTATAAAAAATTTGAACGGACTTCTAAAAGTGCGCTAAAAAGTGAAAAATAACTATAAATTTTTGAAGTCGGCGCCAAACTAATACTCGACTAAATGTGATTCGCATAAACAAATTAAAAATATTTTATTTGTAATTGCTTTCTTACCTTAATTTGTATATATTAGTAGTTATTTATTTCATTTAGAAATAATTTGGCGCCAACTTCAAAGATTTCACTTTCATATAAAAATTTATAGTTATTTTTCACTTTTTAGCGCACTTTTAGAAGCAGGTTCAATTTTTTTATAAAAATTTTATTTTTCGATTTTTAGTTTTGAATTCATTATGATTTTCATAAATTATTTGAACTAAGTGCTAATCGAGATTAGTGTACCTCGCAATGATTCCAAGGTGGCAAAAAAGTACCTATTTTATCCTGAATTGTGAATCACCCTACAATGAACCACTAAAAATTTTTTGATTCTTAGAGTTCTCCAAATACCGATGAAATTGTGTCAAACAAATATTTAGTTTGTCATAGTAAATCCACTCTCTTAGATTTCAAATTAATTTTAAATTGGCCCCAAAACCTTCCAATATCGATATTTAAAGAATTTGAGACGTAAATTTCTTAGCCCGATATATTTTATATTGTATATTGAGTTTGTAAACGCCCCAAGAACCCCGCAATATCAATTTTATATGAAACAAAAAATTCCCTCATATTATATCTTATTAACCTAATAGTTGTAAAAAATTAACTTCATATTCATAATACACGACCCCAAAAACCCCCTAATACCAAATCTGAAAAAATACGAATAAGGTAAAATTTTCAACCCATCATATTGGATCCGCCATATTGAATTTCAACAAAATAGTTTTAACCTCTTAATCTAATCTAAATCTAAACCCTTCAAAGCCCCCTAGTACCAATTTTAGATGAAATCCAGAAATTTAAAATTTCTAAACGGTCATATTGCATCTGACGTATTAGATTTTCTTAAAATAATTTTATATTCGCTATTTACATCCTCAAAAACGATTCAGTTCCATATTTGAACAAAATCTAAAAATGTAAAATCTTGTCTGCTATATTGCATTCGCCATATTGAATCCCGAAAAATACTATTAAATTCATAATTTACATCCTTAAAAACCATCTATATCAGTTTTGGAGAAAGTCGAAAAATGTAAAATTTTTAGGACACCATATTGATTCCGCCAAATTGAGTTTTTCAAAAATTATTTTAATTTCGTAATTAACACTAACAAAAATCCCCCAGTACCGGATTTAGACAAAATCGAGAGATGTAGAATATTTAATCCGTCATCTCAGATCCGCCATATTTATTTTTTTTAAAATAATATCAGATTCGTAATGTGCTATCCCAAAAAGTCCCCCATATCAATGTTTAATAAACTCGGACAAAACTAATTTTTATTCCACCATATTGGATACGCAATATTGAATTTTTTAAAAATAATTTTAGATCCGTCACCCCGAAAACTGTCTCGTACCAATTTTGGAGAAATCGGACAAAATTGATTTTTTTGTCCGCTATATTGGATCCGCCATATTGAATTTTTTTAAAATATTTTGAACTTGTTATGTGCGACCTCGAAAACTTCCCCCATACCAATTTTGGAGAAAAGCGAACAAAATTAAATTTTTTTGTCCGCCATATTGAATTTTTTTAAATAATTTAAGATTTGTTATGTGAGACCCCGAAAACTCTCCCGTACCAATTTTGGAGAACATTGGACAAAATTAAATTTTTTTGTCCGCTATATTGGATTCGGCATTTTGAATTTTTTAAAAATAATTTCAGATTCGTTGGGTATAACCCCGAAAATTCCTCCATACCAATTTTGGAGAAAATCAGTCAAAATTAATTTTTTTTGGCCACCATATTGTAAGCGCCGTCTTGGATTTTACTGCACCAATTTCATCTAAAAAAATATGGGACCCCCGCAGCAATTTCCTGAAGGTAACGTAAAAAATTTCATTCAAATCGGTGCAGCCATTCCGGAGTAATCCGTGTACATACATAAAAAAGAAAAAAAAATACATACGCGACGAATTGAGAACCTCCTT
The DNA here is from genome assembly GCA_034092305.1 of Diaprepes abbreviatus. Classification (NCBI taxonomy): domain Eukaryota; kingdom Metazoa; phylum Arthropoda; class Insecta; order Coleoptera; family Curculionidae; genus Diaprepes; species Diaprepes abbreviatus. Next base: position 997,753 of record JASJET010000203.1, on the reverse strand, counting down.
CTTTTAGAAATCGGTTAAAAATAAAACATACTAATAAATAAAAGTACAAATATTTTTTTAATTTCTACTGATAATTTAATAATTAAATTTAAATCAATTTTTTACCTAGTTTACACGCGGTAGCAGTCAATTATTGAAATAATTTAACTTATTTCGCCTAAATATCATTAATAATACGTCTATATTACAGTATTACGCCTGGAAATGTTATCGCTTTGCAGGGGTGCAATTTTAATGCAATTCAAGCTAATCCATTGGAGCGTATAAAGAGTTGCCTATCTAAAGCGTATAGATTACTTTCGTCTCATTAGCTCCATGTGGGTTGCATGTCAACTGTAAACCTGTGTTTAATTTGCCCGTTGATTTCGTAGTTGTAGGTGTTTTAGTTTGTTGTACGGTACACTATTGTACTTTTTTTACGTTTTGCGTTTTGGTTTTAGTAAAAACAGAAATGAATTCCATTGCAGAGCCATTCTGTGATCGGTCATTAAGTGATAAGGCTGAAATAATAAGGCTTAGAAGGCCTACTACTACTGCTTGTTACGAAAGTTGACAAAATACGCAAAAGAAGGAAAAAACTAGGCTGAAAAGATCAGTAACAATGAATTCTTAGAAAGTAATTGAGATGTTGCAGAAAATTGACGAAATTCATAAAAATTGCGAAAACCACGCTGAAAATACTAGCAACGATGATTTCTTAAAAAGTAATTGACGTTTGCCTTACTTTTATTTTTTGGTAGCATCAAATTGTTCCATGGAAAACAAACTGCATGTGGTGCAACTTGCAAATGTTTTAAAATACATGAGTTTTTGGAACCAGGACGAAAAAGTGTTCCACATAAATTCATCGCGATTAGCAATAGCTTTTAAGATCGTACGATTATTTAATAAAAATATTGGTGTAGAACATATAGTGTTATAAATATATCAAGCTTCATAAAATAGAAAGCTAGATCTTAATGACATTTCTCGCAAGATTAGTAGCTCGTGTGAATGAAAAATACCCTTGCACAAGCATATTATTTAAGTTCTTCAGAGAACATGATTAGTTCGGAATCACACAGAAAAACTATATTTATGTACGATTGCCAATCCAGATATCACTTTATTTGTAAACTATTAGAATAAAAAATATCTCATCCTGATCAAAGATCAAAATGTGTAGAGTTCACTATAAATTGGAATACATTTTACTTTTTTATATTTCCGCACTCCTCATTAATAGAAAACTTTCTGGAGAGGGTTATCCATGATGGAGCATGATGAAACCTTAGGATAATAGTAGTACCAGACTGACCTAGTCAATACTGGTGTCGTCGTATTAAAGAATTACTTATATCTGACTCTTTGGTGTTTTTTTTTTACCTTTTAGATCTTCAGAATACTCACTTTAAATAGTAATGACTATTTTATTCATCCTTATTTGAGAGATCCATAAAACCATATGATCATAATTTGAAATAGTATAACAATATTTTTTAGATTTTGAATACCCATAAAGTAGCTTTATCTTTATTATATCAAATACTCAGCTCCATGGGATCTTTTTGCCCTTTGAATCAATTGATTTGCTCTGTTACATGATTTCTATCATTCGAATTGCTTATCCCACTAAGGGATGTTATTTACATTATTATAGTACAGGTGATGATGGATATTGACCACAGTGTCTAATTTATACATTTCCATATATTCGCATCTAATAAAATAAGTTATTAGGTGAGTTAAAACTGTTTAAATGTTATACTACGTAATATAATTATTATTATTTTTATAGGCATTTGCCAAGTAAGGGTTTTGATTATAAATAAAATAATTGTTAATTAGATCGTGCCTTTATGCTTTGAACATCTACAGTGTGTAATAAACATGAAGGACAATAGCGAAGAATAATTAATAGATTGATCGACTTACCTGTAAGGATGATCGATCTGAATTATTCGAGCTGTTGTCCGAAATGATTATTACAACCCTCCCTTCCCATTTTCATCCCCTACGATCTAATTCACTAAACAAATACAATGAAGATGAAGTGGGTCACCAAACGATAATACGAGTCAGGATTTTTGGTTTATCTTTCAAATTGTGTTGACCTAGGTAAAACAATGCTTACTTCAGTGTGTAATAATCATTTTGGACAACAGCTCGAATAATTCAGAACGATCATCCTTACAGGTAAGTCGATCAATCTATTAATTATTCATAAAATCAGCTTGATAAAAGTCTCTAGCCTTTACTTTTACTAAAAAGTGTAGCTATATAAAAAAATTTTGGTTTAACTGATTTTAAGCACAACCGGATTTTAATATTTTAAACTCTTTTATCATTGCTTGTGGAGTATTCAAATTGAAATGACGAGTAACTAAATAAAGAAGGAAAAAAGATCAAACAGCTGCATGATAAAATTATTTTCCACGTAATTCCCCCGATTAGGTGAAAGGCATTAAAATCATTAACTTTTTCTTGCAGACAATGTAACAAAAATTGAGAGTACCGTTCGAAATCAATGATCAAGTATTAATTCGAAAAAAGTCAAAGTTATTATCGAAATTCCGGCGTCATCAGATAAAAAGTTGGATCTACATATTGAAAAGACGTTTGATGATCAAGAGCGACCAAGCAGAAAATCTCGGTCTAAATTGAAAGACGGAGTAGGTATGTTGCATTTTGGGTCGATATTTAAAAGTTGATAAATTATGTCGATATTTAGATGCGGTGGTGCTGCTTGTGGCAAAAATAAGTCGTTGTTAGTTTATTATAACGCTTAAAAAATTATGCGCTACATTTGTGATGGATTTGCTGCCAAAAATGTTATTTTCAGGTGAAAACTGATTCCTTTTGTTGATACAACAAATATAAACCATTCCGATGCTTTTGTGAATAGTACTGATCTGAAGAGGTTGGCTGATGATTATTAAAAATTAGGATCTGTGTAAACAAAATAACCAGTCGGGTGTCTCCTCAAAAATCATTTTTAGAGTGAGTCCACACGATAAGAAAAATTTCGGCGTAGGCGTATTACGCTCATTTATGTTAAAAATGTCTCGTCCACACGGGCAACTTTTATCGTGCAGTCGTAAAGTGTTGTTTGTTTTTTTTTTGTGGTAACCTAACTTTTTTCTGATTTTTTTATAATATTTGTTTATGTAAAAATTAAAATGAAAGAAAATAAAAAAATAATTGCAGCAATGTTGTTATGTAGAAAAAGAAAACAAAAGAAAAAATTACAAAAGATGAGGACATTATTAATATATTCTTTATTAAAAAAACGGAAAAGTCGTCGGTACTAGGTCCGGTCTGTTTTTGAGAAATACATTGGAGAAAGGCTTGGACATACTAATGATTTAATTCAAGAAATGCGAGAAAATGATCCTGATTTTTTAAAAATATTTTCCTGTTACTCTTGGTGGGTTTGAAAAGCTGTTGTTGGGCCAATAATTAGGAAACACGCTATGGAAATGTGTACAGCTATACTCTTATTACTAGGTTTGAAAAAACATTGTGATATTTAGCTGATGAAATCAGCACGTGAAAGCAACAGTGCGAATTCCGACTCGGTAAACAGTGTTTTTGAAATTAGTCATGTTACTTGTGCGATAATATGAGACTCTTTAAAACAAGTTTTATCTCCGAAGTTTGTCACTTCTACCTGGTAAAGAATTGCCAAGGAGTTCAAAGACGAGAGTTTCAATATAAAGTGTCATTTTAACAATCGTTTTAATAATTACAATTGTTTGTAGTTTTTAGAAGAATACATTACGTATGACACTAACTGGATTTCTGTTATTAAATTTCCTTCAATGTTAATTTTTACTTTTTAATTGTTTATAATAGGTTTATATAAAATTTGCTAAGGGTAGGGTTACCAGACGACAGAAATTTTCCTGACATGTCTAAGATTTTAGCCCCTTGTTAGGAAGAAACAGGAAAAAACTGCAATTGTCAGTATTTTTTTGAAATTAAAAGAGGAAAATATAAGTAATGAAAAAATATTTATTAATCATTCTAGTGAGAAAAAATAAATTGATTAAACGTTAACAAAATGAGTGAATTGTTAATTTAGTATATTAATAAATTTAGTTTCATACTTTTTATTGCTTGATGTTTCTTTTGGCAATTGCTGGACTTTTATAACCATTTCATGACATTCTTCACATGATATGTTCTTTAAATTAAATTGTTTCTAGAGTAGAACCTTAACAGAAGACATTGTTGTAAACCAACTACTACTACAAATTATTAATTATTAAATTACTATATATATTTTTAAGTTATTCTTATGGATTAATAGATAATTATAGTCTAATATTTAATACTCCCTTAAGAAACAGTAATATCTTAAGTAAATTTATATTCTAATAGGCTCAAACAAAAGCATGCCTTAATCTCCGAAACTCTAAAACTTTACTTTTTACAGACACCATTAGTTTTGTTCATATTGTCATCGTCCCATAAATACACACTTTTTCATCTCAGTAATCATGTAAATAAATAGTTATAAGTTATATTTGTTAGTACGCCTATGACTGTAAAATATATAATTTAGATACAGAATAGAATATAACTAGGACATGAATATTGAGACGAGAGGAACTAAAATCAAAAAACTACAATAGTAACATTAAATTAGTAAGTAGGAACAAAAACTGTTGTTACCTCATGACTTAGTGAACATTATAATAAAATATTAAAAAAGTAATATTAGATTTATTTGAATTCATCGAAACCAGTGATAAACTAAAAGCAGAACTAGCAAAGTTATAACATTAGTGGCAGCGAAAGGCAAAGCTTATAACAATATAGACAGTCTATGTCTCTCCTTAGTCCACTACGCTCCCATTAATGAGAAGACACACTCGATATTGGCATTTGATGCTTTGATTGCAAAAATTTTGAAAATCTCACTGCCTTAACATACAACATTCAGATAAAATGTCCGGATATTTACAGAAACGTTAGGGATATTGTCAGGGAATCTCATTATTTGATCTGGTAACCATAGCTAAGGGCATGTCTGTGGATTAGCGTCTCGATATCAGAGATTGTCGTTGAATAGAAATTGTATTATATAATGGCCTTTATTTCATAAGCTTTAATTTATATAACGAACATCTGTGTTATTGGAATTGTTATAAAATTAATAAAAAAATGAACGAAAATCGTTTTTTTTTGAGGACCAATGATCTTCGGTAACAAGCATTTTTAATAAATTAAAACAATTTAACATAGTTCATAAATATCCATTATTTCAAAACGCGCTAAATAAATATATAAATAAAACAACAAAGTTTAAAAAAAAACATAGGTTATGGTTACATACAAAATATTGAAAATAAACAGTTTCCACCATTTTTAAAGCAGTCCGCTGAAAAGTTCAACATGATTTGGCGTAATGACCTTGGAAAAGGCGGATTTAGGCGGGAAATCTTCGGTCTTTGTCTTTTTTTAAATCTAACAAATCACAATGCTTGAAATTTGACATATGTCTTATTACGCTACGCTTACGCCCAGATTTTTCTTATCGTGTGGACTCACTCTTAAAGTCGCTGCATTTTTTGTAATCCCGACTGGTGCTGCGTTGAATGGATTTAAACAAGAATTAATATTTACATTTTCCTCAAATATACCTTCTTCCCCCGTTTACGTTGGGGCTCCGCAACTCACATTTTTACAATTATTAGTGAAGAACTTACTCCACCTTAATATCTATAAGAAATAAACGATCAAGCTGAAATTTGGTACACATATGTAAATTTGATGACAATGCGATACTACGACCTTGGAGCTGATCTTGAATATATATCTCAAGGTCATTTCAAGATCAACTTCACTTACACAAGATAAATAATATTAAAAACCCGTTAAGTTTGGATTTTATGGATTTGACTAGTGTAGGCGACGAGAGGTCCTGTGGACTAGTATTTATGATTCGTACGGTAAAACCATGACGATATGGGCACAAAAAACAAAGAATATACAATAAATATATGCACATTTTAAGCAATGTTGAAGCATGTACGAGATGAAAGGGCAATATGTATTTATATAATATGCAAAAAACTTTATAACAACGAAATTATAGCGATGCAAAAGAATATACAATCAATTGGTTATTAAATAGGATCTTGGTAATTTTGATTGAAATAAAAACAGAACCGTATCAAAGATTTTAGTAGTGAACATAACCCGATTCGCTCGATCCCCCCACTCCTCGACCTTGACCTTGACCTTGCTTCACCCCTCTTTGGCCCCGCCCACATGTCCTTGTCATTGACCTTGAAAGTGCACGTGTGCTTTGGCCTTGGCCTTGTGTTCAAGGTTGTGTGTGTGACCTTGACCTTGACCCTGGTCGAGACGACCTTGACTTTGTTGAAGGTCATCTTGGGTGTGTGACCTTGAAGATATGTTACGTGGTGACCTTGAATGGTTTTATATAAGGTATGGGGCAGTTTCATTCATCAGTTGGCTCTGACTTGTATAGGTAGTACATGTGTTAATATTTGACAAATCATGGCATATGTTTGTGAAAATTGCGGTTCTAAGTTTACTAATATTTATAATATGAGACGTCATCAAAGAGAATCGTGTGCGGCGAGATTTAATGAAGTGCCTGGAGGAAAACGGCTCCGAATTGAAGAGTATACATCGACGATTCCGCTAATTAATTGCGCTACATGTAATGTAGATGTTCCAATAAATCATATGTCGGTGCATAAACGAACACAACAACATAAAAATAATTCATGTTTGCCGGTATGTCATGGTGTGCAACTCGTTGAATGTGCCTTCAAAAGGAGAATTGCAACCTATCGGGTTAGCAGTGATATGGAGCATTCCGATTACGAAATGTTCTTTGCAGACATTAAATCCAAGGTGGTGGAACTTGTTAATAATTTATTGCGTGTGCATCATGCTTTAAAAGTTAACATGACAGCTGTTGGCGAGTACATGCTTCCATCACAAGAAATATTCAGTGAAAAATCCTTCAACACTGCTAATCAAATAATTAGTGTAGAAAGTGATTTGGATGCCGTTTACCATTCTTTCACCGAATTAATAAAAACGCAGGCGACAGAGTTCCAGGAGAAAGATTCAGGTATGGAAAAATCAAAACCCGATATATTAAACTGATTTTTATATATTATTTTTCTTGTTATAGGATGGGCTCTTGTGCGAATTTTATACTTGGAAGTTGGTATCAACAAGTATATGCCTATGGGTGGCTCATCATACATCAAGTTGCCGTGTTCTATTGAAAAGAAAGGAGCTGTCGTCAATGTGATTAACCAGGACGAATTTTGCTTTGCGTGGGCTGTAACATCAGCATTGTTTCCTCCAACAGCAGAGCCTTCACAGAAGACATCCTACCCCCATTTTTCTAGAGTGCTAAATGTAACAGGTATGGATTTTCCAGTAAAATTACGTGACATTAAAAAATTTGAGGAAATGAACAACATATCAATTAACGTATACGGTCTGGAATCTAAATATGAAAATAATGAAGTAATACATGAAGTTATTGGTCCACTGAGGTATGCGTCAAAAAAGTTGGATAGGCATGTAAATTTATTGTTAATTACAAAAGACTGTAGTAGTAAAGATGGCGGTGAACATTTTTGTGATACGACTTGTTCAAAGAGTCATTATTGTTGGATTCGGGATTTATCACGTTTAGTTTCAAGTCAAATTAGTTGTCAACAACATAAAATATATTTCTGTGATGGTTGCCTCATTTATTTTAGTACACCGTCAGCTTTAACTTTACATCAAAGCTACGATTGTAACCACATTTTCACGCAAACACCCTCAGTGGATTTAAAAATCGATAAATTTGGAAAGAGTGTGCCGGAAAATATTTTAAAATTCGAGGGTATAGAAAAGCAAATGCGCGTTCCATTCGTGGTTTATGCAGATTTCGAATCTGTTTTAAAACCCATTGAAACGGTACAACCAAACCCACAAAATTCTTACACTGTAAAAAGTTTTAAACATGAACCATATTCTTTTGCTTATTTAATTAAATGCTCTTTTGACGACTCACTTTCGAAATTTGAGCTATTTCGGGGGAATAATGCAGCTCAAGTCTTTGTGGATCGTATCGAGTGTGATTTAAGGGCTCTATACAACACATATTTAAAAGACATTAAGCCTATGAAACCGTTAACGCCTGAAGAAAAAAGGGAGTTTAATGATGCTAAAATATGTGGTATATGTGAAGGCCCTTTTGAAGAGGGTGAGATTAAAGTACGAGACCACTGTCACATAACTGGTGCAAAAAGATTTGGTGCTGCACATTCCGTTTGTAATTTAAATTATAAATTACCCTCTTTTATCCCTATCATATTTCATAACTTAAGCGGCTACGACAGCCATTTATTTATAAAAGAGTTATGTAAATATGGGGATAAAATTGGTGTTTTGGCTCAAAGTAAGGAAAAGTACATATCATTTACCAAAAGCATTTATGTGCACGATTATTTTGATAGTAAATGTGGAAAAGTCAAGAGGAAATATTTAAAGTTGCGATTTATTGATAGTTTTAAATTTCTGTCAACGTCTTTGGAAAATTTAGGCAGCGGTTTAAACGACGACGATTTTATTGAAACGCGGAAACATTTTTCAAATATCAACCAATTTAATTTGATGCGTCAAAAGGGTGTTTTTCCCTATAGCTTTATTGACTCTATAGAAAAAATGCAAAATACATGTCTTCCAAGTAAAGATGAATTTTATGATAATTTACGGGAAGAACATATTAGCGATGAAAGCTATAGAAGAGCAAAAGAAGTATGGCGCCTGTTTGGGTGTAAAACTTTGGGGGACTATTCGGACGTGTATTTAAAATCAGATGTGTTGCTATTGTGTGATGTTTTTGAGCAATTTCGGAATAATTGTTTAAAATTCGATAAACTTGATCCAGCACATTACTATACCCTTCCAAGTTTATCATTTGATTGTATGCTACGTATGACTAAGGTAGAGTTAGAGCTCTTAACTGATATAGACATGATACATTTTTTTAAGAAAGGTATACGCGGCGGCATAAGCCAGTGTACAGAAAGGAAGCACATCGCTAATAATATTTTTTTACCAGACTATGACCCAACAAAACCTTCTTCATTTATAACATACCTTGATGCTACAAATCTATATGGTCATAGTATGTCACAAGCATTACCATATGGTGGTTTTCGATGGTTAAGCGAGCGCGAAATTCTGGATTTAAATATTATGGCTGTTGGTGATGATAGTTTACATGGCTACGTTTTGGAAGTGGATGTGCATTATCCGACTGAGTTGCATGATGCACATTCTGATCTTCCATTTCTAGTAGAAAATATCATACCGCCAACAGAAAACGCTAAATTACCGAAATTAATTCCTAATTTACAAGATAAAAAAAAATACATTGTACACTATAGAACTTTAAAACAAGCCATCGCCAACGGCTTAGTGGTAATGCAAACCCATCGAGTATTACAGTTTGAGCAATCAAAATGGCTAAAATCGTATATTGATTTTAATACCAATTTACGTAACAAGGCCACCACAAAATTTGCGAAGGACACTTTTAAATTAAAAAATAACGCGATATTTGGTAAAACTATGGAAAATGTGGAAAATCGAAAGGATATAAAATTAGTAACACATTGGGAGAACAGTGTAGGCAGAAATGGAGCTAGAGCACTAATATCCCGCCCCAATTTCAATAGTAGCTCGATATTTACCGAGAACTTTGTTGCTATACATATGAATAAAGTTAAAATATTGTACAATAAACCAATTTATATCGGTTTTTCCATATTAGATATATCAAAGACTGTAATATACGATTTTTATTATAATTTTATTAAATCCAAGTTTGGCGATGATGCTTCGTTACTTTACACCGATACTGACTCGCTTATATTAAAAGTGTATACGGAAAACTTTTATCAAACTATATCAGAAAACCCCGAAAAATTCGATACATCAAATTACCCCGAAATTAATAATTTCAACATAATTAAAAGTAATTCTGTAGTTGGTAGAATGAAAGATGAGTTTCCTGGTGATCCGATAATAAGTTTTTATGGTACCGGCGCGAAGGCTTATTATGTAAAGTCCATTAATAATGAATTAAAAAAAGCCAAAGGTATCAAAAAATGTGTTATCGAGAAAGACCTTCATCAGGAAGACTACCAAAGAATTGTTGAACGGGGTGGTTTGATATTAAGAAAGATGAAGACATTTAGAAGTGAATTACATAACATTTATACCAACATAATAAATAAAGTAGCATTGTCACATAGCGATGATAAACGTTATGTAATTCCCAGTTCAACCAAAACTCTACCTTGGGGGCATGCAGACATAGATTTTTACAAAACAGACCCGGAAGAAAACTTAGCAAATTTAGTCACCGCGTTGGAATCATTTCTAAGTCAGGACAGCACGTAATCTGGAAAATCCATATTTCATTATTTGTATTGTTTTTATTATTTCTATTAAACATACAACATTAATATGTAACGATAGTATTGTAATTTTTTTTTTTTTTTTTTTAAATAAAAAACATGTATTCATTACTTGATTGCTTTTTTATTGAACCTTTATTTTAAAATTATAAATATAATGAAGTGTCGACAAATAACAAACTGTAAAAGTTATTGTTGAAAAATTTGTCTAATAGTAAATTAAACGCACAGGTCTACGAGTAAGTGTTTAATGTGAAACAGGTTTGCTGACAAGATCCTCCATAGTCTTTTCAATTTTCAACATTCTAGAGTTAAGTTCATCACGCAGTTCGTCTTGCCTAAGTTCATATATTGCAATAACAGTATCATCAATGTATCCTCTAAGTTCTTGACCGGTTTCAATTAATTTCTTGCGTACGTAACCTTCAAGTTGGTTTCTGAATATATCTTTAATAACAATTGTTGAGTCATGTAAAGCTTTCTGCGTATCTTGCACACACTGAGCAAGGTTATTATCAACATAATTTCGTGTGGTCGCATCGTCTCCTTCAAGAGGTTCTGCTAAATAGCACAATCTTTTGCTTCCCATGTCGTAATCTCCATTAGGTGTAAGTTTAAAACCTATTCCTGAAGGACCTCGCATAAAGTTAAAATCCTTAAATTTTCTTTTGCGACCGAACTTATCAATAGTGTTTACTTCTGACATTGTTATGTGAGACTGATTTGAAACCATTAGATTTCACCCTAATATATGGTTCTATTTCATTAATAAACGGACTCTGCAGAAAAATATGGATTGCAAAACGTATTTTAGGTGATGTTTAATAAATACACATACAGATTCATTTTACTATTGTTTTATTGAAAAAAAAATTAAAATATAACAAAAGATTGAGTTCACTTTTTATTATTAAAAAAATAAAAAAATAACAAACAAAAAAATTAAAAATTAAGAAATAAAATACATGTTAATTTCTTCTGTACAGGTAAGCTTCTTCTATGACCCAATTTCTTCTCTGGATGGCACGTTCATTAATGTCCTTGAACTGGTAGTAAACTAGTCCACAAAAGCCGCATTGTACAAATTTAACCCTGAAAAGGTCAATGTAGTTGAAGTCGTACGTAAGATCATTTCGCCAGCAGATACCTAGTCTTTTACAATGATGACAAGTTAAATAAAAAGCTTTTGGTATATGACTGTATGTTTTGGCTGCTTCACTAGGTTGTTCATCGGTTGGCAACATGATGTTTGAATATGTTGTACTTTTCAATCGCGGTACTCTAATTATGTATTACTTTTTAAAATAACCTTGACAGGACCAAAAAAAAAAATCCTTGAAAATTACAACCTCGAAAACGACCCTGACATTGACGGGTACTTTGACCTTGGCCTTGGCCTCGCATCTAACAAGTTTAGTACTATATTTATATGCTTCTTTAAAATAACCTTGACAGGGACAAAAAAAAATCCATGAAAATTACAACCTTGAAAACGACCCTGGTATTGCCGGTTACGTCGGCCTTGGCCTTGGCCTTGCATCTGACAAGTTTAAATATTATACTTAATGCATCGAACAAAAGGAATAAAGGTGGTGTAGTGGGGGAAATGGGCATAAAAGCAGACTTGCTGGCTCGAGCTCTTCACAGTTCGTCAGAACAGCAAACAGTACAGTGCTAAGAAAAAGTTAATTGTGTGAGTTTGAATATCGACAATGTCTAGTGTACGGTCTCTTTTAGATGCTCTTGACGTGAGCTGCGGTTCACAGCAAGGCATGCTGGATAACATGAGTGGTTTAGAAGTGTTAAGTCCGGGGGTGTTCGAGAACTGGAATGGCGTGGAGCATGAAGATGCCGAAGACCGAGCCCTCAACGATGGTCGCGACGAGGAGTTAGTTCAGTCGGCAGCGCAATTCCTGGAATGCTGGACGGAGGAGAAGGAGCCAAAGATAAATGTAATCAGTGATGTGGTTGTGCGAAAAGCATCGCGGCCTAGGGAATCTTCTCCGAAAGCGTCGAAACTGCAAAAGCTCTTGACTATGCGGAAGTCGGAAATCGCCGACAAAAAACATTTTATTCGGCGATTAAAGGTGTGGGACAAGGGAAGAAGAAAAAGTTTAACTTTAAGCGTCCCTCCACCCCTGTTCCATTACCCGACTTCCTAAAAACAGCACCGCAAGAGCCACTGTCAGTAGAAGTGGAAGTCATAGAAGGCCCCGATGGACCAACACCACCAACGCCACCAACACCGGCCAGCGTCGAGAATGAAATAGTGTCGGAGGTGAAGTCTTCCCCAGCGCCAGCGCCACTGTCGCCGATATTGGGGTGCCGGAAACCCATGAAGAAGCGGTTTAAGCGGTGTTTTGAAGGCGATGAAGTTTCCGCTGCTTCGTCGTCGTCGTCGTCGTCATCGTCTTCACCAAATAAAACCGCGTCTTCTTCCGAGCCATCACAACCGGAGTGGGTCGAAGACTTCACCAACTCTCAGAAGACCAAATTGACTGACATTTATGCCATGAAAAAACGCTTAGTGAATGAAGTGAACGAGTGTGCCAGTGACATTATAGAACTTGAAAAACAATTAGAGATAAAAAAGGTGAAATCTGCGCGGTTAAAAAGACAATTAGAGGACTTTAATAAATTATGTAGTAGGTGTTAGGTAGTTGTAGATATTAGCTTTTAATTTATAGTATTAAGTTTGTAAATATATATATATATATATATATATATATATATATATATATATATATATATATATATATATATATATATATATATATATTGTAGTTAATAAAAAAGTGTTTGATCAAATTTTTTATATTTTATAATGAGAATAAAAATGACTTGAAAATTTATTTTTGTGTGTTATTTCATATAGGCCCTGTCCCACATAATATTAGGTAATAAAAAAAAAAAAAGTGAATAATCCACTAAAACTACGCAATAGCAATAGTTGTAAATATTTTCTGATAATATTTACAAGTATGCTAAAACATGGTTCGGTTTATGAAGTTAAGGTTCTGTCGCCAGAACTTCTAATACTTTGTATCTCAATATTGTATGTTTTTATGAAGAAAACATAAAATATTGGTTACAAAGTATTATAACCAACTAAAACTACGATCAAATTATTTTGTGGTCCTGAAAAGGACCGTTTGGTTTTAAAACATGCGACTCTTTTATTGAGTTGTGGAGTCGCACGGCCCGTCATCATCATCAGCGGGGGTGGCGGTGCTGTCCTCTGTGTATTCGATGATGAACCGCCAAAGTTCATCCCATCTAGGATCGTTCGGCTCCCACTCCAAACAATTCTCTGTGGTAGAATCTACCACAGGGCATTGGATGGGTTGTTGTTGTTGTTGAGTCGCAGACATGTTGAACTAAAATGATTGTAATAAGTATTGATGGTCGTATATATAGAGACAAATTAATGGTGGGGGGTGAAAACAAATGTCATATTACGTATTGAGACCAAAAGTTGTTTGTGGTCTCAAATACGAACGAACGATTTAGCTGGGTTCCACCAGCACTTAAAGTTTTAATACTTTGTATCTAATATTGTATATTCTATACATACAATATTAGTAACAAAGTACTAATATGTACTAAAACTACGATCAAAGTATTTTGTGGTCCTGAAAAGGACCGTTGTTGTGTGCCCTTAAAAAGGGCCAGGGAGAGTGTGGGGCTTATGGTGCCCCATCCTCGCTGGTCGACCACCAGCTTGACGAATCGCAGGGGCCTTGTGGGTCGTCGGGTGTTGGTGATGCTGGAATTTCCAGCACCGCATCTTCCGTCGAGTCCGGCTCTGGCTGCGGCGACGGAGTTTCGAGTCTTTGTAAGACCCAATCACCCGCGTCGTCTAATTCCACTAGACCCGGATCATGGTCATATACTAGCGGAATCGGCTCATCCAAGTCGTCCCAACGTAGGACGTCAATTTCAAAATCCACCTCGTCGTCGTCGTCGAAGACTTGCAGGTCTCCAACGTTGTCGGCTACGGTGTCATCACTAAAGATGGATGAGCCTCGGCTGGCGGGTCTTTCTTCCTCCATGTTTATCGTATGAGGGTTGATGAATATATGACTGTGTAACTGACCCAGTCTCATATATATAGAACTACCCCCACCCCACCAACGGATTCTAAATGTTATGTATTGGTGAGAGCTTATAGAATTATTGATTTTTTTCAAAAACTTTAAATAAGGAATTAGATTTGTTTAGACAATAAGACTTATTCTTAATATTTTGTGAAGAATACATTACAAAAAAAAAATAATAGAAACCTTGTTTGAACTGTTAACATTTTCATAGGTTCTCAAGCATATAACTTGGCACTTAAGCTACGAGACAAATCGTCGTTAAACGAATATCTCGCCCCATAAGTGACGATTACTAAACTACGATCAAAATATAATGTGGTCCTGAAAAGGACCGTTTTTGTGGCCCTAAAAGGGCCTGGGGGGAGGGTGGGGTGCCTACCGTGGAGTAATACCCAACGATATTAACACCGACCTAGGTGCAGCCCTTGGTCTTCTCATTGGCGGCACCGTCGTCGTCACTGGTGGTGTCGGCGTTGCAGGCGGTGCCGAAGGTGCCGCTCCTGGTGCGGTACCCCCGCACTCCTCACACTTGCATATCTTGCCGGGCACGAATGGCCTGACAATGCCAATGATCCTTTTTGGTATATCTTCCATCTTGCCGATCGAATGTGTAATGATGAAATAATTCTAATACCGGCCTCTATATACATTCAAAAAGTTGGAGGGGGTAAGGTGGAGTGCATATATGCATTATATAAGTTTGAGAATAATATGATTTTATAACTCACCGTATCTCTGGTATGGACACAAACTACCCCCCTCCACTTTTCTAGCATATAGTACTAGACTTTCTCTACATTTTTTTCAAATAAATTTTTTTGATATTTCTAACCATTACTTTGCTACATATTTACAAAAAATGCAAATTATGCATATATTTTAATTATTTTCAGGCAAGGTAAGGAAAATTTTGAAAATGTTTTGACGGAATCGTAATAAGGAAGAGTTGAAGTATATCACACTATTTTTCCCGACTCGCTAATATAAAAAAAATTTTTTCATCGCATTTTGGATGGGCTCTGGCGTCGTAACGGTTGACGATAAAAAATTGGAAAAATACATATATTGTGGGAAATTTTCTCTAGAATCCAAAAAAAAAATTTCCGAACTTCTGTCACCGCAAATAAAAAAATCGATACCTCAAAAATTGCGAGAAAATGGTGAAGGAGCCGCGCAATCGCTCTGAAACCATCAAAAATCGATTTTTTTTCCCTCCGCGGGTGGGAGGGTGGTGGAGGTGGTGGTGGACTTAGAAAAAAAAAAAAAAAAAAAACCTCCCCCTACAACTTCCACATACTCCCGTTCGGCGGCCCTAGCCTCCTAACTCGAGAATTTCAATTTTTTCGTCCAAATTTTTTGTCATTTTTAAGATTTTCCAAATTTTTTTTTCACCATTGTATTCTACTCAAAATTCTAGGTAATTAAAGTGCTTTTATTTTTTCTCTATCTTGAACGGTTCCCGAGCTACAGCGCTTTAAAGAATTCAAATTACTAACTTTCTATAACCCTTTTTTTCAAATTTAATTTTTTCGAATTTTCAAAAATACTACAATATGTAGAAAAAAGTTCTCTCTTTAATTTCCCAATACCGTTTTTCTCTAAATCTTCAACTTTAGCGCGTATTCAGCATTTTCAAAAAAAAAAAAAATTATAATTTTTTTTACACCATCGCATTCTCCTCAAAATTTTGGGCTATCAAAGTGCTTTTATTTTTTTTCTATCTTGAACGGTTCCCGAGCTACAGCGCTTTAAAAAATCCAAATTACTAACTTACTATAACCCTTTTCTTAAAATTTCATCTTTCCGAATTTTGAAAAGTACTACCATATGTAGAAAAAAATTCTCTTTCTAATTTCCTAATATCATTTTGCTCCAAAACTTCAACTTTGGCGCGCATTCACCATTTTTCAATTTTTTTTTGAAAAAATTTTTTTTTACGTTTTTACTATCGAGAAAAATGCTTGCTTATAGTACTCGATTTCCTCTATAATTTTTTCTTATAATTTTTTTCCCTATTCCTAACCGTTACTTTCCTACAAATTTTCTAAATCGTTGTTTTCATATTTTGCCTTAAAAATTTTTTCTTGTGTTATTTAAGCTCTTTTTTCCACTTAATAAACCACCATTTTCTAAATTCCCGTACTCTTTTCTTAAAGAGCGGGCTTTTCCGCCAGCTTTTTTTTTTTGGTTGGGTTTCAAATAAATATAAAACTACTACTTCACTCATTACAAATTTATTGATTCAAGAACATTATTTTGTGTTACATATAATAGATACATTAAAATATAGATTTATTGGTCACCGAACCGTTTAATACATTATAACTAAAAAATGAGTCGTGAATAACTAATGCGTACACTTTAGTGTCTTTGGGGAATTTATTCTTTCTCGTTTGGAACTCCAATTTTACATCCACTGTCGATGAGTTAATCGCCTCTGGTTGATGACTGCAATTGATAATAAAAACGGGGTTTTTCATATATTCCGCGAACGTTATCATCGGATCGTTTATCTCGCGCCCGTAGTAGCTGCTTTGGAAGTTTTCGTAATTGTAATAGGCTGCTGCGTACAGTTTCTTGGCGAAATCTAAATTCCATCTTTCGTATGGATAAACGGTTGAATTCAGATACAGTCTAATGTCGCATACGTCGGCGTGGGTAAACTGGGTTGCGTTTTTTTCTTTCTTGTCGCAATTATTGCTGTCTTGAAACCCGACGATTATATAGCGCGGTCTTTCCAGACTTGTACTCGTTCTCAAGGCCCACACGTCGGAAGATGTTTGCCTTAAAGCTGGTAATTCGTACAGATCCCATTTACGATATGCCATTTGAATACTGGCGTTGTTTCCTCCTTTATTAATGCGAGACAGTATTTTCAATTTTTGCTTGTCGTCTGGAATGATGTGACGAATTTTCCATTCGATTTTGTCGATACTAATTTCTGCCTCTACTTCGCCGACGTAACAATTGGTAAAAGTGCGAGTTATAATCATAATAAGCTCTTGTTTTACGTTGAAAACACCTTTTGCGTAATCTTCGGCGAATCCCATAAGATATTTTAAGGGTAATTTCCCGGAGAATACGTTACTTGCCGTGTCTACGATATCTTGGTTTGCTTCGTCGAGACCCCATCCGCACGTCATGAGAGATCTTTGTTGCAAACTTCCGAATGAAACCATGGTTTTTAATGTCGTCGTAACTCCAGGTTTACGAACCACGGCGACCTGTTCACCTCCCATCTCGTAGCGAATTTCATCGAACAAAAATGCGAGGGCATTATTTGATAAAAAAACATCTTTTCGTTGCGTCTATGGGTTTAAATTTTCCTTCGATATATATGTAACTTTCGGCGATATCCAGTATAATATCTTGAAAATTAATGGGGATACGGACTTCATCCGAATTGTTGAATGATGGAGATCCGTATGGTTTATACGTATGCTCTTCTAGACTAATAATGGAATTGTCCAAGATGGGCTCGGAGAAAACCTCTATTTTATCGCTGGTGGTGGAAATCATTTTCGCACTTTAAGACCGATTGATTTTAAAAATTTATAGTCTTCGGCAGATAACTGTTGAGATGTTTGTGATCTAACGTCTGGACGACGACTAACCTTGACGTTAACTCTTCTTTTACTTTTATTATGTTTCGGCGGTTCCCCCATCTTAGTCGACAGCACACACAATTGACGATTGAAGCAAAAACCCATTTCTATGAAAGTTTCTTCAGTTCCAATTTCACGATTATTTTCTCGCCTTGAAAATTGATTAGATCACCGCTATCGTCCAAGATGCGAAGAGTAATGTTGTCGATAAACTGACGTCCTGCCGGCATTAACGGCATATAAATATTATTTTGTGGTTCTTTACTGATTTTGTAACCGGGCTCCACGTCGATATCGAATTCGAACAAGGTATGACCTTCCACCGAATTCATATATGCTCCGGAAATTATATTACAATCTACGCGTATGATGCGTACTTTCATTATTTCCACCATCTCGGTTGATTCGTGCTTTTTGTCTCTTTTTAACACTGTATGATTAAATCCTAACATTTTACCGATACTCGCCTCTCCCCGGAAATCTATAGTATATTGGGATTTCAGTTCACATTTCAGCGTATTATTATTAGCAACCAAGTAAAAGATTCCATCGTTCTTTTCTTCAGTTGAAATCCTCAAAGCCTCCAACATAGCTTTACCTATCTCATCTATTTCATAGGCCCCAGGTGGAATCTGCAATTGTATCGGCTCGGTGGTGTAACCCTCCTTCATGTAGGCAAACTTATTGTTGCTTTCGTCCACATTAAAAATTGAATTGTATGTGTAAAATCCCAGCAATGCCAGACCATATTTGTTTTCTCTATTTAATTCGACTGGTGGATAAAAATCGGCGCTTAAGACGCTCGAGTGTCCTGTTAGTGTGAACGTATAAGACATGACTAACCATTAAAACATCACACATCTCGGTTTTATTCTTAGCGGCAACATTTAAAAAGATTCATCGTCACACCTTTTCTCACTGCATTAGATAGTGATGTTTTTATGCTATTTTCTGCTTTTATGCGCACATCGCTGATTTTGCAATAACAACAAAATATTTTTCTAGCCGTAAGATCCTCATCAGTCATAACCTCGTTTAAATTGCTGCTGCTGCTGCTGAAATAATGTTTGCAACCGCACTGATATTTTAATATATCGATATCGCTTTTAAGGTGCTCCGGCAACTTTTCCCAAACGAATGGAATTTCATTTGGGGCTAATGCAATCATTACTTCCTTGGGCATGTTTTCTAACTGTTTCACGGTCATTTTCCTTAATCCACCGGCTAGATGAAATGCTTTCAGTGATTGCAACATTTTAGTATAGTTATTGCGATCCATTTGCGGTGTTAATGGTGACGATGATGATGATGACATCTTTTACGCTGATGATTCGACAAGAAACTTTAAGCACAAATGTCCACACCAGACTGTTCCAAAATCCTGCTGACGATCGTATGTATAGTAAATAATTTTTGATGGTTCCGATCCCGTTTGTAGATATCGTACCAATTCGATCGGTGGGGGTAAATCGCCGAAGCTGTCATAATATGTTACTTTAGAATTATTTTTTCTATAAGCTACCCAATGAGTCCCTGCACCACGCGTACTATCCAAATTCACTATTGCTGCTTCGTAACGTCGAGGACCTTGTCTAGGTAATAAATCCCTCATATAAACGCCTCGAAAGTGTCCTATTCTTTTCTTTTTGGCATATTTTTCTATATCGATGTTAGATAGTGGTCTTCGAGGTAGGGATTCAATTAGTTTTTTGATCTACGATTTAAAAATAATCCCATACCTTTACGATATGGCTTTAGAAACAAACCATTTCCTTTCGATTTTAAATACAGGCCGGCACCGGTTTTATCTTCGCTGCTTTTTTTTACTGCTTTTATGGCGCGCACAATTCCCGCTGCCCCGCCGGCTAATGAACCCAAAGCTGATAACCCGGCAAAAATTGGTATTAATGGTAATATTCCACCAGTTTTAGGAATCGGTATTATTCTCGGTGTACGAACCTTCCTTTTGCCACCTGCCGCTTTTACCGATCTACGTGCTGCCGACAGAGCTATTTTAGATGCATTCATGACATTTTTTTCCAACACATTTTTACTTCCGGCTTTTAATAATTCCCTTCGAACTGCTTGTCGAATAGCTGTTCCGAAACTGGCTTTCCGAACATGTCGATTTTTATTAACACCTTTCCTTTTTGTATGACGCGTGCCTTTACTAGATGTTTTTTTTGTTGATAATGATGATGGTACACCCATACCAAAACGTTGTTTTCCTTTCATAATGTTTGTAACTAACCAAGCTGCTGTTTTTTCACCTAAACTGGAATCTTTCGATTTTACTCTATTCCAAGCACTTTGTTCGAGCTCGTAATCCGCTCGATGTCTCGCACTTATGTTGTCTTTATTATGTAAATAGGCTAAATCGTGTTTTTTGCATGCGGCATCCAAAGGATTAATGCCTGGATCACCTCTTGTCACACGTTTTATTACTTTTGTTCCGGGTCCGCAATATTGATAACCAGGAATGTGTACCTCGAATGGTAATTTATTTATTAACGAATTCACAATACCGTATCCAGTTTTGTTGGAAACGTGAGACCGTCCACTTCGTTTGACGCTCGGCATCTGAATGACAGTTTTTGTGAAAAATTGCCTATAAAATATCAAATTTTCCTAAGATGCGCGTTATCGATCTTAAACAAAAACTTCCTATTGACAATCTCGATGAAAAAGTCGGACTTGGATTTGAAAAGAAGATAATGAAGAGACACGGTCCTTTACTTCCTTCCTCTATTCGTGGCCTGTTAATTGGTCCATCCAATTGTGGAAAAACTAATGTCATGATTTCGCTGCTTACACACCCCCTTGGGCTACGTTTCGAAAATGTCTATATTTACTCGAAATCTCTGTATCAACCGAAATATGAGTATTTAAGGAAAATTTTAGCGCCCATCAAAGGTTTAGGCTACTATGCCTTTAGTGATTCCAGTAATATTGTGGAACCGTCCGATGCAAAACCAAACTCTATATTTATCTTTGATGATGTTATATGTGAAAAACAAGATGTTATAAGATCGTACTTTAGCATGGGACGTCATAAAAATATCGACTCCTTTTACCTAGCGCAAACATATTCGCGAGTGCTTAAACAGCTTGTGCGAGACAACGCCAATTTTATTATTATGTTTAAACAAGATGAGTTGAATATGAAACACATATTTTCCGACCACGTTTCACCGGATCTAACTTTTACTCAATTTCAAGAAATGTGCTCAAAATGTTGGGATAATAAGTATGGATTTTTAGTAATTGATAAAGACAGTGATGTGAAATCGGGAAGATACCGCAAAGGATTTGATAGCTATATATTACTGTAATAATAAGAGAAAACGCTCATTTGATTGTTGAAACGTCCTTTGTTAACATCATGAATAACGCGATCGACTTAAAACGTAAACTAGTGGAAGCTACCAATGCCGTCAGAAAAAAATTTAAACAAATTAAAGCGGCTAAAGAGTTTAATGTTGTGGAATTGGAAAAGTTTTACGAACCCATTTCTAAGCCGTTGACAACTATATCTGATGTGGTTAAGCAACGTCAGCAGCAGCAGCAGCAGCAGCAACAACAACAGCAACAACATTATCCAGCTACAAAGCCACATAGTCTCAGTACATCAGTGCAGTCGACTCAAATATCAGGTTTTCCCCAACCTACACATTCCTTTCAAACCTCCACACCTATTCAGCAGCAGCAGCAGCAGCATCGCATTTCAAAAGAAGATATTAGCCAATCGGTGTTTGATACACCCTCGACATCAACTAATACATCTCTCGCATCCGCTGACACCACAACTTCCGATACTTTAAACGCACACCTGAAAGGATTACGTTCGAAACCATCTCTATACGATACTGTATATGGTGTACGTTTTGGTTCAAAAACAGATAACAAAAATTTTATTGGTAATTTAGAGGTGCGTTTTCGAAATGGAAATATTGTCTTATACAAAAAAGGGAAAAATATTGCAGAATATGGTGGATCACCGGCACTTTATGATTTGTTATTTCTTAAAACACCCCCAAGTGTAGGCAAGGAACAACAACAATTAAGTGATAATGTACTTTCAACGTACAAGGAAATTTTGGAATCAACGAATGCTGTCTACAACAATTTTAAAAAAAGTGATGGTTTACGGGAGACCAGATGGAACAAATATTTACGAATTATTAAACCTCTGATAATGGGCACAAAATTAGGTGGTACTATTACAAGAAAAAATCTCTCGGAAAAACTACAGTTACCCACAAACAAGAAATTATCTTCGAAAAAATTTCAATATGTCTACTGGAACAAAGCTAAAGAGTTGGTGGATCGTTTACGTTTGTTGTGGAGTTCCAAAATGGCCGGTCACACTGGACACGAAAATGAAATTATGTCAATCATAGAGGAATTACGAGAAGAAGATATAATATATTAAGCTCAATATTTAATGATATTATTCAGTTCTTCCTTCGATCTGAAACCTTTAGTATTACTAATAATATGGAGCCCAGTCTAGAAAAAATCAAGATTGTTAATGAACTACATAGAACGGCTAGAAAAAATTTTGTAAGACGGCGCACGATAATAAAAGGATACAGAGATTTGTGGCAAATTGATTTGGCTGAAATGCAGCAGTATGCTGATGAAAACGATGGTTATCGTTATATTTTGGTCTGTATAAATTGTTACTCGAAATTTGTCTATACCAAAGCCATAAAAAACAAGACTGGTATAGAAGTTACTAATGCGATGAAAAGCATCATTGAAGAGGCATCATATACACCAACAAATCTGCAAAGTGATCAAGGAAAGGAGTTCTATAATACAAACTTTCAAGCCCTGATGAAAAAATATAATATAAATCATTATTCCACATACAGCACAAAGAAAGCTGCAATTGTTGAGCGAGTCATAAGGACTTTAAAAAATAATTTATATAAACAATTCTCGACAAGAGGATCTTACAAATGGATACATATATTATCGGCAGTAACAAAAACCTATAACCATTCGAAACATCGCACCATTGGAATGAAGCCTGCAGACGTGCAAGAAAAAACACATATTAAAGCATATGATTATTTAAAAATTGTACCTAAAAAATTTAAGTTTTCCATGGGTGACATTGTGCGTATTAGCAAGTACAAAAGCTTATTCGAGAAAGGATATACGCCCTCTTGGTCAACCGAATTGTTTAAAGTTGTAAAAGTTAACGTTACAAATCCACCTACTTACTTGTTGGAATCGTTAGAAGGTCAGCCTATAAGAGGGTGTTTTTACGAATCAGAACTACAAAAAACAAGCAGTCCTGACGTTTATCTAGTAGAAAAGGTCCTTAGACAACGCAAGAAAAATCACATCGAACAATTATTTGTCAAATGGCTAGGATTTCCCAACCACTTCAACTCTTGGATAGATAAAGCTAATATTGTTTAAATAACATATTGTATGACTATATTTTTTTTATTTAAAATGTAAAATAAATAAACAATATATTGTAAAATAAAGTTTTTTATTTCAATCTTCATTATTAAAAACAATGACAATAAAACATCATACACATAAATAACATTTCAATATTCTTGGAGGGAAGGTCCAATTCACCGACGACTACGACGTTATCTTCAAGGCTATGCCACTCGGAAGTAGTAGAGTAGAGCGGGGTCCCAGGACAGTGCCATCGACTTCTTGTAAAGTCGATGGCACCTTCCATCGAGCTGTCACTTCTTCGGCATGTCTTCAGCATTACCCTTGAAAGACATTGGTGAAGAAGTGGTTGATTGTCGAAGGGGTTGAAAGAGATTTTCCAGGAATATCTGAAGAAGTAATTTCCAAGAAGAATATATTACAAGAAGTGACGTAATCCGAAGACATGGGCGAAGAACAGGTTGATTCTCGAAGAGGTGATTAATATTTTCAAAGAATATCAAAAGACGTAATTTCCAAGAAGCCGAAGAGGTTGAGTAATGTATTAGAATAAGAAGAAGAAGTGACGTAATCCGAAGACATTGTCTAATAAGTGGGCTTGTATTATTTTGTATGACTGTAGACGCCATCTATAGTTGGTTGTTGTAAGTGTATAAAAGTTAGATTAAAGGAATCTAGGTAAAGCTAAGGTGTCCATCTATCGTCAATTGTTGTAACTGGATAAAAGTTTGATTAAAGGAATCTAAGCAAAGCTGAGCTAAGCTAAGCACGTTGTGTTTTAGATGCTGCTATCTGATATTTTGGTGAAGTTTAGATATATATTTTTATTAAAGGAATTAAGCTTAGGGTAGGTAATACGTAAAGCAACAAAAAAAAAATGATATTATTTATTAAAACAAAAAATTAATTTTTATAATAAGTATTTAATATTGTTTTGATATCTAACTATTATATTTGTTATCAAAACCTAACCATTTTTCTATTAAAATAAATTTAAATTCCAATAAATAGGACAATCTTTAGTTACAAACTGTATAGGTAAATTTATATGTCTTAAAGATTATTTGATCGATGACCATTGTTTTGATTATTGTTTTCATTATAGATTCGCATATTTCCATTTCTTTCTTTACTATCTAAGTAACTAGGGGGTAAATGTTTAGATTTGTCCATTTCTTTAAAATATTGTTGTAAATCACACGCTAAACAATTACCATTTGGAATTTCAGCTTCACCTTTACATTTAGCACACTTATGTGTTGTTGGGACTGGCATTTTGTAAATACTAAAAATAAACTGTTTTGGTGCTGATTAGATATGAATTTTTATACTTCGTGTTTGTTCGTATAAAATCGGTTATAATATGAAGGATATAAAAAAGAATTTTGACTAAGGTAAGTCATTTAACATTGAACTTTTATATAAGAATATTAGCTAGAAATAAAAAAGAATTAAAAAAAATGGATATGTCTTGTCAAGAAATGTGGGATGATATATCTGGATTCGAAGATTTGCCTTATAGTTTTCTTTATTATTTTCAACGTTATTTGAATTGGAATATTATATCAAAAACTCAAAAATTGGATGCCGAATTTATGAGAACATTTCTAACAAAAATAAATTGGCAATTGGCGTCAAAATATCAAAAATTATCGGAACCATTTATTGAAGAATTTAAAACATATGTTGATTGGGATTATATATGTAGATATCAAAAATTATCTCCAGGATTTATTCGAGAACATAAAGATCAAGTCAACTGGAATCATATTATAAAATATCAACAATTGAGTAGTAACTTTTTGGAACAAATGAAACCCTATATTGAAAATTATCAAGAAAATCATTCCTATGACACAGTTAATTAATTATTTTAAGGTGTACATGTTTTAAATTATTTTTAGATTTCCTTAGGAAAATGTTTTTTTTTTATTAGTAATTCATAAAAAAAATTTTATTGTTAAAGTTATATTATTTGGTTTAAATAAAAAAATATAAAGTTTGTATAATTGTTTTATTTATAATATTTATTCAATATTGTCTTTTGATATCCAACTATTATGTTTATTATTAAAACCTAACCATTTTACAAAAACTTTATTATTTTTACGTTTTAAAATTTTTTCAACTAAATAAATATCAGGATATTTTACTTTTTGTAGTTGAAGTTCGTAAAATCCACCTTTAATATCTTGATGGTTTATATCTTCAAGTAAATATGTAACAGGATTTGTAAGTTGTACTTTTCTTATAGTAAATATTTCAGTAGACCAATTTGGTTGGTATTTTTTATCAAAAGCACCTCGTATTTTTGATATTCTTACATGATCTCCAACATGAAATTTTGGCTTAAAAGTTTGTTTTATTCTATTATAAACTGTATTTAATAAAAGTTTTTCATGTTTTTTAGTTACTTCAGATGGTTTAAAGCCGGTTGTTGAATGTTTTTTATTATTATAGGTGTTTACAATTGAATTTAAAATATTTATCCATTTGTATGAACCTCGAAGACTAAATTCTTTCCACATCATATTTTTTAAAGTTCGATTGACCCGTTCGACAATTGAAGCCTTTTTTTCACTATAAACTACATAATGAATAACGTTATATTTTTTCATTAAATTTTGTGTTTCTTTTCCCAAAAATTCACCTCCAGAATCTGTACAAAGATGAACTGGTGTTTGAATTTTAAAAACATTTTCCAATTGGTTGGCTACTTCCTTAGAAGTTTTCGATTTTAAAGCAAACATCCAAACATATTTGGAAAAACAGTTAATTACAACTAAAATATATTTATAGCCATTATTTTCATTTGCATATTCTTTCATGTCCACTAAATCTGCTTGCATTAAATCTAATAAAGATTTTATAATAACTTTTCTTCTTTTAAAATTTATTCTAGCTGGTTTATGTATTTCATTTACAATTTCACGTTTTACATCAGTAATAAACTTTGACATTTTTTTTTTTAATATTATTCTATAATATTAGCTTCTTGTAATTCTTCGATAATGGATACAATTTCGTTTTGGTGATTTGTATTGCCTGCTGATTCAGAGGCGAGTAATAATCTTAGACGATTTACAAGTTCGTTTGGATCGTCCCAAAAGATATAGTCAATTGGTTTGTCTGATAATTTCATTAGCATTCCCTCTCCATCTTTCGATGATTCTGTATTTTCTATTTCTTTTTCTTGAACATTTTTCTTAAGCGGTTTAATAATTTTATTGAATTTCATATTTTTACTTGATTTAACATTTTTTATGGCATTAGATTTTCTTAGTATATTTGCATAATTTTTAGCATCCTCTTTAGTGTAAATAGAGGGAATATTTTGATTAAATAGTAAACCATATAAACCTTTGGTACCTTTATATTTTTTACCTGCTATTATTAAATCAGCTCCGTCAAAATTAATTGTTTTATTACCAATCGAAAATTTTTCAATATCTCTATCAAGTTGAACGCGAAATTTTCCATCAGATTTATCACTATTTACGTCATTGATAAATTTCCTAATATATTTTGAAGGTAATGGATGATATTGCTCATAGTAGTCAGTTAAGGATTTTTCCGCAATAGTCTTATTTAATTTTTCTTGGTATTCTTTTTGTTTTTTACTATCGTCCTCTTTTAGTTCTTTTTCAATGTCTTTCACTATTTGTTTTCTAAGATTGTACGGTTTGATTTTCGAAAGGTGTAATTTTCTCTTCGCACGTGGTTCAGATAGAGGATTTTTAAATATATTTGGAGTGTTTGGATTTATAGGGGTTGACGTTGATGGAATAGGTTCCGAAAGAAACGATTCTATGTCGTTAAAATTACTAGAAGTTTCATTTTTTATACTTTTTTCTTGATAATCATCTTCATTTTCTGTTTTTTCTTTTATTTTAACATTTGGTAAATTATTCGCTGGCAATGGATTTAATTTATACTCGATTTTTTGTAATTGTTTTGTTATGGGTTGAAATATATTTTCATGCACTAACTGTCCATGTTTTAGTATATCTAATTTATTTTTAATTTCTCTTCGTTTTTTAATTAGCTCTTGTTTAATATTTTTTTTAATTTTTTTATGTTTAATTTTCTTTTTTAAAACCATTATATTCAATGTTTAAATATAAAATGAAAAATATATTTTAAATTAAATGTATATATAATGATCCAAACAATATCGATAGCGACCATCATTAATATTATTGTCTTTAAAAATTGATAGGAATTTAAAGGGTTCCTTCCAACAATATGAACAAATAGATTTAAATTCCTCAAATGACATATCTGTTCCCACATGATCTGTATAAACATGTCGTATATTTAGATCATCTTGTTTGAATACCATAAGTACATTTGCATTATCTCTTATTAAATGTTTTGGTATTTTAGCATATGATTGACAAAGATAGAAAGAGTCAATATTATTATGGCGTCCCATGCTGAAGTATTCCCTTATGATATCCTGTTTTTTACTACATATTACATCATCAAATATAAAAATAGAATTGGGTTTAACATCTGATGTTGGTATTATATTTTCATTATTATTAAATGCATAATATCCAATGCCTTTGATGGGTTTTATTAAGTTTTCCAAATACGTATACTTTGGTTGATATAACGATTTGGAATATATGTAAATATTTTCGAATTTTAAACCATTTCGATTTTCAATTAAGCTTAATATTACCGACGTTTTTCCACAATTTGAAGGACCACATATAATACAACGCATTGTTGTTGGAAGTAACTTACTATGTTTATAAGTTTTAGTGGTTGGATTTTCATAGTTTTCTACTTCTAAGGTAGTTTTTTGTTTAATAATTTTTTTCATGGTATATAAAAAAAGGTGAAAATAAGAATGAGTATATAAGTATGCTATTTTAAATTATATACTTATTTTTATATTAACACTCGTTAAGGATTATATTCTTAGTTAAAGAAAAAAAAAATGAAATATTATCTAACACATGAAGGAAAAGGACTCTTAAATTCTGCAATAAATAATTTACCTTTTGAGTTACATTTACCAGGATATAATTATTGTGGACCAGGAACAAAATTAACTAAACGATTACAACGTGGTGATATGGGAATTAATCCATTAGATGAAGCATGTAAAGAACATGATATTGCTTATTCAACAAATAAAGACTTATCTAATCGACATATTGCTGACAATATTTTATTTAGAAAAGCTTTAAGTAGAATACGTGCATCAGATGCTAATTGGAAAGAAAAATTAGCAGCATTGGGTGTATCTGCTGCAATGCATAGTAAAGTTAAGTTAGGTATGGGTGGGGATGTAAAAATTCAAAATGTTGATTTAAAAAGTGTAAGTAAAAAACAAAATATCATTACAAGTTTAAGTTTGGATAAAATGCAACAAACTATTAAAACTATAAAACATTATTTGAGTAGAATAAAAATATTAGTGGATAAATTAGATAAATCAGAAACTG
Organism: Diaprepes abbreviatus; assembly: GCA_034092305.1. NCBI lineage: Eukaryota > Metazoa > Arthropoda > Insecta > Coleoptera > Curculionidae > Diaprepes > Diaprepes abbreviatus. The sequence goes on along the minus strand of JASJET010000203.1, from coordinate 968,708 downwards.
GAAATAATAATTCAAAAGTTCATAAAAAAGTGCAGAGGCGTATAGGTAATAAAAAAAAGGAACCCTTAAAATATGAAAATTACCATGAAAAAGAAATAAGAAAAAAAATGGAAAGCTCAAGAAGATCTACACTAAAATCAAGAAAGAGGAAACTAGATATGGATGAAGACATATTGAATAATATAGATGCAGAAAAAAAAAGGAAAATTGAACATGATTTATCGCTAGAACTGAATAAAATAAACAATACAAATCAACAAAATTTTGAAATTGTTAAACGAGCTAATTCTTTAAAACGAAAATTGAAAGACAGTAGTGACAATGAAGATGACATAATAAATCAATCAGAAAAGAGAATAAGAGTCTTTTAAAGTATTTAAGTGATAATCAATAAGATTTTTAATTCAGTATAGGTTTTGTTTTTCTTTAATGACAATATATAGTAAAAAAATAATAATATAAATATGTCAACCAATATATCGAAAAAGAAAAAAAATAATAAAAAGAATAACAGACATCATCATCATCGTCGACGACGACGTCATTATAGTCATAAAAAGATAATTAAAAATCAAAGGAAAAAATCACCGAAAAATTCAGTAAATTTCCAATCAATTACACGTAAAATTAAGGAGAATATAGTAAAACATAAACCGAAAAATTTAAATTCTATTTTTAAGTTAGCACATAAAACTGTTCAAAATGAAAGTGGAAAATTTAAAAAAGTTCCAAGAATAATAAAAATTCCAAAAACAGGAGGAATTTTACCTCTTATACCAATATTTGCTGGACTAAGTGCTTTGGGAGCATTAAGTGGAGGTGCTGCAGGAATTGCAAAAGCTGTAAATGATGCACGTGCTGCTAATCAACAATTACAAGAAAGTCAACGTCACAATAAAAAAATGGAAGATATAGCAATGGGTAAAGGAGTTTATTTGAAACCATATAAAACAGGATTGGGTCTTTTTTTAAACCCTCCTACCAATTTGAAAGATTACCCCTAATATTGCCTGAATATGCCTTAAATAATTTAGAACTTGAGGAATATGCTAGAAAATTAAAAATTCCTTATTTTAGAGGTGTTTTTATGAAAGACTCTTTACCGAAAAAAATCAAATATTTTGAATGTGGTATTATAAATTTAGACAATAGTTCAGGTCCTGGTACACATTGGACTGCTTATAAAAAATGTGGAAAAAATATTTATTATTTTGACAGCTTTGGTAATTTGAGACCAACTTTAGAAAGTAAATTATATTTTAATTCCAATGGTATATGTAATATATATTATAATCACACGTCTTATCAATCATATAATTCGGTAAATTGTGGTCATCTATGTTTAAAATTTTTATATTATCCTATTTTATCCTAATAAATATAGTGTTTTAAGTATATTTTGTTTAGTTTCTTTTTATTAATCAAAGATATATAGTAATAAGAAAAAAAAATGTCCTATACATTTACTTTATCTGGAAATAAATCAATACTTACCGCAAAAATATATCCTCCTATTATTTTAAACGAAAATGATGAATATGTTTTGGGACTAGTTAATTTTGAAAGTTATAATTCTATTCCCAATATCGATCAAACAAATAATATTTTTCATTATGGCAATAATAAACAAGTGATTATACCTGAAGGATCATATGAAATTGTAGATATATATAAATTTTTATCAAATCATTTTAATTATAATTACTACCTAAAAAAAAATGGGGAAAAAAAGAAGAGAAAATACAACGAGTTACAACAAGAAATAATTGAAATAAAATCATTTGAAGATCAAAGTCTTAATAAGAATAATATTATTCCAAAGTATACTATACAAGAAGAAGAGGAAATAGAAGATGAGGAATTTGTTACTCTTTTTCTAAATAGTAATCGTAATACTTTAAAATGTGAAATTAAATGTAATAAAATAATTGACTTTAGTAAACAAAATTCTATTGGAAGTCTATTGGGATTTAAAAATCAAATACTTGAGCCAAATAAAGTGCACGTCTCCGAAAATCCAGTTGACATTTCCAAAATTAATTCTATATGTATAGAATGTAATTTGATAACAAATTCCTATAATAATGGAAAATCAGTTCATATTGCGCATATGTTCTATCCTACTGCCCCTCCAGGATTTAAGATAATTGAAAAACCTACAAATGTAATTTATCTACCAATAAGCACACGTTATATTGATGAAATTGTACTTAAAATAACCGATCAAGATGGAAATTTAATTAATTTTAGAAAAGAACTGATAACGATACGTTTACATTTAAAGAGAAACTTTTAAGTTTAGTTAAAAAAAAGTATGGTATTTTTATATGATCAAAATTCGTTTGGTATTCCTTTTGAAAGGAAAGAGTTCAATAGTTATAAAAGCTCTACAATAAAGAAAAAACATTTTAGTTCACGAAACCAATTTAAACAATTAACATCTAAAAATAAAAAACTACTTTTATCTTTAGGATTTCGTTTAAAAAAGAAAAACTAAAAAAATTTAAAAAAAAAAGTTTCTGGTATAGATTTAAATTAAGCTGTACCACATATACAAATAAGTTTTTTATTAAGTGTAAGTGCAAATTAAATTTATTCAAGAAAAAAGGGAAAAAAAATGAGTTTTAACGTATTAAAAATAAATGATAGTATTATAATTGATGATTCAATTATAAGTTATCAATATCACACACATCAACCATATTCATCTACAACTTTTAATAATAACGATGAAATTAGAATACCCATTCAAACACAAGATCTTTATACATTACCAAGTGAAAGTTTTCTATATATTGAAGGAAAATTAACAAAAGACGATAATACATTTTCAGAAAATGTTAATTTTATAAATAATGGAATTATGCATCTTTTTGAAGAAATACGCTATGAATTAGGTGGAGTAGTTATTGATCGTATTAGAAATCCTGGTATAACTACTTCGATGAAAGGATATGTTTCATTTACACCAGATGAAAGTAAAAATTTACAAAATGCTGGATGGAATACCGATTCTCCTCCCGCTCTTCTAGATAAAAAGGGTAATTTTAATGTTTGTATACCATTAAAAATGATAATGGGATTTGCTGAAGATTATCATAAAATAATAATGAATTTACGTCAAGAATTAATATTAATAAGAAGTGCTTCTGATTTAAATGCAATTCATCAAAAAGAAGACAAAAAAGAAAACTATAAAGTAACTATTGATAAAATTTTTTGGAAAATACCACATATAATAGTGAATGACAGTCAAAAATTACGTCTTTTCAAACAATTTGAAAGCAATAAAGATTTGACAATTGCTTTTCGAGAATGGCAACTTCACGAATATCCTCAACTAAAATTAACGAAAAATCACACGTGGAATGTGAAGTCATCTAATTTATTACAACGCCCTAGAAGCATCCTAATTGGCATGCAAACTGCTTTAAAAAATGATATTACCAAAGATATGAGTCACTTTAATCATTGTGATTTAGTAAATTTAAAAGTATATTTAAATTCAGAAATTTTTCCATATGACAATTTAAATGTTGACTTTTCTAATAATAAGTATGCAATACTCTATGAGATGTTTGCGCAGTTTCAAAAATCCTACTACTACAAACAAAAAAGTCATCCATGTATAACTCCTATAAATTTTAAAAACAACACACCACTCATAGTTATTGATTGTTCGCGACAGAGTGAAGATATTCTAAAAGGTGGTGCGATAGATATTCGAATTGAATTTGAAACTAATAAAATAATTCCCGATAATACTGTCGCATATTGTTTAATTTTACACGATCAATTAGTGAAATATAATCCATTAACAAATTTGGTGAAAGTTATTTGAAGACAAACTTGGTAAGAGTTATTTGCAAAGAAAATTTTAAAGAAGAAATTAAAGAAAAATGTATATTGTTGACGTACAAGGATTTCAATATCAAACAAGTGACTTTATCTGCAAAGAAATAGCTATAATAAATATTCACACTGGTCGAATACATCATCGTCTAATTAAGTTGCCAATACCACTTCATTGGTTAAAACCTGATATTGAAAGTCATGTTGCCTGGACTACAAATTTTATACATGGAATTTCTTGGGATTTTGCTGGTTATCTACCCTACGAACAACTTGCATTATATATAAGACAAATTATCAAAGATCGACATGCTAAAGTTTTTGTAAAAGGTTTATTTAAAAAACAATGGTTGTTAAAACATATAAATAATGAAATTTTTGATTTATTTGATTTTAATTGTAATAAATTAGATCAACAATTATTTGCAACATTTAAAGAAAATCGTTGTAAAAATCATTTGTATAATAATAATAGATGTGCTAAACAAATTGTATCTATATTAAGGAACTGGTTTTTAGAAAATAAAACAAATATATAATTAATTATGGTTTTTTATTTTATTTTTTTTTAAATTTCTTATAACATATAATCAATATATAGTACAAATATGTTAGGAAAATAATCTAATCGGTATATAATAATATATAATATATATTTTTTAAATTAAAGTAGTTAAAATTGACTATAAATAAGATATCATATTTTAGAAAAAAAGTATATAACTATAAAATAAGATAACATATTTTTTTTAAAAAAGTATATCTAATTATTAAAAAAAACGTTGAGAATTTAGAAAATCGTCATCGTTTTCATCCTCTTCAAGATTTATCATTTTGGAAGATGTTGATGGAGACACTTCTGGTAGTTCTGGTATTGACTGTGGTGGTGGAAGTTTTTTTGCATCTAGTTTGAATATTTTTTTCGCAGGCTGCTGGAATTCATACGTTTCATCATCCAAATTAAAGTTAAATTTTTTCACGGCCTTTTCGAAAAGCATATATTGCTCTTCATCTTCTAACTTTGCACGCAAATAATGTATTGGTAAATTACCGAATTTTTTCAATAGGGTGCTGGTCTTCGGTGAATAGGACAGGCTAATAAATATTTTATCCCCTTTCAAAGTAATTTCTTTCACTCCAAATCTGAAATAATTGAAATAAAAAAATAAATTAGAGAAATGTTTAAAAATATTTTTAATATTGTATTAACCTTTGTTTAATATATATGATATTATTAACTAAAAACGTTAAACTATGAAAAAATCCGTATGTATTAGAGAAGATAAGAACCAATGTCATTTATTAATTAAATGGCAATTTGCATATAGACAAGCTCGAAAAAACAACTATGAAATGTATTATCTCGACAGACTTCGCTTTGAACGAAAAATCAGAGAATTTGAAATTATTTTTCAAAAAATAGCAAATATTGAACATAGGAGTAAAATATATATTGAAAGATTTGCAAACACATAATTTTTTAATTATTTTTTTATAGATTTAAAAGATAAAAGTAATATTAAATAATACTTACTGAAATATTTGCTTCATAACTACTAACGCCATTTTTAATGGCAGCTCTACCTTGTCTTTGACATTTACAATTATAGTTGACGGCGTGGTGGACATTTTGTTATTGTTGTACACTAATTATATGCAAAAAAAAAATAAATTAAAAAAGTAAAAATTTAAAAAAATTAATTTAGTTAATAAATATAAATTGATTTATAAAATAAATGTACACAAAATTACCATTCCAAATTTTCATAAGTTGACATACGTCGATAAAATGTTGGAAAAAAAGGATTTATATTATTTTGATCTGGAAAAAATGTATAAAAAATAGGATCTAAATTTTTTTGATTTATAACTGCATTAATAGCTAGCATTTTTAATGACTGAGGTTGAAAATTTTGAAAACCCGGTATTATACCATGTCTATTGTCATTAATATTATAAGCCCAAATACAAAATTTTTTATTCAAAAATGTACACGCACATTTGAAAGCATCGTATTGAGTCCTTTGCATTTGATTGATTATATTTTCCTCCCTTGAAAGTTTTAAATTTTTTTCACCGACAAAATGAATTCTAAGAGTCAAATCCACATTTATTACTAAAGTAACATAAAAATGATCAGATTTCCAACAAAAAAAATAACCATTGTGATGTCCTATTTTTTTATAATCAGGTACTTGAGTTCCCCATTCAATTATATCTAAAAGACTACCCATTTTTTCAAAAGTATTTTCACCCTCTAAATCTATCCACAAAGTAGGAAATCCAAAGTCCTCAGTACGACCCAATAAATGTGCAACAAAACGTCCCGTTAAAAAGCAAATTTGATTTGGTAATAAATGTGTGCAAATATGATATATTAAATTTAAAATTTCGTGATCATCATTCGTCCAATTTTTATTTTTTTCTTGAAAATTAAAATTTAAATTAGTGTACAAAATTTGTTTGTTAAAAAGTGTCATTTCTTGAGACATATTTTTTTCTTATTATCTGAAGAATAAAAAATTGAATATATAAATATGTTATATTAATTTAAAAAACAAAATATTTAAAAACAAAACATCAAAAAAAAATAATAGTACTTACCAAATGGAAAATAATTCAGTCAACACTGTAAAAACAGATATTAAAACGTTCTGCTGCAATATGTCTATTTATACTTTGGATTTTCCTCCTTTCTAAAATAAATGACATCAACATAGTCACAAGTTATGTATATCTAATTATTAAACAAACAAGATTTTTAATTACCTCTCGAGGAAAAATAATATCTAAAAAGCAATAATTTATTTTAAAAATTAATATTACTTTGTAGTATACACATAAATTGATGTCTCGAATCACGTATTTTCGATTTATCCACTTATGTCATTGCAAATAATAAAAACAATTACCTAAAATTACATCAACTTTTATTTGAAAGTCAAACAATGTGGATTTCATGCAATTATGCAGAAATGAGTAACTGCTAAGTGCTAAGTGTTTTATATTATGCAAATTAAGCAGGACTTTCAATTGACAAGTACTGCGTTTTAAATGTTTCGTAAAAGATCCCATTATAAGTTATGTGTATAAATTGCATGCATTTAATAAGTGTTATTTATTTTCACTTTTAGTAACATACAGTACGTTTATTTTTTAAATTTTTATAATGGTAGCATTTTTGTGTCTAATTTGCCACTATTTTGTTTATGAGCACAAATATAATACATATTTTTATTGTAAGAGGTGTATTCGTGCATTGTATCGTCCCTATTGCTATAATTGTCTAACAGCCAGAGACATACAAGAAATCTGTGTTCACTGCTTTGGTTCGATAAGGTAAGAAAATATTTATATAAATTTGAAATTACCATTTTATTTTTTCTAAAACTTTTAATTTAAAACAAAAATAAGTTTAATTTTTATCAAATAGTATTCCGATTTTAAGTTTATAAATAAGAAAATAATTAACTTGCCATACATTTCTTAAGACACAAAAATTATTTTCTTAGAAAATTAACGTTCCCTTTCTTTTTTTTTGAATTTTAATATTTAATATTTTATTTTCATTGTACTTAGCAGTTCAGTTAATAACTTCAACACGTATAGAATAATCATATTAAATATTAATTAATATAATGAAACAGCAAACAAACGAACGATGTAAAATACGAGGTTGTTTATATAGTGCTAATTTTATGTGTTATGTAAAATCGCAAAATATTATTAAAAAAATGTGTATCTATCATAGTTTTTGTTCAAAATGTGGCACTCCCTGTAAATATATGAATGGAAATATAGTAAATAGTAATGATAATTTCCTTTATTGTTATTATTGCAATCCCGAATGGAGTGACTTTGCAAATAATATTTCTATAACTATTTAATAAAACAAAAAAAAATAGGTAAATATCTGTTAGGCTTCTAAATTAATAAGAAATATTTCCTAAAAAATTATTTATTTTTTAAATTCTTAAATCATTTCATTTAAATATTAGGTAAATATAAGTATTTAGTCATTAGCTATATAAATATTGCAACATATTACATTAGCTTTCGTATTTGTTTTTAGAGTTAATAACTAAAAGAGAAATGGAAAACAAAAATAATTCACCACCATCTAGTTCACAAACGCTTGATCGATTATGCAGTGAAGTACTGACAAAAATTAAACAGGTAAGCAAATTAATTAAAAAACAAAATGAATTTTTATTTTGGATACAATATTTAAATAAAATAATAAAATTAGTTAAAATTTGTCAAAAAAATAAATCGAAATGTATTGGGAATTTTTCAAAAATTGAAACAAGTCTGTCAGTTTTAAAGCATTATAAGGAACATTTTAAAAATCAAAAACGAATTAATTTTAGTAATTCATTTAAAGTAAAAAATAGAAAAAGGAATCTAATTTGGCAAGAAATAGAATCATGTTTTAAAGGTAGAATACGAACGGGTGTAATTATAAATTTAAATTTTAAAGATCCAAAAATTTTCTTAAACAAAGCTTATAGAAGTTTTTCGATTCAAATTAAAAAGGCATTGAAAAAATCGCTTTTAAAAGTAAATACTACTTTTACTGGCATATTTATTAAACCTCAAACTTTGGAAACGGATTTAAAACATTTTTCTACTAAAAATGAAATTATCGATAGAAAATCAAATTTAAAAGATTGGTTTCGAGAAAATGTTAAAAACAAAATTTTACAAAAATTAGAAGAATATCAAGAGCGTGATTCAGGACTTGCACTATATGAAATTCTACACTTAAAAATAAATATGAATAGTTTTAACCCTATAACTTGCGGTAATTCGACATATATTGAACTACCTAAATTTCTTCAAAATAAAAAAGGAATTATAAATATAAAAAATAATGATAAATATTGTTTTCTCTGGTCAATTGTTTGTGCTTTATATCCAGTTAATACTAATGGTAAGAATAAAAGTCGGACCTCATCCTATCCACATTTTAGTGAAGTATTAAAATATGACCACATTCAATTTCCAATACGACTTAAAGAGATACCAATTTTTGAAAAATTAAACAAATTAGCTATAAATGTTTTTACTACTTTTAAAAATCGTGAAATTGTTCCATTATGTTTAAGTAAAGAAAATTTTTCGCCTCGAATAAATCTACTAATGATTCCTATTAATAAAAATTATCAGAAAAAAAATCCTTTAAATATCTATCATTTTGCTTTAATTACCAATTTATCACGCATCTTAAATCAACAAATGAAAAATGTTCACAATAAAAAATGGTTTTGTGAAAGATGTTTAAATCATTTTCTGACAGAAGAAAATCTTAACAAACATTTGATTTGTTGCAAAAATATGAATACAACTAAAATTGAATTACCATCTAAAGATAAAAATATTCTAAAATTTACTAACTTTAAATTTAAACAAAAAGTTCCTTTTGTTATTTATGCTGATTTAGAAAGTATTTTGAAAAAAAATCAAAATTTACATTTATTTAAAAATAATGCTACTTCATCTGTATATCAAGAACATGAAGTATTTAGTATTGCTTATTATTTTAAATGTTCCTATAACGATTCATTATCCTATTTTCGATTATTCACTGGACAAAATTGTATTGAATGGTTCGTGAAAGAACTTGAAAATATAGCATATAAAGTTGATAACATTTTTAAGAAAATTATTCCAATGACACCATTAAATAACGAGGAAAAAAATAAATTTATTCAAGCAACCAACTGCTTTATTTGTTTGAAACCATTCCGGGAATATGAAACAAAAGTAAGGGATCATTGTCATTTTACTGGAAAATTTAGAGGAGCAGCTCATCAATCTTGTAATCTTAACTTTAAAATTGATCATATGGTCCCTGTTTTATTCCATAACCTTTCTGGTTATGACAGCCACTTTATAGTAAAAGAGCTTAGTTTAAAAATTAAAGGAAAACTTACATTAATACCTATAAATAAAGAACGATATATTTCTTTTACCAAATACATTGAAAATACCACTATTAATTTTAGATTTTTAGACTCGTACAGATTTATGCCTTCAAGTATTCAAAATTTAGCCTCTTTTCTACCTAATGAGAAAAAAACTATTCTAAAAAGTTATTTTAATCAAGATAATGAAAAAAAATTTGAATTATTATCACGAAAAGGAATTTTCCCATATGAATATTTAGATTGTTGGGAAAAACTACAAGATAAAAATTTACCAAAAATAGAACATTTTTATAGTTCTCTTAATAATGAAAATATCACACAAAATGAATATGAATTTGCTCAAACTATTTGGAATACTTTCAACATTCAAAACTTAAAAGAATATGCAGAACTCTATCTAAAAACTGACGTATTACTTTTGGCTGACATATTTGAAAATTTTAGAGAAATGTGTCTATCAACATATAAATTGGACGCTTTATGGACATATACAGCTCCAGGTTTAACATATCAAATTGTATTATCACAAGGTATTGAATTAGAATTACTCACCGAAATTGATATGCTTTTATTCATAGAAAGAGGCATTCGAGGTGGTATTTCACAATGTTCAAATCGATATGGTAAAGCTAATAATAAATATATGGAAAATTCCTACAATCCAAATTTACCAACATCATATTTAATGTATTTTGATGTTAATAATTTATATGGAGCTGCTATGAGTCTACCTTTACCAGAAAAAAATTTCAAATGGGATGATCCTAATAATTTTAAAACAATCGATATTTTAAATATTTCAGATTATAGCGACACTGGGTACATATTTGAGATAGATCTAAATTATCCAAAAGAATTATATGAACTACATAAAGATTTACCACTTTGTGCAGAACATCTATGTCCACCAAATTCAAAATCAAAGTTAACAAAATTATTGACCACATTTTATAACAAAAAAAATTATATAATTCACTATCGAGCTTTAAAACAAGCTCTTCAATTAGGCTTACAAATTTCCAAAATACATAGAGTATTAAAATTTAATCAGTCATGTTGGTTAAAAAACTACATTGATCTAAACACAGATTTAAGAAAAAAAAGTAAAAACGATTTCGAAAAAAATTTCTTCAAGCTTTTAAATAATGCATTTTTTGGAAAAACCATTGAAAATGTACGTAAACACAAAGATATTAAATTTGTTACTAAATGGTCAAATCGATTTGGAGCCAATTATTATATTTCACAACCAAATTTTCATAGTTGTACTCGTATTTCCGAAGATATAGTACTGATTGAAATGTCAAAACTAAAAATAAAAATTAACAAACCTATTTTTGTTGGATTCAGTATTTTAGATCTGTCAAAAACTTTTCTTTATGATTTTCATTACAATTATATTAAGAAAAAATTTGGACCTAATACAAAACTTTTATATACTGATACAGATTCTTTAATATATCATTTTTTTATTAACGATATTTATACGCATATTAAAGAAGATATTCATTTATTTGATACTTCTGATTATCCTGAAAATAATGTTTATAATATACCATTAAAAAATAAAAAAGTTCTTGGTCTAATGAAGGACGAACTTAAGGGAACAATTCTATTAGAATTTATAGGACTTAGATCGAAAATGTATGCATTAAAAGTTTATAAATCAAAATTAAACCTAAATGAGGAAATAAAGAAATTAAAAGAACAAGGAGTAAATTCCAAAGAGATCTCTTTTTTTACTGAAAATTATGATAAAATTAAAAAAGCAAAGGGAATTACTAAAGGTGCTCTTAAAACTATTACTTTTCAAGATTATTATCAATGCATTTTTAAAAATATTAATAATCAAATTAATCAAAAAATTATTACATCTAAATTACATAAAGTTTATACAGTCAATCAAAAAAAAATTGCATTATCTCCTTTTGATGATAAAAGAATTGTCAATTATAAATGTACCGATACTTTACCATGGGGATATTCCTAAATAAAAATTCATTTTAAAAAATAATTAATTTGCTTACTGTGTTTAATTAGGACACATATTCTAATGTCAACTAATTTAAAAAGGTAATTTATATAAAACAAATTTTTAAAAATTTTTATAAATATATATTTAGATATGTGTGTATCTACAAAACTTTTTTCAATTTTTTTTTTGTTTTCAGATAAAATTTCGAAAAAATCATCCTGAGGCCTGTGAACCCCAAAAACATACTCCTGAAGCAGCTGGTTTTGACTTATTTAGCACAGACGAGGAATGCATCATTGAACCATTCTCTAGAAAATGTATAAACACTGGTATCCAAATTGAACTTCCCACAGGTTACTATGCACAAATACATTCTAGATCGGGTCTCAGTCTAGAATTTGGTCTCGAAGTTGGAGCAGGCATAATTGATCAAGATTATAGGGGCGATATTAGAGTTATATTATTTAATCTATCAAAAATACCAATTAAAATTAAAAAAAATACTAAAATTGCTCAACTAATTATAAAAAAATCAATAAATTGTGAATTTGTTAACGTAGATCATCTATCGAAAACATTTAGAGGAGAAAAAGGTTTTGGTTCTTCCTTAAATTTTTAATAAACAAAATATAAATATATTTTTTTAAAAATTATGAATCCAAATCCGTCTCCAGGACATTCATATAGAAGATTTAATAATTTTCATAATATTATATATAGGTGTAATTTATGTAAAATTGCCTTTGATGATGGTGAACCCATAGTCGCAGACAATTTCGAAACTTACTATCATAAAAATTGTATACAAATTTGGAACCAAACTACAATGTATATTCGAGATCAACAAAGGTACTTTTGCCCAAATAATAACTTACCCGTTAGAATTAAACTATTATAAAAAATTTATTTTTTTTTATGTTATTAAATAATATACTATATATTATTCCTGTTAAAATTGAACTATTATATAAAATGTATTTTTTTTTTGTTTTAATAAATAATATCATTATTTTTTTTGTTGCTTTATGTATTACCTACCCTAAGCTTAATTCCTTTAATAAAAATATATATCTAAACTTCACCAAAATATCAGATAGCAGCATCTAAAACACAACGTGCTTAGCTTAGCTCAGCTTTGCTTAGATTCCTTTAATCAAACTTTTATCCAGTTACAACAATTGACGATAGATGGACACCTTAGCTTTACCTAGATTCCTTTAATCTAACTTTTATACACTTACAACAACCAACTATAGATGGCGTCTACAGTCATACAAAATAATACAAGCCCACTTATTAGACAATGTCTTCGGATTACGTCACTTCTTCTTCTTATTCTAATACATTACTCAACCTCTTCGGCTTCTTGGAAATTACGTCTTTTGATATTCTTTGAAAATATTAATCACCTCTTCGAGAATCAACCTGTTCTTCGCCCATGTCTTCGGATTACGTCACTTCTTGTAATATATTCTTCTTGGAAATTACTTCTTCAGATATTCCTGGAAAATCTCTTTCAACCCCTTCGACAATCAACCACTTCTTCACCAATGTCTTTCAAGGGTAATGCTGAAGACATGCCGAAGAAGTGACAGCTCGATGGAAGGTGCCATCGACTTTACAAGAAGTCGATGGCACTGTCCTGGGACCCCGCTCTACTCTACTACTCTCGGAGTGCGTTCTCCTATTCTTTAACCTGCTTTTTTTAGATTTTTTTTGAAGTCGAGTCGTACGACAGTGCGCTTAATGAGTCATTTAAAGGCTGATGATAGAGTATTTTCTGCATAACTTCAATTTTTGTTTTAAGCTCACTATTATTTTTGTATATCATGGGGAGGACATCCTTGTTAAATATGTCACATATTACAGCTGCAAAATTGTAAAACTTTCTATTAACAAAGTGTTTTGTCACAGCATCGTCATCATCTTTAGGTTCGCCTAAGTTGGTTATGATTTTTCCACCCATATCATACTGCCCATCCGCTGTAAGTTTAAAACCAACCCCTTGTGGCCCAGATAATATATGATATTTTTCATTATATTTCTGACGACCAAATTTATCAATTGTGTTGTTTCCTCGACTCATTTTCAATCTTTACTAAACTATTTTATTTTTATTTGCCCTACTTATATTAAATATTTCAGCTGAGAAAAAGAAACACTGACTATGATCTACTGGGTTGGTATGTTTATAAAAGAAATAAAATAAAACTGTGATTGTAACAGATATTTATTTACAGTTATTTAATTGCACAAATACAAAAATTATAAAAAATTAATTTTCCATGTCTTCGTTTTCGTTGCTCAAAATTCTATCCCATCCGACACTATTTCGATCGTCAACGTCTTGGGCTGTTGCTGTTGCAGAAACCAATTCATATTTTGCAGCAAGCTCACCTGGTAAATGTGGAATATTGACGAGGTATTCTTTTAATTCTTCTTCAGCCATTTCAGCACAAAATGTATCCATGTCTATGGAACCATATAAAAATTTGTCGCACAAGTGTGCCCCAGCCATAAAATTGATTGTATCCCTGATCTCGTTCTTATATTGATCTTTGGTTACATCAATATGCGACCAATCATTTACGCTATCTAACATATCGTGAGCCCTATTTCTTAATTCTCTCCCCAACCAAAATATGTATCTATCTACACATTCGTTGGCGGTCGTCGTCGTCGTCGTCGCATCAGCAGACATCTTTAACAGAAATAATGAACACGCGTAAGTATTCTGACATGTGCAACTATATTTTAAATTTAATTACATCCTTTTTTTCAAACAATTTACATACAATTTACTCCAATGAGCCAAAACGTAATAATGTTCGAGTATTGTTTCCAAAAACTCTAGTGCCCTGCCCCAAATAAGTTAGAGTGTATTTATCTTTAGTTTTACTCATAATATCTACAATATCGTCAGGTAGTGTTTCGGCCACACGTTTTGGTAAAAAAGTCTCAAATGTGCTATTATCACCGTCATCGTGTAAAGCCACTAAAAGAGTTTTACCAAATCGTGTAGTCATTGAAACCATCTTTACAATTTTATACACTTTGCCTACAATCATTTCGGTAACCTTTTTTTTCTCTAAAACCTCGAAATCTTTGCTAAACATTTCATTAATTTCATCTAGAGTTTCTTTTGCAATACTCATTATTGAAAAAAATGGTATATAAATCCAAAAATTACCGTGAATATAAAAGCACTTTCAGAACACTACACGAACACAATATTTGATGTTTATGCCACTGATATCTGCGACTGTTTGAAGTCACTTCTTCTCCCACGAACCTTTATAGCGAGGTTTCAAGGTCGAATTGTAACAATGGTGGGGGTAGCTTAACGATAGAAATAGTGGGAGGAGTATTCAAGGTCAAATGACGTCACACATTTAAATTGGTATAAGGATAACTTCAAGGACAAAATATAATGAAACAAATAACTATATTTTATGTACTTTATTCATTGATTTTTTTCTGCCATTCTTCTATGCGTTTAACATTATCACCTAAACCTAATTTCCTTAATTTGTTCAATAATAATTGTTTATTTTTATTTCTAAGAAAATTCTTATAAACTATACTAGCTAAAAGACACACTTCGGCATGGTCTATATACTTAAAAAATACACTAAAGTCCTGAGCCTCCGAATCTTGCATTTCATATGCGTAAAATTCCGAACAGGCTGCAGAAATTAGAAATTCCTCGTACATTTCTCGCACTAAACTTTCCATATTAACTACTACTACGTTAAACTTAAGTCCTACACTCTAATTTCATCTAACACAACCGGATCTGCAATGAACCTAATCAGTTTTTCCAAACAGTCACTAAACCCCAACTTTTTTATCTCACGAACAAAGTCTTGTAAATTTATTGTTTTGCTGCAATATTTACGACATGCATTCGCAGCCTTTTCATATTCATAAGCCAAATCACAATAGCGCGACGCCCATTCTGCTCGACTTTTCATTGCATCATTGAAATAATTACTAGCCGTTTCAGTGAACTCATCGCCCAATTTTTTTACTGTCTCTTGCAAAGCACTATTCATATTATTCACTCATTTTTACATTCACGACACTTTTTTATTGCTGGTGGTGGCCCATCTATATGATGACGATATATTTGTTCATAGTGAATGTAACAGGGTAAGCTTAACTGTAGTTCCTTGTTACACCGATATGACGCTGGCAGCTTATCCCAAATTTGCCGTAAACTCAGCGTATCAACGCAAGTTTTTAAATATTCGAGAGGAAAAAATGCTAGATCCTTCTCTTCAAAATCACACAAACTTTTTAAATTACTCTGATATAAACAAATTACTCTGCCGACTTGCTCTATAATTTTTTCTTTAGATAGTTCCGTATCTGACATTTCACACTGAATGAATGCAAGTAGACTCACACAATTTATAGAACAATTTGCAAGGTCGAAATCATTTCAAGATCATCCCACACTATTACAATGCACAAATAACTACTTCAAGGTCACACACCCAAGATGACCTTCAACAAAGTCAAGGTCGTCTCGACCAAGGTCAAGGTCAAGGTCACACACACAACCTTGAACACAAGGCCAAGGCCAAAGCACACGTGCACTTTCAAGGTCAATGACAAGGACATGTGGGCGGGGCCAAAGAGGGGTGAAGCAAGGTCAAGGTCAAGGTCGAGGAGTGGGGGGATCGAGCGAATCGGGTTATGTTCACTACTGATTTTTTAATTTTAATTATTGAATTATGGCGTTTTTATTTAAAAATTATTTCTTATGAAAGACCTCATCGAGATTTCTTTAAAAACTCGATCCTGGAAGATCAATTTCACATAAATCGGCACCTGTGTCATGTTTGCTTTCAGGCCATTTAATGTTTTCGATTTATTGGCAAAAATATTTAACATAACCCCAGAGAGAACACTTTATTGGAATTACATTGCATCATTTTGGTGGCCAATTCAGAGCGTTTTTTTTTAAATTACGCATTCACCAATCTTATCTCTCTAAATATCAACCAGATCAAAATCATCTATTGTTGATTTTAACCAGCAAGGACAGAAGATGACAAATCCGATTTTGGCGAAACGTCTCAAGTTTCTACAGTAAATGCGAACTTCGTTTAATCATATCCTTTCCGTGTTAGAGGTTGCACAACTGGAATAAATTGCTACCAAACACAATTTATCTTATTCCACCACCATCGAGATGATAGTCTACCTGTATCACCATACCGAGAAGAAGATCAAAACTTACCCTCCCCGCTACAGTGATATGGCAGAATGTTTCGTCTCATACTAGACTCATCAGGGTATAGACAGGCACCTGTTTGTGCAACCTCTAACACGGAAAGGATATGATGGAGCGAAGTTTGCATTTATTGTTCGCTTTTTACTTCATTTACACACGGAGTTGCATATAGTTGTACGTTTGCTGAAAGTGATTTTAGCGGTACAA
This sequence comes from Diaprepes abbreviatus, assembly GCA_034092305.1. NCBI lineage: Eukaryota > Metazoa > Arthropoda > Insecta > Coleoptera > Curculionidae > Diaprepes > Diaprepes abbreviatus. The sequence continues at coordinate 951,502 of JASJET010000203.1, read as the reverse complement.
CAGCATAATGAGGATATAACCACTGCTATTGCATCTCACACGGAGGAATCCGTGAAAGCAGCACATATATATATATATATATATATATATATATATATATATATATGCTGCTTTCACGGATTCCTCTGTGTGAGATGCAATAGCAGTGGTTATATCCTATATATATAATATATATATATATATATATATATATATATATATATATATATATATATATATATATATATATATATGTTTAGGTTTCATTACTTTTTAGTTCAATTTTACTCGCGTTTACACATGATACATTTTACTGGCCCTCGCGTATTTGGACAAATGTAAAAAGGGACAGAACAGTAGTAGTACCATAGTCGTGTAGTAGTACAGTAATTGTTGTAGTGTAGTACTCGACGTCTTGCACGTCCCTCGCCTTATCGAAAAGGTCTCACAAACATATTAACTCTCGCCTCAAAAACTACTCCAAAATACAGTGACAGTGTCCCCGATTCCTGGTTCCTGTATGATGAAGCTTGGGATTATTCTGGTGGCCACCAAGAAGAATTTAATGAAGTGATTTCGACTACAAGATAGGTCATTTTAGTATTTGTGTCACGCTGTCGCCGTATTTTGTATTTGCTCATTATTTGTATAAGTTCTCATCTCCATAACAACCTATATACAGTCCACTAATTACTGTTTGTCTCAATCCCCTACAATGTATATATATATATATATATATATATATATATATATATATATATATATATGCTGAAATTTTGTACGTATATATAAATCCGATGACAATGCAACATTATGACCTTGAAACTGAGCTTAAGCCTATATTTCAAGATCATTTTAAGGTCAACTTTGTCATTTTTTTTAAATAGGAACCCGTATTTTGGGTTACGGAAATGGAAAGTAGGGAAAATCAAATACGCTTCCGAAAGAAAAAATCGTATTAACGAAGCTACCAAGGAAAATACAAATAAAATATATATATATATATATATATATATATATATATATATATATATATATATATATATATATATATATATATATATATATATATAATATACAATAATACAAGTACATAAATGAAAATTGAGGGAAAAACGAATATGTACAAAGGCAATGACAAACTATTCAAAAAATGGTCTTCCAGTGTATACAGAGTGTCCGGTAGGTACCTCTTAATTTCTCGGGAGCATACAGGAAAGGTCAAGGTAACCCTACTTTGTCATAAAACAAAAATTCCTAAAATGTCCTTTAAGGGAGATACAGGCCCTAAGGGGGTACCCAGCGATTTACCTTATCGGCTCTAGGTTTTGAATCGACTTGTATAATTTAATGAAATTTTAATATTTTATAGATGCCATAAAGACTCATTAAATCATACTACACTAGATGTTTTAAATCATCAGAGAAGTCAGGAATAGACTTGCAACTGGACCCGTTAGGCTTAATTTTCGAAAGATGTCATTTTATAGAGCTGAAAACTGATTTTTTAAATAATTTGGTCATTCCTTTTCAAAAAGGGTACTCTTAATTTATTTCGATCAAACTGGCGGTTTTCCAGATAAATCGGTTTTTATGCAAAACATTCAAAAGTTACTAATTCTAAACACAAACAGGTAAAAATCAGGTTATTATTGTTAATACCTACATGAATTACTATTGACGGAATTTGTCAAAACCGCCTTCCAGTAAAAATAATTTAAAAAAATGGAAGAATAGTCTTACGCAGAGTATACTGATACGCATTTAATTTACGGTGAGGCGCTGTCAAATTGTTCGAAGGCTCGAACATTGCCAAGTCCAAAAACCTTTCAAAGGGTTGATCGAAGCCTAAAGGAAAAAGGTAAAAAATGATTAAAAAATAATTATGGTACATGCATGATCGTGCTCCACCTCATTTTAACCGTATAGTACGTCAATACTTAACGAACGTTTTTGGCCCTCGATGGATAGGTCGAGGTGGGCCTGTTTTATGGCCACCAAGGTCTCCAGCATTAGCATTAGTAACTTTTGAGTTTTTCGCATAAAAACCGATGTTTCTTGAAAACCGCCAGTTTTATCAAAATAAATTAAGAGTTCCTTTTTTGACAAGGAATGTCCAAAGTATTTAAAAAATGATTTTTCAGCTCATATATATATATATATATATATATATATATATATATATATATATATATATATATATATATATATATTTGAATATAAAATCTTCATTTTAACATAACTTCTTTGTAACAGGCTTTGGACATTTTTATGAAATCTTAAATTAACATCCAAATATAATCGCATCATCATCTCCAATACATACTTTGAGGCGATTTGTAAGCATGTTGCGCTGTTTTTTGGAACAAAACAAGATAATCTCAGTCTTGTTGGGATTAATTTTTAAATTATGCTCCTTTGAATACTGTAGAATGGCTGCCAATTCATGATTTAACATGAGTGCAGGTCTTTCTGGATCAGAGGGGTCAAAAAGATGTAATATCTGAGTATCATCAGCATATGCTTGTAAATGTGAATTTGAAACTACGGAAAAAATATCAGACGTATATATTACAAACAACAAAGGATCAAGAATGGATCCCTGGGGTACCCCAGACACCGCAGCTTTAGGCTGTGAAACCACATCCCTGATTCTTACAATCTGCGATCTATCAGACAAGTAGGATCCAAAAAATAGTGTTGAAATATCATCAAACCCATAGAATGACAGTTTAGCACAAATTAATTCATGGTCAATTACATCAAACGTCTTGGAATAATCAAGCAGCACCAAAATGGCAGCTAATTTTTTATCAAGTGCTCCTATAATATTATCAGTTATATTCAGAAGTGCTGAAACTGTACTACGACCCTCTGTAAAACCAGACTGATGAAGTGGAATCAAATTATTACTCCTGAGATAGTCCGAGACTTGTACATGGACCACTTTTTCCAACACTTTAGACAAGACCGGAAGCAAGCTTACGGGCCTCAAGTCACTCTCATTTATAGGGTTTTTTGTTTTTGGGGCCGGAAAAACTACTAATCTCTTCCAACATTGTGGAAAATGTCCCCTTTCCAGACAGCAATTTATTATATGGGTGATATGATTAATAATCATGGGCAAACATAACCTAATCATGAAAAGCGTCAAATCATCACTTCCAGCTGCGTTGGACTTAATATTATTAATAAATTTACTTATATCATATGGGCTTACTAACCTAAAAACGAACTTAATGTTACTATTATACTTATTATTCTTATAATACAATATTCTATTATCACAGTTGCTTGTTTTCAGAAAAACACTGCAAAAATATTTATTAAGTGAGTCTGCATCAACAGAAGATGGGAGAATATTAACTCTTTTGTTAGAATATATATTTAAATCTTGAAGTGTTTTCCACAGTTTTCGTGTATTTTTTTCATTTTCAACATAAGCCAGATATGCAGCTTTTTCACGTCGTATAGACATTTTTGTAAAATCTCTAAGACTTTTATAACGTTCTCGATTTTCTGCAGTGTTCCTCAATCTAGCCTTAACTCTTGCGTTTTCTCTCTCTTTCATTAACCGCTTTATAGTTATTGTTAACCATGAAGCATGGGGCTTGCTAACTCTTATATTCCTAACTGGAGCATGCACAGTGAACAGACCCTCCAAATGCCCTGTCATAAAACCAATCTTATTCTCTATATCATAAAGATAAAACAAATCATCCCAACGAATACCATTTAAATCTATCAGAAATAATTGTTCATTAAAATGCTTAAAGTCTCTAAATGTAATATGCTTTACAGTTTTGGTATACCCTGGTATCCTCATAACACAGAATGTCAACTTGTGATCACTTATTTGACTTGCGTCGAGAGTACCACTTTTTATTACTACTTCTCGGCTGTGTACAAAGATAGGGTCCAACAAGGTAGCAGAATGAGCAGTAAATCTGGTTGGCTCATCTATGACCTGAAAAAAGCCATAGCTATCGAACAATTGACTCATAGAATTGACAATATTCATCATTTCAATATTAAAGTCACCCAAGACCACAATATAATTATCAACTGGCAAGATTTTAGGTAACAGAGAATCCAACACATCCACACACTCCAAAATATTCCTATCTGTACGATACACTACTCCAACTGCCATTGTTGTTTGATTACATAATTTTACTCGAATCCAGAAACACTCAAAGCCAACTGGCGAATCAGCAAACTGCAAACTGCAAAGATGGTTGAATGGTTTCTTACCATTAAGTAAAATAGAATTCTGTGTTAATGTGCCTGTGAGAATAGGCAGGTTAATAGTAAAATAACTACTCGTTTTAAAGAAAGTTGTGGAATAGATGAAGGAAGGATACTTTTTGTGCATAAGACCAACCGACTCCAGAATTAACACATAAGCCAGAGTCAACATTTTTTTTTATCTAAAAGGCAGGCCTACACGAATCATAAGGTTTAAGCTGACAGTTTGAGTTTATTGCACAAAATTTCAATAATTTTTGTTTGATAGAATTATTTATTCAACTTTATTTTTTCGTTTATTTATAGTGACAAAAGGGAACCCTTTAAGAAATTGGTTGATGTGATGTCTCCGGCCAGGTAAGTCTGAAACGAGAAATTCGAACGGCATTCTAAAATATAAGTAGGTGGCTATGGTCGGTAGGGAAACTAAACATTTTGGATGAAAAGAAAACAAAATGGGGGATTTCTGAATTTTTTTGAGCTTTTTTTGCAACTAAAACTGTTTAAAAATAAAAGTTAAAAATCTATAAAAAATTATGATTCCACGAAGGATTTAAACTATATTGTGCTGATTATTGCCTGAAAATTTTAGTCCAATCTCAGAAGCTCTGGGTTCACCTAGAAAGACAGGATCTAAACCATTTCACAATAACAATCATCTAGCTTGAACGGAATTCAGCCAAGCGATGTTCATTGAAATAGCGTTGTTGACTGTTTAGAAATGTAAATCCATCAGTGGGACATAATATTAGAAATCAGTGAGGAAAACCAAAAAGAGATTGAATCCGTTACCCAAATAGTACACTTCAGTCCACTGGATATCCATCATTTATCCAAAGCTGAACATACTGGGTATCCATGGGATGTCCAGAATTTGTTCACTCAACATCCTATGGATATCCACTGGACTATACGATTGTTCCACTCATGGATGTCTTTTTGGATTACATATATTGTCCAGGTGTGGATCATTTTTGGATATTAATAGGACTAATTTTGGATGTTCATATAATGTACATTCTTGACCACAATCAGACATATTATCCGATGGTATTGTGCTTTTTGGATTAATAGGTCATAATCTATTGTTCCCTCTTCTTGACGTTCCGTTAAGGTGAATGGTAGATATTTTCAGATATTGCTTAGGGCCGAGAGCTTACAGTACCTAATTAATCTGCACTTCTGAAGACACAGACCACTCATGTCATCAAAACGTCGATAACAAGTAACCATAGATGACCCTATTAGTCCTAAAAACTAAACAGATATAAATTACATTAGCGAACCAGGTAACAGGAACTGGATCCACATATTACAATTGTCAAGTTTTTAATACAACACTATATAAGAATATAAAATTTTATAATTAGTCGAATTGCAAGTGTTATAAAATATAGCTTCAATTGATTTAAATTGTTCAAGCTGTAGAAGGATCACTATGAATAAGTTATCTGGTTCCATAATAATAGGTACAATTTCAATTGGGTAATAGAAAATATACCAATTATTTAAATAAATGCTTTTTATTGTTACAATGATTATTTTTTTCTAGATTTATTTCTGTCATTTATTCTCTTCAGCCATTGTCTAATCTCGTCTTCGGCTGTTTTTTATCGGCCCCCCATTCTTCTACCGCAGCTGAAATTTAATAAGGTTTAACGTTAAATGATGCAGTATTTTATGGTTTTGTATAGTTTACAAATTCCGAGTGTCATATTTATACTTGTTCGTTGGGGCTGTCTCAAGCCTTAATGTTCCATAGTAATTTTCCATAACAAACAACATTAAAGTATAAGAAAACCACAAACAATGATAACGGTTACAACAGAAATATTAATTTGGAAACTCAAGATCCTATTAAAGTCAGAGACGTTTGTAGGAATTTAAAATGAAATTTAAGTTTTACTTATAAAAGAAAGTTCAATCTCTCTTCTCTCTCTCTCTCTCTCTCTCTCTCTCTCTCTCTCTCTCTATATATATATATATATATATATATATATATATATATATATATATATATATATATATATATATATATATTTAAAACCAAATGCATCGTAATTGCATAGAGTGCTTAAACCAACAGACCAGAAAAAAAATTTTAACACACTTTTTGTCTGGGTATTATCAGAACAAGAGGATCTAGAGTTCAACGAGTGAAATCTGACACTCAATTTGTTCTTATTATTTACGAGTATGACAAATAAAACAGAGAGATTTTTTTCATCAAATTTTTATATTTAAGTGGTAACTTACCCACAAATAGTGAACATAAGTTCTTTAAAGGGCACTTTACTGTTCCATGATATGTATAATTCTTGGAAAGGCTATCTGTCATTGTTACAATAAAATATCTTTTAATAAGTTAATAGGTATAATTTCCTCCAATTTTCGCTAATTGTAAAACCTAAAATTATATAACTTTATTGAGATAATTAAACGTTAATTCTACATATGCTAAGCTAAGAATATTTTTGACTTTAAGAATCAAAGTAAAATATATATATATATATATATATATATATATATATATATATATATATATATAAATAATCCTGTAAATTTAGTTTTTTTATCAATAGACTCATACACATAAAGAAGAATTACTCGAATAAGTTTCAACTCTTATTTCAGGAGAAGTGTAAAAAACTTACTGCATCTTTAAAGTTAAATTGTCCTGAAGATGTTATGTGATTTGAGGCAGCTGATTATTTTCTTCGGTAAAAGGATAGTTGAACTCCTGCAGAAAATTCTTTGTAGATACTTGTTTTTTCCCTATTTAAGATTACCTGAATATCCTCTCTAATTTGGTACAAATTGGCTTTCACATAGGAATTTTATTTGGACCAATCTTTGGAAAATTCATCTAAAAAATAATTAAAATAAAGTAAGTTATAAGTCTAAACCTAGAGTCGAACTGTCAAACCTTTATTATATATTTTTTAACAATTATACTGCACAAAAATACACATCAATGTAAACTTTTACTAGCGTTTAATCCAATATAGTCATAAAAAAATTAATATAATTATTCAAATTTGCTATAGCTTTTATTCCATTATAACATTTAATAATGCCAGCAATCCTATTAGACTGATTACTCAATAATGACTTTGTCAGAGAGAATTTTCTCTAATTTACAATTTTATTATTACACAAATTTGCAACTCTATCTATGCTCCATTTTAACCAACAAGATACAAAATTCATTGGCCTATCAAAATTTTTGCACTTATTTGTAGCAATTTCCATTTATATAAGTGATTGTGTGAAAAAGTATAGCTACAAAAGCTATATTTTAACATACGTGGTTTGATACTGAATATTTTGTTTACTTTCAAATTTGTGCGAGTTTGATACTAAATTATCAGCTTTTCGTCGGGCATGTCTGTAGTTTCGTTCGGTAATTTTTGGTATAATTAAAAAAATTAAATTAAAAATAACTATACTTACCTTTAACGGTGGCATCTTCTTCAAATAAAAAGCACACTTGATTTTAGCTCAACTAAAACTCCAAAGGTCTTTTTTAGCTCGACGTCAACACAATAATGGGCACAAAATATCTGAAGGGATATTTTGTGATAATGGCGGGCCGGCGGGTTAAGAAATGACAATTCTACAGGCTGATATTACAGTATCCGATTTTACCGACAACCCGAAATTTAAATTATTGAGGGGAAAAATCTATGTTGAACCAAAATTTTATTAAAATCTTTAGGGGTTAGTTTTAGTTAAAGTTGCAACATAATTATTATAATCGATATTCTACAGTTCAGTAGTTGTATAATTAAGCTTTTAAAATATAATATAGCTTTACAGGCCAAGTAGTATGGCTAATTTTCAATCAATTTGTGTATCTGCCGAAAAAAAAGGAAGCTATGTATGGTTCTGGGATACAATTTTATTAATTTCAGGAATTTTTTAAAGATAAATTAATGGACGTCTGATGGACTTACACTGGACATCCAGATATGAACGTCCATATAGATTACATGTCATCACATCTAATGGACATCCATAAACGGTCCATGGACATACAGGACATTATATGTACCTATTCTGAATATCCAATGGAAATCTTGTGCTATCTGGGTTATATCAAGAAGTAACCATTATTGAATTTAAACGCGTAGCAGAAGAATATCTAAATATTTTGAAAACTATAGTAGTAGCCTTGATATTTTGCAAAGAAAAAATGCAACTGGCAAAATTAATTCAATGGGCCCTTACGCCAAGCTCCAAATTAACCGGGGGGGGGGGGGGGGAGCGAGATCCACGCTCCTAATTCTGTAGGCAGGAGAATCTATTTTTTCTAAATTCGAAGCTCTTGGTGGTGGTGGTGGTAGTGGTGGGAGGGCCGCCCACCCTTGGTTCCGTCCCTGACAAATACATCAATTTCTAAGTAGATCGGGGGGCCTCCTTCAGTTCTATCGCCCCGGACCTCTGACGGACTTAGTTCGCCAATAGGTAGAAGTTTTTCAAAAAGAATCAAAGAACATTTTAATAGCTTTGTATACGGTAAAAATTATTTGAATTATGCCAACCATTTAATAGAGTCAAATCATGGTTTTAACCAAGATTTTAAAATATTACACATCGAAGCTGAAGGAACGAAATAAAATCTTCTTGAATCGTTGGAAATAAACAAACTTAAAACTAAAAATATATTATTAAACAATCAAATAGATTTAAATACCTCACCTTTACTAAGCCTATTTTAAGTAGAAGAATATCTGTCAAAATATAATTCACTAAAATTTCCAAAATTGTAAAATCATAAAATTTAAGGACCCAAAGGTTAGACATGAACATCACGTTCTTCGTTTTGTAATCGATAGTTTAAATGAAATAGCACCACAAAATTATTTACAGTGCCTAAAGAAGCTGCCGTGCTGTAAAACATGTCGTCTGTCAAGAAATACAAGTGGAAATTTAAGTAAAAATGTGTTTTACTAACCACAATCGTAAACTAGTATGGATTTAAACCAAATAACGACCAACAAAATAAAATTACTTAGAAATTGTAGATTCTTTTATTGCATTCGCTCCCGGGATTATCTTGTATCCTTATGGATAAAATGATGGTGACCTTTGTACAGGAGAATCGCAGTGACAGTTTGTTTACATGAGCATAAAAATATTAATTCACTCTATATTGAGTTCATATTTCCTCTTTCTCTAATGCAATGAGACATACTTCTAGGATTCTATTGAAGATAGTGGTAAAGGCACTTTATTGTTAAAATATTTTTGAAATGATATCATAATTAAATTCTTTACAATTGTACTTGATTTAATCCCGTTTACGTACAATTTTTATTGTTTTCTTATAAATGATTGTACCGTTCTTTTTTACAGATAACAAACATAAATTCCCGCCAAATTCGCCAGATTTACCTCCTACACGACGCCCGCCTGAACATATGTTCCTGCAAACATCAGACATCTAAAATAACTGCATAATACGCCTATATTTATGTTCATAAAACATACTTATCTTATATCGCCATCATCGTCTAATATTTAAGGTAATTTTATACCAAGGCAAACCAGAAAGTAGGCATCAAAACTGACAGGGCCGCAGCATCGCCAAATAGCAAGCATTCAAATAATTTAATCTTTTTTGATCACTCATATTTTTCTTCTAATTTCTCATTTTCAATCAAATTTAGGTTTGGATATTAAAGTCACTGACACCAATGTAATTTTTCAGTCCCTTTCAACTTATGAATGTTTCCATTTTGTCAAAATTTCTAACAAGGAAGGTACTTGAAGTGCCCGCCGCTGATTTTAATGAAACTTCAATATGTTGTAGAGGGTGCAAAAATAAGAGACACGTATTTTTTTTTCTTATTTGCGGAGATTCCTTTTAACGTGGTTCTTAAATTTCAAGTTCTAATTGAGATATCTTTACAAAGCAACATGGAAATTGCTTGTTATTTGAAATGATGTTGAACTAACGAATTTTCATCCCTAGAATATCATCCAGTATTTTTATAAGGATAAACCACCTATTCGTGCAGCTAATTTAATTCTAAAATTTACGAAATTTAATAAAATTGTTTGAAAATATTTTTTTCACAAATACCATATCTAACTCAAGTTGATATCTTTCGGGGTTTCCAAAGATAAACTAGTGAAAGAGGGTGAGTCACCCCATATCTCAAGTTCCAATTAAGATAACTCTACAAAACAAAATTAAAATTATTTTTTATTCGAAATAATATTAAATTATGGTATTTTCACCCCCAAAGATGTCATCCCTTATTTTTTTATTAGGGTAAACCACATATTTGCGCACGTAATTTAATTGTAAAAATTATGAAATTTAATGGAATTGTTTGAAAATATAATTTTCACAAGTACCATAAGGCACTTAAGTTGTCGTGCTTCGGGGTTTCTAAAAATACAATAGTAAAAGAGGGTGAGCCACCCTCAAATACTTTTTTTACATCTCAAGTTCTAATTGAGATAATTTTACGAAACGAACTGGAAATTACTTGTTATTTGAAATGAAGTTAAACTATAGTATTTTTTACCCTCAAGGATATCATTCGAAAGATGTCATTCCATACGTGAATAATTATTCTTAAAATTGTCAAATTTCAGTTGATATAAACGTTACAGAACTTACTGATTTTTTTTCTTTTAATTAATAAGAAAATATAAACATATTGTATTGGTTAAACATGCATGTCTGTAAATTATTATAATTCATGACAAATAGTAATTTCTAATTCTGTAACGATCATATAAATTAAAATTTGACAATTTTAAGAATAATAATATATGTATGGAATAACGATTTACTTTTATAAAAAATAAGGCATAATATCCTTAGGATTGAAAATACCATAGTTTAACATCATTTTGAATAACAAGCAATTTTAATTTTATTTTGTAGAGATATGTTAATTAGAACTGGAAATATTAAAAAAACGTATTTGGGGGTGGCTCACCCTCTTTTACTAGTTTATTTTCGGAAACCTCGAAATACGTCAACTTAAGTTATTTATTGTATTTGTAAAAAATCTTATCAACAAATTTGGTTTAATCTCGCAATGTCCAGAAATAAATTATGTAAATGAATTACAAGATTTAGCCTCATAAAAAGTAAGGGATAATATCTATGGTTTTAAAACAACATGGTATAACCTCACTTCAAATAACAAGTAATTTCCAGCTTGTTTTGTAAATATATCGCAAATAGAATTTGAGATTAACAAAAATATATATTTGGAGGTGACTCACCCTCTTTTACTACTTCATTTTTTAAAACCTCACAACATGTCAAATTGAGTTAGTTGTGGTATTCGTGAAAAAAATACCTTGAAACAATTTTATTAAATTTCGTAATTTTCAGAGTTAAATTACTTGCGCTAATCGCACCATTTTAATAAGGGATGATATCTTTAGGAGTGAAAATACCATAACTCAACATCATTTCAAATAACAAGTAAATTCCATTTTGTTTTGTAAATATATCTCAATTAGAACTTGAACTTTAAAAAAACGCATTTGGGGGTTGCTTACCCTTTTTGCTAGTTTATTTTTAGAAACTCCGAAACCCGTCAACTTAAGTTACTGGTATTTGTCAAAAAAACATTTTCAAACAATTCCATTAATTTTCGTAATTTTTAGAATTACATTACGTGCGTAAATATGTGGTTTACCCTATTAAAAAATAAGGGATGATATCCTTTTGGGTGAAAATATCATAATTTAACATCATTTCGAATAACAAGTAACTTTCATTTTATCCTGTAAAAATATCTTACTTAGAAACTAAGATATTTCAAAAATATAGTTTTTAGGGGTGAAATTTAGGGGCGGTTTTTACCCCGTTATAATGAGTCTCCGCAAATCAAAAAAACACTTCTCTTATTTTTGTATCCTCTACAACATATTGAAGTTTCATTAAAATCGGAGCTGGACACTTCAGGTACCTTCCTTGTAAGTTTATCGATGAATAAAGCACATATTATATGGACTCTTCGGTGTTGCTATCGTAACTTCCAAAGCAACTCTAAAGGTGAGTAGCTCTTTTTTAAAGTAGCATTCTTTACTGCGTTCCATAGCAGTAGTTAAGAATTCATTATTTTGGTATGGTAGCACTGACCAACTTTATTCTAACTCGCTTGCTGAATAATCAGAACCCTTATTAAAGGATTTTGTTTATCACACTCGAGAATACCCACACAGCACTAGACGTCTTATAGACGTCGTTTTTATATCCAGATTATGTCTGAACGTCTTAAGACATAAATAAGGCGTCTTATAGACGTTGTTTTAAAGACGTTCATAAGACGTCTATATACAACGTCTTTAAGATATCTTTTAAAAGTCTACATACTACATTTTATATGAAAATAAATACAGTTGTGTATAATTTAGTTGATAAAAACTAAAAAGCATTTCCTTCCCTATGGATTTTGTCGCAGTTGGGTAATAAGTTTGCAACGCCGCACAGAGCTCAGCTGAATACAAGTTGAAGTTAAAATTTTTGATTGAACGACAAATTTTTAGTAGCCTCACTACGACCTTGGTTAATGGAACTTTTGCGTGATCTTTTTATCAATACTTTGGTGCTTTTTGTCACAGACTGATGTACCGATAACAATAACAATATGATGCCAGCGAAACTATAACTTTAAAAAACCCGCCTTTTGTTTCTGTTAACTGTCATTTTTCAGTTTTGTATTTGTGTTTCGTCATGTCATAATTCATTTTTAATGTTGTTGGTGTGCCGACTGTGAAAATTTAGCTTTTGAAAGAATTTTATTAAAATAGTTGGTTTATCTATGTGCCTCTAAAAATCTTTTTTATTCGTGTTTATGTAATACTTAAGGTAAGATCGAGAATCATATGTATTTAGGAAAAACAGTAACGTTATTTATAGGTTGTGTTACAGGAAATTGCCGAATACTTTGCCGCTTATATTTTTGTAGTAACTCTATGTTATTAGAAGTATGAAATGAAATCTTCAAAAATATTATCTTTGCGAAAAAGGCTTGCACAGCTCATCCAGACCCGGTCCTAAATATTACAAGAAATATTACTAATGAAGTGGAAGGCGAAATGTTTGTTTATGGAGTGCTTCACTAATGAAACCTGTAAGATTTATTTTGTTCCTGATGATTGGTTTATATTTAAAGAAAATAGAAAATAGAGTTGTGTTAATTACAAGAAGTAATTTTGTTTAAGGTTTTAGAAATTTCAACACTGGGAGTACGGAGCATTTATGACTTTGTAAAGCGAGCTTGTAAAATTGCCATGTACAGTTGATTAGTACGAAAAGGAAAAAGAAAGTTCTACGATTCCAACTTGGTGAGACTCATTATGAGTAAGTTCTGTCTTTCATTATATATATTAACCTTGAAATAGCATAAGTCACGATTCTATAGTAGAGGACAATTATAAAAATTCGCAAAAATATCAAAAAATTTACTCCCACAAATGATAAACTTTATCCTATAAAATTAAAATCAGTTTGTTATTAGGATCTACAGAGACAACAGGACTGGCAAAAAGTGGGAAGAATGAGGAAATTTCAATCCAAACATGGCTGAAAAGGGCATCAGACCAGATTTGTTATTCGAGTAAATAAAAATTCTTGTTTTTAAAACTATTTAAAGATTTGTGTACTTTTTATTTCAATAAACTTTTATTTTGTTGATAGTCTACCTTTTTGAGTTATTTTATAAGGCTTAAATTTGATAGGTTCACTTATAGTTCGAACAGTAGTAGTTCTGAAAATATTTGCTCTTCTACCTCTCTTCTTAAATTTCAAATTAGAAAAAGTTTACATGCTAAAGTTATGTATTTTTTTGTATAAAGAGATTATGTTGAACATATTTTTTAAAGCAAATTATTCATGCGGAACTTGTAGTTATTTAAAATGGTAGTGTATATTTTGCTCTTGATTTTTTCTTAATTATTTCTTGGACTTTTGAATAATTACGGTTTGACTTTGTAAACAAGACAAACAAAAAAATTAAAGGCACCCTTTTTAATGTACATAATTTTATTGGTGGAATGTGTTGTTTTAATGTTGGGAAGGGACGTCCATAAGACGCAAGCAAATGTCTTAAAGACGTTACCTTTTGTAACATAAGACGTCTATACAACGTCTTATGGACGTCATTCGTCTTTTATGGACATCCATAAGACGTCCTGAATGTTGAGATCAAACGTTTTATGGACGTCTTTAAGACGTATTTGTGCTGTTTGGGTATGTATTTGGAAAATCGACAAATGTCTTAATTTCATTGCGACTCATTTCAAAATATTTTGCCTTAAATAACGTCGAATTAAGAAAAAACAAAACGTAAATTAAATCATTTTTATTCCTTGAAATGATTAGGTTGAGGCGTGGCAAATCCATTATTTTCATTGTCAGTGGACATTATTATCACTTATTTCTTATGGAGCGTTACTACTTTTCCATAATTAATGGTTTTGCATATTTTTCTATTGATTTAATTGCGGCTTCCCAAAAACACCCAAAATGAGGAGCAGGAATAAAACGCCGTTATTTCTCTTTTCTGCTTAGTCCATTTTTTATTTTCTGTTCCTATGTTATTTTTGTCTGACAATATATCTTCACAAATCCTCTTTCGTTATTGTCTATATATGTTAGGTGCCTCCTCATTTGGGGACTATTATTATTTATTAAAAGCTTTTCTACTTGCTTAACCCTCGTAAGTATCTGTCTCTCTTCCCCTTTTAAATCTCATATAACAAATTTCCCTATACAACAAAAGAGCGTTACATATAGCTACTAAACTCGAGACCGCAGTAAAAAGGAGGGAATTTAAACTCGACTTCAGTAGCAATGTTGCCAGTTCTAGAGAAATTTCTTTCGATTTTAGCAATGAACTTTAGAAAAATCAGTAACATAAGTACTATAATATAATATTTGAAAATATTATTTTCAAAGCTTTTAGGCTTAAATAATAGCACACAATTTGCTAGAAAAAATAAATTTTGATTTAAAGTTTTCAAAATTAACATTTCTAATAGCAGGTTTGGATGCTATGTAAATTACTTTTTAATTATATTTGTTTGCTTATAATGATCAGATCTTGGAAAAATTTGATCCTTAATATTCTGATATTCCATAATTAAAAAAAAATCCCAAAGAATAATAATTATCACTGGACCAATCTTGTTGGTGAGTAAAAATTAATTAGTTCTCAATACCTAACTTACCGTTCATGTAACCACGGATCCAATGTCATTCCAAGTAACGGGGGAAACTTGCACCTACTTACTATAAAAAAACATGTATAATTCTTCTAAAACTCTTTTTAAAATTAACCCAATAACTAAATTTTTTATATTTCTACAAACTAACATAACTGCCTAAAATTTCAAAAAATGTGATATCAAAAAACATCTGGCAACATTGTCTCGACCTTTCCCGGCTATCCTCGTGCCCGAGAGCTTACTACGACCACTTGTTACGCGTCTTAGTGGTTTGCTTTGAAAGCTCACAAGTTGTTGATTTGACGTCACGGAGTGAGCCTTGTGTATATCACGATTCTAGCGTACGTTCGCGTAATAACACGAACTTTATTATTTTTTCGTATACGAGTGTTGTGATAGCAACGGGGTAACTTTTTTTTTAGTGCGTATTTTGAGAAAATCATGGATATTTGTATTTTAACACTGACAAACTTCGAAAATGTTAAGGACAGTGATAAAATGTGTCTTAGACTAGTTAGCAATAATATAAAGTGACATTAATTATAAACATTTTTAAATTTAATTATTAATTAATATTTAGTGTGTGGATACAATGCAGCCAAATCTGACAATATGTGCAAAAGGACCGATGTATTTTGTGCTGTATTCGTTTCTGATCGGACTCAGTTTGGCCTCTATTATGGGGGATGAATGTGACTGGACAGGAAGGTAAGAATTTTTTTCTTTAAGTCGAATTCTTTTTTTGTGTTTATTCTTTGATATATTTTCGTTATAAAATTTTAAAAAATATATAGCGAGATTCTCCCTGTTTTGGTTTTTCGAAACAAATAATTTGGATTTAAAGAAGTTACTGATGTAAATAAAAATATTATATATATGTGCATATTTTCAAAATTACATGTTAAATGTTTAAATATATTTAAGGTTTCGCTTGGCAATCGACCTTCATCAGAAATTATGGGAAAGGAATTGTTACTTTCAAAGTATATAGATTGCAATTAGAAGAGGTTTTTTTGTGCTGGATAAGTTTCTTTAAAAGGGATTTTAAATACTTAAAGAATAATTTTCAAATAATTAGTCATAAATTCTTAATATTTTCAAAGGTACATTAAATTGTTCTCAGAAATACTTGGTTATTTATGCGGAAAAAAAGTTTTATTGGTAGGTAACATTAAATACCGCCATATAAAGTGTACGAACACGGCAAGTTTTCTCGGTGCACAGCTGTGGTGTAGATAATTCCTAGATCTGTATTACTAGTAATGGAGCAATAAATTGTTGTGTTAATGTTTATTGTTCACGAGACTATCGGTGTTGCTGGATACAGAATACGGTTAAATTATATATAGTTTTCGGTGAATTTTTTAATCGACTTGCAATAAAAGCAAAAAGTTTTTTATTGCTTGTTTACGCATACCTTTTTATAGGAGTCAAATATTTTGATGAGCTTTTCAGTATGTTGTAAGAGAGTATTCTCAAACAAGTTCAGGATGTTTTTCATACGGTTTTCAGCATATTGAAGGGTATTCCGTAAAACATATTTCCACGATTGGTTTATGCAAGAAAATTAAAAACTGAAAAAAATTGTGGAATAGAGAATTTTGACAGAGATGATATTTTAATTGGATTTGGGGTTATAGTACAGAAAAAGAAGTAATAACTGTGAGGGTTTACTGTATACAAAGATTGTATGTATATTTACATTGCATTCTCTCAAAACCCTTTTCAACTCACCTTTAGATTTTATTTTTAACTTGTGTTTACGATTGTAATTTAAGTTAGACTAATTTTTTCAAAATTTAGCGAACATAGCGAGTATTGTTCAAGAAAGAAAATTTATGTTATTTTATCAATATCACAAAGCTTTTTTAAAATATGGCGGATATTTATACTTGTTTAACATAATTATAAAATATTCTAGAGAAATAAAAAAATCAGTCAAGTGTGAGTATGTCTTTCTTGTTTGCCAAGGGTTCCGCACCATCTAATATTACAGAACTATTAAAATTTTTTGAAACCGTTTTAGTTATCTTAAAAAATTAGATTTTGATGTTTTGGTTGCTAACACAGTGTAGCCACCCATTAAGAAACTATTTTTTGAAATTCGCTTTTTAGAAAAAGGAATATGGATTTGACTTTTGTTCTATAAACTAATGTATAATATTTAAAAAGTAATTTCTGGATTTTTCGATATTTTAAAAGGGCGAAAAAGGGTGTTGTTGGTTTTTTAAAGCTAAAATTAAACATATATTTTGCTAACTAAATTCATGAATCTTTATTGAAAATGTGGCAATTATGTGTGAAAAACAATATCGTTTATATGACCATCATGGTTCTTTTGGCAGATCTGCATTCCAACATCAAAATTTTCGATGACTTTTTCCAGTAATAGGAGTTCATTGGCCTCTATTTCATGTTTAATATTGCGTTTTGAAATTTTCATGGGGCATCGGCATACACTTTACTTTAAAAAAAAAACTCAAAGAAAATAGTCCAGAGATGTCAAATCACATGATCTTGCAGGTCAATTTACATTAGAATTACGAGAAATTTCGTTCGCCAATTTTGATCTCAATAAAACCATTGTTTTGCGTGTTACATTTAGTGTTGAAACCAAAGATCATTCACATTCAATCCATCAAACTTTGGCCAAAAACAGTCCATCAGACAGACCGATTATAACATAGTTTTTGGATTTTTGAGTGATTTGAGAAAAAGTTTAGATATCTACCCGACCAAGTTGGTTTGGTGTACCATTCAGTTAAAATTTGTTTTATTCTGCGTATAAGTGTCATATCTAGAAAAGTTATCTTATTATTACTTTCTGCTTCGGACGTGAATTGTAATTTTTCATTGAAACTGTTAAATTCTTGGAGAATTTCATTTATTTTATCCTGTGGCACGGCTATTATGTAATCATCGACAAACCGTTTGAAAAAATATTATATTAAATTTTAATTTTTCTATAACTTTTTCCTCTAAATATTCCATTACTGACTGAGCAATGGTGGATGAAATTGGTGATCCCATAGCACATCCATCGAATTGTTTGTAAAATGTATTTTCATACCGAGAGTAATTTGTGTTTAGGACGAGGTCAACGGCCTCCATAAAGTTGTTGTTTGATAATGATGTATGTTTCTTTAAACTTTCCCATTTTTGTGCTAAAATAGTGTGAACAAGTTGATCTGGTATATTTGTATACAAAGATATAACATCTAGCGAAATGAGCCTGTAATTTTCGGGTAGATTTTCTGTATCAATACATTAAAGGCGAATGAATGTTTAATAAAAAAAAATCGTTTTTTCCTGTAATATTTGAAATGCAATCGGATAAGAATTTTGATAAACGATAGAATGGCGATTGCACACAAGAAACAATAGGTCTTAGTGGTATATCATGTTTATGTAATTTTGGTAGGCCGTATATTTTTGGTGGAATAGCATTGTGAATGGTTAGTCTTCTTGCATCTTTTTCAGTTAGTTCTTTTGCACTGAGGAATTTTTTTATGAAGGCATTATTTTTATTTTGATATAAGTTAGTTGGATCACTCTTAATATTTTTATATGTATTTTCGCCCTTTAGTAATTTGTTCATTTTTGTCTCATAATCTGTCTTGTTCATAACTATTGTTTTATTGCTTTTATCGGGCTTTAGAACAATAATTTGAGGATATAATCTATGGTGTAAGAATCTGGAAAATATTATATATATATTCGTAGGTCGCTACTACAATATACAGGGTTAGTCAACGGTTGGATGAAGTAGGTTTGTGCCTTTTCGGTGAAATTAACAAAGAAACTATATTTATTGTTTGATACAGTTTATTTTTACGCAGATTTTAAAAATATTTAGGACTCTACAGGGTGAGCCAAAAAACTAGGACAGCATAAAGTTGTATTTTTTTAAATAGAACACCCTATATACGAATCGTATTTTCGATTTAGCTTATAATTTTAAATCTTTTTTATTAAGGGTTTACTATAACAAAACTTTATAGTTTCTGAGATAATTAAGTTTAAAGAAAAAAAGTCACATTTTCAAGCATCAATTCAATCCGAAATAACGTTTTCAATTTTGTGACAAATATATTCAAATTTGGAATTTAGCAAGGCCAAGGACAAGTTAACATAATTTTTACCTAATATTTGCAATAAAAGCTACAGGGTATTGAACACATCGGCTCAAATTTGAACAAGTTTAAATGAATAAATATCTTTTTTTTTTAATGGTACACCCTGTATATTTTCATGTTATTTAATAGAGTAATAGAAACCCTAAAAGTTTTGTTCAATATATCCTATACCTATTTATAATAGTTTTTGAGATATTTCAGTTTTTCTTATTTTCCGTACTTTTTTACAGAAATAGTCTTCATTATCATAGTAGTAGCCATGTAAAATAATAAAAAGAAACTACAGAAACAAACAGTATGTGGTTAAATATGATGAAATACATTATTCGTTATATTACAACGGCAATAGTTTAATTAAACATAATGTGAAAAAATTAACACAACAATAACGACAAGGCAAATACATATTTACTTTTATACTAAATTGAAACAAAAAAATTACCTATTAAATACTGAGATTAATTATTTCTTTTTAATAAGTGTTCGAATAAACCACCCTCTTATGCAATGCACAAATTTAGTCTTTTTTGCTGATTTTCTCGGACCCTGGACAAAATTAGTGGCGTTATTGTTCTACAGGTATCCCTAATCCTGTTTCGCATATCTTCCACTGTTGTTGGTGGATTAACATACACCTTATTTTTAATATAACCCATAGGAAGAAATCTAATTGGGTGATGTCGCAAGACCTTGGTGGCCACTCAATGAAACCCCCACGTCCAATCCATTTTTGCGGATATCGTTGGTCCAAAAACGCACGAACTTCACGATGGTAATGCGGAGGCGCACCATCGTGCTGGAACTACATACTGTCGAGCTCATCCCTATCGAGACCTTGAATCAGTTGGGGTAGTTCTTCTTGTAGAAAGTTCAGGTAACTATGGCCATTTAGTGGTTCATTAAAAAAGTGGGGTCCAATAATTCGATTATGAAGAATACCACACCAAACATTTAATGACCAGTGGTTTTGATGTTGCACCTCTCTAATCCAAAATGGGTTTTCTGTGGCATAATAATGCATGTTGCGTCTATTTACGGCACCGTTACTTCTAAAAGTAGCTTCATCACTAAACATTACCTTGCATAATAAATTTGGATTTAATTGAATCTTCGCATTTATTGTACGACAAAAGTTTACACGACTTTCAAAATCCTGTCCATGCAATTCTTGGTGTAATTCCATGTGATATGGATGATACCTATATTTCTTGGTAGTACGATTAGCGGTGGATTGTGATGTTTCACATAATGCTGCTAACTGACGGCTACCAATATAAGGATTTTCCTGAACATTGAACAATACTTGTAGTTCTTTTTCTTCGTTAATTACTGGTTTGTTGACCACTTTACGTACCAGAAGAATCAAATCTTTGCATTAAGTTTTGAAAAGAATGGGTATTAGGCTGGCGTCGATCAGGATACTTCATTTTGTAAATTCTTTGAGCAAGAAGGCAATTTTTTTGAGCCTCTCCTATTGTATAAATCATATCTATTAACTCATTCTTTGGAAAATTCATTTTACAATATAAGATGAATGCAAAAAAAACCAAACTACACTACATAAAAACCAAAAGAAGCGATTGCGGTTATAAATTAGACACACAGAAAAATGTTCTTTTACATTGTTTTTGCCATGGCTACTATGATAATGAAGACTATTTCTGTAAAAAAGTATGGAAAATAAGAAAAACTGAAATATCTCAAAAACTATTATAAATAGGTATAGGATATATTGAACAAAACTTTTAGGGTTTTTATTACTCTATTAAATAACATGAAAATATACAGGGTGTACCATTTAAAAAAAGATATTTATTCATTTAAACTTGTTCAAATTTGAGCCGATGTGTTCAACAACCTGTAGCTTTTATTGCAAATATTAGGTAAAAATTATGTTAACTTGTCCTTGGCCTTGCTAAATTCCAAATTTGAATATATTTGTCACAAAATTGAAAACGTTATTTAGGATTGAATTGATGCTTGAAAATGTGACTTTTTTTCTTTAAACTTAATTATCTCAGAAACTATAAAGTTTTGTTATAGTAAACCCTTAATAAAAAAGATTTAAAATTATAAGCTAAATCGAAAATACGATTCGTATATAGGGTGTTCTATTTAAAAAAATACAACTTTATGCTGTCCTAGTTTTTTGGCTCACCCTGTAGAGTCCTAAATATTTTTAAAATCTGCATAAAAATAAACTGTATCAAACAATAAATATAGTTTCTTTGTAAATTTCACCGAAAAGACACAAACCTACTTCATCCAATCGTTGACTCACCCTGTACAAACTGAAAATTGACCCAAAATTTTATAGGCGTGTTTCGTCCACGATGCTAGCGGTTGGACTCATCAGTGAGTCCGCTGGCATCTTTTCCCAGACACCCTGTGTTGACGTACTTATGAATATTTTATTCTCGTACTGAAGTTATTTTCGGGCGGAACGTGACGGTAGGATATTACTAAAATCTGTATTTCAGAAACCTTACATTCTTGTCTTGCGGTTCAATCCTTTATTCCGTATTACTACGACACGCCCCCCCCCCCCCCTTCAAGTAACCACTTTCCATATTGTTCCGCGATCGTGTCTTGATCACGAATCAAGATGGAAAGCTGGGTGCCCAAGAACTCGACGACGCGCTGCAAATTGTGTCTAATACGCGGATCAAGTCGCTATTTGCTGACTCAATGCGGGGAAAAGCCCTCTGAAAAACCCGCAAAGGTCCCATGTCCAGGGATGTCATGTTGTATTGGTAGGTCGCTACTACGATATACAAACTGAAAATTGACCCAAAATTTTACAGGCGTGTTTCGTCCATGATGCCAGTGGTTGGACTCATCAGTGGGTCCGCTGGCATCTTTTCTCAGACCTCCTGTGTTGAAGTACTTATGAATATTTGATTCTCGTATTGAAGTTATTTTCGGGCGGAACGTGACGGTAGGATCTTACTGAAATCTGTATTTCAAAAATCTTTCATTCTTGTCTTGCAGTTCAATCCTTTATTCCGTATTACTATATATATATATATATATATATATATATATATATATATATATATATAATTTTTTATCATTAATCAAAAGTCACTATTAAAAATATTCAAAAGTTTTTTTGCATAGATTTGTAATGTTATCGTGTTTTGATCGCAATATATATTCAAATTATCCCAAAAAAATAGCTGTTACGGAATCCATTTTTTCTTTTGAAGTAGGTAACTGCAAAAAATACTTTTTTACGTTTTCCTTACACTTCAAAAAATTCGAACTAATATTTCCAGAATTTAGTTAAGTTGTTTCAATGCAGGGTCACTTATCCACACCGTTCAATTCACCAACATTGTTCTGCGTGCATCATCCAATAGTCATGGTGGCACATGCCTTAATAGAATCTTCAATCTGACTTTATGTGGCCTTAATTATCGTCGCAAACAAATAAAAATACCACTTAAGGAACAACACAAAAGAATGACAAAAGGATTTAAATACGAACATGACTAATAATTGCCAATTAAACAACATTTGGTCGGTTACAATAAGTAGAAACATTTGGATATTTATTTTATACTTCGTGCAAATGCCTAATAAATAATATAACGAATTTTTAATTAAGGGCGTTTATACACTAAGAAAAAAAATGGAATATTAAAAAATATGATCGAAATTTGTAGTTTATAATTTTTTGTTAAAAGATTGATTGAATAAATGAATGAATGAACAGTATCTAGTCAAGAAGTCTAAATATGCAGGGTTGCCAGGCGTCCCGGATTTAACATACATCCCGCGTCCCGGGTAATAATGCTTTTGTCCCGTATTTTTAATAAAGGGTGTTTTTTATAGAGGTATAGAACTTTAAGTTGGCAACACTTTTTTAACTGGCGGCCCTTTTGTCAGCTATCAAGTGATTTATGTTTAGTTTGGTTTGGCATTTCAACATGAATAGACTGACGCCTAAACAACGCTTCCAAATTGTGCAAATTTATTTTGAAAATCATGGTTCTGTTCGAAATACGTATCGCGTACTACGTCCGTTTTACGGTCAACATAATCGTCCATCAGAGCAATTAATTCGATTAACTATGGAACGTTTTCGCACCACGTTTACTCTAAATGATAATACGCATCCACAGAGACGTCGTATCGTGCGTACAGAAGAAGTCATTGCTGCTGTAGAGCGTAGCGTAGAGGAAGACCTGAATCAGTCTATCCGCCATCGTGCACAGGAATTGGATATGTGTCCATTCACATTATGGAAGATTTTGCGGAAAGATCTTGGTTTGCGTGCTACAAAATCCAACTCGTGCAAGAATTGAAGTCACACGATCACCTAGCAAGGCGTAGATTCGGTGAATGGGCCCAAAACAAGATTGCCGTTGATCTCGATTTTCATAAGCGAATTTTGTTTAGCGATGAAGCTCACTTTTGTTTGAATGGATACGTCAATAAACAAAACTGCCGTATTTGGAGTGATGATAATTCTCAAGTGTATGTTGAGACACCGTTACATCCAGAAAAACTGACTGTTTGGTGTGCTTTATGGGCTGGTGGAATCATTGGTCCGTACTTCTTTAAAAACGATGCTGGTCAGAACGTTACAGTCAATGGTGACCGCTATAGAGCCATGATTACTGACTTTTTCGTTCATCAATTGAACAACCATGATGTGCAGGAGCTGTGGTTTCCACAAGACGGCGCAACATGTCACACAGCTCGTGCTACAATTGATTTATTGAAGGAAACGTTTGGTAACCGCATAGTTTCACGTTTCGGACTCGTGAATTGGCCTCTAAGATCGTGCGACTTAACGCCGCTAGACTATTTTCTGTGCGGATATGTGAAGTCGCTAGTCTACGCAGATAAGCCCGAAACGATTGATCACTTCGAGGACAACATTCGCTGCGTTATTGCCGATATGCGGCCACAAATGTTGGAAAAAGTCATCGAAAATTGGACCTCCAGATTAGACTACGTCCGAGCCAGCCGTGGCGATCATATGCCAGAAGTCATATTTAAATTATTATGCCAGAAGGTTATCTTTCTAATAAAGTAAATTTCATGTCAATTTAAAAAATTCATCTTTGTTTTATTCCATTTAAAAGTTCTATACCTCTATAAAAAAACACCCTTTATGTTCAGTTAAAGCTGATTTTTTTTTTGAAAACCTGCCAGAAACTGGTGAAGCAACAGCAAATTGAATATTTCAAAGGTTAGGTTTTCTTTTTTACTGCTGATAATGCCAACGCCAATTTTGAAAGAAACGACTTGTGCTACACAATTTTACAAGAAAGGTCTTCGAGATTAGGAAAAAACAGTTGTTTAGCACATATTGTAAACTTATAAATGCTTTTCAAAAACTTTATATTGATGTTGAAAGTATTGTTTTAAAAATATACAGCCATTTTAATTCTAGTTCGAAAGGCTGGGAAAATCTAAAAGAATTCGTTGAATTTACTCAGCTAGAATAGCAAGAATTTTTTAAACATGTTCCTGCTAGATGATTGTCTCTTGGACCAGAAATTCAGCGCATTCTTAAATTTTACCCGGCAAATATGTATTTTATGTCTTTGCGGGATGAATACCCTGTTGCAATTAGGAAACTTAACGAAATAAACGAAGGTCATGATGAAATTACCATTGATTATCATTTTTATAAAAGAAGCAATTATTTTAAATTTTTGTGCGCGTGTTTATACGGTATTTGAAAAAGTGTCGTTGGTTCTGCAAGACAACTCGACGACAAGTACCGAACTGTATGGAACTATTTATTCTTCAGTTAAAACCGGATTTAGAAACGCGATTAGAAGAAAAAATTTTGGTTCTAATGTTCAGCAAATTTAAAGAAAATGAATAAAAGTGTTCAGGACACAGTCTTAGACGATTTTGAGATTTTTTTTGGAAACTCGATTGTTGCAAACGTAGGTCCCTTGCTACGATTTACAAACCTAAATTCATCATTAAAAGTTTGGGTGTTTCGTTTTCAATCACCGGCGTTGGATTCGTCAGCAGGCGAGCCTTTCCCAGATCCCGTCGTCGTACTTTACTATTTTTGGAACTTGTATTTGATCTGGTGGCGGAAATCGATAGTGAGATATTACACGATAAATTATTTGAAAAAAAATTATTCAGGGGCTCAAAATACATAAAAAAAACTTCGGTAGGTCCATACAAATTAAAGAGGACTGGGACCCTCTTGGCCCCTCTTGGCCTCTACACTCAATTGCATGAAATAATTAATTTTATCTGATCTATTTACGCTGAGGCTATTAAAGGAAGGGTATTTGACTGGAACGTCTACATGAAAGGGCACGCAATGGGGTTCAATAAAATTTCATTGGCCTAGGGGGGCTTGAATGAAGGCGAAGCTGTATCTGGTAACTATTAGTAAATCGAATTGATAACTCCTCTTTTTTTTTTAAAGTCAATTAATTCGATGTGTATTTTATTTTTTAACCGACTTCTAAAAGAAGGAGGTTCTCGATTCGTCGACTATGTTTTTTTTTTATGTATGCACACCCATTACTTCGGAACGGTGGAACTGATTTGAATGAAATTTTTTATGTTATATAAAGGAAGTTGCTGCGGTGGTCCCATATTTCTTTGGACGAAATTGGTGCAGAAAAATCCGATGATGGCGCTGACAGTATGGCGGCCAAAAAGATTAATTTTGTCCGATTTATTCCTAAATTCGTATGAGGGAGTTTTCGCGATCGCACATAACGAATCCAAAATATTTTTAAAAAATTCAATATGGCGGTTCCAATATGGCGGACAAAAATCAATTTTGTTCGATTTTCTCCAAAATTGGTACGGAGGAGTTTTCGGGGTCGCACAGAACTAATCTAAAATTATTTTTAAATAATTCAATATGGTGGACGAAAAAATCAATTTTGTCCGATTTTTTCCAAAATTAGTATGGGGGAGTTTTCGGGGTTGCACATAACGAATCTGATATTTTAAAAAAATTCAATATGACGTACCAATATGGCGAATAAAATTTAATTTTGTTCGATTTTTTTCAAAATTGATATGGGGGAGTTTTTGGGATCGTACATTACGAATCTGAAATTATTCAAAAACAAATTAAATATGTCGGATCCAAGATGGTGGATTAAAGATTCTTCGTCTCTCGATTTTGTCTCAAATTAATATTGGAGGATTTTTGTTAGTGTTAACTACGAATTTAAAGTATATTTTGAAAAACTCAATCTGGCGGATTCAATATGGCGTCTTAAAAATTTTACATTTTTCGATTTTCTCCAAAACTGATATAGGGGGTTCTTGAGGCTGTAAATTATGAATTTAAAAGTACTAGGGGGCTTTGAAGCGTTGAGATTTAGATTAGATTAAGACGTTAAAATTACTTTTTTGAAATTCATTATGGCGGATCCAATATGGTGGGTTGAAAATTTTACCTTATTTGCCTTTTTTCAGATTTGGTATTAGGGATTTACTTCTCAAGTTCTTTAAATATCAATATTGAAAGTTTTTTAGGGCCTATATTACCAATCTAAAATTAATTTGAAATTTAAGATAGTGGATTTACTATGACAGACTAAATAATATTTGTTTGACACAATTTCAGTGGTATTTGGAGAACTCTAAGAATCAAGGAATTTTTAGTGGTTCATTTTAGGGTGATTTACAACTTTGGATAAAATGGGTACTTTTTGCCACCACTAATCTCAATTAGTACTTACTTCAAATAATTTATTGATATCATAATGAATTCAAAACTAAAAATCGAAAAATAAAATTTTTATAAAAAAAATTGAACCGACTTCTAAAAGTGCGCTAAAAAGTGGAAAATATATATATAACTATAAATTTTTATATGAAATTGAAATTTGTGAAGTCGGCGCCAAATTATTTCTAAATGAAATAAATAACTACTAATATATCCTATAAAGGATCTACAGATTGACACAGAAATACAAAATGCTATGGTTTCGTCGATCCCAAGTTCGGTGCATTCTTTTGCCGTTTTACCAGTTACGGAGTGTGATGTTTGGAGTGCTATACAAGCTCTCAAAAGGTCGAACTCTTTTGACATATATGATATGAGTAGCGCTATTCTGAAGGAGATTAGTGTGTATTTGTTCAAACCTTTGAAGCATTTATTTAATTGTAGTCTGGCTCAGGGTAATTTTCTGGATTGTCTAAAGATAGTAAGGACTGTTCCTTTGTTTAAAAAAGGAAATGTCGATTCCATGGAAAATTATAGACCTATATCTTTGATTCCGTTATTGGGGAAAGTATTTGAGGTAATACTGAAAAACAGCTTGAGTCGTTATTTTGAACATTACAATTTTTTGCATCCTTCACAGTTTGGTTTTCGCCGGAATTTTTCGACTATTCAGGCAGTTGCTGCGGTTGTGGAGGGCGCGGTTGAGGGAATAGAAGGTGGGGAAAGCGTGGGGCTCTCACTGTGTGACCTCAGTCGTGCCTTTGATTGTGTTTCTCATGAACTTTTGATTAGAAAGCTTCATAGATACGGTGTAAGAGGCATTCCCCTCGATTTGCTTTCATCTTTCCTGTCAAATAGAAGGCAGGCTGTCGCATATGGTGGAGAGCTTTCTGAGCCTATGGCGGTACCATGTGGAGTGCCGCAGGGTTCGGTATTGGGACCTCTTCTTTTCATTATATATGTCAATGATCTCTTAGCTATGCGTATTTGTTACGCTGACAACACGGCGCTAATTTGTAAAAGTAGAGACCCAGAATGTTTAATGAATGAAATGTATGTTATGGGAGAGCGTGCGAGATGTTGGTTTGCTAATAATTCCCTTAAATTGAATGAAGAAAAAACACGGAATTTGTTTTTCATGAATGTACGTGGAGTGGTTGATGGTTCTTCGGTGACATTGTTGGGTGTCAGTTTGGACGATGGTTTGAACTGGAATTCTCACATTGCATTATTGAGGAATAAGTTGGCATCCTCTATTTTTGTTCTCAGGTAACTTCGTGGGTCTCTTCACTGTGACACCCTTCTCTCTGTTTATTATTCCTTGTTGCATTCTCATATTTCGTACGGTGTTCACCTTTGGGGTTGCTGTGTTGGCGCGATTCAAATCTTTAGAATGCAGAAGAAGGCTATTCGACTTGTCTCTGGTATCGGCTATAGGGACCACTGTAGGCCACACTTTATAAAATTGCGGGTACTAACGTTGCCTAGTTTATTTATCTTATACCAACTACTGGAGATTCATAAAAACCGTGGAAAATTCCACCAAAATTCCCACTTTCACTCTTATAGCACTAGATCAGCTAATTTAATTAGGCCTTCGAGGTATAGATTGGAGAGATCCAAGAAAAATACACTGAATGTGTCATTGTACAACACGTTGCCTGAAACATTTAAAAATTTAGATTTTATGAGATTTATAATTAAATTAAAGGAATTTTTGTTAGAGCAAGCATTCTATTCGGTGGATGAGTACATGGAGACTTCTTCTAGAGCTTATTGTTACGACTTTTTTAATGTAATTTACAGATAGTTTTAACCTTATTTTTATTTTGTTTTGTGACATATTACAATTGTATTTTTCTGTACAAAATGTAATGAAATAAAATTATCTATCTATTATCTATCTATACAAATTATGGTAAGAAAGCAACTATAGCAAATAAAGTATTTTTAATCTGTTTATGCAAATCACATTTTGTCAGGTATTAGTTTAGCACCGACTTCAAAAATTTCAATTTCATATAAAAATTTATAGTTATTTTTCGCTTTTTAGCGCATTTTTAGAAGTCGGTTCATTTTTTTTTATAAAAATTTTATTTAATCTTTGTTCACGCATAATTTTTGATAAGAATGCGATATTTACATTATTTATTTTAAACGTGAATTTGAATCCATTTTAATGCCTATCTTAAAAGGATTATTACAAATTCATCATTACATATTTTCTAAATTAACCATTTCACGGAAATAATCAGCAAATATTATTACCCATAATGGGCACCGTTAACAGCGCTCATTGCAGAGATCAATCTTTTAATCCCAACTTAGGTCTATTTGAATTAATTTGGATTAGAATTCGCATAGATTTGCGTTTACTCGGCCAATTTCCTTAATTAATCTGCACGTGCAATCAACTCTGTCAGCTTATTGGACCAGTTACTATATTCAGCAAATTAATTATTTATCAGCTTGCAAGGTTCAATTAGGATTATGCACGACTCGTCTTCTACGACGTACCAGTTTTAATTATAGTATACGTGTATGTTGTAAATGGGTAGAAAAAGACTTGTTATAGTTAAGTATGTTGCAGTTCTTCCAAAATGGGAATAACAAAAAAATCAGGAAAATTATACACTTTTTTGATACAAATAAACCAATTCCGCGTGTGGCTAAAATAATCCCGTTTTTCTTGGTAAAAAGTATCTTAACACCGCTGGCTGAATTTACACCGTCATTAGTACACTGAACTATACAAAAGTATCGTTTGTTGCAAATAAATTTCTTTGAGGTTTTGAGGTGCAATAAATTAGAACCTATATAATGGGTTTTCCAATAAGAGGTCTTATTTTGATATTCAAAGAAAAATGCCATTTTTTAAGATAAATGATCGGATATTTATTACATTATAAAGAGGAAGGTATGCCGTTAATGATGGAAAATAACATCAGCCAAATGACCACCACGACCATGCCTACAGGACCATATCCTTTTCATGAAATTTTCCATAACCAAATCGCAAAGTGGCTGCCCTATGTCCTCGATAGCCTCACGAATTCCATCTTTGAGGTCTTGAATCGACGCTGGGCTGTTGGCGTAGACCTTGTCTTTCACGTGGCCCCAAAGGAAGAAATCGCAAGGTGTCACATCACAAGATCTCGGTGGCCAATTGTGATCACCTCTTCGAGAGATAACACGGCCCGGAAACTTTTCCCGTAAAAGATCAATGGTTTCGTTGCTTGTGTGGCATGTAGCGCCGTCTTGTTGAAAGTAAACGTGGTCCAGATAAATACCATCCAATTCCGGCCATAAAAAATCATTAATCATCTCTCGATAGCGCAATCCATTCACCGTAGCTGTTGCTCCAGCCTCATTTTCGAAAAAGTAAGGTCCAATGACCCCGCCGGACCATAAACCGCACCAAACAGTCACACGTTCAGGATAGAGAGGCTTTTCAACAATAACTCTTGGGTTTTCCGAGCCCCAGATGCGACAATTTTGTTTGTTGACGAAGCCACCGAGGTGGAAATGGGCCTCATCACTGAAGATGATTTTTCGATGGAATTCCGGATCATTTTCATGCATTTCAAGAACCCAATCAGCAAAGGCACGACGTTGTTGATGATCGGCCGGCTTGAGTTCTTGCGTTAACTGAACTTTATAAGCCTTAAGACCCAAATCTTTATGCAAAATACGGTGTAATGACGTTTGTGGAATCCCTAATTCCAAAGAACGACGAGGAATGGACAAACCTGGGTTTTCTTCAACACTTTCGGCTACAGTAGCAATATTCTCGGCTGTTCTTAAGCGACGTGCACGGGTTTTCTTCTTCACATAACTAACTTGTCCCAACAGCTCGAATTTTTTCACCAATTTCTTTATTGCGCTCCGACAAGGTGCTTCATGACGACCCAAAAATGTTCGAGTTTTACGAACCGTCTCTGCCAAATTTTCACCATTTTTATAGTGAATTTTAATAATTTCAATGCGTTGTTGAAGCGTGTATCGTTCCATCTTTATTTATGGCGTAGTTTCTACTTGTCAAACGTCAAAAACTTCAGCTTCAAAAGTGACATCTACCGAAATAGCGGGCTTTTCAAAATGACACCTCTTATTGGAAAACCCTTTAATAGTGTAGTTGAAGTTAAACCGTAGACGTGCATTCTTTGTTAAATCTTGCAGGATAATAATAATATGGGATTACTTTTATTTAAATTAGAAAAGACAATAGACTAATAAAAGACACAATAAGTGAAAACTGCAACATGAAAGTACTAAAAACCAAAAACTCAAAAGACGAAACAAGAATAATGAAAATAAAAAACGCAAAAAACGTGACCGTCCAGGACGAAAAGAAAATAAGCAGAGCCATAGAAGAATTCTACACCAAGCTATACGCGCCACAAGCACAACAAGAGCAACAACGAACAAAAAGAACCATACTCAACATAGGCTCAGAGGAAATTCCAGAAGTAACAAACTCAGAGATGAGAATGGCATTAAATAAATTAAAGAACAATAAATGTGTAGGAGAAGACAAAATTGCAGTAGAGATGCTGAAAATTGGCGGCAGAAAAATAGAACAAATATTGAAGATTCTATATAATAAAATAATTGAAGAGGGAAAAATTCCACAGGATTGGTATAAATCCGAAGTAATCTTAATATTCAAAAAAGGGGACAATACAAATATTGAAAACTACCGACCAATATCCCTACTATCACACACCTACAAGTTGTTAACCAAAATCATAACCAACCGCATAACAAATAAACTCGATTTTTACCAACCTGTCGAACAGGCTGGATTCAGAAAACACTTTAGCACCACAGATCACCTACACACCATAAGAATACTAATTGAGAAGTGCACCGAATATAACGTACCGCTCCATATGGCTTTTGTAGGTTTCCAGAAGGCATTCAACTCCGTCGAAATATGGGCAGTATTACAAAACGCAAGAATCGATTCAAGATACATAAACATCATAAAGAACATATACGAAAATGCAACCATTCATATAAAAATAGACGACAAGACGAAAACGAACCCCATAAAACTACAAAGGGGAGTGAGACAAGGGGACACTATCTCGCCAAAACTGTTCACCCTAGTCCTGGAGGACATTTTTAAGGAACTTAAATGGGACATCAAAGGTATAAACATTGACGGAATATACTTGAACCATCTCAGATTTGCTGATGACATAATCTTAATAGCAAGTAATCTCCAAGAATTGAACGAAATGCTACAACAGCTAAATGACGTATCCGCATCTGTAGGCCTTAAAATGAACTACAACAAAACAAAAATAATGAGCCACGAACAGGCAAACATAACAATACAGAACCAGAGGATAGAAAACGTCGAACACTATGTATACTTGGGTCATGACATAAAAAGAAGAACACAGCTGACATGGGCCGCTTTCGGTAAACTTGCATACATCCTGAAAAATAATTCAATTCCCATAAATCTAAAAAGAAAAGTATACGAAACATGCATATTACCGGTGTGTACGTATGGATTAGAGACCATGTCCCTCACCAAAAAGTCCGCTAAAAAATTAGAAACAGTCCAAAGAGCGATGGAAAGAAACATGCTTGGAATATCATTAAGAGACAGGATTAGAAACACCGAGATAAGACGCAGAACGAAAGTCAAACACATCGTGAAGGAGGTTGCAAAGATGAAGTGGCTGGTCACATAGTCCGATATGAGGACAACAGATGGACACGAAGAATCCTGGAATGGAGACCGAGGGAGACCACAAGAAGCACGAGAAGACCTCAAAAAAGATGGCTAGACGATATAAGGACAGTGGCGGGCAAACAGTGGATGAGATTGGCGAAGAATAGAGAAAGATGGAAACAATTGAGAGAGACCTACATCCAGGAGTGGATGGACAGAGGTTGACAAAGAGAGAGAAAGAGAGACTTTTGTTTATTTTAAAACCACAATACAGTGTGTACAAAATAACATATATCAGAAATACCATCTTCAAAATGATAATAAATACAAGGTTAGTTAAATTAAAGAAAAATTGTTTTTTCTGAGACACATTTGTGATACGCTGGCAGTGTTGTCAGAGTTTTTATGCTTTCCGAGATTACAAAAGAGTAAAAAATTTACAAATTCTTTATTTGCGAAATTTTTAATTTTAGAGAAAAATGTTGTATTTGTCTCTTTTCTATAAAATGGTCTTATTATATTTTTGGTAAAAAATTTATCCTTGGAGTAATCAATATCTATTTCATTTTTGTAAATGCGGTCCAGTATTGTTCGTTTTTCGACGTTTCGACATTAAATATTCATTATCCGATATTATTTCTTATTACGACCTTGGTTTCACTTCTATAACATTAATTAAAAATTAATTATTAATTATAATTTAAACCTAGCTACAATAATAAAGTAACTTTTAAACAAAAAGTATCAATAAAATGAAAGAAAACCCAATTTAAATGCTGATCACGAAATTACATGCAAATGAGGTAAAAAAAAATTTCTAACCAACAATTTTTTAAATATTTTTCAGTTTTTCACCTGTTTGATATATTTTTATTACCTCGAAAAACCTTTTAGAATATGCTACATATTTTGTGAAAACGTCTTACTCATATCAGAATTTATATATGAATGAATTCTGTTCAAAATTTTGCAAGCAACACATTTTTTCAAGTTTTTAACCCCTTTAAAGTAAAGATTTTTATGAGACCACCATCGAGAACGCATTAGAATATCCTGAAACTTTCATCAAAATATTTCGCGTCCATCAAAAATTATGCGTGAACAGTGGCGTAGCTGAAAGCTCCCCCCCCCCCTCAGCAAAATCTGAATGGGGCTCCTTTTTTATTTAGTAGTATACTTTATTTCAAATGCTAAATAAACTGTAATACAGGTTGATTTGACATTCATTAATCATAATATTGACGTTTAGATGTCAAGCTTCTAATCCCATATACCCCACGCGTAGTGAGATCGACGTTCGTTACACAACAGACAGGCAAGCGGAGCGAGTTATTAAAAGTGTATTGCCAAAACTCAAGCTCCCAAATCCACATACTCCTCGAGCAACGAGATCGATAATCGTTACACAGCAAACAAGCGAACGAAGCAAGATTTTAGTCCAGAACCTGAGCTCCCAAACCCTCCACGCGGTGCGAGACCGATAATCATTACATAACAGACAGGCGAGTAAAGCAAGATTCTAAGCCAAAACCCAAGCTCTCAAAACCACATACCCTACACGCAGCTAGATCGATATCCATTACACAGCAGACAGGCGAGCAAAGCAAGATTTTAAACTACTTCTACATTATTATATATGTATTCTCCTTTCAGCAGAGAAACTGCTGGTATATATTCTTTCTTTTTCTCTGCTTGAAAGGAGAACACATATATAACAACTATTTAAATACGGCAGATAGATTTCTTTATTTCTTACTGAAATTTTGATTTTTTTAAAAAACACTTCTACGTTAATTTGAATGAAAATAATTTTATTCATACACACGCATCAAATACATCATAAAATATTCAGTTTTATCTGTTATTACGAAATCATTTCAAACGTTTGGCCTTTTTATTTGCACTCTTCTATGAGTAGACTTATATCAAGTTTTTAGTTCTTTCGCATTCTGTAGATAGGGTAGCTAAAGCTGCTAGTTCTTACTTGCGTCATTGTAAGCTCTAGTACTCGCGATCCTATAAACAAATAAAGTACAAAAAATCTAAATGGCAATTGCGTGTATTTGAACTTTAGATGATTTTCAGATCTCGAGACTTAAGAGTTTTTTAAACGTTTAAAAAAAGGAATTACGCGTTTTAAAAATACGCAGAATTTCTTTTTTTGAAAAAAGCTCTAAATCTAGATATTTAACAGAAATTTAAATTTAAAATGAACTAAATTTTTCAAAGTTTTTCGCAACATTATCCGCCTGTTGAGGACCGAGTTTTGGAGCTTTCTGAACGGTTGAAAAGCAGAAACAGCGTCTTCAAAAGACGAGTAATCCTTTTTTTTTAACATCCAAAAAGCTCCAAAACTCGCAGTTCTACAACAATTGAATTGTGAGTAATCTCTTTTATTTTATTTACAATGTTTTTTAAATGAGAAACATTTTACCCCGCTTTTTAAATGGAGAAAACTTCAAACATCTCGGGAAAACGATCAGCTACGATTTCCAACAGGAAAATTTTGAGCACTACAATTTATTACCCAAGTCTTTCCTGAGACTGATTTTGTCGACATTTTACTTTGAATTAAAGTTGCTTCCTGCACGCCGTGAGTATAGATACTAATACAGACTATTACAGAGGCCTTACATTCAATGAGTTTAATTAATGAGTCTTTTTTAATATAAATCTAAACGCCCTGCGTTGCATACTTGTCCATTTATAATAAATAATTACTGATACCTTGCGTTAAAATGGATTGTAAAGTAGCAAGTTTATTGGAGATTGATTATATTGAATTCTAAAGATTTCTTTGGGTAAGCTGGGCTCTTCCAAGCTCTGAGCCCCCCCCCCCCCGTGCGCCGCGGTCCCTGCGGAGCCTTCGCTACGGCACTGGTGAACAAACGTTAAAAGAAGTAAATCTATACACAATGACGTCTTTTTTTTTTGAAAATCTGGTAAAAACTACTTTTTTCTGACTTAACTGAGTTCGTGTATATTACTAGTAATCCAGTAACCCAGTAGGAAAAAGATCACGGGGAAGACCACCAAAACGATGGAGGCAATGCTGGACCTCATCTTCCTGGGAAGACGAGATGGCAATGAATAGGCAATAGCCTACTAGTATGGTTAACTGTGTTAGAAAAAGAAGAAGAAGAAAGAATAAGAAGGGTGTATTACTGCAATAATGGCATCATTTATATTACTATGTTAAGAGCCACTGGGATGTTGATGATAAATGGAGGTTTCCAGGTGAAATATTTCGACTTTATGCTATTACGCTATTGTTAAAATTGATCGGTGACCGTTTCTAATGATAAATTATCAAAGTATAGGCTCTTATTTTGGAAGCCCAAAAATATTCATTAGAGCTCAAGTAACTCCCAATTTTATCAGATTTTTTGGCTATTTTGCACTAAATTTGCAATAACCTTTGTTCTAATAATTATATCAAAACAAACTCCAATAAAAATTTGTTTGTCTTTTTACAAGGAACAAAAAACTATTTAAAATAATTTTGTAACAATAAAGTTGTTAATAACAAATTGTTTATAGGTTTTTTGAGGCAGTACTATCGTGATTCGTATTTAGCACCTCAAAAAACATAAAACAAACGGGTGTACCCGGGGACCACCATGGGTCAAGGACACTCCTATATGGCTCCTACACTTCATTACATATTCTGTATATTTGGTAGTTTCGTATACTACACAAAATTAAGTCTTTTTTCAGAATAGATGTATTTTGTGACGTAGATTGCGAAAATAAAATTTCGTTTGCTTTTTGAGATATTTACTTCACATGAAAACATTAAACATTTTAAAAGAATTCTTTGATTACTATGCCAGTAATGTTTATATTTAAACTCTAGCCCATTTTTTGCAATAAATTCATATCGGACAGTTTGATAAAGCGGTTTAAAAAATTGTAAACTATATCTTTATATCATTTTCGAACTTTATGACGTCTACATCTCTCTTTTTCCTCTTAAAATATTTATTATTAAATTGAAAATGAAATAATTCACTAATGTTTCAATATATCCCGATATCAAGCTTTTGAATTTTCAAAAAAAAGGCGGTATAGCTTCATTTTTTTTTTTTACAAAATCTGACTGGTTTCTGATTTCTCTACGAACAGGCCTATTACAGATAATATTGAAGTAAGACTTTTTCAGATAATCTATCCTCAAAGCCATGCAATTACATTTCATTAGTTCAGGTTAATTTTACACATTTTTCTCCGTATTTATTATCGTTATACAAACGCGTATAGATAGTAGTTACATTATTACCAGTCTTATCCTAGAGTAATTTGTAGCAGTAATAAAATTAGACGTGTTTAATGAACTGAAAATTGAAAAGGATTAAAAAAATGATTAATTTGTCAGGTTTGTCCATCCTGCTCTGTACAATGCAACTAGAAGCATGCAAATTACTGTAAATAGAGTTTTTCTTATTGGCATTATAAGTACCTAAGTGCATAACTTTACTTTTACTTTACACATGACTGCCTTTCGTTACTTCACTTTGCACTTAACCCTAATTAGAACCTGTATCCTATTTCTCGATCTTTGTTTATTTCTTGATTTATTTTAGGAAATTACTAGACTCCCGAAGAGACATTAAATACATGACAGGGTTGTCATGCAATCGAGTTTTAATCTCGTTGCCAAAATGCGTTTTTTTTTTAATTACTAAGAGACCCAAACCAGACCCAAAATCTCCATTCAACATTAACATTCTAAATTCGCGTTAATTAACTTACGTTAACATATATTTAGTTTTTCTGGCTTAATTTGAACTACTTGAAGATTTGAAAATTAACGGTTTTAGGCAATATGAATCGAGCGCAACAGCACTCTGATAGTTGGATTAAACGAATCGAATGACGTCACTCGAAATTGTAGGCTGCTGATAATGCTTCGGGACTCTAGTCATAGCCTTTATTTTATCTTATTTACTTTTACTTTCAGTTTGGCTTTTATAACTTAAATAATAAATTTTTAATAGGTTATGATTTGATTATTCCATATCCGTTTACAGATTATCACAGAGCTTATGTTTGCATAAAGAAAATTATGTCGACAGTCGTTAAAAGCGTGTTTATTTTGTTTGGTTAAATGACCGTTATTACTGTACCGAGAAATTGACTAAGCGAAACGCAATTGAAGTGTTTTAGTTTTTGTATGGTCATTTTTAATTTAAAATAGGAAGGAGCCAGCTCGTTCGCCAGATTTAGTGTCTATAGATACATACGGGATGGCTCGTAACGAATTACAATATTAAAAAATTAAATTAATGATTTGTTAATGCACAAAATGCAATTACTATATAATATGAAATAAAGTTCTGCAGCTGTATCTGTTTCCATGTCCGGACTAATTTCCACTGCCACTGGAGATTTTTAATGAACTAGAAAACCTCTCTGTTTCTTATTCTTCCCCTATATATATATATATATATATATATATATATATATATATATATATATATATATATATATATATATATATATAGGGGGAGTAGTCGCGACTGACTCGTTAAGAAACAGTTTACCTTTAGGGGCTATCTTTAATAAGTTAATAAGTTATTAACAGGTTGTACACCGAAGAAATCAAGAAATTGACGGATTTTGTATTTCAGTGTACATTTGAAATTATTACGATCGGCCAAGCGCTTTCGGTCTCTCTATCGGACCATCCTCAGGGCTCAGACCTTGTCAAAGGGCACATCTCAACCCTGCCAGTTTGAGAAAAGTCGCGAGCGTAGCCTCCACCCAGAACAAGATGTATACAATTAAAAAACCTCTAGAAACATTTAAAATTAAAATTAAAACTAGAACATTCAACACACTGTGCACATTGACATTATTAAAACAATAAACCTTTAATAGCCTTTCTGATAAATAGGATGACATATCACAGCATTGTAGGATCGATTGTGACTTCTTTTAACATGAAATTTATTTTCGATTCCAACGTGCTACTGTTTAATAATAATTATTATAAACAGATTTTTGGAACGCCAATGGAGTCAAAAATTTCTCTCATTTTGGTTAACTACGGATAATGGATGATTTGGATTGTCTCCAATACCTGCCTTTTGACATTCCATTCCTCAAGCGATACGTTGATGACTTATTGCTTGCTGGATCTGTTGGCAGAATTGAGATACCTCTAGAACTTTCTAACTCCTTTAATCCTCATATTTAATTCATAGTGGAAGAAGAAACTAACAACAGTATCCCATTTCTGGATATGTTAGTTATACGTACGAATGAAAACACTTTAAAAACTAAATGGTATAGAAAATCATATTGTTCTAATAGGTTCATAAATTACCATTCGTACCACCCTGTGAGATCTAAAATCAATCTCATCTTAGGCATGAAATATAGAGCTGTCAAACGTATACATCCCAATTTTAGAGCAGAGGCATTGCGCCAGCTTAATGATCATACTATTGGACAATTCTTATCCAAACAATATTATTAGAAAATTTCTCTATAATACCAAATATAATATTCCTCAAAACATTTTTGACACGGATAAATTGATGAATATTTTTAAACATACGGATATCAAAATCGCTAGAAGTCTCTCGAAAATTTACTTTAAAACGGAAACAACTTTATAGCGGAATGAGACGTCCTGTATCTTGTATAAAGTTCCTTGTGCCAACTGTCAGTTAGTTTACATAGGCCAGACTTCCAGAAGCCTCAAAGGCAGACTTACTTCCCACCGTATTGATATCAATAGAGGTTTGCCCTCTTGTGTTCTGGCTGGACAACTCTTTCATTATATATATAAAAGGCTTTTCCTCAAAATAGTTCATATTAATCAAGACAACAACTGTATAAATAAAAAAGCGACACTGATAATCTGAGTGCCATTTACAGCTATATTTTAATGTTGGAGAAAGAAAAGTATTTGGGCCTCCTGGACAGTCCATCTCCAGATGAATAAGTATTTTTCTATTGTTGCTCTTATATCATGTAAAAATATTAAACAAGTCATTTTTTCTAAACCTCATACTTGGCTACGCCACTGTTTTATGGAGTCTTATTTCTTTCACTACTTAGGCCACCCACGACACTGTTCCCGGTTGACGCGACATCTGTCACTACAAAATCAAGAAATAGTCAAGTGTTTGTTGTTTTTAAGATTTAATCAAATTTTAACAATCCTATCCTATTATTCCTTCAAATGTAATTTAAAAGTTTTAAGGGTGAGTTTTTCCCCTGTTTTTCACATATCTACTTGTTTTATATTCAAACCACATTGGTGAGTTTCTTAATAATTATAGGTTAGGTTTAATTTTCTAATTTTGTAATTAATATTATAGTGATGTCCTGAAGAACAGAAAAATAAATTTTCGAACGTTTGACAGAATCGAACAAGAGTTTATATATATATATATATATATATATATATATATATATATATATATATATATATATATATATATATATATATATATATATATATATATATACAGGGTGATTCAAAAATCGATCACGAAACTTAAGGGGGTGATTCTACTTGACAAAATAAGGGTAAAGCTTCATATAATTTTTTTTCAAAATGTCATTCGTTTTCGAGTTACAAGCCGTCCAAGTTCAAGTTTTTATTTTTTGTTTTTTGAATTACTCGCTTACAGGAAAACCGATTTGACTAATATTTGAAAGATAGGCAAAGTCTTCTGCGCTTCATCATTTTAGTAACAATTCACATTGATTGTTTGCCGCTAGAGGGCACTTTACCTACATTGAAAATTGTTTTTTTGTCATAATTTTTTAGTGTTGACAGCTACAGTAGTTTTTGGCATAATTTCTGAAAGACTGATGGCAGGCCTTTAAAAAAGGTGCTCTTTATTTACATCGCTAAACCCAACGGTTTAGACGTAAATCACCCTTAAAAATTAAGTGGTAAATTTACTTTTCTCATTTCATTACCACCAGCTACCAGGTAAATAGCTATCAAAGTATACTAGAGCTGTCAGTTTAACATCAAATAAATTCGCTTTTTAAACTATTTAATTTATAATCTTAAAATAACTAATAATGGCTAATCAGTAAATATTCATATTATGGATTATTGCGATATACATTTAATTGATAAAAATTAATGAAACAGTACTAAACAAACTAAAAAAGATTCTCAAAATGTCCCCCATTTTCTTCCATACATTTCCTAACACTCTTCAAAAAATGTCGCCTAACTCGATGAAAAATTCCTGGTGTTTCTTTAATAATTTGGCACTCTTCGATTATCCTGAAGCGAAGATCCTCGACGTTGATTACTGGAATATCGTACACCAATTGTTTCAAATGACCTCAAAAGAAAAAATCCATAGGATTAAGGTCTGGTGACCTCGCTGCCCATGCCAATGGTCCACTTCGTCCTATCCATCGCTCAGGATACGTTGCATTCAAATACTGTCGGACACGTATACTAAAGTGGGGCGGAGCTCCGTCTTGGAGGATCCACATGTTGGCCCTTACTTCCAATGGCACATCTTCCAGATACAATGGGAGACGATTTTGGATAAAATCTAAGTATACGTCACCAGTTAATGGGCCATCAAAGAAATGAGGACCAATAAGGTAATCTCCTATTATCCCTGCCCACACATTTAGTGAAAATCTACGCTGATGTTTCGTTTCTACCACATTGTTTGGGTTCTCGTAAGCATATGTGTGGATGTTGTGTAGATTTGTTATGCCATCACGAGTGAAACCAGCTTCGTCAGTGAATAATATGACGCCAATTAATCGATTATCGTGTTCATACTTAGCTAGGATCTGATTGCACATTTCCAACCGTCTCGGCCGATCATCGTCATAAAGAGCCTGCACCTTTTTTGAATGAAACGGGTAGAGTTGTTCTTCTCTTAGTATCCTCCATGAACTAGCCTGACAG
This sequence comes from Diaprepes abbreviatus, assembly GCA_034092305.1. Taxonomy (NCBI): domain Eukaryota; kingdom Metazoa; phylum Arthropoda; class Insecta; order Coleoptera; family Curculionidae; genus Diaprepes; species Diaprepes abbreviatus. The sequence goes on along the minus strand of JASJET010000203.1, from coordinate 909,653 downwards.
AGCCGCACTTCATTCCCAATTTTTCTAGTACTAATACCTGGATTATCTTCAATAATTTCAAGCACTCTTTCTTCTTGTTGCACGTTTCTAGCAGTTCTAGGTCTTCCCCTATTTCCATTATAACTTTTAAAGGAACCACATTCCGCAAGCCTCCTGTGCACACTGGAAAATGTTTGAGCATGAGGGATATTTCTTTCCGGATAACTCTCCATATAATATCTTCTTGCCAACTCTGCATTACCATTTGCTTTTCCATAACAAAAATGGATATCACAATATTCGATATTTGAATATTGGTGATTAGCCATTATTAGTTATTTTAAGATTATAAATTAAATAGTTTAAAAAGCGAATTTATTTGATGTTAAACTGACAGCTCTAGTATACTTTGATAGCTATTTACCTGGTAGCTGGTGGTAATGAAATGAGAAAAGTAAATTTACCACTTAATTTTTAAGGGTGATTTACGTCTAAACCGTTGGGTTTAGCGATGTAAATAAAGAGCACCTTTTTTAAAGGCCTGGCATCAGTCTTTCAGAAATTATGCCAAAAACTACTGTAGCTGTCAACACTAAAAAATTATGACAAAAAAACAATTTTCAATGTAGGTAAAGTGCCCTCTAGCGGCAAACAATCAATGTGAATTGTTACTAAAATGATGAAGCGCAGAAGACTTAGCCTATCTTTCAAATATTAGTCAAATCGGTTTTCCTGTAAGCGAGTAATTCAAAAAACAAAAAATAAAAACTTGAACTTGGACGGCTTGTAACTCGAAAACGAATGACATTTTGAAAAAAAATTATATGAAGCTCTACCCTTATTTTGTCAAGTAGAATCACTCCCTTAAGTTTCGTGATCGATTTTTGAATCACCCTGTGTGTGTGTATATATATATATATATATATATATATATATATATATATATATATATATATATATATATATATATATATATATATATATATATATTTCTGAAATTTCTTGGGTATGTGGTTTTTTGTTTTTAAAACAGTCTAACTAAATTTTAACGTTTCGCCCATTCTTTTGGGCTTTATCAAAAATGTATTGTCAGTTCATGGATAAAATTTACAAAGAAAAAGAGAACAATCAGCAATTATTATATTATTAAAGACCGAAATATTTTTTTGGTATTTTAGTATTGCATTTGTTATAATTTTGAATGGAGTTTTTAATTAATTAGGTTATTATATATTTGGCTGAGATTTTTTATATCTTGTTTGTCGTTAATGACATGCTTATCTTTTCTAATGTGAATCATCTCCTAATAAGCCGTTTGTGGTAGTTTTGGTCTTGGGCTAATATCCGTGTATTTGCGAAATCAAATTCGGGTTTTTGAGAGGATTCATGCTTATGTAATGCAGTTGAAGCATTTTTGGTGTATTTGTGACCATTCAATCTATTATCCAAATATTGCCTTGTCATGCCTATGTATTTTTTTGGAGCAGTTAAGGCAAGGTACAGCGTATATTAAATTTGACTTCTTTTTGGTTGCTACTTTACTTTTTAACGGAGTGAAAAGCGAAGACAAAAGATTTTGAGATTTGTGGCATACAACAATGCCGTGTTTATATATATATATATATATATATATATATATATATATATATATATATATATATACCTCGAAATGATTGACTAGAAATTTAGCTGCATCGTGATTACGGACCACCCTATATATTTTTATTAAATTTTAATTTGCATTTTTGGAGTTGAAGCTTCTATTTTTAAGGTGTTAAACCTGTTTCGGCAACCGATAAAAATTTTTGTGGTTTTATAGTGATAAGAACGATGAAGGATATAAGAATAAATTAAGAAAACACACGGGTTTAAAATGAGGTATTGGTTACCACGTTGCCGTCGATAAGATTTCAAACCGCATTAATTATTTACGAAAACAAGCGGTCCAAGGTTTTTCACATGCGATTAGACGCTGTTTTTCTTTATACCGCAAAAAATTTAAAATAGACCTCAATAACAGTGTGAGAAAATTTTGATAAGAGAAATCGTCTGAATAATATTATTGTAAATGTAGTAGGTGAGTCGAGATATTTGAAAAAAAAATTGTTACAGCGTTCTGATAACGGAAAAATTTTAAAAATATTACGGAAACAGAAGGAAAAATAATCCGAACCAATAGCGAGTTTTCAGGATGAAATGGGGTGGAAATTTAGGCGCGAAAAATGTTTTTTTTTTGATTTCTAGCAAAACTATGCTACCTATCGAAAAAAGTTAAATGTAATAGTTGTAAGTAATAAAAAAATCTGCAACTTTTATATTTACCTTTTTTAACATAACCTTAACATTTTTAGAGAAAATTGCGAAAAACCATTGTTTCGGTTTTTTACCTTTCTTTTCTACAAAAATGATTCAATTGGGCAGAAATTCAACGGGACTGTATGTATTTATGTCGCAAATGATCTATATTTTTTTTTGGCCAAAATATTCAACGGGTGATTTTTATTGAATTTATTTAAAAAATGGAAATTTTTAATTGCAATTTGTCTTAAAAATAATTGTTCAACAGAGTTCTGATTGGGCTAATTTTTTTTTCGTTTTCACTTCTATTTCAAATAAATATAAAAATATGTATATAGTATAATGGAAAAAAGAGCCTAAAAACCAGAAAAACCGAAAAAGTGACTTTTCTCGTTATAAGTTTTTTATTAATTTTGTCCTAAGTTGATTAATGTATTTTTTTTTCAATTGTTTACTAATAAATATATTTTTATTAATTGTAATTATGAAATATCATTGGAAAATTGTTTATTTTGCGTATATATATATATATATATATATATATATATATATATATATATATATATATATATATATATATATATATATATATATATATATATATATATATTTAAATACTTTTATTAATATGTGACTTACGAACGAAAATATTTTTTGTTAACATAAATTTAAATGATATTATGGAAGGTTTTGAAATGTAGTCAAGTATAGATATAAAAATTGCTGTGAAGCCTTGTGGTGGACAGCCTGTTGAGTGAACTGAATGATGCCGGTTTGTATACACAGGCCTATGCTGATGACCTAGTCATTTTGTGCCCTGGTCGCCATGTCTGTGACCTGGAGGAGCCAATGATGAGGACCCTTCGGATCGCGGAACGATGGTGCTGCAGGGAGGGGCTCGGAATAAATCCGGACAAGGCCGAGATGGTACTCTTTACAAAAAAGAGGAAAATGGGGAGACATCCCACAATTACATTGGTGGGAAGGACTCTTCAACTTAAGGGGACAGTTAAATAGCTGGGAGTAATTCTGGACTCACAACTGAGCTGGAATGATCATATTGAGGCTCGAACCAAGAAAGCCATATGTGCTTTCTGGGCTTGTAAACGAGCCTTTGGGTGTACATGGGGGCTGACACCTAAAGTGCTATTTTGGATACACACTATGGTGATCCGCCCCATGATAACGTACGCCGCCATTGTATGTTGGCGTAGTATAACAAAGTGCAAACACATTTTTCAACTTGATAAAGTTCAGAGAATGGCTTGTGTGGCAATATTGAGTGCGATGAGGACTGCTCCCACCAAGGCTTTGGAAGTCCTGGTGAACCTGCCTCTTCTTCACTTATACATAGAGAACGCAGCCCTGAAGATTTTATCGTCTCAGTTGCCTGGGACGTCTTGGAATTGAAACGGGCGGCTACTCAGATGTCTGGGAAAGCGCGGTGGAGAGGTGTCCATCACTCCCCATGCGGCCAAATTACATGACGCCGCTTTTAAAATCCAACCTCTCCCTGGAGATATTTCTGTCAAGTAGAGAGAATTGGGATGGAGAACAAAATCTTCCGAAAGATGGATCCTCGTGGTATACTGATGGATCTCGACAATATGAAAGAGCTGGAGCCGGAGTATTCGGCAGGAGCACAGGAGTCGGAGAGTACTACCCTCTCGGACAATGTACGACAATTTTCACAGCGGAAAGTTATGCTATTCTGCAGTGTATCTTTCTCTGTGAGAGGGACATAGACAGAAATAGAGTAATAAATATATGCTCAGACAGTAAGGCTGCGATATTGGCACTGAAGTCCAGACTAGTGTCAGAGTGCAAGGATGTACTAAATGGTATGACGAGGAACGGCCGCACAGTCAGACTCGTATGGGTCCCGGGTCATTCGGGCATACGCGGGAATGAGGAAGCAGACTGTCTGGCAAAGTTGGGTTCGGCAACTAAACCGTATGGACCCCAACCAATATTACCTGTCCTAATTGCTATTGGCAAAAGGGAATTAAAATCGTTGCTGGAAAGCAAATTTATTGAATCGTGGAGGGGAGCTCCAGGAATGAGGTGTGCTAAGGAAGATATAATTGTGCCTAGTGCACGGAATACTAAGAAGCTTCTCTCCTTGGGAAGGAAAGAGTTGCGAATTGTGGTGGGATTGTTGACAGGACATTGTCACCTCAGGGGCCATCATAGAATCGGTGTCGAAGACGACTCGATATGCAGATATGGTGTTTGGAGGAGGATGAAACTGTTGACCATCTCCTCAGAGAGTGCCCAGGACTCAACGGATTGAGACAGAGATATTTCGGAGAATCAATTTTGTTACCGGAAGCAGTTACGCAAGTTCAACTAACGAGGCTGCTTGGATTCGCAAAGGCGATCGGCCTCGAATAACCTGCAGCTATGGTGGGATGTAGAGGGCCCAATGGAGGCCTAGGCGTCGATGATCTAGTATTACCACTCCTTTTTCATTCATTCATTCATTCATAGATATAGAAAAAGAGGGGATCAAATGAGATTTGTATGAATTACCGAACTCCAACAATATAGTGCATGTTGTTGATGGGGGTTTCTTATTACCCAAAGTGATTCCCCAAAAAAAAATTATATTTTTGAAGTCATAAAAATGAAATTCCTTCAATATGTAGTAATTATGCAGAAAATAGTTACATAGTTTTTGATGGATATCTTGACTTTATTAGAACTGCTACTGCTACTTGTACTTGTACAAAGACTACTGAACGTTTACGTTAAAAAAAAATCGGCGATGGTATGAATGATTTCCAAATCACACAGTTATTCCATTTTTGCAAAACAAATTTGAGGTAAAAATGAAAATAATAAAAATCAATTAATACAAACATTATCTCAAGAATTTCAATCAGCAGGATTCACATGTAGATGGCAAAAGAAGATGCAGATTCACTGATAATAAATACAGTAATTGAAGTAGCCGAACTTTATAGTACTGTGATTGTTGTTGGGCAAGACATTGATCTGCTCGTGTTCTTACATCAATTAAATAAAAAAAATTAGGAATATTTTTCTATAAACCATGCAGGTAACGTTCCAGATTCATATTACAATTTTAGTAGTTTCAAAGATCAATCAAAACGGAAATATTTAGCTTTTCTACATAGTTTTACTCACTGTGATACAAACTCGGATTTTACTGGAAAACGAAAAATAAAAACAATTAAAATAGTCCTAGACAATTACGTTTTACAAACTCAGCTAATCATTTTTACCATAAAGATTCTGATAAAGAATTGATAGCTGCTAATGGGACTAAATCAATAACATGGATTTATAGTAAGGAAAAAAAATGCATACACATATTCCAAACAGTTACTGTAAAGTCATCTTTCAAATTAGAAAAATTACTTCCAATATCAGAAGTAGCTAAATAGCATTGTCTTAGAACATAACCAGCTTCAAACATGGTTTGGAAATGAAATAATTGCAACGGATTGAGGCTGGAAGAGATTGGCGGAAAGAATCATGATGCACTGAAGAAAAACTGATTCCAGATCATCTAATATTTTTTTAATTTTTCCGATATCAGAATGCTCTAACGATTTTTTTTTTTGCATTTTTCCAAGCTAGGACAACTGAACAATAGACGTAGCCCAGTAAATTGTTGGTAGAAGGTAAAGTTATCACTTGTGTGATATAATAATAAAAATCCTTTTTTTCCTTCATGTTAAATAATTCGCTAGTAGAGAGCTCATTACTTACTTCTAATTTTTTTTTATTGTTATTTACATGTTGTCAAGACTTTTTTAAAAATTCCATTTTATTCCCCAAATCTATTTGTTATTTTTTTGCTTGCACCTTACATCTTTATTTAGTCTATTATTAATATATTTTGTGCTAAATAACGTTGTAAGTCAAAAACTATATCAACTAGTAGAATTTTTTTTAACAAAATTAAAATGGAAGGTGCTATAAAATGAAACTTTTTTCCTTCAATCTCAATTATTTTAGTTCAATCAAAGGTATAACAGAAAAGGTGTAGGATTACATGTATAATCAACAAATTGATTAATTTTACCAAATGTAACTTCATGCCACCCTGTTTTTTTGTCGTATCCTGTATTATTTCAAATATTTTAAAAATGTGTACATTAAGTAATTATATTTTGTAATGGAATAGTCTCTACTCCATCCAATCATTGACATAGTCGGTACAAACCCAGGGTGAGTCAATGATTGGATGAAGTAGGTTTGTGCCTTTTCGGTGAAATTAACAAAGAAACTATATTTATTGTTTGATACAGTTTATTTTTACGCAGATTTTAAAAATATTTAGGACTCTACAGGGTGAGCCAAAAAACTAGGACAGCATAAAGTTGTATTTTTTTAAATAGAACACCCTATATACGAATCGTATTTTCGATTTAGCTTATAATTTTAAATCTTTTTTATTAAGGGTTTACTATAACAAAACTTTATAGTTTCTGAGATAATTAAGTTTAAAGAAAAAAAGTCAGATTTTCAAGCATCAATTCAATCCTAAATAACGTTTTCAATTTTGTGACAAATATATTCAAATTTGGAATTTAGCAAGGCCAAGGACAAGTTAACATAATTTTTACCTAATATTTGCAATAAAAGCTACAGGGTGTTGAACACATCGGCTCATATTTGAACAAGTTTAAATGAATAAATATATATTTTTTTAAATGGTACACCCTGTATATTTTCATGTTATTTAATAGAGTAATAAAAACCCTAAAAGTTTTGTTCAATATATCCTATACCTATTTATAATAGTTTTTGAGATATTTCAGTTTTTCTTATTTTCCATACTTTTTTACAGAAATAGTCTTCATTATCATAGTAGCCATGTAAAATAATAAAAATAAACTACAGAAACAAACAGAATGTGGTTAAATATGATGAAATACTTTATTCGTTATATTACAACGGCAATAGTTTAATTAAACATAATGTGAAAAAATTAACACAACAATAACGACAAGGCAAATACATATTTACTTTTATACTAAATTGAAACAAAAAAATTACCTATTAAATACTGAGATTAATTATTTCTTTTTAATAAGTGTTCGAATAAACGACCCTCTTGTGCAATGCACAAATTTAGTCTTTTTTGCAGATTTTCTCGGACCCTGGACAAAATTAGTGGCGTTATTGTTCTACAGGTATCCCTAATCCTGTTTCGTATATCTTCCACTGTTGTTGGTGGATTAACATACACCTTATTTTTAATATAACCCCATAGGAAGAAATCTAATGGGGTGATGTCGCAAGACCTTGGTGGCCACTCAATGAAACCCCCACGTCCAAACCATTTTTGCGGATATCGTTGGTCCAAAAACGCACGAACTTCACGATGGTAATGCGGAGGCGCACCATCGTGCAGGAACCACATACTGTCGAGCTCATCCCTATCGAGACCTTGAAGCAGTTGGGGTAGTTCTTCTTGTAGAAAGTTCAGGTAACTATGGCCATTTAGTGGTTCATTAAAAAAGTGGGGTCCAATAATTCGATTATGATGAATACCACACCAAACATTTAATGACCAGTGGTTTTGATGTTACACCTCTCTAATTCAAAATGCGTTTTCTGTGGCATGATAATGCATGTTGCGTCTATTTACGGCACCGTTACTTCTAAAAGCAGCTTCATCACTAAACATTACCTTGCATAATAAATTTGGATTTAATTGAATCTCCGCATTAATTGTACCACAAAAGTTTACACGACTTTCAAAATCCTGTCCATGCAATTCTTGGTGTAATTCCATGTGATATGGATGATACCTATATTTCTTGGTAGTACGATTAGCGGTGGATTGTGATGTTTCATATAATGTTGCTAACTGACGGCTACCAATATAAGGATTTTCCTGAACATTTAACAATACTTGTAGTTCTTTTTCTTCATTAGTTACTGGTTTGTTGACCACTTTACGTTTTGGATAATCAACAGTACCAGAAGAATCAAATCTTTGCATTAAGTTTTGAAAAGTATGGGTATTAGGCTGGCGTCGATCAAGATACTTCATTTTGTAAATTCATTGAGCAAGAAGGCAATTTTTTTGAGCCTCTCCTATTGTATAAATCATATCTATTAACTCATTCTTTGGAAAATTCATTTTACAATATAAGATGAATGCAAAAAAACCAAACTACACTACATAAAAACCAAAAGAAGCGATTGCGGTTATAAATTTGACACACAGAAAAATGTTCTTTTACATTGTTTTTGCCATGGCTACTATGATAATGAAGACTATTTCTATAAAAAGGTATGGAAAATAAGAAAAACTGAAATATCTCAAAAACTATTATAAATAGGTATAGGATATATTGAACAAAACTTTTAGGGTTTTTATTACTCTATTAAATAACATGAAAATATACAGGGTGTACCATTTAAAAAAAAGATATTTATTCATTTAAACTTGTTCAAATTTGAGCCGATGTGTTCAACACCCTGTAGCTTTTATTGCAAATATTAGGTAAAAATTATGTTGCACTATCCTTGGCCTTGCTAAATTCCAAATTTGAATATATTTGTCACAAAATTGAAAATGTTATTTAGGATTGAATTGATGCTTGAAAATGTGACTTTTTTTCTTTAAACTTAATTATCTCAGAAACTATAAAGTTTTGTTATAGTAAACCCTTAATAAAAAAGATTTAAAATTATAAGCTAAATCGAAAATACGATTCGTATATAGGGTGTTCTATTTTAAAAAATACAACTTTATGCTGTCCTAGTTTTTTGGCTCACCCTGTAGAGTCCTAAATATTTTTAAAATCTGCGTAAAAATAAACTGTATCAAACAATAAATATAGTTTCTTTGTTAATTTCACCGAAAAGGCACAAACCTACTTCATCCAATCGTTGACTCACCCTGTACATTAAGTAATTACATTTTGTAATGGAATATTCTGTACTGCATCCAATCATTGACGTAGCCGGTACAAACCCAGGAAATATACAACTTTTCTTTAGCTTTATCGCAAAATAGATTTAAACAGATACGAAAAAACACAAGTATACTGTATTTCCTTTTTTAAAATTAGTACCTTTTATCATAACTACCAGTTATACACGTACCTTTTTAGGGAATTTCGAAAAGTCCATTAAACACTGTCAGCTAGGAAGGTAATAAAGATTTCTCTAGATAAATGACTAGGAAGACAATAAAAGATAAAAATCTCATTTCAAATGGCACGCCCTTAACCTTTTTACCTAAGATAGGGCCATTTCTAGGGTGAGCACGCACTTTTACTTTTTGAAGTACCCGACATAAATTTTTTTAGATACTGTGGAGATTGTTATTTTCTAACAAGGGAAGTGTGATGAGTGAATATTATTTTTAATGCGCGCGTCGGTAGCTGAAACTGTTTGGCTCGAAATGCAATGAAAATTCAATTATTCTATTATTTTAGTTTTTTGATCTGTAAATATCTTTGCAGGCTGTGTGTCCATGCTCGATTCCACGTTGAATTCCAATTTTATCTGTCGGCTCAATAAGTTTACCATAGTTGCTGCATTGTTATAGATGTGCTTCAAATCTTTTCTGCCCTGCTGCTACAAAGCCTACAGTATCACCGGCAGTTTTACAGTATCTATCGAAATTTTTTTTTAAGTCAACAAACACTAACACAAGTAATTTATTATATTTTATCTATTTTTTAATCAGGCTTTTATTGCTTTTAAAGAGTCGTTTTTGCCACTAGTAGAAATGGGAGAGCAAGTTTTTTGACCTGTAGTTCTTAAGATCAATTAAATCAACTTTTTTATAAAAAAGATTTATAGCTTTATTAGATTTTGTCGGGGTTATATTATGTTCCAAGCAGAGGTTGAAAAGAGTAACTACAGTCTTTGTGAGTTTCTTTTTCCCACCCGTTTCAAACGTAAGAAGAGTTTTTCTCTATAACCCTTAGTGTTGGAAATTTTATCATATATATATATATATATATATATATATATATATATATATATATATATATATATATATATATATACAGGTTTATCCACCCTATACGGCACGAAATATTGCGGCCAAAATACGTGACTTTCAAAAAGTTATATAGTATAGGGGGGTCTAATATAGTTACTTTTTAAAATTATTTTCATATTAAGCAGGGTGTCTCAAAAGCTCTGAAAGTATCAAAGTTGTGTTTTTTTTTAAATGAAACCCCCTATATATTGCACTAGATACATTAGAACATCTATTCAAAAAACACAAAATTGTACAGAAAACGATTATTTGGCGTATTCTGTGAAAACGCGAAGACTTAGCTATAGAACACTCTTATACTATTCGATAGGTATCTAAAAGGTACATTTTTTGGTAAGTTAAAAAGTATAGCATTCTATTTATATTAGTTATAGCCACTTAATTTTTTATTTGATTAATTTTAATTTTTGAACACCCTGTATAATATAGCAAGTTTATTATAATTGGGATATAAAATATGATTTAATGTTACACTTCACTGTAAAATTCGAGTACATAACTGAAATACTTCTTAGGTATTTGAAACATGAAAATTAGGTTAGATTTTGTCAAAATTCTAATTATTTAAAAACCCTGGTTTAGGTACTATAAACCTTATTAAAATAGGCACTTATTTTGATTGGGAAATCCAAAAATGCAACAATATACTTTCCATTTAAAAAACACAACTTTGATACTTTTAGAGCTTTTGAGACACCCTGTAAAATATGAAAATAATTTTAAAAAGTAACTATGTTATACCCCCATATATTCTAAAAGTAAAATTTTTTGAGTCACGTATTTTGGCCCCAATGTCTGTACCGTATAGGGTAAATAACCCTATATATATATATATATATATATATATATATATATATATATATATATATATATATATATATATATATATAGTTATAGTTCTTTTGAAAAATATTGAAATAAATTAAAATTGAAATTTTTATTTTTGTGCCAAACATTGGATTTACAATATCCATAGAAATGGAAATAACTTTGTCTTATGACATTTGGTCAAATAATGACATTTTTGGACGTTTAAAATTTTTAAATGACGTTTGCGGAATGAAGCAAATGTCATTTTATGTCAAACATTTTAGGTTACTTTTTTAGTTTCTAATTAAGCAAAAGCACACTACAAAAATAATTTTTTTAACAACTAATGGAATTAAAAACTGTTTCAGATGGTGCAGACTTATCTAAGTTTGATTTTTTTATTCGTAACATTGCAATATTTATTGTGAAATTGTTAAATATACGTTTAGTACCCTTAAGTTTAACTTAACAACATCTAATAAAATAAAACCAGATGGTAAACTCGGTGACGTATGAAGCATGGCACAATGCACAGTGAGAAAGTGTCACCGAGCACATACACATCAAAATTACACCAACAAAAATGACACCGCTAAGTTTTATTGTTCTTAGGCTTTTCCGGGGCAACATAACACGTGATATGACATTTATATTTCGGTTCGGATATGGAAGAGTGTATTTCTCATTATGGTTTTTCACTGGTCTATTTGGGCATATTTCAAGTTGTGAATGGGAATAGTACGCCTTTCCCAGGATGTATTTTTATCTGGAGTAGAAAAACGTGTTGAAATTGAAGGGGGGCGATGTTTTATTGCTTTTCTGGATGGTAATAAAATAAATATGGAGTGTTTTTATTATTTAGCAATATGTAGGTAATCATGTCTTTTTCTGATGGCTTTGTGTTTTCGTAATCATTGCACCCTTTATCATAACGTTCATAATGTTTATTTTCCATTATTTTAGTTAGTTTTCGTCCATACTCAAATAGATAGATTTCAACAAAGCCAAGTTTGTTTGATCGATATTGTTTAATGGGGAGGTGGCTTTTTCCAATTTTGACGGATATAAATATTTTTATCTTATTTTAGCCAATAGTTTTTTGATTGTTGTGATTAATTTGAGTATTTTGAAAATTAATATCAATGCGAAGTTTATATAATAATGTGGACAAAAATTTGAAATAAAAAGTTATATTTTATTGGTAAATATTGTTACATATTTGAATAACATATTAAGTTGGGTAACCAGAAATTATATTGTTACGATTTTCTCTTTTTAAAACCACTCACTAGTTCCGAATAAAAAAAAAACAGCACCTTTTACTACTAAATAACAACCTTTCAATAACTACTTGTCGACTCTCTCCCATTCAAACACAAATTCAACTGATTACTCTTATTCTAGCTCTATTTATATATCTATAACATATTTAAGAATATAAGTTCAGATTTCTCCTAGAAACATGACAAATAGGGATGTCTCATCGATATAATATTTCTATAAAGAGAAATCTGAACTCTGACAGTTCTTCGTCACATTAATATATTTCTATGAGGATGCGACCAAATTCCCCTAATCCCTCGTTACAATGTATTATATAGAATTATGTCTATCGCTGTATTTCTCTATAGATCATAGGTCCTCATGTTATTCTGGTCTACCGTCCCCTTTACAAGGAAAAATAAATACCCCACTCCTCATACTAGTTGTATCTAATATTGAAACATCATATTAAAATTAAAACACCATCACATTCTCATTGGTAGGATCGGAGCTGTCAGTAAAAATAAAATACATTGTAAAAAAGCACGATCTCATAGGTCATAATAAATTAAATACACTATTCACTAACTTAAAAAGTAAAACTCCTCACATGAATAAATCAAATGTAGTATATTGGATCCCTTGCACAAATTGTCTCAAAAGATATATGGGCATGACGAGCCAATTACTAAAGAACACATTGAATGGCTATAAATATAAGAAAAACGCTTCAACAGCGTTAAACAAACACACACAGGACGAAAAACATACCTTTGATTACAACAGTACCATAATTAAAAACAAAGATATGAATTACCAACAATTCCAGATAAAAGAAATGATAGAAATGAAAAAAGATAAAAATACTGTTAGCGACAGAACGAACATAGGAAATTTTCGCCACATCTACACCAGCCTAATTTAAATAAAAATATTAAGTATTCGATCCTGTTAATAAACATCAAAAATTGAATATCCTCTTAAATATAAAATAAATGTGTTTTTTTCGGTTTTTTTGGTGCATTGTAAAATATAAAGAATAAAATAAATTCGCATTCCATGTGTCCTCACTACCTGAATAGATGACGTAAAACTCGCACTCCATAATTAATTAATAAACAAAATATTGTGCGTACTGGTAAAATTAAGTATATTTTAAAGATTTTAAAAATTTGAATGTTAAAAGTGTTGTTTCTTTTTTAAATTGTAAACATGTTCGTATATGAATTTTTTTTTCATTATATAAAAAATATTTTTTAGAATGGAAAGTGAATAAAAAACAAAAAATTTTTGAAAATGCTTTACATAGCGGGCGAAACGTCAAATTGTTTCAGTTTTTTTTTGGTTAAAGAAGCTAAACCCAAGAAAAACAAAATAATAAAAAAAAGGATATAATCTATATATATATATATATATATATATATATATATATATATATATATATATATCGCCTTGAATGGGAAATATTTTGCAGGAGGGGACAAAATAAACATTGCCGATAATAAGGCTTCATGTGTTTTTTTTTCCATTTTTTATTTCAAGAAATTAAAAATTCTTACACATAAAAGAATATGTTACAAAAGCAATAAACTTTTAACCCCCTAGTTACACAACTTGTCCATTCCCGGATAAGACCTCTTAAATGGGATTAATTTTCATTACGACACAAAAAAGTGAACTTAACCGGAACTTGTTGTTAAGGCTAAATAAAAAAGTATTTAGCAACTGTATGTGAGAAGGAGAAAAATAAATTATTACTTATTACAATAACTTATGCCACTCATTTTAATATTGTTTTAGCTTTTAGTTAATTAGTAGGTTTTTTGCACGTTGGGTGGCGCCAAATAAACAGTTAAAATACACAGTAGTCTTATGAAGTTTATATGATCGAAAATTTTATGCTATGATAATTTGAATCAAACTTACCTAAATGTATATATATATATATATATATATATATATATATATATATATATATATATTTATTTATTTCTATGTCTCAGCACCAACATCTTGATATGCTACATCCAATTTCTTATTAAGCAGTGTTATGTGGAATAGCTACAAGTGCTTATAAATAGGGCGATTTTCTCACGAAACCCTTGCGTCTTCAGCGGCCTGCCTCAAAGGACATAATAAAAGCATCTAGGATGCAAGCCAGTTTCATCATATTTCTCGTGTCGTCGGTCTCACTACAAAGTATTTTTTTTCGAAAGAGTGCGCCGTAAAGCAATCCAACTAGATAGAAAAAAGTCCTTTAAGTTCACACCAAAAACAGACAGGAAATGGACCAATGGGAGCCCTGATCGCGTTGCTCGCGAACAATATAAATATGATAATGCGTTTATTATCTCCTTTGACGCAGGTCGCCGAAGTAGGCAAAATTCAATGAAGACTCGTCATGTATGTATATTATAGCGTAATCTTTTATGGATGGGAACATGTGATTCTGCCTTAATCTGTCTGGGAATACATCCCTTCGTTAGAGTGTATTTTTTGTGAAAAATGGTAGACGTTTCACTAAAATCTCATTTGGTGCAGATGCACTCTTGGATTAACACAGAAGCACATATCCCTATTCGCAAAATCATACTACAGTATATCAAATATAACGATCTTAACAATTTTATATTGATTATTAAAAATCTTCACTATTATGTTTTTCTATATTTATTTTTCTTTTGTGCTTATTTTAAATTATTTATATAGTTTTTTTTAAATATATATATATATATATATATATATATATATATATATTTGTGGTAAATTATGTTCTTCTTTAATTTCCTCATTCTTAATTTTTCCAGGTCTTCTCATAGTTGTGGTCATAGGTTCGATTTTAGTTTTGTTTTCTTTTTAGTTAGTTTTTTAAATCTTTTTAAAATGTCTACATATATTTTCAACATTTATTATTACAGAAAATTGGTGTATGCATGTAATTGAAAGTATTTTTTTCCTAGCAAAACCGATCATCTAATGAAAATTTTTCAAGAGGTAAAAAAGCTTCCAAATACATGCGGTTATCCAATAGAAATATCTAGGTTATCATAACCTTGGCGACACAAAAATCAGAAGCGATGTTTACAACTGGCATCGCATCACACACCAAAAATGAAGTCTTCTACCGCCTAAACCAAGCAGTATCGGACATAACTAAGTTGGCCTAAATCGCCCTTTTTTAACGTTAAGAATCTGTGATTAAACATTATACACGTATTGTCCGGACACCCTGTATATATGTGTCGAATCGAGAACCTCCTTATTTGAAATCAGTTAAAAATACATCCATGACTTGGCAAAATCTATCCGTTAGCGAGTATAAAAATGACACGATGACAATACTAAATGAATATCATCAAACCAATCTAAATACTGAGAAATATCCAGTTTTTCAAGAGATCTTAAAAACCACATCAACTTATAAACTTATAAACTTAATTGAAAATGTTCTTAAGCTTAATAAAAAGCTTTTTATTGTGTTTTGAATATAAACCACATGAAAATTTTATTACGATCTCGGGTCTGGTTTATATTGACTCTCAGATATAAACAAAGAATTAAAGTGTCTTAGAAGAAAGCATATGCTTCATATTATTAATTTAACAAGAGGCATGGAAAGTCCAATCATTTTATGGTTTTTAATTATAAATACCATTTTTTCGAATTTAAGATAGGTAAACTTTTCTTTACGACAATTATCATTCGATCGGCCTTCAGAAGCACCTCCCTCTACAATGGCTTTTTAAATGTCCGCTCCCTTCTAATTTTCCAATGGTGAATTTTATAATATCTGCAGAAATTTACTGTATATATATATATATATATATATATATATATATATATATATATATATATATATATATATATATATATATATATATATACAATTTTATCAGTTTTTAAACTACACATGGGATTTAATCACGGATTTCTGAAAATAAAATGGATGACAGGTGGTAATGGAGCTGTCAAACGAAAAATGTCCGGAGTATGCTCTGCGCCATTTTGGGTAAAGTGACATTTTGGCACGTCAAATTAACCGTCAAAAGAATAGTGTCATTGTTGTTATTATTGTGAAATAATCTTTGTTTTTCCTTGGATTAAATTTATTTTAAATAACTTAATAACCAAGTAATATGCACCACGCCATCAGTCAAATATTTAGGTGTAAATATAGACCACAAAATTATCTTAAATTGGCACTTTGGAACTGTTAAACAAAAAATGTATACAAAGGGTCAAATACCTTAGGAGTCTAATATACAAAGAAAATGGCATATCAAGAAAAAAAAAACTCATATATACAAAGCAATATACTGACTTTAATAGGAATACATACCTCCTATATACAGTAATTGCAGGAAGCCAGCACTCACAAAACTTGAAACGATAGAAACCACTGCTCTATGTAGTATTACTAAAATCCATCGTCCTAGCTATCCACCAATCAATTATTGTATGAATTCACTAAACATCCAGCCGATTATTACAAGACTTCCTGTCCTGACAAGTAAGTTTGAAAGAAAACCTGAAACTTGACCGGTGATAGAGGAACTGTGTACGACCAGGGGCCGGAACCATAGGCCAGCCCGAAGACCCCCATTAATGATACTATTCAACCTTTAATATACTTTTTTTATTATTTTGTGAAGATTTGTAGGGGCTTGAAGACCAAACGTACTATAAATAAGCTTTTTATTCTGAAGGACCTCGTTTGTTGGCTTGTAGAGTTCAAATTTATATGTCCTAATAAATTATAATCAATAATATTTATTTAAGTGTAGTGTAGTATAGTGTTTAACACAGTCTAAGGAAGTAAAATGTTGCATTTAACATTATTTGAATATAAAATTGAATGTTACTTATTTAAATAAAAGTTTTAAATATCTTACAAATTGTGACTTCTCAAATTTTTTATAAGTTGTGTTGATGAAAACAATTATGTTACACTTAACTATTTCAAAGTAAGATACTCGACCGTTTAGGGATATAGGGACACAAGTGTTTATGTTAAATCCATAATTAGAACTAGCCGTAGGAAAACAATTTTTAAACAGCACGCTCATACTATTGAGATATGAACAGAATTTAGTGTAATAATTTTGTATGTCTATAATCTCAAGTTTACTTGAAAGTTGCGAAACATTCAACTTTCTAAGGAAATTTTAATTAGAAAATACTGAAAATAACGGGGTACTATCTAATTAACATTTCAACTGTTTTTTCAAAAAATAAAACGTTTTGAAGAAACGGTTCGTCAACATATTGCAGGACTAGTTATTTTTAACAACCAAAAATTTTTAATTAATTTTTACGACCGACCAATTGTATGACAGACGTCCACACATAACAATCAATTGACACAAATTGGATAAGTTGGGTAAGGTTATAACGTAATACTGTCATTTTATCTCTTTCTACCATTCGTTTCGTCCAACTACTTATATCGATGAAATTTCGAAAAGGTATGCAAATTGCTTCAAACCTGGTCAGTGGGAGGTAAACGATTACGTTTAGTCGTTATAATTTTTCAGTGGCGACAGCGTATTCACTGTTATTATAACTTCACCTTACCCAAAATGGCGCATAGCATGGTCCGGACATTTTCTGTTTATTTGACGATCAGTACATATACTTTATATGTGCGTGGATTTAATACACTTGCAAGTTTTAAATTCAAATACTCCATTTATTTCCATAGAGAGGTTTTTAAAAATATTTTAACGAATACGATTCATTTAATTATATCCTTAAACACTCTACTCGAGCCTGAAAACTTAACAAGTATTTTCCTGTTTATCCAATAAGCAAATAGCCTATTTTCATGTCAACTTCATAATCTAAAAATAACAAAACAACCCGCAAATTCCCGTGTCCCAATAATCGTATCAAAAAGCAAACAATTTCGATACTTTGCCTCGATTCTAAAAACCGAATAGAGTACACGAACCCAAACCCATTGTACAAATAAAAGCTCAAACGTAAATACCCGGTGCCAGCTTATCTTTAATACGTCCTAAAGACAAATAAGACTAGTTTTTATCTTTTATTTGTTCAAAAGTTTAAAGTCAAAAGAGCAGAAACAAGAAACACGTCATAAACGAAATGTTTCTTTAGTGATAAGGCACGTTAAGGTTTGGTCTTTTTGGTATCGTGTCGTAAAAATGCTTTTATAGCTGGACATAATAATAATCCTTAACATGATTCGAGCATCATTTGTTTTTTTTTAATCCGACAAAAAACGTTAATGTGAAAAAACTGACGTAGGGTTGTCTAACAACAAATTCTTAAATTGATTTAGCGACGTAAGAATGATATTTAGGAAAGTTCATAGTCTCTACTGTCGCACTTTGGACTTCCATTGTTTTTATTTTGCAGTCGTTTTTATGTAAATGTCGAGTCATTCTAACTATATATTTTAACGTTTTTATTTAATCTTCCACGACAAGTATCATTTTAATGACGTTTTTTAAACGGTACCTAGCACTTCTGTTTGATCAACGTCAAAATATGCTTTAAAAAATACAATATTTTCATTTATAAAGCATCCTCTCTCTCTCTCTCTCTCTCTCTTTCTTTCTATATTTATATATATATATATATATATATATATATATATATATATATATATATATATATATATGTATATATTGTATCATAAGTTTTCACGGATAGTGGAATGAATATCATTTTCACGATGTCAGAAATTCTCACAGACGGCTTTTACAAACAAACGAACAAATATCCAACAACATACCTTGAAAACACTACAGAAGCCTCAAAACCCAGAAACGGAAAAATCTATAATACCAAGGGAAAAATCAAATAGATCTCCAAAACTTTATGGCCTACCGAAAATACACAAAACACATGCACTTCTCAGACCAGATAGTGAGCGCCGTGGGATCTCCAACACAAAAAATAGAAAAATATTTAGCAAGTATCATGCAACCAAGAGTCGAACTGGCCGATTCCTTCGTGAAAAACTCCGAACATCTGACCAAAATGATCAAAAACATTCATCTTGGAGAAAATGTCATCTTAGCAAGTCTTAACATAAAATCGCTATATCCAAGCATACCATTGAATGAGACTTTGGACAAAATCGCAATGAACGAAGATGTTCCAGCCTACACAATTGAACTTGCAAAACACTTCCTAAAAATACATATTTCATGTTTAATAATCAAATATACAAATGAAGAGATGGCGCACCTATGGCGTTCTCACTTTCACCAGTTATAGCCAACCTTTTTATGATATATTTCGAACAAGAGGTACTGCAAGAGACACCTTTTAAACCGAAATTTTGGAAACGCGATGTGGATGATATTTTTATAACATGGTTACATGGAAAGGATCACCTAGACGATTTCCTCTTATACCTAAACAATATCCACCATAGAATCCAATTCACGCTAGAAATGGCGCAAGATAAGAAACTTCCTTTCTTGGACCTGTTATTAACTAGGAAACCCAACAACACCCTGTGTTTCAGCGTATATCGAAAACCCACACATATTGACCGATATATTAATGCAGAATCACATCACGATTCCTCTCAAAAACAGGCAGTAGTCAATACATTAATATCTAGATCTGTCCGTCTAACATAACTCGACACAAAACAAGACGAAATAAGACACATTTCCACAGCTCTAGAACGGAATGGTTTCTCATAATTCGATATAAAACAAGCTACAAAAAAAAACAAGAGAAAGCAAGAATCTTAAGAAAACACAACGTACAGCCCATATTCAAACCACAAAAAACAATAGGCAAGACCCTGGGATATCCCAAAGATAAGACCAACCTTGAAAATCAAAGCTTTTATATATATATATATATATATATATATATATATATATATATATATATATATATATATATATATATATATATATATATATATAGTCATAAGCCTAAATATGTAAATAAAGAAATTACAGTTAACATACGAAACATACAAAGTGATATAAAATTCGTCCCGTCCATAATAAGTTTTACCAATCAATATTTTGGAATGTCTTTAAGCATAATTCTTAATATCATTTGGCAACTTATTGTAAATCTTTAAACTTTCATATATAAAGTATTTCTTAGTAAACGTCAGAGTAGGAATAGGCAAAATATGAATTCTAGGAAAAAAAGTATGACTATGTTTGTAAACAAGGTACACTATTTCTAAAATTAATAAACTGACTGCCTAACAAATAAAGATCTACATGAGTTCTTTGACCTAGTATGACATATGTATATATATATATATATATATATATATATATATATATATATATATATATATATATATATATATGTATATATATATAAATGTGTGTGCGGAAAACTGTTTTTTTTTGAATAACAAATAATGTATTGAGCAGATATTTACTACGTGGCAAGTGCATAGTAAGCAGTCTTGCCAATTAAAGATTCCAGCTCCTCAACTGTAACTCTCACCCCAAACTGCATATGACTCAAAAAATGGCCTAGTGTCTAGGTGACTCAACTATGGTGTTTCCAATTACCAACCCCTTCATTTGACATTTACACCCGATTATATTTGTTTTACCATAGAAGAAATATACCAAGAAATCCTATCCTGTGCTATAATTTTGACGCTCCTAAATGGTACGCCAAACTGGTACGCCGTCTCATTCATAAAAGGCTATTTACAATATTGTCAATAACTGATATCTATATCAGTATTTTAATGTGTTATACATATTTTTGTTAGAAACAAGTTTAAAAAAATTTAAATTTTCGGATTTATCAATGACCGAATTTTAATACTTAGCGCTTCCAATCCTCCCATAAGAATGAGCCGTCTTAGTATAATTCGTCAATGGTTTTACTAAAGTTTAACATTATCTGATTAGAAGCACACGCTAAATTTTTACTTTACCAAGATCGAGAGCAATAACAATCATCAGTGCTGCAATATCATAGCAGTGTCCTAAAACAAAGCCTTGAGATACCCTCCTGTGATACTTTTATAGTCGATGAACTTTTCCCCATAAAAACTTTTTGATAATGTCCTGTTAAATATATATCTATTCAAGCTGTCTCCTTGAAATCATAATGATAAAGTTTCCGCAGTAGAATTTTGCCACCAACACAATCAAATGCCTTGGATAAATCACAAAAAAGGCCGTAGAAACTCCATTGCATTACGGGTTTTGCTAAAACTCGAACTCACTATTGTTTAAAATGGTATTACTTATTCTCAAAGATATTACACGCATTTTGATTAACTTTTTAATACATTTTTGAAAGCATTGATTAAAGAAAATTCGGTCTGTATTAGATAATTCATCTAGTTTTCTTTCCTTGTGGAGAGAAATCACTTTTGCGAATTTCAAGCAAGGTAGACATACTCCCAGCAACCATGAATAATTTATAGCGCGAACCAAAATAGTACATTCTCCGGCAAATTGAGAAAAATCCTTCCTGACAAACCATCGTCACATGAAGCATCCTTGTCGATAATATTCAGATTGTATTTTTAAGCTCCACCAATTTAATAGGCATAAAGTTAAAGAAATCTAAAGGTGCATATAAATATGGCGAGCCGAGCGCGTCACGAGCTTGACTCGAACTTTTAGAGAACTTTCTTTGATGTTTACCGGTTCGATTGAACCCTTGTGATTTCGGTGGATGATGTCAAAGGAGATTTTTAATAACGGTTGAGCAGTGAACACCAACAAAGGATAAAAATAAATAAAAATATGTTAATATTTGTAGACAAAGATATTTATCAATATTTGTAAATTTTGATAATTTAAAATAGGCGTTTTCGCACCAAGTGTGTCTTTTATCACCGATACTCAAATTTTTCATCCAGTGAGTACCATAGTAGATTTTTACAAAGAATTTTGGTAAAGAATATGACCAGGTTTAAAGCTGTTCCTTTTTTTTTAATCGGACTTATTGATGACGAAAAACAAAGGGCAGCCTTGTTTCGGTTAAAGTGGAGCATTCATGCAAATTTCTCACTAACGTTTTAGTTGATACAAAATGAGCAAAGAAGATAGGCTTTCCCTACCATGACTGACGACGAAGAATAAACGGCTGTTTAGTTAGTTTTATGCAGTGGGATTTTATTGTTAAAAAGTTTATTAAATAAAAAACGAAAACTTCGGCGACAACCTTGAATGAAAAAGGTCAAGATTGGAAATTCTAGCAAATTTATAGTTCCAACATATCAGCGGACTATACATAAATTTTACCAAAATCCCTCCATTAGATTGTGAATATTTGTTAAGTAAAATAGAACCAGTCATTTCCAAACAAGAAGTACATTTTCAGCAGGCCATTTTCGTTTGACAAACACTCGAAATTTTCTTTTGGCTGGTCTCCGCAAAATTTCTGATTCAATTTTATTTCACACATAGACTTCTTTTCTTTTTGAAAATGTTTGTCTATAACTCACAAATTTTGAAATTATTTGCAGGTCTCCTATAAATTCAATTCAATATTTTCTTTGGGTCACTCTATATTCACCTATGAACAACTTTTAATCAATGCCGAGGGCTAAATTAATTTCGTTTCATTAACAAAAAAATAAAAAAATTTATTGTAACCCAAACGCATTTATTACCTCCTTTGAGATTTGCTGCCGAAGGCTCTCAATATCAATAGAATTCGGCAAAATTCAAAGCAGCCCTGCTGTAAATTCGCAGCATACTCGTCACGGGCGCGTCACGCGCTCAGCTCGCTATATTTATACGCACCTTTAAGATAACTAAGTGGGTCAATAAATCGAATAACATATCCTGTAAAATTTTCAGTAATAGTACAATACAATGAGTTCAGTTTATCAGGACGCAAGCGAGATTCAACGGCAGTTTGTGAATATCTCTTGTTTTACGATTTGGATAAATCTTTACTTAAATTACTTGTGTCACTGTTTATGTGTGCTACTGCAATATTGTTGGGAATAGGCATAGACAATAATATAAAGATATTAAACAACGGATCCTATAAAAGGAATTTGGCTCACGCTAAAAATGAGACTAGATTATTCTTATGTCTATGAGAACAGGTATACATAACCTCCAAAAATCAGTTCAAAGTACAGTATAGTATTTAATAAAAAGGTATTAGGCTTTGGCATGCAGAGAAATTTCTATTTTTGTTCATAAGACATCTTGTGTATATTTTCAAGATTCTAGACTAATGCTGAAAAATATTTTGAACTCCTAATTCTAAAATTTATAATTGTGAATTTTGGGTGTACTCAGTTACTACAGACCACCCGAAACTCGCCTTCTTCAGGTCCTGTCATTCAAATTAATAAAGATTTGACTTGGTGGCGACATTTTTAGACAAAAACCCCTTTTGTGCTCACTGGGCACCAATGCTTGGGTCTGTATCGGTACCAATTTTTTCTGGAAGAATATAGTATAAGATTCCTGTGGACTTAGGAATTTGAAATTTTTCACATAAATGGCGCTTAAAGAACAAATAAAGGAAACAATTTACAAATCTTAATTTTATCTTTAAACCCTAGATTACAACAAATAATGTTTAATAGAAAAAACTGATTTACAAAAAAGTATTTGTAAGTAATGTGAACAAACAAGCTTTCTCCTTCATTAATTTGTTCAATCAACTACCAATACCAAACTCGAACATATTCAAATCTATCAGACAGATCAAAAACTCGAATTTTGTTAATCTAACAATTTTTTGAGCCCGAGAGAATAATTCAATTTTTTCAACAACAAAAATACGAACGTAGTCTCGCTTGACTGATTTTATTAATGTAATTATTTTATGACATAAAAAGCCTGCTAATTCTAGATAATCCAGATAGGTTATTTCGCTTGCTCTGTACAAAATCGCCATTCTCTAAGGCACGTGTACCAGAACGAAATGTAACAAAGTGGTACCCGGTACTTGGCAATTTAAAAGTGCTGTGCAAAACCATTACTTTGATTGCTGCATTGTGCTTTGCTCGATCGGACTTATCATTTAAAACTTTGACTTGGCAAATATATAGGGTGAATCGAATTCGTATATTTACAGACATCAATATCGCCTATCTATCTATCTATCTATCTATCTATATATATATATATATATATATATATATATATATATATATATATATATATATATATATATATATGTTTGTGTGTACGGATAGATTACAGGAATACGATTGTAAAATTGAACATAGAAAAGGCTTGAACCACAACACAACCACGCTTTGTCAAGAAGACCATGTTCAGAAGAATGGAAGCACTGTAACAGACACGAAGAGCGAGAAAATCCTGACGATTTTTATTGCCGAAAGACACGACTACAATGCTCTCTGGATTGGGATCTCAAAATTATCTCCAAAGAACAACAAGAAGATCCAGATCTTAACCTTATCATTAAATTAAAGAATAATAATTCAAATCGACCCACTTTTCAAGAAATCTCGTCAAAATCTCAAAAAGTGAAAGATTACTGGGCCTTATGGGATTCCTTGACTATGCACAATGGTCTCTTAAATAGTTTGGGAGAGCTCTAATGGCAAAGACTACAAATACCAGACTGTTTTACCCACCAAAAGGATTCCAGAAGTACTGCAAGCTTTACATAATGGTGTAGGTGGCGGACACTTAGGGGTTATGAAAACTCTTGAAAAAGTTCGAGAGAGGTTCTATTGGCTGGGGAGCCGCGCAGATGTAAAAGATTGGTGCAAAACATGTACCGACTGTGCTGCCAGTAAAGGACCGAGGACTCGTAGCCATGGTAAAATGAATCAGTACAATGTAGGAGTACCTTTTGAAAGAATTGCTTTAGACATAGCAGGACCATTTACTATTAGTAAATCCGGGAATCGCTATATGTTGGTAGCTATTGATTACTTCAGTAAATGGCCAGAAGTCTATGCGATACCAAATCAAGAAGCCACCACCGTTGCTAAAATGTTGTTTGAACAGTGAATTTGTAGATATGGGGTGTCAGAAGAGATAACACTCTGATCAAGGCAGAAATTTTGAATCTGACGTTTTTACGAACCTTTGCAAGCTTCTGAAAATCCACAAAACTAGAACACCACCCCTACATCCACAGTCAGATGGAATGGTTGAGAGATTTAACAGAACGCTGGAGAATTACATAAGGATACAAGTAAATGAACAACAAAATAACTGGAATAAATGCATTCAGCCATTTTTACTAGCCTATCATTCAGCTATTCACGAAGCCACTGGAAAAACACCTGCTAGCATAATTTTTGGAAAGGAATTACGTCTTTCAGTGCTTGCTTAGTGGACGTCCACCCGATTCTGAAGCAAGTTGGGAAGACTCCTTCAACCAACTTAGTAAGCAGCTGCAGGTCTTACATGAACAAGTCCGTCAAAAGTTACAAATAGAAAGCGATAGAATGAAGACCCGCTATGACCTCAAAGCCAATACTGGTGGATTCATGATTGGTGAAAGAGTTTGGTTGTACAATCCGAAGAGAACCAAAGGGCGTTCACCAAAGCTTCAAAAGTCATGGGAAGGTCCGTACAACGTAGTGACTCGACTAAACGATCTGGTGTACCGAATTCAAAAAAGCCCTCTTGCGAAGATGAAAGTCGTGCATCTGGGCAGATTGGCCCATTATCAAGATCAAGAAGGTTGATCGGGACGATCAAGGCTTGGAAGGGGGGCAATGTTACGAACTTTATAGCGTTGTACATTTCATTGTATGAGTTTGTGTTCGTAGTTTGTAGGGTTTTAGGTATATTTTCTAATGTAACGAACTTTGTAGCGTTTTATATTTCATAGTATTAGTTTGTGTTTGTAGTTCGTAGGGTGTTAGATATATTTTCTACGAGTTCATAATTTTTTAAGTAATTTTACCTTTGTTAATTTCCTCAGGAGATGACTATGAAAGAAGGTTTGAAACTTTTTAGAGAATTCGATTTCCTTATTTTTAACATGAAACGCCTATGATAGAAGGTCTAGAGATCGCCGGATTATTCCATTTTCTTATTTTTATTACCCCATGTAGTATGGAAATCCTTCTAGAGAATTAGGGAATCTTCCGGTATCGACCAAAAGGGTATATAAAGGGTCCAGATCGACTTTCGCAGTCAGTTTAGTTTGAGAGTTCGTTGATGCAACTTGAACTTGTTTGACAAGTGTCAAAAGTAAGGTTGACAATAACAATATTTTAAAATAATAGTGTATTCAATAATTCAGTGTGTGTTCGAAGATCGGCCGTCCGAAACAATTATATATATATATATATATATATATATATATATATATATATATATATATATATATATATATATATATATATATTCCGAAGCTATGTCTTTTCTCCTTAATACTGTTTATTCTCTATGAATTCCACTCTGTTTTTTTCCATATTAGTTTTGACCACATAATGACCTCATCATCGGAGATGTAGCAACAAGTTCTGCAGTTAATATCCTACCGTCACATTACGTAATAGGGATTTTAAATTGACATTTGTTTTCTAATAATTTCGCTTTTGTTTCATTATACTGAAATAGTTGAAACTAGTATAGAGAAAGAACCAGAGGGATGAAATTCGAAGGGAATAAATTGTCTGTCTCTTTTTTAACGTCCTTAAGGAGAAAATACAACTTGACCAACCAAACAATAAACAAAACCGCAAAGAGTAACAGATGACTGTAATTTATTTAAAAATTGTTTAATTTAATCTCGTTAGAAATTCTGACACGAGGAGAAAATTTATATAAAAAAATTTAGGTGTTACTTAAAAAGAATCGCTTATATTCCACCTACATGGAACACTCTGTATAAAGCTTATAACGCCATGGGCGGTAACAGTAATTTTATAAATGGACACGCTTGAAATGTTACAATTATGTCTCAAAGCTTAGATATTACGGCAGATATAAAAGAAAGTAAATGTTACTTATAGAAAACATTATATAGGTCGCCATTTTATATTTGCATATAATTATTTTGCGACTTTATCATGGGTTTGCTGGTACTGAGGCAATATAACTTGTGTTTGGCACGCGATGCATTAGAGGCCAGTGGAATTAGCACCTGGAAAAATTTATTGTTAGTAGACTTTTTACTACGTAAAAACCTTCAGAATGATAATAGTAACTATGTAGTATCTTATGTCTCGTTTTCCATTTTGGAGAAAATTTTTTATTTAACAATAAGGATGTAAAAAACAGTTTTTTCGAGTTCTAGGAAAAGCTATTATTTTTCAGTAAGAAAATACCTACAAAATGAGTTAGAGCTCATCCAAATCGAATAATTTATTCGTTAGTTATTGCAAAAGCCCTGCTAAAATGGCTGTTTTTTCAATTGTTAATAAATAATAGAAAAATATATTTTATTAACTTTATACTACTCCAAAAGGAGCCTCTTGTTGCATACAACAGGTATGCAAAATTTCAAGTAAAAATATTCAATAGTTTTTTGCACAGTGAATTTGTTTATAACATTTTCTGTTTTTTTGATTGTTTATTCTCAGCGATATAGAGATCATACAATGATCTGCGGGTGCGCAAATGAAAGCTCGAGACTTATATTAACAATAACAAAAAAGATTCAAATTAATTGTTGATTTTAAATTGTTGAAATAGATAAACAAAGTTGTGGTTGGTTGTTTCGTTATAAACAAATAGAATAACTCTTCGACAATTGTTGATATCGGAATGCCGATAAGTGAACGTGAGATTTAGGCGCATATTAAAAAAAAACAAATTCTGTACGACTACTAGAAGCTGAGATAGAATTTTTTTTCAAAAAAGCGCTGTTGCGTTGTTTATTATTAAGGGATTATTTAGGTAGGAACTCATAGGGAAATGGTTAAACTATTGTTTGCAGCAATTTTCAACTCAATTATTTCAAAATTATTGATGGAGCAATGGTTTAAAGTTGCACCTACACGAGAATCAGAAAGTGAGCAGTGTAGGGGGGCGTTCTTTCAGCCTGTGGCGCGCGGAAAAAAACGTGACTCGGACCCTTTACATTAATTTCGCTGAGAACATTTGGATTATCTCGAATATTGGTTATAGAATCTTTATTCTTTTTAATTTGTGGTTTCTCAACGAGATATGAATGATTTTTTGTAATTAGATTATTGTTAAACATAACAATAAACAAATTGTTGTACATGCTTTTCAAATTGCGAAAAAAATGTTACAGTTGTCAACACTGTACTAATTAGGAATATTAAAAATCAGATAAATTTTTAATGTACCATTAATATTTATGGAGTTGTAGCATGAAATATTTGCCGTCAAATTATTGGTTGTACAAGAAGAACACAGGTTAACTTTTTTTGTTTATTTTATTGGGCGAACATTTTTCACATACAAAATTTTTTGCCAACATACATATTTTTTTCCTAAATCTATACAAAATATTTATTCCGTTCTCCGTTTCTTAGACCTCGATGGACACTCATTTTCGAAACCCTTATCGGTTTCATTATTATCATTACAATTATCATCATCATTATCACTCTCATCGTCATCATCATTATTACTCTCATCATCATCTTTATTCTCATCATTGACATAGTTATCATCATTATTATTATCATAATCATAATTATTTTCTCCCCCTATTACTTTCATCGTCTTTGAAAATAATATTACAATAATTCTCGATTGGATAATTGCTCACAATGTAGTTTATTCTACATCTCGAAAAACAATAATGCTATCAACAAATGTTGCTATTTGTTTCATGCTATATCTTCATAAATATTAATGGTACTTTAAAAATCAATCTAATTTTTAATATTCCTAATTAATAGTATACTGTTGACCACTGTAACAATTTTTTCGCAATTTGAAAAGCATTTAAGTACGATAAAATGATAATTATGCATAAAATGTATAAAAGTGCAACAATTTGTTTATTGTTATGTTTAACAATAATTTGATTTCAAAAACATATCATCCATTGTTCGAATTTGAAGCGTCCGAGTCACGTTTTTTTCCGCGCGCCGCAGGCTGAAAGAACTCCCCCTCCACCGCTCACTTACTGACTCTCGGAGTAGGTGCATCTTTAAACAATTGCTATATCAACAATTTTGAAATAATTGAGTTGAAAACTGCTGCACACAATAGTTTAACCATCTCCCAATGAGTTTCTATTTAAATAATCCCTTAATGTTAACAAACAACTCCGCAACGATTTTTTGAAAAAAAAAAACTGTATCTCAGCTTCCAGTGATCGTACACAATCTTTCTTTTTTCGAAATATGCATCAAAATCTCAGCTATTGCGTCCACTTATCGGCATTTCGATATCAACAATTGTAGAAGAGTTATTCTATTTGTTTATAACGAAAAAACGAACCCCAATTTTGTTTATTTGTTTCCACAGTTTAAGATCAACAATTCATTTATTTCTTTTTTGTTATTGTTAGTTTAAGTCCAGAACCTTCATTTGCGTATCCGCAGGCCACTGTACGACCTTTAGATCACTGATAATAAACAATAAAAAAAAACATAAAAAGTGATAAACAAATTCACTGTGCAAAAATTTATTGAATATTTTTATTTGAAATTTTGCACATTTGTTGTATACAACAAGAGGCTCGTTTAGTTGCATTATAAAGTTGATGCAATATATTTTTCTATTGTTTATAAACAATTGAAATAACAGTCATTTTAGCAAGTTTTTTTTGTCATAACTAACGAACAAATTATTCGAATCGGACGGGCTTTAGCTTATTTTGTAGGTACTTTCAATACGCACAAGTTTTGTTTAAAACTTTTTTACTGAAAAATAATAGTTTTTCCTGGAATTCGAAAAAACTGCTTTTTCTCATCTTAATTGTTAAATAAAAAATTTTCCCCAAAAAAGGAAATGAGACATTTGATACTACATAATTACTATTATCATTCTGAAGGTTTCTACGTAATCAGAAGTCTACTAACAATAAATTTCAAAATCACCTCATATGAGGCTATCTCCGCCGGCCTATTATAAAGTATAAGCTAAAGTTATTTTCTTGGCTTCGTTTTTCGCCCAGCTCTAAACATACAAAAAATTTCAAAAATACCTTTACAATGTTAGAATTGTTTTAAGTTAATAAAAATTCGAATTATATTAACAAAAATGTTTGTTTTAACACAGAAATCTAGGAATTTTAAACTTAAGGGTCTAAGGATCTTTTATCACCCACTTGTCACCAAGGGAATATTGTCGATTTCACGAAAAGGGTCTAAATGAACACATTTTATATGGTTTGGACCTGGAGATTTTTATTGGGCGGCGCCAAGCTCCGGTAAAATGTGTTTGTGTTTATTATTTAAGAAAATAAACATAAAATTAAAATTAAATCGGTTAAATGAAGGTACGATAAAGCGCACACTGAAAATAGATTAGTGACATGTGAAAAAGTCTGTAGCGTATGGGAAAATATATATTTTTTTATAATTCATATTAATTATGTTATACAAAGTGATAAAAATTTTGAAAGATGCGTTAATGAAGTGAACGTAGGATAAAATAAATACATGTAAATAAATTTAAAGGATCGATGAAGCAATTATAAGGACTTTTCGGTTATAGGCACAATATGGAGACTGTATGGCAAACGTAGGTCCCTTGCTAGGGATTTACAATCTTAAATTTACCACGAGAAGTTTGGGTGTTTCGTCCTCAGTCCCGGCGGTTGATTCATCAGTGGGTCCGCCGGCGTCTTTCCCAGACAGCCGTTGTCGTGCTTTATCATTTTTGGAACTTGTATTTGAACTAACTTGATGGAGGAAAT
This sequence comes from Diaprepes abbreviatus, assembly GCA_034092305.1. Lineage (NCBI taxonomy): Eukaryota > Metazoa > Arthropoda > Insecta > Coleoptera > Curculionidae > Diaprepes > Diaprepes abbreviatus. The sequence goes on along the minus strand of JASJET010000203.1, from coordinate 878,560 downwards.
CGACAGTGAGATATTACGACTCCTCCTTCTCTAAGGATATCCACTGTTTAGGGAATTGAAGATTTGCATCCTAATTCCGATTCCATGGAAAGTGTTGGTTCGTGAGTTCAGTGCTAGAAACAACACTATGCAGCGAGCCTGACTGTAATAAGTCCCCACCAGGGATGCCATGTGGCAAACGTAGATCCCTTGCTACGATATACAAACTTAAATTTACCACTAAAAGTTTGGGTATTTCGTCATCGGGTCCGCCGACGCCTTTTCCATACACCCGTCGTCGTAATTTATCATTTTTGGAATCTGTATTTGAACTAACTTGGCGGCAGAAATATATGGTGAGATATTGCGGCAATACTAAGCAGCAGAATAGTCGGAATTTCGAACAGAAAGATACATTATACTTAATATTTTTACGCTTATTTAATATCACTAAACGACTTCAAAGTGAATACGGCACTATATCAAGGTTGCTGTGTGATCCATTTTTATATAATATCGGTCTTGGGTATGCTTGGGCACAGTGGAAAAGGAAAGGTACTAACACCAATAGGATTATGACGATATGTGATACTTGATGAGGACACTACATGAAGAAAATTCAAATGAGGAATGGCAGAAAATTTAATTCATACGTATTGGAGGGAGAGACAGGATCTGGTTCGGACATCAGACGCCTTCATAAACAAGTGTACGGATTTTACATATTTAGTGGTAAAACCCAATAACCAGGGGACTTGCGATGAATTGATCAACGTGAGAATTAATTTGTATCCGAAAAGATGCTTTAAACTCATTTAGCAGCAGAACATAAGAACCGAAACAGAAATGCATATATACGAAGTCATAGTAAGATGGCTAAACGAATGAAAAATTAAATACAAGTCACTGAAATGGAGTTTCTTCGAAAATAGGCAAGGAGATGAAGAAAGGAATACGTTATATATATATATATATATATATATATATATATATATATATATATATATATATATATATACAGATAAGTACTTCTTAATTTCTTGGGAGCATACAGGGAAGGTTAAAATAACTCTACTTTGTCATAGAAAAAAATCCTAAAGTGCCCGTTAAGTGAGATAGAGACCCTAAAGGGGTATTTTCGTACCTAAGCAGGAACTCTCTTCATGGGTGGCTCTTCTTATTCACTGAGGATTAAGTTCTTCAAATGCTATTCTGACGCGCTGCATGCAATCTTCCATAGTGGTTAATGCGGTGTTGTATACTTTATTTTTGATTGTCCCCAAAATTAAAAAAATCAAGCACTGTTAGGTCGGGAGAACGAGGTGGCCAAAGATGTAGCCAATTTTTGGCTATTCATTGATCATAAAACAAGTTTTGCAGATGATTGTTAACTAAATGACTATTATGTGGATCATATTGATAAAATAGATTTCTATAACCAGCCAGGGGCAAGTTATCTAAATAAATCACTTCCAAATTTCTCAAGATGTCGAACTAGCGCTCACCTATAAGTTAAAAAACGTATTTTGTACCTAGAAGTCTTCAAAAATTGCTAACTTACCATTCAGATTATCTTGGTAGAATTCTAGAGCAACGACGCCGTCATTTCTTAAAGCACAATACACGTTAAACTGTCAAGAAACTTGAAAATTTAATTCTCTAAATGGATGATATACGTTTGAGTCGCTCCAATAGTGGGAATTGCGTTGATTAAATAATACATTTTTTGTGAATTTGGCTTCATCCGACCGAATAATATTATCTAAAAAAACAGCATTTTCTTGAAACCGAAGTAAAATATATTGACAGAACGCTCCTCTTCGTGAAAAATCAATTCCTTTTAAATGTTGTACTGTGGAATATACATAGAAATGAAAATTGTGTTTCCATAAAATCTTTAAAACTGATGTTTGAGATAATCCAGATTCTAATGCTACTTACCTTGTAGATATTGTCGGATATGCGGCGAAATTTCCTAAAATTGTAGTTTCAATATTTTCATTATTAACAACTGGTTTATTTCTATTTCTTTTTACTTTTATGGATCCAAAGTTCGTAAAGTTTTCTATAAACCTTTTAACAGTTGGTGGTGTTGGTTTCTGTTTCTGCGGATATCGGATCGCGAATGTATCGCATGTTCTTGAAATCACTCTATTACATTCTCCGTAAATAATAAATAAGCTTAAATAATCTTCGTGTGTGTAATTTAATCGCACCGGCATGATTATTATTAATGAATGTCAAATGGCAAGATATAGTGACAGTTCTGTAGGGTTCGATTGTTTTATTTTCGCCACGCCTCGCCGTCATGGTCAACTAATAACAAAACTTAAAAGCCGTATAGCATTTTTAGAATAGAAAAATGTTCAACTGCCAATATTTTGAAAACTACAAATTTTTGGAATAGACAACCTTATATAAACTTATCCTTATTTTTAATGCTCAATATAATAAAATTATAAAAATAGGTTCTTTCTATTTGAAAGATTGACTTTTGACGATTTTTTAAATATAATTTTTATTCTTCTGGTTTGACCACTCTTTACTAATAATTTTAAAAATATCATAAAAATACCACTAAAGTCGATCTTCGTCTACAAGAAAACTAACCCAAATTAACTAATAAAGACTTTCTTATAGGAAAAATTTATTGTTAAGTTTTGGTCTGCAAAGGTCATTTTTGACATAAAAATTTAAATATGTCCAAAACGGTGAGATTTAAGTATAGCACATTATACATGAAATATGTCTAGAATTTTATATAAAAATCAAAAATACAATAATGTATAGGGTGTTCTATTTAAAATAAGCAAGTTAACATCTACTTCCGCTATAACCGGAAGGACTGCATTCTTGAAAATATTTTAGCCGACTGTCCCCCATGCACGTTAGTACACTGTCAAATTTTCAAATTCTTCCTAATTATAGTTGTTCCGGAGAATCACTCTGTATATTAGCAACTATTTAAACACGGCAGAAAAATATATTTATTTATTTCTCACCGAAATCTTAATTTGAATGTAAAGATGTCGTTCGACTGGTGATATTTTTCATTTTGACATCGAAAATTCAGCAGATTTTAATATCCTACCGATATGTCTCGGAATTTATGTTTTATGTTGACAGTTGGTTCCTGCGAATGTTGTGCTACAGACGGAACCATGAGGTGGTTGAAACGCGTATGGAGACAAGAGCAGAGTTGTATATGCAGGAAAAAAACTGTTCGTATAAACGAGGCAGAAAAATAGATTTAATTATTTCTTACGGAAATCTTAATTTTTACGAAAAAATTTGTTAAATAATAGCAAGGTTTATTACTGTAAAGGTGGTATGTTACTTTTGAAGATAAAGCATTGCCTCTGCAGGCTCCTTCAACATTTATGACCCTGTTCTTAATAATTTTTTCGCAAACAAAACCATATTTCCAACATTGTTTTCGTCATGGTCGCGTTGAACAAATCACCCAAACAAATAACTTTATTAGTTTCAGAATTTACGATAATCGGTAAACCAGTAACTCAATACGACTACAAAATGGCAGCGAAGTCCCATAAAGTTCGTCAAGTTGAACAATAAAAATTATGAAAAAATGGCTTCCAGTATTGTTTTCTCGAGGCCGGTTTCGAGAAATGCCATAATATAACTCAGTATGGTAAAATGGAAATGTTATGTAGGAAGCAGAAATGTACAGTCGACGATAAAAATAATGTGCATGAATAGTTAACGATACCAGGTGGTTGTCAAGTTTTTACTGACCATGATGCTTTAACCAAATGGTCTAAAATAATAAAATACAGTTTGGTATAGTTTATATCCTCATAATCTTAGTAAAATTTCGTTACATTTTAGTAAACAATAAATAAAATTTTGGTTGAAGAAAACCTGCTATCACTTTGTGTTCGCTCTTAATTAAGCCTTTCCGAAACATTTGCTCAACCCTGTATATATGCATTTATAGATGGATGGAGTTAAGGAAATCAACGAAGCAGGCGAGCTATTGTCATCGTCCACATAGCGACACCAAAGTTTGGGTTTAAAGTAGGATTTTTGAATAGCTTTGTTTTTGAAATAGATAATCAATAGATTTGCAACATCTGGCAGGGCAACGCCATCTGTCTGTCTGTATATTTGTCCTTAGGGATATAAAAAGCATAAAAATAATTCAAATTGGTGATAAATTAAAATTAAATATACAGACACTATAAATACTTTACTAATGAAGGTCAAGCTTGGCCGAAACGTTAAATAAATATGCATAATATTGGAACAAAGTATTCAGTATTTGTCAATTACCGGGATTTTATCCCCAAGAAACCTTAAACCAAAGAATATATAGTAAATAGCAAAATTCAAGAAAAAAGAATTTTTTTGTATATATATATATATATATATATATATATATATATATATATATATATATATATATATATGTTTATGCTTTCACAGATTCATCCATGTGAGATGCAATAGCAGTGGATATGTCCACATTATGCTGTTGTAGTGCTGAAATCACATTCAGCGAACGTGCAACTATATGCAACTCTGTGTGTAAGTAAAGTAAAATGCGAACTGTGAATGCAAGCTTCGCTCCATCATATCCTTCCAGTGATCGGCAGAGGCACATGTTTCGTCTGTTATTAGACTGATCAGAGTACCGACATGCACCTGTCTGTACACAGAACAGATCGGAAGGAAGCATGCAACACCGGATGGCGTATATACGTTTAGGGGGCTTTCACGGATTCCTCCGTGTGAGATGCAATAGCAGTGGATATATCCACATTATGCTGTTGTAGTGCTGAAATCACATTCAGCCAACGTACAACTATATGCAACTTGGTTTGTATGAAGTACATTATATATATATATATATATATATATATATATATATATATATATATATAAAAGTTAAAATCACATAAAACATGCTAAAAGAAAGAGTTAGCAGACAATTAAACAAATCCAGAAAAAAAACATGTTTTACAATTAGAAACTAACATAATTATTTTTTATCAAAAATATGTAAATATGCACTACGAGGTTGCTGAAGGGTAAACTGTAAAAATTGTGGTTTTGAAAAAACTATTCTTTTTTTATTAAATTATTTTTTTTATCGTTACTTGTGGATTTCTTTATTTTTATAACTAATATAATATAATGCTTTAAGAGGATATTATTTTATATAAAGGGGATCTATTAGTTTTTATTAAGTATTGTGTATATGTGACTCATGTTACTTTTAATATATCCTCTTAAAACATTGTTTTATAAGTTATAGAAATCAAAGAAGTAATGGATATGGGACAATAATTTAATAAAAAAAATAGTTTCCCTAAAACAATAATTTTTATGGTTTACCATTCAATATTGAAATAAAAATAGGAAGTGCCAGGTGCGTACCTACATATTTTTGTGAAAATTGAAAAACTTTTAAATAATGTTAATTTTTAATTGTGAAATTTGTTTTTTTTTTTGAGATTTTCTTAAATTGGGAAAAGATAAAAATGCTTCACGACGCGCGGATTCAAGGGGGGGGCGGTGGGGGCGATCGCCCCTCCCCCAAGAGCTTTGAGTACAGGAAAGTAGACCTGATTTTGCCTTTTATACTATAGTTTATTCAAGAACTAGAGAGAGTAATAAATTATTTTTTTTCTTTTTCTTCTCTACAAACTACATGTGTTCTTTAGTCCGGTGTCTTTGACAAAATCTTTTAGACACATATATTTTTCATAGGAATGGATTAAAAATTTTATATTCAAAAATACCGGTCTATAATAATGGACTAGTTGGGTTAGATAACAATAGATATTTGGATGTGTAAAGTGTTAAAAAGGATTTTAATCCTTATCATAGGCATCGGAAGGGAGTTTATTTTATCACTAAGTATTTATGGCATAGAATATGATTTCGTTAATAAACTTAAAATAAAAAGTTTTTATAATATAATTTTATTTCTTATGATTTCGTAATAATTCACATATATTGGAAAATATAGACAATTTTGACATATTTAACACAAATCACAACTGTATTTTTATTATTTTTAATTTTGGTATAGAAACCGTTTTAGGCACCTTCAGACTAAAACGTAGCCTTTTTCTCTAAAAAAATTCTAAGTTATAATTTAAATATTTACAAACTACCCATTGTCAAAAATACAAGAAGTTAAACATATAAAAAAAAATATTTTCGTCCATTTAACATTAAAATTTTTTGGGCTATCGGTCATTTTATTATTAATTAAAAACATTTTTAGGATATTTGACGTTTCAGTTTATTTATTTCTTCAACCATCTGCAGAATTACAATTAGACATTAACAAATTTCAATATGTTATAGAAAATTTAAATAATAAATTGGATTTATGCCGCTGGTAAATATTACGTATCTAATTCGTAATCAAAGTCAGTGAAGCTATCTTTGCTCAAATTAATTATAATTGATTCCTCTATCTCGCCGATCATGAGATCGAGTTTCCACATTTTGTTTTATTCTTCTATTATATGGATTTTTCCCAATTTCCTGCAGTAATTTTACTAAAAAAAATCTTCCAAAAGTTCAGTTAAATTACTAATTTTGTAAGTTGTGTTATTTCTAGAAACTTTACCTTTTATTTGAGAGAGATATTTCCTTCTCCAACGGACATTTTCCGGACGATCTATAAGAATAGATTTTCTATCGGGTTTTTCCCAGCAAAAATTAAGTTCTCTGAGCAATTTCCAGAGCTCAGTTTTTTTTTAATTTCAGGTATATCCCGATCTTTATTGATTTAAGTTAAAATTTTGTCGACGGTTGGGATCTGCTTCTCATAATAAAATGTATATACAACTCCTTTTATTGCAGTTTACATCTCTTCTTCCAACGAGGTTTTCGTCTGCCTGTGATCGAATGTAGCTTAGGAGTACTAATAATTCCGGTCGTTTTTTTCTCCTTCACACACATTTCAACAAAGCTTTTGACATTATTATCTAGATATTTATATCTTAAAGCATTATAAACATTCATAGTAATAAGTTTTTTGTTGAGGAAAAAATATCCTGGTTTAACGATTTTGGAATAAATATAGATGTGGAAGCCATATCTTTTGGGTATCTCACTAATTTCAAATAATATATAAAAACAAGCACAAACAAGATAAATCACTAAAGACACACTGTAAGGTGTACTTTACTCACTGACAGAAATTAAATTGAAATTTTATTGTTGCAGTAAATTTTTAAAAGCTTATAATATTTAAATATAATTAGATTTACGGCAATCCTCAGTTACCTGCGGCACTGGAGCAGGTACGTTGGAGGTCTCGGTAACAGTTTGATTGCTCTCTCTAGTTCTTGAATAGAGTATAGGAATGTGTATACTTGTGATCGCCCCTCCCTTTCCAAGAGCTCCAAATTCAGAAAAATAGACCCGATCCTGCTTTTTACACTAGAAATGGGTGTGTTGCTGGTGTCCCCCCCCCCCCCCCCCCCGGTCGACAACTTGCCTTCGCTTGCCATACTGTACTTTTGTGATATCACCGCACCGCCCCCCCCCCCCCCAAAGAGAGAGGCTGGAACCGCCCCTGGTACCATTATTTATAATTTTAAACAAAGTTTTTATGAAATAACGTTGTTTATAACTTAAAGACTGAATAAAATGTCGAATTTTGAGTTTAATTTTTTTATGAGAGTGGGAAAAAATAATTATTGATTTCATTTCGCAAAAAAAGTTTTCCCCATAAAATTTTAAGATAAAATATTCGCGGTATTAATAAATGCAATTTAAATCTTGGAATTTTTATTTTAAAATTTGTATTTAGTCTCTATTTTAGGTTATATACAAGTTTGTTTATACAAATTTCTCTTTCGAGGAATTTTCATGTTTTCCTGCACATGTGATATTAAAAAGAAAAACATCAGTTATTGACCGATTAGTGATAAAGAAACGGCAGTCCTAGGGCTGAATGAAATTTTGTTTTTTACAAATGCCGAGCTTTCGGAAGTTTATTATTTCCTTCTTCAGGGTTACGATACAGAAAAGGTTCGTTAAATTTCAATAATATGGTATTTAAAAATAAAGATTTCAGTAAGAAATGAATAAATCTATTTTCTGTCGTGTTTAATTAGTTGCCTATATTTATTCTCCTTTTTCCAAGCAACTGAAGAAAAGAATATATACAAAAAGTTTATTTCCTGCAAATACAACTCTAGTTCTCTCTCAATTACGTAGTTGAAACGCGTATGGAGAGACAACCACAGTTGTATTTGCAAGAAATAAACTGTTTGTACATATTATTTCTTTTAACTGCTAGGAAAAGGAGAATTAACGATAAAATATATGTAAATGATAAACTTTACTTTTACCGTGGACTGTACGCCATCTAAAAATTTTCTTCGCCTCGCCGTGGTCCGAGCGAATGCGTGGGCCAAAGAATATAACAATACCTGCACTCTGTTAAGTCGGTTGTGCCCAACCTACACCTCATGCCGGATTTTTACGTCCAGTTGCCACGACCGTACCACAAGATAAATAAATATTAAAAACCCGTTAAGTTTGGATTTTATAGATTTGACTAGTGTAGGCGACGAGGAGAGGTCCTGTGGACTAGTATTTATGATTCGTACGGTAAAACCATGACGATATGGGTACAAAAAACAAAGAATATACAATAATATATGCACATTTTAAGCAATGTTGAAGCATGTACGAGATGAAAGGGCAATATGTATTTATATTATATGCAAAAAACTTTATAACAACGAAATTATAGCGATGCAAAAGAACATTTAATCAATTAGTTATTAAACAGGATCTTGCTAATTTTGATTGAAATAAAAACAGAACCGTATCAAAGATTTATTAATTTTAATTATTGAATTATGGCGTTTTTATTTAAAAATCATTTCTTATGAAAGACCTCATCGAGATTTCTTTAAAAACTCGATCCTGGAAGATCAGTTTCGCATAAATCGGCACCTGTGTCATGTTTGCTTTCAGGCCATTTAATTTTTTCGATTTATTGGCAAAAATATTTAACATAACCCCAGAGAGAACACTTTATTGGAATTACATTGCATCATCTTGGTGGCCAATTCAGAGCGGTTTTTTTTTTTGATATTATTCATTCACCAATCTTATCTCTCTATATATCAACCAGGTCAGAATCATCTATTGTTGATTTTAACCAGCAAGGACAGAAAATGACAAATCCGATTTTGGCGAAACGTCCCCAAGTTTCTACAGTAAATGCAAACTTCGTTTCATCATATCCTTTCCGTGTTAGAGGTTGCACAATTTGAATAAATTGCTACAAAACACAATTTATCTTATTCCACCACCATCGAGATGATAGTCTACTTGAATCACCATACCAAGAAAGTCAAAACTTACCCCCCCTGCTTCAGTGATATAGCAGAATGTTTCGTCTCTTACTAGACTCATCAGGGTATCGACATGCATCTGTTTGTGCAACCTCTAACACGGAAAGGATATGATGGAGCGAAGTTTGCATTTATTGTTCACTTTTTACTTCATTTACACACGGAGTTGCATATAGTTGTACGTTTGCTGAAAGTGATTTTAGCAGTACAACAGCATAATATGTATATAACCACTGCTATTGCATCTCACACGGAGGAATCCGTGAAAGTCGCATAAACATATATATATATATATATATATATATATATATATATATATATATATATATATATATATATATATATATTTGTTATATAAATATATATAAAAGTTGGTAATTGGCATGAAACTTATTAGCGCATTGTTTGTATAAGTAAAGAGGAGGATTTTCCGGTCATGCCTAACCTCAAAAGGCTAAAAATTTTCATTTTAGTGGCATAAAACAAAGGCAAGGATTCTATGTACCCTACTAAGAAGTTTTTGAATTTTCAGAAATTCAAGATGGCGAATCCCAAAATGAGTCTGTATCCGTAAAATCTATTAAATGTTAATCACAAAGAGGTATTAAAAGTGTTAATAAAAATAAATCTGTCTCGACCTAGAAGTTAGATGATATAATCTAGCAGATAACTCCTAGAACATAACCTAAAAAACAAAAATTGTTCTCCCACAAGTATAAACGAAGTCAACGACACTGTATACTCTACATAAGAGTTGTGGGGTAGTTGCGGTACGTGTTTTCAGAAATTCTAGATGACAGGTCCAAAATGGCGGATTTGCGGGTGAAAATTATCAAATAATAAACACAAAAAGTACATAAGTTTTTAAACACTCAACTCTTTAATCCCTAAGCCATTAATAACTCCTGGCCTCAACTCAGTTGTCAAAATCAATATTGTGTCCTCATCTCGTGCTGATGTTGGCTATATATATATATATATATATATATATATATATATATATATATATATATATATATATATATATATATATATATAGTAATGAAATATTTAGAGGAAAAAGTTTTAGAAAAATTAAATTTTAATATAATATTTTTCAAACGTTTTGTCGATGATTGCATAGCAGCCGTACCACAAAATAAAATAAATTAAATTCTCCAAGAGTTTAACAGTTTCAACGAAAAATTACAGTTCACGTCCGAAACAGAAAATAATAATAAAATAAATTTTCTAGATATGACACTTATACGAAGAAAAAACAAAATTTTAACTGAATGGTACACCAAACCAACTTGGTCAGGTAGATATCTAAACTGTTTCTCTAATCACTCAAAAACTCAAAAAAATAGTATTATAATCGGTCTGTCTGATCGTGCTATCTCCCTAATGTCTCCAGAAATACTCCAAAAAGTAAAAAAGACACTAATAAATAATTATTTAATGAAAACACTATCACCCAAATGATTGATAAACGAACATATAAATTTTATAATAACGTAATAACAAAAAACATAGAACATAAACAAAAAAAATATGTAGCATTACCTTACACTAGTTAGCTGACAGAAAAAATAAAATACATTTTAAAAAAGCATGATATCCTATTCCACAAGTCACATAAATTAAATACATTGTTCACAAATTTAAAAAGTAAAACTCCTCTCATGAATAAATCAAATATAATATATTCGATCCCTTGCACAAATTATCCCAAAAAATATATAGGCATGAAGAGCCAATTGCTGAAGAACAGGAATGACCATAAATATAAGAAAAACGCCTCAACAGCGTTAAACAAACACACACAAGACGAAAAACATACTTTTGATTATAACAGTATCATAATAAAAAACAAAGATATGAATTACCAAAAATTACAGATAATGGAAATGATTGAAATTAAAAAAGATAAAAACACTGTTAACGACAGAACAGATATGGGAAATTTGAGCCACATTTACACAAGCCTAATTTAAACAAAAATATTAAGTATTCGATCCTGTCAAATAAGAATCAAAAATTGAATATCCTCTTAAACATAAAAGTAAACGTATACCTTATTTTGTTTTTTTGTGCATTGTAAAGTATAAAAAATATATTAAAAAAACACACTCGCATTCCATGTATCCGCAGTAGACGATGTAAAGATTGAATTTCATTAGTAATAGAGTAACAAAATGTCAAGGTGTGTACCGGTAAAATTAAATATTTTTAAAAATTTAAATACTGTTTTTAAAGTGTCTTGTTTGTTTTTTAAAATTGTAGACATGCTTCTTATGTGAATGTTTTAATTATATAAAAATATTTGCCTATTCTAAGTTTTTTAATTACGTATATATAAATACTTAAATATATCTTTGGGGAAATTGCGAATTTCCAATTAAAAACCTGGCATACAGCGGAACTCCTAAACTAAGATATTTTTCTAATATTACTATTCTAAGAAAAACGCAATTGTGTATTTCACAGATCGAAATATGTTCCCAAAGTGAACATCGGCTCCCAGCCATATTAAATTCAAATATTTGTCATTAAACTTTTTATACTTTCAACACAGATTGCCCAAGTCTGCAGCACATTTGGTTGTCGCGACTTTTTTTTCTTACGGTATTTTTATGGTAGCTTGAATTCTCATAAGATCCTTTTCTGGGAAAATTAATTCGACGTGAATTTTTTCGAGATATTAAGACCGATTTGGTGCTTTATTTTAAAATAATTGCGTGTTATTTTTTTCTTTGTAAATAGGCTTTCTGATTACGGTTGCCGGAATCTTACATTACATAAATTTTAATATACGGTGGTCGTGAAAACAACAGTACCATATGGGAAACTTTTTTTTCTTTTTTTGAAAAATAGCCTGCCTGCTGAATTAGTTTCTGAATATTAAATAATTAGAAAATGATTAAAACGATCTGTTAAGTCGTGCATGCCACGTTATATTTGGATAGCGTGCTTCTTCATTTACAACTGTATCGACATGAGTGACGTGTTCAAACGTGGTCGCACTGAAGATGCTGAGGGTTCTGGAATACCAAAATCCATCACAATCGAAGAAGTCATCAAAATATTCCACAAAGGTTTTGTAAATAATCGCTGATTAAAATTGACGGCGTTGCTGAGATGACAAGTATATCTAAAGAAAGGCCGCATGATATATCGGGATAAGAAAATGGCCAGCAAGATGTCTGTCGCGTTTGTTGACTCCGAATCAAAAACTGCAGTATCTGTATCTAGCTCTCTCCGAATCTAACCCGACACACTTTTTGTAGCGAAGAAAGTCCCCTTTCATCAGGATAACGCTCAAAGTAACAAAGACTGTTTTGCTGATTCGTGAACTTATAGTCTTAACCCCTTCTGAATTTAATCTCGTTTCAAATTTCATAAAATTCCTTGGGACTTGCATGAAAGCGCCTTTATACTTTAAAAATTTCAGAAAACAGATGAATAAACCGCACCATTTAAAGTAGTTTGAAGCTCCAGTAATGTATATGGATTTCAGCGTGAAAAAAAACTTTTTATTAAAAAAATTGAACCGACTTCTAAAAGGGCGCCAAAAAATGAAAAATAACTATAACTTTTTATATGAAAATTTTTGAAGTCGGCGTCAAACTAATACCTGACAAAACCTGATTCGCATAAACAGATTAAAAATACTTTATTTAAAGGTAATTGCTTTCTTACCATAATTTGGATATATAAGTAGTTATTTATTTCATTTAGAAATAATTTGGCGCCGACTTCAAAATTTTCAATTTAATATACAAATTTATAGTTAATTTTCACTTTTAGAAGAATTCATTATGATATCCATAAATTATTTGAACTAAGTACTAATCGAGATTAGTATACCTCGTAATGACTCTCAAGGTGGCAAAAAAGTACCCATTTTATCCAAAGTTGTAAATCACCCTAAAATGAACTACTCAAAATTCTTTGACTCTTAGAGTTATCCAAATACCAGTGAAATTGTGTCAAATAAATATTTAGTCTGTCATAGTAAATCTACTATCTTAAATTTCAAATTAATTTTAGATTGGTAATATAGGTCCCAAAACCTTCCAATATCGATATTTAAAGGACTTGAGACGTAAATTTCTTAGCTCGATACATTTTATACTGCATATTGAGTTTGTATACGCCCCAAGAACCCCGCAATATCAATTTTAGACAAAATCGGAAAATGTAAAATTTTCAATCCCTCATTTTATCTTATCAACCTAATAGTTGTAAAAAATTAATTTCATAATCGTAATATATGACCCTGAAGACCCCTTAATACCAAATCTGAAAAAATGCGAATAAGGTAAAACTTTCAACCCACCATATTGGATCTGCCATATTAAATTTCAAAAAAAAAAATTAACGTCTTAATCTAATCTAAATCTAAACCCTTTAAAGCCGCCTAGTACCAATTTTGGATGAAATCCGGATATCTAAAACTTCTAGACCGTCACACTAAATCTGATATATTAGATTTTCTTAAAATAATTTTATATTCGCTATTTACATCCTTAAAAAATCGAAAAATGTGAAATTTTTAATCCGCTATATTGGATTCGCCATATTGAATCCTAAAAAAATTATTTTAACTTCATAATTTACACCCTCAAAAACTCCCTGTACCAGTTTAAGAGAAAATTGAAAGATGTAAAATTTTTAGGATTGGATCCGCCAGATTGAGTTTTTCAAAAAATATTTTAAATTTTTAATTAACACTAACAAAAATACCTCCCATACTAATTTTAGACAAAATCGAGAGATGTAAAATCTTTAATCCGCCCTCTTAGATCCTCTATATTTAATTTTTAAAAATAATTTCAGATTCGTTATGTGAGACCCCGAAAACTCCTCCTTACTAATTTTGGAGAAAATCGGTCGAAATTGATTTTTTAGTCCGCCATATTGAATCCACCATATTGAATTTTTTTTAAATAATTTCAGATTCGTTATACGCGGCTCCGAAAACTCCCCCATACCAATTTTGGAGAAAATCGGATAAAACTGATTTTTTTGCCTGCCATATTGGATCCGCCATATTGAATTTTTTAAAAATAATTTTAGATTCGTTATGTGCGATCCCAAAAACTAATTTTGGAGAAAATTGTACACAATTAATTCTTTGTCCGCAATATTGAATCCGCCATTTTGAATTTTTTTTAAATAATTTCAGATTCGTTGAGTACAACCCCAAAAATTTCCCCATACCAATTTTGAAAAAAATGGAACAAAATTAATATCTTTGCACCAATTTCATCCAAAATAATATGGTACCACCGCAATAACTTCCTGAACATAACGTAAAAATGAATTTTTCAGATATTTATGCTGCCGTTCCGGAGTAATTGGTGTACATACATAAAAAAATACATATCCGCCGAATTGAGAACCTCCTTCTTTTAGAAGTCAGTTTAAAAGAAAATTTGTAGAAGTAGCTGTAGCTTACATTAAAGATAATAATCGAATGTTCAGGACATCCAGTGTTGAGATACCTGTTCTTTGGTAACAACTATTTTGTAACATCAGATCTATGAGGTGTAATATGGTGAAGCTAAGCTTCACATTTCAATGGAGACATTTCATATAATGAAATTAAAGCAGGCTATCAACGGGTTATAATAATTTAACTTTCCAACTTAACGTTATCTCAAATAATTGTTTTAATCATACTGTAATTGGTAAAGTTTCTTTGTGAGATCGCACAGAAGCTTATTTTTATTACT
Source organism: Diaprepes abbreviatus (assembly GCA_034092305.1). Classification (NCBI taxonomy): domain Eukaryota; kingdom Metazoa; phylum Arthropoda; class Insecta; order Coleoptera; family Curculionidae; genus Diaprepes; species Diaprepes abbreviatus. Next base: position 863,502 of record JASJET010000203.1, on the reverse strand, counting down.
TAATCAGGTAAAAACGGTTAACGGGGCTGCTTAAACACGCTTGTAAATTGCAGTGTAATGAAAGGTTTACGGTAATGGCATACTTTCGCAAAAAATATCATCGACGCAAAAAGCAGCGATTAATTGAAATATTTGTAATTTGCTTATAATACTTCTGAAGAAAGGTTTTTTAAGCCGAGATTCATCGATATTCGCTGCGAATACATCTTTAAGAACTTGTTTTAGCTGTTAGTTATTTCAGGTAAAGGTGTAATTCCACCAAATTTTGCCTCTCAAAAAAGTAAGTGCTGAAATTAATATAATACCATATTTTTATTTGTGATAGCGAGTTTTTTAGTTACATTTTTTGCTCATAGATTTCCTTATAAACGATTTGTCCTCCTTTCTGTCTTCCCGCGCTTACACCCCTTATCAGGCGTCCCTCGGGAAGGTTTGCACGTGGGATTTTTGAATACTTAGACATAAGCTCCTAGAAATTCCTATTATTAAAATTAAATTAAAACATTGAAAATAGTATTTGAGGTTATGGAATTCCGCTTTTCTAGTAGAGATTGTTGCGTATGACATGCTTTTTCAGTCATATTTCCGTACTACATCACTTCCGAGACAGAACTGGCTTCACATGTTTTCCCTACAAAAATGGAAACCGCACTACGAACAGGGATTGTAGCATCACTCATTTCTCTGACATTCAGGTGAATTCCCTCCAAAGGCTACTGGAATTCCTTGCCGATATTAATAACCCACAAGCCTATTTCCTCCATGAAAAACGATGTTGTAAAACCATATAATTTTTTTAGGTTATTTGCTCAAAATAAATCATTCTTCTCTTCTTTTTTTTTGTAATTTTTATGGCTTCCACTAGAAAATGATGTGTAGCCAAAGTTATTCAGCCCTTTGTTAATGATTTGATGCAAAACCTCAAATTCTAAGAAGTACATAAAATTTAAGGGTGGCTATTTTTCCTTTAAGATACATGTAGGTTGCCGACTTCACAGTAGCCGTAATAGCACTCAAGGAGTCATACTTGACGAAGTTGTCCTAAAACCCATAACAGCATTATACATGATTGCCGATTGAAACTGATAGATTTTGCTTAAATTATTGGCAGTATCATATCTGAACTAGTATCTTACCAAAACCGCAAAGCATAATTGTATTAAAACAATGTTTGGCCTCTTCGAGTCCAACCTAAAAGACTTTCTGCAGCGATTTGTCTTGCATCCTCCATTACACATCCGAAACAACAATCAAAACAGTGGACATACAAGGAAGAACCAACATCAAAAAATTGTCCCGTCTGCAAGAAATGTCAGGGTCATTGTTTTTTGGACTGTAAAGGATTGAATCTTGTGGATAAAGGCGTCATGATAACGGCCGAATATTACGCTATGTCTGTGGGCCAATTGGAATAAAAAATCATGGATAAAAAGCCACGTGTGACAAAGAGGAAGCCTCTTACATCAAGACAACGCTGCCAATCACACAATTATGGCTAACGAAAGTTTAAGTCGTGAACAAGCACTCTATACTCCAGACTTAACCCCTCCTGACTTCAACCTCTTGTTCCCCAAAAACTTGCTATCCCATCCTCATATTATCGTTATTGTTACTTCTTTTTATCTTTTCTTTTTCTTTTTCTCATGTTCGGCATATTAAACGTTGTCAATCGGTTCACCAGGGCACCTCCAGCGAAAGTGCGGAGTTGCAAAACAATTATTGTGTGCAATAAGAGGCTTCTTTCGGTGCAATATATTTTTCTATTGTTTATTAACAATTGAAGAAACAACCATTTTAGCACGTTTTTTGCAATAACTAACGAATAAATTATCCGATTTGGATGGGCTTTAGCTCATTTTGCAGGTATTTTAAATAACTGTTTGAAATTGTTTGACTGAAAAACAATGGCTTTTCCTAGAACTCGAAAAAACTGTTTTTTCACATCTTAATTGTTAAATAAAAAATTTTCCCCAAAAATGAAAATGCCTCATAAGATACTACATAGGTTGCATTCTTTTGAGTAAATTATCACTGATCAAAGTGAACAAAGTGAAACTGATACCTTCATGTTCTTTTGAATATGCATTTACGCGTCATTGGGTCGAAGTGATTATGATTACTTCAAGTGATAGAAGTGAAACTGATAATGACTCAAAAGAATAGCCTTATAATTACTAAAATCATTATGATGGTTTTTACGTAGTCAGAAGTCTACTAACACTAAATTTTTCCAGATGCTAATTTCGCCAAACTAATTACTTTTTTCCGATCTGATTCTCAAAGCCCCGAGACATAAATTACAAGGGTGCTCAAATAACGTTGAAGTATTCAGAGTAAACCATATAAATCGGTGCGGATTTGAACTTGGTGGTGCAATAAATTCAATTTTAAGCATAAACTGGAAATAATATTTTCCAAAACTCATCAAAAATAGCGGATATTAAGAATATGTGTGATCTATCGGCGGCTTCAACTCGGTTTCAAAGATCGGTATTTATCGATGATTTCAACCTTAAATTATGACGCCAGCAAAGATTAACCAAAGATCACTAAACCGCTTAAATGCAAATAATAATAAATACCAGTCGGTAATTCAAAAACATTAATAAATTATTTCAAAATATTAACCGGACTTCAAAAGATTTTGCTAAAAAGTAAGATTTAAATTAGCAACTGTTTTGTTTTGCAATTAATTTAATAATTTTACAGGTACTGAGTGGCTTAAGAATTTATTTTTATGTTAGGTCAATGAAGTTAATTAAAAACTTCTTTAACAAACAATTTTTTCCAGTTTTTAATCTTTTCGTAACAAACTTATCTTGGAAATGTTTTTATGGGATCCCCTTGGAGAATCCCATACAACATATTGAAAATCGCATTAAAATTTCTCACACTTTGCAAAAGTTTTGTATAAACATGAATAATTTATTTTTACAAAAAAAAAACTAAACCTGCTTAAAAGAATTCCTCAAAAAAATAAATTATAAACTGTTTTAAAATGCATTTAAGAGCATCGTACATTTTCAATATAAAACTTAAAATTAAAAATGAAACTGTCCGAAACGACCTTAAACATTCTTTACCTTAATTAACAAATGTTATTGTTTCGAGAATAGACTTTTCTTAAGTAGCCAACAATACTAGATTCTGTGCGTTCCACAACTTTGTTGGCACGAGCCTTAGAGCCGTGCCCAGCCAATGACATGGAAATTAAATAAACCAGTCTGGGATTATTATTGGCTGCGTTCTTGATTCAGGATCTTTGTTAATATAAATAATTAGTATGTAAATCTCCTTATTAATTTCTCTACTTGTTTAATTACACAAGCTTACGACTGTTTTTCCTTTTCAAGACTTAAATACGTAAATAGGTTTGAGTAAAAGAAAAAAAATGTCAAAAAATCTTTCACATAAACATTCGAGGACATTAAAAAAGTTTTCTCCCCAACCACACCAATAATGAGTTCTTTTGATTTTTTTCCAAAATTCTCAAAGTATCGAAAAAAGATAATAAAAAAAGTTTTTCAAAAAATAAAACACATTTTAAAAAAGCATGATATTATCGTATGTCACAAGTCTCATAATAAATTAAATACACTATTTACTGATTTAAAAAGTAAAACTCCGCTCATGAATAAGTCAAATGTAGTATATTCGATCCCATGCTCAAATTGTCCCAAAAAATATATAGGCATGACAAGCCAATTGCTAAAGAACAGATTAAATGGTTTTAAATATACGAAAAACGCCTCAACAGCGTTAAACAAACACACACAAGATGAAAAACATACCTTCGATTATAAAAATACCATAATTAAGAACAAAGATATGAATTATCAAAAATTGCAGATAAAGGAAATGATAGAAATTAAAAAAGATAAAAACACTGTTAACGACAGAACGGACATAGGAAATTTGAGCCATATTTACACCAGCCTCATTTAAGGAAAAATATTAAATATTCGATCCTCTTAATAAATCAAAAATTGAATATCCTCTTAATCATAAAATTAAATGTATGCTTTCTTTCGTTTTTTTTTTGGTCCATTGTTAAAATATAAAAAATAAAACACACTCGCATTCCATGTATCCTAAGTATCCAAATAGACATTAAAAATGTCATTTCATTATTACTAAATAAGCAAAATGTCAAGGTATGTACTGGTAAAATTAAATACTTTTTTAGAAATTTGACTAGTTTTTTAAAGTGTTGTTTGTTTTTTGAAATTGTAAATATGTTCGTGTATGAATGTTTTTAATTATATAAAACTATTTTTAGGAAGATCAATAATTAAAAAAGCAAAAAAAAATTATGAAGATGCCTTAAAAGGCGAAACGTCAAATTGTTTTTGATTTTTTGGTTAAATAAAGAACCTAATCCTAAGAAAAGACAAAATAAAAAGAAAATGTTGTAACCTATGGTTCAAGAATCTGGAATATATATATATATATATATATATATATATATATATATATATATATATATATATATATATATATATATATATATATATATATATAAATAATCTTTTTTAAATGAATATTATTTTCAAAACGCACGTTTATAAAGTCAGATGAGCCCAAATCTGTACTCTAGTCACACTAGCAGAGGATGTGTTAAATTTTCGCTGCTTTGCAAGCTTGCGTGAGGAAGGAAGACATTCTTGTGACACAAGGCATAACGTTTTTGATTAACACTCGCACGTCATTTTGTTAACATACTATAACTGGAAACTGTCATTTTTGAAGTGTATTCAACAAGTTTAACTCGTGACTGGCCTTTTTTAGAGATAAATTTCATCTTCGGTCACTATCGTAGAGAGTCTGCATCTATAGATTAATAATGATTTTGAGAAATTGGCTGCCTAAGCTATTTTTGTTTGAGAGTTAACGTTCTTGGAACCCATCTTGTTGAAACTTTATTCATAGAATTGTCAGTGGAGCTGTAACGAACCAAGATCAAATTCACAGAAAGGAACTGCCTATATAAATTCTACTGGTAGACATTTTCGATACCAGACTGTAAAATATCAACGTTGAAACTACATCATATACATATATACATTATACGTACATATACTGGAATAGTAAGAAGTTAAAAAGTGGTGGAGCATGGGTAAAAACATTCTTTGTCTAATACCAGAAGATTTCTCACATATATATATATATATATATATATATATATATATATATATATATATATATATATATATATATAATAAAATAGAATCAAATATTGGCGAAGCGGACGTGAAAATTTGCCAATCTACATGATTCTCGTGTTAAAAAATGCGGAGCACTCCAAAATATGGAAAAACTCCGGGTCCAACAGATGTCGACAGCGCTGTTTCGTCCTAATATGGGACTCGTCAGGCCACCGCATTCGGTACAAACCATCATCTCGCCTTTGCATCCTATAAAGCTGAGTTTAAAATTGAAAAACAGCAAACAAGACGACAAAGGCGAAATCTCGATGGTCGACTTGATAACACAAGAACCACATAGATTAACAAAGTTTGTACATAACCGCCATATGGTGGCGCAACGGTGAATTAAAACAGAAATATGTAAAATCGAGTATACGAAACGCGCTGCCCAAAGGATAGGGGTCGCATTTTTCGATACTGGCAACCAAGCCTACTGCTCATTTCAGCAGCCAAAGCCACGTGTCGCACCAAACGAGCAGTAGGCTTGGTTGCCATTATCGAAAAATGCTACCCCTATCCTTTGGGCAGCGCGTTTCGTGTACTCGATTTTACATATTTCTGTTTTAATTCACCGTCGCGCCACCATGTGGCGGTTATTTACAAACTTTGTTAATCTGTGTGGTTCTTGTGTTATCAAGTGGACCATCGAGATGTCGCATTTGTCGTCTTGTTTGCTGTTTAACACGAGAATCATGTAGATTGACAAATTTTCACGTCCGCTTCGCCAATATTTGATTCTATTTTATTTTAAATTACACGGACAAAACTTATCTATTTGCTTATATATATATATATATATATATATATATATATATATATATATATATATATATATATATATATATATATATATATATTGATTCTTCTGTTTTGCAGTCTTCATTTCTCTCTGCGCCTGACTTCCTTATCTATACATTCTCTCCAACTCTCTCTCTCTCTCTCTCTATATATATGTATATATATATATATATATATATATATATATATATATATATATATATATGTATATATATATATATATATATATATATATATATATATATTATATATATATATATATATATATAACTTTCTTATATTTTTCTTGAATTTTCTTATTTGTGTATATTTTCAAGTTTTGGTTTTCTTGAGGGTAAAATCCGTTTTATGTATTATGCATATTTATTGACGTTTCGGTCACACTTAACCTTCCTCAGAATAATTTTTTGTTAATTTATTAATTATAAAGTTTTCATCAGAAGCACACATAACAAAGAATTACATAGTGGTAACACGTGACTAACTTTTGACTTGATTTATTTCTTACCGAAAATTTGATTTTTTAAAAAATTCCTCACTACTCCAGTGATTCATAGATGTGGTTCGACTGGCGATATTTTTCACTCTGACATTGAGGTCGATAGGTGGCAGGTTGCAATATCCTACCGACATACCTTGGAATTTACATATCATATATCAGTTATTTCTTGCAAATGCTGTTCTCGGTGCGATACAGCTCCACTGACGAGATGATAAGGTGGTAGAAATGCGTATGGAGAGAGGACCAGAGCGGTATTTGCAGGAAATAAACTGTTTGTATATATTTTTCCTTTTCTCTGCCTGAAAGGAGAATTACATATATAACAAGCATCTGTTTGTTATACCTAGTTTGGGAAGCAATGTCACGAATGTGAGTTGTGTCTATTTTTCGAAATAATACCGGATCGATTTCTCTGCAAAAACATTCTTCAGAGTATCATGAAACCATATGCTGAAGAATTCCTTCCAGTTATGAACAAATTTATCCACGATAACGACCCAAAACAAACATTAAAACTTGATAGGGACTGTCTATAAGACAATATGGTTCAAAGTTCAGACCTGATCTCATTGAAAGACGTCTAAAATGGGATGTTTAAAATAAAAATCTATAGAATTTAGAAGTTTTGTCGCTGCTCGTTGAAGAAGCTTGGTCCTTCGTTCCAAATAGTTGTTGTCAAACGCTTCTGGAGTCAATACCCTTGAAACGGAGGACTAGTATAAACCCACCCCTTGACAAAAAAACTGTGTTCTATTTATAAGAGCACACACAGATTATATATATATATATATATATATATATATATATATATATATATATATATATATATATATAGATAGATAGATAGATAGATAGATAGATAAGTAAACAATTTCACAGTATATGTATGTGGATAATTAAAATAATGTATTTTCATAGGAACTACATTCGCACTATTTTTTCATTTTAGAGCAATTCTTTGAAGTTCATTTAACTTTTTGTCTTTTAATAATATATTCCATTTCTAATTATGTGCAACTAAGAACATAGCGGCTTATAAGAATTATAAAATGAAGTTTATCGAAGGCGTACGGGCGAAGCATTGTCATTTGTACCATAAAATATTCTATAATGGAAAAATGTAAACCAGTTTCGAGAGAAAGAGGCCGTTACATGGTACGACAGTTTGGGCGAGTTGCCTTATTGTTATTTTTTATAGCAACACGAGATTTAACTTAAGTGCCATATGTCGAGTTTATTGTTTAAGATATCGTTGATTTACATATTCGGCTCCGGAGATTGAAGATATACTCAAATAAGTGCATGTTGAGTATTTTATAGCACTGATTTAAAAGAATTTGGTAACACAGATTACTAAAAATACTGGTAGATCGTGAAATTCTAACATTTCAGGAGTGAAAGTGACAGAATTGGATTTATTTGATCACATTGCCCATTTTTGAATGGATTTAATACCGCAGAACAAGATATTTGTACCCATAATAACAACAATCTTAATAAATCTTAAAATTAACAATATTTGAAACCGGAAAAAAAATTTTAAAACCGACATAGCTGAATATTCAGGCGTGTTTCTCAATTTTCTAAAATATTGATAATACGATACATAGAAAAATATTAAATGGAATATATATATATATATATATATATATATATATATATATATATATATATATATATATATATATATATATAATATATATATATATATATATGTAATGTGGCGTAAAGTTTGCAAGTACAAGAAATCAAACTAACTCACAGCGTTATTCCAATTTCTGCTAACAAATTAAAATGACAGGCTATCGATACATTCCTTTTGATAAATCGATATTTCGCCTCATGTAAACCCATTAATCTGTCAACGCCAATTTTAAATGTACAACCGACAAGGGTACGAACCATTCTTTAAGGAAGATAAGAACGTACCCTTACAAGTATTCCTGTATATGTTTACCTAAAATGGCGACACGAGGATAAAAAAATAAACACAGTAAGATAAGCATTCCCTTTAATAGAAAGGATTTTAGGTAGAAAAGCACGTGACTAAAATATGAAATGTCTGGGCATTAGTTTTCTGCTTTTAGGACTCCGTAGTCATTAGGAAAAATTATAGTTGTCTCAAATCTTTCCTTCGGTATGTTAGAGCTCTGTAACTGTCTTTTTTTTTTGAAAACAAATTTTGCATAAAAATTAATAATAAAAAAAAAATATGAAAGTCAATATTTTATATAAAATGGTAAAATAATTATTTGGTCGTTTTTTACTTACCTATAAACTTTTTCAAATATTAATTTAAACTTAATTTATAATAAACTGTGCTTTAGATTTTTTTCTTATTTTTCTTGATATTTTCATAATATATCGATAATAATTTCCAGCTCTAACTGGTATGTTTTTTCTGCAAAATCTATATCCACTTAAGTTGTTTGTTTTCGTTGTGACAATATAAAGAACGTGACCTCAAAATATGGTTTTAATATTGTAGGTCTGCGTTCTGTCAATTTAATGTATTTGTATCTTTATATCGTTAATGCAAAATAAATATAGAAGTTAATTAATTGTATTTGACATTTTCGTGTTTTTAATAGAGTGTTTATAGGCGTGATATTTTATATATATATAAATATATGTATACTTATATATATATATATATATATATATATATATATATATATATATATATATATATATATATATATATGTTATATCGTAGGTTTTCGCGGATGATAGAATGAATAGTTGGGTTATTCCGGGTTTCAATCCGTTGGTTCAAAAATCAACTCAAACTTAACGCGAGCTGAACATCAAGCCCTCTCATCCTTAAAAAAGAATAAGGAAATAACAATATTACCAGCAGATAAGGGAAATGTTACGGTTGTAATGAACACCAACTAATATATGCAAAAAATGCCAGAAATTCTCAAAGACGCCTCTTACAAACAAACCAACAGAGATCCCACGACATACCTTGAAAAAACTACGAAAGCCAAGATTAAAGCCTCAAAACTAGACCCAGAAACTGAAAAATCTATAATAGCAAGAGAAAAATGAAGCAGATGTCCACAACTATATGGCTTACCAAAAATACACAAAACAAATGCACCACTCAGACTAATAGTGAGCGCCGTGGGATCTCCTACACAAAAACTAGAAAAATATCTAACAAGTATCATGCAACCAAGAGTCGAACTGGCTGATTTCTTCATGAAAAACTCCGAACATCTTAGCAAGCTTCGACATAAAATCGCTATATCCTAGCATACCACTGGATGAGACCTTGGACAAAATCGCCATGAACGAGGATTTTCTAGCCTACACAACTGAACTTGCAGAACACTGCCTAAAGAACACATACTTTATGTTCAATAACCAAATATACAAACAGATGGCGCACCTATGGGGTCCTCGCTTTCACCAATCATAGCCAACCATTTTATGATATATTTCGAACACGAGGCACTGCAAATGGCACCTTTAAAACCGAAATTTTGGAAACGCTATGTTGATAATATTTTTATAATGTGGCCACATGGAAAAGAACACCTGGACGATTTCCTCATATACCTGAACAATCAATATCCACGACAGAATCCAATTCACGCTAGAAATCGAACAAGAAAAGAAACTTCCTTTTTTGGACCTGCTATTAACTAGGAAACTCAACAACACCCTGGGCTTTAGCGTATATCGGAAACCTACCCATACTGACCGATATCTCAATGCAGCCTCACATCATCTCAAAAGCAGGCAGTAGTCAACACACTAGTATCAAGATCTCTCCGCCTAACAGAACTTGACACAAAACAAGATGAAATAAGACACATTTCAACAGCTCTAGAACAGAATGGTTTCTCACAATTAGATATAAAGAAAGCCATAAATAGACAAGAGAAGACTACAACAAAGACCAAAGACCAAGATCCAACAAGAAACAAAGCCATAATACCATACATAAAAGGAATAACATACAGAATCGGAAGAATCTTAAGAAAATACGACATACAGCTCATATTTAAACCACAAAAAACAATAGCCAACATCCTGGGAAATCCCAAAGACAAGACCAACCTTGAAAATCATGGCGTTTACAGCATTCCATATGCAGATTGTCATCAAACTTATATAGGACAAACAAATAGGCGCATATCAGCAAAAATCCAAGAACATAAAAATAGCCTCAAAAACAAACAGACAACCTCAGCCCTATTTCAACATCACCAAACAACCGGACATACCACCGACGAAAAAACAAAAGAAATAGCACCAGTACAGAACTACAAGGTACGCGTCATAAGAGAGGCCCTAGAAATCGAAAAAGCGGGACAGCTAAATAAGCTAGACGATGCTATAAAGTTTTCAACTACATGGAAAACATTAATAAAAAATCAAGAAAGAAAATAACAAACATCAACTAGTACACGAGAGACCTGCATACAAGAACAAAATATATCGCACTCGGCAGAGGGGAGGAGCCTGCGAAGCCGCTCATCCAATCAGGAAGCGAGCCACCTAAACAAAACTCGAAATTCATCAGAGGCCACCATCAGTTCTCAACGAGTAACGAGACGAACCGCACTTGAAAATGCCAAATGAGATTTTGGCGAAACGTTGTGAAAACGATTTTTTGAACGAACGGATTGAAACTCGGAATAACCAAACTATTTATATTCTTCTTCAGGACATCTCTACAATATTAATTACAAAGTTAGAATATTAAACCTAACCTATAATTATTAAGAAACTCAACAATGTGGTTTGAATATTAAACGAGGAGATATGTGAAAAACAGGGGAAAACCCACCATTAAGACTTTTTAATTCTGTTTAGAGGCATAATATGATAGGATTGTTAGAATTTGATTAACTTCTCAGAAATTACAAATAGTAAGACATCTCACTCGAGTCTTTCTCTATTTTGTAGTAACATATGTCAGGTGTCACAGAGGCAGTGGCGTGGACGGCCTAAGTAGTGAAAGAAATAAGAATACGTTAAACAGTGGCGTAGCCAATTTTAAGTTTAGCAAAACATTATTACTTGTTTGATATTTTTTTTTACATGATATAAGAGCAAATAATTGAAAAAACTTATTCATCTGGAGATGCACTGTCCAGGAGGCTCAAATACTTTTCTTTTGCCAGCTTTAAAATATAGCTGTAAATGGCACTCAGATTCTCAGTGTCGCTTTTTTAATTCATAGCGTTGACACCTTGATTAATGTGGACCATTTCGAGGAAGAGCCTTTTATAATATGCAGGAACTCGTTCCAGAATCTCAATGCCATCTCAGTTCACATGCTCAGTCAGAGCATAAGAGGGCAAACCTCTTTTAATATCACTACGATGGGAAATGACTCTGCCTTTGACGCTTCTGAAAGTTTGGCCTATGTAAACTAATTGTCAGTTGGAATAAGGAACTTTATACACGATACAGAACGTCTCATTCAGCTGTAAAGGTGTTTTAGTTTTAGAATAAATTTTAGAGAGAGTTAATATTTTTCTTTCAGCTATTTTGATATCTGTATATTTAAAAATAATTATCAATTTGTCCGTGAGACTTTCTATGTGAGGTAATGTATGGAAAAATTGAACTTGTACTGTTGTATCTGAAAAAGTGTTGAGAAGGAGTTTCAAAAATGTTTTCAGGAATATTATGTTTGATATTATAGAGAAATTTTTTAATGTTATCTGGGTAAGAATTCTCCACTAGTATATCATTAAGTTGGCGCAGTGCCTCTGTTCTAAAATTAGGATGTGTAAATTTCGCAGCTCTATTTTTCATGTCTAAAATGAGATTGATTTTGGATCTCATAGGATAGTACGAAGGGTAATTTATGAATCTATTAGAACAGTTTAGTTTTTAAAGTGTTTTCATTCGTACGTATAACTAACATATCCAGAAGTGGGATATGGTTTTTAGTTTCTTCTTCCACTGTCAGTTGAATATAAGGATTTAAGGAGTTAAAGAGTTTTATAGCTATCTCAATTCTACCAGCAGGTACAGCAAGCAATAAATCCAGATCATCGAGCCCATAGTTAACAAAAATAGGGGAAATTTTTGATCTTATTGGTGTTCCAAAAATCTGTTTATAATAATTATCATTAAACACAAGCACATTGGAATCAAAAACAAATTCCATGAGTTGTTCAAAGAAGTCATAATCGATCCCGCAGTGTTGTGATATGTCATCTCATTTATCACGAACGCGGTTGAGGATAGCCTCTAAAGGTAAATTGGTAAAAAGGGAGACTACATCAAAAAATAAATGTTAGGCAATTGAAAATTGTTAATGAAAGTGCTAAATGAGAAAGAATCCTTTACATAAAATTCATTATTAAAATTATAAGCTCCAGTCAGAATATTAGTGAGATATTCAGCTATAGAACCATTTGGACAATTAATTGGTGAGACAATGGGACACATTGAAGGTTGGTTTATAAATTTTAGGTAATGTGTAAAATCTAGGACAATATTAAGTAAAAATTTAAGGCGCATATTGAATATATCTCATTTTTGAAATGTTTTAGGTTGAGGCGCCAATTGTATATTTTATGCCGGTAGTAAATTTCATGAGGTGCAAATTGCATTTGCTTGAATCTAGGATTCATCTAGACTAACAAATAGACGCAAAAAGATGGTACAATAAAAATGACGTCGTAACCGCCATCTTTTCCGAGAATTTTTCATCGCATACTCGCATATATTGTGTGACAACATAAATTACTCCATATTTATAAAAAAGATAAAATCAAAAAATATATGAAAGTTTATATTATTTATTACATTATTACTTTTTCTCATGAAATACCCATATAAGGCATTTTATAACGGCCTCATAAAATTTAAATTTGCTTCACATCCTGTATTCCTAAAAACTCAACAATCAGCATAATGAAGGATGAAGTTGTAACAGCCAGTAAAACCTACATTCGTTTAAATTTTAACGTTTTAAATTGGCTTAACAACATTTTCGCAATAATACATTAAAATAGATGTTGCTCATCGTGTTAAAATTTTATTTATTGTTTGAAAACGTACAGCAAAATCTTTCGCTTGTTGTGTATTAATTATAAGTGATAGAGCGTTTTTAAACGTTTTTTTGTTAACTTCTCACCTTTTAACTAAGAACTATGAGCTATGAACTCACATAGACCAAATTTTATAGCTGGTTTTTCACCTGCTTTCCATTATCCGAAGATATTTTGGATTAAAATAGAGGTCACATTAAAAAATACAATTATACAACACTGTGAATAAGTGATGAAAGACTATTGCGTGTACTCCTCTCATTTATTTATCTTTGCAAATTATATCGTTGTTCCATGATCTAGATAATTTTGTAATGCACTATAAGGTCAAGAACTCGAATTTGCTTCTACTTCAATGAAAAAGTTTAATTAAAAAGAACCGAAAGAATGTTATTCACAATTTAATTCACTGTATGTTTCAAAGATAAACCAATATCTTTAAAATAGGACTAAAAATCTATTAAAATCAAAATTAAATTATGAGTGAAAGAAAAATAAAATTTTTATAAAAAAAATTGAACCGACTTCTGAAAGTGCGCTAAAAAGTAAAAAATAACTATAAATTTCTATATGAAATTGAAATTTTTGAAATCAGCCCCAAACTAATACCTGACAAAATGGAATTCGCATAAACAGATTAATAATACTTTGTTTGTAATTGCTTTCTTACCATAATTTGTATATATTAGTAGTTATTTGTTTCATTTAGAAATAACTTGGCGCCAACTTCAAAAATTTCAATTTCATATAGAAATTTATAGTCATTTTTCACTTTTTAGCGTACTTTAGAAGTCGGTTCAATTTTATTTTATAAAAATTTTATTTTTCGATTTTTAGTTTTGAGTTCATTATGATATCCATAGATTATTTGAACTAAGTACTAATCGAGATTAGTGTACCTCGCAATGACTCCAAGATGGCAAAAAGTACCCATTTTATCCAAAGTTGTAATCAGCCTAAAGTGAACCACTAAAAATTCTTTGATTCTTAGAGTTCTACAAAAACCGGTGAAATTGTATCAAACATATATTTAGTTTGTCATAGTAAATCCACTACCTTAAATTTTAAATTAATTTTAGATTGGTAATATAGGTCCCAAAACCTTCCAGTATCGATATTTAAAGAACTTGAGGCGTAAATTTCTTAGCTCGATATATTTTATAGTGCATATTGAGTTTGTATACGCTCCAAGAACCCCGTAATATCAATTTTAGGCAAAATCGGAAAACTTAAAATTATTACTCCCTCACTCCCTTATCAACCTAATATTGTAATAAATTAACTTCATATTAGTAATACACGACCCCGAAAACACCTTAATACCAAATTTGATAAAATGCGAATAAGGTAAAATTAGAAGAAATAATTTTAACGTCTTAATGTAATCTAAATCGAAACCCTTCAAAGCCCCCTAGCACCAATTTTAGATGAAATCCAGAAATTCAAAATTTCTAGACCTCTGACATTAGATTTTCTTAAAATAATTTTATATTCGCTATTTTCATCCTTAAAAACGATTCAGTCCCCCATTTGAACCAAATCGAAAAATGTAAAATTTTTAGTCCGCCGTACTGAATCCTGAAAAAAATATTATTAAGTTCGTAACTTACATCCTTAAAAACTCCCCCATATCAATTTTGGAAAAAATCGGACAAAATTTATTTTTTATCTCCCATATTGGATCTGCCATATGGAATTTTTAAAAAAATATTTTGGATTCGTTATGTGCGACCCTGAAAACTCCCCCACACTGATTTTGGAGAAAATCGGACAAAATTAGATTTTCTTGTCCGCTATATTGAATTTTTTAAAAATAATTTTAGATTCGTTGGGTGCAACCCCGAAAATTTCCCCATACCAATTTGGGAGAAAATCCGTCAAAATTAATTTTTTCGGCCCCCATATTGTCAGCGCCATCTTGGATCTTGTTGCACCAATTTTATCCAAAAAAATATGGGACTACCGCAGCAACTTCCTGAACATAACGTAAAAATTTGATTCAAATCGGTGCCGCCATTCCGGAGTAATCGGTGTACATACATAAAAAAAAATATGACGAATTGAGAACCTCCTTCTTTTAGAAGTCGGTTAAAAAGAAGTGCTAATTGTCACAAATTACAGGACAAAGAATAATGATAAGCAACGTTGCCGAAGTGTGCAGTTAATCTGAAAAATTGTAATGTTACGAATTATGTTTGTTGGACAAACATAATTCGTAACATTACTAAGGAGTTTGAGGGTTTATAAGTTTATAAACAATTCTTTCCAATACTATAATTGGTACATTGTATCTTTCAGTATCGAAATAGAAATAGCAAGCTCAAGGTACGTATCTACATTGTGAACATTTGAATATTTTTCAAATTATATAAAGTTATTAATTGTAAAATAAGTTTTTAAACTTTTTTTTTGAATTGTCTTTTAACTTTTTCTATTAATGTGTAGGATTTTAAACATAATTTATGTATTTTAAATTTTTGGTTGTTTGGCCAAGCAAAATGTTACTGTTATTATTGAATTAAAGAAAATAATATAAAAAAAACTTTTTGAGAATGCCTTAAACAAAAGGCGAAACGTCAAAACACGTATGAACCTCACCCCAAGAATACAAGAAAACAAACAAACATATATATATATATATATATATATATATATATATATATATATATATATATATATATGTAGAAACAATTTTTGTACTATCGTTACCAACTAGTTCTATGATCTAGATAATTTTGTCATTAAGGTCAAGAACTTGAATTGACTTCTACTTCACTGAAAAAAGTTTAATTAAAAAGAACTGAAAGAATAATTTATGTTTTAGCTTCTTATTTATTCCGTTAGTGTTACAATGTCCTCGAAGTAATTAGGGACATATGGAGCTTTTTCTCTCTCCCAATATGTCGAAAGTATTTCGCATGAACAAGCCAGTCTTCCCGAAAAGGACTAAGACACGTCCTTACCATAAAAATAAACATTATAAGGTTTCAATCGACTATACAGAGTGTTTGGGTGGTTACTACATAACACTAATATAGTAGTATTACATATTTGTTTTACATTAGGATAAACAATTTTTTGGTGATATATATATATATATATATATATATATATATATATATATATATATATATATATATATATATATATATATATATATATATATATATATATATATATATGTATGTATTCAAATATTTTGTTTAATTTCGCCTAATTTTGTCATGATAAACTTTATTAAAATAAAAAAAAAATGTTGTCTGGAAATGTTTAGTTGCTGATCCGTATAGTGCCTGTGGAGTTAAAATTGCTTCAGTTGGTTTCCCTATAAGACTTGCCTTGTGTATCGCTCTATTAAACATAGCTCCTATTCCATCATACATGCTTTTATCGTGAGAAGTTGCTTTGAAATGCCATTCTGCTTCGATATGAAAATCCTCCTTGAGACGAACTACATTGACTATTTGATACTTAATTTTTAAAGTGTTGCTTAACATCATAAGTTACATAATAATTTTTTTTCACTTTTCTAATCTTCTTAATTAGAGAATTAGAGAATATTTTGAAAAATTACGGTTTAATAATAAAAATTATAAAACTGTTTTTATTCAAAGATACTCTAAAGATTTCCTGGTTAGCATTTCAAAAAAGTAAAAAATAAATTATATATATTACAGATTTAAACCAAAAATTGAAACAGACTAAAGAATCCCAGACAGACGTGAAACACACAGATAGACACACGCAGACATTGACACAGACAGACTCGTGACGGGTTTACTAGTCCCGCATCGAGCGCCTCCCCAGGTGGTGGGTAGAGGCACGCCTCCAAAAAGAGAAGTAGTGTGGAATTAAACCCTAGAGACGAATCAAAACTAGCTAATGCAAGGAATCTTCAAGAACCGATATTCCAGATATTTACCTTTTACACACACAAGAATTATAGCCAACATTTATCTCATAATTATGTTGAAAATTTTCATAAAACTAATTTGCTGTTTTACACATCAAAGAATTATTGTTAAAATTTTAGTGAAAATTTTCGGCATAAAAATATAGAACATGTTCTATATTTTTATGACTAAAATGCGGAAAGCGCGCGAAAATCGACGGCAGAGGTCGGCGAAGCCGCATTCAGTATTTGCATGCTTCCTTCCGATCTGTCCTTTGCACAGCCAGGTGCATATCGGTACCCTGATGAGTCTAGTAGAGACGAAATATGTACCTCTGCCGTATCACTGTGGCGGGGAGGGTAAATTCTGACTTTCTTCTCGGTATGGTGGTACAGGTGGGCCATCATCTCAATGGTGATGGAATAGGATGAATTGCGTTCCATAGCAATTTATTCTCACTGTGCAACCTCTAACACAGAAAGGATATGATGGAGAGAAGTTTGCATTTACTGTTCGCATTTTACTTCATATATATATATATATATATATATATATATATATATATATATATATATATATATATATATATATGTATAGCGGCTTTTATGTGGATTACATTTGGTTACGAAAAATGTTAAAGCTAGTTTATATGAAAAATTAAAGAGGGCGATATTATCAAAAATCCTATAATTCTCTACTTTTTTAAATCTATATTATGTCGAATTCTCGATATTCTACTAAACATATGTTCTGGCAGAGTTTAATTGACGGGTTTGTGATTTTGAAAAAAAAAAACGTGAAATTTTGACAGATCGCCTAGGCTGTTAACTTGTTTTTTAAGCTTCGTCTGACTGTTTTTGAACTAACTCGTGGCCTACTATTGTGTGAAATAGAAGAAAAAAAAGCAAACGCGAAGTACTGTCACTCATTTATTTCACCATAAACACCAAAATGCGAGAGAAAATAAACGCTATTAATCTGAATTAAATGTCATCACTTTTAAAACGGAATATATCCGCCTACTAGATAAATAACATCAGCACATCTATAAGTTGCAGCCATAAGTTAAAATTATTTTCAAACAATAATGATAACAGAAAGTTTGTGTCGCTCAAAGCTAAATAACCTGGCTAATGATACGCAACCCACGGCGTTCCAGTCGCACTTCTACCTAATTTTTTTTCTGAATACATAGAACGGATATTGGGCACATATTTTTTAAAAGAGTCATATTAAGTTACTCGATATAAATTTGAAACTTAGCCTTTCCTTTAGCAAAAAACTATAACGAGAAATTTATATTATAACCTATAAATTTTAGGTTCCATAAACGTCTTATCGCTTGAAAACAAAGTAACAAGATTGGCTCGTAAAAAAAGACCATAAAAGAACATGTTCACCACGAAAGAGCTTCGAAATGAGAATAAGTTATGCCACCTAAGGTGGCTTTATTATTTCGGTGTTGCTTTGGCAGTTGTATAACAAAAAAATTATAATAATGAATAAAGCGTTATTGTCTTAGTTTGAATAATATGGTAATTTTATTTGAAAGGCATGTACTTGTATGGTCAAAGTTAAATGTACAGATTGTGATGAGATGTATTCTTAACAATTTTTTATATATTTTTTGAATTTATTATCATGTTTAGTAGTTGGTTGTTTTGTTGGTACGATTTCTTTGAAGGTTTTAACTCATGGGGGGAGGGGCTACTAAATGATGAATACGTAAAGAGGTACTGTCACATACCTCGTAGAATTTTCCGTGGACATTTTAGAGAAAAGTTGTATTAGTGAAAGTTATAGGCAATGAAAAGATCTTTAATTCTATATTCTATACGTGAAAATCGATAAACAATTTATCGAGATAATGGCGACAAATCTACCTCCTTTTTTGCACTATTTTATAAATGTTAACAACTCCTAAAATAATGGCCGAAATTGACATATGACACCTTGATGATGAGATCATCATGGATCTTTATAAGTGTGCGAAAGTTCAGCCAAATCGGTTGAATAGTTTAAGAGCAAAGCCAAATGTTTAAACAATTGTTGCTCAGCTGATAATGCTTCTAGAGACATATTTAAAAGTGAAATTGATTCTTGAAAGGTTAAATTGCAAGGAAAGTTAAAAAAGTAATATATTTATTGTAAAATTGTTATTAAAAAAGTGAGTTGAGGAAGAGGTGTTTTTCTGCTTATAGACAATTAGAATAGCTTCGTTATTTTTCATAGTACCGACTCGTTATTAGATAGACTGTATAGATGGTTGAAAACCCCGGGTTTAAAAAAATCCGGCCAAGATCGCCATTTTTTTAAACTTATCTCTGTTGTTTATAGATATTAACAGTCGAAATTTTCACAGATTTTAAACGAGGACCTATATTTTATGACGTAACTAGCGACCCGCCCCGGCTTCGCACGGGTGCAATGCTGATACTAAATACACTACAGAAAAACTGTGACTATTTATTTTATTTTTACAACAATTATTACATCGGCCTCCGACGCGCTATTTATAGGCACGCTGCCGCCGCCCCGGTCGGCCAGTACCGCCGCAAGCGCTACTTCCCGCAATTTTAAATCTGTAATATCTTCGAAAATATTCATTTAAATCTTGTGCTGTAAAGGACCATATAGATCTATATTAAATCAACAATGTATTTAAGCTATTTAATTGGATAAGGATTAATGCTGTATTGGTTAAAATCGCTTCAAAATTTGCCATTATTTGTCGTAAAAAGTAAATGACAAAAAAATGTTATTGTGGGATATCCATGAGAGATAGACATATACCATCGCGGAGTTTTCTGTAGACCTTTTCAATGTGTACAAATAATTAGTACATTATTTTGATAAATCTCGTAGGGTTCAGCCTGCGTTTGCAATGTAAGCGGAAAAAAATATGATAATTAACGACATCACATTAGAAACCTCAAAAATAACAGTATTTCTCCACTATTTAATGGATGTTATTATACATATAAACCTTCCTCTTGAATCACTCTATCTATTGAAAAAAACCGCATCAAAATCCGGTGCGTAGTTTTAAAGATTTAAGCATACAAAAGGACATAGGGACAGAGAAAGCGACTTTGTTTTATACTATGTAGTGATGAAGCCCAATTTATAAGAAACAAATGCAAAATTTTGACAATAATAATTATACCAATGATTAGACACTTTAAAAGTTAATTTTAATGTTTTTCTATATTTTTAATTGTAAAAATTTAATTATTATTACATTTGCTATTATTATAAAATCAGAATATTGAAATTTGATTGTAAAGAAACAAGAACAACATCATTTCCTGAAACTAAAATAATAAAAACAAAAAGAAACACAAACTAAAAACAACCAAGAGTTTTTTTTAAAGATGGTTTCCAAAATGACGGCCATTTTCTCAAATGCAATATCGGTTATTCTCCTAATTGCATTTAAAAGAATCATAGGTTTATTATAAAGTTTGGAATGCCAAATCAATTGTCTCAATAAGTTCCACTATAGATTCATGTCGTGTTTTATTCACTTGATTTTGCATAAAAGACCCTCATTTCCTCAAGGATTTCTAGGTATCTACATGTTGTGACACCCCCTTCAAAAGATTCGTTGGTGCTGATTTGTTTTAAATACCATTGACAAAATGTTACTTGGCGCTCATCATCTCCTGGGTATAAATGTGGCAATATTTTAAATTTATATGGATGGTATTGATACTTCTTTAAAATCTTTCAGCGTCAGATTTTGCTACACCAATTTCTTCATCTCATCTCTCTCATCAGGATGAAGAAGTTATTGCTTCTGCGTAAAATAACACATTTGTTTCTTTTCTCCCCCTGTCTTCTCTGACGTATGTTTTGGAACGCAGCTGAATAAAAAATCAGTGTTCAACTAGATTTCTTTTTAAACGAGCAAATATGTTGCCTTCTTTCTGGATACCTAACATGAATCAAAACGATCGCCAAATATGAGAAGTTATCCTAATGATAACGCTTTAAATACATTACCATGGCCTGCAGTTACGAATAAACTAAATTGTTGAAAATATCGAATTCTGACCTTGTTTGTCAAAATAAAATAAACACATTACATATTTCTGAAAAGCCTAAGTTATACTTAATCAATATCTAAAATAATATACAGTATGTCCAAAGTTTGATTAATATCTCAAAAACTAAACTTTTTAGAAAAAAACTGACTGAGCCACTGAACTATATAAAAATCAGTTTTGACCTTTTTGATAAATTAACGGGTAACGGATATACAAGATGTGTCTAAAAAATGAAGATTTTCAAACTCACCCTATAGATTAAAAACTAAGAGAGCCATGACAAATTTGACACTGGAATTTTTCGTTTCGTTAAAAAGTAGGACACTAAAGTGAAAACCGCAACACTCTATCTTTGATAATAACTCCATTACCCCCCAAAAGTGTAGAAAATATCGGACAAAAAATTAATTTTGTCCGATCTTCTTCAAAATTGGATGGGGGAGTTTTCGGAACTCCACAAAACAAATGTAAACTAAAGGGAAACTACTTTAAATAAAAACATATAAATATATAAGAAAGAGTATGTATTTTTTTTATTACCAAACTGACAAAATGAATATTATAGTAGCATCTACAGAATAGGTATACGATTTCCCCCATTCACGGATAACAGATTTCTCAACAAACATATTTTAAACAATGAACTTTGTTATCTCAAGGACTTTATACTAATATACTTGATATACTAGATGCTTCTAAGACACCAGAAGGTAATGGGGTAGCAATTTTCATCCCCCGAATGAACATTAAACGTATATATAAAATAATTGATGGTTGGAGCATTTTTACCAGTGAAGCTATAGCTATATCTGAAGCGCTCAAGGTTGTTTTGGATAGTGAATTTCAGCATTATGTTATTTTGTCGGACTCAATGTCTGTTCTTAAATCCTTTGATAAAGTTAAACTTTGGAACTATAAAAGTAATCTGTTCATTTGGAGCATCAGAAAATTATTGCGAAGATCTATGCTACGCAATAAACATATCACATTCATATGGACAAAAGCTCATACGGGACTTGAGGGTAATGAAATTGTTGATTGATGGATAAAGATAGCATTTTAAATCATCATTCATCTTCAAAATAAATTTACTCTTTCTGATGCATATAATAGTTTAAGTCATAAAATAAAGCATAAATGGAAAGAAATATGGTTTAATTTTTGTAGAAACACATCGACAAGATATTCACTCATATGTGATGATATACCAAATAAATACTGGCATAAAAATATAACAGTCTCAAGACGCTACATAACAACTATCATTCGGATGAAATTTGGCCATGCCTGTTATCCTGCTCATTTATATAAAATTAATGTCCTACCAACAGAAAATTGTGGTGTTTATCATATTAGATGTGATCTGGTTCATATAATTCTAGAGTGTAGAAAATATCAGAATGAAATAAATACACTGTTTGAAATTTGGTTAAACAATTGTAAAGTTGAGAGTCCTTTTAATGTCCTTAGTCTTCTAATGCAATTATGCTTTATCTACATAAAATAAATTTAAAACTATGATCTCACACTTCAAATTTTATACTTCAGTGTACAGGGTGAGTCAACGATTGGATGAAGTAAGTTTGTGCCTTTTCGGTGAAATTAACAAAGAAACTATATTTATTGTTTGATACAGTTTATTTTTACGCAGATTTTAAAAATATTTAGGACTCTACAGGGTGAGCCAAAAAACTAGGACAGCATAAAGTTGTATTTTTTTTAAATAGAACACCCTATATACGAATAGTATTTTCGATTTAGCTTATAATTTTAAATCTTTTTTATTAAGGGTTTACTATAACAAAACTTTATAGTTTCTGAGATAATTAAGTTTAAAGAAAAAAAGTCACATTTTCAAGCATCAATTCAGTCCTAAATAACGTTTTCAATTTTGTGACAAATATATTCAAATTTGGAATTTAGCAAGGCCAAGGACAAGTTAACATAATTTTTACCTAATATTTGCAATAAAAGCTACAGGGTGTTGAACACATCGGCTCAAATTTGAACAAGTTTAAATGAATAAATATCTTTTTTTTTTTAAATGGTACACCCTGTATATTTTAATGTTATTTAATAGAGTAATAAAAACCCTAAAAGTTTTGTTCAATATATCCTATACCTATTCATAATAGTTTTTGAGATATTTCAGTTTTTCTTATTTTCCATACTTTTTTTACAGAACTAGTCTTCATTATCATAGTAGCCATGGCAAAAACAATGTAAAAGAACATTTTTCTGTGTGTCAAATTTATAACCGTAATCGCTTCTTTTGGTTTTTATGTAGTGTAGTTTGGTTTTTTTTTTGCATTCATCTTATATTGTAAAATAAATTTTCCAAAGAATGAGTTAATAGATATGATTTATACAATAGGAGAGGCTCAAAAAAATTGCCTTCTTGCTCAAAGAACTAACAAAATGAAGTATCCTGATCGACGCCAGCCTAATACCCATACTTTTCAAAACTTAATGCAAAGATTTGATTCTTCTGGTACTGTTGATTATCCAAAACGTAAAGTGGTCAACAAACCAGTAACTAATGAAGAAAAAGAACTACAAGTATTGTTAAATGTTCAGGAAAATCCTTATATTGGTAGCCGTCAGTTAGCAGCATTATGTGAAACATCACAATCCACCGCTAATCGTACTACCAAGAAATATAGGTATTATCCATATCACATGGAATTACACCAAGAATTGCATGGACAGGATTTTGAAAGTCGTGTAAACTTTTGTCGTACAATAAATGCGGAGATTCAATTAAATCCAAATTTATTATGCAAGGTAATGTTTAGTGATGAAGCTACTTTTAGAAGTAACGGTGCCGTAAATAGACGCAACATGCATTATTATGCCACAGAAAACCCATTTTGGATTAGAGACGTGCAACATCAAAATCACTGGTCATTAAATGTTTGGTGTGGTATTCATCATAATCGAATTATTGGACCCCACTTTTTTAATAAACCACTAAATGGCCATAGTTACCTGAACTTTCTACAAGAAGAACTACCCCAACTGCTTCAAGGTCTCGATAGGGATGAGCTCGACAGTATGTGGTTCCAGCACGATGGTGCGCCTCCGCATTACCATCGTCAAGTTCGTGCGTTTTTGGACCAACGATATCCGCAAAAATGGATTAGACGTGGGGGTTTCATTGAGTGGCCACCAAGGTCTTGCGACATCACCCCGGTAGATTTCTTCCTATGGGGTTATATTAAAAGTAAGGTGTATGTTAATCCACCAACAACAGTGGAAGATATGCGAAACAGGATTAGGAATACCTGTAGAACAATAACGCCACTACTTTTCTCCAGGGTCCGAGAAAATCTGTAAAAAACACTAAATTTGTGCATTGCACAAGAGGGTCGTTTATTCGAACACTTATTAAAAAGAAATAATTAATCTCAGTATTTAATAGGTAATTTTTTTGTTTCAATTTGGTATAAAAGTAAATATGTATTTGCCTTGTCGTTATTGTTGTGTTAATTTTTTCACATTATGTTTAATTAAACTATTGCCGTTGTAATATAACGAATAATGTATTTCATTATATTTAACCACATTCTGTTTGTTTCTGTAGTTTCTTTTTATTATTTTACATGGCTACTATGATAATGAAGACTATTTCTGTAAAAAAATATGGAAAATAAGAAAAACTGAAATATCTCAAAAACTATTATAAATAGGTATAGGATATATTGAACAAAACTTTTAGGGTTTTTATTACTCTATTAAATAACATGAAAATATACAGGATGTACCATTTAAAAAAAAAAAGATATTTATTCATTTAAACTTGTTCAAATTTGAGCCGATGTGTTCAACACCCTGTAGTTTTTATTGCAAATATTAGGTAAAAATTATGTTAACTTGTCCTTGGCCTTGCTAAATTCCAAATTTGAATATATTTGTCACAAAATTGAAAACGTTATTTAGGATTGAATTGATGCTTGAAAATGTGATTATTTATTTAAACTTAATTATCTCAGAAACTATAAAGTTTTGTTATAGTAAACCCTTAATAGATTTAAAATTATAAGCTAAATCGAAAATACTATTCGTATATAGGGTGTTCTATTTAAAAAAATACAACTTTATGCTGTCCTAGTTTTTTGGCTCACCCTGTAGAGTCCTAAATATTTTTAAAATCTGCGTAAAAATAAACTGTATCAAACAATAAATATAGTTTCTTTGTAAATTTCACCGAAAAGGCACAAACCTACTTCATCCAATCGTTGACTCACCCTGTACATCCTTTTATAGTGGTCTGTCTTGTTTGTCTATTAAAAGACGCCCTGATAGACCCCAGCGGCATGAAGTGTGTGTCCCTATTAAACACCTATGTTAACTCATTTTTTCAATATCTCATAACCTAGTGAAGAATTTGGTTTTTACGATTGATATCAAAATATTTTTGAATAAAATAACACTTCGTGACTGGATGTATGGCTGATCAGCCAATGCCAATACAAAAATAAAAAAAAATTGGCAAAATTGGAAAATTTTATTTATTTTCTTCCTCTTACTGATTCTAACGGGTTTGTTTATCTCTGAGTTTTTATTCTTAATTTTTATATATAAAGGTTTAGTTATTGACATAATTATCCGCATGATAACGATATCATAAACTGATATACAATATCTAATTTTCATGATAACTAGATCGGGGCTAAAACTTAAAACTTTTTTTTAAGAATTTGACTATTAATTTCCAGAAATTTTCAACTTTATCCTCGTCAGATCTGTTGTATAATAACAAAATTATCAGCAAATTAATTATTATGGAGTCATGAAATATTATGACTTAATAGCAGCAAATTCAGGAGTTTTATAGGTACTTAACAATGAATTAATGAACCTGTCACAAACGATAAACCATCTCGACGGCAAAATTACTGCTAGACCCTGAAAAAGTAATTTATTAACACCGCCTATATGTGTGTTATTATTTCACGTAAATATTTACGCCACGATCTAGGATTTGAGGCATGTGAAACGATCTCAACTGAATTTTTCCCATGAACTTAATTATTTACATTTTGTCTATGTGTATACGTTAAGTAGCATCATTAAGTAATTGGTAATGAAGCAAAAGTAAATAGACAATCTGGAAAATATCTAAAAAACATTATCCCACCGAATTTAAATTTTTTATCTCGGCATTTCTTTTCTATTGAAGAATTGATATATATTTACAATGATTCGTGTTTTCACACACGTTTTAAGCAGATTTTAACAGTCTATAGGTGCAATTATAAACATATTAGTGTCTTTTCGACTACAAGTAACTCAGCCAACAAATTCCCCCGTAAATTTTGCATATTCTCAGAACTAATGTTGTTGTATAGTCGGCAAATCACCTGAGAATTTTTTTTTTATGTTCGGAAAATAGGTGATAAAATAATGCGATCGGTACTTCAAATAGAGAATAAAGTAATCTGACAATCAAATAAAGCCTCTTTTTGTTGATATTATTTATGAACTTCGCAACTGTATTAATTTTTAACATTTAAAAATTATGACACGAAATAAAACTGAAAGCAAAATTCAATAAAAGTGTTTGTGTCTGTCAAACCTTAAAAAACCGCTTCCTACTGCCCATAAACGACGATTAAATAAACTTGTAGCTACCTAAATCTACTGTAGACTGACGTAGTTAGCTTCATATAAGGTGATTTTAACATTAATTGTTAGTAAGTAGACTTCTGATTACGTAGAAACTTCAGAATAATAATAGTAATTATTATGCGGTATCTTATGTCTCATTTTCTTTTTTGGAGAAAATTTTTTATTTAACAATTAAAATATGAAAAAACAGTTTTTCCGAGTTCTAGGACAAGCTATTGTTTTTCTGTGAAAGTGTTGTGTGCATTGAAAATACCTACAAAATGAGCTAAGGCCCATCCGAATCGGATAATATGTTCGTTAGTTATTGCAAGAAAACCTGCTAAAATGGCTGTTTTTTCAATTGTTTATAAAGAATAGAAAAATATATTACATTAACCTTATAGTGCAACTAAAGGAGCCTCTTGTGCATACAACGAATCTGCAAAATTTCACGTAAAAATATTCAATAGTTTTTTTCACAGTGAATTTGTTTATAACTTTTTATGTTTTTTGATTGTTTATTCTCAGATAAAGAGGTCGTGCAGCGGTCTGCGGCTACTCAAAAGTGCCACACTTATACTGACAATAACAGAACGAAATGAATCATTGATCTTAAATTGTTGAAACATATAAACAAAATTGTGGTTCGTTTTTTCGTTATGAACAAATAGAATAACTCTTCGGCAATTGTTGATTTCGAAATGACGACAAGTGGACGCCATAGCTGAGACTTTGACACACATTCTGAAAAAATATATGTGGATACTGCCACTAGAATCTAAGATAGAGTTTTTTTTTCAAAAAATCGCTGCGGAATTGTTGATTAACATTAAGAAATTATTTAAGTAGGAACTGCTAAGGAGATTGTTAAACTATTGTATGCAGCAGTTTTCAACTCAATTATTTCAAAATTGTTGATGTAGCAATAGTTTAAAGCTGTACCTACTCCGAGAGTCAGAAAGTGAGCAGTGGAGGGGAGCGTTCTTTCAGCCTGCGGACAAAAACGTGACTCGGATGCTTCAAATTCGAACAATGGATGGTATGTTTTTGTAATCAAATTATTGTTAAACATAGCAATAAACAAATTGTTGCACTTTTATACCTTTTATTCATAATTATAATTTTACCGTACCTATGTGCTTTTCAAATTGCGAAGAAATTTTTACAGTGGTCAACAGTATACTATTAATTAGGAATATTAAAAATCAAATTGATTTTTAAGGTACCACTAATATTTATCGAGATCTAGCATGAAACAAATAGCAACTTTTGTTGATAGCATTATTATTTTTTGAGATGCAGAATAAACTACATTTGACGATCGAGAATTATTGTAATATTACTTTCAAAGACGATGGAAGTAATAAGGGAGAGAATAATTATGATTATGATAATAATGATGTTGATAATTATGTCAATGATGATGAGAATAATAATGATGAAGACGATGAGAGTGATAATGATGACAATAATTGTAATGATAATAATGAAAGTGATAAGGGTTTCGAAAATGAGTATTTATCGATGTCTAGAAACGAAGAACGTAATAAAAATCTCACCTATCATGTCCACTTATCGGCATTTCGATATCAACAATTGTCTATGAGTTATTCTATTTGTTTATAACGCAAAAACGAATTACAACTTCGTTTATCTGTTTCAACAGTTTAAAATCATCAAATAATTTGGTTCTTTTTTTGTTATTGTTAGTGTAAGTCTCGAGCTTTCGTTTGTGCACGCGCAGATCATTGTACGATCTCTAGATCGCTAAAAATAAACAATCAAAAAAAAGAGAAAATGTTATAAACAAATTCACTGTGCAAAAAACTATTCAATATTTTTACGTGAAATTTTGTATACTTGTATATAACAAGAGAGATGCTCCTTTTGGTGTAGTATAAAGTGAATTCAGTATATTTTCCTATTGTTTATTAACACTTGAAGAAACAGCTCTTTAGCAGGTTTTTTTGCAATAACTAACAAAAAAGTTATCCGATTTGGATGAACTTTTTTGTAGGTATTTAGAACTTGAAAAAACTGTTTTTTTTTACATCTTAATTGCTAAATAAAAATTTTCCCCAAAAAGAAAGGATAAGATACTACATAATTACTATTATCATTGTGAAGATTTCTATGTTGTCAAAAGTCTACCAACAATAAATTTTTTCGAGATGCTAATGGCGCTGGCCTACTGTTATGATCACAAAACTTTTTCAATTTTACATGTTTTTTTGGTATTACACCTTTCTGTGGATTATTGAAAAGCAGTATAAGGAAAGAAATTGAGATCTGGGAACAAAATCATATAATAATGAGAGCAAGCAATACTCTCTCGTATTTCTTCACTCCAGAAGCTTTCTGGGGACTACCAAAAAGCATCATAAGGAAATAATTTCGAATCTGCGAACTAAATCAGATACAGATGAGGTGGAACACCATGTGTAAAATAAAACAGTAGATTTCGTGAAAAGTCTTACAAGGGAACCACCTCAACCCGACCTCGCCGATTTTGAGCATTTTTGGATATGTTGTAGTACTTGAAAAAATAATAGATACGTATATCTTTTTATCGGCTGACATCCATTTTTAATGGATGAAATTCACCGTCAAAGTCAACCCTTAAAATTCTTTTTTTCAATATATCTATGTATTAGTAGTTATTTAAAAAAAACTATATTTTTTATGAATATTTTTGTTATAAATATATGGACATGAACTTAAAAAAATTATAAAAAACATTCTCGTTAACAACATCGATCACTAGTGTTGGCGTATTTCGGGATTTCTCAGATCACCACCCCTGAATACTTACAGTGATGGATAAGAGGTAAAATTTTTTTTTTCGATAATAGTACCAAAAAGGTGAAAAAAGTGGCCCCTAAAAGTAAACACTTATTACATCACGAGTTCGAAATAAAATTCTTTAATAACAATAGAAATAAAAAAAATAAGTCCTGTATAACTGAAAAAGGAAACAACATTATTCTTTTCAATATGTCAACATTTCTTTAAGGTGTGAAAACCATCCCTAAAGTTTACCCTTAAAATTAATCTTGATGTACCTTACTATTAAATGGATATTTTTAAATAAAACCAAGTGGAAAAATATTTGTCATAAAAAGCCTAAAATATAAGGTGTATTTATGACCTAAGGGGTGGCAACCCTTATTTTATATTAAAAAAAACTACATTTTTTATGATTTTTTTTTTATAAAAATCGAGGAATGAACTTCAAAAATTATAAAAACATTTTCGTTAACAATATCGATTATCAGTGCTGGCGTTTGCAATATAAAATAAGGGTTGCAACCCCTTCAATTATAAATATGCTTTATATTTCAGGATTCTTACGAAAAATATTTTTCAACCGAATTTTATTAAAAAATTTTCATTAAATGCTGATGCATATAAAAAAGTAAATTGTAAAGTTCAACTTTAGGGGTGGTTTTCACCCCTTACAACTGAATATAAATATGTTATAAAATGTTTTCTCCTTATTAAATCATACAGGTCTTATTTTATATTTTGTTTTATTAAAGAATTTTAATTAGACATATGTTACATTAAGTATTTACTTTTGGGGGTGACTTTTTTCACCCTTTTGGTACTATTACTGAAAAAAAATTTAATATATTTGCATTTTTCATAAATTACATTTGCTTTACACTTCGGATGACTTTTAGAGGAAAAAAAAATTACCACTTATATATATGTGGTCAATTACTGTAAGGGGTTGTTAACGATATTTAGGGGTTCTAATTGGAAAAATCTCGAAATACGCCAACACTACTAATCGATATTGTTACCAAAAATGCTTTTTATAATTCTTTTGAATTCATTCCCCGATATTTATAACAAAAAGATTCATAAAAAACGTAGTTTAAAAAAAAATATAAAATAGGGGTTGCAACCCCTTTGGTCTTAAATACACCTCACATTTGTGTCTTTTTATGATAAATATTTTCAACTTGATTTTATCCAAAAATATTCATTAGGTGCTGAGATATATTGAAAAAATAATTTTATGGGTTGACTTTGAGGGTGAATTTCCCCGACAGTGGATGTCAGCCGATAAAAAAAATACGTATCTATTATTTTTTCAAGTACTACACCATATCCAAAAATGATCAAAATGGGTGAGGTCAGGTTGAGATGGTTCTCTTGTTAGTTTCCTGAGCCTTTAAGCTTACCGTAAAAGGTTTCATCGGCAAGTCTCTCGTAAGTTAGCAAGAGAGAAAATTAAATTTGTTTTTCTTGTATAAAAATTTAAGTTTTACATTTCTATCCGTTTTAATTTCATAAAAATACCATTACCTTTGGGTAACAACCAGGGTTGGGGAAAAACACGTTTTTTTAAAAAAGAACAAAACATTGTGTTTTATTTTAAAAACAAAAAAAAAACATGTTTTTTTATTAATGCCTAATTCCTGTTTTATTTACCTTGTTTTAAACATGTTTTAAACTTAATTTTAAACAGGTATTATACATAGGTTTGAAAAGAAAAAAAATAGTAATTAAAAATGTTTAATTATTTCGATTAACGGTTATAAATGTCACTGCATTTACTTTTTTTTCACTTTCTCTCTTCTTCAACTCCTCAATCCTTCACGTCCACGTTCTCAAGCGAGCTATGTGGATTCAGCGCCCTCATAACTGCAACCAACTTAGCCGCTTTCTCTGTCCCGAGCCTGTTGCGTAATTTGAAATGTACCAATTCGTAAATGGAAAATAATCTTTCGATTCCTGCAGAAGACGCAGTCGCAGTAAATAACTGACTTGTGATGTCGAGCATCCCTGGATCCAGTTTGGTCCCAAGTGATTTCCAGCACACGGAAACGTGCGTTTTCTTTAAAAGATCTTCCTTAAACATGTGTTCCAGAAATGGAAAACTTCTCGCACGGTACGTCAGGACATCTTTCATTGCTTGCGGATAGCTTGAATCTATGAACTCCATGCCCATTGTGTCCTCCTCTTCTGATAGTCCTTCACCTTTATAGTTAGGGTCTAATATATAAGCAGCAAAATGTGCAGGTGTCATTGCGCCTTTAAATCTTGCTTTAAGTTTATCGGTTTCTTCTGGCAACCAGTCCGATGAGAGGAGATCTTTCCATATATGTGTACAATAGCTTAGGACGCACATATCTTTCTGAATGAGATCAACAGCTTTTGATACTTTCTTCAGCCTTTTCTTTAAACTCAACATCTTGGACATTCCTTACGATTGTTAAATCTAATACAGACATGTACTCGCTGCATACTTTGACAAGACAGTGCCAGTTTTTGACATATGATTCGAGACAATCTGCTAATGTATTCCAAAGTACATCTTGAGGTAGTACGAGTGCTTTCCTTTGCTTGTGGAATTAAATTCGATTTCGTTTGGCTTTCTCTAACTAAACACAACAAAAAATTCCCGCGATTCACCAGTATATTCGCCGCACGTCAGGGGAATCCCGCATACTGATTTCAAAGTTGCCATCTCTTAGGTAAAAAACATACTACAAAATAATAATATTTCTAATATAATATACTATACTATAATCCGGCCAAAAACAGTTCAAATAAACGGGGAGCTACCATGACTTTATACCGCACACAACTGAGAACAACTGAGACCTTGTAGGTTATGTTTTTTAATTTCCAAACGTCTGTTCATTGAAACTTCACAAAAATATCTCAAATCATAATATGCCAAGTTTGCAAAATTCTTCCATTTTTTTATGTATTCTAAAATTATTTTCTCTTATACATAATTGAAAAATATTTTAACAGTATTCGATAACTACTATGGAGAATATAATACATTTAATTTTAATTTCATTTGACATGTAAGTGACAGTAATGAAAGGTTGAACTTTATTTTTATTTGCAATATTATATATGACGTATGTACAACATAAGTTTAAATTTGATTTATTTGAATTACATTTTTTTTCGTCCATTACAGCCATTTCATTCTACTCAAATCCGTATTACAAAAAAACTTGGCGCGACCTTTTTTTATGAAATAAATGCAAAAATTGAAAATATAATAGTTGGTTATCGAGTTGAGCAACAATACTATTTAATATTTCCAATTATAGTATTAATATAATTAGTACCATTTTCCTTTTAATATAATTTATGCAACTTCATTACAGTGAGTTAATACACAAATTACATTAATTTTATGTGAATTTATTCAAAATGTAGTCTGCAAATAATCACGAATATAAATATAAATGTTATTAAATCACTAGCTGATATTTTGGAGCAAAGCAGAGGAGTTTTCTTATGATTATTGTATTTAATAAATTGCACATTTAATTTAAACTTGGCGCGAGTCGCTACCGCGACTCTCGACAACAAAAAAATTTATGATATGATATGACGTACATGTATTTTATGTGTGTTTTAAACATGTTTAAAACAGATTGTTTTTAATTGTGTTTTAAACATAGTGTGTATTTGTGTAGTGTTTTAATCAGTGTTTTAAACATATATATATATATATATATATATATATATATATATATATTTATATATATATATATATATATATATATATATATATATATATATATATATATATATATATATATATATATATACACCAAATATATAACAAAAAAATTCATAAACATCAACTTTCTAAGCATTAATTCTTAACAAAAAAGGGGTTTTCGCTTTAATATCCATGAATATTTTCCCCCTTCAAGTTTCTAACGCACAAAAATAAATAAGAAACAGGTTGTCTATCATATACTAACATTAAAAAAAGTGATTAATGAACGTTGACAGGAATATTATTCGAGAAAGCGGGAGGTTTTTTAAGGTATTAAATTTATGCCTTCAGGTGTCCGGGATTCGGTGTAGAAAGTTTCTATAAATAAAATGTTATTTCACTCGATTTTATTTTAAAATGTTTATTTTATTCAATGTGGAGAGAATAAGAAATAAATTTTGTTTCGTCAACTCATTAACAGGTCTTGAGTGAGAACGTCTGCGCTGTATGGCTTACTAGGTCGGCGGAGTTAGTCTCATATGAGATTTTGAAATTTATTGTTAGTAAACTTTTTATTACGTATAAACCTTCAGAATTATAATAGTAATTATGTGGTATCTTATGTCTCATTTTCTTTTTTGGGGAACATTTTTTAGTTAACAATTAATATGTGAAAAATCAGTTTTTTGAGTTCTAAAAAAAGCTGTTGTTTATCAGTATTTATCAGTAAAAAAGTTACAAACAAAAGTTGTGCGCATTGAAAATACCTAAAAAATGAGCTAAGGCTCATTCGAATCGGATAATTTGTTCGTTAGTTATTATAATGAAGCAGCTAAAATGGCTGTTTATTCAATTGTTTATAAACAATAGAAAAATACGTTGCATTAACTTTATACTGCAACTAAAGGAGCCTCTTGCTGAATACAACAAATGTGCAAAATTTCAAGTAAAAATATTCAATAGTTTTTTGCACAGTGACTTTATTTATAACTTTTTATGGTTTTTTATTGTTTATTCTCAGCGAACTAAAGGTCGTGCAGTGGTCTATGGGTACGGAACTAAAAGTTCCAGACTTATACTAACAATAACAAAAAATAACGAAATGAATTGTTGATCTTAAATTGTTGAAACAGATAAACAAAATTGGGGTTCGTTTTTTCGTTTTAAACAAATAAAATAACTCTTTGACAATTGTTAATATCGACATGCCGATAAGTGGACGCGATAGCTGAGATCTTGACGCACATTCTGAAAAAAAAATTGTGTACGATCACTAGAAGCTGAGAGTTTTTTTTTTCAAAAAATCGCTGCAGAGTTCTTTATTAATATTAAGGGATTATTTAAGTAGGGACTAATAATAATAATAATAGTATATTAACGGATC
Organism: Diaprepes abbreviatus; assembly: GCA_034092305.1. NCBI lineage: Eukaryota > Metazoa > Arthropoda > Insecta > Coleoptera > Curculionidae > Diaprepes > Diaprepes abbreviatus. The sequence continues at coordinate 828,547 of JASJET010000203.1, read as the reverse complement.
AAATAAATACAATCCATTTCAAAAATAAAAAAATACAAACTCTACTTAAAACAGTCTGAATTAAAAAACTTACAAATATCATTATTTAAAACAGTCAGAAATAATAAAAAAAAAACTACAAATCTAAACATACATCAAAGTGCTTCAAAATACTAGTATTGACAATTGACAATATTAACTAGTTTTTCAAGAATTGTAAAATTTTTAATTTAAAGACATTAATTGGCAAATGAAAAATATCAATCTCGGTAGGAACTGAATTCATTTCCCTGCACATTCGAGAAATAGGACTGTTAATGCCATAATTCGTTCGGTGATATATCACATCAAACAAATTGTGCGCTCTAAAAGCTCTCTGAGGAAATGATAATCCAATATTATTGGGCAGTTCGGGAGAATCAATACAAGAGTTAACAAACGAGGTCAAGATATATGCGTCTTACACGCAATGCTAACAACCTCAAAGCATCGGCAGTATCATCATATACAGACCGCTCCTGCTGCATTCCCTGTTTAAAGGGAATGAAACTGAAAAACTTTCTTTGTACTCTTTCTACTTTTTCTTTGTATGTAAAATAATGAGGTGACCAAACTTGGGACGCATATTCTAAGATTGATCGAATTACAGAGTAGTATATCACTTTAAAACAGTCTACACTATTAAAATCTGTAAGCATTTTCTTCACAAACCCGAACAACTTCAAACCCGTGTTCACAATATTATCAATATGTGTGTCGAAGCAAAGGGTCCGATCAAATGTAACACCCAGATCCTTCACACATTCAACGCGATTAATCATGTTATTATCAAGAAAGTAATCAAAAGTTATTCAATCCCTTTTACGATAAAAACTTATAATGGAGCATTTATTAACATTGAGGTGCATAAAATTTAACTTACACCATTCAGAGAACCGAGCTAGATCCTGTTGAATGCCTTCGCAATCGTTGCTACTCCTGACAACCCGAAATATCTTTAAATCATCTGCATAAAGAAAACATCTACTGAAAGTTATGATGAGGAACACTAGAGGAAACAAATATATCAGATGATTCACAGTTATTTAGGGTTAACTCAAAGGGTTAAACTATTGTATGCAGCAGTTTTTAACTCAATTATTTCAAAATTGTTGATATTGCAATAGTTTAAAGTTGCACCTACTCTGAGAGTCAGAAAGTGAGCAGTGGAGAGGGGCGTTCTTTCAGCCTGCGGTGCGCGGAAAAAAAAGTTACTCGACCGCTTCAAATTCGAACAATAGATGATATGTTTTTGTAATAAAATTATTGTTAAACATAGCAATAAACAAATTGTTGCATTTTTATACATTTTATGCATAATTATAATTTTACTGTAGTTTTCAAATTGCGTAAAAATTGTTATAGTGGTCAACAGTATACTATTAATTAGGAATATTAAAAGTTTGATTTTTATTGTACCATGAATATTTATCGAGATATAGCATAAAACAAGTAGCAACATTTGTTGATAGCATTATTATTTTTCGAGATGCAAAATAAACTACATTTGACGATTATATTGTAAGCGATTATCCAATCGAGATTTGTTGTAATATTACCTTCAAAGACGATGGAAGTAATAGGGGGGGGGGGGGGCAAATAATTATGATTATGATAATAATGATGATAATAATTATGTCAATGATTAGAGTGATGATGATGATGAGAGTAATATTGATGATGACGATGAGAGTGATAATGATGTTGATAATCGTAATGATAATAATGAAACCGATAGGGGTTTCGAAAATGAGTGTCCATCGATGTCTAAGAAACGGAGAACGGAATAAATATTTTGTATAGATTTAAGCAAAAAATATGCATGTTAGCAAAAGTTTTGTATGTAAAAATATACGTTCAATAAAATACCCTAGAAAGTTAACATGTGTTTTTCTTGTACAACCAATAAATTGACTGCAAATGACAGTCGCAATTTGTTTCATGCTATAACTCCATAAATAATAATGGTACATTAAAAATCAATCTGATTTTTAATATTCCTAATTAGTAGTATACTGTTGAGCACTAAAACATTTTTTTCGCAATTTGAAAAGCACGTGCAACAATTTGTTTATTGCTATGTTTAACAATAATTTGATTACAAAAACACATCATCCATTGTGCATATCTCATCGAGAAATCACAAGTTAATAAAAAATAAAGATTTTACGATCAATATTCTTCTAGATAATCCAAATTTTTTCGGCGAAACGAATGAGAAACGTCGGAGTCAGCTTTTAGTGGTCGTACAGAATTTATTTATTTTTTTCAAAATATGCGCTAAAATCTCACCTATCATTTCTACTTATCGGCATTGCGATATCAACAATAGTCGAAAATTATTTTATTTGTTTATAACGAAAAAACCAAGCAAAAATTTGTTTATATGTTTCAACAATTTAAAATCAACAATTAATTTGGCTCTTTTTTGTTATTGTTAGTATCACTGTACGATTTCTAGATCGCTGAGAATAAACAATCAAAAAACATAAAATGTTATAAACAAATTCACTGTGCAAAAAACTGTTGAATATTTTTTACTTGAAATTTGGCATACTTGTTGTATGCAACAAGAGGCTCCATTTGGTGAAGCATAAAGTTAATACAATATATTTTTCTATTGTTTATTAACAATTGAAAAAACAGTCATTTTAACAGGTTTTTTCTTTGCAATAATGAACAAACAAATCATCCAATTTAGATGAGCTTTAGCTCATTTTGTAGGTATGTTCCAAGCGCACAACTTTTGCTTGGAATTTTTTTTCTGAAACACAATAGCTTTTCCTAGAATTCGAAAAAACTGTTTTTTCACATCTTAATTGTTAAATAAAAAATTTCCCCCAAAAAAGAAAATGAGACATAAGATACTACATCTTCTTCTTCTTCCTCTTGTTATAGCCTTACAGCCTGTTTTTTCCAACTCAATCATTCATCTCATTTGATGTTGAAATCCAGGACTCTCTCCGTCTTTTAGGTGGTCTACCTATTGGTCTTCTGGTTTCCGGTGTTCCATCTCGGGCGATTCTCGCTATCCTATTTTGCGCCATTCTTCCTACGTTCTCATTCCAGGATCTTCTGCGCTTCCGTCCCCATCTTACCATATCCTGCATTCCATGTTCCTCGCGTATTGTTGAATTGCGTATGTGATCTCTTAATGTGTATCCCGATATTCTTCTTAGTACTTTCATTTCGGCAGTTCTTAGAATTGATTTTGTTTTTGTGTTGTCAGCTCTCGTCTCTATTGCGTACGTCATTATCGGTCGAATACAGGTCTTGTAGATTTTTGTTTTTGCGTCCTTGCTCATGTATGTGTTGTGCCATATTATATCCGCCAGGCTTCCTGAGATTCTATTTGCCTTGTTTACTTGGTTTCTTACTTCTCTTGTTCTGTCTTGGTTTGCGGATATCTCAACTGTTAAGTAATTAAAGGTCATGAGTTGTTCTATTGGTTTGTCATCCACTACTAGTTTGCATCTTAAGGGCACTTTGCTTATTACAATTGACTTAGTTTTATCGATGGATATTTTCATGTTGAATTGCTTGCTTATGGTGTGGAATGCAAATAGAAGTCTTTGGAGATCGTCTTCATTTTCCGAGACTATGACGGCGTCATCAGCGAAACATATTATTGTTTTTTCCCCGGTATTCATTCTGTACCTGGTGCCGCTCTTTTGACGTTCTCAATTATTTGGTCCATTACTATGTTAAACAGTAATGGACTCAGAGAGTCCCCCTGTCGTATGCCCGACGTTATCGGTACATCCTTAGATAGGTTGCCGCTTACTGAGATTTGTGTTGTGGTGTTGGAGTTTAGCTGTTAAACTATGTTAATTAAATTGTTAGGGATGCCTTTAATTCGCATTATTTGCAGAATATCATCCAGTCTCACCCTATCAAAGGCTTTAGTGAGATATATAAAGCACATAAAAGCCGGCCTAGTAAATTCAATAGATTTCTCTGTTATCTGTCTTACGATGAATATGGCATCTACTGTAGATCTGTTTTTGCAGAAATCTTGATGTTTTTCTGATATTCTGCAATAGTCAGTTATTATACCTTCAAGGATTTTGGTGAATAATTTCATTATTGAATTTAATAAAGTTATTCCTCTATAGTTTTCCGTGAATTTCTTATTACCCTTCTTGAAAATAGGTACTGTTATACTTTTCTTCCAATCTCAGGGTATCTCTTGGTCTTTAATTATTTTGTTAAAGAGTTACTACATAATTACTATTATCATTCCGGAGGTTTTTACGTGGTCAGAAGTGTACTAACAATAAATTTTTTCCAGATGCTAATTCCGCTGGCCTATACCGTTTACCCGCATTACATAACAGTAGCCTTTTAAGAAACCGAATTCTCAAACCAAAGATTGAAACATATTGCAATCGTATCTCGTATATAATAAACATTTAGCCATTTCTGCTTCGAAAACAAGTCGTGTGCCCCCGAGCATAACATACAACTCATAATAATTCCAACAATGAAAAACGAAACAAAATAACTTTTCGAAATTGCCAGTTCTTTCTTTTGGCCACGCTCCACCCTATTATTATTCAAACAGGTATAAAAATTGTATTACGTAGGGGAGGAGCAAGTATATGGGTCATAAGTGTGGGAAATTAGGGGGACACTGGGTTCCACACGTGACCTACCCTAAAGTAAACGAAACGAAGGTTAAGAGGGGGTGTCTGTCAGTGGTATTAATAATTTGTTTTGAACATTGTGAGACTTTTAGTTGGGGGAGACGTTAATTGTATGAAAAGTAATAAAACATAAAGGTGATTGATTTTGTGCTGTGGAGTGTGTTATTTAGGGTTGTTGACTAGGAGTTGGAGAGTATTTACTACTTCCTTTTTTAAGTTATCCGTATTTTTTAAAGATATATATATATATATATATATATATATATATATATATATATATATATATATATAAAGGGTGTTTTTTATAGAGGTATAAAACTTTAAGTTGGCAACACTTTTTTAACTGGCGGCCATTTTGTCGGCTGTCAAGTGATTTATGTTTAGTTTGGTTTGACATTTCAACATAAATAAACTGACGCCTGAACAACGCTTCCAAATTGTGCAAATTTATTTTGAAAATCATGGTTCTGTTCGAAATACGTATCGCGCACTACGTCCATTTTACGGTCAACATAATCGTCCATCAGAGCAATTAATCGATTAACTATGGAACGTTTTCGCACCACGTTTACTCTAAATGATAATACGCATCCACAGAGACGTCGTACAGTGCGTACAGAAGAAGTCATTGCTGCTGTAGAGCGTAGCGTAGAGGAAGACCCGATTCAGTCTATCCGCCATCGTGCACAGGAATTGGATTATGGAAGATTTTGCGGAAAGATCTTGGTTTGCGTGCTTACAAAATCCAACTCGTGCAAGAATTGAACACGATCACCTAGCAAGGCGTAGATTCGGTGAATGGGCCCAAAACAAGATTGCCGTTGATCCCGATTATCATAAGCGAATTTTGTTTAGCGATGAAGCTCACTTTTGTTTGATTGGATACATCAATTATCAAAACTGCCGTATTTGGAGTGATGATAATCCTCAAGTGTATATTGAGACACCGTTACATCCAGAAAAACTGACTGTTTGGTGTGCTTTATGGGCTGGTGGAATCATTGGTCCGTACTTCTTTAAAAACGATGCTGGTCAGAACGTTACAGTCAATGGTGACCGCTATAGAGCCATGATTACTGACTTTTTCGTTCATCAATTGAACAACCATGATGTGCAGGAGCTGTGGTTCAACAAGACGGCGCAACATGTCACACAGCTCGTGCCACAATTGATTTATTGAAGGAAATGTTTGGTAACCGCATAGTTTCACGTTTCGGACCCGTGAATTGGCCTCCAAGATCGTGCGACTTAACGCCGCTAGACTATTTTCTGTGGGGATATGTGAAGTCGCTAGTCTACGCCGATAAGCCCGGAACGATTGGTCACTTGGAGGACAACATTCGCCGCGTTATTGCCGATATATGGCCACAAACGTTGGAAAAAGTCATCGAAAATTGGACCTCCAGAACGAGCCAGCCGTAGCGGTCATATGCCAAAAGTCATATTTAAATTATAATGCCAGACGGTTATCTTTCGAATAAAGTAAATTTCATGTCAATTTAAAAAATTCATCTTTGTTTTATTCCATTTAAAAGTTCTATACCTCTATAAAAAAAAACTCCCTTTATATGTGTTTCTCATTTTGGTTTGTAATGCGTTTATCCCCAGTAATGTATTCAGCTGTGCAGTAGATCTTCTTCTTCGTTGACTTGTCTCTTTAATTTCTGCTGCAAGTGTGCCATGTTGTACTATTTTTATCTCCATGTATTTCTACTCTGTTGTATGTTTGATAACGTCCATATCTTCAAATATAAAATCTTGATTTTTTTCCCATTTATTGCGTTTTCTGCGTATTTACTTCCAGCCGTTGTTTCTTATATTCTTCAATGAGTTTGTGGCTCATATAACTGAGATCGCCATAGTCTTGGGCTATTAGTACTTGATCGTTAGTGAAAATCAAGGTGTATAAGGCGTCATTATGTAGAGGTATTCCCATATTCTTGTTTTTTTTTTTCATTCAGCGACCTTAGGACTTCAGCAAAGTATATTTTAAAGAAAAGTAGGTGATAAACAGCAATCCTTTTGTGCTAATGAATCGTTAAAGATGTCTTTATATTTTATTTGATTTTTCAAATGGTTTATTTAATGTGAACCAATCTGCAAATCTATTCAACATATTTAGTGATTTTATATTTAAGAAATCAATATTTTTCTAGATAGATAGATAAGTATTATTGCCTGCAAACCCTGTGATACTTTACATTCAATTTTTTGACGTCCGGACTGCGAGTTGTTTATAATTACTAATTGTAACCAATTTTTACCGCTTAATTCGCAACCTTCAAATTTCAACAGCAGAGCTTCACAACCTACACTATCAAATCCTTGCTCAGATCCATAATAATACTAAAGCTGTTACCTATATAAACTTTTCAAAAACTGTAACACCACAATCGCAGTAACCTTTCTCTTTTGAAGTACGTGCTACCACTTAGTCACAACCTGGTTAGATTTTACCCTTTGGCTAGTGTTGCTGATATAGAAATTGCTCCATAAGTGCAAATTTTTTCGATACTATATTTTTTGCGCAACATAAACTATTTTTCACTTCTTATTTTTTTTCTTTTGGAATAGAACTTGACACTCATTTAAATCTGAATTCTTTCGTCACCGGATTTTTAAATTAATGTTTTTGCTGGGACATTCTATACTGCTTGTGTTTTGGCATTACAAACATTGTCCAAAAAACAACTAATATGCACGGTTAATGAACATATTAAACTAGAAACTAAGAACCACAAACTTATGCCTCTAAAAATCGATTATTTTAAGATAGTTTTGGTTGAATAACAAATGACCCCAGCGCATTACCTCCCGCGGCATTATTATACGGGATGATTCAGCTATTCTTGACATAATCGAACAGTTTAAAAAAGTCTCCCGTTGATATTAAAATCGAAACAGTGGAACGGTCAGTGTTACAGAAAAATTTAACTTTTATTTTTATGTCTTAGAGAGTTGTAAGACGTTCGGCTTGGCATATTTATGTATTCGAGATTTTAAATTGTTTTATCTAGTAATATATTTTAATGTTTTAATTTCATTTTGTCTTTACAATACGGGCATTTAAGTTGTCAAAATATATCTCTATTGTTGACTCCCTTATAGATGGGCAATACCAAAAGTTTTCTTCCTAATAGCGATGGGAAATACTTACTATTGTTTTGATTTTTCAACATCAATCCCTTCAATAATTTGAAGGCCACTGTTGAAAGAAACTATATCAATAATCCAGTTAAAGAAATAACGCAAGTTTCAAAATTCAGTAACAGAAAATTGCATTATAAGAAAAGCACAAAAAAGAACGAGAACAGTTAGAAAAAAATCTGAAGTAAAAGAAAAATAGAAGAAATTTTGCTAGTCAATACACAAAAGAATGGGATGAAATAATGGCTGAAAATCCTACAAATTTTGGAGATAAGATCTTAAAAGAGTCATAAAATTAAAAAAAAAAAAGAAACATTTAGCCATCTAGCTGCGCCTTTGAAGTAGAAGGGTTCGAATTTCTTGACCTTGCTTGCCTCACGACCCGTTATATTATATTGGGAGAAATAGTTAAAATTAGCAAGAATACCGTAACAAAACTAATGGTAATGATTAAAATTTAAAAAAATACCCCAAGATATAGAACAGGTCTACAAATATTGGGCACGAAACAGGCACAAATAATTGACCAACGAACTGTGGAAACCGAATCAATCAGTTACTGCGAACCAACGTAAATAGTAACAATCTGTTTAAAGCACTCAACACCTATGCGTGCTTTGCACTCAGTTAATTTTTTGAAATTGTGGAATGAAGTAGGATAGGAGTAGAAAGACTACAGAGGAAAGTCAACACACTCAAAGGCCCACAAACATCATCCTCATAGTGCTACTGAGCAGGCAATGCTTCCAAGAGGATGGTGAATATTAGTAAGCAATTGGATCAACAACTAACAAACCTACGCAGTTGAGGGACTAAGACCTGACCTTTTATCACCAACCAGACTAAGAGAAACTTCAAACTTGGCTACAGAAGCCCCTTTATGGATGACACTCAAATGAGGTCAATCAAGAAAATATCGACAAATTAGTGTGGACGTCAGGAAAAATGTTTTCCAAAAACCAAAGGCTTTCTAGGTATCCAAGATCAGGTCATCCCAACGAGAAACTATCTAAAGTTCATAACCGATGCCGATATATATATATATATATATATATATATATATATATATATATATATATATATATATATATATATATATATATATATTCGATATAAACTAAATGGGTATCTGCTTGGAAAAACGCTCGGACCCGTCGAATTTTATTTTTAGTTATTTTTTTTGCATGATATTAAAATATGCATGGTAACACAAGAAGGAGCTAAGACGTCGTGGATATATTTTTTTCAATCGTAAACTTCACTTTTTATTCCAGATTCTGAAAGGGCACATTTTTTACATAGGACAAATGTCGAAGTTAGCTACATAAGGAAATTATCATAAAAAACTCCTGTAAAACTTTAAAATATAAAAAAAAAATTTAGTCATCTAAATTAAATGTTCAGATTGGGCTCCGTAAACAATCTGAAAATAGCCAAGTCGATGAATAAATTCTTTTTGTACATTGTCCATCTGCGGTTATGTTTCGTACTTCTTAGGGTATTCGAACTTTTAGGACTTCTAAATTACAAAATTCGCATTGAAATTTGGCCTTAGCGGGAACGTCTTTTGTCACATCTAGTTAAGATGAAATCATCCGTGGATGTATTTTATTTAATTTCACAATTTCTCCCGATGTAATACAGCGGGTCGCAAGGCAAGCAAGGTCACAATTTTTGGTTTTTAGCGGAAACGTCTTTTATCGCATCTGTAAGATGAAATAATTTGTGACGGTGTTAGTTTTCATCATTGATTGTATAAATGAGACCTATATTTCTATAAATATATTTTTTATTTGAAATTTATATTAACTAAATATAATTTGTCCCCATTAATTTTTAAAAAATTAATTTTTCACAGTGGCATTCCGGATATTTATTCATGGCTACAAACAAATTTGTTCATTTTCATAAGTGTAATAAAACTTTTTTCAAGCCTTCTTCTGCAATTCTTTTACAACCTTGTCATATTTTCTCAATCAGTTTTGGCGGTAATAACGAACCCGTCCAAAATTTGATACGTTCAATCTTTGGTGGTCATAACGTTCTGAAAGGCGAAGACGAAACCCAATATCTTAAAAGGGTCAAAGAATGCAAGAGTGCATTCTTCTTGCAAAGTATTGGGTTCCTCGTGCATTATTTAATATTTTGCTGTAGTTACAACGGATGTAGATTTTACCTCATGTCTTGCAAAGTTAGAGTTTCTAGAGCTTTAGGAATCAATCAGGCAAAAAATTTCCACTTGTTAGTGAGAGTTTTATTTATATAAATTTAAAAAAAAATAATAATAAAATTGTATTCATGCCAAGTAAATGCAAATCATATAATTATAGTATATTACTACATTTAAAAACTATTGCTATTCTACCAAAAAATAATATAAGTAAAGCAACAAGCACTTTTTTCCTTTACAAGATTGTAAATCTCGATTTTGTAAGAAAACTAACAAGTTACCGAAATAAACTGAATAATTTGAGGTAAGTCTCTTTTAATTTTTATGCCATCAAAAAAACAATACATGTAAAGCAACAACACATATTGTCCTCTACTAAACTATAAAGCTTCATTTTCTAAAAAGTAACAAGTTAATAAAATAAATTGAATAATTTTTCGCATTTTTCGGGTTAAATATTATACCATATATTAATCGGTAAATCCCTTTTGATCAAGATTTCCAAGTTAAGACACCGAATGTCTTCAGCAAGTTCGAAGATGTTTCGAAGATACAAAGTCTAGGGCATACTCATGGACGACTACTTATCTCTTATACACCCACGTTGTTAGGTCGAGACTTTCGATCTTTTACAATATCTGAAACCTTGATATTCTTAACCTTAACATTATAAGTTGTTTATTTGAAAATAAATTAAAATATTGTATATTACACTGCGTGTCTTTTGAAGTGGATATTTCAATTTTTACAATTATATTGCCGCAAAATATATTTAAAATTCTGTTAAAGGTCTTGTTTTACTTATTGGAGACTTGTTTATCTCCACATGCATATTTTACTTATCACAGATAACAAAACCGGCCACATTCCAATTTTTTTCAAGCTATCAAAACTGCTAGTTAATTTTAAATTTTCAACACATTACGTTTGGATAAGATTAGTGACCACATGAACCACAGTGATATCGTGAAGGCTTTTATATCTGGTTATATCACACAGTGCCTCAGAAAAGACTATCTTCTAATGATCTTGCCGCTATCATGGCTTTTCTTCAACATGGAAACCGTACATAGTCTGAAGTCGTTGAAATATACAACGTTTTGCAAAATGTAATAAGTCGGGATTAGAATTATTTTCAAGAAACTGGGAGTGCAAACATATACCACGGCGGAGGCCGGCAACGTTCTACAACCAGAAGAGAGGACCGGTTTTTGATTACTGCTGCCCGGAGAAATTGAATGTTTTCTGCCTCCAGGCTCTAGACGCACACCGGGATAAATGTAAGTTTGGCAACCATCAGAAGAAGGTGGTCTTACAGCTAGAAGACGTGCTCGACATCCCCGATTAAAGAATGAACACCGCGTTGCACGCAGAACATGGGCTACTGAACACCGTAACTGGACTGCAGAGGAATGGTGGAACTGTTTGTTTACGGATGGGTCAAGATATGCCTTATATCATTCGGATGGTCGCATTAAAACATGGCGTGAATGAGGAGAGAAGTATATTGAACACAATATGGCTCCAACAGTTGCCTTTGGAGGTGGCTCTGTATTAGTTTGAGATGGAATCTCTTTGGAGTCGTGCACTGAACTGCGCATTTTAAATAGACAGAATATTTCTCGGAGATACCACGATTTATTTATTCAACTCATTCTTGACTCACTTGCACGAGAATTTGGTCCTAATTTAATTTTTTCGGATGACAATACTTGGCTCCACCTTGCAATCATCATTAATTTGGCGTTAGAAGATCACGACGTTTCTCGAATGGATTGGCCTCTTCGCTTTCCTAACCATAACCCAATAGAACATGTTTGGGATCGACTTCAGAAAAAACTGCATACCAGAAATCATCAGCCATTGGCTCTTGACGAGCTGTGTGAAGCTTTAAGAGAAAAATGAGAAGCTTTGAATCAATAATTTACTCTCTCACTAATTTTAAGTATGCCAAGACGGGTAGCAGCAATTTATAGAGCTACAGGATACCTAGAAAATATTGATTTTGAAACGGGCGTTAGAAATATTGTTGTTTTTTTTTTCGTTTGTGTTATTAGTTTATAAATCTTGTTTTTTTTTTTTGTTAATAACTTCTTTATTAATAAATCATTCTTTTTGGTTGTAACTTGGATTTGCACTACCCATTGATGTTCACGTTGATAAAAAAATTGATGAAATTTCTTGCTGGTATTTTATTTTTACTTTATAATTAATTATCCACTTCAAAAGACGCACAGTGTATTTGTATTAAAAATCTATATTTTTAGTACGTTAAGACATGATTTCTGACCCTAAATTTCTTCACGTCGGCATCACAATAAATACCTCTGACATATTTTTCCCAAGTCTACTTTGCATAGTGGTTTTGCTGCGTGCTGTCGTGGATATTAGCTCTTTAGTATTAAAACGTGCTTCTTAACTAAAAATTTAGAAAAATTATGTTGTACAAGCCCTACCCTTCTTGGTCAACAACTAAAATTTGTGTTAAAAATTGGAACCGACTTTTAAAAACACGTTAAAAATTGAAAATTAATAATATAATCTTGCGATGATTCCAAGGTCTCAACAAATAATCCATTTTATCCAAAGTTACACATCACACTACTAAAGTGGACAATTAGAAATTATTTGATTGTGAGAATTCTCTAAATACCAGTTTTAAGTAAAATTGTATCAAGCAAATATTTAGTTTGCCATAGTAAACATGCTATTTTGAATTTTAAATAAATTTAGACTAAATACTAAATTTGAAAAAATATGAATAATGTAAAATTTTCAATCCACCATTTAGCATCCGCCAACTAAATCTAATCTACACCCTCCAAAACACCCTAGTATCAATTTTGGACAAAATCCGGAAACGTAAAATTTGTAGACCGTCATACTGCATCTGACATTAAACATTAAATTTTCTTAAAATAATTTTAAATTCGCCATTTGTACCCTCCAAAAGGACAATTTTGAACAATATCAAAAAAAGTCCAATTTTTGGTTCGCCGTATTGGATCAGTTAAAAATAATTTTAAATTCAAAATTTACACCCTCAAGAACTTTCCTATACCAATTTTAGAGAAAATTAAGAAACGTAAAATTTTCAGGACGCCATATAAGATCCGCCATATTGGATTTTCCAGAAATAATTTTAAATTCGTAATTAACACTCTCAAAAATTCCCCAATCCCGATTTTGGACAATAATTTCAGATTCGTTGTGTGACCCCAAAAACTCTCCCATCCTAATTTTGGGAAAATCGAATAAAAATTTTTTTTATCCGCCATATTGGATCAGCCATATTGAATTTTTTAAAAACAATTTCAGATTCTTATGTGCGACCCCGAAAACTCCCCCATATAAATTTTGGAGAAAATCGGACAAAATTAATTTTTCTTTGTCCGCCATATCGGATCAGTCATATTGAATTTTTTAAAAATAATTTCAGATTCTTATGTGCGACCCCGAAAACTCCCCCATATCAATTTTGGAGAAAATCGGACAAAATTAATTTTTTTTGTCCGCCATATCGGATCAGCCATATTGAATTTTTTAAAAATAATTTCAGATTCTTATGTGCGACCCCGAAAACTCCCCCATATCAATTTTAGAGAAAATCGGACAAAATAAATTTTTTTTGTCCGCCATATCGGATCAGCCATATTGAATTTTTTAAAAATAATTTCAGATTCTTATGTGCGACCCCGAAAACTCCCCCATTTCAATTTTGGAGAAAATCGGACAAAATTAATTTTTTTTTTGTCCGCCATATCGGATCAGCCATATTGAATTATTTTAAAATAATTTCAGATTCTTATGTGCGACCCCGAAAACTCCCCCATATCAATTTTGGAGAAAATCGGACGAAATTAATTTTTTTTGTCCGCCATATCGGATCAGTCATATTGAATTTTTTTAAAAATAATTACTGATTCTTATGTGCGACCCCGAAAACTCCCCCATATCAATTTTAGAGAAAATCGGACAAAATTAATTTTTTTTGTCCGCCATATCGGATCAGCCATATTGAATTTCTAAAAAATAATATCAGATTCTTATGTGCGACCCCGAAAACTCCCCAACAACAATTTTGGAGAAAATCGGACAAAATTAATTTCCGCCATATTATAAGCGCCATATTTATCAAGGTGGCTAAAAAATGAATTTTAGATACTAAACTTGAGTGAAATTTTCTAGTTTTTTTTTCGCTTATGGACACTTTTATTATACGAAAATATAAAAATAGTCCAAAAATATCCTTCAGTTTTCTTAATCATATTTTTATTTTAAAAAAATATACCGTGTGATAAAAAATACATAACTTTTTTTCTTTTTTTTTTCACGGTAGCATCAGTTTTCACCTGAAATTCGAGACAAATATACACCGAAAAACATAGAGTTTTTTGTTAGACCACGGGGAAAAATAGAAGTTAAAATAAAAGAAATACAAATGAATTTTTCTTATGATATTTGTTTATATTTTGAGAAATAATGACCTTTTCGGAAATTTTACATTTTTAATTGACATTTGCGGATTGAAGCAAATGAGTTAAGTCAAATATTTTAGGCTATTTTTTTTTAGTTTCTGATTAATTTTCTTTGTTTTAATTGCTGACGTAATATTAAGTAAACATAACCATCAAATAAAACTCCTCAATACATATCTTTAACTTATCTAAAGCTTTAAAACCGGACCTTTACAACCACTTAGTCGCCACTGACGTAAAGTGCTGAGGAAATTTGAATAAAATGGGTTATTCGATATATCGAGACGCGGTAAAGAATCATTAGACCCATTGTTATGCATATTCTTTTTTGAAGGCGAGGCAACTCGGCTTTTTTTAACATGAGTTGTTACGAGGCAAACAAAAGAGGCAAAAAAACGGTCCAATTTTCGGAATTAAATGATATCATTAATTTCAATGCGAACATTTAAATAGATCGATTGTATGTTGTTTTTTATTTTAACGCAAGCACTGCGGGAGATTCCTCAAGGCGCTTTGAAAGGGGAACATGCGCCAAAATATTGATTTACGTTTGTTGTAAATAGCTGTATTATATTTACTGGAAAATCCGATCAGGGAAATATATTTTCTGTAGAAGTATCCGTCTAGAAGAGTGATGAGAAAATTCTTTGAAAATGTGTTTCAGCAAGTACCAGGATGAACCTTGTTCCAACGAGCTACATATTTCTAGCATGCATTACGTAAAACTAGAGTTGCAGCAAGCAAAAAGCGCCTTAAAGCAACAAAGGCTAGGTATATATATATATATATATATATATATATATATATATATATATATATATATATATATAGGATTATTCATCCTATACGGAAATGTTGCTGCCTAAATACGTAACTTTCGAAAAGCTTTACTTTTGGGATATATGGAGCCTTCATATTATACAGGGTGTCCCAAATCTCTGAAAGTACCAAAGTTGTGTTTTTTTAATGGAACCCCTATATATTATTACATTTTTGGATTTTCCGATCAAAATAAGTGCCTATTTTAGTAAGGTTTCTAGTACCTAAACCTTAAGGGTTTTTAAATAATTTGAATTTTAACAAAATTTAACCTAATTTTCAGTTTTAAATACTCCTTATTTCAGTTATGTACTCGAAATTTACAGTGAAAGTAACAATAAATCATATTTTATATCCCAATTATAATAAACTTGCTATATTATGCAGGATGTCCAAAAATTAAAATTAATCAATTAAGAACTTTAAGTGGCTATAACTTGTGAAGAGGTAGATACCTGTTGGACTTCCATTGTCTTTATTTTTGTTGAATATCACGACGTTGCGGCTAGTAGTTATCTCTAGCCGTTTTCAAGTGAAAACAGTTTTTCACTTGAAAACGGCTAGAGATAACTACTAGCCGAAACGTCGTGATATTCAACAAAAATAAAGACAATGGAAGTCCAACAGATATCTACTACTTCGCAAGAAACATCATTGTCTATGACCTTCAAACAAATGGCTATAACTTGATTAATTTGAATAGAACGCTATACTATTTAACTTGCCAGAAATTGTACCTTTTAAATACCTATCGAATGGTGTAAGGGTGTTCTATAGCTAAGTCTTCGCGTTTTCACAGAATACGCCAAATAATAGTTTTCCGCACCATTTTGTGTTTTTTGAATATATGTTCTAATATATCTAGTCACTTATGACATTTAAAAACGTCAAATAACTCACTTAATCTGTTAGTTTAGTCTGCCAAGCCTATTGCTATAATAGCGGTATTATTTTTTGTAACTGTGAAACTTCATTTATTGAATTGAATTATTTGTCAAAATGAAGATTTATCCAAAGGAAAAGCGTATTGATATGATTTTTATCCTTGGAGAATGTAATCAAGATTGTTTGTTGGTTTCTCGAGTCTATGCTCAAAGGTTTCCATCCTAAACCATCCGTTTTTGTGAGACTATTAAACCAGTTTCGGGAAAGTGGAAGTGTCAGTTATAAAAAACCTGTTATAAGAAGACCTGTCACTGAGGATGAAGAAAATGTTTTTACTGTACTTGGTTCAGTGATCGAAAATCCCAATATTAGTCAGAATCATATATCTGAAAACACTAACATTAGCCAAGCAAGTGTTTCAAGGATTCTTAACAAATACAGATTTCGTCCTTATAAAATCAAGCTTTGTCAGGAGCTTCACGGAAATGATTTTGACAACCGAACTGAACTCTGCTTGTGGGTGTTAGATAAAGTGGCAGAAAATTAACACTTTTTTGATAATGTGTTGTTTAGTGATGAATCTACTTTTTATCACAATGATTTCGTAAATTGACATAACTTCCATTACTATTCTGATTCAAATCCGCATGAATACAGAGTTATGAGAAACCAGAATAGGTGGTCGATTAATGTGTGGGGAGGAATACTGGGTCCAAACTTAATTGGACCCTACTTTTTTGAAGCAGCTTTAAATGGTTTGATGTTTCTTTTACACCAACTTTCAATGTTATTAGAAGATGCCCTTTTAAATAGTAGAACAACTATGTGGCTTCAACTGGATGGAACTCCGCTTCATTATCATCGCGAGATTTTTAAATGTCAACTTTCGAAATAGGTGGATTGTGAGAGATGGATTTTAAAATTGGCCCCCGAGATCTCCGGATTTAACTCGACCAGGTTTCTTTTTGTGGGGATACATAAAAGAAATTGTCTACAATGCGCCCCCGACAACACCACAAGATATAAAAATACGCATAAGAGACGCTTTTCCAACTATAAATGTTGTGCAGAGTTTCGAAAAAAGAATATATAAGTGTTTGGAAATGGATGGTCTACATTTCGAACATCTACTATAAATATTTTGCTTCTGTTTTGTGCTATCCTCAATATGTTATTGCCATTATTGTTGTTATAGCCTGTTGGACGACTATCAATCGCGTTTCGTTGTAAAGATATTCCTGATCATTATTCTTATAGTTATAAATTCCTGTCATTTCCAAATGCTATAGGCAACTAGATACATTAGAACATCTATTCAAAAAACACAAGATGGTGCAGAAAACGATTATTTGGCGTATTCTGTGGAAACGCGAAGACTTAGCTATAGAACACCCTCATAACATTCGATAGATATTTAAATGATACATTTTCTGGTTAGTTAAAAAGTATAGCGTTCTATTTAAATTAATCAAGTTATAGCCACTTAAAGTTCTTATTTGATTAGTTTTAATTTTTGGACACCCTGTATAATATAAAAATTTTATTATAATTGGGATATAAAATATGATTTCTTGTTATACTTCACTGTACATTTCGAGTACATAACTGAAATACTTCTTAAGTATTTGAAACATGAAAATTAGGTTAGATTTTGTCATATTCAAATTATTTAAAAACTCTTAAGGTTTAGGTACTATAAACCTTATTAAAATAGACACTTATTTTGATCGGAGAATCCCAAAATGCAATAATATACAGGGGGTTCTGTTTAAAAAAACACAACTTTGATACTTTAAGAGCTTTTGGGACACCCTGTATAATATAAAAATATTTGTAAAAAGTAACTATATATCCCAAAAGTAATATATATATATATATATATATATATATATATATATATATATATATATATATATATATATATATATGTATATATATATATATATATAATATATATATATATATATATATGTATGTATGTATGTATATGTACAGGGTGAGTCAACGATTGGATGAAGTAAGTTTGTGCCTTTTCGGTGAAATTTACAAAGAAACTATATTTATTGTTTGATACAGTTTATTTTTACGCAGATTTTAAAAATATTTAGGACTCTACAGGGTGAGCCAAAAAACTAGGATAGCATAAAGTTGTATTTTTTTAAATAGAACACCCTATATACGAATCGTATTTTCGATTTAGCTTATAATTTTAAATCTTTTTTATTAAGGGTTTACTATAACAAAACTTTATAGTTTCTGAGATAATTAAGTTTAAAGAAAAAAAGTCACATTTTCAAGCATCAATTCAATCCTAAATAACGTTTTCAATTTTGTGACAAATATATTCAAATTTGGAATTTAGCAAGGCCAAGGACAAGTTAACATAATTTTTACCTAATATTTGCAATAAAAGCTACAGGGTGTTGAACACATCGGCTCAAATTTGAACAAGTTTAAATGAATAAATATCTTTTTTTTTTAAATGGTACACCCTGCATATTTTCATGTTATTTAATAGAGTAATAAAAACCCTAAAAGTTTTGTTCAATATATCCTATACCTATTTATAATAGTTTTTGAGATATTTCAGTTTTTCTTATTTTCCATACTTTTTTACAGAAATAGTCTTCATTATCATAGTAGCCATTAAACTTAATTGTCTCAAAAACTATAAAGTTTTGTTATAGTAAACCCTTAATAAAAAAGATTTAAAATTATAAGCTAAATCGAAAATACGATTCGTATATAGGGTGTTCTATTTAAAAAAATACAACTTTATGCTATCCTAATTTTTTGGCTCACCCTGTAGAGTCCTAAATATTTTTAAAATCTGCGTAAAAATAAACTGTATCAAACAATAAATATAGTTTCTTTGTAAATTTCACCGAAAAGGCACAAACTTACTTCATACAATCGTTGACTCACCCTGTACACTAGATCATCGGTGGATTTTGTCTTTACGAATCGACTATGGATCTAGCTACCTACGGATGTTATTTGATTGCCTATGTATATTTCTGCCATAAAAGGGGGGGACCTTAAGTAAAAGCTTATGCAGGTTTCTTTGTTATTAATCATCAATCTACAAATGACAAAATAGGAATATGAAAAAGAGACGAGGAAAAAAATTATAATTTTAATTTTGTTGTGTTAATTAAATTTCCTTTTCTTGCATCTTATTACTTTTTTGTATATTTAAATCTTTAGCCTGCATAACTGGGAAACTATTTTGAACAGTTAAGAACAGTAAATAAGGAATGACTCAAACGGAAAATATTATTTTTTCATCACTGAAAAAATTTAAATATCGGTTCGGTAGTTTCAGAGATTATCCGAAGCAAATAAACAAAATTTATGTCTTTATCATACCAGCGAGAAGAGAGAAATAGTAAAAAAATAGTATCGTATTACTAAATAGGTATCGACTAAACTCGGAAACGTGAAATGAAAGAAAAAGCAACCGTAACAAATCCAAACGATCTTACATTACCATGATCTCCGAATACATTGATTATAATTACAGAAAATCATTTGGTATGCAGAAAAGGCGTCAAAGATGATAAATAACCAGTACAGACATCTATAAAGCATTTTTAGGAAACACGCGTTGCACATGAATAAATTTGAAATTAAAAGTGAAGGAAATGAATAAAGGATGAAGATGGATAAGAATACAATAGGAAAAATTGTCGATGAAGGAATTTGAAAAATTATATTTCGGTGACTTTTCGAATACCAAGTAGGGAGAGAAAGTATTTGAAATACATGCCAGGTAAACAGTGGGTGGTTTTAAATATATTAAGAATTTTGATAGATTTTTGAAGAAGCAAAAAAATATAGAGAAATAATTAAAAATATGTATAATTTTGATATACTTGTATATAATTATTATAAGTTTAGGAATACATTATAGTTAAATTATTCTAAATTGATATATATGGCGTTTTATTACTAAAAAAAAAGAAGTTTACATTCGAAAACACCCACTGGAATATAATATACATAGGTGCAACATATAACCAAACATCTAGGACTGATCTAACTAACGATATTTTTTACAAAGTTAAATACCTTTTTAAATACTTACATATTAGCTACCCATTTAGTACCATCACCACAACAGCCAACGACAATAGGAACCGCGGCCGGTATATTCCTCTGATCTAGAGATAATTGACTTTAATTTTTACTTTTCAGTCAGCAAGACCATTTAGCTAATGACTTAAGAGAAACGTGGTACTAATCTGGTAGTTCTGTCAGTTAAGGTTAGTTTGAAAAAGATGTTTTCTTTAATTTGTCAATTTAGAAGAATTTATGGCGTCTGAGAGCGATGATTTAAATGAATAGAGGAGGTACAGAGTTTTTTTTAAATTTAATTTCGTATCTAACAAATTGATGTTGCAGCAAATTTGTGTTATTCTCCTAAAAAAATATGTCATTTGTTGCTTCTTTACGTAGTCCCAAACTTATAACCACATTATACAAGTTTAGAAAAAAAGGTTTGTTTGGTAGTAAATTGATTCTGCACCATAATTAGAATTGAGGTATTTTCATCTTTTATAATTCACAATTGGTACCTTTACACTTGACTTTGAATGCGCGCAGCTGTGAACAGAGAGACAGCGTGAGACCGTGAACGAGTGAAACAAGCGGTGCTTTACCTAGCATATTTTGGTGTGTATCTTGTGGCCTCGACGACTTAGAACGATATTTTACGTGTACTATTGTGATCTAGAACCATTGAGGAAAATCCTGGAATGCGGGCCAGCAGAAGCCAAACTAGATGAACCGTGGGTAAGTGTCCTATTTAGAACCATTTGTGAATAATTATCGATTTTCGTGTAATAAGTTTCCTTATTCATCTACAAAATAAGATAGTCCTTTGCAGTTATCGAAATACTAAACCATTTTATGATAAGGCTCGAAGGACCATTGTTTCATACGTTCACTTGTTCACGGTCTCACGCTGTCTCTCTGTTCACAGCTGCGCGCATTCAGGCTCAAGTGCAAGGATACCAGTTTTGAATTATAAAAAATGAAAGTAACTAGATTCAAATGATGGCGCGGAATCGATGAATTATATACTTTAATACCAAATACCCTCTTTCACTCAGATTCAGTAATTACTAAAAAAGGTTTTTTCCCTTCATTTTCAACGGTAAAAATGAGTTTGTAAATTTAAACGCATGTGTGTTGGACACCTAAAAACGGACCTACGAAATCGTTACAATAATCCATGATTCTGTCGACGGAAGCTACGCAAGCTTGCTGACATTGCAGACATCTCAATAGACCGTGTCCACTTTATTTTCTAAGATGTTTTGGATATAAAGAGCGTTGTACTCGATGGGTGCCCGTTTTCCCTGGATTTGGCTCCTGACGAATACATCTTCTTTCTAAACCTGAATATATGGCTCGTTGGAAGGAAATCCACTTCAAATGATGACCAAAGATTAGAAGAATATATAATTGACATTATACTTTGCCATAGTCAGTTACATTACCATGTTTGGTTAAAATTCACTTTGGAAGTTCATATTTGCTGACGAAGCGACTAAATAAAAAAAATTTATATGACATATTTAATTACATTTTGAAGACTTATTTAATTACATTTTGAAGACTTATTTAATTACATTTTGAAGATCTATCCAACAATTTTTGGGTTATTTACGTAAATACGATAAAACAAATTAATAAAGGTCTAGTTTTTACTCAATTTACACTGATTTGTCTACGGCCTTTAACAGTGTTTACCACCTATTGTTGCTCAAGAAGTTGTCTAAAATGGGGATTTTAAGGAATTATCTAAACTAGATCAAATTTTATCTTAGCAATCGACGTCAGCGTACGAAGATGTGTGGTTCACTGTCGAGCGAGGTATGGGCTCTCATATTCTACATATTATACGTCGATGATCTAAAATTTTACAGCAAAGTTCCGATCATAATGTCTTACTAAATGATTTCATTGATTGCTGCTCTGTTAACCTCTACAAAATAGGGCCAGTTCGCCTCTATAAGCAGATTAACTTAATGGTTAACTACAACTACGTAGACTATGATATTTTCAAGGAATCATTGTCGAGGATTATATATATATATATATATATATATATATATATATATATATATATTTGCATTGTGTTTCATGGATGGGAACATGTGATTCAGTATTAATCCGGGAATACATCCATTCGTTCGTTTGGTTTTCTGTAGAAGTTTGCAGACGTTTCGCCAAAATCTCATTTGGCATCTTCTGTGCTTGGTGGTTGTAGATCAACTGAAATAAATTCAACGTGTAGCGTGCTTTATACGTGGTCGCAGATAGTAACGGTTGGTTGGCGTTGGCTCCGTCTCTCTCTCGAGCGCGTCCGTTGGTGTCAGTTTAAGCGTGGCATGCGTGTCGGTACAATGGTCCTGCTTAAAGAGAGATTTCCAAGTAGGAAGAAGATTAACTGCATCGTCTCTCTTATTCAGAGTACCGTTCTTTTCAATTTCGATGGATGCATGAATCAATCTTGCCTTGTAGTGTTCTAGAACACTAGAAATCTGATCGATCCTCAATAACAGGAAAAGATCACCATAAGATTCCGTTGACAGCTTGAGTTAATCCTCTATCCATACTCATGAAAACAGCTTTAACTTTTAATGTAGCATATTGTAGTGTGCATTAAATACTGAAAAAGGCGAAGTATCACTCCTACAAGACATGCTTAGTTTAATAGTTGTCAGAAGATGATTTTGATTGCTGAAATTAGTTTTGCGAGCAAATGTAATAATTATGCAATGATACTAATAATTTTGATAAAAGAATAATTTTTTTGACGAGGCAACATTCATTTTAAATGGTCATATCAAGATCTTCATGGGTTCCCAGCAGTTAAGAACCAAAACCCCCAAAAAGTGAATACGTGGTGCGGTCTAGTTGATGGCTGAGCCCTAGGTCCTAATTTCTTTGACGCTACCCTCACTAGTGCGAGAGAAAGAGGTTTTTTCGAATTGTTGGCCGAGGGACAATTGAGTGGCCAGTCAAATCACCAGATTTGATCCCCCTTGAATATTTTTTGCTAGGATACTTAGAAGATATTTAAAAACTAAAGTATACCTGATTTTGCCGGACAATTTAGAAGTCCTAAAAGTTCGAATACACCAAGAAGTACGAAACAGGGTCCAGTTTGAACTTTTAATTTAGATAGTGTCAATTTTTTTTTATAGTTTATAGGTTAACAATAACTTTTCTTGACAGTTTCCTTTCCTAAATCAACAAAATAAAAAATAATATATATATATATATATATATATATATATATATATATATATATATATATATATATACATATATATATAAATAAGTAGATAAGTTTTTGTCCGTGTAATTTAAAATAAAATAGAATAAAATATTGGCGAAGCGGACGTGAAAATTTGTCAATCTACATGATTCTCGTGTTAAAAAGTGCGGAGCACTCCAAAATATGGAAAAACTCCGGGTCCGACAGATGACGACAGCGCTGTTTCGTCCTAATATGGGACTCGTCAGGCCACCGCATTCGGTACAAACCATCATCTCGCCTTTGCATCGTATAAAGCTGAATTTAAAATTAAAAAAAGCAAACAAGACGACAAAGGCGACATCTCGATGGTCCACTTGATAATACAAGAACCACACAGATTAACAAAGTTTGTAAAAGAACCGTCATATGGTGGCGCGACGGTGAATTAAAACAGAAATATGTAAAATCGAGTACACGAAACGCGCTGCCCAAAGGATAGGGGTCGCATTTTTCGGTACTGGCAAGCAAGCCTACCGCTTATTTTAGCAGCCAAAGCCACGTGCCGCACCAAACGATCCCACCATGAGAGCATCGTTTAGCGTGTTTCAAAGCCAAACAAGTAAGTAAATAAGTAGATAAGTTTTTGTCCGTGTAATTTAAAATAAAATAGAACAAAATATTGGCGAAGCGGACGTGAAAATTTGCTGCTTGCCAGTACCGAAAAATGCGACCCCTATCCTTTGGGCAGCGCGTTTCGTGTACTCGATTTTACATATTTCTGTTTTAATTCACCGTCGCGTCACCATATGACGGTTCTTTTACAAACTTTGTTAATCTGTGTGGTTCTTGTATTATCAAGTGGACCATCGAGATGTCGCCTTTGTCGTCTTGTTTGCTGTTTTTTAATTTTAAATTCAGCTTTATACGATGCAAAGGCGAGATGATGGTTTGTACCGAATGCGGTGGCCTGACGAGTCCCATATTAAGACGAAACAGCGCTGTCGCCATCTGTCGGACCCGGAGTTTTTCCATATTTTGAAGTGCTTCGCACTTTTTAACACGAGAATCATGTCGATTGACAAATTTTCACGTCCGCTTCGCCAATATTTTATTCTATTTTATATATATATATATATATATATATATATATATATATATATATATATATTTAATTATTTGTTAGACCATTAAAATTGTCTCATTCTGTAGTGAGTGTTATTGAATAACAACACTTGATTGATTAAATTATTATTTCGCGAAGAGCCAGCTCTACAACGTGGAAAATGGCGGAGATATGAATTTTTCAAAAAACGCTGAGTTTTCTGGTTTTTCCTATTTTTCTTCGTTACGTTTTGTTAGTATTTTTATTCTCTACAATTCGTCTGTTTACACCATCAAGATTGCTTCATTGGTTGAATTTTATAAGCTATAAACGAAGAACAAAAAGTAATTTTTTAGTTCTAATTGTTTATACCTAATTATTGAATCATAGTAGAGAATGTAAA
Organism: Diaprepes abbreviatus; assembly: GCA_034092305.1. NCBI lineage: Eukaryota > Metazoa > Arthropoda > Insecta > Coleoptera > Curculionidae > Diaprepes > Diaprepes abbreviatus. Next base: position 803,606 of record JASJET010000203.1, on the reverse strand, counting down.
CATAAGAAAATATTACCACGGATTGTTTTTAGTTTGATGATACGGTAGCTATCCTGATAATACTTTTGTCTTGGCTTGTTAATATTGTTCTAATCCTCTTTAAATTCCTTAATCTCCAGTAAATGATCTCTACCTCATTCTCTTTCTGGTAAAGTATTGTCTACACAAGCGCGTATTTTTACGATCCAAAAGACCACAAGACAGCATCATTATCAATCGAAAAAGGCAATACGAGACTGCAATTCCCGATACGATGTTACAAAGGATTTTTTATACCCGGCATTTCGGTCCTTTTAAGTCCTAAAAGGGAACTACTGAAAAATACTTAAGTGTGTATTTGTGAGCGGGGTAATGAACCAAGAAGAAGGTATCGATGAATTATATGGCGTAATGAAGTACGAATAAGTAAAAATGCCGATGAAAAATGTACAGTTATAAGCATGTTCTTTGGGACGTTTTACATGTTTTTATGGAGTGAGAAATTTTGATGCGGTTTTTAGTATATTAAGGGGGTCTCGTAAAAATATTTCCACGCTATTTTTACTGCAAAAAAATTATTCATGAGCAAAGTTTATTGACCATAACTTACATATGAGATACTTTAATCCGGTTTTTGACATGCGCACATGACCATCTTGAAAACCGTTATTTCCAGTTTCCTGCAAACATCAGGATTGATTGCATCTGAAGGTCTATCACTTCCTGTGTTATCTTCAATGGATTTACGACGTCACGAGATTATTTTGACCAATATTTTGTTAAAAATTTAATTCGCTCCTCTAACTCCAAAGCCTTATGATTCTTGTTCTTCTTCATGTGCCCTGTCCGTTGCGAACGTTGGCTATTATCATGGCAATCTTGATTTTGTTTGCGACGCTCCTGAACAGTTCGGCGGATGTTAGTCCAAACCATTGACGTAAGTTTCGGAGCCATGAGTGTCTTCTTCTTCCGGGTCCGCGTTTGCTATCTATCTTTCCTTGGAGTATTAGCTGAAGGAGACGGTATTTGTTATGCCTCATTACATGACCAAGATATTCCAGCTTCCTCCTCTTGATTGTCGGTATAATTTCCTTTTCTTTCCGTATACGGCGAACTATCTCCACGTTGGTGATGTGTTCAGTCCAGGATATTTTCAGGATACGTCGATACACCCACATTTCAAACGCTTCCAGCCTCTTCAATAGAGTTTCCGTCACTGTCCATGCTTCCGCGCCATACAGCAAGACAGGAAATACGTAGCATTTAGCAAGTCTTACTTTTAATGGAAGAGATATGTCACCATTCATGAACAAACTTCTCATTCTGTTAAAGGTCGCTCTGGCTTTTTCAATTCTAGATCGTATTTCGGTGGTTTGGTCCCATCTTGTGTTAACAACTGTGCCGAGGTATATATATGAGTCGACATGCGCTATTATTTTATTATCTATTATCAATTGTCTGGCTGGCTGTTGATTTTTGCTAATTAGCATCCATTTTGTTTTATTTATATTTAGATCGAGTCCTTTTTCCTTGCTAGCTTTCTGGACCTTTTCCATGAGACATTGTAACTCATCTATGCTGTTGGCAAGTATAACTGTATCATCAGCGTATCTTATGTTATTTATTATCTCTCCATTTACTTTGATGCCTACGTCAGTTTCTTCCAGTGCTTTTCTAAAAATTTGTTCTGAATAGATATTGAAAAGTAGAGGAGACAGGATACATCCTTGTCGTACGCCTTTCTTAATTTGGACGTTTTCAGTGAGCATATTGCCTATTTTCACCTTAGCCGTTTGTCCCCAATAGAGATTTGCCACAATTCGGATGTCCTTGTAGTCAACACCTATGTTTTGGAGCGTTTGTAATAGTTGGTCATGTCTCACATTGTCAAATGCTTTAGAGTAGTCGATAAAGCACATGTAGACATCTTTATTCATATCTCTGCACCGCTGTAATAGTACTTGCAGGCAAAATATAGCCTCTCTTGTGCCGAGAGCATTTCGGAACCCAAATTGTGACTCGCTTATGTTTTCTTCGCATTTATTGTATATTCTGTTGTATATGACTTTGGTCAGGACTTTGGTAATATGGTTAATTAGACTTATCAGCCTGTGTTGATCACAAAGTTTGGTGTACGGCTTTTTAGGTATGGCAATGAAGGTTGATTGGAGCCAGTTTTCCGGAATTTCGCCGCTGTCATATATGTTGTTTAAAAGTGAAGTCAGAGTATCCAAGAATTGATTATCCATTTCGCACAGCATCTTTAGAATTTCGCCATGAATGTTATCTGGGCCTGGAGTTTTATTATTTTTGAGAGACCATATGGCTTTCTGTACCTCTGACTTAAGAATGGGAGGTCCGGTTTCGATGTTTTTAATGGTATATTCATAATGGCGGTCTGATGCAAAAAGTTCTTCCACATATAATTTCCATGTTTCGAGTATCTTCGACGGCTCTGATGTAAGGTTACCGTCAGCATCAGCTATGGACGTAGCTGTACCATTATAATTTGTCTTCTTTGTCATTTCTTTGATCTTCCTATGCATGTTTTGATAATCATATTTCTTCTCGCATTGCTCGATCTCTATACATTTTGCAGACAACCATCCTTCTTTCGCCTTTCTAATTTGTGTTTTTATTTTTTTGTGTATTTCGTGATATTTTAATTTGTTCTTATTTTTATATTTTCTTCGTTCTTCCATCATATCAAGGATATCTTCCGTCATCCAATCCTTCTTCTTCTCTCTATCGTGTATTAATAGTTGCGTGCATGTTCTGATGTATGTTCGTTAATTTTGTCTATTTCTTTGTTTAGAGAATCTTGTACCTGTTGTTTAATTTTGACATCAGAGAGCTTTCCTATGTTTATTTTCTTGTTATTGATTTTCTTCTTAACACGCTTTAATCTGACTTCGATTTTGCAGACAACTGGGTTGTGGTCCGACGGAACATGGGCCCCCGGGTAGGTTTTTGATGATTTAATAGCGTTCTTGTATCTTACTGGTACACCTATGTAGTCTATCTGATTTCTTACGATGTTTTCTGGTGTGTCTGCTGGCGACTTCCATGTGTATATTCTGCGAGCGGGTAACTTGAACAAGGTATTAGTTAGAATCATATTATGTTCTTGACAAAAGCGAATGAGGCGATCTCCGCGGTCGTTTCTCTCTCCCAGTCCAAAACTTCCCACCACATTGTCCACTTTGCCCCTGCCCACTTTTGCGTTGAACAAGTGCAAATCTTTGGATACAAATTTATTCCTCTGGCGCTTCTGTGTGGTTTGCCAAAAGTTTCTCACGCCATAAAAATTTATATCTTAGACCCTATTTTCCATAGATTCGTTAACGATTTCAGCAAGTATTTGCAAAGTAATTAACAATAACGAAAAACCGTCATTTTTTTTGATAAACAAAAACACAATTCAAAGGTTTTTTATTGCCTATAACTTTGTAATATTACGTTTTTAAGCAGAAGTAATAGTTTTTGAACAAAATGAAGAATACCAATTTATCGCTCCTAATTTTTAATAAAAAAATGTTGACCAAATAAAATTTGAGACGCGTAAGATTACGGTATCCCCTGGAAGAATATTTTCCACAAATAAAATTTCCATTTGTATTTTAGGTTTATTTTTGCTTATCAGCCTATAAGCAGTAAACCACCGAATAAGTAGTATCAGAATTAAAGGAAAATGGCATAATTACACACTCATATCAGGACATGCACCAACAGAAGATAAGGAGGAGAGCATTAAAGATGAATTCTACGACCAGCTTGAATAAACCATAGACCTAGTCCCAAAGCAAGACATGTTGATACTACTAGGAGATTTCAATGCGAAAATTGGAAGAGAAAGAACACTAAAACCGCACATAGGGGAGCACAGCTTACACGAACAATCTAACGACAATGGCCAACGTCTAACAAACCTGGCAGCGGCTAGTAATCTAATAGTAGTGTCAACAATGTTCCCGCACAAAAACATTCATAAAGAAACATGGGTATCCAACGATGGAAAAACAAGAAACCAGATAGACCACGTGCTAGCAAACGCAAGGTACTCAAGAAACATACTGGACGTAAGGAGCCAAAGGGGAGCAGATGCAGCGTCAGACCATCTCTTAGTGAGAGTGAAAGTACGTGCCAGGATAAAAACGGATATAAGAAAGCAAGAACAATCGGAACGAAAAGGATGGAACACCGAGATACTGAATCGGGAAGAAACACTCAGACAGAAATACCAAGCAGAGGTAAAATCACAACTGGAACAGAATAAGATACAAGGGGAAACAGGAGTAGACGAATGCTGGAGCAAGATTAAGACATCGATAGAGAATGCAGCGAAGAGAACTTTAGACAAAAATAAAACCATAAAAAGAAAACAGTGGTATGACGAGGAATGTCAACTAGCACAAGACAATAAAAACAAAGCTAGATTAAAAATGCTGCAGTGCCCAAATGACGATAACATCCAGCGATTTAACACACTGCGAGCGGACACAAGAAAACTTATAAGAAGGAAGAAGAGAGAAGCCTATAATAGAATCATAATAAATGTAGAAAAGGAATCAAATACAAAGAGCAGCCGGAAATTCTACAGGGAGATCAAGAACATAAAGAAAGGGTATATGCCACGGACCAGCATATTAAAGAAAGAAAATAAAGATCTCATAACAGATATAACAGAAATCCTACAAACCTGGCACGAATATTTTGACAACTTACTAAATATAAAAGGCACAGCTCTCATCACAAATACAATATACCAGGGAGCAGAGGAACAGGTAGAAATTCCATCACTGACAGAGATCAAAAAAGCAATTAGCCAACTGAAGAACAATAAAACACCCGGGAGCGACAACATAACCGCGGAGCTTATAAAATATGGCGGAGATCAGCTAAATGAAGCAATACAAACCCTTGTGGAGAAGATATGGGAATCTGAAGAACTTCCAAAAGAATGGAACGAAGGGATAATTATCCCAATACATAAAAAAGGAGACCGATCAGTATGTAAAAATTACAGGGGAATTATGTTACTAAACGTTGCCTACAAGGTGCTATCCAACATACTAAGAACCAGAATATCCCCTTACGCAGAAGAAAACCTCGGGGACTACCAATGTGGCTTCCGACCAAGAAGATCAACTGTTGACCAAATATTTACTATTAGGCAGCTTCTGGAAAAGAGTTGGGAATTTAACAAAGATGTACACCAGCTGTTCGTTGATTTCCGCCAAGCATATGATAGCATTGTAAGAGATAGTGTATGGATCGCCATGGAAAAGGTAGGCGTGCCAAAGAAGATTATTAATCTGACTAAAATATGTATAGAGAATGCAAGGGCGAAAGTCAGAATCGGTAAGCACACTACGGACATATTCTCTATTGCCAGTGGTTTAAAACAAGGCGATGGCTTATCGCCACTACTCTTCAACATAGTGTTAGATATGGCCATCAAAGAGGCTAACATAAAACTGGAAGTATTCTCAAACCAGGGCCCCGGAATGATCCTAGCATTTGCAGACGACATCGATACCGTAGGAAATAGCACAACTAAAACAAAGGAAATGTTTATCAGAATGGAAAGGGAAACAAAAAAAGTAGGACTCAACATCAACGAAGAGAAGACCAAATACATGCACGTAAACCGAAGAGCAGGTAGGGATAGAATAGGACAGAATATAACTATGGACACATACAATTTTGAATGTGTGAAAGAATTCCAATATCTAGGGGCCAATATAACACACGACAATGATGTGAGCAGTGAAATACGCACACGAATACAAAAAGGTTTTAAGTGCTTTTATGCATTGCAGGAGATACTAAAATCAAAGCTGCTGTCCGATCAGCCAAAATCCGTATATATAGAACAGTTATTAGACCGGTAATAACATATGGCTCAGAAACCTGGACCATCACAAAACAGAACGAATTGTTATTAAGACGTTTCGAACGTAAGATATTAAGAAAAATATATGGGCCTAGAGTAGATGAAACAACGGGACAATACCGCATCCGAACAAATGAAGAATTAAAGAGCTTGTATGATCAGCCAGGCATCATTAACGAAATAAAAGCCCAAAGACTTAGGTGGGCAGGACATGTTCATAGGGCCCATGACGAACGTCTCATCAAACGAATATGGGAAGAGAACCCGACCGGAAAGAGACCCTTAGGTAGGCCCAGACTAAGATGGAGGGATAACATCACAAAAGATTTAAATGTACTGGGAGTACGAGATTGGAGTAACGACATGATGGACCGAAGCAAATGGAGGCAAGTCGTGGATGCAGCGAGGACCCACGAAGGGTTGTAAAGCTACAGAGAGAGAGAGAGCCTATAACGGCTATACCTTCAAAGGCTAAGAAGTCTTACGTTGATTAAGTAAATGTACCTTTAAATTTAAAATGTTACGTTTTACTTCAAAATGCCCAATACTTTTTGAACAGAGAGGGTATATTTAAACGAGAAACTCGACCAATAAAAAACCAACCATACTTATAGATTACCAACCATTTTTCTGGTATAGCAATAGATATAAGTTGTATAATACTGTTTTTATGTCTCCAGTTATACCATATTCGTATTTATTCAACCGCCCGATATGGAAGTAGAGCGATTGTTAGGCGCGGTCATAAGTACCACCGTTTTATGGTTCTTATGGTTATTTACCTTGAATACTACAAAGTACTACAAAGTCTTTTTAGCTTGTTTTATTACATGGTTCTCTAAATTTAATTTTTGTTAGATAATCCGTTGTGAAGCAATGTTAAAGAAAATAATTATGGAATTTTTTTGTTGTGTAAAGCCAAGGAAGTTGGAGGGGGTAAAAGGAAGAGGAATATCCTAAAATAAATTTGGTCGGGCATGTAAAGCTGTACTCCCCTTAAAGGCTATATTGTATTCTAACCTCCGTTTTACATAATTTTTCCTTAGTTTTGCGAAAAACAATGACAAAAACTTTTCACTTTAGGTTCAATTTTTTGTACTAAATCGTTAAAATTTTGTTACAACCATAAATTCCACACAGAAAGGAGTCTGTATTATATAAAAACTCATAAATTTGCACATTTTTATCGGAAAAACCAAGAAAATTATCAGAAGAACAATGAAAACACATAAAAACAAAATTGCTTCCGCCCTTAAATAGTAGTGTGACTCTTTCTTAAAACCCGAAGAATTACCGCTGTTGCCAGATTGCAAATACGATTTCTGTGAAATTCACATATATTCTTTTCTTCCATAGATTGTCCCTTTACGTGGTCTGTGCTGGACAATAACATTTTTAATTAATAAATCCTAAGTTAGTTCAGGTTATTTTTATTTTCTCAAACTAACCAAAACTAAGCTAAACCTGAACTAACCAAAACTGACCAAAAATTTTGGGTGGTTAAGATTAATTTTACCCTTTTTCATACATTACAAAAATTAAACTATGTTGTTAATTGTAATGGATAAATTTTATAGTTTATATTACGAAAATATAAGTCTAGGTCAATTTAGGTTAGTTGAGATTAGTTTCAGTTTTACAATTTAATTAAAATCAAGCTAAACCTGAACTAACCAAAAATTTTGGATAGTTAAGATTAATTTTTCCCTAGGATATACCACGAAAGTATTTTACATCTGGCAACGTGTTAAACGAATATTAGTCGTTTTCGAGACTCTGATGGTCGATGGCTTTTCCGGGACGTATTTTTAGTTTTTCATTGAAAAAAAGTTTTTCTAAATTTATTCACTAAAATTTGTGCAAAAATAGTTGAAATATATTATATGCATGATATTTTAACTCAATTGTACTCTATTGAAAATAAATATGTAGGTTCGGTGTTTTCTTCAGAATTAAAATTGCTTGGTGAAGTTTTTTGAGTTTTTCGGGAAACTGAGGAAAAATTTTTTAAAATCAAAGCCAAAATCGTGTATTATGACTTCGAAATAGGGGTAAGTATCGATTTTTTTCCAAAAAACGTCGTTTTTCCTAGATTTACCATAATGTAAATAATGACCGAAATATAAAAAATATATTTACCTAAAATAATGAATTAAGGGGATTTATAAAACAATACATTGATACATTGTATAAATAAAAAGTCTGCACAAATGTCTCGATAACATATACAAATATAAATTCCGAAATTTAAACTGTCACTGCACGGTTCAACAAAGAAATCAAGAGAATTTCAAGCATTGAGGACGATGATAAAAGACCACATTAAACATAAAGAATATGCCGGGACGCCGATCCACCACTCTGGTTTTCTGGTTCTCGTATTGCCAACCTCATACAATAAATTTACTATGAAATATCGTTCTGCGCTTACTCCATGTAGCCACTTGATGTCAATTTATGACATTTATTTTCTGAATAAGTTATTAACAGGTTGTACACCGAAGAAATCAAGAAATTGACGGATTTTGTATTTCAGTGTATATTTGAAATTATTACAATCGGCCAAGCGCTTTTGGTCTCTCTTTCGGACCATCCTCAGGGCTCAGACCTTGTCAAAAGGCACACTCAACCCTGCCAGTTTGAGAAAAGTCGCGAGCGTAGCCTCCACACAGAACAAGATGTATACAATTAAAAAATTTTTTAGAATCATTTAAAATTAAAACTAGAACATTCAACACACTGTGCACATTGACATTATTAAAACAATAAACCTTTTTAATAACAATCCAAAAGGGTGAGGTTGTGCCACACTGGATGCTTACCGTTCTTGAAGATCAAAAACCGCAGCAACCAAAGGAGTCGTCTAAAAAGTCCACAAAGGCCTTATAAATGTTCTCCTCTTTCGCAAGGTTTTTAGTGCGCAACTGCGAGAAAACTGCTATTGAAGCCTTCAATATTTCTTTGGCCAACAAACAAAGCGAACTTTATGTCATTTTAAATTGTTTTGACGGCAAGGATTTTCTTAACAAAATGTTAGGTTATAGTGATATTTATTATCTTTAAATCATGCTTTTATTATTTTTTCGTACATTAGGAAAACAAAATTTTAGAAGAATTTGAAGGTAAATATAACCATGCTAGAAATAACCAATGAAATGAAAGCAATTAGCGACAACGCATTGAGGACTTGGGGAAGTAGAAGATGAACTTATGCGACGTTAATATTGCTCTTTCATATTATTGGGATCATATTCCACTCATTACTTTTACGGACCTGTGCTATTATTTAAAAAAAAACTTACTCCCTTGCAGACTTGAAAGATAGATTTTTTTACTGTTCATGACGCGTTGACATATGAAACATACTGTATTTAAAACCACTCCCTCCACATAATATCAAAAAAATGACTTAACGAAAAAAGATACCCTAGAGTGTCTATTTTGCAAACAATGAATACCAATCGATGTTTCTGTAGTGGGCACGGGAATTTAAGGCCTATTTTACATTATTTCTTGGTTCGCCACAGGTAGAACCATTAAAATTCATAAAATATACACCCAAGAAGACATAAAACTGATTTATAGATGCACACGTCAATGACTGTGTGGAACAATACGGGGTGTATGAATGCATAGGAATATCGACGACTGGTTTTTTCCTGACTACAGCGAAGCCCAACAGGAGGGTAAAGCTTTTAACCGTTATGTATGTATGTATGTTTGCTCCTTTATTCTCTCGTAGAATTTGAACATATATATATATATATATATATATATATATATATATATATATATATATATATATATATATATATCGTAGGTTGTCACGGATGGTGAAATGTGCACTGGTGTTTTTCCGATTTTGAATCCGTTCATCAGCAGAAAAATCTTTACAATGTTTAACCAACATCTCAGCTGGCATATTCAAGCGATGCTTCCTTGACGGCTGGTCGGCTTGGAATTTGGAAATTGTCATGATTGTCACTTACAGTTGTATTAAAAATAAATACATATGATTTACATATATATATATATATATATATATATATATATATATATATATATATTCATAACGGTGCTCTAATGCAGTGAACAATTTTTATATTCCTATTTGTCAGGTCCCTCAAAATATTCATTTACAGCATCGATGACTTCCTTGCAAATGCTCGCAAATTTTTTACCTCCAAACAATTTTTTAAAGTTAGGAAACAGATGATAATCGCTGGGGGTTAAATTTGGTGGATAAGGGAACAATTTGAACTTCAATTTGTTGATTTTAGTCATATCAACGACGGATGAATGGGCAGTTGCCTTGTCATGCTGAAACAAATTTTTTTTCTTCGTCAAGTGAGATCTTTTATTTTTCACTTCGTCTTTTAAACATTGCAATATTTCCGTGTAGTATTGACCTCTAATGGTCATACCATAAATGTTTTCAATCATTTCGGGTGTTATGACCTCAATGGGGCCTCCAGAACGTGGTTGGTCAGAAGTGCACGTGCGACTTTTTCTTAAATTCAGAAAGCCACTGTTTAACTGTTAAATATTATGGAGAAGAGTCTGTCAGTGTGGAATCCAGTTCTTCTTTAATTACTACTACGTTCTGTTATAATCAAAGGTATGTCTTTCGCCCTGTGTGTGTACGATAATTAAAAACAAAAATATGAAAAACTAAAAATTACAGATAAAGGAAATGATAAAAGTTAAAAAAGATAAAAACACTGTTAACGACAGAACTGATATAACAAATTTGAACTCCATTTGCACCAGCCTAATTTAAACAAAAATGTTCAGTGTTCGATCCTGTTAATAAACATCAAAAATTGAATATCCTCTTAAACGTAATATTAAATGTATGCGTTTTTTCGGTGTTTTTGGTGCATTGTAAAATATAGAAAATAAAACATACTCGCATTCCATATATCCTCAGTACCTAAATAGATGATGTAAAAGTAACATTTCATTATTATTTAGTAAACAAAATGTCAAGGTGTGTACTGGTAAAATTAAATACCGTTTTAAAAATTTGAATAATGTTTTAAAGTGTTTGTATGTTTTTTAAAATTGTAGATATGTTCTTATATGAATGTTTTTAATTATATAAAAAATATTTTTAGGAAGGTAAATAAATTCAAAAATAAAAAACTTTAAAAATGCCTTAAATAAAGGGCGAAACTTCAATTGTTTGGATTTTTTTTATTAAATAAAGAACCTAAACCCAAGAAAAGACAGAATAAAAAAAGGATATAATGTATGGTTCAAGAATCTGGAATATATATATATATATATATATATATATATATATATATATATATATAAAAGTGAGCGTAAATTATTGGGATTCGGTCTGTGGTTAAAAAAACTCAATTTTCAAAAAATTCCTCTATATTTCGTTATTTATTTATAGCTTCATCAGGAGGCAAATTGCTAAAAACAAAAATCTTATAATGTACATAAAGAAAGGTATACACAATTCATTTACAAAATAAAAGGCAAAAAAACACAGTGTGAAATATAAACAGTAATAACAAATAAAAAGTACTTACAATTAGAGTGAAAATTCACTAGCCATCTCAAGATGCATACTAAAATGATTGAAAAGAATGCGTCTATTCATTTACAGATTTTTTTATATTTATTTGCAAAAGTGTTCATAGATCTATTTCTTATTGTTTTTTTTTTCGTTTTTCCCTTTTATTCATTTATATGCTTTTTTCATGATCAAGATATTAATATATTTATACAATACCAATAGAACAACATATAGGGTGAATATTGTATACAAAAATACATGGTGAATTATGGTAAAATATGATAATATATATTACTTAATTGTTCAATGTCAGTTCTAAAATATGTACAATTTCTCGTTTTGTTAAAATATGACATTTTCAAAAATAAACTCTTTCTATAATTGGATTGATTGGCTAAAATTGAAACATCCCCATAATTAAATTGGTGGTCTATCTCGTGAAAATGCATTGCCAAGGCACAAGATCTTTTTTCCAACCTACTATCTTTTTTATGTTGTGTGATTCTTTGTTGAAGTGTTTGTGATGTTTGTCCTATGTAACACTGTGTGCAATTTAAGCATGGAATCTTGTATACTACATTGGATTGTTGTAAAACGGGAATTTTATTCTTAACTCTTGCAAAAATATTCCTTAAAGTTATTGTATTATATTTCGAAATGTTTTAGTGATGGTAGGAACTGAAATAACCTAGAATATTATCAGTAAGACCAACTATATAGGGTAATTTCCTAAATTTCATAATTTGCACAAGTTGATCATGTGCTGGGTCATCGAATGTATTAGAATTGTATATAAGTTTCCTCAAAATCGATCTGGGATAACCATAAAACAAAACAAACAAGGTCTTTAAATTTGTTTTTAGGAATTCTTTGTGCGAAATATGAGTTATACGATTTTTCATTGCAAACACTGTATTCCATTTTTGATTCTTTGGGTGGTTAGAAAAATAATTAATAAGTCTACCTGACGAAGTCGGCTTTTGATACCAATTCAAAATAATTTTATTAGTTTGAGATCTAATGACTAGAGTATCCAAAAAAGGTACACTGTTATTTTTTTTCTGTTTCAATTGTGAATTTAAGATGATTATTAAACGACTTAAAGACGTTCAATGAATTATCAATTTTATCAGAAGGGACAGCACATATTATATCATCCACATACTTGAAAATATATTTTTATATATGGGTCCGGTCAATATATTAAATATATATATATATATATATATATATATATATATATATATATATATATATATATATATATATATACTTTTTTGTAATATTTTCTTGGGTATAGGTTTTTCCATTAGAGAAACAAAGGACAACAATTTTTCTGACGTTTCGCTCTACATAGTGAGCTTCTTCAAAGAGCTAGTATATTTATTTTAATTCTACAAATTTACAAATTTTTTCTTAATAAACACAGTAATTACACATTACATTTATATTTTCAGTTTAATCAAAATTAAAAAAATAAAATAGATTTTACAACAGTCTCAAATTTTAAAATTTAAAACAATACAACAGGTTAAAATAGTAAAAATTATAAAATTGGATATACCTTGAAAGTAGTTTTGTGTGTGGTTAAAAATAAATTCAATTATGATACTTGGTATGCAATTGATACGGATAGATTTCTTTTTATAAAAGCAAAAAATAGGGAAAAGATTATTATTTCTTTTTTAATACTGTTCTTTCATTTGCATGAGTGTATATGAAATCGTCCCAGACATCCCTACATTATTTCTCATATTTATTATAGAGTCGCTTCAAGTATGTTATATTAAAATATTAAATTATAGTATATCTGATTTAAGTTTTTGACATCTTGCTTGTCATTTACAGCATTTTTATCTTATTTTATGTGTATCATTTCTTTGATGGCTAATTTATGATAATTTCTGTCAGTATCTAAAATGTGAGTGTTTTTGAAATCAAATTCATGCTTAGTTATTTGCTCATGTTTATGTAAGGATGTCGATGCGTTTTTAGTATACTTGTGTCCATTCACTCTATTTTCAATATATTGTGTCGTCATGCCAATGTATTTCTTAGGACAGTTTAGGCGTGGAATTGCATATATTACGTTAGATCTTTTTTTGGTGAGAACTTTGCTTTTTAATTTCGTATAAAATGATCCTAGTAAATTGTTCTCCCTGTGGTATACCGTTATGTTATGCCTACCTAAAATATATTTTATTTTTTCAGATAGTTGGTTTACATAAGGTAATGCAATGAATGTGTTTTGGTATTGTTAATTTTTTTTTTGTTTGTGTTATAATGTAAAAAGGTTGTTTGTTTAATTATTTTTTTTATAAGTAGTTTGGCAAAATGGTTCATTATTAGGGTCTCTTCTACTTTTTTTAACACTTCTGGGCGAAATTCGGGTGAAGATAATTTTATAGCTCGCTCAACTAAACTGATTACGACACTATTTTTCTGTTTATTTGGATGTTGAGAGTTAAAATTCAAATACCGGCCCGACACCGATCTCGTCAACAATAGCACAAACAGTTATGGAATATGTATATATATATATATATATATATATATATATATATATATATATATATATATGTAAATCCTATATTTAGTCATAGACTAATATATAATTACACACATATCTTAACAACTAAATTCATATTTTAAAATTAAAAACAACAATCAAACATCGTCAAGCTTTGCAGAACAATGACATACTAAACTAAAGTGACACAAATTTAAAAAAAAAAAACAAAGAAAGTTCATGTCCCTCAAGGACAGACTCTATTAACAAAATACTGCTTCAGACACTGCTTAAACTTATTTAGAGATTTTAAACATTTAATATTTGTGGGCAATTGATTAAAACTGTTTAAACCTTTAAAAAATACAGAGGTTTGTGTTTGTCTCTTTAATACTGGAGGAATATAAAAGTCATCCTTCGATCTAGTGTCATATGCATGTATATTTCTATTATAACTAATATGATTTTGTAAATATGTAGGAGAGATCAATGTTTGATAGTGAAAGAAGTCCTCCACCGACAACCATTGCATTTCTCTCAACATGTAGTTAATTGATGTTCTTCTTGTACATGAGAGTATAACTCTCATGGCTCTATTTTGCAATTTTTGAAATGTTGCTTTTTCATTTTGATTAAGAAGGAACAAAATTGTGGAGCAATAAACAAAGTGCGGCAATACCAGAGTGTTAAACAGGATTGTTTTAGTCCACCTGGTCAAAAAATTAGAACATCTTTGAATATAGTTAATTTTATAAGAAATTATTTTTATTAAGTTATTCGCATGTTATGTAGAAGAAGAAGTATTAAAAAAACTGGATTTTAATATAATATTTTTTAAATGCTATGTAGATGACTGTTTGGCTGCTGTACCCGAAAACAAAATAGATAGTTTATTACAATATTTTAATAATTTCCACCCAAAACTGAAATTTACATCTGAAATTGAAATAGAACAGAAAATAAACCTTTTGGATTTAATTATACACAGAAATAAGACGGATAACAATCTTCATACAAAATGATACGCGAAAGATACTTGGTCGGGCCGGTATTTGAATTTTAACTCTCAACATCCAAATAAACAGAAAAATAGTGTCGTAATTGGTTTAGTTGATCGAGCTGTAAAATTATCTTCACCCGAATTTCGACCAGAAGTGCTAAAAAAATTGGAAGAGACCCTAATAATGAACCATTTTCCTAAACTATTCATAAAAAAAATAATTAAACAAAGAACCTATTTACATTATAACACAAACAAAAAAAAATAAAATTAACAATACCAAAACACAAAACACTTTCATTGTATTACCGTATGTTAACCAACTGTCTGAAAAAATAAAATATATTTTGGATAAACATAACATAACGGTATGCCATAAGGCGAACAATTTACTAGGGTCAGTTTATACGAAATTAAAAAGCAAAGTTCCCACCAAAAAAAGATCTAACGTAATGTATGCAATTCCATGCCTAAACTGTCCTAAGAAATACATTGGCATGACACAATATATTGAAAATAGAATTAATGGACACAAGTATACTAAAAACGCATCGACATCTTTACATAAACATGAGCAAATAACTAAGCATGAATTTGATTTTAAAAACACCTACATTTTAGATACTGACAGAAATTATCATAAATTAGTCATCAAAGGAATGATACACAAAAAAAAAGATAAAAATGCTGTAAATGACAAGGAAGATGTCAAATACTTAAGTCAGATATACTATAATTTAATATTTTAATATAACATACTTGAAGCAACTCTATAATAAATATGAGAAATAATGTAAGGACACTTGGGACGATTTAGTATACACTCATGCAAATGAAAGAACGGTATTAAAAAAGAAATAATATTTTTTTTCCTATTTTTTGCTTTTATAAAAAGAAATCTATCCATATCAATTGCATACCAAGTATCATAATTTAATTTATTTTTAACCACACACAAAACTATTTTCAAGGTATGTACTATTTTATAATTTTTACTATTTTAACTTGTTGTATTGTTTTAAATTTTAAAATTTGAGACTGTTGTGAAATATGTTTTATTTTTATTAATTTTGATTAAATTGAAAATATAAATGTAATGTGTAATTACTGTGTTTATTAAGAAAAAATTTGTAATTTGTAGAATTAAAATAAATATACCAGCTCTTTGAAGAAGCTCACTATGTAGAGCGAAACGTCAGAAAAATTGTTGTCCTTTGTTTCTCTAATGGAAAAATATTACAAAAAAGTATTTAACAAAAGGTTTAAGATACAAAAATAAATTATATATATATATATATATATATATATATATATATATATATATATATATATATATATATATTCGTTTATATTTATGGAAATGAAAAGACGTCAGGCGACAAAGCCACCACCACAGCTTGCACCTCCAGAATGTATACGCATCACCAAGATGTTACTTCCGATTAACGCACATAGGTCTACAATACAATGGAAACATTTACACTCTCATAAAAGTTAATATCCAGGCAAAAAGTATAATTGCAAACATAAAATAAGCAATAACATAGGAAGACAGCTTTTAAACTCCATAATAAAGTACACGTAATATTAAAAGCGGTTTTTAAGTCCGAAAGCACCTACGTACCGTATCTTTGAAAAATCTTTTACCGTATTATACGCCTTTGCAACCTCTCGTCTCCAAACCCACACGTATGTGCTGCTCTCGTATATCTGAGCACACGCCAAAAGACTGCGTTCGCAATTTGCCTTGTTTGAACCATTTGTATTTCAGGAATAACACACAGGAACAAATATTTATCATTGAAAGTGGGCCTATGGTTTTTTGAAATATTGCTACTGTGAAAATGGTATATTTAAAAATTGTTGGCGTCATAAATTGAAATAAGAGCTATTTAAAAATGATATTTTTGTAAGAAAGAAAGTATTTTTAATCCCATTCTCGTTATGATACTCCTCTTTAGTTTTCCAGTAGAAGATTTTAAAAATCTGAAAAAATTCGGAATAAGAGATGATTCGGAATGTCCCGAGACTATCGTATAAAAAAACAATTTTTTGGAAAACTCTACTTTATTCATCAATGTAGTCTCCTTCTAGAGTGATACAGTCATTCCAGTACCACTCTAACATTTCTAGATCTTTCTTATAGAGTGATTTGTCTAACCCTTTAAAATACGCTTCTGTTTTGGGCGATCACCTCTTCATTAAAGCTATATCTCTTTCCGGCGAGCCGGAATGCCATATGCTATTTGCTAATGATATTTTTTCGCTTTTTGAGATAGTGAATGAATAAAAAAATTTTGAGGATTTTTTTGATGTTTTCCGATGTAATAGTCTTATTTGGACACCCAGAACGATCAGTATCATTTGTGTATGTACGAGAGCATTTGAATTTAGCACACCAGCGATAAATGGTTGTTTTCGACGTAGCAAATCCCTTGTAACACTTTTCAAGCCATTCTTGAGTTTTAACGGTATTTTTTCCATCAAATAATAGTGTTTTATCAACATACGAAACTCTTTTTTTTTCATTGTTTTGAAAACATCTAAACGTCTGTCACTAACTTCAATATCTCGAAGAGTAATACTCTAAATATCATTAAATTTTGACACGTATCGTTTGAAGTTTGGTACCAACTAAAAATCCTATGGATTTGTTATTAGAGTCGCCATCTACACGCCAGCATCGAGACTTTCTAAACAAAATTATTTCAATTTTACAGCCACGTGTTTTTATTACTGAAAGGAACATATGCAACGAAATAGCAGAATAAAAGTAACAACACCAATAGCTGTTACGTTACCTTAACATATTGCGTGTCTAACACGCTCTTGACGCGTTGTTTGTCTTATTAACGGCGATAATATTATTTAGAGAGAAATTAAATATATATATATATATATATATATATATATATATATATATATATATATATATAGGAAACTAAATGTGCTGAAATTGACTCAATAGTGGGAGGATCTAGGTCTAGAGAAGCTTGGTGAACTATCATCATCATCATCACACAGCCTATAGCGTCCACTGCTGAACATAGGCCTCCCTCAATCGTTTCCAATGTTCCCGATCTTGTGCTGATTGAATCGAGTTTGTTGCGATTCTCTTGATATCATCAGTCCACCATGTTGGAGGTCTGCCCCTACTTCTAAATGCCTGGAACCTAGGACGCCACTCTATAATGCGTTTAGTCCACCTAGCGTCTTCCATTCTCGCCACATGTCCGGCCCAGTTCCATTTCATATGTGTTATACTTTCTATAGCATCTTTGATCCCTGTTCTAGTTCTAATAATTACATTTGGAACTTTATCTCTCAGTGTTATTCCCAACATCGACCTCTCCATGGCTCGCTGAGGCACTCTAATTTTTTCGCAACTTTTCTTAGTGAATGTTAAAGTTTCTGCACCGTACGTGAGCACAGGGAGCACACACTGTTAATAAACATTTCTTTTCAAACAAATCGGTATATTGCTTTTATATACGTCCTTTCTCAGCTTGCCGAACGCCGCCCATGATAGTGTTATGCGTCTTTGAATTTTGCAGGTCTGGTTATCTCGGTTTATTCTCAGTTCATGACCCAAATATTTATAAGATGTTACATACTCGATTTCAGATTCGTTTAGGGATATGTTGCTACTTGGAACTAAGTTTGTCATACATTTAGTTTTTGTACGGTTAATTTTTAGACCTACCACATCTGACGCTGCACTTAGTGTCCTTAGTAACTCTTGGGCTTCTTCAAGGTTGTCAGAAATTAACACGATATCGTCAGCAAAACGCAGGAATACATTATATATATATATATATATATATATATATATATATATATATATATATATATATATATATATATATATATATATATATATATATATATATATAAATATATATATATATATATATATATATATATATATATATATATATATATATAAACGCCGTAAAAACACTGTATAGAGAAAACCAAGCTGTTGTTAAGGTCGGAAATCAAACTTCTGAGGCTTTTTCACAAACAAAAAGGGTTAAACAGGGCTCCTGCCTCTCTCGAATCCTGTTTAAAGTTCATCTCTGCAGCGCTTTAAAACAGTGGATAAGAAAATGTAGCTCCATTGGTATATGGATGGAGGACACCCACTTGTATACAATCTTTGCAGATGATCAGATAGTTCTTGAGGAAGACCAGCAAAACATGACTTACGTGATAAATAAACTCATAGAAGAATTCACTAAATGGGGTTTAGCGATAAACATACAAAAGCCACAATACATGACTATAGGAGGCACATGATAAGACATCGAAACAGAAAGAGGAATAATAGAAAACGTTAGACAACACCAATACCTAGGAGTTACAATAGATGAAAACGGAAAAGATAATAAAGATGTACTTAATTAAATAGGAAAAGGGAAGAATATGATTAAAGCACTACATCCAATCTTGTGGAGTAAGAACCTAACAGAGGAAAAAAAAAGGATATATCAGCTAGTACTGATGTATCGGTCAGAATCTGACCAATGTCACAGATAAAAATATATCACAAAAGCTTCTTTCAACCGAAATGATATATTGGAGATGTTCAGGTTTAACTTTACTTGATCATGTAAGAAATGAGTTAATCAGAGAAAGAATGGAAGTAAAAAGTACATGGACGATATAACTAAAAAGCAGTTAAACTGGTATGGACACCTGCAATGAATGAGCGAAGAAAGGGTACTATTAAAAGTTTAGAACTGGACACCAGCACAAAGAAATAATCGAAGAAAGCCGCGGGAAAAGTGGATTTCAAACATCCGTACCGAAATGGAAAGTAGAAGACTCCACGAAGGAGGCTGGAATGATAGGAAACGATGGCGACTGCGATGCGAGAAGCGACATTAAGTTGCAAAAACTCGCCATATATGTATATGTTGGAATGCAAACCCGGAACAAAACTATTCCTACGGCATGTAATAAAATTTTTGAACGCAGTCTCGACTTAACTATAAAATATTCGAACCTCCCATTAGTGTGGAGCCTTGCGACTAGCGGCAGAACAATGGGTACGTGGGCAGTGTATTAAATGGATTTGGCGACGGTCCTTTTTGACATTTTTTTGTCTTTGTATACTTTCGCCTTTTAGGGAAATGACGGGAATATATCGAGCTAATGGCGTATGTGGTCTACAAACATAGGAGTTTTCTGTTTTTTTTAATGACAGGTTTTCGACCAAGGAATCTCAATATTTTAATATTGTTCAGAGCTCTTTGTTATTTGTAGTTATACATAGTTTTAAGTTCAGTTTGTATGAGGGATACTTCAAAGAATATTCATCTAGCAATAATGGAAACAATTAATTGTGAGTTGCCTAGTATTGTTCAATAGTAAAAATCTAATTCCATTCATTATTTTATATTTTATGAAGTGTTTTGCAACAAAGAATGCATTTTGTGATTTTAGAACACGACAGTGTCATCCGATTTTTAATAAAAACATATAATAATTCTAAAAATAATCGCAAATAAATGATTGCCTTATATGGGAACCTGACTTCATCATATTTTAAAGCAATACATTGGTCAAAACTTTTTCCGTAGGGTCGTGAATCTATAGAAAAGAGTGAAAGCGTTTAGAAGCAACCATTCCTGCTATTTGCAGAAGAGTAAAAACAATGATTCTTGAAGATCGTTGTTTGAAGGTGTGAATTAAGTATTTTGATAATTCTGCATGATAAATAAGGAATAAATAAAGTGGTTTCAAAGCTTATTGATTCTAGAACAAAAAGTGTTTACGCATTAAATTTCTCAAAATCATTTGGGATCTTCTAAAGTAAAGATCTTATTTTGTATTCTTCAAATTTACTCTCACTTCATCTCTTAAGATTTCGATAATTGTCTCACAAACTTTAGAAAGTGTGACATGGTACATAGAGCAATTTTGAAAAGGTGTTTAATAGTGTCAAAAAGCTCAACGCCAACAGAAGTCTAATTTTTGCCGACATACAATTCCATTAATTAGTATCAGATTTCGAAGTTCCAGGAATAACCTTTTGAAGAAGGAAATGGAAATCATTAAATTTCCACCCATGGATCTTTTCATTTTCTTGCTGCAGCCAGGGGCGGATCCAGCCGCTCTCTTTGGGGGGGGGGGGGGCGGTGATATCACAGTACAGTATGGCAAGAAAAACAAGTTATCAACGGGGGGAGGGGGGGGGGGAGTGCAAGCAGCATACTCATTCCTAATATAAAAGGCAGAATGAGTTCTATTTTCCTGAACTCAAAGCTTTTAGGAGGGGGAGGGGCGATCGCAAGTATACACATTCCTATACTCTATTCAAGAACTAGAGATAGTAATAAAACTGTTACCGAAACCTCCAACGTACCTGCTCCAGTGCCGCTGGTAACTGAGAACTGCCGTAAATCTAATTATATTTCATTATATTTAAATAAATTTTATAAATTTACTGCAACATAAAAATTCTGATAGTTTAATTTAATTTCTGTCAGTGAACAAAGTACACCTTATAGTTTGTTCTTAGTAATTTATCTTGTTTGCGCTTGTTTTTATATATTATTTGAGATTAGAGAGATACCCAAAAGATATGGCTTTCACCTCTATATTTATTCCAAAATCGTTAAACCAGGGCATTTTTTCCTCAACGAAAAACTTATTACGATGAATGTTTATGATACTTTAAGATATCAATATCTAGATAATAATGTTAAAAGCTCTGTTGAGATGTGTTCCAACATGACAGAAGTTGGAAAATATACTATGTACCGATTACCGTAGAAGAAAAAATGACTGGAATTGTCAGTACTCCCAAGCCATATTCGATCACAGGCAGATATAAAACCTCGTTGGAAGAAGAGATGAAAACTGCAATTAAAGGGGTTGTATATACATTTTATTATGAGAAGCAGATCCCAACCGTCTACAAAATTCTAACTAAAATCAATAAAGATGGCGATTTACCTGAAATTAAAAGAACTGATCTCTGGAAATTGCTCAGGGAACTTAATTTTTACTGGGAAAAAGAAGATAGAAAATCTATTCCTATACATCGTCCGGAAAGTGTCCGTTGGAGAAATAAATATCTCTCTCAAGTAAAAGGTAGAATTGCTAGAAATAACACAATTAACAAAATTAGTAATTTAACTAAACATTTGAAAGATTTTTTTGAATAAATAAAAGAATAAAACAAAATGTGAGAACTCGATCTCATGATCGGTGAGATAGAGGAACCAATTATAATTAATTTAGGCGAAGATAGTTTCACTGACTTTGATTAGGAATTAGTTAGTTTTTACTTTTTTGGGTTTCGGTCATATTATTACTTTATAAAAAAATTAACACATGTTTTTTTCTGACGTTTCGGTTTATTTTATTGATTAAACCATCTTCAGAGAATTACTGTAAATATGAAAAGTCATATGTTACTAATCCCATTAAAAAAGTGCTAAAACCATATGATATCCAAATAGCTGAAAAACCTTCGAATAATTTCAAAAACCTTTACACAAAACTTAAACCTGATATCCCTAAAGACGAACAAACAAATGTCATTTACAAGATCAATTGCTTAGATTGCAACCAAACATATGTCGGTCAAACCAAACAGTATTTAAAAAATAGAATACAAAATCACAAATACAGCATTAGACATCACAATAACGATAATAAAACCGCCTTAGCCAAACATGCAATTGATAACATGCACAACATCGATTTTAACAACGTGGAGATTTTAGACAAAGAAATTAATTACAAAAAAAGAACAATTAAAGAAATGATTCATATTAAAAGAACACCCGGTACAATGAATTTCAGAACGGACACAAATGACCTGAGTAATGTATATACGAATCTAATAGGGCAATAAAATTGCAGATGGTCCAGAAACTTTCAAACCCTTTGGTAGTACTCTGTCAAAAGCACAACAAACCAGATGTGAAAAAAATGCATCAAAAAATAATAGTTTTCTATATTTATATTTATATTAAATAAGAAGTGTTTAATTATATTGTATTAAAGTAATAAAATAGTTAAATGTAAGTTTTTCAAGTGAACCACCTGTTAACATTAGGTAAGAAAGTAAAATTTTCAGTTTATATAGCATAAATTTACATATGCCTTTTCATATTTACAGTAATTCTCTGAAGATGGTTTAATCAATAAAATAAACCGAAACGTCAGAAAAAAACATGTGTTAATTTTTTTATAAAGTAATAATATGACCGAAATCCAAAAAAGTAAAAACTAATTAATAACTATACGGTCAACAAATAGAAACAAAATTGGGAATTAGGTACGTAATGTTTACTAGTGTAACAATTTATTATTTAAATTTTTGTTTTTGTGGTATTTTATTATTTAATGTTGTTTATATGTTTTTTAATTTTTTTATATATTTTTATTTTAGTGTGTCCCACTCTTTAATTTTTTATATATTTTATTCTAATTATCCGTAATTTTTTTATTATTTTATTATTGTATTTGTGTCTTTTTCTCAAGTGTGTAGAATTAACATGTTTATCTTATTTTTTTGGGGCTATCTATTTCCATATAATAAAGATAATGCTCGGCTGTGCGGATATAAATTGTTAGTAAACATTACTCTCGTATTAAAAATTGCAGAGATCTCCAAAACAATGGAGAAGCTCTGGGTCCAGAAAATGACGACAGCGCTGTTTCATCCTCATTTAAGACTCATCAGGCCATTAAAACCGGTACAATCCATCATCTCGTAGATGCTCTGTTTTTAAAATGTAAAGACAGCAGACAAAACACGAATAGCGACATCTCGACGGATCACTCAATAACACAAATGCAGCACTCACTAACAATGTTATATAAAACCACCATGTGATGGCGCGACAGTAAAATAAAAATAGAAATATATCGAACTCGATACACGAAACATCATTGATTTGTCGAGATGTCGCTATTCATGTATTGTCTGCTGCTTTAGCATTTTTAACAACAGTAGATAGGGCATCGCTGCGCGATGGTGGATTGTACCGGTTTCAATGGCATGATGAGTCCTAAATGAGGATGAAATAGTGTTGTCGTTATTTTCTGGACCCGGAACTTCTCCACTCTCTTGAAGTTCTTCGCACTTTTTAATAAGAGAGTTTACTGACAATCTATATCCGCATAGCTGAGAATTTTCTATTTTATTTTAATATATATATATATATATATATATATATATATATATATATATATATATATATATAAACAGAAGAAATGAAATCTTTGGCATAGCGGACATGAAATGTGTCAATCTGTACTATTCTCATGTTAAAAAGTGCGGAGCATTCCAAAGTATGGAAAGACTCCGGGACCGACAGATGGCGACAGCGCTGTTTCGTCCTAATGTGGGACTCGTCAGGCCACCGCAGTCGGTACAAACCATCATCTCGCCTCTGTATCCTATAAAACTGAATTTATGATTAAAAACAGCAAATAGGACGACAAAGGCGACATCTCGATGGTTCACTCGATAACACAAGAACTACACAGATTTACAAAACTTGTAAAAACCGCCATGTGGTGGCGCGACGGTGAATAAAAATACAAATCTGTAAAATCGTATACACAAACCGCGCTGCCCAAAGGATAGGGGTCGCATTATTCGGTACAAAGCAACTAGGCCTGTTGCTAGATTGGCAACGAAAGCCACGTGTCGCACCAAACGATCCTCCCATGAGAGCACCGTTTAGTGTGTTTTTAAGCCAAATAAGTAGAAAATAAATAAATAAAGTTCTTGTCCGTGTAATATAAAAACAGAAGAAATAAAATCTTTGGCATAGCGGACCTGAAATGTGTCAATCTTTACTATTCTCATGTTAAAAAGTGCGGAGCATTCCAAAGTATGGAAAGACTCCGGGTCCGACAGATGGCGACAGCGCTGTTTCGTCCTAATGTGGGACTCGTCAGGCCACCGCTTTGTACCGAATAATGCGACCCCTATCCTTTGGGCAGCGCGGTTTGTGTATACGATTTTACAGATTTCTATTTTTATTCACCGTCGCGCCACCACATGGCGGTTTTTACAAGTTTTGTCAATCTGTGTAGTTCTTGTGTTATCGAGTGAACCATCGAGATGTCGCCTTTGTCGTCCTATTTGCTGTTTTTAATCATAAATTCAGTTTTATAGGATACAGAGGCGAGATGATGGTTTGTACCGACTGCGGTGGCCTGACGAGTCCCACATTAGGACGAAATAGCGCTGTCGCCATCTGTCGGACCCGGAGTCTTTCCATACTTTGGAATGCTCCGCACTTTTTAACATGAGAATAGTACAGATTGACACATTTCAGGTCCGCTATGCCAAAGATTTTATTTCTTCTGTTTTTATATTACACGGACAAGAACTTTATTTATTTATTATATATATATATATATATATATATATATATATATATATATATATATATATATATATATTTGATTGATTTCTTTACAAAATTAGATGATAAGTTTCCAATTTACTTATAATATTTTTTTATTACAGTGGTTTGTCAACACCTCTGTCGGATAAAGGAGTAACTCCAGTGTACCTAAGATGTTCTGCAGGCAAAATCAGATGGCTTTATCCAAGAGGAGCTTTAAGGATACTTTTAAGGTAGATTTATCAATAATTTTTACACAGCATGTCCCAAAAATTCAATATGTATTGGAAATAATTCTTTTTTGATATATTTCAATTTAAAATTCAATTCAAAAAGTAAGTTTAGGGAGGCTTTAAACTATCTTACTAACTAATAAAGTTATATTCAAAATTAAATGTATATTTTTTTGTACATCATGACTCTTACAAGTATTTTCTTTCATACCTGTTAAAAATTCACAAACACAAATTTTCAGGATAGTGTGTATGGGATTAGGAATCTGTATGGGGCCAGAAGAAATTATTTTTTACTTTTTAGTCTGATTTAGAAACGTAATATATTAAAAAATTGTTTTTATTTAAATAATTATTTTCAGCTTTCCAGTCTTTGTTTAAAATCGATTTCAAAATTTGTACAGAGCAGACAAAAATGCAAAATTTATACCGAAGAGACAAATAAACAAACAGACAGACAAGAAAGCGAGTTAATATTACAGTAATATCCAGCTGTTCTGAGCTATATTTAAGTTTTAAATCTCTAGGTCACAGGGAAATTTGCTTAAAATCGATTGTAAAACTTTTACCGAACAGACAAACAGACAGACAAGAAAGCGAGTTAATATTGCTTTGTTATCCAGTTTTAATCCACGTTTAAAATTCCAAGTTTCTATCTTATCGGGAAGTTAGTTTAAAATCGATTGCAAACAGACGTACAACCAAGCACGTTAATGAAAACGCTGCAATAAAATAGAAAAATTTTAGTAAGAACGTTGTTTAATGCCTCTCTTTTTATAGGTTACCCAGTCAAGGACGAAATTTTCGAGCCTGTGTGAAAATTAAAACAACAGATAAGCCAGGACGACCTGCCACTAGAGTTTACTTGGAAGGACCCAGATCTTTGATTCCCCTGTATGTTGGAGATAGTGAAACCAAACCCATAAGGTACAAATTTTGGCAATAAATCCTGAAAATATTATGATACTAATTTCAGAATTTGCAGCATGCGTTGCAAAATGGTGCAGTAGCCAGTACAATAATTTAATAGTAAAAGATCTTTGAGTGCCAATTCATTTATATTCCTATTTGTTCTTTATCTCACATTTTTTTTTTAAATAATCGTAAATAATCGAAATTCCTGTGCAGATTCCTTTTGTATTTGGAAATCCATATCGGACGCTTGTATCCGTTTTTATTTCGTATCAATTTTCTTTCCTTTTTTTACAGATGTTTCAACAGTAAAAATGGACAAGCTGCCATTTATATTGAAGCAACAGACGAACGATCTTTTGACAGACAACTGACAGAAATAGAATATGATCTGCAGCAGCTACCGAAGAATTATTATGGATATGATCCCTCTGAAGGTACGTTATACAATTAGTAGTAGTGGATCTAGAACGAAGTTAAGTTGAGGTTAGGCCTAAACACAATTACATATACAAAATAATATATTGGAATATCTTGAGACAACGGAATATCTCGGCGGGATCACATTTTTTCGAAAAACGAAATTATGGGGTGGTAGGGGGCTAACTAGTAGTGACCTTGAAAATTACCACGACAGTGCCCTTCAAGGTCATTTGAAGTTCAAATTTAGAATTTTAAATGGACCCCCAATTTCAATCCCGGGAATGAAAAGGGCGAAAAATTTTACAACCGTATATGATCTTGATCTCAAGGTGAATGTCAAATACCAAGGTCATTTCAAGGTCAAAACAAAAAGATCGCATGATTTCGTGAAATGCTTCGTACAAAAGTTGTTGAGTGGCACGGGGGCTAAGTAGTAAATAATCTTGACCTTCAACGTTATTTGAAGCTCAATTTTGAAAATTTGTAACGGAAACCTCCAATTTGTCTTCCGGAAATGGAAAGACCGATCAATTTCACAGAAATTTCATCATCAGATGCGTCAATGACCTCAACGTTTAGTTTACAAATCGAACATAAAAATTAGTAAAGGCTTTCTTTTTTAAAAATTTACACAAACTCATTGATATTTTTAAGAGGTAATGAATGTTAAAGGAAACTTCAACGGTAAACTCTTGTCACTTTTCAACTAATCTTTTTATTAATTATTCACACCAATAGTTTCTCATTCATTACTTTTTGCAAATGATATACATTAGATGACTGATTACTTACAGTAAGTATTAAAATATATGTATATATATATATATATATATATATATATATATATATATATATATATATATATATATATATTGTTAATCTAAACCTTTCTAACTTATTTATTTTACGAATCCTTAGCAAAATCCTTAACTTAAAATTATGTTTCATGTGTATGTCTGTAAAACATAGAATTAGGATCATTTATCATTTTAGCTAAATGATTCTTTTAATTTAATTGAATTAATTTAATTTAATTTCAATTTGAATAGGGCGCCATTTAGTTTTTTTTTCTGCGTTCGCTTAATAATATCTGTGGTGTAATGCCCTGATTCTCCTACAAAACCATGTATTATTCTCCTAATACACTTTTCCATAAACCGCTGGACTCAAATTTAGTCTTTGTAAAACTAAATCCAGAATTTGTTTTTGTTATTTCGAAGGACCATCTGTTGGTTATAAAGGGAAAAAACAACAGCAGATAAACGTTTAATAAAATAATTAAACTATAAAAACTAAACTGTTCACTAAACTTCTTCCAAACGTTACAAAACCTTATAACAACTCATTTACAATCCATTAAAATCAAGCAAATTAGAGTGAGAACAATCGAAATATTTAGGGAAAGAGAATTGCGAGAATGTGATAGTGAAATCTCCCCCTGTGCCACCCAACAACTTTTGTACAAAACGTTTCTCGAAGTACTGGAATCTTTTTGTTTTGAACTTAAAATTACCTTGATGTTTAGCATTCACCTTGAGGTCAAGGTCATATTCGATGGTAAAATTTCCCGGCCATTTTCGTTTCCGGGGTCGAACTGGGGGTCTCATTTAAATTTCTGAGGTTGACCTTCAAATAACCTTGAAAGGCAAGGGCAAGGTCGTTTTCAAGGTCACTGCTAGTTAGCCCACCTTGCCATCCTATAATTTTTGTATAAAACATTTTTCGAAAAAATGTGATCTCACCGAGATATTCCGTCGTCTCAAGTTAAATGCCGCACCCTGTATAACACAGTACAAGGTCATAAAAATATACAAATTTTTTCAATTTCTTAAACAAAAAATGTTTACACCATCTCTGGGAGAGGGTTTAGCCCGTGTGGCCTCTATCATAAATCCGCCTCTAACAATTTGTAACTTACAAATAGATCTATATTTATATCCCACACTACGAGGAGTATTAGAAAAGTCTTGTCATTAACAATGAAACCAAAAATATAATTTTATTTTTCAACATATTTGCTCAACCCATTTATTACCTATTAACTAAAGTATTCTAAAGAATATTTTTTTCTTTTTTTCAGAGTGCAGACCTTGTTCAAAAGAAGAATTAGCCCATATTTTTTGTACGAGTAATTTAGGTAAGTAGTTTTATTCACGGAACATTTAAAACTATTTAACTATTTTTTTAAACTCAATAATTGATTTCACAAATAAATGTTGAACACAAATGGCTAAAAATATCGAAATTATGTGTACTCTCACCATTTTGTCAAAAATTTTAATTTTCGTATGATATTTAATACAAAATTACATTTCACAGTAATTAAAATCATTAGTAATATTACTACTATTACACAATCAATTTTTAATCAATAGAAACATATTTATTTCAATATCTCTTTTTTCTAGTAACAAGAGGTATAATCCACTCCGTCGAAAACAACCACAACCTCGAGCTTTCCCAGATGACGATCAAAATAACGAAACTCATTCGTCACACCTCCGCCGAAGAGTTCCTTCAAGAGATTGACAGCAACGCCCTCGTACCATCCACTTCGAAGCAAAAATTTGTTACTCTCAATATTCCCCAGCATTGTGGAGTCAATCATGGCTTGGGGGAATTCGTATTTATGGCTAGGAGAAAGTTAGGTGATTTGACGTTACTTTGTGCCCCAAGATTGGAAACTTGGGCTCTTTTAGCCAATAAGCTGAACGAAGAAGGAAGATCACATTGCGTTTTGAGGAGTTAGCGAAAGGAAATTGGTTTTTATGGATAGCTTTTGGAAAATCGAAAAAAAAAACTTACACCAACAGCTTCATTTATATGCAAATTCTTTTATGAAAATAAATCGCCAAATATAAATATGACTCTTACGCCGAGGGTTCCGTACTATCAAACATATTATTAGTCTTTTACAATGCTTGAGAAGTTCGACTATGAGCCATTTCCTAAACCCAAAAATTATAAAGCTGTCAGAAAAACCTATTAATAAAGCTGAATTACCGATAATTTACTCTGGGCATGTCGTCATTAGGCGTAGATTGTTGATGTCTTATATCCATTATTTGAAGGATTTAAGAGTTGAAATTTCGATATGCGATGTTGCCATATCGTCAGAAAATTCTTTGGTATGCAGAAAATAAGTACCTTCGTATTATGGCCCCCCTCTCAAAATTTTTGCGTAATATATTCATTTTGAATTCACTTTTGGACTAACTCAGATTAGAAATACACAAAATACCCAGTTCGAAGATATAATAATAGGCGTGATCTGGAAAGTAAATAAATTAAGCTGTTAAGAATGAGACTTTTGAGTTTTTGGTAACTTTATCGAATATAAACAGCCTTATTTAAATGCAAATACTAATACTTTTATGAAAAATAAATGGCTAAATATAAATATGACTCGTACGCCGAGAGTTCCATACAATCAAACATATTATTTGTCTTTTACAATGCTTGAGAAGTTTGACTGTGGGTCACTTTCTAATCTCAAAAATTTTAAATCTGTCAGAAAAACTTATTAATAAAGCTGAATTACCAATAATTCACTCTGCGCATGTTGTCATTACGCGTAGATAGTAAAAATGTCCTATATCTATTATTTGAAGGATTTGAGTGTTGAAATTTTACTATGCGATGTTGCCATATTCTCAGAAAATTCTTTGGGATGCAGAAAATAAGTACCTTTGCATTATGGCACCTCTCTCAAAATTTTTGCATGATACATTAATTGTGAATTCACTTTTGGACTAGCTCAGATTAAAAATATACAAAATACCCAGTTCGATGGTGTAACTGGCGTGATCCGGAAAGTAAATAAATTAAGCTGTTAAGGATAAGTTTTTTGAGTTTTTGGTAACTTTATTGAATATATAATAATAAAAACAATACATTTTTGATATACGATTTTCGGTTCATTCCCCTACGGCTTTATCTAGATGATCTTTAATCTGCCGTTTATCCCTCCAAGAGTTATTATAACTAAGAGTTTTAGAGTTACCAAAGAATCAAAAAAAGTCGATTTTCCAATTTAGTGTGATGTTTTTTAAATGTGCATATAAAAAACTTTTATTGAAAAGTTTGTGTTCTGTGATGTCCTTGTATATACTTTAGTGTATAGAAAATATTTCAGTTTGCTTAAAGTAAATATTGTATTGCTATAATGTTTCTGTGGTGCTACGAATAGCTTTTCTTCAATTTATTCCTTTTATGTTCACAAATGAAAAAAAAATGTATCAATAAGCAAATATCAGTTTTGTACTTAGAAAAATCTTGTGATAGTAGTTTAATTTTCGGTGGCCATTTTTTTGTAATTTAGTGACAAAACTACACAACGAAAATGTATTAAACATTCTTATAGATAGTGTACATAATTATGTCATAGTATATTAATTAATTAATATAATTTTTTGCTATATTCTATTGACCATATCTGGGGTTACCTAAAACCCACACTTACTGAATTCTACGTGCCAATTTCTACCTATTTTTGGTTTTCTATTTTATATCTCATATTTAAGTATAAGATTATTATTAATATTATTATTATTTTTCATCGGTTTCAAAATGTCCTTATGAAGACCTGGGTATCTGTTATTCAATAATATTTTGGGGCTTTGGATTAAGATTGAATGTTTTAAAAAAAATGGATTTTCACAATTATTTTTACTATTTGCTCCTTTTACCTTTATCTTACAAGATATACTGATATCTCGTATCTTAAATATGCATTTTACGTATAAAATATGTCCAAAATAAAGTCCTTTATGTATTAACTACAGAAGATAAGAGGAAATTAAATACGAAAAATAATATATCTTTATTAAAGCAAGTTTTGAAAAATAAAAATTTTAATTAACAAGCATATCATTAATATGAATTAAAATATTAATATTTACGATAATGGTGCGAACGGTGTACTGATAATTAATATATATATATATATATATATATATATATATATATATATATATATATATATATATATATATATATATATATTACATGTCTTTTAGCCCACTTTTTCGGGAAATTTTCGTATCAAAGGCAAATGTTAATCAAAAAGCATGAAAACGGTTCGATTGTTCCGATATCTTCTTCTTGGTAAAAACATCCTTATGAAATCATTCACTGTATGAGGCTATTGACCGGTTATATCTCGGGAAATATTGGTAGCTGAGCTTTCGGAAAAAAATATGCTGAAGTAATGTTACCAAGATGAATAAAAACAAAAAATTCGAAAATTAATAAGTTTAACAAATAACGCCATCTGACGATTGATTGATAAATTATTATTAAAAGTTAATTAAAGTTCTTTTACTATATAGAATCGTCTATTAAATAAGTCTCATTTCATTAAAATCGGACAAAACAACCATATTTCTTGTTTCTCCCTTTATTTTCAAAGTTACAGCAAAAAGTTAAATATGAAAGTTTTAAACCATAATTAGTAGATTTTAAAAACGTAAAATGGCATTATTTTAATTTTTCTACTTCATATTATCGATTGCGCCCTCTTGCGGCATATTTAAAAACGTAAAATTTTTTATTCATTTATATTTATCCTTTATTACCTCCTAAATATGATGAAATTCGTTAAAACTCAATATTTCAATCCAGAGTTACATTATCTTTAGGATAACAATATTTATTCCTTCCCCCTCCATTTATTTTATAAGAGAGAGAGAAATGTTGAATACCAAAGTTTCAGAACATTTGGCAGTATATATAAAAAATCATGCAGGGTGCCAGCCATTATATTTTTTTTGAGAAATTGTTGTTTTTCTATTTTATATAATAAGATATGTCCTCTTACGGCCTATTTGGAAACTTAAAAATATTTTATTTTAATTTATCTTGGTCACTTTACTCTAGTGTATTTCTTTCCGAAAGCTCATTGATCAATATTTTCCGAGATACATACAGCCTATCGATAATCTTAACGGACCACTGGTATATATATATATATATATATATATATACTAGGTTTTGCCCGCAATTTCATACGCGTGGTGGACGACATCAGACATCGTAGTGAGTACAATCAATCAACCATGATTTTATTCTTAAAATAGTAATTTCGTGCAAATGTTTATTCCCTATTTTACCCCCTAAAAGATGAATTTCCAAAAAAGGGTGGAACAGTAAACTTTTCTTTCCAACCGTAAGCCTATATACTAATTTTTAGATTTCTTCCTTCACAAATGAAGAATTTTCATACAAACTTTCATCCCCTATTTTTTACATTTCTAACTACCAAAATGAAGAACTTTCATACAAACTGTCATCCCCTACTTGATCCTCTCAGAGAATGAATTTCCAGAAATACTTTCTTAGTGCTCACTAACTTCATTTAGGAAACCTCCATGCAAAATTTCACGATTCTAGATTTAACAGTTTCGGCTGTGCGTTGATCATTCAGCCAGTCAATTTGTATTGATATATATATATATATATATATATATATATATATATATATATATATATATATATATAT
Organism: Diaprepes abbreviatus; assembly: GCA_034092305.1. NCBI lineage: Eukaryota > Metazoa > Arthropoda > Insecta > Coleoptera > Curculionidae > Diaprepes > Diaprepes abbreviatus. The sequence continues at coordinate 770,237 of JASJET010000203.1, read as the reverse complement.
ATATATATATATATATATATGTATATATATATATATATATATTAGTTTTTTATCTTCTTATTTTTTCTGTGTCATTACTTTGGTTTTTTCTACATTTATTTGTTTTAGACCTACTTATTAGGACTCTTGTTTATCTTTTCTTTGATGTTTTCGGTGATGTTCGGTAAATGTAACTATATCATCTGCATATTTGAGATGTTCCTCCTTTTATGTTAATTCCAATTTGATTCCAGTTCAAATTTATGAAACGAAATTATCTCATTTCGTTTAAAGTTATCTCTAATTCTTTTATTTACGTCTATTTCAGATATTTCCTCTGAATTTACTTTTAATATTTTTTTTTGAGTTTTCCTTTTGTATGCTCTAAAGGTTTTACCTGTAAGCTACATAAAGTCCAGTAGATTTTTTCTATATTTTTTTTCTTTTTTTTTTCCTTTTTAAAGTTCTTAATTGCTTTTCTTTTTTGTTGTTCAGATTTATCTTAAATTACTCTCATATTTTTGTTATTCTAGATGGTTTTCATTATTTTTCTTTTATACATTCGAGATTTATTTTATTTATTTAGAATTTGTCTTTCCTTGCTACCTTCACCGAAAATATGCCGAATCACAATTTTGGGATAAAAAAACCAAATGATTTTTTTTTACCAACATGTTATACTCTAATTTATTGTTTTTAGCTGTTGCCTTGTATTATTTGGAAGAATTATTAATTATAGTTAAAATTCATTTAAACCCAAGTTTATTTTGTCATAGTATTAAATTTTTTTAAATATTATAATTCTGAGATGAAAGGATAAGGACACTATTTTGGACATTCTGTACAGCTACCATAGAACGTGATCAGTATGTACGATAATTTTTACCACAATTGTACAATAAATATATCGTTGTTTTCTTTTCTTGCAAATTTTTATTCTAAACGTTTATTTTGATTATAAATTTTTTAATTAAAAAAGATTTTTTTTAGCTGCGTAACAGATCTCAAATGTATATTTTTAATAGTAATTATTATAGATTGATAAAAAAAAATAATTTTTATAAACATTGTAACAAAGGAAATATGCTATTTCGGTCCGTCTTACACTGGTGCAATAATTCGAGCAATATATATTGCTCAGTATACGACAGACTTTATTTTAAAGTGGTATGCTGTGATAAAAAAAAATATAAAAAATATGTGAGTATCTAAAAACGGTATTTGTATTAAAAAAATAGTTTTACAAGCTAATGTGCTATATATGTAGGTATAAAAGTATTTTGTATATAAAATTTAGTGTTTAGATAAAGCTATATTTTATGAAAAGAAAATTTTATAAATTTAAAAAATGTGAATAAAGATTTTTGTTTCAAAATTGAATTGTTTTTTATTTTTCACAACAACTTGGATAATATGATTCCAGTAAAAATATACCTATAACAAACTGCTAAAGGTACGTATTATGTGAAGATTCCAGAGTAGTTACTGACATTGGTAATATATAATTATATAATATACACTACTGTTCTATATATCGGTTGTCAACGAATCTATTAGACAAGTCATAATTTCTAGAGTATTATGTGTATCAAAATGAGAATTGGTACAGATAAATGGTATGTGAAGGGGAGAGTTTTCGCATATTTTCCACTTTCCGGTCACTTCCGGTTTCACTGGAAATGGCCCCGGTTTTGAATTCTTAAATAGAACACCCTGTATATTTTAACATCTTTGGATTTCTGAGACAATTCTAGATCAGAATGTGACATTTTAAAAACTTTTTACGTCTACTTCATTTTTTTTAGAGCCACTTTTAAAATTGCATCTAGGTGGCCATGATCGGACGCAAACTAATCTAAGGGCCTTAGGTGATGTCAAAAAAATACAATCGCAAAGTTTTAGTGACTAGTATGAAAGACAGGAATTGGATTAAAAATTTAACAAAATTAACAAAAAACGAATAAAATAAACTAATAACTTAGACGACGCACTTAAAATATTTGAAAGTACAGTAGCTGAATTTGTTAAAAAGTTTAGTGTAGTAAATGTTCAAAGTGCATTCCTTCTTTTTCACGACACATTTCAGCTCGTTCAATTGTTTCTCTCAACACGTTTTGTAGCATTTGGGGCGTTATGCTTCTAAATGCCCGTAAAATTCTTTCTTCTAATATTTCAAGAGTAGCTGGGGCTGCTCCATAGTAAACCCTTTCTTTAACATATCCCCAGACAAAGAAATCGAGCACATAAGATCCGGTGAGCAGGCTGGCCACCGTACCTGACCATTGGTTGCAATAATCCGATTATTAAAATGCTCTATTAAATAATTAAGAACCTGTATTGTATTGTGAGGCGGTGATCCATCTTGTTGAAAGTAAATTCGCCGTAAAACTGCCAAAGGTATATCATTGAGATGGTTTTCGATTTCATTTTGAAGAAAACCTAAGTATCTAACCCCTGTTAACTGATCTTGAAACAATATTGGCCCAATTATTCTGTTTCCCACAATATTAGCCCAGACATTGACGCCAAATTTTTCTTGAAAATTACCCTCTCTCATTTCATGTTGATTTTGTTGGGCCCAGTGCCGAGTATTTTGCTTATTGAACATACCATTATTTGTAAATCGGGATTCGTCGGAAAATAGAATAAAATCGATAAAATTTGGGTTAACTCTATGATTTTGAAGCAGCCAATCACAAAACACTACCCGTCTATCGCCATCCTCAGTATACAAATGTTGATGTAACTGATATTTAAATGCTCGATATCCTTGCTTTTTCAGTATTTTTCTTGCTGATTCATAACTTATCTGCAGTTCTTGACTAATTTTTTTTAACGAAACTGTTTTATCAACCTCAACCATAGCAAGTACGTTAATCTCAGTCTCTTCATTTATGATAAACCTCTGTTCCGCCTCTTGATTTCCTATTTGCCTAAAACGAGTCTCGACATACGATGGGCTGGATGTTGCCGATTCGGATATCTATGAGCATACAACTCGGCAGCATTCCTTGAATTTCTATGACACTCTCCAAATATTAATAACATATCCACTTTTTCACTTTGAGTATACATTATTTTAACGAAAATTTAAACTAAACTTAACGAAAATTAGGAAACTTTTACGTCTGTTCTTAGAGCGTATGTCACTGTCATTATCTACTTAAGTGAATGCTTTGTTTTCCAAAGAAGACTTGATAAAAACAGTTGCAAATTATTATGCATCATGGCTATCCATGGCGCACTTGTCATAAGTAAATAAATTATCCAGTATTTTGCTTAATAATATTTAATTTCTGTTCTTATGTCTAATCCAATCGCAAATAAATTAGTACCGTTAGATTCGTCAAAGAATGCTTTTTCCGAAAAGTAGTTGTCAAAAAGGGGTCGCCATGTGAAAATTAATAGTTATAAATGAAAACGTAATTTTGTCAACTTGTCTTATTCCTGTCTTTCATGCTAGTAACTAAAATTTTGCGATTGTATTTTTTTGACATCACCTAAGGCCCTTAGATTAGTTTGCGTCCGATCATGGCCACCTAGATGCAATTTTAAAAGTGGCTCTAAAGAAATGAAGTAGAAGTAAAAAGTTTTTAAAATGTCACATTCTGATCTAGAATTGTCTCAGAAATCCAAAAATGTTAAAATATACAGGGTGTTCCATTTAAAAATTCAAAACCGGGGCCATTTCCGGTGTATGTTAAACTCTCGACAATGTACAGAAGCCGCCAAAATAACCCTAGTATATCATATTTTTTTTCCGGAGGTATAGTGCCCAAAAAGAATATTTTAAATGAAATTTTGGCAGACTCAGGAATTCAGTCCAAACAAACTTTAATAAAACAAAGAAAGTCGGGAACGAACTCGTCAATAAACTCGTAGATCAAGAATTTTGACAAGTGTCAATTTTCAGAGCTAATTTCTTAGATACTTTAGACAATTATCTAAAAAGTTATTTTATATTTATTTCGAAAAAATCAATCATTTTTAAAAAAAAATCCATTTACTTATGTCCAAGAGGAACAAGAAATGCTAAGTTAGACAAACACGTTCGGGATGAGATCGCTGATAATCAGTATAAGAAAGCTTGCAGCTCAAATAGGTGCAACAAGTTGGGTTGTGTATGAAACTATCCATGGACAATTTCATCGTCCTTTCCATGGCCAAAAGGTAAACGCAATGTCTCTAGATGATTGTCCTGTTTTTATATTCGCAGCATTATCTGCTAATTCAAAATGAATCTGGCCTTCTCTTAAATCTCAATCATTTAACAAAGAGTTAAATGTTGCGAAGATAGCTTATCCCGTATCAGATCCTGAGAAATGTTTACATGCAGGAACAAAATAAGATCTATAATTCTAAGGACCCCGCAGAAATCTTATGGGAAATGATTGAAACGACTTGGTTTTGGTTGTTCTTGATTAGTAGATCAAAAGTGTCAATATCTTAATAGCTTTTGTTGGGCAAGCTCGATGTTCTAAAATCATTAATTAACAATTATCAATTCCACAATCTAACTGCCAAAGACAAGATCATTTTTAAAGTCAAAATATTCTGATTTTCATATTTTAGGATTAAAGAATACCAGTACTCATTTAAACCAGGTTTGACCCTGAGGCGACCTTGAACTTTGATCTTGAGCAACGAAGATAAAGCCAAAAATCTTTTGCTTGGTCATCTTTCTAACCTCAGCAGATATCACTGTTCCGGACATCAGAAGAATTAGTTATCATTCAATCCCAATTTGATCTTGAGCGGGCCTTGACCTTTGTCCTTGAGGGCAAGTTTATCACAGAAGATGAAAACATGTCCTCGAGCGTTTGTATAAAATCGGCAGAAGTCATTCTTACGGAAATAAAAAAAGAGTAAAGCAACATACTTGCAGGCCTTCAAATACCAAATAGTGCAACTTGAGTGATCTATATCTCTGAACCATGGGCTTTTTGGACTTAGCGATCATGGATACTACTAACCAAGAACTACCAAGACCAGATCCCACACAGCACTAGACGTCTTATGGACATCATTTTTATATCCAGATTATGTCTGAATGTCTTCAGACATAAATAAGGCGTCTTATAGACGTTGTTTTAAAGACGTCCATAAGACGTCTATATACAACGTCTTTAAGATATCTTTTAAAAGTCTACATACTATATTTTAGTTGATAAAAACTAAAAAGCATTTCCTTCCCTATGGATTTTGTTGCAGTTGAGTAATAAGCTTGCAACGCCGCACAGAGCTCAGCTGAATTCGAGTTGAGGTTAAAATTTTTAATTGAACGACACATTTTTAGTAGCCTCACTACGACCTTGGTTAATAGAACTTTTGCATGATCTTTTTTATCAGTACTTTGGTGCTTTTTGTCACAGACTGTTTGATGTACCGATAACAATGACACACATAAATATGATGCCAGAGAAACTATAACTTTAAAAAACCCGCCTTCATTTTTAATATTGTTGGGGTGCCGACTGTGAAAATTTAGCTTTTGAAAGAATTTTATTAAAATAGTTGATTTATCTATGTGCCTCTGAAAATCTTTTTTATTCGTGTTTATGTAATACTTAAGGTAAGATCGAGAATCATATGTACTTAGGAAAAACAGTAACGTTATTTATAGATTGTGTTACAGGAAATTCCCGAATGCTTTACCGCTTATATTTTTTAGTAACTCTATGTTATTAGAAGTATGAAATGAAATCTTCAAAAGTATTATCTGTGCAAAAAAGGCTTGCACAGCTCATCCAGGCTCGGTCCTAAATATTACAAGAAATATTACTAATGAAGTGGAAGGCGAAATGTTTGTTTATGGACCGCTCTACTGATGAAACCTGTAAGATTTATTTTGTTCCTGATAATTGGTTATATTTAAAGATAATAGAAAATAGAGTTTTGTTAATTTTGTTTAAGGTTCTAGAAATTTTAAAACTGGGAGTAGGGAGCATTTATGACTTTGTAAAGTGAGCTTGTAAAATTACCATGTACAGTTGATTAGTACGAAAAGGAAAGAGAAAGTTCTACGATTCCAACTTGGCGAGACTTATTATGAGTAAGTTCTGTCTTTCATTATACATATTAACCTTGAAATAGCATAAGTCACGATTCTATAGTAGAGGAAAATTATAAAAATTCGCAAAAATATCAAAAAATTTACTCCCACAAATGATAAACTTTATCCTATAAAATTCAAATCAGTTTGTTATTAGGATCTACAGAGACAACAGGACTGGCAAAAAGTCAGAAGAATGAGGAAATTTCAATCCAAACATGGCTGAAAAGGGCATCAGACCAGATTTGTTAACTAAATAAAAATTCTTGTTTTTAAAACTATTTAAAGATTTGTGTACTTTTTATTTCAATAAACTTTTATTTTGTTGATAGTCTACCTTTTAGAGTTATTATATCGAAGGAATAAACTAAGGCTTAAATTTGATAGGTTCACTTATAGTTCGAACAGTAGTAGTTCTGAAAATATTTGCTTTTCTACCTCACTTCTTAAATTTCAAATTAGAAAAAGTTTACATTATGCTTAAGTTATATATTTTTTTGTATAAAGAGATTATGTGGAACATATTTTTTTAAGCGAGTTATTCATGCAGAACTTGTAGTTATTTAAAATGGTAGTGTATATTTTGCTCTTGATTTTTTCTTAATTAAAGTTATTTCTTGGACTTTTGAATAATCACGGTTTGACTTTGTAAACAAGACAAACAAAAAAATTAAAAGGTACCCTTTTTAATGTGCATAATTTTAATGGTGGAATATGTTGTTTTAATGTTGGGAAGGGACGTCCATAAGACGTTGTAAGCAAATGTCTTCAAAATGTTACCTTTTGTAACATAAGACGTCTATACAACGTCTTATGGACGTCATTCGACTTTAATGGACATCCATAAGACGTCCCGTATGTTGAGATCAAACGTTTTATGGACGTCTTTAAGACGTATTTGTGCTGTTTGGGATGGTTTCAAACAGTTTAACCGAAAGTCATTTCCCATAAGATGTCTGCGGGGTCCTTTATGCTATCAAAAAAATGATATTCAAGGAAAAAAAAGAATTGTGTGCTTACACGTCTAATATGCTTCATGCGATGTTGCCGAAAAAATCATGTTTTACCACTTGCTTATTACCTTTATAGCTTTGAGCAAAAATTAAATTTGAAAATTACCGGTAGTCCGATATGTATCGGTATAGGCCAGAAAATTATCGGTATCGGCTAAAAAAGGATATCGGTTGATCCCTAGTTTTAATATGTTAATTTAATCAGAAAAAATATAAAACTTTTAAATATTTTATTTTCTAACAGTTTATAATGCGTGTATTCACCACACACATAATCAGTTTTTTGTAACTGTCTTTCAAATAATACACAACTTAAAAGTGTAAACTTTGTTTAATATAAACAATTTTAACAAAAATTTCAATATACAAACGAATTTAAAATTACATATTTTAAAAATTACATAAAAAATATCACACGTGGTCGGTTTTATTGTAATATTAAAAATTTTAATAACAAAATATAATCTTTTTTAAATACAAACGAGTAATGTTATCAGACTAGAGTTATATTTCAACGCTTAACCAACGATTCCACTTACAAAAACTGATTTAACAACGCATTTAGCGCTTAATATTTTCTTAAACTCTTGTGGAATCGACAGGAAAACTATAATCGGTTTATAGACTAAAGTGGTCTAAAGAGACCCAGTCTAATTATTATAGAAATCAAGAATTGTCATGTGATAATGTTTTGTTGTTATAAAATTAAACTCAGTCCAAATTTAGACCAATTTAGCACATCGGATTGTAACAGTTTATCAACGTCTATTTTTTATGATTTATTTAGAAAAATGGCACACTAGGAAATAAGAACAGTGTAAAATCAATAAATAAAAAATACATCAATTTCAAAGGTAAACATATAACAAATACCAAAATTGTCATTTTCTTAATACCGTAAAAAACTTCTAATATTTTTGTACGTTTTGGTGAACGTACTTATCTACAAGTCAACGCAGCTTCTTATGATAATCTGGACGATGTTCTTTTTAGTATAAAGATCAATGTCAATGAATAGCCTCATTCACAGATTATTATTTCTTTAACATGAGAAAAGAATAATCACTTTACTTATAGACTAAAATTTCTTTAATCACTTTTATATTTTAACGGATATAATTAAAGTGAAGACGCTATTTTAAAGGCTACAATAAATTACGTAAATAATTTTATTACCAGTACAGTACAATATTTGATGCATTTTCACTATTTTTGTCAAAATAAAAAAGGATTAAAAGAAATCGACTTTAATTTTTAAATGTAGTGTCCTCTGGTGGCAAGTTAGGCAAATAATTTTAACTGTAAATGAAGCTGTTCATGAGAATAAATTAAATGTGAACTAAAATGAAATAAGTCACCAATTTTTTACATGGCTTACTAATGCATAATAAGTTTTCTCATGTTGTTTTTCAGACACCCTGTAGATTTACAGGTACATCGTATAGAAGTTTTTTTAAATATGATTTATTTAAATTTTACTTTCTAAAAAGGTATGTTTAAATATCGTATCTAATAATTCACAACTTTTAAATACCTCTTTTCTTTTTCTAAAATTTTAAATAGATAGAACGGAAAACTTTACAAAATTTCGTTAATTTTTCAATAACATTCATAAATATTTCTTTCAAGAATTTTTATAAATTTTTCCAGTTCCAACTATGGAAGACTCTCTAAACAGTCCTCTCTTTCTCTCCTTTCCGTTTTCTCTCAACGTCTATCTTCCACACATAAACTCATCACTTGTCACTGGAACATTCCGATACGCTTGGAGTAGACCCGGCTGCAGTGATCACCTTTTTCGCTCTCCATTCTACCCATACAAAAGTAAATGTTCCTACGATAGCGAACGCTATCAATATTCCCAGTTGGCCGTATAGTACTAGAGAGGAGGCGTAGACGAAGCTTAACGCTGCTGCTACAGACTAAAAAAAATATTGTTATTATTCTTTTAATAATGTATTATTTGATAAGTACATGGTAGAAACTTGCTTAATTATAAGATCCAGAAAAATGCGTATCGCAACCTTATATTTTATTTTTCGAATACTTTTTAAGTCGTACCAATATAAATAGTGTGCCATGAAATTCATGTAGAAATTGTTTTTATCTCTTACTTAAGACGATTTCGGTAATATGTTCTAAATTTCCAATGAATCAAGTATTCCACGAAAACAAAATTGGAATGTCTAATATTGACAGAAAAAAAGTATGATCATTTCTCTAATGTGTTTTGATATTAATAATTTTCATTAATTTTTATAGTTTTTAAATGAATTAGTTTTAAAAAAACGTGGAACAGACTACGTTTCTAATAATTTAAAGCGATTAGTTACAATTGAAGAGATCAGGCACCGAATCCAGCCATGTTGAAGGCCGTTTCAAGGTTGATTAATTTAAAGAAGATGTTGCTACAGAAAGGTAATTATTTTTATGAATTGTTATTAAAAGAAATAAAAAACATTAGATTTTATATATAGAGGCTGGAATAATGTTGGTTAAAACAGTTCTAAAAACTATCTATCGCTATATTGTTTTGAGTAATTATCAATTGATCAAAGTGAACAAAGTGAAACTGATAACTTCATGTTCTTTTGAATGTGCATTTACTTGTCATTGGGCTGAAGTGATCATGATTACTTCAAGTGATAGAAGTGAAAGTGATAATGACTCAAAAGAATAGCCTTTATTACAAATCTAGTGACGTTATGTTGTCAATTCGTGACCTAAAATATTCCTGTTAGAGATCATTGACATAAGAAAAATTAATATTATTTAATCCAGATGCGGGATTCTATAGAAAAAAAAATTGGCTAGAGGTTAAAAAAAGATAGAGCATTTTCTAATTCCAGTCAGATATCAGTTTAGAGTATCGTGGTTAGCTCCGTCATTAGAAAGAGAGGTACTACTCATCGAAAACGCTCCGTCTCTTTCTACGGGTGAACGAACTTTCTTCTGTAGAATCCCCGATCTAATATCTTTATATTATGTCTATGTTAGAGACTGACATTTTGCAACAAAAAGGCTTTATATGACAATTTTTGTGGTTATTTTTAAGCGAGACAATATAAAATAAGTAAGCATGAAGTTTTCACGGTTATTTTAATGCACGGTCATATATTACATAGGAAACATGTATCTCTGCCGTATCACTGTGGCGGGGAGTGTAAGCTTTGACTTTCTTCTCGGTATGGTAGTACAGGTAGGCCACCATCTCGATGGTGGTGGAATAGGATGAATTGTGTTTAATTACAATTTATTCTAACTGTGCAACCTCTAACACAGAAGGGATATGATGGAGAGAAGTTTGCATTTACTGTTTGCATTTACTGTTTCGCATTTACTTCATATATATATATATATATATATATATATATATATATATATATATATATATATATATATATTTATTTTCTCGATTCTTGAACCATAGATTATATCATTTTTCTTAATTTTGTATTTTCTTGGGTTTAGGTTCTATAATTAATAAAACACAAAACGATTGACGTTTCGCCCTTTATTCAAGGCATTTTCAAAATTTTTTCCCTGACATTTTGCTGTTTTGTTTCTAAATGAAAATTTAGAAACAGAACAGCAAAATGTCAGGGAAAAAATTTTGAAAATGCCTTGAATAAAGGGCGAAACGTCAATCGTTTTGTGTTTTATTAATTATAGAACCTAAACCCAAGAAAATACAAAATTAAGAAAAATTATATATATATATATATATATATATATATATATATATATATATATATATATATATATATATATATATATATATATATATATATATATTTCTGCAATTCTTTCTTGGGTATAGGTTTTTTATTTGAAAATCAAAAAACGACAATTTTTCTGACGTTTCGCTCTAACATAGTGAGCTTCTTCAAAGTTATTTTATATTCATGTCGAATCTACAAAATTACAAATTTTCTTTTCAATAAAACATGTATCACAGAATTTTCCTACAGAACTATTACATTTATATATCCAAGTTAATTAAAATTAATAAAACATATTTTACAACAGTTTAAAATTAAAATAGAACGATACAACTGGTTAAAATATTGAAAACTATAAAAGAGTACATACCTTGAAAGTAGCTGTGTTCGAATGTTAAAAATAAATTCAGTTATTAGAACCTGGTCTGCAATTGATGTGGATATATTACTTTTTATAACAGCAAAAAAATAGGAAAAAAGATTATTATTTTTTTAAAAAACGTTCTTTAATTTGCATGAGTTTATACCAAAACGCACCAAGTATCATTACATTATTTCTAATATTTATTATGAAGCCGCTCGAAGTATGCCATATTAAAATATCAAAGTATGGTATATTTGACTTAGGTTTTTGACATCTTGTTTGTCATTTACAGCATTTTTATCTTTTTTTATATGTGTCATTTCTTTGATAACCACTTTATGATAATTTCTATCAGTATCTAAAATGTGGGAGTTTTTAAAATCGAATTCATGCTTAGTCATGTATATGTAAGGATATCGATGCGTTCTTAGTATACTTGTGTCCATTAACTCTATTTTCAATATATTGGGTCGTCATGCCAATGTATTTCTTAGGACAGTTGAGGCATCGAATTGCATATATTACGTTAGATCTTTTTTTTTGTAGGAACTTTGCTTTTTAATTTCGTATAAAGTGATCCAAGTAAATTGCTCGCTCTGTGGCATACCGTTATGTTATGCTTACCTAAAATATATATAATAATATAAAATAAAATCAGAACAAAAATAAATAAAATAACATATATTTTAGGTTAGCATAACATAACGGTATGCCACAGGGCGAACAATTTACTGGGATCACTTTATACGAAATTAAAAAGCAAAATTTCTACAAAAAAAAAGATCTAACGTAATATATGCAATTCCATGCCTCAACTGTCCTAAGAAATACATTGGCATGACGACCCAATATATTAAAAATAGAGTTAATGGACACAAGTATACTAAAAACGCATCGACATCCTTACATAAACATGAGCAAACAACTAAGCATGAATTCGATTTTAAAAACACCCACATTTTAGATACTGACAGAAATTATCATAAACTGGTTATCAAAGAAATGATACATATAAAAAAAGATAAAAATGCTGTAAATGACAAACAAGATGTCAAAAACCTAAGTCAAATATACCATAATTTGATATTTTAATATGACATGCTTCGAGCGACTTCATAATAAATATTAGAAATAATGATGCTTGGCGCGTTTTGGTATAAACTCATGCAAATCAAAGAACGTTTTTTAAAAAAATAATAATCTTTTTCCCTATTTTTTTGCTGTTATAAAAAGTAATATATCCACATCAATCGCAGACCAGGTTCTAATAATTGAATTTATTTTTCACATTCGAACACAGCTACTTTCAAGGTATATACTCTTTTATAGTTTTCAATATTTTAACCTGTTGTATCGTTTTATTTTAGTTTTAAACTGTTGTAAAATATGTTTTATTAATTTTAATTAACTTGGTTATATAAATGTAATAGTTCTGTAGGATAATTTCTGTGATACATGTTTTATTGAAAAGAAAATTTGTAATTTTGTAGATTCGACATGGATATAAAATAACTTTGAAGAAGCTCACTATGTTAGAGTGAAACGTCAGAAAAATTGTCCTTTTTGATTTTCAAATAAAAAACCTATACCGAAGAAAAAATTCCAGAAAAATATTAAAAAAGGTTTAAGATACAAAAATAAATTATATATATATATATATATATATATATATATATATATATGTCAAAATTCAGAATGGTGAGTATCATATTGCACTTTAAACATGTCAGCAATAGACCCCCAACAGCAGATAGGCTAGAACCGAGAGCCTTCAGCAAGAAATCCTAAGACTTCTAATCAACAAGTTTCATAATCTCGACCACTATAGCAGACAGGTAAGTGCAGATAGTTACATATTATAATTTCCTCAACTCACGTATATTGCTGGATTGGGGAAGGCCAATACTGATTGTGACTTGATGAATATAAATGACAAACTTGAGCTATTCGATATTTTTGTTGCCATACTGGAGGCAAACCTTGAATTGTAATATGCACACTGTAGTTCATACATGTATATGTGTAAAGGCATAGTACTGGTACTAAAAGTTTCATTTGTAAGAATGTTCAACTATTTCCGCGAAAAATTTCAATTTTTTGATATCTTAACTGTAATATTGCATCCATCATTTTGATTTTTGACACAAATTGTAGCCTTTGAGCGTAAATATGACAGTTCAGTTGTTTTTTTTTTCAGAAGTTTAGTTCGGAGTAATTTTAACCTGTTTCCGGGAAAAATTTCAGTTTTTGAAATTTTATCCGTCATATTGAACTCACCATCCTGAATTTTGACATGCTCAGTGTAAGTCTCAGCTTTAAAAGAAAATACAGTTGGCACGAAAGTTTCATTTGAAAAGATTTTCACCGCCATATTGAATATAACACTTTTAATTTGAAAAAGATCTTTATATACAATAGGAGCTGATTTGAGTGCCTAAAAGAATTTCGTCGGGATATATTTTTATCTTCAAAACTATATAATTCTTTTTTCAGTCTCCTTCTTTTAGGTGCCATATTGGGCTGCCATATTGTTTGCTGACAAAAAGCCACTCGAAATCAAGAAGCAGAGATCATAAGCTAAAATTTGAGCCTTGACAGAAAGCTGTTGATCGCTCTGAATTTTGGATATTGTAGGGAGGGGGTCGCTTTTGAAAAAGAATGCCCCATTTATATATTTACAGGCTTAATTAAAAAAATGCTAATTTTCTATTCAACTAACAGATATATTATCTGATTTCCTCTAACATCTATCTGAAGTTACAGCTTATTATGTATAAAAACTGATATATTTTGATACAGCTATTGCATCTAAACTAACTGTCAGAAGAAGATTTAGGATTTAAACCCGATCTAGTTGCCATGAAATTTAAATCTTCTAGTCGGCCAGTTTTATTTTGCTTATGATATTGTCATAATTTATATTACACATGTCAATAAATAAACGCTTATATAGGGATATTTAGAATAAGAACCTTGCGATAAAGCCTTGGAATATGTAAGAGAAATAGTTGTGTCCCGAAAATAAATTTTCCATTTTTGCCAGTTCAGTAATAAGAGAAATAGATTTTTGATATTTGTGTTTTTAGGATTTACAACTTGCTTGACTTATTATAGCTCTTGTAAGTTTAAGCCCTCTGCTGTCAATTTAGGGCGGTTTTAAATTTAAACCTTGTTAGTGAATGCGGCTGAACATGTTTTATAAAATATGTGGCTAGGATTTTATATGGAATTAAAACACAGTAGTACCAAAAATTATATCACAGACGGAGAAAACTGAATATTCTGTGGTCTCTTTAATTTAACTGAATCTTAAAAAGTATTTATTTTAATCTTATTTTATCAGTTTGTGAGATGTAGTGATGGTAGCGTGTTCCTGCCTTTTTCCAGTGATAATATAAAAAGTGTAAAAAAAGTTTTCGAAAAAAATAAATATATTTTGCTGAACGAAAGCATATCTCCAAGATGTATAAATCAAAATAAGTATTTCGTGTTTCTAAAATTCTAAATAGCATAACAGTAAGTATAAGGACAATTTTCTCAGTTGAGATTTTTAAAATTCCAAAAACACTCGCACTCACCTGAGTAAATTTAAAAATAGCAAACGCTGACGCACTGTCATTGGCATACACTCCTCCCAAAATTGAGTATATTTGAGTATTGTAGCATGCATCACCTAATCCGAGTAAAAATGAGCAGAATATAGCGAGGGGAGCGTTACTTGTAATGAAAGCTGATTCAGTTGTGTCTTCAAACGGCGAACTGTTTGGTAGATTTAAGAAGATTAAGAAGAAACTTAAGATGTGCAGGATGAAACCTCCAATAACGATGGGGTCTCTACCCCACTTAATGGTTTTGGAGCCTAAAATACCAAAGGCTGCTCCTCCTAAAATAATATCGGTTAGATTTGTATTAAACAGTATTTAAAGCTTGTGGGCTTAAAATTTTATTTTCTCTATATCCCTTGATTAAAAATTTAAAATTTGAAATTAGCAAAAATTTTAAATCATATTTTTAATGCAGTTTTATGAGAACTAACCTATTTTACTTACCCAAAACTTCTCCTAAACCAATAAAAACACCAGAGAGTCCAACGAGTTCTTTTCTATTAGGTAAACTTTCAGTAAAACTAATACAAGATCCATATACTCCACTCCAAAATCCTAACTCTAATCCTAAAAATGATTAAAAACATATAATCAATACCGGAACCAAAATTTCATGGGCTGTGTGCACAGATTTACTTCTAGATCTTCCTAAATTTTAATTTCAAATACTTTATGAAAAAGTCAGTCGGTGGGTTAGTCCCTGCTATTTAGTTTTGCGGGTTTGTTGTATCTAAAAAATTATATTGGATTTTCTTTATTCTTTGAATCATTTGACGCCTTGCTATGTCCAAATATGGAAAAATCTAAGAAATTGTTCATTTGATAATGAGATCTCGATGGGATTAGAAACGTTCTGAATTAATATCCATTTGAGTGCAGCAAAAGTAGGCGAAAAATCACCGTTCATTGCAAATTTAAAAATTTGATACAAAATGACTGATCAAATGGTCAGACAGAATTCAAGGAATGACCCTTAACCTGCCTTTAATACTTTGCATCAAATAAATAATAGCTATAATCTATAGTGAGCTGAATAATGCCGGTTTGTATACTCAGGGCTGATGACCTAGTCATTTTGTGCCCTGGTCGCCATGTTTGGGACTTGGAGGGGCCAATAATGCGGGCCCCTCGGATCACGGAACGATGGTACCACATGGAGGGGCTCGGAATAAATCCGGACAAGACCGAGATGGTACTCTTTACAAAAAAAAGGAAAATGGGGAGACTTCCCACAATTACAATGGTGGGAAGGACTCTTCAACTTAAGGGGGCAATTAAATACCTGGGAGTAATTCTGGACTCATGACTGAGCTGGAATGATCATATTGAGGCTCGAACCAAGAAAGCCATATGTGTTTTCTGGGCTTGTAAACGAGCGAGGGGACTGACACCTAAAGTGCTATTTTCGATATACACTGTGGTGAGCCGCTCCATGATAACGTACGCCGCTATTGTATGGTGGCATAGCACAGCAAAGCGCAAATACATTCTGCAACTTGACAAAGTTCAGAGAATGGCTTGTGTGGGACTACTGAGGACTCGGGAAGTCCTGGTGAACCTGCCTCCTCTTCATTTATACATAGAGAACGAGGCCCTGAAGACTGTTTATCATCTTAGTTGCCTGAGACATCTTGGAATTGGAACGGGCAGCGACGCAGGTGTGTGGGAAAGCGCGGTGGAGAAGTGTCCATACTCCGCATGCGGACATGAAAGAGCTGGAGCCGGAGTATTCGGCAGGAGCACAGGAGGCAGAGAGTGCTACCTTCTCGGACAATGTGTGACAATTTTCACAGCGAAAATTTATGCAATTTTGCAGTGTGCCCATCTCTGTGAGAGGGATATAGACAGGAATAGAGTAATAAATATTTGCTCAGACAGTAAAGCTGCGATATTGGCACTGAAGTCCAGTGTCGTGACTTCGCGACTGGTGTCTGAGTGCAAGGACGTACTAAATGGTATGACAAGGAAAGGCTGCACAGTCAATCTCGTATGGGTCCCGGGTCACTCGGGCATACGCGGGAATAAGGAAGCAGATCGTCTGGCAAAGTTGGGTTCGGCGACCGAACCGTACGGACCCCAACCAATATTACCTGTCCCAATTGCTATTGGCAAAAGGGAATTAAATTCGTTGCTGGAAAGCAAATTTATTGAATCGTGTATGGGAGCTCCTGGAATGAGGTGTGCTAAGGAACATATAACTGGGCCTAGTGCACGGCGTACTAAGGAGCTTCTCACCTTGGGAAGGAAAGAGCTGCGAATTGTGGTGGGATTGTTGACAGAACATTGCCACCTCAGGAGCCATCTTCATAGAATGGGTGTCAAAGGCGACCCGACATGCAGATAGTGTTTGGAAGAGGATGAAACTGTTGACCATGTTCTCAGAGAGTGCCCAGCACTCAACGGACTAAGGCAGAGATATTTCGGAGATATAATTTGGTTCCTGGATTCGCAAAGGCGATCGGCCTCGAATAACCTGCAGATATGGTGGGATGTAAAGGGCCCAATGGACGCCTAGGCATTGATGATCTATTACCACCCATTTTTCATTGATTCATTCATTCAGCTATAATCTATGTTATTTTAGTAACATATTTTTTTAAAGCTTTAAAATCAAAATACTATGGTTAATTGGTTGTCTTGTGCCTACCTGTGTAAAGAAAAGTTATACTGAGCATCAACATATCCCTGGTTAAAAACAGTCTTACAGCTCCTTTAAATGCCTCTACAGGACCATTACCAATCTGTAGATCTTCATCAGTATTTTCTGAAGAGTCTCTTTCTTTTTCTGGAGGTTTTGGGAAAATAACCATGACTGCTATTCCACATAGAGCTATAGCCGAGAGCGTCCACACTACGATTTGTCTTGTGGTACTGTCCACTGTGTCTTTCCCTTTAAAGGCAAAAAATACGAAGGTATTCCCGATGAACATGCTGAAAAATATTAAAATATAGTTAAGTATATGCTTTAAAGATCGTGAAAATCAAATTGTTTTTTATTGTTCTATTAATAAGAAAACAGGTATAAAGTAATTCAAGGACAAGATAATAATTTTACTTATTAATAAAATTCAGCTATTTGCCCAATGTAAGAAATGTTTTTAACTCCTTTAAAGGAAACTAATTATTAAAATAAAATTATTTTGTCTGGATCACCTCAAAGTGTAATGACATCAGCATTTAAAATTTTTCTGCACATGTTTTGTGAAAGTTGTAAAAGGATTTTAAATCAGGTGAAAATATATCTTTGAAGTTTGATATACCAATGATTTGGAGAGAAGTTGTCAACTATAACACTGACCGTCACTTGAGTGTATCTACACTATATGCTTTAATTCTAAGAATACGGGTAAAATAGGGGAGAACAAAATCTTCCGAAAAATGAATCCTGGTGGTATACTGATGGATCTCGACAAGATGAAAGAGCTGGAGCCGGAGTATTCGGCAGGAGCACAGGAGGCAGAGAGTACTATGCTCTCGAACAATGTGCGACAATTGTCACAGCGGAAATTTTTGCTATTCTGCAGTGTGCCCATCTCTGGCAGAGGGACATATACAGGAACAGAGTAATAAATATATGCTCAGACAGTAAGGCTGCGATATTGGCACTGAAGTCCAGTGTCGTGACTTCGCGTCTAGTTTCTGAGTGCAAGGATGTACTAAATGGTATGACAAGGAAAGGCTGCACAGTCAGATTCTTATGGGTCCTGGGTCACTCGGGCATACGCGGGAATGAGGAAGCAGACTGTCTGGCAAAGTTGGGTTCGGCGACTGAACCGCATGGACCCCAACCAATATTAACTGTCCCAATTGCTATTGGCAAACGGGAATTAAAATCGTTGCTGGAAAGCAAATTTATTGAATGGTGGAGGGGAGCTCCTGGAATGAGCATGTAACTGGGCCTAGCGCACGGCGTACTAAGGAGCTTCTCTCCTTGGGAAGGAAAGAGCTGCGAATTGTAGTGGGATTGTTAAGCGGATATTGTCACCTCAGAAGCCATCTTCATAGAATCGGTGTCGAAGGCGACCCGACATGCAGATGGTGTTTGGAGGAAGATGAAACTGTCGACCATGTTCTTAGAGAGTGCTAAGCACTCAACGGACTGAGACAGAGATATTTCGGAGATACAGTTTTCTTACCGGAAGCAGTTAGGCAAGTTCAACTAATGAGGCTGCTTGGATTAGCAAAGGCGATCGACCTTGAATAACCTGTAGATATGGTGGGATGTAAAGGGCCCAATGGAGGTCTAGGCATTGATGATCTAGTATCACGACCCCTTGTTCATTCATTCATTTAAGGGTAAAATAGAATATGCAGATGTTCCTTTGCTCTATTAACCTGTATTTTATCCAAAAAAGTTGCCTGTTCTAAGACTTTCGAGTAGTTCCGGTCAAATTTCCATGAAATCACACAAAACACAAGAAACAGTCCAGAATCATATAAGCTCATCTTCACTCTCTAAACAGAAGTAACAAACATGGCGCTATCATGTGTTTGAGCAAAACTATGAGTGTACTAGAACCAGCATATGCTAGAAGACTAATGCGAGTACGTTGTAAGAGATAATATCATAAATATTTACAAAACAATGTAGAATAGTTATTTGTAATGTTGAATTTCTAAAGTTCAAACATTTTTAATTAGCTTTCTCTTTAGTATCACCTTTCAATACCAGATGTAAGAGAATATTAATGTAAAATGACATTGCCTTTTCAAATTACTGAATAAAAAGAAGTCAGGCGATGCGGATTTGGGCTATATTGCTGGTGATTCGGCTCAAAGAAGTTGCGTTCGCGGGGAATGCGTATGCGGGCCTGTTTATCGACGTATACTCTAATTTTGTTTCCGGATATCCTAAAAAAACTATCGAAAATCAGTTGACAACTTCATCCAAACAGAACTCCTAGAACGGGTGTCACTACACCCCATGAATATGGGTACCAAGTGGACAAATTTACAGAGACAGCACTGGTAAACTAACAGATGGGATTCAGGATACACTGATAAATAAGGAAACCATAGTATGTGCCTTTCTGGATATACAAGGGGCTTTTGACAATAAATGAGTATGTCAAAGAACCACTAAATGACAGGAAATAACTTCCTAACTAAGTAAAAACAGATTCAGAATTCTAACAAGGATTCTAAAAGGATACTGCGTTTTGAAGGAGCACCTTAAGAATCTTGGACTACCAGAAACAGAAGAATGCATATTTTTAGAGAAAGAAGAGGATATCTGGATCCACGTTCATTCAGAATGCGTTTCATTTTTCACAGCTGAAGTTCAAAGATGATGAAACATGCGTTCTTTATTATTAAAGGAGAGCTAAATACAGTACATACTCTATAAATTTCAGTCTTCTACGTCTATCCATTGAGTTTGGGTGTAGTCAATCAGAACATTGCTTTTTATATGTATAGAAATGGACAAGCTTTTTAACTTCAATTTGTTTATTGTGAGGAATGTTTTTATGAAATTCTATAGATACTACATTTATTCGAGAATAGTTGAGGACATCATAAAAGATTTTTTAAATTATCTGAAGGAGGGTCTAAATCTTGATAGTAAGATACTATCAGAAATGGAAGAAATCATACATCTCATACCTCTACATATATTTCTAGAGAACATGGCGAAGAGGACGAATTAGAGGATGATGAGAGATGAGGTCATAAAACGAAGGCCCAATTTCTCATCCAGAAATCAACAAATCTGGGACATGCCCCAAGATGAAATGAAAAAGAAATTCAAGTTTCTGAAAAATTTCAGCGTAAAGTGTGACAGAAACACCATTGAAAGGCTCAGCAAGAAATCCAGTATATGGTATACAGATGGCTCTAAAACAGCGGAAGGAATTGCAGTAAGAGTGTATGGATCCGGCACCAGACACTACGCAAGCTTGGACAAGTCACCAAACATTTTCCAGGTCTAAATACATGCAATTAGGATGTGTATTCAATTTAACAAGGAGAGAATCTATCACAGCCAGGATATTATCATCATGACAGATAGTCAAGCAGCCATCAGTGCGCTGAGCTCTCAAGTTATCAGTTCCAAGATGGTCTGGGAATGCCTAGACGAACTAAATAACCTGAGTAAGAATAATAAAGTCACCCTCATGTAAGTACCGGGACATATCGGGATAGATGAGAATGAAATAGTAGACAAGCTCACGAGGAAAGGAGCTGAGATACCTTTTCTGGTGCCAGAGCCTTTCTATAGAATCAGTAGCAGCGTAATTCTGAAAGAACTAAAGATAGAAGAAGAAAGCAGGAGATCCAATTATTGGACGGAGCTGCAAGGATTGAGACAAGCGAAGATACTTCTGGGGAACTACGACCAGAAGAGATTCAAAGAATGCTTACGCTTGAGTAAAAACTAGGTCAGAGTTCTGACAGGGGTCTTGACGAGGCATTGCCACCTGAAGGGACACTTCAAGAAACTCGGACTGGTAGAAAGAGAAGAGTGCAGATTCTGTCGAAAAGGTTCTTGCGAGCACACCAAATCGAAGAAGGGGAGCTACCCACCTTGTGCCGTCAACCATCCTGAGATTCCTGAGGGAAATAAGACTGGAGGATCTGCTCTAGCCGATAAAGTAACTCTTACGACTGTGCAGCAGTAGAGGGACACAACAGATATACCAGGTAGCAGCGGACAGACCCACAACTCTACGCACATACATACATACATACTACAAGAAAAATATATTCGATCAAAACATACAAGAACATACCTGTAAAAATATCAGAAACATACCGTAAAAAGCGGATCTAGTTTTATGGTTGTTTTTGTTTCTGTTTTTTCTTCCACCACAAACCTTGTTATCTATCTGTGTTGGTGTGATTTGTTTTGTTTCATTGTTAAAAGTCAAGAATATACTTAGAACAATATCAGCCAACTAATAAGCTTTTACTCAATAAACGTGAAAACTTGACTACTATAAGCTTCAATGTAACTTACCTCAACTGAAGAAGAGCCCAAAAAACTCCAGAATTCCTCGAAATTGTAGCTTCTGAAGAATTGAGGGAGAGATAATTTCCTTGACCGGTCCAAATAAGGGCAGCTCCAATTCCGATCACAGCACTTACTAAATAGAGCAGCCATACTTGAGGTATCGCAAATGACGCAATAAAAATTCTATATATATAAAAAAAGAAAATATTGTTATGTCTTCAGCGTATTTTAGTCTTGAAAATGATGGAAAAGTCACAATAAGCCAAACTTGGCAAATAGGAGAGTATATACTTACAAATACGTGAGTCCTCCAATGATCATGGAAAACTTCGCTCCAATGACACTAATGACAGATGGTGACGTCCAATTAAAAATTGCTAGAAATATGTAGATGATGGCTAAACTGTAATAAGCATTGGCATCCTTAAAATCTGCATTGTCCTGTTTTATACTCTCTATCATAGTTTTCTGAAAAGAAAAAAAAAAGAAAGTTAGTAGAATACTGAAACGATATTTTAAATTATATTGCTTGAATGTACGATATTTAATGATTTTACTTAGAAACTTCAAAAGTTTCTTTGGAGAACCTGCTTATTTCGTGTTAGTAGCAGGCTAAAAACCTAAAAAATTATTGTAAAATGTAAAAAATAATTGTCAAGTTAAATAAATTCGGACAACTAAGAAATTTAGTAGTAAATTTTGCGTGAAGGTTGGCAACACGGTAAGAACAACACCGGAGTAGGCTTTCCAAATGCAGTGGCATCGCTTTCAGTTTATTGTCGCTAATTGTGTCTTCAAGTTACATAACAATTTTGATTTTTCTCTGTTGTGGGATTAGTGGATAAATTACGAAACTTCATATATATATATATATATATATATATATATATATATATATATATATATATATATATATATATATATATATATATATATATACAGAGAGAGAGAGAGAGAGAGAGAGAGAGAGAGAGAGCAGCTGTATATGCTGCAGGTGTGCAGTGTTTTTGTAAATTTATGTATCTGAAATTGATTTTTAGACTTTTAAAGTGTCTTGTTATCATTACATACCTATTTCATGATTATTATTGTTATATGTACTTATAAAGGTAATCTCTATATTTTGTGTAATATAGTTAAAGAAAGATATTAAGATGAACACAGAAAGAACAATTTGTCACTAAATTATAGTGTATATTTTATATTTTCAATGTAAATTTATATTGTAATTCGAATACCAATAGAAGAGATTGCTTATTTTATAAATGTTTTATTTTAGAAACTTGAGGATGATTTCATAGAGGCCGAAACATCGACAAAGAGAGGAAATTGATCCTATCAGTTATTTTATTGATCTGGTCCAACGAGATCAGAGATTTATAAAAAGGTGAGGACGCTAGCAATATATATATATATATATATATATATATATATATATATATATATATATATATATATATATATATAGGAACTTCTTTCTATATCGAGTAAGAGCGGGTCCTCAGACTCTTGTCGAATAAGATTTCTATAATGACTTTATATTTGGCATTTAAGCCAGTAATATGGAAGAGCAAACCACCCAGTTTAGTGGTCACGTAGCCAGTCTCTGGCGATTCGCTGGCTTTGCCGTGGTTTAGAGGTGAGATTATAAGATGTTCTGACTAGTTCATTTGTTGAAAGTTGGGATCTGTATGTATTTTGTCAGAGTATGTTCGACAGTATAGACCTGATGAAAAGCTTGTACGAATGTTCTGCCCTTAAGGAAACCTGGGACCAGTCTTATTAAGTAACTTGGAATTTTCAGTTTTATGAGCTTAACAACAAGTCCATTGTGCCAAACGTTGTCAAAAGGCTTTGCTAATATCAAAAAAGATTGCACCTGTGTGGAAATTCCTGTTGAAACCCCGTGTAATAAGCGACGCCAGTCTGCTGGTTTACTGAACGTTATTGTTACTGCTTCTGAAGCCGAACTCTTCCGGAGACAGAATATGCTTTTCAGTTATGATATGATGCGATTTAGTCTCACTCGTTTTATTATTTTTCCCAAATTGGAAAGTAGAGTAATAGGTCTGTAGCTATTAATATTAGTGGCTTTTTCGTCTTTCTATCGAATTAGAATTATCAATCTGAGAGAAAATGTCTCCTGATTGCAAAACTGCATTGGCTATTTTAGTAATAGCCAAGAGGGTTCTGTCCGGCCCTCTCTTTAGAGCTGTGTTCAGCAGACCATCTAGATCTGGCGCTTTCTTAACCATCAACCCCGAAGCAAACTCTTTGACTTCGTCAAGACGAATAACAGGTATACCTAAATCAATAAATTGGATGGGCTTGTAGATTTGCACCGTACGATCAATTCTTTGTTCTTTGTTTCGATCGGCGCTGTTATTAAGCTCAAATTGTTGGTCAAGGTGAAATCGCCGTCAACAATGTGCAGTAAAGGTGTTTTCGCACCCATTGTTAAACTACGTGTTATCTTGTACAGACTGCCATCATAGATCTAATTTAGACTCCCAGCACCGATTGTACAAGTCGCGAAGCTCCCTCGGTATCTCCTCAGATGTTCTATTTGCTCATTGTCATTTGATGTATGTCAGGCTCACTAATTCTATATGCTCTATTTATTTATATATATATATATATATATATATATATATATATATATATATATATATATATATATATATATATGATTCAATATTAATCCGGACATACATCCGTTCGTTCGTCTGGTTTTCTGTAGAAGTTGGCAGACGTTTTGCCAAAATCTTCTTTGGCATCTTCTGTGCTTGGTGGTTGTAGATCAGCAGTTGATCTACAACCACCAAGCACAAAAGATGCCAAATGAGATTTTGGCGAAAAGTCTGCAAACTTCTACAGAAAACCAAACGAACGAACGGTTATATTCCCGGAGTAATACTGAATCACATGTTTCCATCCTTGAAACACTACGCAAAAACATATATATATATATATATATATATATATATATATATATATATATATATATATATATATATATGTTTATGCGGCTTTCACGGATTCGTCCGTGTGAGATGCAGTAGCAGTGGATATATCCACATTATGCTGTTGTAGTGCTGAAATCACATTCAGCAAACGTACAACTACATGCAACTCCGTATATAAATGAAGTAAATTGCGATCAGTAAATGCAAACTTCGTTCCAATCATATTCTTTCCGTGTTAGAGGTTGCACAGTTTGAATAAATTGCGATAAAACACAATCCATCCCATTCCACCACCATCGAACTGATGGCCCACCTGTACCACCATACCGAGAAGAAAGTAAAAACTTATCCTCCCCGCCACAGTGATACGGCAGAGGTACATGTTTCGTCTCTACTAGACTCATCAGGGTACCGACATGCACCTGTCTGTGCAAAGGAAAGATCGGAAGGAAGCATTCAACACTGAACGCGGCTTCGCCGACCTCCCGCTGGATGGCGTATGTATGTTTATGCGGCTTTCACGGATTCCTCCTTGTGAGATGCAGTAGCAGTGGATATATCCACATTATGCCGTTGTAGCGCTGAAATCACATTCAGCAAACGTACAACTATATGCAACTCCATATATAAATGAAGTAAATTGCGATCAGTAAATGCAAATTTCGTTCCAATCATATCCTTTCCGTGTTAGAGGTTGCACAGTTTGAATAAATTGCCATAAAACACAATCCATCCCATTCCACCACCATCGAAATGATCGCAATTTACTTCATTTATATACGAAGTTGCATATAGTTGTACGTTTGCTGAATGTGATTTCAGCACTACAACGGCATAATGTGGATATATCCATTGCTACTGCAACTCACATGGAGGAATCCGTGAAAGCCGCATAAACATACATACGTCATCCGGCGGGAGGTCGGCGAAGCCCCGTTCAGTGTTGCATGCCTCCTTCCGATCTTTCCTTTGCACAGACAGGTGCATGTCGGTACCCTGATGAGTCTAGTAGAGACAAAACATGTACCTCTGCCGTATCACTGTGACGGGGAGGATAAGTTTTGACTTTCTTCTCGGTATGGTGGTACAGGTGGGTCATCATTTCGATGGTGGTGGAATGGGATGGATTGTGTTTTATCGCAATTTATTCAAATTGTGCAACCTCTAACACGGATATATATATATATATATATATATATATATATATATATATATATATATATATATATATATACGTTTTGAATCAAATGCAAGTATGGTCTTGCAATGTGTCACTGCTGATGAAAAACTGACGAACATAGAAGAGTTTTTAGTTGTTTATGAAACCCTAGAAGGGGTAGAAGAGAATACGGATCTCTTAGAACACCAAAATTGAAGGTGAATCTGTTAGAAAGAAAGTTATTGTCAAGAACAATATCCTAAAAACTCGAAAGCCGTAAACAAAATTTATTTGAAATACCATATTAGTTTAGACAACAATCCGTCACGCAAAACACGGTCAAATGCTTTAGAAATATCAGGTTTCAAGGATATTTAACGTAAGTCCCCTGTTTGCGAAAGCCGTACTAATTAATAATCGTCTATTACGTTAAAACTTTCTAAATTCTTGAAAATAATTTCTATATTAGCTGGTGTTAGAGGTAAACGTCAACGTTCATGTGGCCCTTTAATCGTATCAAATTTCACCAAAATTTTGCGGTAATCGGTGCTACTAGAAAAAAAAAACATATTTTTAATTCTCAGTGTATATGTATGTTTCTTTTTTGTTCTAGAACGATGAAATATTTGTGGACTTATTTGTCACTACCTAAAACATTCTTAGAGCCACCCAAAATAGAAAGGATATGCATGCATAATTTACAAACAATGAGGTTACCGTGAAACCTGCTCATACTCGTAATCGAACGAGTTGCGAAACTATTATACAGAAATTGGCATTTAAATTATTAATAATAAAATTTTAGAAAATATTATTTTAATTTAATTCCACTTTTTATGAGATCAGCCTACATAGTTGGGTGAGAACTTATTTTTTTTAAATCAAATGACATTTTAATTAATTTCTGTAGCTCCGGTTTCATTTAAAATGAACATGAAATCGCTAACGTCATACGTTTTAAAGATCATTGAAAAACAGAAAAAAACACTGTCCTTAAAAAATGATGAAACCACCCAAACAATTATAAATGCAAATATCTGGTTTACCCATTGCTATAAATGCAAAATGAATTACATGAAATTTTGAATAAATATTATGCAACAAAGGTCAATAAATTATTTTCTACTTTTTTCTGGCAGTGTATTTTTCGATTGACGTAGGAGAAAAATAATTTGCATAATTTAGTGTCAATTTCACTTTTATTTATTGTTATTGACGTTGATTTTACATTTTAAGATAAAATGAAACAATTTCTTTGGAAATTTCAAGATGACCTAGTTAATTGTTATGAAGTAATAAGGCCAACAACCTTATTTACTATACCAAAACCAATAAAAATAACAAGAGATTTTTATTGTTGTGTTATTAGTGGTTAATTAGAATTATTAATGCTTATGTTCAAGTTTATTACAAAATTTTGTAATTTTGTGTTTCATATTAAACTCTTCAGTTTTTCTATGTTTCACATTACTAGCAGTTATACGTCACGACTTCGCCCGTTCATTCGATGGGGTTATAATTTAAACATTTCACGAACACGACTTTATTAAAACAAATCTTTATACAGGGCGTCCTCCTAATTTTTCGTGAGCATACAGGAGAGGTCAAAATAAGCCTACTTTCCTAAAGTGCCCGTTAACGGAGATACAGAGCCCTAATAGGCCTCATATGAGGTGATTTTGAAATTTATGGTTAGTAGACTTCTGATTACGTAGAAACCTTCAGAATGATAATAGTAATTATGTAGTATCTTATGTTTCATTTGCTTTTTTGGGGTAAATTTTTTTTAATATTAAGATGTGAAAAAACAGTTTTGTCAAGTTTTAGGAAAAGAGATTGTTTTTCAGTAAAAAAGTTTCAAACAAAAGTTATGCGCATTGAAAATATCTATAAAATGAGTTAAGGTCTATCTGAATCGGATAATTTGTTCGTTAATTATTGCAAAAAAACCTGCTTAAATGGATGTTTTTTCAATTGTTTATAAACAATAAAAAAATATATTGTATTAAATTTATATTACATCTAAAGGAGCCTCTGGTTGCATAAAACAAGTATGCAAAATTTCAAGTAAAAATATTCAATAATTTTTTGCACAGTGAATTTGTTTATAACTTTTTATGTTCTTTTTGATTGTTTATTTTCAACGATGTAGAGGTCGTACAGAGGTCTGCGGGTACGCAAATGAAAGTTCCAGACTTATACTAACAATAACAAAAAAGAATGCAATGAATTGTTGATCTTAAATTGTTGAAACAGATAAACAAAATTCGGGTTCGTTTTTTCGTTATAAACAAATAGAATAACTCTTCGACAATTGTTGATATCGAAATGCCGATAAGTGGGCGTGATAGCTGAAATTTTGAGGCACATTTTGAAAAAAAAATGTATATGACCACTAGAAGCTGAAATAGAGTTTTTTTTTTTAATCGCTGCGGAGTTCTTTACTAACATTAAGGGATTATTTAAGTAGGAATTCATAGACAGGTGGTAAAACTATTGTATGCAGCAGTTTTCAACTCAATTATTTCAAAATTGTTGATGTAGCAATAGTTTAAAGTTGCACCTACTTCGAGAGTCAGAAAGTGAGCAGTGCAGGGGGATGTTCTTTCAGCTTGAGGCGCGCGGAAAAAAACGTGACTCGGACTCTTCAAATTCGAACAGTGGATGATATGTTTTTGTAATCAAATTTTGTTAAACGTAGTAATAAACAAATTGTTGCACTTTTATACATTTTATGCCTAATTATAATTTTGCCGTACTTAAGTGCTTTTCAAAATGCAAAAAAATTATTACAGTGGTCAACAGTATAGGAATATTAAAAATTACATTGATTTTTAATATACGATTAACATTTATCGAGATATAGCATGAAGCAAATAGTGACATTTGTTGATAGCATTATTATTTTTCGAGATGCAAAATAAACTACATTTGACGATAATATTATAAACGATTATCCAATCGAGACTTATTGTAATATTACTTTCAAAGACGATGAAAGTAATAGGGAAGACAATAATAATAATTATGATAATAATGATGAATCAATAGTAGATATGGCTGTCGAACATTAGAGACGATCCAGCACATAACTGGAGGATGCCAAGCGTTTGCCACAACCGAGTATAAGGAAAGACACGATTCATCCGCTAAGATACTCCACCAAGAGTTAGCGGATAAGTTAAAACTATTGCAGAAAGGAAAGGTGCTTTACTATAAATATAATCCAGAGCCTATTCTTGAAAACAACGAGTTCAAGTTATACTGGGATCGAACGGTCTTAACAGATCAAACAGTTGCTCATAAGAGGCCAGACATTGTACTAACAGATATAATTTCCAGGCGAACTACACTAATCGACATCGCTGTGCCGAACAACAACAACCTAAGGTCAAAATACAACGAGAAGATCGCCAAATACAGAGATCTGGAGGTGCAAATCCGTAGACAGTGGGCAATGAACAGCATCCACACGATTCCTATAATACTGTCAACAACTGGAATGATACCAAAGAGCCTCCTGCAGAACATCAAGGGACTGGGCCTTAGTGAGCACCTAGGACCCGATAACATGGAAGGGGTCCCCACAGAGCTTCATACTTTTGGTGTCTTTGTATGCCTGGTATGAGTGAATAATCCCTGGAGGGAGTGCGAAACCGTTTGGATTGTAAATCTTGTATAATGATGGTGTTCATGATGATGATATTTATGTCAATGATGAGAATGATGATGAAGATGAGAGTAATAATGATGATGGTGATGAGAGTGATAATGACGATGATGATTATAATGATAATAATGAAACCGATAAGAGTTTCGAAAATCAGTGTCCATCGAAGTCTAAGAAACGAAGAACGGAATAAATATTTTATATAAATTTACGCAAAAATTATGGATGTTGGCAAAAAATTTTGTATGTGAAAAATGTTCGTCCAATAAAATACACAAAAAATTTAACAACAACCAATAATTTGGCGGCAAATGACAGTCGATATTTCTTTCAATTTGATTTTTAATATTCCTAATTAGTAGTATACTGTTGTCCACTATAACATTTTTTCGCAATTTGAACTGGGTACCCAGCGATTTACCTTATCAGCTCTAAGTTTTGAATCGAGTGGTGTTCTGCCTCTTACTATTACTTTTCTCTTATCGATGTTGATTTTTGGGGAGAGTTGATCTCTGAGCTATCCCCGGTGCGATGATTATTGTATCATCAGCGTATTATACATTATTGACAACTTGGTCATTTATCTAAATGTCATATTTTGTTTATAGAGCGTGAAAGAAAATTAACTCAATAGTATAAACTAAATAACAGAACCACTTTTGAGCCTCACGAATGCAACCAGATCTCTGTAGAGAGTGTTGATGATATTAAAACCATTTTTATCCATTCTTTTATCTTGAAGAAGTATTAAAAATCTTGAGTGATTAACACAATTATATTTTTTGCTAATCAGTAAGGCACAAATAAACATCCCATCGTTGGACTCTGCATTTCCGGAGAAATATTGCGAGGCTAAAATGCTTCTCTGTTTCGTTTTACTGTAAACCATGCACTGATAATTCCATACAGGACACGGGAATTCACTTTTAAATATATCGGTAATAGCCTAATTGATAAAGACGATATATTCGCCAAATACCATATCAGTTTGAACTGGGCTACGATGAATCAGTAGGTCAGTCAGTCAAGACTTTGCCTTCTATTAGTTTAAATATCACTATTTTTTTTGTGATTAATAAATTAAACATAATAAATCATTTAAAGACATAATTATTTTCCTTTCAATTAACTTTATGCAATTAACATTTTATCAATAAAATTTTGGCTATTTACATAAACAATTCTTGCGAAAATTTAACGCTTTTACCCAAATAAATTATTAAAATTTATCAATGTTGTTGGTTTAATGACCTCTTTTAACAACATAATGCAAAACACGTGTTTCGGAAAATCATAAGCTCACCGCTAAAGGGGTATTAAGGTTTATTTTCCCCTTCCTAATAATATTAAAATTTAAGCACAATTTGATGTTTTTTCCTAAATTTAGTGTGCAACATTAATACCACTAGTCAACAAATAAAAAGAAAATTGCAAATCGATTTTTCAAAACCGCAATGGTGGACGATCTCCTTTATTATTCTATTTGCAGTTGATTGTGATGTTATACGTTATATAGACAAATTAGAATATTGTCTTGAATATGTATTGAAATTTTTATATTCTTATTCTGATTGGTAGCTTTAATATTAACAATTTTACGCTTCGGATAATCTCTTCTATTACTAGAATTGAATCTTTTCAGTTAGTTTCAAAAATAAGATACGAACACGAAATATCTCTATAATAAATTTCAAATGGTATAAAATACATCGTTCCTAGCTCTTATATTATATGGCTAGTACCAAATATTTATTATTAATATGGTGAGAAAAACAAAATAATAATTTTTACACGAGTCTAATTCTTTTAATATTAGCCTGTGGTACTTCTTATGACCCTGTTTACCAAGTAAAAAATATATATCCGTTATCCAACCTATTCAGTTAACGAGCAAACACCTGTAAAAAAATCTACGTCTTTTATTTAAAGAGAGATTTGCCTACCACACCCATTTGTTTCAATTTAATCATATTCTTAAGAAAATATATCTATAGCTTAAATTTCTTTAGGCAATAAGAATCTATCTCAACTGATATCAAAGTTATATCAAATCTGAAGATTCAACCATTGTTTATCTAAATATAGAACTTCTTTTTCAGTTTTCAAAGCAAAATTTTAAATTATAAAATCAAAAATATCGTGCCTATAATATTTCATAAACCGATAGAAACAGATTTTTTATATTTTTGAGGCATGCAAACTGATTTTCGGGAGATTTATACCCCTCCAAACCCTTGCTGCAAACTTATGTAAAAGTAATGACTTATAAAGTAGAAATTGCCGACATTTTCTATTTGAGAAGCACTGAACTAACCAATCATTAAAGTTCATCAAAATTTTATTCGCGTTTAAATACGGTAATTTTAGCGTACTTATCTAAAAATATTCGGGGAAAAAAACAGACAAAAAAATAATGCTAGAAAGCCGATGGGTTTTTACTATCAATTGAATTAATTAAGTTTATTGATTTTACTTCTTGGAAATATTTTTAATAGTTTTTGTTAATGGTTTCTAGGAAATATACAGTATGTCCGGTAAATACCTCCTAATTTCTCGGGAGCATAGAGGGGAGATCAAAATAACCTTACTTTGTCATAGAAAAAAATTCCTAAAGTGCCCTTTAAAGGAGATACAGAGCCCTAAAGGGGTACCTGCGATTTACCTTATCGGCTCTAAATTTTGAACCGACTTGTATAATTTAATGAAATTTTAATATTTTATAGAGGCCATAAAGACTCATTATACCATAGTAGGTGTTTTAGCTCATCAGGGAAGTCGGGAACGGACTTGCAGCCACACTCGTTGGGCCTAATTTTTGACAGGTGTCATTTAAATATTTTGATTATTCCTCTTCAAAAAAGGTATTCTTAATTTATTTCGATAAAATTGGCTTCTCGAATCTATGCTTAAAAGTCTCCTGAAAAAATCCATCCTAAACCAGCCGTTTTTGTGAGACCATTAAACCAGTTTCGGGAAAGTGGAAGTGTCAGTTACAAAAAACCGGTTATCAGAAAACCTGTCACTGAGGATGAAGAAAATGTTTTTACTGTACTTGGTTCAGTGATCAAAAATCCCAATATTATTCAGGATCAAATATCAGAAAATACTAACATTAGCCAAGCAAGTGTTTCAAATCCAGCTTTGTCAAGAGCTTTACGGAAATGATTTTGACAACCGAACTGAATTCTGCTTGTGGGTGTTAAATAAAGTGGCAAAAAATGAACACTTTTTTGATAATGTGTTGTTTAGTGATGAATGTACTTTTCATAACAATGGTTTCATGAATAGCCACAACTTCCATTACTATTCTGATTCACATCCAGATGAATACAGAGTTATGAGAAATCAGAATAGATGGTCGTTTAATGTGTGGGAGGAATACTGGGTCCATACTTAATTGAACCCTACTTTTTTAAAGGAGCTTTAAATGGTTTGATGTTTCGCGATTTTCTTTTACACCAACTTCCAGTGTTGTTAGAAGATGTCATTTTAAATATTACAACAACTATGTGGCTTCAACTGGACAGAGCTCCGCCTCATTATCATCGCGAGGTTCGGCAATTTTTATTGTCAACTTTCGAAACAGGTGGATTGGGAGAGCCGGATTTCAAAATTGGTCTCCGAAATCTCCGGAGTTAACTCAACCAGATTCCTTTTCATGGGAATATATAAAAGGAATTGTCTACAATACGCCCCCGACTACACCATAAAATATGAAAATACGCATAAGAGACGCTTTTCAAACTGCAACCCCGCAAATGTTGTCCAGAGTTAGCAGTGGTTACGAAAAAAGAATTTTAAGTGTTTGGAAATGGACGGTCATTTCGAACATCTACTATAAATATTTTGCTTCTGTTTTGTGCTATCGTCAGTATGTTATTACCATTATTGCCGTTATAGCCTGTTGGACAACTACAAAGCGCGTTCCGAGTTTCTGAACATTTGTAAAGATTATTATTCTTATAATTGCAAATAGTTGTAAATTACCTGTCATTTTCAAATGCCATAGGCAACTAGATACATTAGAACATCTATTCAAAAAACACAAATTGGTACAGAAAACGATTATTTGGCGTATTCTGTGAAAACGTGAAGCTTTAGCTATAGCCAAAGATTATTATAGCTAACGCTATTATAATCTTGGCCATAACACACCGTTAAACCATTCGATAGTACGTTTTCTGGTATGTTAAAAAGTATAGCGTTGTATTTAAATTAATCAAGTTATAACCACTTAAACTTCTTATTTAATTAGTTTTAATTTTTGGACACCCTGTACAATATAGCAAGTTTATTATAATTGGGATTTAAAATATGTTTTATTGTTACACTTCACTGCAAATTTCGAGTACATAACTGAAATACTTCTTAAGTATTTGAAACAAGAAAATTAGGTTAGATTTTATCAAAATTGAAATTATTTAAAAACCCTTAAGGTTTAGGCACTATAAACCTTAGCAAAATAGGCATTTATTTTCATCGGAGAATCCAAAAATGCAATAATATACAAGATTCTATAAAAAAAAACACACACACAACTTTGATTCTCTCAGAGCTTTTGGGACACCCTGTATAATATGAAAATAATTTTAAAAACTAACATATTAGGCCCCCATATATCCCAAAAGTAAAACTTTTTGAGTCACGTATTTTGGCCGCAATATTCCGTGCCGTATGGGATGAATAACCTTATATATATATATATATATATATATATATATATATATATATATAACAAGAAAGCATTAATAACCAAAATGGGATTTTGGTCTATTCAAGAATAGAAGTACCAGCATAAATTTTCTCTTCGATGACGTAGCCGTCACATACAAATGATAAACTTATATGCTATATGTCACTTAAAAATGATTTATGATAGGTACGTCATCACAAAGGTATTTTACACTAATACTGTCGATTTTTATAATTAATTTGAAGACCATTTTAGAAACATATCGGTATTAAAAACTTTTATTTTCTACAAAAATTTCGCAAAAACATTTTTCCCTATAAAAAAATTCGCCAATGTGACAACCTTGGCCATAAGAGCTGGAGCTGGAGCTTATTATTATCTGCTTATATACATATTTAAAAAAAAAATCATCTCTATATAGTCTATGACACTGCGGAATACATAGTAAAGTTACATTTTAAATTCGATAATTGATTTGGAAATTCTTAAGACTTTTGCGAATATACAAACACACATCCTCTGTTTATTCCAGCAAACATTGTAAATTTTTCTGCGAAAAAGCGCTTCACATAAAGAATAAAAATTTGTTTGTTACCTACTATATCTAGACTACTTCTATGAATTTTCCAAAGGTGTGGGAAAGAGAGACATAGATAAAAAAAATCATTCCATTCAATGATCATTGGTGTAGCACAGTAGCTCAACCACCAAGCGGAAATATATATGTTGTGTATGTTGAACATACACACAAAACTACTTTCAAGATTTAAAATAAATATACCAGCTCTCTCTCTCTCTCTCTCTCTCTCTCTCTATATATATATATATATATATATATATATATATATATATATATATAAAAGTTTTGAAGCATAATTTTTTTTATTTTTAATGAAAGTTAATGTTTTTTCGAGATAAAATATAGCTTTAAACTTTTTCAATTATGTCAAAATTTATAGGTAAAAATTAGGTTCCGATTGATTAAATGAGTTTTTCGGTTATTTCTAACAAATACCCCGTTTTACTTTATATAATACTATAGATATGTACAGAGTAACGCTAAAAATAACGGAATTAATGACATTTACGATTAAACTAAAAGTGGGATTCGCCTACTTTGATGGCGACCATAGAATCAAACAAAATGTCAGGTTGATACCTTGAAATGTAAACAATATATGGATTACCCGGTATACACGAAAAAATTTTTTTAAAAGTATTTCCTTACAGCAAGAACGCAGTATTATATAGCACTGTCCCGCCCATTATATTATCAAGGTCAATTACAGGTGATTTGCAACATGATGCCAATTTATTAAAGGGAAGTGTTTGTTAAGTTAAAATGGAGCATGTGAACGTTTTAAGGCGTTTTCAAGCTAAGGAATTTAAAAATAGAAATATATATATATATATATATATATATATATATATATATATATATATATATATATATATATATATATATATATATATGTTTATGCGGATTTCACGGATTCCTCCGTGTGAGATGCAATAGCAGTGGATATATCCACATTATGCCGTTGTAGTGCTGAAATCACATTCAGCAAACGTACAACTATATGCAGCTCCGCGTATGAATGAAGTAAAATGCGAACAGTAAATGCAAACTTCTCTCCATCATATCCTTTCTGTGTTAGGGGTTGCACAGTTAGAACAAATTGTTATAAAACGCAATTTATCCTATTCCACCACCATCGAGATGATGGCCTACTTGTACCACCATACCGAGAAGAAAGTCAAAACTTACCCTCCCCGCCACAGTGATACGGCAGAGGTACATGTTTCGTCTCTACTAGACTCATCAGGGTACCGACATGCACCTGGCTGTGCAAAGGACAGATCGGAAGGAAGCATGCAAATTCTGAACGCGGCTTCTCCGATCTCCCGCCGGATGGCGTGTATATGTTTATGCGGATTTCACGAATTCCTCCGTGTGAGATGCAATAGCAGTGGATATATCCACATTATGCCGTTGTAGTGCTGAAATCACATTCAGCAAACGTACAACTATATGCAGCTCCGCGTATGAATGAAGTAAAATGCGAACAGTAAATGCAAACTTCTCTCCATCATATCCTTTCTGTGTTAGGGGTTGCACAGTTAGAACAAATTGTTATAAAACGCAATTTATCCTATTCCACCACCATCGAGATGATGGCCTACTTGTACCACCATACCGAGAAGAAAGTCAAAACTTACCCTCCCCGCCACAGTGATACGGCAGAGGTACATGTTTCGTCTCTACTAGACTCATCAGGGTACCGACATGCACCTGGCTGTGCAAAGGACAGATCGGAAGGAAGCATGCAAATACTGAACGCGGCTTCTCCGATCTCCCGCCGGATGGCGTGTATATGTTTATGCGGATTTCACGAATTCCTCCGTGTGAGATGCAATAGCAGTGGATATATCCACATTATGCCGTTGTAGTGCTGAAATCACATTCAGCAAACGTACAACTATATGCAGCTCCGCGTATGAATGAAGTAAAATGCGAACAGTAAATGCAAACTTCTCTCCATCATATCCTTTCTGTGTTAGGGGTTGCACAGTTAGAACAAATTGTTATAAAACGCAATTTATCCTATTCCACCACCATCGAGATGATGGCCTACTTGTACCACCATACCGAGAAGAAAGTCAAAACTTACCCTCCCCGCCACAGTGATACGGCAGAGGTACATGTTTCGTCTCTACTAGACTCATCAGGGTACCGACATGCACCTGGCTGTGCAAAGGACAGATCGGAAGGAAGCATGCAAATACTGAACGCGGCTTCTCCGATCTCCCGCCGGATGGCGTGTATATGTTTATGCGGATTTCACGAATTCCTCCGTGTGAGATGCAATAGCAGTGGATATATCCACATTATGCCGTTGTAGTGCTGAAATCACATTCAGCAAACGTACAACTATATGCAGCTCCGCGTATGAATGAAGTAAAATGCGAACAGTAAATGCAAACTTCTCTCCATCATATCCTTTCTGTGTTAGGGGTTGCACAGTTAGAACAAATTGTTATAAAACGCAATTTATCCTATTCCACCACCATCGAGATGATGGCCTACTTGTACCACCATACCGAGAAGAAAGTCAAAACTTACCCTCCCCGCCACAGTGATACGGCAGAGGTACATGTTTCGTCTCTACTAGACTCATCAGGGTACCGACATGCACCTGGCTGTGCAAAGGACAGATCGGAAGGAAGCATGCAAATACTGAACGCGGCTTCTCCGATCTCCCGCCGGATGGCGTGTATATGTTTATGCGGATTTCACGGATTCCTCCGTGTGAGATGCAATAGCAGTGGATATATCCACATTATGCCGTTGTAGTGCTGAAATCACATTCAGCAAACGTACAACTATATGCAGCTCCGCGTATGAATGAAGTAAAATGCGAACAGTAAATGCAAACTTCTCTCCATCATATCCTTTCTGTGTTAGGGGTTGCACAGTTAGAACAAATTGTTATAAAACGCAATTTATCCTATTCCACCACCATCGAGATGATGGCCTACTTGTACCACCATACCGAGAAGAAAGTCAAAACTTACCCTCCCCGCCATAGTGATACGGCAGAGGTACATGTTTCGTCTCTACTAGACTCATCAGGGTACCGACATGCACCTGGCTGTGCAAAGGACAGATCGGAAGGAAGCATGCAAATACTGAACGCGGCTTCTCCGACCTCCCGCCGGATGGCGTGTATATGTTTATGCGGATTTCACGGATTCCTCCGTGTGAGATGCAATAGCAGTGGATATATCCACATTATGCCGTTATAGTGCTGAAATCACATTCAGCAAACGTACAACTATATGCAGCTCCGCGTATGAATGAAGTAAAATGCGAACAGTAA
Source organism: Diaprepes abbreviatus (assembly GCA_034092305.1). Taxonomy (NCBI): domain Eukaryota; kingdom Metazoa; phylum Arthropoda; class Insecta; order Coleoptera; family Curculionidae; genus Diaprepes; species Diaprepes abbreviatus. Next base: position 732,181 of record JASJET010000203.1, on the reverse strand, counting down.
ATGCAAACTTCTCTCCATCATATCCTTTCTGTGTTAGGGGTTGCACAGTTAGAACAAATTGTTATAAAACGCAATTTATCCTATTCCACCACCATCGAGATGATGGCCTACTTGTACCACCATACCGAGAAGAAAGTCAAAACTTACCCTCCCCGCCACAGTGATACGGCAGAGGTACATGTTTCGTCTCTACTAGACTCATCAGGGTACCGACATGCACCTGGCTGTGCAAAGGACAGATCGGAAGGAAGCATGCAAATACTGAACGCGGCTTCTCCGACCTCCCGCCGGATGGCGTGTATATGTTTATGCGGATTTCACGGATTCCTCCGTGTGAGATGCAATAGCAGTGGATATATCCACATTATGCCGTTGTAGTGCTGAAATCACATTCAGCAAACGTACAACTATATGCAGCTCCGCGTATGAATGAAGTAAAATGCGAACAGTAAATGCAAACTCCAGTCCATCATCTCGATGGTGGTGGAATAGGATAAATTGCGTTTTATAACAATTTGTTCTAACTGTGCAACCCCTAACACAGAAAGGATATGATGGAGAGAAGTTTGCATTTACTGTTCGCATTTTACTTCATTCATACGCGGAGCTGCATATAGTTGTACGTTTGCTGAATGTGATTTCAGCACTACAACGGCATAATGTGGATATATCCACTGCTATTGCATCTCACACGGAGGAATCCGTGAAATCCGCATAAACATATACACGCCATCCGGCGGGAGGTCGGAGAAGCCGCGTTCAGTATTTGCATGCTTCCTTCCGATCTGTCCTTTGCACAGCCAGGTGCATGTCGGTACCCTGATGAGTCTAGTAGAGACGAAACATGTACCTCTGCCGTATCACTGTGGCGGGGAGGGTAAGTTTTGACTTTCTTCTCGGTATGGTGGTACAAGTAGGCCATCATCTCGATGGTGGTGGAATAGGATAAATTGCGTTTTATAACAATTTGTTCTAACTGTGCAACCCCTAACACAGAAAGGATATGATGGAGAGAAGTTTGCATTTACTGTTCGCATTTTACTTCATTCATACGCGGAGCTGCATATAGTTGTACGTTTGCTGAATGTGATTTCAGCACTATAACGGCATAATGTGGATATATCCACTGCTATTGCATCTCACACGGAGGAATCCGTGAAATCCGCATAAACATATACACGCCATCCGGCGGGAGGTCGGAGAAGCCGCGTTCAGTATTTGCATGCTTCCTTCCGATTTGTCCTTTGCACAGTCAGGTGCATGTCGGTACCCTGATGAGTCTAGTAGAGACGAAACATGTACCTCTGCCGTATCACTGTGGCGGGGAGGGTAAGTTTCGACTTTCTTCTCGGTATGGTGGTACAAGTAGGCCATCATCTCGATGGTGGTGGAATAGGATAAATTGCGTTTTATAACAATTTGTTCTAACTGTGCAACCCCTAACACAGAAAGGATATGATGGAGAGAAGTTTGCATTTACTGTTCGCATTTTACTTCATATATATATATATATATATATATATATATATATATATATATATATATATATATATATATATATATATATATATATATATATATATATATATATATAAACTAAAATAGAATAAAATCTTGGCGAAGCGGACGTGAAAATTTGTCAATTTACATGATTCTCGTGTTAAAAAGTGCGGAGCACTCCAAAATATGGAAAAACTCCGGGTCCGACAGATGGCGACAGCGCTGTTTCGTCCTAATATTGGACTCGTTAGACCACCGCATTCGGTACACACCATCATCTCGCCTTTGCATCCTATAAAGCTGAGTTTAAAATCAAAAAACAGCAAACAAGACGACAAAGGCGACATCTCGATGGTCCACTTGATAACACAAGAACCACACAAATTAACAAAGTTTGTAAAAGAACCGCCATATGGTGGCGCGACGGTGAATTAAAACAGAAATATGTAAAATCGAGTACACGAAACGCGCTGCCCAAAGGATAGGGGTCGCATTTTTCGGTACTGGCAACCAAGCCTACCGCTTATTTTAGCAGCCAAAGCCACGTGTCGTACCAAACGATCCCACCATGAGAGCATTATTTAGCGTGTTTCAAAGCCAAACAAATAAATAAATAAATAGATAAGTTTTTGTCCGTGTAATTTAAAATAAAATAGAATGAAATATTGGCGAAGCGGACGTGTAATTTGGAGTGCTCCGCACTTTTTAACACGAGAATCATGTAGATTGACAAATTTTCACGTCCGCTTCGCCAATATTTTATTCTATTTTATTTTAAATTACACGGACAAAAACTTATCTATTTATTTATTTACTTGTTTGGCTTTGAAACACGCTAAACGATGCTCTCATGGTGGGATCGTTTGGTACGACACGTGGCTTTGGCTGCTGAAATTAGCAGTAGGCTTGGTTGCCAATACCGAAAAAATACGACCCCTATCCTTTGGGCAGCGCGTTTCGTGTACTCGATTTTACATATTTCTGTTTTATTTCACCGTCGCGCCACCATATGGCGGTTCTTTTACAAACTTTGTTAATCTGTGTGGTTCTTGTGTTATCAAGTGGACCATCGAGATGTCGCCTTTGTCGTCTTGTTTGCGGTTTTTTGATTTTAAACTCAGCTTTATAGGATGCAAAGGCGAGATGATGGTTTGTACCGAATGCGGTAGCCTGACGAGTTCCATATTAGGACGAAACAGCGCTGTCGCCATCTGTCGGACCCGGAGTTTTTCCATATATATATATATATATATATATATATATATATATATATATATATATATATATACAGTGTGGAAAGTAAAGTCCGCATCATATGGGACTTTTTTTTATTAATAGCTTTATTCAAAATTTGATTTTGGCATCAATTTCTGCATCAATCGAGATGAAAATTAACCAAAAAAATAGTAATCACGTGATTAGTACTATCTATCAAATTTTAATTTTTTTCCAGAAAAAATTCAAAAGTGGAGTTATATCTCAAAATATCAAAAAAAGTTTTTTGAAATGCAATTTTTAGCATATTTATGCAAAATTTCAGCTGTATAAGTTAATTTAGATTTTTTGCCCATTTTTTGTAAATTGCACCCTTGTTGCAAAATTAGACTCAACGCAACCTACATAAAACTTCTTAGTTTTGACAATGCTTCATTCTAGATACATTTTGTTTAAAGTAGTGCAATATTAAATGTGTGTTTTTCTACAAAATCCAAATAGGGCTATTAAAATATGGTTACATGTGAAGCAAAGTTTATTTGTTTTTGACCCTGTATAAGGTAACTTCATAAAATAACTATTTTTGAAAACGTAGTTTGTGTCTAAAATTAATACACATTAATATTAAGAAAATAATTTAATTAAAAATACTCAAATTTTCTGAAAAAAAAATCATAATATAAAAATTAAACGCATTTAAAATTCCACCTTTTTAATTGATAACAAACTGATCACACTGTGTACTTGTTTGTCTTGGAAAAAAATTAAAATTTGACCGATAATACTAACACATGTTCTCATTCAATAAATATCTTTAATTATTAACACCTAAAATAATTTAGTTATACCCTTATTCGTTTTAAGTAGTTATTTTCAAAATTCACACGCTCTTAAATTTAAGATAATATTTTTATCTTAGGTATGTACGTTTTAAATTTTAAAATTACAATTTTAAATATTTATTTTTTATTTCTAAACATTTAATACGTATTTTAAATCAAAATAATAACGTATTAAATAGTAAGACATCTAATCAATCTCTAAAAAGAAATAATAACATGAACTTTCTTATCCGCTTATCTCTTTTAGACAAGCCCACTTTTTAAGCTGCAAAAAAATATGTGGTACTGCTACGAGATTATATCTAATAATATAATTTGTTAAAATTAGGCGTATTTTCCATTGTTATTGTTTTTAATAAGTCAAAAACATAATTTTACGTATTTACCAACTAAAAACCTTTAAAAGATTGTACAACATTTAATATTTTTCGCGACGTTATAATTTCGCTTAAACAAGAAGCAATAATTCTTAATTTTTAAATATACTTTTCATATTTCTCTGGTACTAGAAATTTTTTCTCAAATCTTTTTTTTTAGTAGATTTTTACGATTTTCTTTTAACTACAACTGTTTTTGTTGCCCACTTTTCCTTCACTCTGTATAAAGCTAATTGGATTAAAACTTCTTTTAGTATGATTTTATATAAAAATTGTCTTACCATGTGGCCTATTTTTTATTATCAATAAATTATATGTAAGGCAACTTCAGAAGCTATTCCAATATATATTATCTTTTTGGAAATAAAACATCATTAAAATCGGAGTAATCGATAGAATAAGTAAAGAGACTCAGAAACTAATACATAAAACGTCCTAGAACATTTATAACACTTATGGCAGCACGTACGAATGGATATCAATCAGTACAATGGAAATTTAATAAAATAAACAGTTGAAGAGAATTAAAGTATAAAATGCAAAAAAAAATAAGTAGTAAAAGCAAGTCAACCATTAAAGAGAAAAGATGGTACACTAACTAATAATAGAGATAAAATTATGGAAGCAACGGAATAATTTTATGAAGAACTGTATATATCAAAAGCAAAGAGACTGTTAGCACTATGAGATATGAGAAATAAAATTAAATCGAGCACCTAGAGAAATGAAATAATTTCGAAATTAATAGAACATGATGGAGAAGTACTTATTAAAAAACAAAAAATAATGTTTAGCAAATGTCCAAAAGAAATAAGAATACCTAAAGACTGGAACAAAGCAATTATTACGCTAATACATAAAAAATACATATAAGTACAAAATTATAGACTAATAAGTTCACTGTGACATATTTACAAACTATTAACAAAAATCATTATAAACAAATTCAAACTTTAACAAATAACAGAACAATTAGGTTTAGGAAACCATTCAGTACGCAATATCCTATATAATCAATACGAGATATCGTATAATAGAGACAACACAGGAATACCATATATTAGGGATTTGTAGACTTCAGAAAAGCTTTTGATTCTATAAAGTCATGAGCAATAATCAGATTTTTGGGAAATTGTAGAATAGACTGCGGATATACAAAACTTTTAGAGAATATATATATATATATATATATATATATATATATATATATATATATATATATATAAAAGTGAACAGGACTATACTAAACTGTTCATGCTGGCCATAGAGGATATTTTGAAAAACTTACAGTGGGAAGAAAGACGAATAAATATGGAAGGGAAAAACTAACAAATGTTAAGTAAGCAGACGATAAAGTTGTAATTACAAATTATCCTACCGAATTGAAGAAAATGTTTGAAGAGTTACAAGAAAGATCAGACAAGGAAGACTTAACAATACATATAAAAAAAATAAAAATTATACATTGAGAATGAAGGAAGAAGATAAAAAACACAATAACATTATAATGAACGGGGAAATGACAGGCGACATTCGGACCTTAATAGAATTGTCTGCCTAGCATGGACTGCATTGGGCAAACAAAAGTAAACATGAAAATTAAAGTATTGAAACAATACGTTATTCTGGTATTAATATATAAAGTAGAAAGGCATTAACCAAAAAAAATTATACCGCAAATTACAGGTAACTCAGAGAGCAATATTGGAATACGCGACAGGAAATTTAATGAATGGATACGGAGACCAACAAAGATAGAAGATAATATACAAACAATAATAAGAGCAAAATGGAGATGGATAGGATATGTGGCCAGGATGAACGTCAACAAGTGGATACGGAGAACAATGGAATGGAAATCATGAATGGGGAAAAGAATATTTGGATGACCCTAACGCGTTGATATGATGATATCAGAAACACGGAAGGAAAAAATTTGAATGGTGAAGGCTCAGGATAGAATATAATCGAGAAATATAGAAAAGGAACATATTTACTTGTAGATGCCAGATGCTGCATAAAAAAAGAATCGATAGAAAAAAACATATATTTCGTTTCAAATTGTAATCGGGTGAGGTACTGATTTTCAAGAAAACTAGCAAATAATTAAATTTTGCTTGATTTGGAAAGAATACTTTTATTTTTTATATATATTTTTAAGAGGTACTACCATTGTACAAGAGGTACTACTAAAAATGCTAATCATGCACGACACTTTTTACAGCAAAATAATCGTACCAAGCCTAAATATGTATACGGAATTCAAGCGGTACACATTTTTACATTTGTATCTCAAGTTTGCAATTTTGAAGGTAACGATAAGTTAACGTACATATCCGTAATTGTAAATTAAAAATGAACCAGCGGCAACTCGTCAACTTAAAATTTGAATGAAAGAAATCACCTGACAATTTGAATACAGTTATTATGTCGTATTTGGTCAAAAAAAAGATGTATCTTGGTAATTGGCCACATTGGCGTTGCTAGGTGCCATCTGGCATATCCGTTGTAAAATATTACATTTTAGACGGCACACGTACTCAGGACACTTTTTCTATTGTTTACAGTAACTTCAAAATTTCATCATTTTATGCGATTATTTTTCACAAATTTCGACGTAATTTCTCTCAACAAGAGTGCATCGATGAACTTACCTATAAAAACTAGTACATATCACTGGTTTATTACTTTAATCGTGATCATCATTTGCATATAGACGAGGCGCGTGAATGTCGTCTAAAATCGCTTGTAGTGCAAGAAAACAGCAAGACTGTGCCTGAACTGCAGGCAAGATCGTCATGTGATATACCGTGGGATTGAGAAATCCCTGTAACACAAGCATATATATATATATATATATATATATATATATATATATATATATATATATATGAAGTAAAATGCAAACAGTAAATGCAAACTTCGTTCCATCATATCCTTTCCGTGTTAGAGGTTGCACAGTTTGAATAGATTGCTACAGAACACAATCCATCCAATTCCACCACCATCGAGATGATGGTCTACCTATACCACCACACCGAGAAGAAAGTCAAAACTTACCCTCCCCGTCACAGTGATACGGCAGAGGCACATGTTTCGTCTCTATTAGACTCATCAGGGTACCGACATGCACCTGGCTGTGCAAAGGACAGATCGGAAAGAAGCATGCAAATACTGAACGCGGTTTCGCCGACCTCCCGTCGGATGGCGTATATATGTTTATACGGATTTCACGGATTCCTCCGTGCGAGTTGCAATGTGGATGTATCCACTGCTATTGCAACTCGCACGGAGGAATCCGTGAAATCCGTATAAACATATATATATATATATATATATATATATATATATATATATATATATATATTATTGCATGAATATTTAGCCGTAAGGATGCTATGTTCTTGTCGATTGGTGCAAGGAAATGCTCAAAAAATACGATCGCAGTTCTTTCTAAAACATTTACAAAATGGTGATAGGTGACGAGTCTTGTATCTATGCGTCTGAGCCCGAAAGTAAACAGAAGTCGATTATATGGGTATTCCATGATGAGCGAAAACCAACAAAAGTTGCTTGCGCACGACGTAAATGATCACCTATATTCCAGAAAAGTTGGCCATATGGCAACGGTGCCTTTAGAAATTCGTAGAACGGCCAATTCTGAATGACACACAACCATTTATTTGCCGGAAGTCTTGGGTGAATTGGGGAAAACAAACCGAAAACGTCGAATCATTATAAATCATGACAATACGAACTCTCACACATCGACTCAAAGAAGTGACTTTTGAAGCCCGTGGACTTAATAGATCATCCGCCATACACCTCTAATTTGGCACCCTATGATTTCTTTTAGTTCCCGCACAAAACAGGCGGTTGATGCGTTCAAAAATTATATTTTGGGGATACCATCATCACAGTGGCAACAAAGCTTTTCGGTTCAAACGCATGCGAAAGTTAATCATTGTCGAGAATATTTTGCAAAATAGTAAAGCCATTTTCAATAATGAATATTTATTTTTATTTCGTACGTAACTCCAGAGCGTCATTTTCATTACCCAGATAACCGCCACTGAACTGAAATCATTAACAAGTTTATCTTGATACTACAATAAAAATATACTTTATGTACAGGAATCCGAAATAGTTTTGAAGGTAAACTCGGTCAAATCAATTGATATTTACGAAAATAAATGTCAAAAGTGCATCAGGGAAATACCTTATATGTCAATAAAATGATAAAGGAATTAAATATATGAAAACATATTCACGGTGCCAACCAAAATAAACTAATACGGTTTTAAACAGCTTCTTGTAGATTAAACGGTAGTTGTCGAACTTCCATTATCTTTATTTTTGTTTGTTTGTTTGTAAGACGTATCTCTAATCGTTGGGTTTTCGCAGCCGATGAAAAAACATAATTCTAAAAAAGTTTTTTTATATCTACGAGGGGGGTCAAAAAGTAAATTTTCTTAGCTTGTAATTTCACTTGAGTGCTATTTGGCGGGCTCTTATCGTACTTAGATTTTCTTTATAGTCTGAAAAGCGAATCCGTTTTATTAGTTTAAAATATTTTTCTCATCCGTGTCTGCGAGTTACGTGCAGTTGTACGTTTTTAACTGCAAAAATTCGTAATGGCAATGCAAATAAATATTGTGAAGTTTTAACAAAACTCAAAAGTGCTATTGAACGAAAGCGTGTTAGCAAGTTGTTGAAAAAGTGTTGCTTTTGCATAACAATGTTCGTCCTTATTTTAATGCAAAAACAAAAAATTTATCGTAAAACTTCAAATGGGATATTTTCGACCATCAATCATACCCTCTAGATCGTGCACCGAGTGACTACCACCTTTTCTCGCTTTTGAAAGATAACCTGGGGCCCTATCCCCGAACTGGGAAACGTGAAGTGAACGGTGAAAAGGTGGCGAACGCGTATTCTTAAAATGTTCATCATTCATATCCTCGTTTGCCCAGTGAAAGGTAAGTGAACGGTGAAACATGCGCAAATGAAATGTCAGCCGCTAAATGACATATTTAAAGCACGGATTTCAAAAAATAAAATAGAATTAAAAATTTTTATTTTATTTTGGTTTTTCAAAATTACTCGCATTAAAAAAAATAATATGATAAGACATTTTATTTTCTGAATAAACAGTTGAAACGTTAATTAGGTGGTACCCCGATATTTGCAATATTTTCAAATTTTTTAATAAAATATCCTTAGAAAGTGGAATATGTCTGGCAAATATTAAGTAAATTTGAGATTACAGACATATAAAATAATTACAGGAGATTCTGTTCATAACTCAATTGTATGAGCGTGCTATTTAAAAATGTTTTTCTAGGGCCAGTTCTGCTTATGGATTTAACATAAATACTTGTGTCCATAACAGCCGAATATCTTAGTTTTAAACAGTTAACATAATTCTTTTCATGACACAACTTATAATGAATTTGAGAAATCACAATTTGTAAGCTATCTGAAACTTTTATTTAAATAAGTAACAATTTTTATATTTAAATTATGTTAAGTACAGCACTTGACTTAATTAAACTGTATTAAACACTATACGACACTACAAATAAATAAATATTATGATTATAATTTATCGAGACATATAAATATGAATCCTACAGACCAACGAATGAGGTCATTCAGCATAAAAACCTTATTTATGGTACATTTGATCTTCAAGTCTCTACAAATCTTCATAAAATATATATATATATATATATATATATATATATATATATATATATATATATATATATATATATATATATATATATATATATATATTTAAAGTTGAATGTGAGATCTTCTGTCTGGCCTTTGGTTTCGGTCCTTGGTCATAAACAGTTTCACTATCATTGTTCAAGTTTCAGGTTTTCTTTGAAATTTATTTGTCAGTACAGAACATCTTGCAGTAAGAGGCTGGACCCTTTGTGAATTCATACAATAAATAACTGATTGGATAGTTTCCGTAGTGGATTGGGAGGATGGCTTTTAATCATACTACGTAGAGTTGTAATTTCCACCGTTTCAAGGTTTATCAGTGCTGACTTTCTGTTAGTATATTACTTTGTATATATGATTGCTGCTTTTCTTGATATCCCTTTTCCTTTATAAATTAGAATTTTCAAGTACTTGGCTCTTTGTATGCATTTTTGTTTAATAGTTCTAGAGTGTCAATTTAAGATAAATTTGATCCAGGCAAAGTACAAATATTGTAATGGCAATCAATAACTTCACAAAAATAACAATAGCAATATTTTTTTTTACTTTGGACGATTAATTTAACGTACCAAAACTACTTTTTGCCTAAAATGGCAACAAAATATACTAAGGACATTTTCGGTCTGACAGGTCAATTCAATCTGTCATCCATTTTATTTTTGAGATTCTCGGGTTTTAGCACGTTCATATCTGGCAACATTGGCTTTTCAAGAATACGGCTTTTACTGTCAAAAAGTTCACATCGCCATTCCCATCGCCATTCACATCACCTTTCACATCACACTTTCGAGGATAGGGGCTCTGAGTGACAAGCGTTTCCGTAGCAATGAGCATCTCAAGACGAAGGCAAATTCATGGTTTCGGAAACAGAAAACGCTTTTTTATAAAACAAGGTTTGCAAAAATTGTATAACACATATTAATAATGTATTAAAGTCGAAGGCAACTACACAGAAAAATAGTTCGAATAAACATAATTTTATAACCAATTTTTTTTTTTTCCTTACTTTTTGACCCTCCTCGTATTTTGACCTCCTGATGACGAATATCCGAGGGTGGATTCCCAAAAAATAGTCAAGTAATTTGTTATAAACAAAAAAATTGTTAATAATAAAAAAAATATATTTGTAAAATAACAAGCTAGGATTAATAACCAAGCGAAAAAGTAGTTTTTATTGCTTCTTAACGCTATAAAAATAGCGTTTTATCAATTACTAGCGACCCGCCCCGGCTTCGCACGGGTGCAATGCTGATACTAAATACACTACAGAAAAACTGTGACTATTTATTTTATTTTTACAACAATTATTACATCGGCCTCCGACGCGCTATTTATAGGCACGCTGCCGCTGCCCCGGTCGGCCAGTACCGCCGCAAGCGCTACTTCCCGCAATTTTAAATCTGTAATATCTTCGAAAATATTCATTTAAATCTTGTGCTGTAAAGGACCATATAGATCTATATTAAATCAACAATGTATTTAAGCTATTTAATTGGATAAGGATTAATGCTGTATTGGTTAAAATCGCTTCAAAATTTGCCATTATTTGTCGTAAAAAGTAAATGACAAAAAAATGTTATTGTGGGATATCCATGAGAGATAGACATATACCATCGCGGAGTTTTCTGTAGACCTTTTCAATGTGTACAAATAATTAGTACATTATTTTGATAAATCTCGTAGGGTTCAGCCTGCGTTTGCAATGTAAGCGGAAAAAAATATGATAATTAACGACATCACATTAGAAACCTCAAAAATAACAGTATTTCTCCACTATTTAATGGATGTTATTATACATATAAACCTTCCTCTTGAATCACTCTATCTATTGAAAAAAACCGCATCAAAATCCGGTGCGTAGTTTTAAAGATTTAAGCATACAAAGGGACATAGGGACAGAGAAAGCGACTTTATTTTAAACTATGTAGTGATTACGTATATGCCGCCGTGTATGAAGGGAAGTGGAAGTCTACTTACAGACGCTCACCTAGTGCACATAATCCCATTATAGCTTTCGCTCATCGTTGCATTAGTACTTTAAACACATTTAATAATAAAATAAACAATACAATAGCATAAGGAACTTCAGTTGTAACTATTTTTGTATGTGTTAACGCTCTGTTTCAGTTTCTTTTTTAAATTTTAATAATTTTCATATATTTTCTTTCATGCGATATAAAGCATTGAGCGTGATACTTGATTTTCAATTCAGATGAAAAATTTACACGGGAAGGTATATATAATTTTGCAGCATGAGCCCATGATTCCATTTCATTCATTCATTTTAAAATGTCTTTATTTGTAAATGTACGGTCACATGTCAGTATTATACTTTATACAAATATATTGTGTTATATGTTGCAACCGCCTGCGACAGCAACTGCCAGATCGGTAATAATACAGCCTAAGCTGCAGCCTGTTATTAGGCTTAGAGTATATTAACACTGTTGATGATGTTTATATTGCCGGACTTCAGTGAACCTTCAACTGCATTGTGATTATTTTTTTTTAGATGGGGCCATCAATCTACATTGTTTTAATAATTATCTGTGCTGTGATCAATGTGTTGGATTACGGAGAAAAACAACCCCTTTGATTTTTTTTCTTCACTGAGATAGAGGGGAACTATTGTTATGTCAGGGCGATAGGGTAGATATGTGAGTTTGGCCAGGTTCGTTGAGGAGGTGTAGAAGGCCCTGCCCCCCCCCCCCCCGAGAACGGCCTAGGCAAATTTTATGACACGTTGCGTTTATTGCAACCTGTCCTCATGTAATTCATCAAATTATATTAATCATGATGTTTCTTTGTTTATTTAAGATACATCAATGTTGTTCACTATCCAGTGCCACGGTATTGTTAGCTAGTTTATGTGTTGATTAATTGGTGTGAGTTGTTATAATTTACGTGATGTTGATTATTGTGTTATTTATTACTATATGAGCAAACATGCATTCTTGTTTATGGCATTTTAATGGGTTATTTAGTTATAATATTTGGGTGTTTGTACTGATTAGTGTAAGCGCAACTTTTTTCGAATCACCCTATAAAATTTAATACAGAAGGAAAAATTCGATGTGTCCGCGATATTTTTCAAAAAATTCAGCCTTTTTTGAATAATTGAATTATTCCATACTTTAGGTATGTTCTCATTGTATCTGAGTTATATCTACTGAGGTGTGAGGTTTCACTAAGATGATGTCACAAAGTGTTAGTTGCTAAAGTTTAGGAATCTCAACACTGAGTCTACTGAAATTTCCATTTTTATTTTTGATTCACGCTGCTTTTATATTGAGCTCCATATAAATTGCTGAAGCTTCTAACCTCTTTATATGATATTTTTTGTCCGAAGCATATTTTTAGGAAATATAAAAAGAAATAGGACACATATGAGTAATTCTCGCTGATGCATTGCTCAGACCTTTTAAACAGCACACTTTTGAAAAAGTACCCGAATCTTAGAGGCAGTTCAACAGGTTTTCAACTTTTTCTTGAAGCGATTTTAAGATGAAACCTGTTGAATACAGTGACGTTAAAGGCCGATTTTTCACATTAAGGGATGGGTACTGCATACAAAAAAATTATTATTTACCTCACAGACTGAAAGACTATTTTTCCAGGAGTCTAAAACTCATATGGTACCTTTATTTTGCTCTGTATTTTCGAAAAATATTATATATAGACTTGTGTCTTTAGTTTTTAGATTATCTCATGAGGATATTCGATGGGTACCGATTTTCGTAAATTTCTTTTTTTTATATAACTTAAATAGCTCGTGCAAATGACTGATTTGCTATTGTGAATACATTTATATAATGTGAAATTCTTGAAATAACGGATAAATCCGGCTAAACTGGAACAGTGTCCCTATTTATTGAAAAATTCTGTACTTGCTTGAAAATAGCAATAAATAACCTAACTCATTTTCTGAAACAAATTTTAGCAGTCATAAAAACATAATTTTTATCTAATGTGCAACAATGTAAACTGTTGATTTCATTGTTTTACAAGTAATCATGTAAAACCCTCTACTAGATTCAAGCTGAGTTACTTAATACTACGTATTCTTCTTTATTTTTTCCTAAATAATTTGTTCAAACAAGTTTTATATTATTTTATGTAACTCTATTTTTGTCATCAACCCTTAATTCTAAAAACTGCACAATATTTCACGGGCGTAGCCAGGGGGAGGGTTTTGGGGGTTCAAACCACCCCCCCCCCCCCGAAAAGTTAAAATATTAACATTCATAAAATTAAAATAGGGACCCGACATATCCCATTCATAACTAACTATTACACTAAAATGTGTGGTTTGGATTCCTCGCCCGTCACTGCCGTCGATTATTCGATCGCATTCGCATTGGACCAGTGCGGGTTGGTAGATGACATACATTAACTTCGAATTTTTAATTCTAAGACATAATTTTCTCAAAATGTTTTCATCCACCGCAGTGGTGGCAATGGTGATGAAATAAATCTGGGGGCAATTTTTTTATTATTTTAGGTTACGAGAAAATGGAGAAAACCAAAAGAAAAGGCGATAAACTTAAAGGTACGGAGTATTGGAAAAAGTGGTGTGGTCAAGCAGCTACCTGTAAAGAAGGGTATTTGGGACCAACAACTAGTTTGCATGCCGACAATAAAATTGTGATGACGAGCAAGCCTTCGACTTCGTTTGCAGTATCCAATGTCGAGACCGAGTCGGTAGTGCCGCCGGCGCCCTGTTTCATGCCTACCACTACCGAGCTTACATTTAGCCTGGAACTGACCAGCAGCAGCACCAGCTCACCTGTTACGTCATCTTTTCACTCTGCTAAATTGGATGTTGGTTTTAATGCGAATCAAGACAAAATCGAGAATGAATATCTAAAGGCCCAAATTTTAAAAGAGCCTTGAACTCCACCTAAAGATTATAAGTTTCCCATTTCTACAAAACGAAATTTGCTCTTTCAAATTAAATGGATGGAAAGATTCCACTGGTTGTCATATTCTGAATATAAAAGTGGAGCATACTGTAGAGTTTGCGTTGTAATGAGACGTTCGCTTGATGAAGGTAAGCGGGTCGGCAAGCTTGTAACCGATCCTTTTTGTAAGTGAAAAAATGCACTAGAAGTATTTGAAACTCATGCAAAATCAGGATATCACAAACGAAATTCGGAACTCGCAGATAACTTCCTAAAAGTAATGTCTTCTCAGGCTTTTTCAGTCGATGAGCAGTTGTCTTCTGAAAGAAAGAGACAGCGACAGGAAAACCGAAAGAAACTAATCCCTATCGTAAAAGGAATACTTGTTTGCGGCAAACAAGGTATACCTTTAAGAGGTAAAACTGATTCGGGACAGATCCACATTACACCAGAGTCTGAACAACCACTTCAGAATGATAGTAATTTTCGAGCACTGTTGCGCTACGCAGCCGAATCTGGATATAAAGAACTTTCTGAGCAGTTGGTCACTTCTAAGAAAAATGCCCTTTACACGAGCCGTCAAATCCAAAATGAAATAATTGAGATTTGTGGTGAAATTATTCAACATAAGATCATCGGTGAAGTAAAGAAAGCTAAATTTTTTGCGATTCTCGCTGACGAGGCGACTGACATTGCGCGTATGGAGCAAATCTCGCTGTGCTTGCGATATGTTGATTTAAAAGATGTTAAACAACATAAAGTTATGGCGATGTTCTTAGAGTATATTCCAACTGTTGACGTGACAGGATCCCGTCTTGCATATCTCATAATTACAGCTCTAAAAAAGCATGGACTTGAATGTTCTCATGTTGGTCAAGGTGGGGCTGCAGCTTCAATAAGAAATAAAGATTTCTTTATTTCTTACTGAAATTTAGATTGTTTAAAAATTTCACGTTACTCCGTTGATTCATAGATGTCGTTCGACTGGCGATATTTTTCAGTCTGACATCGAAGTTGGTAGACGGCAGGTGTAATATCCTGCCGACATACCTTGAAATTTATGGTTCATATATCAGTTGTTTCCTGCTAATGTTGCTCTCGGTCCAATACAGCTCCACTGACGAGATCATGAGGTGATCGAAACGCGTATGGAGAGAGGACCAGAGCGATATTTGCAGGAAATAAACTGTTTGTACATATATTTTTCATATTCTTTGCCTGAAAGGAGAATTACATATATAACAAACTAAGTAGTGGATATATTTAAAAAGAAAAACAGAAGATTTATTCTGTAATGCGTACCTATATATAACAGAACGTTATTTTTTTTATTTAGTATATACTGTCCCACTGCTCGTAAAAGGACTCCCCCAATTCCTTCCAGGAGCTGTTTTCTGTATCAATTTTTTACATCTTTAATATTTTTCTTATGAATATAAGGGTTATTTTATGTACTTTTAGTCGCTTTATTTTCTTGAACCCCTCCCGATACTAAAACCTGGCTACGCCCGTGCAATATTTAATATGGTTTAACAACAATTATACAAACTAATGATATCCAAATGCTTTCTTTTTAATTATGATCTCCCTGTATTAAAAAAAAAAGAAAAATCGCTTGTCAAAAAAGACTGAATAAAATATCAAATATTAACGGCCTTTTTTTTCAAATATTCTTATGTGCTTACTGAAGGGATGATTTCTTACTTTCTTATCGAGGTCATTTTCATCTGTTTCAAGGGCCTATTGAATAATGTTCAACCACAACGAAAATTTCGAGATGATAATGGATCTTATCAGATTATAAATCAGAATGTGGTTTGGAGTTCAAAGCCACCGCTATAAATTAGAAACTGTTAATTCTTTTTGTTCTGTTTCTTAGTTTTTGGGGTAGTTTCTTTCACTACTTATTCATCCGAAATGTAGTTCTTTGTAAATTCAAAAAAAAACGAATTGTGTTCCGAGGTTTTTCAATAGTTACGTAAGCTTTTTGTGATTGAGGCTACTTTTCACCCTATTTTAAGGGTTTGTTATAAATCTATTGTATATATATTTGCACTTAATCATTTCACACATCAACTCTGAGATGGAACAACAATTTCCTTCATTGGAAAAAATAATTTCTACACTTAGAAAGACTTGACCTGAATCAACACGTAGTGTCAAACGTTAGAAACATCCAAGTAATGAACTTGACAAATAATCCTTTTTCACATTTATATCTTATTAAATATGACGTGTATCAACAGTAATTAGTCAAGTGACTAACGATAAGAAAAAATAAATAATTAATCTTAATTTCAGTCTGTATTTTTGCATATCAATTTATATTGTCCTATATTTGTTATCTCTTTGTGTATTTGTGTTTCTATGTAAAATAATTTTATCAATGGCAAAAGTTCAATTTTATTGATTGAATTTTTATGTTGTACTTGACGATCTTGAGATATTTGGTTTTATCCTGATGATGATATTTTTCTTTAAAATCTAATCAACGATATTTTCAAATCCTTTATTGTATCTTAAAAACTTTATAAAAATTAATGTGAATTGAATACCATTACTAGAAATCTATGAACGGCAATCAGTGTCAGTCCGATCCTGACTTGATCCTTAAATCCTCATCTTCCTGTATACTTCTAGAGCTCGTATGTCTAAATATGGATATACTACAGTGCTATTTGCTATGGAAATTATATATAAGAACACATTTTTATTTTCTCAAGTTTTACACTATTCCTTTACCAATAAAAATGTCTCTGCAAAACATCTTTATGACTGCCTTCTTTGATAATAATAATAGATCGATGGGTAATTACCGGCCATAAAAATGATAATTTTATGTTATTATTGAAAGTCTATCACATAAACTATTTTCTTAATTACACAAAATTAGATATTTTCTTTAGAATATAATTGTTCTTTTATACTTGCTAGGCCAGTAAGTATAATCTTTAATGCATCCTTACAACACGGTTACGTTCCAAATTTTTGAATGACCATTTATGCCTATATACAAGTCTGGTAACAGACAGAACAGACTTGATGAATTATAGATCTATTAACATTATAAGCGACCAAAAGTCTTCGAAAAACTAGTAACTAATCATCTAATCTAATTATGCGGACTTTACTGGTCACACTATGTATATATATATATATATATATATATATATATATATATATATATATATATATATATATATATATATACAGTGCCTTCATTTCACAA
This sequence comes from Diaprepes abbreviatus, assembly GCA_034092305.1. Lineage (NCBI taxonomy): Eukaryota > Metazoa > Arthropoda > Insecta > Coleoptera > Curculionidae > Diaprepes > Diaprepes abbreviatus. The sequence continues at coordinate 714,381 of JASJET010000203.1, read as the reverse complement.
CGAACCATCCTTAATAACTTTGTTAAATAGAAAAATTTAAAAAAAAGAAAAAAACACGTCAATTTAGATATACAGGGGGAAGTTTAATTTTACATTTGTTAAAAGTCTGTCAATCACCTCCTCACCTCCAGCTAACCTCACTTTGATATGTCAAATGGGAACCCCCACCTTGTGATACATCATTGTAAGCAGCATAAAATTGTCTATCCAACCGTATAAAAAAAATTAAATCGGTTGACGTACAAGCGAACAGTGTGCAAAAAAGTCTTGTAATAATGCATAATATATCGGCCTCGAACTTTGGTATGTCAAATGATTACCCTATAGTGTGATACATCATTTTAAAGGACGTACGATCTGCTATCCAACGATGTCAAAAAAAATTAAGTTAATAGACGTTATAGGCAATTAGGATGCAAAAATGTGTGTTAAATATAAGCAGTTTATTCAGTTTTATTCAGTTGAAGAAAATTATTTTATTAAATGTTCAAAATGTGCGCCGTTATTAGCGAGACAATAAAAAAGCCTATTTTGAAATTCCCCACGAACATTGCCAAGGGTTTCTCTGCTAATTCCTCTACATTCCCGAACAATTCGATCTTTTAAATCGTCAATATTTTCAGGTGGGGTTTTATAAACCTTGCTTTTTAAATACCCCCAAAGAAAAAAGTCTAGAGGGGTTAGGTCTGGAGACCGTGCTGGCCATTCAATTGCACCACGTCTGCCAATCCACGTCCCTGGAAAATGTTCATCAAGCCACTCTCGAATTGCCAAAGCGTAGTGCGGGGGGAGCTCCATCTTGCTGGAAATGCAAATTATTTTCATTTAGTACCATAACAGCATTTTCATCCACTTGATTTTCTAAAGATTGCACAATGGCAGGGTATATTGTGTTTTCTAAAAGGTTTAAATAAATTTGCCCAGTTAAATTATCTTCCAAAAAAAATGGCCCGATGATTTCATTGCCATAAATTCCTGCCCACACGTTAATTTTTTCGGGATATTGAGTATGCCCTTCTCGGAACAGGTGCGGATTTTCATTATCCCAGTATCTGCAGTTATGTCTGTTAACCAGTCCATTTAGAAAAAAAGTTGATTCATCACTAAAGCAGATATTCTTAGGTAAATGGGGGTCCTCGTCAATTCGTTGGCACATTAATTCGCAAAATTGAATTCTCCTATCAAAATCGTCTTCTCCGAGTTCTTGAAGAATTTGAATTTTGTAGGGAAAAAAACTTATTTTGTTTTAAAACTTTATGCACAGAGCCAGCAGAAATGTTGGTTAAATCTGCGACCTTTGAGATGGATAAAGTTGGATCTATTGCAAACTGTCCTAGTACCTCGATTTGGCATGCTTCATCTACAACCCTTTTCTCAATAGATTTTTATTACAAACGGATCCCGTTTCTTCAAACTTTCGTACCAATTCGAGTACATACTTATGGCCCACGTTTTTGTCTTGATGCCTCTCGTTAAATGCTCTGGCGGTTCTACGAGCGCACCGATCTTCAGCTCCATAGAGAAAAATTATTTCTATTCTTTCGGCTAGCGTATACACCATTTATATTCACGTTTCAACTAGGCGTCACAATGACAATTTTAACAATAATAAACAACTGGTGTTTAAAGATCTTAAAAATTTTATTTATTGCAGTGATTTTTTGTACCTATCAGGTACCGCAAAAAATATCATTGAAATAAATACACTAGATTGATTAGACTGCAATGAATTTTGCGATGAATTTTAAAACAGGCTTAGTTTTTTTCTCGCAAATATTTTAACTGTTTATTATTTTAAAAAAATATTTATTTTAAATTTAAAATAATATTTTACTCTATGAAGTAGCCATTTGACATAATAAAGTTTAATGTGATAAGGTGTCTATTATTACCACACATCTTTTCTTACTATTCGCTTGTACAGGGTGAGTCAACGATTGGATGAAGTAAGTTTGTACCTTTTCGGTGAAATTAACAAAGAAACTATATTTATTGTTTGATACAGTTTATTTTTACGCAGATTTTAAAAATATTTAGGACTCTACTGGGTGAGCCAATAAACTAGGACAACATAAAGTTGTATTTTTTTAAATAGAACACCCTATATACGAATCGTATTTTCGATTTAGCTTATAATTTTAAATCTTTTTTATTAAGGGTTTACTATAACAAAATTTTATAGTTTCTGAGATAATTAAGTTTAAAGAAAAAAAGTCACATTTTCAAGCATCAATTCAATCCTAAATAACGTGTTCAATTTTGTGACAAATATATTCAAATTTGGAATTTAGCAAGGCCAAGGACAAGTTAACATAATTTTTACCTAATATTTGCAATAAAAGCTACAGGGTGTTGAACACATCGGCTCAAATTTGAACAAGTTTAAATGAATAAATATCTTTTTTTTTAAATGGTACACCCTGTATATTTTCATGTTATTTAATAGAGTAATAAAAACCCTAAAAGTTTTGTTCAATATGTCCTATACCTATTTATAATAGTTTTTGAGATATTTCAGTTTTTCTTATTTTCCATACTTTTTTACAGAAATAGTCTTCATTATCATAGTAGCCATGGAAAAAACAATGTAAAAGAACATTTTTCTGTGTGTCAAAGTTATAACCGCAATCGCTTCTTTTGGTTTTTATGTAGTGTAGTTTGGTTTTTTTTTGCATTCATCTTATATTGTAAAATGAATTTTCCAAAGAATGAGTTAATAGATATGATTTATACAATAGGAGAGGCTCAAAAAAATTGCCTTCTTGCTCAAAGAATTTACAAAATGAAGTATCCTGATCGACGCCAGCCTAATACCCATACTTTTCAAAACTTAATGCAAAGATTTGATTCTTCTGGTACTGTTGATTATCCAAAACATAAAGTGGTCAACAAACCAGTAACTAATGAAGAAAAAGAACTACAATTATTGTTAAATGTTCAGGAAAATCCTTATATTTGTAGCCGTCAGTTAGCAGCATTATGTGAAACATCACAATTCACCGCTAATCGTACTACCAAGAAATATAGGTATCATCCATATCACATGGAATTACACCAAGAATTGCATGGACAGGATTTTGAAAGTCGTGTAAACTTTTGTCGTACAATAAATGCGGAGATTCAATTAAATCCAAATTTATTATGCAAGGTAATGTTTAGTGATGAAGCTACTTTTAGAAGTAACGGTGCCGTAAATAGACGCAACATGCATTATTAGGCCACAGGAAAAACCCATTTTGGATTAGAGAGGTGCAACATCAAAACCACTGGTCATTAAATGTTTGGTGTGGTATTCATCATAATCGTATTATTGGAACCCCACTTTTTTAATAAACCACTAAATGGCCATAGTTACCTGAACTTTCTATAAGAGGAACTACCCCAACTGCTTCAAGGTCTCGATAGGGATGAGCTCGACAGTATGTGGTTCCAGCACGATGGTGCGCCTCCGCATTACCATCGTGAAGTTCGTGCGTTTTTGGACCAACGATATCCGCAAAAATGGATTGGACGTGAGGGTTTCATTGAGTGGCCACCAAGGTCTTGCGACATCACCCCATTAGATTTCTTCCTATGGGGTTATATTAAAAATAAGGTGTATGTTAATCACCAACAGCAGTGGAAAGATATGCGAAACAGGATTAGGGATACCTGTAGAACAATAACGCCACTAATTTTGTCCAGGGTCCGAGAAAATCTGCAAAAAAGACTAAATTTGTGCATTGCACAAGAGGGTCGTTTATAGAACCCTTATTAAAAAAGAAATAATTAATCTCAGTATTTAATAGGTAATTTTTTTGTTTCAATTTAGTATAAAAGTAAATAGGTATTTGCCTTGTCGTTATTGTTGTGTTAATTTTTTCACATTATGGTTTAATTAAACTATTGCCGTTGTAATATAACGAATAATGTATTTCATCATATTTAACCACATTCTGTTTGTTTCTGTAGTTTTCTTTTTATTATTTTACATGGCTACTATGATAATGAAGACTATTTCTGTAAAAAAGTATGGAAAATAAGAAAAACTGAAATATCTCAAAAACTATTATAAATAGTATAGGATATATTGAACAAAACTTTTAGGGTTTTTATTACTCTATTAAATAACATGAAAATATACAGAGTGTACCATTTAAAAAAAAAGATATTTATTCATTTAAACTTGTTCAAATTTGAGCCGATGTGTTCAACACCCTGTAGCTTTTATTGCAAATATTAGGTAAAAATTATGTTAACTTGTCCTTGGCCTTGCTAAATTCCAAATTTGAATATATTTGTCACAAAATTGAAAACGTTATTTAGGATTGAATTGATGCTTGAAAATGTGACTTTTTTTCTTTAAACTTAATTATCTCAGAAACTATAAAATTTGTTATAGTAAACCCTTAATAAAAAAGATTTAAAATTATAAGCTAAATCGAAAATACGATCGTATATAGGGTGTTCTATTAAAAAATACAACTTTATGCTGTCCTAGTTTTTTGGGCTCACCCTGTAGAGTCCTAAATATTTTTAAAATCTGCATAAAAATAAACTGTATCAAACAATAAATATAGTTTTCTTTGTAAATTTCACCGAAAAGGCACAAACTTACTTCATCCAATCGTTGACTCACCCTGTACATCAACAGATTTTGTTTTTTTTTTATTGGCTAAATAGGAGATAGTATGCCCTTTAAAATGATGTATCACACTATAGGGTAATCATTTGACATACTAAAGTTCGAGGCCGATATATTATGCATTATTACAAGACATTTTTACACACTGTTCGCTTGTACGTCAACCGATTTAATTTTTTTTATACGGTTGGATAGACAATTTTATGCTGCTTACAATGATGTGTCACAAGGTGGGGGTATTTGACATATCAAAGTGAGGTTAGCTGGAGGTGAGGAGGTGATTGACAGACTTTTAACAAATGCAAAATTAAACTTCCCCCTGTATATCTAAATTGACGTGTTTTTTCTTTTTTTTAAATTTTTCTATTTAACAAAGTTATTAAGGATGGTTCGTTTTGAAATGAAGGCACTGTATATATATATATATATATATATATATATATATATATATATATATATATATATATATATATATATATGAGCGTTTTGGGTTCTTTGGGGGCAAGAATATCGAACTTGGCCTCCTGTCTTGTATCTCCAAGATTACGGATGCCTCGGAGGATGGCTTGGAGGTCCATTCCATTTACACTGACTTCTCAAAGGCATTTGATAGAATTCCTCACAACGTATTGTTGAGCAAACTTAAAGCCTTGCAAGTGTGTGGATTGTTACTTAAATAGGTTGAAAACAGATGATGAGGGGTTAATAATTTAGTCTCTAAGGAAATTCCAGTCCATTCCGGGGTGCCTCAGGGATCTCACATTGTACTTAACTTGAACCCGGTGCTCTCATTACTCACAAACTTGATATATAAAACTGGACTGCTCATGTATAATACCTCCCTTATACGAAAAATGACCACACATGCTCCGTGCCATTACGTGCAAATAATTGGTTTGACAACAATGAATTCCCTAAGTTTTTATTATAATGGTGAAAGTGTATTTTTGACATAGACTGAATACTTTCCATTTTGACAAGAATTTATTTTTGATTTTGCTGTTTTATGCATTTTATCACTTTTGATATAACGTTTTACTGAAAATTTCAAACAGGAACGTGAATTTTAAGGTTTTTTTTTGGTATTTTAAAAATGCGATTCTTCATTGTAAGACGTGCAAATACCTCATCTGGTAAATTGGAATTTATTCAATTGGTAAGTTTTAAAGCATTCAATAATAATATTTAAAAGTCTACCTTAGAATCAAATTGTGAATCTAAGGGTAACAAGTTTAATCTTATGGATATGACGTATGATAATTTTTAAATGTCAATCAATATTTTAGTTTTCTAAAAGAAAATAAACTTCAAATTCAAGGGCTGAAGCAAATTGGTCATGATCATAATTCTTTTATACACCAGATGAGTAAGTCTATTTGAGCATTTTTCTGGAAATAGTTTTATACAAGAAGATGAGCAAAAAATGTGTGCTGTGCTCAGGGGCGGATCCAGCCTCTCTCTTTGGGGGGGGGGGCGGTGATATCACAAAAGTACAGTATGGCAAGAAAAACAAGTTGTCAACGGGGGGGGGGGGGGGGGGGGAATGCAAGCAGCATACTCATTCCTAATATAAAAGACAGAATGTGTTCTATTTTCCTGAACTCAAAGCTTTTGGGAGGGGGGGGGCGATCGCAAGCATACAGACTCCTATACTCTATTCAAGAACTAGAGAGAGTAATAAAACTGTTACCGAAACCTCTAACGTACCTGCTCCAATGCCGCAGGTAACTGAGAACTGTCGTAAATCTAATTATATTTCATTATATTTAAATATATTTTATAAATTTACTGCAACATAGAATTTCTGATAATTTAATTTAATTTCTGTTCAGTGAGCAAAGTACAACTTACAGTTTTTTTCTTAGTGATTTATCTGTTTGCGCTTGTTTTTATATATTATTTGAGATTAGTGAGATACCCAAAAGATATGGCTTTCACCTCTATATTTATTCCAAATCGTTAAACCAGGGCATTTTTTCCTCAACGAAAAACTTATTACGATGAATGTTTATGATGCCTTAAGATATCAATATCTCGATAATAATGTTAAAAGCTCTGTTGAGATATGTTCCAATATGACAGGAGTTGGAAAATCTACTATGTACCGAATACTGAAGGAGAAAAAACGACTGGAATTGTAGTACTCCTAAGCCACATTCGATCACAGGCAGACGAAAAACTCGTTGGAAGAAGAGATGTAAACTGCAATAAAAGGAGTTGTACGTACATACATTTTATTATGAGAAGCAGATCCCAACCGTCGACAAAATTCTAACTAAAATAAATGAAGATCGGGATTTACCTGAAAATAAAAAAAGAACTGAGCTCTGGAAATTGCTCAGAGAACCTACTTTTTGCTGGAAAAACCAGATAGGAAATTTGTTCTAATAGATCGTCCGGAAAATGTCCGTTGGAGAAGGAAATATATCTCTCAAGTAAAAGGTAGAGTTGCTAGAAATAACACAATTAATAAAATTAGTAATTTAACTAAACTTTTGAAAGATTTTTTTGAATAAAGTTACTGCGGAAAATTGGGAAAAATCCATATAATAAAAGAATAAAACCAAATGTGAGAACTCGATCTCATAATCGGTGAGATAGAGGAACCAATTATTATTAATTTTAGTGAAGATAGTTTCACTGACTTTGATTAGGAATTAGATACGTAATGTTTACTAATGTAAACACAATTTATTATTTAAATTTTTGTTTTTGTTGTATTTTATTGTTTAATGTTGTTTATATGTTTTTTATTTTTTTATATATTTTTATTTCAGTGTGTCCCACTCTTTAATTTTATATATATATATTTAATTCTAATTAGCCGTAAGTTTTTTTATTATTTTATTATTGTGTTTGTGTCTTTTTCTTAAGCGTGTAGAATTAACATGTTTATCTTATTTTTTTGGGGCTATCGTATTTCCATATATAAAAGTAAATTAAATTAAGATATCAGTACAATAGAAATAAAAATAAGTAGGTTTAATTTTAATTACAACATAAAAAAAAGTAATTACATTTGAATTCCTTTTTAGTGTATAATTGTAATTCTGCAGATGGTTTAAGAAATAAATAAACTGAAACGTCAAATACCCTAAAAATGTTTTTAATTAATAATAAAATGACCGATAGCCCCAAAAATATTTTATTATTATATGGACGAATTTATTTTATTATATATGTTTAACTTTTTGTATTTTTGACAATGGATATTTTGTAAGTATTTAAATTATAACTTAGAATTTTTTGAGAGAATAATCCTACGTTGTAGTCTATTATTATAGACCAGAATTTTTGATTATAAAATTTCTAACCCATTCCTATGAAAAATATATGTATAATAACAAATTTTGCAAAAACACTGGACTAAAGAACACAGGTAGTTTGCGAAGAGAAAAAGGGTAAAAAATGATTTATTACTCTCTCTAGTTCTTGAATAAACTATAGTATAAAAGGAAAAATCGGGTCCATTTTCCTAAACTCAAAGCTCTTGGGGGGGGGCGATCGCCCCCACCGCCCCCCCCTTGGATCCGCGCCTGGCTGTGCTTCTTACAAATAAACTGCCTGAAAAAGCTGCGAAGCACTGTTTGATGTAAACATCTTGAAGCAACTAAACTTGGACTTAATAACGTACACTGGCTCTACAAAAAAAAGTCCTGAATTAGGTGTGCATTAACCAAAAACAGTATCGTTTTACCATGAAGTTAATGTTCCACCGACATATAAAGCTGAGTTTAAAAACTGGTATGCTGTTATAACTTAAAATGATTATTCGTTTAAAAACCAATACACCATATTAAAATAGAATATTATTAAGCATGTTCGGAAATTACATAAATTTTACTTTTATGTATATGTTTTATCTAAAAATAAAATAATAACCTTTTATTTGAATATGTTATTAATTGAAAATAAATTTATATTTAATTACTTATTATTTTATAAAAATAAAACAAATATCCTTGATTTTAGTAAGGAAATTTGTGTGGTGAAAATCCTTTATCAAAGTAGTGAGAAACTGTGATTAATTACCATTTCAAAAATTTAACTCTAGGAAAGGTCAATTCCAGATCACCAAACAGACAAGTAAATGGAAAGTTTGGCCTAGTGTAAAAATTATTAGTTGCTAGTAAATCTGTATGTATATATTTAGATTAAAAATGATTGTATTAATGTAAGAATCCCACTCTTGTATTTACAATCTTTTTTTATATTTAAAGTATCTTAATAAATATTGTTTGTTTACAATTAAATATAGACTGCTTTAACACTTTATCCACTTTGGAGTTTAATTTTTTTATTATTAAAATGGTTCAGAACATAATGTTATTTTACTTCTTTTAAATTAAAGCTCCGTTATTATGAAGTGAATGTCAACATTATTATGAATGTTGTTAACACTATATAGATACCTAACATATCAGTTCCCTAAAAGTATCGAGGAGAAAATAATTTTAACAAACACCTAATCGAAGCTATTTTTAAATGATGAAACTCTATTACTTTGCGATAGATTATATGGACATTTCGAGACCCTACATTAAACAATATACATGTATATTAATTCATGATAAAAAAATTTTAAAAATAAATGCCTTAATACTTTTTTTCATTAATTTTTTATATTCTACGTCCAAAGAAGGATGTATATTATACTAATTTATTTACAAAAATACCCACTGATGTCCACAATCTTTTCTAAAACAGATATTTAAAAAATTAGTCTCGATTTGTTTTTGGCGCATATTTTACATTTTAGCTATTTTGCTAAATTACAGTTTTATTGTATAAAATAAAATACGTAAACAGTCATAGTTCATTTATTTATAAGAACTGGCATTTCAGGCTTGTTATCTAAAAATAATAAAATTGCAACATATATACGCTGTTCCAGAGAAGTTAACAAGTAAAACAAGGAAGAGCGATTTATTGTTTTGGATATACTATAGAAAGAGATAAATATTGTCTAAACCTGTTAATTAGAATAATAGAATTGACATTCATACACGGCACATTCACGCCAATATAAGAAACTATCAGGGAATTCAATGTTGCCATACAAATCATTGCACTAATGGCGACCAATAAGGGGGGGGGGGGTGTCAAATAATTATTTTCATGAGCAGTCCAGTTTTATATGTCATGCTCGTGCATTTACTAAACATACGGCAAATATTGCCAACCATGCACTCAAGGCATTGGTCTTTTTGAAAAGGAACTTAAGAAATTTTTCCCATGTCTAATCTGAGACTTTATTGCTCACTGGTAGGGTATTCTTTTGAGTTTGCGTTGTCTGTATGGAATTCATATTTCATAACTCACAAATCGAAAATGAAAAGTGTCCAAAGAAAGTTTAGACATTACATTCACTATAAATTTTATAATGTTAATGAATTTCATTGTGATTAAATGTGTAATTTGAGAAACCTGAGACAACTTTCTGTTAGAAGAGCCCATAGCCTACGCGTTTTTCATGACTCAAATCAACTCTCTTGTTGGCTGTCCTGCTTTGCTTGCCAGTGTGGGTTTACGAACCCCTGTTAGGCCAACTCATATCCACCAAACCTTTCACATTCCATATCATGAACGGTTTCGTCTCGCGCGTTTCTTTTCTGGCTAATTCTTATCCCGAACTTACTTCAACGATATCCCAAAATAAACTGTTCACGAAAACTGATCAGGACCATTTATATACCTTTTTTTCAGATATCAGAAGATTTCGCATCTTTCTAGAAGGCTTTCCATAGTACATGGTGTAATAAAAATAAGAAAAAGGAATAATCTGGCGATTTCTAGACCTTCTGTCATAGGCATTCCATATTAAAAATAAGGAAACAGAATTTTCTAAAAAGTTACAGACCTTCTTTCATAGACATCTCTTGCGGAAATTGACAAAAGGTAAAACTAATTAAGTAAATTATGAACTCGTAGAAAATAAACCTGGAACCCTACAAACTAGAAACACAAACTAATACTATGAAGTATTTACTATTATAAAGTCCGTTACATTGCCCTCTTCCAAGTTTTGATAATGGGCTAATCTATCAAGCTGCATTACTTTCATCTTCGCATGTGGATTTTCCTGAATTCGTTAAACCAGATAGTTTATTCGGGTCACTACGTTGTACGGACCTTCCCATGACTTCTAAAACTGTGGTGAATGCCCTTTGGTTCTTTTCGGATTATATCACCACACTTTTTCACCAACCATGAATCCACCAGTACTGGATTTGAGAGCATACCGGGTTGTTGTAGTCGTCACTGTATCTTTTCGAGGATGACCTGTAGGACGTTCTTCTTCCATAGTCTCTTGCGCGAGAATGTTCCTGGTTTAAGGGTTTTGTGAAGGAAATGATGAAAAAAAAATGAGGGTAGTGGTCGTATTCGAACAACTCGAACAGTAGAAAAAAAAGAGGAAATTTTGGATCTGTTGGAAATCTGTAGAGATATGGCACAAGGAAGAATCAACATTTCAACATGTAGAAGACAATCATACCACCTCCAGTATAAAGATCAATATTTTAAATATAAAAAACAAATACAATATTTCTCGATTATTTCCGATTACAAAATCTATAAATTGAATGAAATTGATCGATTATTTCCTGCTTTCAAAAGAATTTAGAGGAAAAGACGCAACAAAGACGTAAATAAGAATTACAGACGAAGAATACCATGATCTCAAGAGAAACTTTTTTACGAAACTATTTTTGGCAAATTATTGAACCTTCTTATCTAAGTTGAACGGTAATTTTTCCATTAATCATGCGGTACTATTTCACATCAATAAAATAAAAGATAGTATTAATCCGTTAATGACAATCACTATAATAAATAAACATTATTTTTTAAATCATACAATACAGATTTATAAAATGATAAAAAATTATTGTTACAATAGAACTTAATATGTTGTCATGAATATAAATAAATAAATTTTATTTTTTTATGACGTTTTCATATATTAATTGTTTATAACTCGTGAGCACTTTGGCTTATCAAATAGCACTCTAAAGAAAAACCCCGGTGATATAAAGCTGATTCTACAAAAATTTTATTAGTGGGTAACTCTATGAAAATTAGAAGCTTTCTAAAAATAAAAATATTTTTTCAATTTTACTGTTTTATGATTCTGATGAAATTTCTGTTGACTTAACGCATGGTACTAGCCACCATGATTTTTTATTGACCACTCTGATGATTTTAGATGAATTTGGGGAAGGTGTACCATCTACTTTTTTAATATCTAATAAAGTAAATACTCGAGTACTAACACAAGTTTTTGAAAACAACTGATAGATGATATAAAGTGTAACATTTTTATGTCAGATGATGCTTCCGAATTCTACAATGCCTGTATATACTTTATGGGTACACCTGAGAACCATTTCTTATGTTCATGGCATGTGGACAGGAACTGGCGCAAAAATCTTAACATAATCAAAGTTGATCAGTCACTAAAAGTAGAAGTGTATAGAAGTTCGCAGATATTATTACAAACTCAGGATATAAATGAATTTAAAGACCTTCAAAATTTTATAGACTGTGCAGATACAACTGAGTCTAGAGAATACTTTAAAACATATTATGTCTATCGTTCTCAATTGTGGGCATATTGTTATATACCGGGTTTAAGTATCAATACTAACATGTATTTAAAGTCCATGTTCTGAAACATATTTATTTAGTAGGGAAGAAAAATGAAAGAGTGGATAATTGTTTGCATTCTCTATTGAAATGAGACTTAATAAGAAAAACTCACCTGCTGAGTCAAAATATTAAAGTTGAAAATATTCCAAACATAGATAAGGATACATGGACAGTCAAATCAAATCATAATGGTAAATACACTGTTCTGAAAATGACTGAAGAATGCCAGATGTAAGCTTATCTAAAGTGGAAACTGAAGAATATATTATTCAAAAATTGGTACACCAAAATATTAGTAATCAAAAAAGTAATGGCAACAAATAACTAAAATCGAAATTAGATATTTTATATGAACTGCTTATTTCTAAAAATTTGAGATCTGAAACAGAAGCAAGAGTTGGGAAAATAGTAAACAATATTCTAGAAGTTGTTTCAAAAGATAATCATAGTGAAATTCAAAATGTATCTAGAGAACTAGCTAACAAAAATTGTTGAAACACAAATGCAGTTTTAAAGCACCAGAAAAAAAAAACATAAAACGTTATTCAAAAAACCAAATCCTGTAGATATTCAGCTATTCTTTAGAAAATGTGATAATAAAATTAAGGAAAGTGATTTCATGTACATAAAACACATTGAAATTTTTAAATAATAAAAACTTTTTTCTTTTTCTGTAGATATTGGACATTTATAATTATAATTATCTATATAGATTGATTAAATGAATAATCATTTTCAATATGTTTTCTTGGTTTAAAATTTAAAGATAAATAAAATTCTAAGAAGTACCCACAAGTATTATGTGTTTTGTTTTATCCTGAAATGTAAGTTGTTCAAATAACTATACATAATGTTTTGCAATAAAAAATAACACTGGTATGAAAATAATACTTCCACATGGTCATAAAAAAAATAATAATCTAGTCATTCAAAATTTGTAAACTGAATAATTCGGTTGTAATTTTTTAAATACCCTGTTAATATAGTAAGAAAACACACACCAGAGAATGCATCATAAAGAATAATTCCTTTCGTGACCGGCTTGTTTATTTTATTCCTCTGTGTGGATTATACCTATTGGTATGTTACGAGGGTGTTTCAATAAGTAATGCAAACTAGAAATAGATGGCGATGCTAGAATTTTTAAATGCATACGATTATATAGCTGTATTTTTCGGAGGAATCTCTACAAAGTTTCATTATGATCCGAGGTTTAGTTTATATGTAACTGTCATTTGAAGTAGGTCATTATACCATTGCTATAAATAATTGAAAAAGACGAGTTTCGAGTAATGATTAAAAATTTCTATATGAAACAGTGGACAGCTATTCAGATTAAAACTGAATTTGATACTGTTCACAGAAATTCTGCACCGACTTTAACAACTATTTAGCTAAATGTGTAGGCATATCAATTGGTACTATAGAAAATATTTTACACTAACATTTATGTATGAAAAAACTGTGCGCCAAATGGGTGCCGCGATTGTTGAAAACAAACTCACCACAAAGATCAGTTCTGATCAGTGTTTATCGATGATTAAACGTAGTCCAGGAGATTTTTTTTATAGTTACGTGACTACGGACGAGACTTGGATTCATCACTACACGCCAGAGTCGAAGTAGCTGTCAAAACAGTGAAGGGCGTCCGATGAGAATGTGCCAAAACCGGCGAAAATTGTTTTGTCGGCCGAAAAGGTTATGACCACTATTTTTCGGAATTCTCAAGGCATAATATTCATTGACTATTTAAAAAAAAAAGATCAAGAAATTACAGGGAATTACTATGCAACACTTTTTGGCCATTTAGAGCCGAAGTAAGTTCTGTTTTTCAAACAAGACAGTGCTTGAGTTCACAGTTGTGCAGTTGTAATGTCAAAATTAAATGAATATCGGTTTGAATTAGAACCCCATCCAACTTATTTACCAGATTTGGCACCTAGTGACTTTTACTTCTTTCCTTACCTAAAAAAGTGGCTCGAAGGACAACGATTCTCACCAGGTGAAGCTGTTATTAGGGCTGTAGAAGACCATTTTGAGGATTTGAATACTTCCTACTTCTCAGAACGCATAAAGAAGTTGGAATACCTCTGGATCGAGTATATAGAGCTCCAAGGAGACTATGTTGAAAAATAAAACAAGGAGTTTTTATTCCTTTTTTATTTTACTTATTGAACCACCCTCGTATACTAATTTAAATAATGAAAAGAATATATAACTGGCACTTTTTATCAAAACTTTTACAAAAACAAATAAAAATATTATCACGTGATTTACCACAAAACGATATGTTAATTCTAATGATATGTTCTATTCTACGAGAGCAATTAATTATATTTAAATATGTATCACATGTTATTCTGGGACAAATTTTCAATTTTATGTTTTAAAATTGCGAAAAGTTGCATTATTGCGGTTTAGAGTTCATATAACATGAGGCCGCGCAATAGCCTCGTTTTCAAAAAAGAGGGTATTTTGGTTATTATTATGTAATTTAATTCTATTTTCATGCACGTTCCTGAACTCGCTTTTATGGGAGTTAATAGTATAGGTTGTTCAGAACTTCTACGATAAATATTATAAAAATGAATTAAAAAAGCAAAATTTACGAGTTACAGAATGTTTAACAAATTAAAAATGCATATTTTGAAATTCTTCCTGAAAGAAAGTTTTTTCTCTTTCCAAACAAAAATAAGACAATTAAAATTTTGTGCAACAGCTATTTCTTTATTTCTACATGACGCCATTTTATTAGTATTTCAACGTCTGTACTTTTTAAAATAAAGGAAAAAAAACCATTGCCATTTTGTTCCAGTTCAATTTGCAGAAAAAATTTGCCACCACCGTAGAAGAATGCGAATTCTCTCAGCCTGTATTATCCCCTTTATATCATAGTAAATGTTAAGCCTTTAAGCTCATCTAGAAATCGACAAACCTGGGACGAGTTCCAAGATGACATACAAAAGAAGTTCAACTTCGTGAAAGACTTTAACACAAGGTTAAGCCCTCAATATGAATGCGACAGACCACTGAAAAATTTAACCATTAAATGGTACATAGACGGTTCTAAAATAACGGAGGAAACTGGAGTAAGAGTGTATGGACCACGAGCCAGACATTTCGAAAGCTTGTGCAAATCACAAAGTATTTTCCAAGCAGATATTTACGCTATTAGGAAATGCATTCAGTTAAATAAATATCGCTGCCAGGACACACTGGAGTAGAAAGAAATGAAATAGTAGACAAACTTGCAAAAAACGAGGCGGAAATGCCATTTCTATGACCTAAATCTTTTTTGTGGGATTGGCAAAAAATCTACAAGGAGTGATATAAGCGAAGGTACTTCTATGGTACTATAATCAGAAGAATGTATTAGACTAAGTCAAAACCAACTTAGGGGACACCATAACA
Organism: Diaprepes abbreviatus; assembly: GCA_034092305.1. NCBI lineage: Eukaryota > Metazoa > Arthropoda > Insecta > Coleoptera > Curculionidae > Diaprepes > Diaprepes abbreviatus. Next base: position 698,696 of record JASJET010000203.1, on the reverse strand, counting down.
AATATAGACTAGCGGAGAAAGAAGAATGCAGATTTTTCTAGAAAGAGAATGAAACCTATATCTAATGACGTAAATAACAACCCCGCAGGACCCACGGTGCGGGGGGGGGGGGTGCAGTCAGTTTAGGGGCACTCTCAAGTCCTTTGATAAAAATAAATAAAAATGAAGGATCGCGACGGGTGTAAAATATTAGGGCGCATTCAAAAATCTGCCGAGGGTGGGGCGCACATTAATTACGCCACTGCTTATATCCATATTTTTAAGAATATATCGTCTTTCAAAATCCTAAAATGCGATACTTGGAAGCGTATCGAATAGAAAAGACAGATCTACCCACTTTGTCGTCGTTCCACAATCTAAGTTTCCAAAAACTAGCCCTGGTGATATGAAAATAAACATTGCGGAGAAGATGGGCGAGCTAGATCTATTCTATGACATACAAACATCAAAGGCATAATACTACACTTTTTATTTGAGATGAGTTGTGTGATACCTTGCCAAAAACCTACAATTTCAACAGACCACACACTACTCTAGCAAAATCTGACATAACACGAGATCAGCTAGAAAAACTGATCGTGGTACAGGTACTGGAATATACAGCTCTACCCTCAAACTCAATACAAATGAGGTACAGTGCAGCACTATACTGTATTCTAAGCAGAAATGTATGCGATTGACACCTGTCTCCAAGAGAATCTACACTAAGAGCGCTTGCATATCTTGTAGAACTATCTTCAAAACCTTATTATCCTGATAAAACACAACAAAGTTACTCTTGTGTGAATACTAGGACAAACGGATATCTTTGGAAATGAAAAAGCGAGCTAACTTAGAGGGTAAAGGTCTGCTTCTACATGTATTAGACCAGAATTAGTATTTGACATCACTGTAACTGCTATTAATGGGTGGATATGCTGATGAAAAGCCAGAAGTGAAAATAAATAAACCGTCACAATTTCAAATTTAACGTTTGCGAAGCCGCAGGAAACAGCTAGTAATAAACATTTTAATTTGTTTGTCTGGTTAAAAATAACTAATAAATATTATTATTATTCGTCTTTTAAACTTGATTTTGTATGCATGTTTGAGCAAAACGTACAAGAAAATTTCAAAATTTTTGTAGAAACACTTCAGATAAAAATTATTTATAAAAAATGTTCTGCGCAGTTTTAATATAATTATATTACAGATAATAAAAGCGATAGATTTCTTAATTGCACAAGGTGCATGCTTTCAAAATATTTACATTTATAAAGTGTATGTCATAAAAGAGTTACAAATTTACTGAATTTAATGAGACTCCCTAATTTGTTGTTAGTCCATTGTGACGTTACTAAGCAATAATATGTTTTTCTAGTTTTATTTTTAATTTTGTTATTATCGTATTAAATGAATCGCAATTTATGCATTTATTTAATCACACGTTTTAACAAGTACTATTGAGATATTTTTAAAATATATTTTGTACTGGGAATTAAAATTTTACCTTCTAAATATTCTCTCGAAATAGTAATGTCGCAACACGAAACGACACAAAAAAGGATGATCTCATCTCAACTCAGATTAATCTCTCATTTTCCCTCCATCACGAAATCATATTCGAGAATAAACGAAATTAGAGCTTTGTCTTATCCCATTTTAACGTGAGAACAAGAACTTTTATTAAAGTTAGTGGAAAATTTATTAATATATATGCATATGCACCTCGATATTTTCAAATTTCAAAATATTTTTATGGATGGGACCCCAGTTAATTCGAATTTCGATAAACCAAATTCCTCGATAAGCTGCATAGAAAATTTCCTAGAATTATTAAAAATATGATAACATGTTTTCCAGAAATAATCATTAAGGGCGTCTGAGTGTTTCTGCATGGGCGTAAGTAGAAAGATTTATAGCAGGCAGTTCGAGAGTCACAGTATCAATTAAAGACCTGACACTTTTGACTCGAATTTTTACTTGAATTCTTGAATCGAGTTTTCTTCAACAATATGGAAAGAAGACAAGAACAACATTTTGACTCTAGCTGATAATGGGACAGTGATTCGGGAAGTCAAAAAAAAAATATAATATATAATATGATAATTTTAAATAACAAAGAAAAATTTTGAAGTTTAAAAACGAAAATTTTTAATGATTTGAAAACATGTGAAGCTGGCAGCATCACCAAGCGATTATGAAGCTATGGTTCTATGGACAAGAGATTGCCGAGAGGAGCATATTCTATTGTCCAGTGCATTAATTAAGAGAAAGGCCAGCGAGTTCGCGAAAGAGCTAAATATCAAAGATTTTTTAGCAAGCAATAGCTGATCGTTAATAAGGTAGCATATGGGGAAAGTGCTGCTCTACTTGATGATTTCATTAACGATTACCAGGAAAAAATTCTTTTAGATTTCATCAAGAACTACTCTATCGATGATATTATGAACTAAGATGAATTCGCAATATTTTATCGGCTAATAACATCTTCACTTTCAAAAATGAACAATGTGGCAAAAAAAAAATAACAGAGTTACGGTCTTGGTTGGTGCCAATATATCAGGATAAAAGTACACATTCCTCGTTATTGGGAGACTAAAATAGCCACACTGTTATATAGGCGCTATTCGCTACTTTTCTAGCACAAAAGCAACAAAAAGGTTTGGATGGTTAGCGAATTTTACGAGGAATGCCTGAATCATGGCCAATAAAGGCTATAGCGGGATAAGATCTGCCCCCAAGCGATTCACTACAGCCAGTACCACGTTCAATGAACAGAGTTAAAAATTGCGTCTGTGCAAATTTTCAGCGCCTTAAAAAGCTTCAGGTATAGGGAAACTTCAGTGTAGAAATGTTAAATACTTTCAATGTATTTAAAATACATTAATAAAAGTTCTCAAGAATCGTATCATATAAATATTATAAGAAAACGTTCGATATATTTTTAAACTTCGTCGCTATCGGCATGGAATTAGCCAAACTGTTTAAGGCGGTAGGACAAACGACCACGACCAGCGCGAGTTCGAGCCTAGTGCGCGGCAAATTATTTAAAAAAGTTGTCAGACCATTAGAAATTAGTCCCAATAGTCGATAGACACGAAACTGACAAAGAGTGGAAACTCGGAGTTAGTTGAATGCCGAGGACCATGGTTCGGAACCAACGTTAAACTGTAGGTCTTGTCACTCAAAAATTCAAAGGGTTGATGTGTCGTAATTTAATGCTACTCGCTCACTTTTCATCACTATCTTCCTCTATTACTATAGCAATATCCTTGGTAGAAAATATGTCAGAAAGAATTTTAGCTGGTCTACTAATATTCGATTTATATCTAGCATTACTAAGATAATATATTTGAGTAAAAATAATAAAGTCACCCTCATGTCGGTACTGGGACATACCGGGATAGAGGGAAATGAAATAGTAAACAGTCTTGCGAGGAAAGGGGCTGAAATACAATTTCTGGGTCCAGAGCCTTTCTGTGGAATCAGTAGCAGCGTAATGCTGAAAGAAGAAGAAAGATAGAAGAAGAAAGCATGAGATCCAATTATTGGACGGAGCTGCAAGGATTGAGACAAGCGAATATACTTCTTGGGAACTACGACCAGAAGAAATTCAAAGGATGCATAAGCTTAAATAAAAACCAATTCAGAGTTCTGACAGGAGTCCTGACGGGACATTGCCACCTGAAGGGACACCTCAATAAACTCGGACTGGTAGAAAGAGAAGAGTGCAGATTCTGTGAGGAGGAGGACGAAACCTCTATTCGTATCCTTTCAGAGTGCAGCGCTCTAGAAAACTTTAGCACACAAAATCGAAGAAGCGGAGCTACCCACCTTGAACCCGTCCAACATCCTGCGATTCCTGAGGGAAATAAGACTGGAGGACCTGCTCTAGCCGATAAGGTAACTCTTATGACTGGGCAACAGTAGGGCGGCACAATAGATCTACCAGGTCGCAGTGTACAGACCCCAACTCTGCGCACATACAAGATAATATATGCCAGCTACAATGTGGGAACAAGAGCAGACAATCAGTCTATTAGCACAGTCGCAGGCATGACTAGCGTACTCCAAATTGATATTATTAGAATCATCTATTAACTCAGCCAAATAACATATGGCTTGACCTAACTGATAGGTATCTGAGAAAAATATCTTAAGGTCTCTTTCGGTCATTTCAGGAAAAATCACTGATTTCTTGGGATGTTAATTTGATTGTTGTAGTACTCCGTCTAAACCACCTTGATGTGTCAGCCTCTTTTGTTAAGGTATTTTCCTCTGTATTGGACTTCAACATTCTTTCTATAATTACGATCTTCACATTTATCGCTATATAAACACGTTTCGAAGTGAGTCGCAAGCATCAGTCCTGAGAAAAACTCAGCACATACATGGGATACCCGAAAACTTTGGAGCCAACCTAGCTACCATAATGGGATGTAATTTTCAATTTTAGCCTATGAGATTTCGGAATATATAATAAAGCTACAATTAAAATGTGTGTTGATTAGTTTGGTAGTTCTTGATTTTTTTTTGCGAACATACAAACATACACATATATTTCATCTGTATATAATAGTGAACTAGCTACACATAGATAGTGCCATGCCAAACGGTTTTCGAGAAAAAGTTCATAACAGACGCGTGAGAGCACAATTTCTCATTTTGAGATAAGGAACGCTAAAAATTCGATGTACTCTTTTCACATCTAATCTTGCACGCGTACCCTGAAATATTGTAAACGATTTGTAAATTATTTGTCGCGTTTACGTCACATTTAATTAGTTGATGTAATCAAAAATTATTTGTCGCTTTCATGCTGATCTCATAAACAGCGTTTTAATCATCTGTGAGCGGACATTGACTTGTTTGGGAGGATTACATGATAAATAAAGAAGGTGTTATATTTTCTTGAAGTTCGTCGACATGATGTCTCGAACACTTTTTCTTGTTGCCGATTTTTTAATGACACAGTCTAGGTGTACAATTTAGGAAAAACTGAAATCTTTGGCGACCCCACGCACCATCCTAAAATGGTGTTTTGGTATATAAATATTAGTAAATCAAAATTTGAATGATTTACATATAATATGCGAAATTTACAGCTTAATTATTCATCTATATTAATCTACACAAAGAGGTAAAGTTCATTTATTTATTTATTTGTTTACTCTAGTCAATATCTGGAACAACTGAACCGGTTTTAAAAATTCCTTCACTGTTGAAAAAACAACATTATCCGTTAAAACATAGCCTACATTTTTATCTGATCTGATACAGAGGGGGTGATGTAAAATGGGGTTAAAGAGAAGAACATAGGGAAGAACGTCTGTATTCCTGAACTCGAATTGATGTTTGTCAGAGACAATGTGAGTAGTAATTTAAAATTGAACAGGTTGGAAATTAGGCAAGGTTGAAAAGGTAAAATAAAGGGTGTTTTTTATAGAGGTATAGAACTTTAAGTTGGCAACACTTTTTTAACTGGCGGCCATTTTGTCAGCTGTAGTGATTTATGTTTAGTTTGGTTTGGCATTTCAACATGAATAGACTGACGCCTGAACAACGCTTCCAAATTGTGCAAATTTATTTTGAAAATCATGGTTCTGTTCGAAATACCTATCGCGCACTACGTCTATTTTACGGTCAATATAATCGTCCATCAGAACAATTAATTCGATTAACTATGGAACGTTTTCGCACCACATTTACTCTAAATGATAATACGCATCCACAGAGATGTCGTACAGTGCGCACAGAAGAAGTCATCGCTGCTGTAGAGCGTAGCGTAGAGGAAGACCCGAATCAGTCTATCCGCCATCGTGCACAGGAATTGGATATGGGTCCATTCACTTTATGGAAGATTTTGAGGAAAGATCTTGGTTTGCGTGCTTACAAAATCCAACTCGTGCAAGAATTGAAGCCACACGATCACCTAGCAAGGCGTAGATTCGGTGAATGGGCCCAAAACAAGATTGCCGTTGATCCCGATTTTCATAAGCGAATTTTGTTTAGCGATGAAGCTCACTTTTGTTTGAATGGATACGTCAATAAACAAAACTGTCGTATTTGGAGTGATGATAATCCTCAAGTGTATGTTAAGACACCGTTACATCCAGAAAAACTAACTGTTTGGTGCGCTTTATGGGCTGGTGGAATCATTGGTCCGTACTTCTTTAAAAACGATGCTGGTCAGAACGTTACAGTCAATGGTGACCGCTATAGAGCCATGATTACTGACTTTTTCGTTCATCAATTGAACAACTATGATGTGCAGGAGCTGTAGTTTCAACAAGACGGCGCAACATGTCACACAGCTCGTGCCACAATTGATTTATTGAAGGAAACGTTTGGTAACCGCATAGTTTCACGTTTTGGACCCGTGAATTGGCCTCCAAGATCGTGCGACTTAACGCCGCTAGACTATTTTCTGTGGGGATATGTGAAGTCGCTAGTCTACGCCGATAAGCCCGAAACGATTGATCACTTGGAGGACAACATTCGCCACGTTATTGCCGATATACGGCCACAAATGTTGGAAAAAATCATCGAAAATTGGACCTCCAGATTAGACTACGTCCGAGCCAGCCGTGGCGGTCATATGCCAGAAGTCATATTTAAATTATAATGCCAAAAGGTTATCTTTCGAATAAAGTAAATTTCATGTCAACTTAAAAAATTCATCTTTGTTTTATTCCATTTAAAAGTTTTATACCTCTATAAAAAACACCCTTTACAAAACTTCTTCTTCAAGTTCCTTCTCCATTGCGGAGGTTGGCAATCATAATAGCTATTTTAATTTTTGAGGCAGCTGCTCTAAATAGTTGCTTTGAACTGCATCCAAACCATTCCCTTAGGTTTTTTAGCCATGAAATTTGTCGTCGTCCTACGCCTCTTCTGCCACTTATTTTGCCTTGGATTATGAGCCGTAAGATGCTGTACTTTTCTCCCCGCATAATGTGTCCGAAATATTGCAGTTTTCTCTGTTTTACTGTTATCTCGACTTCCTTTTCTTTCCCCATTCTTCGCAACACTTCGGCGTTCGTAACTCGATCCACCCACGAAATCCTCTGAATTCTTCTATAGGTCCACATTTCAAAAGAGTTAAGTCTTCTCATTGCCTCTCGATTCAGTGTCCATGCTTTCATTCCATAATATAGAACACTGTATACGTAACATTTAGTCAGTCGTATTTTCAGGGCTAACGTTAGATCTTTGCTGCAGATAACCTTTTTCATTCTAATAAAGTTGGCACGTGCTTTCTCGATTCTGGTTTTTATTTCAACGGTATAGTCATTATTTTCTGTTATTAGGGTTCCCAAGTAAGTGTACTTCTTAACTCTTTCTCTGTGCTGGCCTCCTACCATTAGGGTTTCATTATTATTGGTGTTTTTTTTACTAATTATCATGAAGTTGGTCTTTTTCGTGTTTAGAGAGAGTCCATATTCTCCACTAACTCTTAATATTTTATTCATTATTTTTTCTAGGTCTTTCAAACTATCAGCTATTATTATGGTGTCATCTGACACCGTAATACAAAACTCTTCAATCGCAACCTAAAACTGATGTTAAGGAACTAATTAAACATGTATTACGATGAAACTTCATAATTTGATGCTAAAAACGGTATTTTACAATTTGTAGTTCCATAACAGTGCGTAATTCTGGACTCGTGACTGAACTGGAATGATCATATTGAGACTCGTACCAAGAAAGCTATATGTGCTTTCTGGGCTTGTAAACGAGGCTTTGGGTGTACATGGGGACTGACACCTGAAGTGCTATTTTGGATACACACTATGGTGATCCGCCCCATGATAACGTACGCCGCTATTGTATGGTGGCCTAGTACTACAAAGCGCAAACACATTATTCAACTTGATAAAGTTCAGAAAATGGCCTGAGTGTGAATATTGAGTGCGATGAGGACTGCTCCCACCAGGGCTTTGGAAGTCCTGGTGAACTTGCCACCTCTTCACTTATACATAGAGAATGAGGCCCTGAAGACTGTTTATCATCTCAGTTGCCTGGGACATCTTAGAACTGGAACGGGCGGCGACTCAGGTGTCTGAGAAAGCGCGGTTGAGAGGTGTCCATCACTACATGACGCCTTTTAAAATCCAACCTCTCCCTGGAGATATTTATGCCAAGTAGAGAAGATTGGGAGGGAGAACAAAATCAAGATGAAAGAGCTGGAGCCGGAGTATTCGGCGGGACCACAAGAGTCAGAGAGTACTGCGCTCTGTGACAATTTTCACAGCAGAAATTTATGCTATTTTGCAGTGTGCCCATCTCTGTGAGAGGGACATAGACAGGAATAGAGTAATAAATATATGGTCAGACAGTAAGGCTGCGATATTGGCACTGAAGTCGAGTGTCGTGACTTCGCGACTGGTGTCTAGTGCAAGGATGTACTAAATGGTATGATAAGGAAAGACTGCACAGTTAGACTCGTATGGGTCCCGGGTCACTCGGGCATACGCGGGAATGAGGAAGCAGACCGTCTGGCAAAGTTGGGTTCGGCGACGGAACCTAATGGACCCAACCAATATTACCTGTCCCAATTGCTATTGGCAAAAGGGAATTAAAATCGTTGCTGGAAAGCAAATTTATTGAATCATGGAGGGGAGCTCCTGGAATGAGGTGTGCTAAGGAACATATAATTGGGCCTAATGCACGGCGTACTAAGGAGCTTCTCTCCTTGGGAAGAAAAGAGCTGCGAATTGTGGTGGGATTGTTGACAGGACATTGTTACCTCAGGGGCCATCTTCATAGAATCGGTGTCGAAGATGACCCGACATGCAGATGATGTTTGGAGGAGGATAGAACTGTTGACCATGTTCTCAGAGAGTGCCCAGCACTCAACGGACTGAGACAGAGATATTTCGGAGATACAGGCAAGTTTAAGGCGATCGGCCTCGAATAACCTGCAGATATGGTAGGATCGAGGCCTAGGCATCGATGATCTAGTATCACCACCCCTTTTTCATTCATTCATTCATCCATAACAGCGAATCTGTCGAAGTTTTGACCAAATTATGTGTTAAAGAATCCTTTGTAAGCGATCGGTTTTAGTATTAAATCATGAAGTCTTATCTCCAATATACTACCTAAACATTTTACTAAAATATGCTATGCGGTTTCAAAGTTAGAACCTTAAATGTAAATTTTTAGATACCACCACGTAGCCAATAATTCAGGCTTTGGAATCACCTCAATATAGAGTTCAGTAATCACTGTTATTTTTAATTGATTCACATCACCGAGATAATAAATTTTTCCATATTCTACTTATTTCTATACTTAGTTCTTTTAGAGTGCCTATACGTTTTTTACGAAGTTGAACCTTCATTAAACCCCATACAATTTTATTAGGGTTCAGACTACTCTATGATAGTAATGCCTTTTTCTCCTGTCCTCAGAAAGATTAGTGTGGTATCTTTTTGTAGTTTGTAGTATCCATGAGTCATAATGAAATCCAAACCAGCCTTCAGCAACTGTTTTTAAATAATTCTATGTTGCGCTGTAGATCAAGCTTTCTTTACAAAATTCCATCAAAAATGAACACTCTGTATAGTTTTGTAATTCAAAATCCAAACTCTTATAACATTACTCACTGTGGCGGTTTTTCCTTAGGTTTGCTGATTTGCACAACCCCCAAAAAAATTCCAAATTAAAATAAAGCATACTAATAAAAATGAATACAAATTATTTCTACTAATACTTTAAATCAATTTTTTACCTAGGTTATACGCGAACATCAGTCAATAATTAAACTTGCTTCGCCTAAATATCTCGTAAGCTTCATGTCGATGGCAAGTCGTCTTGCAAACCTTTGTTTAGTTTGCCCCACAAAATATCCCTTTACTAGAAAAATTTCTCTTATGCAACTCGCTGAACCAGTATTTGAACTTTTGTTCAAGTGAAGATTCCTTCTTCAAGCAGCAGTCAAACCATTCCTTTAGTTCAAGTTAGAATACAACTGTGGTGTCTACTGTACCGATATTTTAATTGTTGTGAAAGTGACTATGTTTTTACTTTGATCAAGATAGTTTGTTACGTTTTAAAGAGGTTAAAAATGTTTGACGAGAAAAAAAAACAACCAAAATTAAGTGCTCTGTCCCAAACTGTGCAGACAAATACAGTAGCCGATTTCGATTTCCCAATTCAAAGGATTCCCAGTTAGTTCTCTTGAAAGAGATTCTAGAAAAGCAGTTAAATATAATGCAGTTCCTGCTCTCTATCTTTCTGTATGTTTAAATAAAACCAAGTGAGCGCTTTTTTATTTTCTAGAAAACATGAGAGGCTCGTCGAATGGGGTGCAAGCAATCATAAAAAACCTATGAACATGTTGCTTACGTGCATTGTTATGTATCTTTAAGGTTTAGGTACTATAAACCTTATTAAAATAGGCACTTATTTTGATCGGAGAATCCAAAAATGCAATGATATACAGGGGGTTCTATTTAAAAAAAAAACACAATTTTGAAACTTGTAGAGCTTTTGGAATACCCTGTATAATATAAAAATAATTTTAAAAAATAACTATATTAGGTCCCCATATATTTTAAGTCACGTATTTTGGCCGCAGCAATATTTCGTGCAGTATAAGGTGAATAACCGTGTATGTATGAGTGTATAGATTTCATCAATTTTATTTACTTTTATTGTTTTTTAAAACTACTTATTTTATAAATTAATACTAACATTTTTTGGTGTTCATAAACCCGAAAGCTAAATGATAATTTTTGAAATATTTGATATTTGTCATAGCCTAAACAACCATTCTTTTCTGGTAGGTCCACTAATCTACAAACACTGATATTATTTAGTAATTAGAAGACCAAATTAACAACTTTTACGTATCCTTAACCTTTAACCTGTTTATTTTTGGGACCATGTATATCAATGTTCTTCCGATAGTTCCGGTAAAATGTAAGTAATGTCATTGTCAAAGTCTTTAATAGGAACTATAACTTTGATATTGACTTTTAATGAGGTTAGAGGAAATAATACATCACCATAAATAAACATGAGATTATCGATAAGGTTATGACAAAATTATGAAAGGGATCCCCAGTATAACTTTACTCCAATAACAAAAATGAAGCTTAATTTTATGTGCATATTATTTTAGAACTTCTTTTGTTGTTCGCGCTTTTAGGTCGGTTCAGAAAGTCACGAACTTGACATATAAAACTGGACTGCTCATGTATAATACCTCCCTTATACCAAAAGTGTCCTCACCGTGCTCGAGGATAATGGTTTGGCAACAATGAATCCCCTAAATTTTTATCATAATGGTGAAAGTATATTCTTAACATTGACCGGATTACTTTTTCTTGTTTTATGTATTTTGTATAAAGTTTTATTGAGAATTTTCAATAGAAATGTAAATTTTAAAGTTTCTTTTGGTATTTCCAAAAAGGGCGGGGCTTCATCTTAGGGCGCGCAAATAGCTCATCTGGTAAATTGTAATTTATTTCATTATCATTATTTAAAGCATTTAATAATATTTATTTAAAAACTTACCCCAAATTCAAATTTTGAATCTCAGTAGAACAATTATTTTATACCAGATAAGTAAGTCTGTTCAGAACATTTTTCTGGAAATAGTTTTGTACAAGAAGAAGATGAGCAAAAAGTTGTTTATGGTGTTCTTTCTACAAATAAATTGCCTGAGAAAAGCTATGAAACACTATTTGATGTAAACATCTTGAGTAACTTAACTTGGACCTAAAAACATACACTGACTCTACAAAAAAACTTCTAATTTAGATGTGCACTAATCGATATTAAAAATATTGTTTTACTTTGGAGTTAATGTTCCATAGACTCTAAAGTTGAGCATCGAAGCAGGTATGCCGTTATAATTTAAAATGAGTATACACTTAAAACCAACATGCTACATTAAAATAGAAATGATTACATAAAATATAAAATGTTTCAATGTTATTAAGCATGTCTAGAAATTAGATAAATTTAATTGTTATGTATTTGCTTCGGCTAAAAATAAAATAATAAGGATTTTGCATTATTTTAGGAAAATAAAACGAAAATTCATCATTTTTAGCTGAAGTAGTAAGAAAATTTCTGTTGTGAAAATTCCCTGTGAAAGTTATGAGAAGCTATGATTATTTGATTGCCATTTCAAAAATTTAACTACAGGAAAGTTTTATTCCAGATCCTCAAACTGTTACATAAATGACGTTTGGGTTAATGTAAAAAATAAAACTTGCTAGTAAATATTTATGTACATATTTAAATTCAAAGTCATTATATTAATTTAAGAATCTCATTCTTAAATTTACAATCTTTTTGTGTTTAAAGTATTTTAATAAACGTTGTTGTGTTTAAATAGATTAACTTTTAACTATAAACTGCATTAATACTTTCTTTATCCACTTTGGAGTTGAATTTTTTAAATTAAAATCATGATTTAATACATTGTAGTATCTTACTTGTAAATTCAAAACTGCGTTATTATGAAAGAAATATCAACATCACAATGATTATTATAAATGTTGTTAACTGTATGTGGTATTGGTACCCCAAAAGTACTGAGGAACCGAAAACTCTATTACTTTTCAATATATGTTTGTTAATTCATGATATAAAATTTTTAAAAATAAATACCTTAATACTTTTTATTATTAACTTCATGAACTCTACGTCCAAAGAGGGGATGTAGATTATATTAATGCTATATATAAAAATACCCACTGATTTCCATGATTTTTTTCAAAACGGATATTTAAAAAATAAAATTAGATTTGACGTGAATAATAATAAAATTGCAACATATACTGCCGAAAAGTTACATTTTGAATATTTACAGAAACCTTAATTTTGCCGAAAAGTTACATTTTGAATATTTACAGAAACCTTAATTTTGCCGAAAAGTTACATTTTGAATATTTACAGAAACCCTCATTTTCCCGGCCATTTTATTTTAAGATTCTCTATGAACCTGTCATCTAAAACAAGGAAGACTGATTTATTGTTTCAGATATACTGTAGAAAGAGATTATCATTGTCTAAACCTAAAAGACGTATCCGCATCTGTAGGCCTTAAAATGAACTACAACAAAACAAAAATAATGAGCCACGAACAGGCAAACATAACAATACAGAACCAGAGGATAGAAAACGTCGAACACTATGTATACTTGGGTCATGACATCAGACTAGGGAAATTAAACCAAGATGCTGAAATAAAAAGAAGAACACAGCTGACATGGGCCGCTTTCGGTAAACTTGCATACATCCTGAAAAATAATTCAATTCATATAAATCTAAAAAGAAACGTATACGACACATGCATATTACCGGTGTGTACGTATGGATTAGTAGAGACCATGTCCCTTACCAAAAATTTCGCTAAAAAATTAGAAACAGTCCAAAGAGCGATTGAAAGAAACATGCTTGGAATGTCATTAAGAGACAGGATTAGAAACACCGAGATAAGACGCAAAACGAAAGTCAAAGACATCGTGAAGGAGGTTGCAAAGATGAAGTGGAGATGGGCTGGTCACATAGCCCGATATGAGGACAACAGATAGACACGAAGAATCCTGGAATGGAGACCGAGGGAGACAACAAGAAGCACGGGAAGACCTCAAAAAAGATGGGTAGACGACATAAGGACAGTGGCGGGCAAACAGTGGATGAGATTGGCGAAGAAAAGAGAAAGATGGAAACAATTGAGAGAGACCTATATCCACGAGTGGATGGACACAGGTTGACAAAGAGAGAACCTATTATTTAGAAAAATGGAATTGATATTTATACACGACACATTAACGCCAATATAAGAAACTAGCAGGGTCTTCAATGCTGCCATACAAATATTGGCACGTAATGGCGACCAACAAGGGGAGTCAAAAATTATTTACACGAACGGTCGAGTTTCATATGTCAACTTCTTGGTTCAGAAAGTCACGAACAGCGAATGAGCTAACATGGTTTATTTTCAAAACTGGTCTAAACTCACAATAGAAAGTTGAAATTAACAAGTGTAAAAATAAGTCAAGCAAGTTTGGAACTTTAGAAATACAAGTCAAAAAAAAATTTTTTTTTGACCAAATCTTTAAAAATGGAAAATTTTATTTATTTTTGAGAGACAAAACAGACTAACTAGAAGAATTAACTCATACATTTTTACGCAAGAGAGTACACCTTCCCATAGAGCTTTACAAACGAAAGTGTCCGCCAAATTTTCCAAATGTCAATATGTCAATACCTATGACAATGCTATATGGAATGCTTTGCAAAAAAAGTTTACAAAAAAGCTGCTTTTAGCGAAACTAGGGCAGTCACAGTAAAGAACTGAAACAGTATGGCCCGAAGTAAGTCTTAAATTATCACGTAAGAGCCGTTTTACACACACGAGAATTATTCCGAAAATTATAACAAAAATTTTCAGCAAATTTTTGCCGAAAATTCTATAGAGATAATTTTGAAAATAAAATACCACTCTGTGTGATACGTACAAGAAATTTGAATATAATTTTGGTGATAACTTTGTCGATGCTCATGCGCATTTCCATCACATGTGACGTTCCAGCAGTTAAAAAGTTAACTTGCTCTGGGAATAACCTTAAAATGTCATAAATATGAAAGTTTCCGAACATATATAATCAAGAAACCATAAAATAAGGGATATTTTGTGCAAGAAACAATGAGTTAAAATTAAGTTTAAGTTGATAACCAAACGTGGGCCGTCAATTCACAATTTTTATTCTGCGTCGATTTTCGCGCACTTTCTGTATTTTAGTCATAAAAATATAGAACACGTTCTATATTTTTATGCCGAAAATTTCCACCAAAATTTTGGCAATAATTCTTTGATGTGTAAAACAGCAAATTAGTTTTATGAAAATTTTCAACATAATTATGAGATAAATTTTGGCTATAATTTTTGTGTGTGAAAAACGGCTCTAAGTCAATTTCGCAATTTAAGTTTTGTATTATTTAGTTACGGTAACAACAATAAAAGATACTTTTTGTATAAAACATTTGATAGTCAAATTTAAACCGATTATTTTTTCTTGTTTTAATAAATAAAAATTCAAAAATTTGGTAACTTCCATGTCAATTAAATCCGGTTTAACACCTAAAGCTTTTTAGTGAATCTGATTATAAACGTTATTATACCAAATGTCACGGTTTCCTATAAATTTATAGTTGGTTACATGCGTCAGATATCGCAAAACAGGTTAAATAAGTCAGAAATAACAGTACTAACCTGGCTAAATACGTAGAAATTTACCATGGCATATGCTTTAACCTAACAGTGCTACCAACTTTTATTTCGTTAATTTAGTTACAGTTTTTTGAAATAATAAATATGCACCAGAAAAACATATTTTTATAGAGGGTGTTTTAGCAATATGAACAGCTAAATACAGATATATATTTTATGGACCAGTCTTCTATTTTTTTCTATTTTATAATTATACTGCAAACTTCATTGTTACGTAAATAGATATTTTAAAATCGGTTTTGAAGATTCACAGCATGGAAACTCCCAAAAAAGTTTCTGCCTACGCCCATGACTGAGTTCTAAAGTATAACTAAGTTCTCATTACAGGGTTATTGGTTATAAATATGCCACTCCCAATTTTTGGAATATATACTTAATAAAAAAAAATGTTGACATAAAAGTTATCGGTTCTACTACAATTTTTTTTTCAATTAATATGTATTTATACCGGGTGCCATACAAAGTATATAAAGTAATTCCAATAATTAGGACAGCATTACATGACTTAGTTTTAGAGATATTACTCAAAATATGCTTGGAAACCAATTCCCCCTTCTTTCTTTCTAAACTAAGGGATAAGACAAGGTTAATCAAATCATTCTTGAAAATCGGTTCTATCATATCCTTAGATTTTCTTTGATTTCTGAACATAGAGTACACTAGAAAATGAAGTTTTAAGCGACCGATGCTTAAAGTAGGAGTAATATTATTTGGTGCTACTTTTAGAGTTGTTTTTTTCGCAAAATTATCCTATAAATATACAAAAAAATTGTTTTCATAAACTAAATATTATAAAAGAGAGGGTATCTCAAGACGAAATGCCGCAATCTATTTCCCGGAAAAAAGACTTTGGAAATTTTTAAAAATCTGTTTACTAAAGTCGATTAAAGCAACTTAACTAAAATATTTTCAAAATGGTGGCACTTCCGGTTATAGCGGAAGTTGATGCCTTCTTGCTTATTCTAAATGGAACACCCTATGTTATTTCAGTTTTAAATTTTATCCAAAATTATAGACACATTTCGTGTATAATGTCCGATACCTGTCTAACTGTTTTTGAAATATTTTAAATTTTATGTCAAAAATGGCAAATGCAAGCCTAAATATAACTATCAATTTTTCACATATGGAAGCCTTTATTAATTGATTGGAGTCGGTTTCCTTCTAAGGCGATCTACTTTATTAGATTGTGTTCATATTTTGTTAATAAATAAATACAGGGTGATCAAAACCTAACATTAAATATTAACTAAAAAGAAATAGTTACCGAAACGTCAACAGCCTTACATTCCTGAGAGGGATACACGCACACACACACACACACATATATATATATATATATATATATATATATATATATATATATATATATATATATATATATATATATATATGTATATATGTATATATA
This sequence comes from Diaprepes abbreviatus, assembly GCA_034092305.1. Taxonomy (NCBI): domain Eukaryota; kingdom Metazoa; phylum Arthropoda; class Insecta; order Coleoptera; family Curculionidae; genus Diaprepes; species Diaprepes abbreviatus. The sequence goes on along the minus strand of JASJET010000203.1, from coordinate 682,041 downwards.
TATATATATATATATATATATATATATATATATATATGTGTGTGTGTATATATATATATATATATATATATATATATATATATATACTTCGATCATACCCTAGATTTAAACAACAATAGATTTGTTTGAAGGCTGTTTATGGTCAGTGGGAGAGACGCTTTTTTGATGTTTGACAGACATAAAAATATTTACTTATCTTGTCTTTCAGTTTAATTGCTTGTCGTGACTTTTTTCGGTGTTTATAAGTGTTAGAAATTACTATAAATGCGAAGTTTACAATTAATATTAACAAAAAGAGGATTTAAAAACATTTTTATCGGTAAATATTGTTTACATATTGAAAATAACAATAATAAAAATTTAGGCAACCATATATTCATATTTTATTTTCAGAATTGACGTATCCAGGAGTATGTTCGAAGGACGTACCGATGATACTCCTTTAAATAATGCAATTAGCAAAAGGATAGCATAAAATTGGTATGTCTGTACCAAGAAATTAAATATCTACTGTTTATCAACACTTTTTCAAATATAAATAAAAATATTATTACGTTATTCAGCGTTCAAACAACCGGGCCCTAGTTCTAACGTTATGCTACTTCTATAGGGGTATGTTCGAAGTATATATATATATATATATATATATATATATATATATATATATATGTATATATATATGGGCGTTCTTTGCCAAATGATCACCTCCCCTGTCCAAAATTTGACGCAACGTAAAGAATTCTATACGGGCTCATTTTGAAGCTCTACTTTTGTATTTTTTGAAACCTTGGCTTTTTGGAAAAATCAAGATGGCGGATCCAATATGGCGCTTCCAAAGAACAAACTTTTGAAAATACAGAGAGTTTTTTGTGATTGTAAAATATTTCGTTTTAGGGTTCAGTTCGTAGTATTTGAGTGCGTTGATCACGAATCTGGCACTAGAATATCGAAATTCACAATAGCGAGTTCAATATGGTGGCTTATAACCTCCAAAATTAATATTATGGCTATAAAGAAGAATACATTATTTTAAATTTCGACATTCTGATGCGAGATTTGTAATCAGCAATGTCATAATAAACCCCCTAACCAAACTTTCAAGTAGGTTGTACTCTTCTTTATAGCCATAATATGCATTTCGGAGGTTATCGGCCGCCATATTGGATCCGCCATTTTGAATTTCGATATTCTAATGTAAGATTCGCGATCAGCGATGTCATAAACCCCTGTAACCAAACTTTCAAGTAGGTTTTACCCTTCTTTATAGCCATAATATGCATTTAGGGGATTATTCACCGCTATATTAGAACCGCCATTTTGAATGTCGATACTCTGATGCCAGATTCGTGATCAACGCACCCAAATACTACGAAATGAGCATCTTGCCGTCACAAAAAAACTATATGAATTGTTTTTATCTGCGTTTTCAAAAGTTTGTTCCTTGGAAGCCATATTAGATCCGCCATCTTGATTTTTTCAAAAAGGCGACGGTTTAAAAAACTACATAAGTATTGTTTCAAAATGAGCCTACATAGAACGTTGCGTCAAAATTTGGATAGGGGTGGTGATCGATTTGGCAAAGAACCCCCATATATATATATATATATATATATATATATATATATATATATATATATATATATATATATATATATATATATATATATTTCTTTATTTTGTCTTTTCTTGGGTTAAGGTTCTTTATTTAATAAAAAATGCAAAACAATTGAAGTTTCGCCCTTTATTTAAGGCATTTTCAAATTTTTTTTTGTTTTATTTTCCTTCCTAAAAATATTTTTATAGAATTAAAACATTCACATAAGAAATATATCTACAATTTTAAAAAGCAAACAAGACACTTTAAAACAGTATTTAAATTTTTAAAAAATATTTAATTTTACTGGTTAAGGTGTGTACCGTCAGCATATTATTTGTCTTTTTAAATTATTTACAAAATAATACGTCGAATAATCCATAACATTCAGTGAGAGTAGTGATATTTTTTTAAGATGCAATTAATGAAAAAAAAGTGAAATTTTACATATATTAATAAATGAATGCATTGCTTTCTTGTTATAAACAAATAAGAATTTTTTTTAAATATTGAATTTCTAAACGATTTCATAATTTGTTGTGTAAATTTTCTGTTTTTGAAAATTTTTAAATTATAATAGGTATATATGTATATATATATGTATATATATATATATATATATATATATATATATATATATATATATATATATATATATATATATATATATAAATAGACTACGGAGCCTTAACATATGCCTACCCAACACGCTTTCGACTAGTTTTGTTTTTAAAAAATTTAAGATAATTATTCCCAAATATTTTTTTTCAAAAAATTAACAGCTTTTTTTATTGCTGTATGACATTTTATATAAAATTAAAAACAATAAATAAGTTTAAATTGTTGTCAAATCCTTGACCTTTATCATTGTCTTTAGGAAATAAATAAATCACTACAATTAATTTAAATTCCAAAGAAGTATCTAAATTTAACTTGAAAGGTTTTCACTCATATCCAAATAAAAAAAAATATTAGATTTTCAATAAAAGAATTTTCCTATATATTTTGAGCTCACATGTTCTAATTTTTGCAAAATACAAAATCAAGGTTAAAAGACAAATAAATACTTATTTTTTAATTAGGTTTAAAAGGCGAAAGATAAAAAACACTTTACAAAATAAATACCTTTAAAAAATACTGCAGGCGACTGAGATAAGCTGTTTTCAATTGCTGTTTTCTTGTTGTTTTAAAATCAAACACATACATTGATTATTCAGGTCATCAAAGTTATTAACCAAGGTTCAGAAAATGTTCCCGAAATCACACTCAATGAAATTAAGGCTGCCCTTAACGATATAAAGAATGACAACTTCCCAGGAGAGGACGAACTTATCATAGAAAACATAAAAGCAGGGGAAGACATATTTTAAAGGCACTAAAGCTACTATTTGATAAGTGCATCGAAGTTGGGATAACACACTAATGACATTCATAGATAAAAGGTAATTTAGTAGAGCTCCTAAATTACAGGCCCATCAGTCGCCTCTCACACTCAAGTTAAATTTAGAGAGGACTTAGGTACTACAAGAGTGACCGTCGTTAGCTCAGAGACGAATCGCGCGAAGGTCGTTCAAAATCGGTTCTAGTGCAAGAAATTATCGATTATGTGCGTGTCAATTAGTGTCAGGAAATTCCAAAATTATGATCGAGGTGCTTCAAAACCCATTTATAAGATCGTGGCAGATGAGGAGTCTTGAAACAATGCATATAACCCCGAAAGTAAACAGCACTCGACAGTATGATGGCCCAAAACCAACAAAAAGTTGGTCTCCCATAAAGCAAACGGTCGTTTGTTTTTTCGAGAAAACTGGTCATGTTGCAATCTTGCTTTTAGAGAATCGAAGAACAGTCAATAGGGATGTTTAAAACCATGCATAAGTATTTAAGGCAGCCTAAAATATTTAATATTATTTCTTAATACTACTAAAATCATATATTTTAAATTCCGCTTCTTCCATTTCACTTGACCGCTGTGACGTCACGTATTGTGTATGACTGGTAAACTGACAAGTTCTCGTATTTTTTGTAATAAAAGATGAATTTTAAGTTTTATAAGTGTTGTATGGTACCTCAGTGTACAGGGTGAGTCAACGATTGGATGAAGTAGGTTTGTGCCTTTTCGGTGAAATTAACAAAGAAACTATATTTATTGTTTGATACAGTTTATTTTTACGCAGATTTTAAAAATATTTAGGAGCCAAAAAACTAGGACAGCATAAAGTTGTATTTTTTTAAATAGAACACCCTATATACGAATCGTATTTTCGATTTAGCTTATAATTTTAAATCTTTTTTATTAAGGGTTTACTATAACAAAACTTTATAGTTTCTGAGATAATTAAGTTTAAAGAAAAAAAGTCACATTTTCAAGCATCAATTCAATCCTAAATAACGTTTTCAATTTTGTGACAAATATATTCAAATTTGGAATTTAGTAAGGCCAAAGACAAGTTAACATAATTTTTACCTAATATTTGCAATAAAAGCTGCAGGGTGTTGAACACATCGGCTCAAATTTGAACAAGTTTAAATGAATAAATATCTTCTTTTTTTTTTAAATGGTACACTCTGTATATTTTCATGTTATTTAATAGAGTAATAAAAACCCTAAAGTTTTGTTCAATATATCCTATACCTATTTATAATAGTTTTTGAGATATTTCAGTTTTTCTTATTTTCCATACTTTTTTACAGAAATAGTCTTCATTATCATAGTAGCCATGTAAAATAATAAAAAGAAACTACAGAAACAAACAGAATGTGGTTAAATATGATGAAATACATTATTCGTTATATTACAACGGCAATAGTTTAATTAAACATAATGTGAAAAAATTAACACAACAATAACGACAAGGCAAATACATATTTACTTTTATACTAAATTGAAACAAAAAAATTACCTATTAAATACTGAGATTAATTATTTCTTTTTAATAAGTGTTCGAATAAACGTCCCTCTTGTGCAATGCACAAATTTAGACTTTTTTGCAGATTTTCTCGGACCCTGGACAAAATTAGTGGCGTAATTGTTCTACAGGTATCCCTAATCCTGTTTCGCATATCTTCCACTGTTGTTGGTGGATTAACATACACCTTATTTTTAATATAACCCCATAGGAAGAAATCTAATGGGGCGATGTCGCAAGACCTTGGTGGCCACTCAATGAAACCCCCACGTCCAATCCATTTTTGCGGATATCGTTGGTCCAAAAACGCACGAACTTCACGATGGTAATGCGGAGGCGCACCATCGTGCTGAAACCACATACTGTCGAGCTCATCCCTATCGAGACCTTGAAGCAGTCGGGGTAGTTCTTCTTGTAGAAAATTCAGGTAACTATGGCCATTTAGTGGTTCATTAAAAAAGTGGGGTCCAATAATTCGATTATGATGAATACCACACCAAACATTTAATGACCAGTGGTTTTGATGTTGCACCTCTCTAATCCAAAATGGGTTTTCTGTGGCATAATAATGCATGTTGCGTCTATTTACGGCACCATTACTTCTAAAAGTAGCTTCATCACTGAACATTACCTTGCATAATAAATTTGGATTTAATTGAATCTCCGCATTTATTGTACGACAAAAGTTTACACGACTTTCAAAATCCTGTCCATGCAATTCTTGGTGTAATTCCATGTGATATGGATGATACCTATATTTCTTGGTAGTACGATTAGCGGTGGATTGTGATGTTTCACATAATGCTGCTAACTGACGGCTACCAATATGAGGATTTTCCTGAACATTTAACAATACTTGTAGTTCTTTTTCTTCATTAGTTACTGGTTTGTTGACCACTTTACGTTTTGGATAATCAACAGTACCAGAAGAATCAAATCTTTGCATTAAGTTTTGAGAAGTATGGGTATTAGGATGGTGTCGATCAGGATACTTCATTTTGTAAATTCTTTGAGCAAGAAGGCAATTTTTTTGAGCCTCTCCTATTGTATAAATCATATCTATTAACTCATTCTTTGGAAAATTCATTTTACAATATAAGATGAATGCAAAGAAAACCAAACTACACTACATAAAAACCAAAAGAAGCGATTGCGGTTATAAATTTGACACACAGAAAAATGTTCTTTTACATTGTTTTTGCCATGGCTACTATGATAATGAAGACTATTTCTGTAAAAAAGTATGGAAAATAAGAAAAACTGAAACATTTCAAAAACTATTATAAATAGGTATAGGATATATTGAACAAAACTTTTAGGGTTTTTATTACTCTATTAAATAACATGAAAATATACAGGGTGTACCATTTAAAAAAAAAAAGATATTTATTCATTTAAACTTGTTCAAATTTGAGCCGATGTGTTCAACACCCTGCAGCTTTTATTGCAAATATTAGGTAAAAATTATGTTAACTTGTTCTTGGCCTTGCTAAATTCCAAATTTGAATATATTTGTCACAAAATTGAAAACGTTATTTAGGATTGAATTGATGCTTGAAAATGTGACTTTTTTTCTTTAAACTTAATTATCTCAGAAACTATAAAGTTTTGTTATAGTAAATCCTTAATAAAAAAGATTTAAAATTATAAGCTAAATCGAAAATACGATTCGTATATAGGGTGTTTATGCTGTCCTAGTTTTGTGGCTCACCCTGAAGAGTCCTAAATATTTTTAAAATCTGCGTAAAAATAAACTGTATCAAACAATAAATATAGTTTCTTTGTTAATTTCACCGAAAAGGCACAAACCTACTTCATCCAATCATTGACTCACCCTGTACAATTACTACAATTAAAACACCTGAAAAGTTATTTATTCACGTTCCACGTTCGGAAAATAAGGGGACAATGTGGCTTCAGCTAGCCCGCAGGGCTTCAGCTAGCCCGCAGGGCTCTAGCACTTATGCCTACACAATCTAAAATGTATTTTTGTGAAGATCATTTTGATGTAAGTTTTGTTATTTTTCTTATATTAGAAATTATTATTTTTCAAGTTTTCAAAATGACAATTGGAATTTTGAGGTTAGAAATAAAGTAATCAAAGTTGTGTAACAATACTTGTTTTATTTTAGTTTTGAGCTTAGAAATACTTATGATGACTATTATGCATTCATTATCGGTTGCGGAAATAATAATTCTCGGTATATTACTTAGATGGAGGTCTTCACATTTCTAAATTCAACAGAGGAAAAGTTACTGTTTATTACGAAGAAATTGGGCTCGTAAAACAATCAATTTTCCGCAAATTCGAACTATCCACTTTCCACCAAGAAAAAATTTCTTAAAATCGTTCCTAAAGAGAGTTTTAAGCAAATTTCGAAGAAATTGCACGGAAATCACTATAAAATAATGTTAACCTAACACCGTAGCCTTTGACAGCGATGATATTTATGAATAAGTGACGTCATGCAATTTGATTCGCGTTCGTTGTCTCGTGACTTGACAGTGATTTAATTATATTTTAATGTTTAAATAAAAATTTTACTCCTTAAAAATAAAGAAAAATATTGTGTTTTTAGGACTACCGCTTTGCAGCAAAATTATATTTTCGGAATGGTTCATGCAAAACGCTTGCAAAAGTATATTGATCATCCTGAAGAATATTTTAAAAAACAATAAAACACTTTGTTATTCCCGAAATATAAACTGTTATCCTCGTACCAAACAGAAAGGGAAGAGAAATAGGGGAAGACCGGATAATAGCTGGAAGAGAACTTTAACAAGAGAACGTATGAATGGTACAGAACCCCCATCGCGCGAGAAACACTTGCAATTGACCTTTTTCTTTATTGAAAGATTTAAGAACGTTATTCAGTATTAAATTTAAAATTTCTTCCATCATTTTAGAGATTTAATTATTAATGTGTGACATTTTATATAAGATTTTAAACATTGGTTTTAAACACATGCTAAATATTGGGAAATCCTTAACCTTGATCATTGTTTTAAAGGTGATAGGTAAACCACATATAATTAGTTTAAATTATAATGCATTTTATATGTTTATCCACAAGATTTTCAATGATTCTCGAATAAAAAAATGAGAATATTTCTATAAAAATTGGAAATTTTTTTGCACGTTATGTCTTTAAGTTTTCTAATTCTGGCAAAATACTAAATCAAGGTTAAAAGACAAATAACATTTGTTTATTAATTGTTTTTAAAAGGCCAGAGATAAAAAAAAACACTTTGCGTAATAAATACCTTCAAAAAAATATTGCAAGGTAGTGATAAGCTATTTTGAAGTGATGTTTTCTTCTTTTTTTAAAACTAAAAACCTAAATTAATATGTACACAAAATTTCAGTTAAAAATTACAAAATATGTTAAAGACTGTTTCATATTGTAATTAATTGAAGAATTGCAGATTTACTTATTTAATTAGCAATTTTTTTGAAGTCGAGTCCCACCGATGAAGGTGTTTCTCCGTATCATTATTATGTTGTTTAGATAGATTTTGATCGGTGTTTCATTTCTTTTAGTCTTAGTTGAATGAATGCCTTTTGTATTTTAAATTTCGTGCACATTTCAAGGAAAAATAAATAAGTAAAGAGTATCTTAATAACTGTAAAAAAAATTTGTTTAATGATTGGCTGTCAATTCAAAGCATAACGAGATTAAAGAAAAAATTTTAAAATTATGTTGTTAAATTTTGTCGAATTTGGTGTTTCTTTCAGGGTATTTTTTAAAAAATCTTTAAAACGCGATACCTAATTATTTTTCTGCTTTGAGATTGACATTCAAAGTAGGAATCAAGGTGATCAATAATAGGCCTATTCTTTTGAGTCATTATCACTTCCAGTTGTATCACTTGAAGTAATCATGATCACTTCGACCTAATGACAAGTAAATGCATATTCAAAAGAACATGAAGTTATAAGTTACATCTTTTTCACTTTGATCAATTGATAATTACTCAAAAGAATACAGCCAATATATCAGTTATAAAGCGGATATATACACGGAGGCCCAACATTGTGGCAAAGTTTGATAGCTTCCTTATTATAAAAGTAAGAAAAAAATATTTTATATAAAAGTCGTAGAAAATTAACGTGTATATATTCCGCAATAATTTTTTGTTTTACAGGGTGATATGGAAAAGTAGAAAAGCAAAAAATTTATTTTTTTAAATAGGACACCGTATATTTTTACATATCTGGGTTCCCCTCAAAATCATCTATTCAATTTTGAAATTGGTTTTACTTTGTGGCATTGCCAAATTAATAAATAAAAATTTTCCAACAATGAAAACACATATACCTATATTATATTATAGATAGATAGAGGTTACAGAAAAACTCATAAAATACTCAGTATTTTCTACAGGATGCATTTTGGAGGCCTGCAAACTTAACAAAATTCAAAATTTTTTGACACATTTTTCAAATGGGAAACCCTCTATGTATCTAATTTTTATAAAGATATTTTGATTGTCCTTTTTAGAATATTTTTCTTACTTTTATAATAATTCCAAAAAATGTTAAAACCTCATTAATTTCATAGTTACACACATGTAAATAAAGCTTTTTATTTGGTTGATGGATCAAGTCAATATTTCGTATGAAAAGTGTAATGAGCAGTCTTATCGACAGGAATAAATGTTTCCTTAACTTGTCACCGGGGGGCACTTTACCTAGATATCAAAGTTTCTCCCATAACTTTTTTTATTTCGACTAGACATCGTCAATAAATAAGTATTGTTTTGAAGGTAGTAAAAAATTCATCAAATTATATTATATATATATATATATATATATATATATATATATATATATATATATATATATACATATATATATATCCTTTTTTTTATTTTGTCTTTTCTTAGGTTTAGGTTCTATATTCAATAAAATGTCAAACTGATGTTTAAGAGGATATTCAATTTTTGATGTTTATTAACAGGATTGAATACTTAATATTTTTGTTTAAATTAAGCTGGTGTAAATGTGGCTCAAATTTCATATATCCGTTCTGTCATTAACAGTTTTTTTTTTATCTTTTTTAATTTCTATTTTTTCCTTTACCTGCAATATCTTTGTTTTTAATTATAGTTTTGTTATAATCAAAGGTATGTTTTTCGTCCTGTGTGTGTCTGTTTAACGCTGTTGAGGCGTTTTTCGTATATTTATGGCCATTCAATCTGTTCTTGAGTAATTGGCTCGTCTTGCCTATGTATTTTTTGGGACAATTTGTGCGAAGCATCGAATATACTACATTTAATTTATTCATAAGAGGATTTTTACTTTTTAAATTAGTGAATAATGTATTTAATTTATTATGAGGCCTATGACATACGATAATTTCATGCTTTTTTAAAATGTGTTTTATTTCTTCTGACAGCTCACTAGTGTAAGGTAATGCTACATATGTTTTCTGTTTATGTTTCTTGTTTTTAGGTTATTATAAAATGTATATTTTCGTTTATTAATTATTTCGATGATAGTATTTTCATTGAAATTATGATTTACTAGGTTCTTTTTCACTTTTTGCAGTATTCTTGGTCGGAATTCTGGAGACGTTAAAGAGATAGCATGATCAGGCAGACCTATTATAACACAATTTTTTTGAGTTTTTGATTATTAGATAAACAGTTTAGATATCTACCTGACTAAGTTGGTATGGTGTGTAAAATATAAAAAATAAAACACATTCGTATTCCATGTATCCTCAGTAACTAAACAGACAACGTAAAAGTTACATCTCATTATTAATTGATAAACAAAATGTAAAGGTATGTACTGGTAAAATTAATTTTTTTTTCAAAGATTTGAATAGTGTTTTAAAGTGTTTGTTCTTTTTTTTAAATTGTAGATATATTCTTATATGAATGTTTTTAATTATATAAAAATATTTTTTTGGAAGATAAATAAATAAAAACACAAAAAATTTCGTCTTAAATAGAAGGCGAAACGTCAATTATTTGGATTTTTTATTGAATATAGAACCTAAACCAAAGAGAAGACAAAATAAAAAAAAAGATATAATCTATGGTTCAATAATCTGAAAATATATATATATATATATATATATATATATATATATATTTAGATAAAAGTGTAATTCTGCACAATAATAAAACGAAGATGACAATACACAAAAAATAAAACATTTAACATTAAAACATAACCTTGTTTTTTATAATTTTATTGACTGAACATGCCAAGGTACTGATAGTTTGAAAATTAACAAAAAAAAGCAATTATTTTTAAATTATATTATTAAATAATATGCAATAAGTATATTAATGGAAATACGTCGACTTGTAATAAATTTTTGTGACTACCAAAATTAGCATTATAGACAACTTTTTAAATTGTTTAGAAAAAAAGGTATAATTCTGCCAACAACTTTATATTTAATTTTAGATCTTTTTAAGGCTAATAAAACAGAGTGACTTTGATAAGTATTATATAATATCTCTTAACGTCTGACGTCATTTAAAAAATTTGCTTATTTTTGCAATTTATATAAAAATTTTGTATAAAAAATTAAAATAATTTATTTTTAAAAAAATTCTAGATACCTGTATGGCAACGTTCTTTATATGCAAAATAAAGGTAAATCCTTGACCTTTATTACTGTTTTAAAGAAGATCGGCATACTAGACACAACCAGTTTAAATTATAAGGATTATATTCAGCCTAAAAGATTTTTCACTCATATCCAGCCGCATTATAGAAAAATACATAAAACTAAAAAAAAAATCACTTACCTGTATATTTCCCCATGTTTGAAAAGCAGTAAAAACCAGCATGAAGGCAAATCCCAGCAGGAGAACATTCATAAACCCTTTGTCAAAAGCCATGATTATTCCTGGAACTTCAAAAACACAATTCTATAGCTTGAACTTCAGTGCCAACAAAATCCTAGCTATTTGCAGCTTTTTTTTTAAATAAAACACCAATTTTTTTGTGTTTTATTGTACGTTTTCAGAAATACAATTTTTTAACAAAATTTTCTAGCTCTTCGCAGGTGGCCGCGCTGGAATGGTACTACCAATATCGTCAATTCTTAACAACAAATCAAATTCCAATCTTGTTCATTGATGTTAATGTACCCTGGTACCATTCACTTTTACTTTACAGTCGAGTTTTACCAGTACGAACAGTACCAACGTCGACAAACATCAATATATTTACAGTAATAGCTGTGAGTGTACTGCTCTTCGATTCCTCGTGCGTTATCATTTATATATATAAACAGAATCGCGGCACTAAATACTTTAAATTGACTGATAAAATTTTAGTGGGAGGGACTTCGTTTTGAGATTTTTTTAAGAGTATCGGAACAAACATATTTGGTGTAATTGGTGATAGAGCATGGTGGAATTGTTATCCTGTTTAAAAATATATTGATGCGGGATAACTAGGCCAACACCAAGGTGGAGGAAGTCCCATGAGCTAAACATAAAAGTCAAAAAATCAACAAATACATGAATTATTTAAAATATTAAATTAAATCAGTTATCAATATTATACAGGGAATCTAGTACGTATTTCCTAATTTCTCGGAAGCATATCTCTCTCAACCTCTGTCCATCCACTCCTGGATGTAGGTCTCTCTCAATTGTTTCCATCTTTCTCTATTCTTCGCCAATCTCATCCACTGTTTGCCCGCCACTGTCCTTATGTCGTCTACCCATCTTTTTTGAGGTCTTCCCGTGCTTCTTGTTGTCTCCCTCGGTCTCCATTCCAGGATTCTTCGTGTCCATCTGTTGTCCTCATATCGGGCTATGTGACCAGCCCATCGCCACTTCATCTTTGCAACCTCCTTCACGATGTCTTTGACTTTCGTTCTGCGTCTTATCTCTGTGTTTCTAATCCTGTCTCTTAATGATATTCCAAGCATGTTTCTTTCCATCGCTCTTTGGACTGTTTCTAATTTTTTAGCGGACTTTTTGGTGAGGGACATACATACACCCCAGTCATATGAATGTGTCGTATACTTTTCTTTTTAGATTTATGGGAATTGAATTATTTTTCAGGATGTATGCAAGTTTACCGAAAGCGGCCCATGTCAGCTGTGTTCTTCTTTTTATTTCAGCATCCTGGTTTGATTTCCCTAGTCTGATGTCATGACCAAAGTATACATAGTGTCGACGTTTTCTATCCTCTGGTTCTGTATTGTTATGTTTGCCTGTTCGTGGCTCATTATTTTTGTTTTGCTGTAATTCATTTTAAGGCCTACAGATGCGGATACGTCATTTAGCTGTTGTAGCATTTCGTTCCATTCTTGGAGATTACTTGCTATTAAGATTATGTCATCAGCAAATCTGAGATGGTTTAAGTATATTCCGTCGATGTTTATACCTTTGCTGTCTTATTTAAGTTCCTTAAAAATGTCCTCTAGGACTAGGGTGAACAGTTTTGGCGAGATAGTGTCCCCTTGTCTCACTCCCCTTTGTAGTTTTATGGGGTTCGTTTTCGTCTTGCCGTCTATTTTTATTTGAATGGTTGCATTTTCGTATATGTTCTTTATAATGTTTATGTATCTTGAATCGATTCTTGCGTTTTCTAAGGATTGTAATACTGCCCATATTTCGACGGGGTCGAATGCCTTCTGGAAATCTATAAAAGTCATATGGAGCGGTACGTTATATTCGGTGCACTTCTCAATTAGTATTCTTATGGTGTGTAGGTGATCTGTGGTGCTAAAGTGTTTTCTGAATCCAGCTTGTTCGACAGGTTGGTAAAAATCGAGTTTGTTTGTTATGCGGTTAGTTATGATTTTGGTTAACAACTTGTAGGTGTGTGATAGTAGGGATATTGGTCAGTAGTTTTCAATATTTGTATTGTCCCCCTTTTTGAATATTAAGATTACTTCGCAGTTATACTAATCCTGTGGACTTTTTCCTTCTTCAATTATTTTATTAAATAGAATCTTCAATATTTGTTCTATTTTTCTGCCGCCAATTTTCAGCATCTCTACTGTAATTTTGTCTTCTCCTGCACATTTATTGTTCTTTAATTTATTTAGTGCCATTCTTATGTCTGAGTTTGTTACTTCTGGAATTTCCTGTGAGCCTATGTTGAGTATGGTTCTTTTTGTTCGTTGTTGCTCTTGTTGTGCATGTGGCGAGTATAGCTTGGTGTAGAATTCTTCTATGACTCTGCTTATTTCCTTTTCGTCCTGGACGGTCACGTTTTTCGCGTTTTTTATTTTTATTATTCTTGTTTTGCCTCTTGAGTTTTTTTTAGTACTTTAATGTTGCAGTTTTCACCTATTGTGTCTTTTATTAGTTTATTGGTGTAATTTCTATTGTCTTTTCTAGTTTCCTTTTTCACTTCCTTGTATAGAGTTTTGAAACTGTCTGTTGTTCGATCTGTCCTTTCTCGTCTTTCTTTGAGAAGTCTCAAGGTATTTGGTTGTAATTTGGAGGTCTTTGTTATTTTTGATTTTGAGCAGACTTTTTTAACCGATGTGTTTATGGTTTCTTTTAATTTCGTGGCAAGTTCGTTTATTTGCATTTGCTTTATTGTCTCTATGAGCTTGTTGCGTTCTGTTCTTATGTGTATCTTGATCTTCGCTCGTACTAATCTGTCGTCGCTTCCGGTATAAAACTTATTCAGTGTTGTCACGTCGGTACATATGTTTTTCCTATTAGAGAGAATATAGTCTATTTCGTTTTTAGTTGTTTTGTCTGGGCTTGTCCAGGTCCACTTAAGTTGTTTGGATTCTTTATAAAAGGTATTGAGGCAAAATAGGTTTTCGTTGTTCAGGTAGTTGTATAACATCTCCCCTCTCTCGTTCCTATCACCCAGCCCGAAGTGGCCAATATAGTGTGTGTCTCCCTGCTCTTTCTTTCCGATTTTTGCGTTAAAATCTCTTGTAATTATTACGAATTGTGTTTTATCTTTTCTTCTTGCCGTTACCAAATCTTCATAGAAGGTTTCAGCTTCTTCGTCTTCTGAGTTTCCCGTCGGTGCATATCCGTGTATGATCTGTAGGCTGTATCTTTTGTTTAAAGTTGTTATAATGTATATGACCCTGTTAGATACTTCGCAGTATTTTGTTATTTCGTAGGGAAACCTTTTATTTATCAGAAGTGCTACGCCACTTACATGGCTGTTTTCGTCTGAGTTCTTCTGGAAAAGGTATGACCGGATTTTAATGTCGTGCATTTCTCTCCTGGCAATATAGGGGAGGTCAAAATAACCCTACTTTGTCATAGAAAAACATTTCTAAAGTGTCGCTTAACGGAGATACAGAGCTCTAAAGGAGTACTCAGCGATTTACGTCATCGGCTTTGAACCGACTTGCATAATTTAATCAAATTTTAATATTTTATAGAGGCCATAAAGACTCGTTAAATCATACTACAGTAGATTTTTTAGATCATCAAAGAAAGCAACGGACTTGCAGCCACACTTATTGAACTTAATGTTTGACAGGTGTCATTTTACAGAGCTGAAAACTGATTTTTTAAATACTTTGATCATTTCTTTTCAAAATAAGTACTCTTAATTTATTTCGATAAAACTAGCGGTTTTCGAGATAAATTGCTTTTTATGCAAAAAACTCAAAAGTTACTAATGCTAAACACAAACAGATAAAAATTATGTTATTATTGTTAATACCTACATAATGAATTCCTATTGACGGAACTTGTCAAAATCGCCTTCAAGTAAAAATAATTTTAAAAAGGGAAGATTATTCTTACGCAGAGGATGCAAGCTATGCATTTAATTTATGGTGAAGAGCTTTCAAATTCTTCAAAGGCAAGAAGACTTTATGCTGAAAGATTTCCAGTCCGAAAACCTTTCAAAGGGTTGATCGAACCTAAGGGAAATAGGTAAAAGATGATTAGAAAACAATTATTAGAGTTAACAAATTAATTTTTCACATGTTTATGGTCACTTTGGCTAGAACGTGAAGGTAAGGGCCCGCCCAGGATAGCTCGAGACCCTCACGTAGAAGAACAAATTTTGCAAGATATTGCTGACAACCTTCAAATAGCATAAGAAAGCTCGCGATACAAACTTTTTCTTCTTCTTCTTCTTCTTCTTCTTCTTCTTCTTCTTCTTCTTCTTCTTCTTCTAGGTAGAACCAAGTTCTGTTATCTACACAATGCCTCATCGATCCTCGTTTGAGGTCGAAATCCAGCTGTCTCTCCACCTTTTGGGGGGCCATCCAGGATGCTATTTGGTGTTTGATTTCCCTCTCATCACGGTTTTTGCTAGTCTGTCATCGTCCATTCGTTTCACGTGATCTCTCCACTACCTACGATGGTTCCGAACCCACTTCACAACATCTCCGACTCCGCTGTCCTCACGTATTTTTGCGTTTCTTATTCTATCTCTTAAACTTGTTCCCGTGATCATTCTCAGGGTTTTCATTTCTGTGGTTCTCATAATTTGTTTTGTCTTTGTTGTTTCATTTCTTGTTTCTGCGCCGTAGGTCAGTATCGGTCTTACACAGACCTTGGAAATTCTTGCTTTGCTCTCAACCGTCATATATTTATTGTTCCAGATTATGTCTCTTAGTTGGCCTGATATCATGGCCGCTTTATTGGCTTGTGTGCGTAATTCTTCCGTTACTGCTCTGTTACTCGTTATATGTGCTCCCAGATATTTAAACTTCCCAACCTGTTCGATATGTTTGTCATCAACCATTAGTTTGTATATTACCGGTTCTTTTGCTATTACCATTTTTTTGGCTTTCTCCACAGATATTTTCATATTATACTGTTTGGCTGTTCGATTGAGATGGAAAAGCATTCTTTGTAAGTTGTCCTCGCTATCTGCTGTCAAGGCAACATCGTCTGCAAAGCATATAATCTGAACGGTGTTGTGTCCCATTGGGTACACAATATTTGTGCTTTTTACCTCATCAATGATTTCGTCCATGATTACATTGAAAAGTGTTGGACTTAGGCTATCACCCTGTCTTATTCCTATGGATAGAGGGATTTCCTCTGTTAGAGTGTTATTTGTTTTAATCACCATGGTGTTTTTGGAATTCAGTTCGTATATTGTGCGTATGATTGCTTCGTCTACTTGTTTTCTTCGCAGTAATTCTGTTATGTGTTTCAGTTTAACTCGGTCGAACGCTTGTGTAAAGACCACAAAACAAATGAACAGCGGTTTATCGTATTCGATAGATTTTTCAACCAGCTGTCTGATAATAAATATACCGTCGATAGTAGAGCGGTTATTCCGGAAGCCCTGCTGTTCTTCGCACGTCCCTAACTTGTCTACGATCCGTTGTGACAGTATTTTGGTTAACAATTTGGCTGAACTATTCAGTAGGCTGATTCCCCTGTAGTTTTCGGGTTGTTTCTTTGATCCTCTTTTGTGGATCGGAATAGTGGTGCTTTTCCGCCATTTGTTGGGTACTGACGTTGTGCGGAGTATTTTTTGAAATAGAACAGTGAGCTCTGTGACAAGGCTGGGGCCTCCGTACTTTAGCATCTCATTCGTCATTTGGTCAGTACCAGGTGATTTTCTGTTTTTTAATTTCTTAATTGTCAGGTGCATCTCTGCTTCACTGATGTTAACATCTGTTAGTTCTGTGGTGTCTTGTTGGGTTTCGTCTACGTATTGAACACTTAACAAAATAATATTTAAGCGTTTTCACAGTTTTTGCATTTTAATAACATTGAAAATTAAATGAGCCCCGATCATCTTGACAATGTCTGAGCTAGAAATCTTTCAGCATAACATCTTCTTGTCTTTGAAGAGTGAGACAACGCATCCCCATAAATTAAAGTCCATCTGCACACCTGCGTATTTTATTTTTACCTGTTAGGGTTTAGCATTAGTAATTTTGGAGTTTTTCGCATAAAAACGGATTTATCTTGAAACTAATCAGTTTTATCGAAATAAATTAAGAGTGCCTTTTTTGAAGAGGAATGACCAAAGTATTTAAAAAAAAAATCAGTTTGCAGCTTTGTGAAATGACACCTGTCAAAAATTAGTCCCAACGAGTGTGACTACGAGTCCGTTCCTGACTTCTCTGATCAACTAAAACATCTACTGTACTATGATTTAATGAGTCTTTATGGCCTTTATAAAATAATAAAATTTTACTAAATTATACAAGTAGGTTTAAAAGTTAGAACCGATAAGGTAACTCGCTGGGTACCTCTTTAGGGTTCTGTATCTGCGTTAAGGGGCATTAGAATTTTTTTCTTCGACAAAGTAGGTTTATTTTGACCTTCCCTGTATGCTCCTGAGAAATTAGGAGGATACTCTGTATTTTGAGTTAGGTTCAATTTCTGTTCGCCAGAATGAAATGAACAGTTTCCGGGTCTAACAATGAAAATACAAAAATCAACACATACACTTACTTTATTTTTCTGCATAATCTCCTTTTAAAGATTGATAAATTGCAAATTGAAAATTTCCTGATTTTAAAAATTTTTTAAAAAATACTCAGATATGTTTAATTTATTAAATAGTTATATAATAATAGTTTTACGTGATTATGACAGGAAGTGAATATTATACAGGGTGGCCTAATAGTGTGGCAAAAGCTCCGTAATTATAAAACTAAGAAAACAATATTTTATTTTAAAGTTTACAGTTTTAAAAGGTTACAATTTGAAAAGCGTCTCTCATGCGTATTTTCATATCTTTTGGTGTTGTCGGGGACGCATTGTAAACAATTCCTCTTATGGATCCGCATAAAAAGAAATCTGGTGAAGTTAAATCCGGAAATCTCGGCGGCCAATTTTGAAATCCGTCTCTCCCAATTCACCTGTTTCGAAAGTTGACATTTAAACATTGCCCAATCTCGCGATGATGATGAGGCGGAACTCCATCCAGTTGAAGCCACATAGTTGTTCTAATATTTAAAAGGACATCTTCTAATAACACTGGAATTTGGTGTAAAAGAAAATCGCGAAACATCAAACCATTTAAAAGTCCTTCAAAAAAATAGGATCCATTTAAGTATGGACCCAGTATTCCTGCCCACACATTAACTGACCTATTCTGGCTTCTCATAACTCTATATTCATACGGATTTCAATCAGAATAGTAATGGAAGATGTGTCTATGCACAAAACTATTATTATAAAGAGTACCTTCATTACTAAACAACACGTTATCAAAAAGTGTTCATTTTCTGCCACTTTATCTAAGATCCATAAGCAGAATTCAGTTCGGTTGTCAAAATCATTCCCGTGAAGCTCTTGACAAAGCTGGATTTTATAAGGATGAAATCTGTATTTGTTAAGAATCCTTAAAACACTTGCTTAGTTAATGTTAGTATTTTCAGATATATGATTTTGACTAATATTGAGATTTTCGATCAATGAACCAAGTAAAGTAAAAAACAGGTTTTCTTATAACAGGTTTTTTATAACTGACACTTCCACTTTCCCGAAACTGGTTTAATAGTCTCACAAAAATGGCTGGTTTAGAATGGTTTCTTTCAGGAAACCTTTGAGTATAGACTAGAGAAGCAACAAACAATTTTGATGACATTCTCCAAGGATAAAAATCATATTAATACGCTCTTCCTTTCGATAAATCTTCATTTTGACAAAGCAATAACACAACAATATTCACATAATTCAATTCAATAAATGAAGTTTCACAGTTATAAAAAATGATACCGCCATTTTAGCAAAGGCTTTGCAGACTCAACTGACAGTTTAAATGAATTTTATGACGTTTTTAAATGCCATAGGCACCTAGGTACATTAGAACATCTATTCAAAAAACACAAAATGGTGCAGAAAATGATTATTTGGCGTATTCTGTGGAAACGCGAAGACTTAGCTATAGAACACCCTCATAACATTCGATAGGTATTTAAATGGTACATTTTCTGGTTAGTTAAAAGTATAGCGTTCTATTTAAATTAATTAAGTTATAGCTACGTAAAGTTCTTATTTGATTAGTTTTAATTTTTGGACACCCTGTATAATATAGCAAGTTTATTATAATTGAGACATAAAATGTGTTTTATTCTTACACTTCACTGTAAATTTCGAGTACATAACTGAACTAATTCTTAAGTATTTGAAATATTAAAATTAGGTTAAATTTTGTCAAAATTCAAATTATTTAAAAACCCTTATAGCCAGATTCACTAAGAAAGTTTAAGACTTAAACTCGATCTAGTTGCCTTGGAAATTAGATTTTTTAGATGACCAGTTCTGTTTTTCTTATGATATTGTTTTAATTGTATTTTAAAGGTTCAAAACTTGCTTGATTTATTGTTACCCTTGTGAATTTAAATTCTGTACTGTCAATCTAGACCAGTTAAACCATGTTAGTAAATTAGGGGGTTAAGGTTTAGGTACCATAAGCCTTGTTAAAATAGGCACTTTTTTTGATCGGAGAATCCAAAAATGCAATAATATATAGGGTGTTCCATTTAAAAAAACACAACTTTGTTACTTTCAGAGCTTTTGGGACACCCAGTATAATATGAAAATAATTTTAAAAAGTAAATATTAGACCCCCATATATCCCAAAGTAAAACTTTTTGAAAGTCACGTATTTTGGCCGCAATATTCCGTGCCGTATAGGGTGAATAACCCTGTATATATGAAGACAGAGAGAGACAAAGAAAATAAGTTTTTATAACCTGAATTAACCTGACCTAGCCTGGTTGCTTTAATGAAAACTCTGAAATTACCAATACAATAACAGTTTTTTGTTTACATATATGTCACAGTATTTATAGAATTCTTATGTTTCAATCATCTCAAGTAAAGTATTTTTCCGATATTCCGAGGAATATTCCTGTACATATATGTACATAATTATTCGATGTCGTAACAATCGAACGGAATTATCTTGCTTTACTTATTATTTGTAATTTACAATCTTTTAAATTTGATCCCACGTGATGATAAGATTACGAAAATCTTCTAATTTTGAGAAGTATCCAATTCTTTCGAAATTTTAGCTGAAAAAATATGTTATGGAAAATAAATTTTAGAGAAAATTGTTTTGAATATATTTCTTTAAACTATATAGTCTATATCTAAAGTCCATAATTTCTGACAGTGACTCATCGCTCGCATGTAGAGTGCCCCGGCCTGTGCACCATCAGAGGAATCAATTCCAGTGGCGTATGCATTTCAGAAAATAATAAATGATGCAATTTCGTGGGGATATCCAAATATTTCCTTTAAACCAACCAAAACTTTTATAGTGGATGGGGATTTCAACTTTCATTTCCATGATCCTGAAGACAGTAATGTACATTTACTGTTGCAATTACTGGATAGTTATGGTTTAAAACCTCATATTATTGGGATCACCAGGGTAGCCCGGGATCAGTCCGGCTCTCAACTAGACAACATTTTTAGCAACATACAGAATGATAATATCGATTCAGAGATACATATCAGCAATATTTCTGACCGCTACGGCCAAGTTTTGCCAATAAACCTAAATAGAGAGTATCAGCACACTTATACAAAAAAAAGATTTTCAATAACCATAATTTATTACGTTTTAAGGAGTACCTTATAAATGAGCCTTGGAATGAGGTAGATCAAGCATACGGTGCTGACGAAAAATATAACACATTTTTTCGAATATTCTACTATTATTTTGAACTTTCTTTCCCAACCAGTACAAGTAGAATCAAATATCATAAAGCAAGCTGGGTAAATACCGAAATCCGTAACTATTCAAACTACATCAAAGACCTGTATGTGTGGTACAAGCAGACAAAAAGTGAAGCTGTGTATAGAACATATAGGTCAGAAAGAAAGATTTATCGGAAATACCTATCTGATTATCATAAAAATTTCAATGATAGTATGATTATTAATTCCAAAAATAAAATTAAAACTGCCTGGAATATTCTTAAAACCGAATGCAATGAGATTAAAAAGAATTACGACATAACCCTAAAAATAGATGATCATATTCATAGTAACCCAAAAGATATTGCTGAACTATTTAGCAGACGGTTCAATGTACACAATAATTCAAATCTTAACCTTACGTTTCAAAGTTAAGTTAATTATCCTACAATATTTTTATCACCAATTAATTCCGATGAAATTTTTCGAACACTTATTAGTTTACCTAATAAATTTTCAGCGGGACTGGACGACGTGCCCGTATATGTTTTAAAATTTGTCGCACACTGCATAATTAATCCCTTAGCAAATATTGTTAATGAAAGTTTTGCCACACAGATCTTTCCTACTAATCTCAAGGTAGCCAAAGTGATGCCTATATTTAAAAAAGGGGATCGCCAGTGCATCAAAATTACAGACCAATCTCCCTGCTTCCAGCAGTGTCAAAGGTCTTTGAAAAAGTTATATATACTAGAATACTTGAACATCTAAACAGACTCAATATCCTGAGTAAAAATCAGTTCGGCTTTAGACCTAACAAATCTACTGAAATGGCAATATTTAACACAATTTCCTATATAAATGAAAGAACTGACACAAATGACAAAGTGGCAGGCCTATATTTTGATTTGTCTAAGGCCTTTGACACTGTGGATCATAACTTGCTTTTGACAAGGCTTGGTGCGTATGGGGTCAGAGGTGTTGCTGCCAGTTTGCTGCAATCCTACTTATGGGATAGGCAGCAAACAGTCTGCTTTGCTAAAAATAATCATCGTTACTTTTCAGAACTAAATTGTTGCAGGGGGTACCTCAGGGCTCCATTTTGGGACCCATATTATTCTTAATATATGTAAACAATCTGGGGGATGGCGTTTGCCAGTTTGCTGATGATACATCAGTGATTCTGGCGGACACTTCTATAACAGGACTGTCTCAAAAGTGCACAAACTCTGCATTGAAAATGCAGCAGTGGTGTTCTGATAACGGCCTCACTCTAAACGTAAATAAAACCGGCCTTATTCTTTTTTCAAAGCATGCAATAAGGTCTCAGTCACTGCTTGTGTCGCTTGGGGGTAGATCTATACCTACTTTGGAACAGGTTAAGATCTTGGGTGTTCATTTGGACCCCTCTTTAAACTGGGAACATCATATCTCAGCTCTTGGGGCTAGGCTTAGCAGTTTGTGTGGTGTAGTCCGAAGGCTTCATGACGTGATCACTGCAGAGACTGTTAGGCTTTTCTACCTTGGGCAAATACAATCTCTTGTCTCTTATGGTATTTCCTTTTGGGGATCATCAAGAAAGGCTATTAATATATTTAAAATTCAAAAACGCATAATAAGATGCATCTTCCACCTACATCCAAGAGCTTCATGTCGACCATTTTTTACTCAGTTTAAGTTGCTTACTGTTCCCTCATTATACTCTAGATCTTTAGTCATGCTTGTCAGAAGGAATACGGAATTATTTCCGCTAAATAGACAGTTTTATGGGGGAAACATGGTTATGACTACCAGAGGGGCGAATGACCTAAGGGTACTTTTACATAACTCCACCTTCTATGAGAGAGAACCTTACTATATGGCGATTAAAGCCGTAAGGATGTTACCAAGAGAAATCTGGCTTACCGAGTCGATTAATTGCTTTAAGAGACGCGTAAATGAATGCCTTTCTAATAGGTGCTTTTACTCTTTCAATTTTAATGAATATTTTTTGTAATGTCAATATTTTTAGTTTAATATTTTTTGTTTAGTGGGTTTTTCTCAAGCATTTGTTTCGTGTGTAAAAATTTTATTCCTTTTAAATTAGAATATCTTATTTTGCAAACTCAAAAACTTTGTTCAGTTTAAACTGACTTTCTTATTGCTACTTTTTTAAATTATCTTGTATCTGTCTTTTTCTCCTTTTGTTTTCCTTTGTGTAAAGTTCTTATCGAAATGTCGATTAGTTTTTATATTAACTGTAGTTAGATCGACATATTTACAATTCTTTCTCTGACGTTGCTTTGTTATGTGATCATAATTTTGTTGGCAAATAAAGGATATTATTATTATTATTATTAAATTAAATTTATGTCCTCACATTTATATCAACCCTTATAATTATTTTTACTGGAGTGGAAACCTTGCACAGGTATCTCACAAACTCTGAAAGCTAGTGTCGGATTCTTACCGACTTAATATCCTACCGACTTTCCTTGGTCTGCCGTTAACCATGGCTGCTGGCAGTCCAAGGTTATTCATTGAGGCCTCCAGTTTCCAGGAAATTAAGCCGTAGCAAACCTTTAGTTTTTAGTGTAGCTGCCCCAGATGCCGGTTGCAACCATTGCTTCGCACTCTTTCTACATTTTACTTGCAATGTATGGTTGCCATTTTAAGATATTTTACTTCGATCATACTCTATAGATTTAAACAACAATATATTTGTTTGAGGGCTGTTTATGGTCGGTGGGGAGAGGCTTTCAGTTTAATTGCTTGTCGTGACTCTTTTCAGTGTTTTTAAGTGTTAGAAATTACAATAAATGCGAAGTTTACAACCATATATTCACACTATTATATATTCAGAATTAACGTACCGATTATCACCTGATACTCTTTTAAATAATGCAATTAGAAAAGGATAGCGTAATATTAAGAAAATAGTTTAATTGAAAAGACTCAAATTTTCTAATAAAAAAATCATAATATAAAAAAAGTTAAATAAAAATTTCTTTTCCACCGAATGCAGACTTTACTGATGACACTGTGTACTTGTTTATCTTTATTATAATGTGTATTACTTTTAGACACAAACTACGTTTTCAAAAATACTTATTTTATGAAGTTACCTTACACCGGGTCAAAAACAAATAAACTTTGCATCACAACCCTAATTTAGGCAACCATACATTCATACTTTTAAATATTCAGAATTGACATACCGATTATCACATGATACTCGTTTAAACAATCCAATTAGAAAGGGATAGCATTATATTAAGAAAATAGTTAATTGAAAAGACTCAAATTTTCTAATAAAAAAATCATAGTATAAAAAAAATTAAATAAAAATTTCTTTTCATCTAACGCAGACTTTACTGATGACACTGTGTACTTGTTTGTCTTAATTATAATGTGTATTACTTTTAGACACAAACTACGTTTTCAAAAATAGTTATTTAATGAAGTTACCTTATACAGGGTCAAAAATAAATAAACTTTGCGTCACAACCCTATTTGGATATTGTAGAAAAGCACACATTTAATATGGCGCTAATTTAAACAAAATATGTCGGGGACGAAGCATTGTCAAAACTAAAAAGATTTATGTAGGTTGCGTTGAGTCTTATTTTGCAACAGTGGTGCAATTTACAAAAAATGGGCAAATAATAAAAATTATTTTATACAGCTCAAATTTTGCATATCGAATAAAGCTATTAATAAAAAAATCCCATATGATGCGGACTTTACTGGTCACACTATATATATATATATATATATATATATATATATATATATATATATATATATATATATATATATATATATATATATATGTCCTTTGCCTACAAATATAGAAGAATTTGCTTACTAGATAAGCTAGATATTTTATAATCTACTCATAATATCAAGCAAGTTCGTTTGTCTATTCACCCTGATAATTTTAGAAGAAAGGCAGTTCAATATATTTGATATAAAATAATGTGTACCTTAAAAAAAGTAAAAAACAACACAAAAATGTTTAAAACTAATATTGCCACGTACTTTCACATTTTTATTGTTTAGATTTTACTGCGGATGCAGGAAATTATTAGGGTTATGGCACGTATAAACAGTAACGTACATGTTGCCACATAGTTTCCTTGAAAATCCTAAGGTTTATTTGTAAATCACCTTAAACTGAAAATTACAAGTGTAATTTAAATTAGTAATTCTGTTAATTATGTTGCATTTTATTTCGCCGTCTTTAAAATATCATGTTTATATACATATACAAGGTGTCCAAGATAAGGATGGTCTGTATGATAATCTCGGTAAATGGGTTAAATGGGAAAAAATTTACGTAATTTAAAAACCAAGGATGTGACAGTCAAAAAGTTTTGATATGACTTTTATTTTAATAAAATGGGATTTTTGGATTTCGAATTTTTATTTTTTACTGGCGTTAATATTAAAATTAGAACGAAACCGATAAAACCTTTTTACAACCACTTTTAATGAGCTCGAAGAAGATGCTACCGATTTTGTTATTTGGAGTTTCATCTTTGAGCAATCATCAACTACAGTTTTTAAAATACGGTCCTTCAAAGCATTCTTTATTCTGAAATCAACAATATATATCATACTTTACAATTTAATTATATTCCGAATCTTTTTTTTTATCGTTAAAAAGAAATTTTTAAAATATGAACCTGTATTAAAGTAATAAGTTATACCAGATCTTTCTTATTTCTAACTAGCGACCCGCCCCGGCTTCGCACGGGTGCAATGCTGATACTAAATACACTACAGAAAAACTGTGACTATTTATTTTATTTTTACAACAATTATTACATCGGCCTCCGACGCGCTATTTATAGGCACGCTGCCGCCGCCCCGGTCGGCCAGTACCGCCGCAAGCGCTACTTCCCGCAATTTTAAATCTGTAATATCTTCGAAAATATTCATTTAAATCTTGTGCTGTAAAGGACTATATAGATCTATATTAAATCAACAATGTATTTAAGCTATTTAATTGGATAAGGATTAATGCTGTATTGGTTAAAATCGCTTCAAAATTTGCCATTATTTGTCGTAAAAAGTAAATGACAAAAAAATGTTATTGTGGGATATCCATGAGAGATAGACATATACCATCGCGGAGTTTTCTGTAGACCTTTTCAATGTGTACAAATAATTAGTACATTATTTTGATAAATCTCGTAGGGTTCAGCCTGCGTTTGCAATGTAAGCGGAAAAAAAATATGATAATTAACGACATCACATTAGAAACCTCAAAAATAACAGTATTTCTCCACTATTTAATGGATGTTATTATACATATAAACCTTCCTCTTGAATCACTCTATCTATTGAAAAAAACCGCATCAAAATCCGGTGCGTAGTTTTAAAGATTTAAGCATACAAAGGGACATAGGGACAGAGAAAGCGACTTTGTTTTATACTATGTAGTGATTATAATGTTTGTTCATAAATAAGCAAAATATTAATTAGTAGCTATTAAAAATATTCACGTGATTTAAACTTGCCGATTATTTCCTTTAGGAATAGGTCGAAAATTAGGTTTGTAAGCAAAACTTTGAATCTTAATCTCAATTCCTTCTGTTTTGATGTTAGCATTATTATTATCCATATATCTGTGTTATATATTTACGTATTTACTATTGTTTATAGTCATTGGTTAGTGATTAAATTCACGTTTTATAATTGTTATGAAGTGCACTTCAATCTTTTAATAATATGGTGTTTAACCTACTGTTATACATACATATATATAAAGTTGAAAATAAAATTTTTATAAAAAAGTGCTAAAAAGCGAAAAATAACAATATAAATTTCCATATGAATTTTACATTTTTGAAACCAAACTAATACCTGACAAAATGTGATTCGCTTTCTTACTATAGTTTGTATATATATATATATATATATATATATATATATATATATATATATATATATATATATATATATATATATATATATATATATATATATATATATATATATGTATATATATATATATATATATATATATATATATATATATATATATATGAAGTAAAATGCGAACAGTAATTGTAAACTTCGGTCCATCATATCCTTTCCGTGTTAAAGGTTGCAATAGTTTGAATGAATTGCTACAGAACACAATTTATCCTATTACACCACCATCGAGATGATGGTCTACCTATACCACCAGACTAGACTCATCAGGGTACCGACATGCACCTGGCTGTGCAAAGGACAGATCGGAAGGAGGCATTCAAATACTGAAAGCGGCTTCGCCGACCTCCCGCCGGATGACATATATATGTTTATGCGGCTTTCACGGATTCCTCCGTATGAGATGCAATAGCAGTGGATATATCCACATTATACCGTTGTAGTGCTGAAATCACATTCAGCAAACGTACAACTATATGCAACTCTGTGAATAGATGAAGTAAAATGCGAACAGTAATTGCAAACTTCGATCCATCATATCCTTTCCATGTTAGAGGTTGCACAGTTTGAATGAATTGCTACAGAACACAATTCATCCTATTACACCATCATCGAGATAATGGCCACATCTATTCATCATTCATAGTCTTCTTCTGTCATATTAAACTAAAAAAATAACTTCAGACTCGTAACCTATGACCCCGAAAACCCCCTAAAACCAAAAAATATGAATAACATAAAAGGTTGAACCCACCATATTAGATCCGCCGTATTTAATTTCAAGAAAAAAAAATTTAACTTCCTAATCTTATCAAAACCTACAGCCACAGAAGCCCTCTAGTACCAATTTTGGACAAAATCCCAAAATGTAACATTTTTATACCATCATATTGAATCTGACGCAATAAATTTTCTTAAAATAATTTTAAATCCGCTGTTTACATCCTCAAAAACGACCCAGTACCAATTTTGAATAAAATATAAAAACGTAAAATTTTTAGTTCGCCATATTGAATCTAAAAAAATAATCTTAAATTCGTAATTTACACCCTCAAGAACGCCCTTATATCAATTTTGGAGAAAAACGAAATATGTACAATTTTTAGCACGCCATATTGATTTTTTTTTTAAATAATTTCGGATTCGTTATGTGAGACCCCGAAAACTTCCCCATACCAATTTTGGAAAAAATCGGGAAAAATTAATTTTTTTTGTCCGTCATATTGGATCCTGCGTATTGAATTTTTTAAAAATAATTTCAAATTTGTTATTATGTGCGACCTCGAAAACTTCCCAATATCAATTTTTGAGAGAATCGGACAAAAACAATTTTTTTTTGTCCGCCATATTGGATCCAGAATGTTGAATTTTTAAAAAATAATTTCTAATTCGTTATGTGAGACCTCAAAAACTTCCTCATATTCGAACGGAATTAATTTTTTGTCCGCCATATTATCAGTGCAATCTTGAGTTTTACTGCTCAAATTTCATTCAAAATGATGTAGGATCACCGCAGCAACTTCCTGAATATAACGAAAAAAAATCATTTAAATCGGTGCGGCCGTACCGGAGTAATTAATGTACAGGGTGAGTCAACGATTGGATGAAGTAGATTTGTGCCTTTTCGGTGAAATTTATTGTTTGATACAGTTTATTTTTACGCAGATTTTAAAAATATTTAGGACTCTACAGGGTGAGCGAAAAAACTAGGACAGCATAAAGTTGTATTTTTTATAAATAGAACACCCTATATACGAATCGTATTTTCGATTTAGCTTATAATTTTAAATCTTTTTTATTAAGGGTTTACTATAACAAAACTTTATAGTTTCTGAGATAATTAAGTTTTAAGAAAAAAAATCACATTTTCAAGCATCAATTCAATCCTAAATAACGTTTTCAATTTTGTGACAAATATATTCAAATTTGAAATTTAGCACGGCCAAGGATAAGTTAACATAATTTTTACCTAATATTTGCAATAAAAGCTACAGGGTGTTGAACACATCGGCTCAAATTTGAACAAGTTTAAATGAATAAATATCTTTTTTTTTTAAATGGTACACCCTGTATATTTTCATGTTATTTAATAGAGTAATAAAAACCCTAAAAGTTTTGTTCAATATATCCTATACCTATTTATAATAGTTTTTGAGATATTTCCATTTTTCTTATTTTCCATACTTTTTTACAGAAATTATCATAGTAGCCATGTAAAGTAATAAAAAGAAACTACAGAAACAAACAGAATGTGGTTAAATATGATGAAATACATTATTCGTTATATTACAACGGCAATAGTTTAATTAAACATAATGTGAAAAAATTAACACAACAATAACGACAAGGCAAATACATATTTACTTTTATACTAAATTGAAACAAAAAAATTACCTATTAAATACTGAGATTAATTATTTCTTTTTAATAAGTGTTCGAATAAACGACCCTCTTGTGCAATGCACAAATTTAGTCTTTTTTGCAGATTTTCTCGGACCCTGGACAAAATTAGTGGCGTTATTGTTCTACAGGTATCCCTAATCCTGTCTCGCATATCTTCCACTGTTGTTGGTGGATTAACATACACCTTATTTTTAATATAACCCCCTAGGGAGAAATCTAATGGGGTGATGTCGCAAGACCTTGGTGGCCACTCAATGAAACCCCCACGTCCAATCCATTTTTGCGGATATTGTTGGTCCAAAAACGCACGAACTTCACGATGGTAATGCGGAGGCGCACCATCGTGCTGAAACAACATACTGTCGAGCTCATCCCTATCGAGACCTTGAAGCAGTTGGGGTAGTTCTTCTTGTAGAAAGTTCAGGTAACTATGGCCATTTAGTGGTTCATTAAAAAAGTGGGGTCCAATAATTCGATTATGATGAATACCACACCAAACATTTAATGACCAGTGGTTTTGATGTTGCACCTCTCTAATCCAAAATGGGTTTTCTGTGGCATAATAATGCATGTTGCGTCTATTTACGGCACCGTTACTTCTAAAAGTAGCTTCATCACTAAACATTTCCTTGCATAATAAATTTGGATTTAATTGAATCTCCGCATTTATTGTACGACAAAAGTTTACACGACTTTCAAAATCCTGTCCATGCAATTCTTGGTGTAATTCCATGTGATATGGATGATACCTATATTTCTTGGTAGTACGGTTAGCGGTGGATTGTGATGTTTCACATAATGCTGCTAACTGACGGCTACCAATATAAGGATTTTCCTGAACATTTAACAATACTTGTAGTTCTTTTTCTTCATTAGTTACTGGTTTGTTGACCACTTTACGTTTTGGATAATAAACAGTACCAGAAGAATCAAATCTTTGCATTAAGTTTTGAAAAGTATGAGTATTAGGCTGGCGTCGATCAGGATACTTCATTTTGTAAATTCTTTGAGCAAGAAGGCAATTTTTTTGAGCCTCTCCTATTGTATAAATCATATCTATTAACTCATTCTTTGGAAAATTCATATTACAATATAAGATGAATGCAAAAAAAATCAAACTACACTACATAAAAACCAAAAGAAGCGATTGCGGTTATAAATATGACACACAGAAAAATGTTCTTTTACATTGTTTTTGCCATGGCTACTATGATAATGAAGACTATTTCTGTAAAAAAGTATGGAAAATAAGAAAAACTGAAATATCTCAAAAACTATTATAAATAGGTATAGGATATATTGAACAAAACTTTTAGGGCTTTTATTACTCTATTAAATAACATGAAAATATACAGGGTGTACCATTTAAAAAAAAGATATTTATTCATTTAAACTTGTTCAAATTTGAGCCGATGTGTTCAACACCCTGTAGCTTTTATTGCCAATATTAGGTAAAAATTATGTTAACTTGTCCTTGGCCTTGCTAAATTCCAAATTTGAATATATTTGTCACAAAATTGAAAACGTTATTTAGGATTGAATTGATGCTTGAAAATGTGACTTTTTTTCCCTTAATAAAAGAGATTTAAAATTATAAGCTAAATCGAAAATACGATTCGTATATAGCGTGTTCTATTTAAAAAAATACAACTTTATGCTGTCCTAGTTTTTTGGCTCACCCTGTAGAGTCCTAAATATTTTTAAAATCTGCGTAAAAATAAACTGTATCAAACAATAAATATAGTTTCTTTGTTAATTTCACCGAAAAGGCACAAACCTACTTCATCCAATCGTTGACTCACCCTGTACATACATAAAAAAATATATAGCGGTCGAAATGAGAACCTCATACTTTTAAAAGCCGGTTAAAAATTACAATACTCTTTTCAAAAAATGTCCTAATAATGGTCAAAAAAGAACCAAAATTTAATTACAACACAATGTGTTACGTTGCTGAATACAGAATAAAAAGTGTTTTTAAAATTTAATATCCCTATATTATTTTTTTGTTGGTCCCATTGTTCGCGAAATATGAGCCTCCAAAATCACTTTTAAAATGTCTCCCCAACTCTTCATTCTGTAAATTTTAAAAATTTGGAAAAATTTGGTTTAATAGCATTTACTAAATACATTCAAGGGAAATTATTACTGTTAAATTGCGTTCACTAATTTATAAGATTTACAATTTAGAGGTGTTACTACTTGGTGGCGGCGCCAGACATACAGTCGTATTGCCGTTAAATGTGTAGGTAATATGCTTTTAGTTTCATTTTTACAGTGAGGAATTGCTGCGATCGATTTCTCGGAAAATAGGTTTGAGAAAATTTTTAAAATTTGACAGTTGACTAGAGTCGATTGGGACAATTCGGCTAAAATATTTTCAAGATGGTGGCACTTTTGGTTTTATTGAAAGTCGATGCTTTCTTGCTTATTTTAAATGGAACACCCTATATGTTACTCCAGTTTTGGGTTCTACGCATAATTATAGACATATTTTATGTATAATGTCCTATACCTAAAACTAACTGTTTTTGAGATATTTTAAATTTTATGTCAACAATGGCGTTTACTGGCCTTAACATAACTCTCAATTTCTCCTAAATAAAAGCCTTTACTATTTAATTGGGGTTGATTTTCTTCAAGAAGAGGATCTAGATTAGTGTACTCTATGGATATTTTGAAATAAATAGATACAGTAGTGGTGGAAAAACTAATATTAAATATTAACTTGAAAAAATCGTTAAAAACTCTTTTTTTTTAAATGTAAATCCCCTATTTTTATAACGTTATCTTATTTAGCATTAAAAATAAGGGTGCATTTGAATAAGATTGTCTTTTCGAAAACTTTATAGTTTTTGAAATATTGGTAACATTTTTGTATTGTAGAAAAGCTAAACGGCTTTTAAGTTGTATTAGTTGGCCATGACGACGAAACGCGACGAAAGAAAACAATAGAGCATTGCAGATATGTCACCAGGCGCGGATCCAAGGGGGGGGCGGTGGGGGGCGACCCCCCCCCCCAACAGCTTCGAGTTCAGGAAAATAGACCCGATTGTGCCTCTTATACTATAGTTTATTCAAGAACTAGGGAGAGTTTTTCATTTTTTACCTTTTTTTTTCTTCGCAATCTACCTGTGTTCTTTAGTCCGGTGACATATTTAACACAAATCACAACTGTATTTTTATTATTTTTAATTTTGGCATAGAAACCGTTTTAGGCACATTCAGACTAAAACGTAGCCTTTTTCTCTCAAAAAATTCTAAGTTATAATTTAATACTTACAAAATACCCATTATCAAAAATACAAAAAGTTAAACATATATCAAAAAAATATAAATTCGTCAATATAATATTAAAATTTTATTGGCTATCGGTCATTTTATTATTAATTATAGACATTTTTGGGATATTTGACGATCCAGTTTAGTTATTTCTTAAACCATCTGCAGAATTACAATTAAACACTAAAAAGGGATTCAAATGTCATTAATTTTTATATGTTACAAAAAATTTAAATAATATATTGTGTTAACGCTGGTAAACATTACGTATCTAGTTCGTCATCAAAGTCAGTGAAGCTATCTTCGCTCAAATTAATTATAATTGGTTCCTCTATCTCACCGGTCATGAGATCGAGTTACCACATTTTCTTTTATATATGAATTTTTCGCAATTATCTGCAGTACCTTTATTCAAAAAAATCTTTCAAAAGTCCAGTTAAATTATTAATTTGTCAGTTGTGTTATTTCCAGCAACTCCATCTTTTATTTGAGAGAGATATTTTCCGGACGATCTATTAGAACAGATTTCCTATCTGGTTTTTTCCAACAAAAATTAAGTTCTCTGAGCAATTTCCAGAGCACAGTTCGTTTAATTTCAGGTAAATCCCGATCTTCATTGATTTTAGTTAGAATTTTGTCGACGGTTGGGATCTGCTTCTCATAATAAAATGTATGTACAACTCCTTTTATTACAGTTTACATCTCTTCTTCCAACGAGGTTTTTCGTCTGCCTGTGATCGAATGTAGCTTGGGGTTACTAACAATTCCCGTCGTTTTTTTCTCCGTCAGTGTTCGGTACATAGTGGATTTTCCAACTCCTATCATGTTAGAACACATCTAAACAAAGCTTTTAACATTATTATCTAGATATTGATATCTTAAGGCATCATAAATATTCATCGTAATAAGTTTTTCGTTGCGGAAAAAATGCCCTGGTTAAACGATTTTGTAATAAATATAGATGTGAAAGCTGCATCTTTTGGGTATCTCACTAATCTCAAATAGTATATAAAATCAAGCACAAACACACTGTAATTTGTTCATTGCTCAGTGACAGAAATTAAATTGAATTATTAGAAATTTTATTGTTGCCGTAAATTTATAAAAGCTTATAATATTTAAATATAATTAGATTTACGGCAGTTCTCAGTTACTGGGGGCACTGAAGCAGGTACGTTGGAGGTTTTGGAGTTTTATTACTCTCTCTAGTTCTTGAATAGAGTATAGGAATGTGTATGCTTACGATCGCCCCTCCCCTTCTCAAAGCTTTGAGTTCAGGAACAAAGAACCGATTCTGCCTTTTATATTTGGAATGTGTATGCTGCTGGCATCCCCCCGTTGACAACTTTTTTTTTTGCGATAGCACCCTCCCCCCCCCCCCATGAGCTTTGAATTCAGGAAAATAGATCCGATTCTGCCTCTTATACTAGGAATGTGTATGTTGATCGCATCCTTCCGTCCCTTGTCGGAAACTTGTTTTATATTGTAATCGCCCCCCCCCCTTCTCTAAGAACTTCAAATTCAGAAAAATAGCTCCGTCCCTGCCTTTTACACTAGAAATGGGAATTTGCTGGTGTCCCCCCCCCCCCCGGGGACAACTTGCTTTCGCTTGCTATACTGTACTTTTGTGATATCACCGCCCCTCCCCCCAAGGAGAGAGGCTGGATCCGCCCCTGTATGTCACTATTTCTTGTCATTTGACAATTATTAATAAAAATCATGCTGGAGGGATATACACGAAAATTGTTTAAATTTGTTTATTATCTATGCGAAATGTAACAAAGTTTTATCAAGAACATGCCAGACATTTGCTGATAGATATCTCGATAAACAGACACCGTCACGGAACTGTGTTAAACGAATATTGGAATATTTCAAAAATTTTGGCACCGTTGAGAGAAAAATGCATAAAAGAAAACCTATTCTCAATGATGAAAATGTCGAAATTGCAACTC
Source organism: Diaprepes abbreviatus (assembly GCA_034092305.1). Classification (NCBI taxonomy): domain Eukaryota; kingdom Metazoa; phylum Arthropoda; class Insecta; order Coleoptera; family Curculionidae; genus Diaprepes; species Diaprepes abbreviatus. Next base: position 647,422 of record JASJET010000203.1, on the reverse strand, counting down.
TTGGATATTCTGCGGCATATCCTATGATATCGTTAAAACAAATTGCTCTACACATAGGAATCTCAAAGAGCTCAATACATAGAGTTCTGTTCTTAACTTACACCCTTATTTAATATCTTTGACTCAACACCTAAGAGATGGCTATTTGCCGAAAAGAGTGCAAGTTTGCGAATTTGTATTAACGATGATACAAGATGACCCTCGATTTTTGGACAACATAATTTGGACTGATGAAGCAAAATTTACAGACAATGGCCTTTTTTATAAACACAATTCTCATTTTTCATTAATAATACAAAGCCAATTATGCCCCATTTCAAATTATGTATTAATTTTAGTAGGAAAGGAAATATTCTAAAAGAGTTAGACAATCAAAATTTAAGTAATTTACCTGTGGCGGAACACAGGAAAATTTTTTACCAACACGATGGCGTCCCACCACACAGAACTTCTTACAAGCAACATTTTGTGACAAGTGGATTATCAAAAATGGACTTCTCCTGTGGCCTCCTCGTTCTTCTGATTTGACTGTTTTAGATTATTTTATTTGGGGAACGTTAAAAAGATCGTCTGTTGTAATCCAGTGATAACGATGGAGGGCTGTAAGGGACGCGTACGGCAGTTTATCTCCAGATTCAATTAGAGCTGCCACCCATGACGAACTAATTCGGAGATACGAAAAATCTTTAGAATTTCAGAGTAGAAATTTTGAACATTTATTAAAATAAGTCGACTTCTAATTACGTAGAAACCTTCAGAATGATAATAGTAATTATGTAATATCTTATGTTTCATTTTCTTTTTCTTGGGGGTAAATTTTTTTATTTAACAATTAAAATGTGAAACAACAGTTTTTTCGAGTTCTAGGAAAAGCTATTATTTTTTAGTAAAAAAGTTTCAAACAAAAGTTGTGCGCTTTAAAAATACCTACAAAATGAGCTAAAGCTCATCCGAATCGAATAATTTGTTCGTTAGTTATTGTAAAAATACCTGCTAAAATGGCTGTTTTTTCAATTGTTTATAAACAATAGAAAAATATATTGCTTTAACTTTCTACTGCAACTAAAGAGGCCTCTTATTGCATACAATAAATGTGTAAAGTTTCAAGTAAAAATATTCAATAATTTTTTACAGAGCGAATTTGTTTATAACTTTTTATGTTTTTTGATTATTTATTTTCACCGATCTAGAGGTCGTACAGCGGTTTGCGGGTACAAAAATGAACGTTCCAGACTTATACTAACAATAAGAAAAAAGAACGAAATGAATTGTTGATCTTAAATTGTTGAATCATATAAACAAAATTGGGGTTCGTTTTTCCGTTATAAACAAATAGAGTAACTCTTCAACAATTGTTGATATTGATATACCGATAAGTGGATGCGATTGCTGAGAGTTTAACGCACATTTTGAAAAGAAAAAAATTGTGTACGACCATTAGGAGTTGAGATAGAGTTTTTTTTTCAAAAAACCGCTGCAGAGTTATTTATCAACATTAAGGGATTATTTAAGTAGGACCTCATAGGGAAATGGCCAAACTATTGCATGCAGCAGTTTTCAACTCAATTATTTCAAAATTGTTGATGTAGCAATAGTTTAAAGTTGCACCTACTCCGAGAGCCAGAAATTAAGCAGTGGAGAGAAACATTATTTCAGCCTGCGACGCGCGGAAAAAACCTTGAATCGGACACTTCAAATTCGAATAATGGATGATATGTTTTTGTAATCAAATTATTGTTAAACATAGGAATAAGCAAATTGTTACACTTTTTTACATTTTGTGCATAATTATAATTTTAGCGTACTTACGTGTTTTTCAAATTGCGAAAAATTTTTACAGTGGTCAAAAGTATACTATTAATTAGGAATTTTAAAAAATAGGTTGATTTTTAATGTACTATTAATATTTATCGAGCATATAGCATGAAACAAATAGCAACATTTGTTGATAGCATTATTATTTTTCGACATACACATTTGACGATTATATTGTAAGCGATTATCTAATCGAGAATTATTGCAATATTGCTTTCAAAAACGATTTAAGTAATAAGGGAGAAAATAATTATGATTATGATAATAACGATGATATTGATGATAATGTTAATTATGTTAATGATGAGAGTGATGATAATGCTGAGAGTAATAATGATGATGACGATGAGAGTGATAAGGATGATGATAATTGTAATGATAATAATGAAACCGATAAGAGTTTCAAAAATAAGCGTCTATCGATGTCTAGGAAACCGAGAATGGAATAAATATTTTGTATAGATTTAAGCAAAAAATATGTGTTAGCAAAAAATTTTCTATGTGGAAAATGTTCGTCTAATGAGATAAGCAAAAAAGTTAACATGTGTTTTTCTTGTATATCCAAAAATTTAGCGGCAAATGACAGTCGCAATTTGTTTCATGCTATAACTCCATTAATATTAATGGTACATTAAAAATCAATCTGATTTTTAATATTCCTAATTAGTAGTATATTGTTGACCACTGTAACATTTTTTTCGCAATTTGAAAAGTACTTGCAACATTTTGTTTATTGCTATGTTTATCAATAATTTGATTACAAAAATATATCATCCATTGTTCATATCTCGCCGAGAAACCACAAATTAAAAAAAAATAAAGATTTTCCGACCAATATAATCCAAATTTTTCCGGAGAAATGAATGTGAAGCGTCCGAGTCACGTTTTTTTCCGCGCGCCGCAGACTCAAAAAAATGCTTCCCTCCACTGCTCCCTTTCCGACTCTTCGAGTAGGTGCAACTTTAAACTATTGCAATATTAAAATTTTGAGTTGCAAACTGCTGCATACAATAGTTTAACCATCTCCCTATGAGTTAATACTTAAATAATCCCTTAATAATAAACAACGCAGCAGCGATTAAAAAAAAAATTCTATCTGAGCTTCTAGTGGTCGTACAGAATTTGTTTTTGATTTTTTAATTTACGCCAAAATCTCATCTATCACGTCCACTTATGGGCATTTCGATATCAACAATTATCGAAGAGTTATTCTATTTGTTTATCATAAAAAACCAACCACAACTTTGTTTATCTGTTTCAACAATTTAAAATCAGCAATTAATTTGGTTCTTTTTTGTTATTGTTAGTATAAGTCTCGAGCTTTCATTTGCGCACCCGCAGATCACTGTACAATCTCTAGATGTTATAAAAAAATTCACTGTGCCAAAGACTCCTTTTAGTGTAGTATAAAGTTTATATATATATTTTTCTATTGTTTATTAACAATTGAAAAAACAGCAATTTTAGCATGTTTTTTTGCAATAACTAACAAACAAATTATCCGATTTAGATGAGCTTTAGCTCATTTTGTAGGTATTTTTAAAGCGCATTTTTGTTTGAAATGTTTTTACTGAAAAATAATAACGTTTCCTAGAACTCGAAAAAACTGTTTTCTACAATACAAAAATGTTAAATTCTCAATATTTCAAAAACTGCAATTTTTGGAATAGACCGCCTTATACAAAGTTACCCTTATTTTGAATGCTAAATAAGATAACATTATAAAAATAGGGGGTTTACATTAAAAAAAATACTTTTAACGATTATTTGAAGTTAATATTTGATCACGCTGTATTTATTTATTATCAAAATAATAACACAGTCCACTAAAGTAAATACCCTTCTAGAAGGAAACTAACACAAATCTAAATAATAAAGTCTGTCATATAAGAGAAATTCATAGTCATGTTTAGGCCTGCAAACGCCACTTTTGACTTGAAATTTAAAATATATCAAAAATAGTTCGACTTAGGTATACATGAAATATGTTTATAATTTTGTGTAGAATCTAAAAATTAAATAACATATAGGGTGTTCTATTTAATATAAGCAAGAAGGCATCAACTTCCGGTATAACTGGAACTGTCAATATCTTGAAAATATTTTAGCTGAATTGCCCCCATTGAGTTTAATAAACTGACAAATTTTAAAAATCTTCCAAAGTCTATTTTCCGAGAAATTAATTGCGACAGTTCGTCGTGGGACACACTGTATATTACTATTTTTTTAATTATATCTCTGTCGTAGGAGAAATTGTCCCAGGACTAGCACCCTGGATATTATAATACTTCCATTCGTACTCATTCAGGTCACAAATCTTTGACAATAAGCTTAATTGGAAAGAGCACATAATTTCAATCAAAAATAAATGCCTAAAGGACCTCAATATCATAAAATATCTCTCTAGAACATCATAGAGTTCAAACTACCTATCTCTCTTCTAAACATATATAAATCAATCATTAAAAGCAAAATTGACTATGGTTGCTTTGTATCTCTTTTCCAAAAAAATCAAGACTATTCAATAAAAATTATCCCAATAAAGGAGTAAACTGGTTCAATGATAACTTAAAAGTGATGCGTAATAGACTTCAGTTTATGATAGCATTAAATAAAAGAGATTCTATTACCATGCCAACGAGTACCATAATTGAATATAGAAAAAATTACAGAAAATCAATTAGGATTGCAAAAATTAAAGCTAATGACGAATTTATAAAAAAATCCAGTAACCCTCAACAAGCTATGTGGAAACTTATTAATAATAAAAGCAACAATAATACCTCTGACCCCAATTCAAAACCAAATGCAAATAATTTTAATAACCACTTTTGTTCAATTGCTGAATGTGTGATGAATAAACTTGATGGTTCTCAACAGCCTTTTGAAGATTACCTAAAATCTATACCACTGAAAAAAATCCCGTCCTTTAAATTTCAATCAGTTAGTTTTAGTGATGTCGACAAGGCCATTTCAGAAATAAAAAATAGTAACAGCAAAGATATTGACGGAATTAACACAAAAATTATTAAAAAAATTAAGGATATAATAGTTCAGCCCCTAACAATATTGATAAATCAATCTATAGCTTGCAGTACATTTCCTAAAGTTTTCAAAACTGCAAAGGTGGTACCCCTCTTCAATAATAAGGGCTCCATTGATGACTGCAACAATTATCGCCCCATATCTTTATTACCAATCTTGTCAAAAGTTTATGAACGAATTTTGAAAAATCAGGCTAATGATCACTTTGAGTCAAACAATGTTTGCCTTGAACCAGTTTGGATTCCGAAAGAACAGGACCACAACTTTAGCTATTGATCACTTCACTAGTAATGTTTTACAGGGTTTTGAAAATTATCTTGACACTCTAGCATACTTTTTAGACCTCACAAAGGCATTCGATTGCGTTACACATAGCATTCTTCTAAAAAAACTACCATTCTACAATTTTCAGGCTGATGCCATTCAACTACTTAATTCATATCTATCGGATCGTGATCAGTATGTTCACTTTGGGCAGTGTAATTCTAAAAAACAATCCCTAAGGTATGGTGTACCTCAAGGGTCGGTATTAGGTCCCATCTTATTCCTCATCTATATAAATGACCTGGCATACTGTAAGGGCAAGGGAGTCAATACTGTTTTGTTTGCTGACGACACAACGTTTTATATAAGTTATCACCCTTCAGAGATTGACAGTCTTGATTACAAAACTTCAGAAAGAGAACTATTTCAATGGTTTCGAGCCAATCGCCTATCCTTGAACAACTCCAAATCACAAAGTATTAACTTTACTCTAAGGAATAACAGTGAAATTGTACAGTCCTTTCTACCTCAATGTGCAATGGAGGTCAAATTTCTGGGAGTACACCTAGATGCAGGATTAACCTGGGAACAACACCTTGTTAATCTCTCAAAAAAACTATCCCAACAACTGTTCCTGTTCAGGAGTCTTGTACGGGTAACTTCCAAAGAAACTCTTCTGACAGCATATCACAGTAACTTTCATTCTCTTTTGGCTTATGCTATTCTTTCCTGGGGTCATTCTTGTCATACTGATAAGGCATTTGGACAACAAAGAAAATGCATTCGTATTATCTCTGGGCTTGGTATGTTGTACGTTAAACAAAATCTTGATCTATACAGATCACACGAAGATATTCACAACTATCCAACAAGAAACAACAACAATCTTGTACCAGACTTTGGCCGGCTTGAGAGATCCAGAAATGATTCAAGATATTTAGCAATAAAGTTCTACAACTGCGTGCCAGCTAGAATTAAAGCTCTTAACTTCTATCAGTACAAAAAACAAATCAAGAGCTACCTTGTGCTGAACGCGTTTTTTTCGTTCGAGGAGTATTTCGAATCTAATTTTAATCTGTAGTATTGTCTTTGTCTGTTGTCAGCTTCTCTTAGCTTTTTTTACCAAAACTTTCTTCTTAAGGAAGAATCAATATCGTGTAATGTTTTATTTGTATTAATGATAATAATTAATTGACAAAATTTTAATATTTTATTTATTTGACTTGTAAAAGTACTATTTGTATATTATTACTAATAAATTATCTTATCTTATCTTATCTTATCTGTATATGACTCTTCCCGTAAATCCTATATAAAAAGCCTGGACACAATACAAAACTCTAGCTTACGTATGGTCCTTGGAGCTTTTTACACCAGTCCCATTCCAAGTATTCAATATTTGTCCCATATTCAATCGTTGCAACACAGAAGACTACATCTACTATTAAAATATTCTCTAAATCTCTGGTCTAAACCCCATCTACTCTTGCACAACAAATTCTTCAATCCAAAGTTCCCTCCTAATCAATAGACAAACCATAATGCTACCATCCCTCCTAATATAACCTATATTCTCTTTTCAGAAGTACATAATTTCACTTTTCCATCCATAAAATAGCCTCACCTATACCCTTTCCCGCCTTGGACGGAGCAGTTGGAAATCAACCTTGACATGATCAAATACAAAAAGCAAGACACTCATCCCAAAATCCTTCAAAACCATTTTAAGAATATTACAAACTTCGCTTATCCCAGTCATAAAATAATCTATACAGATGGATCAAAAACTAAACAGCACACCGGATTAGCACTCTATAGCTCAGATTTTATAATTCCTACAAGCTAAATCCACTCAATAGCATTCTGAGCACTGAGCTCCACTCCATCAAATTTGCCAATAAAATCATTCTTGATTTATTTCCCAACAAATGGTTGATCGCATCTGAATCCATGAGCTCACCTATCTCCCTGAGTACATTTCGACCTCACGATTCAACTGTAACAGACATATACAACCTCGTTATCCGTTGTAAAATTACGAATATACATGTATCATTTATTTGAATACCAAGCTAGGTCGGAATATATGGAAACGAACGTGCTGATCTCCTAGCCAAATCGTCAATTCAAAATCACGATTCAAACTGTATTCTATATCATCTATAAGATCTAATTCCCCTGATAAACATTACGAAGCATAATCTCTCTCAAATAGACTGGGACATACTGGAAGGAAATAATAAGCTACAGAGTATTCTTCTAAAATTACCCAATACTCTTATTTTTCCAAATTTATCACGCAAGGAGCAAGTTATAACCTGTCGTCTCATGATAGGACATACAAAACTGACGCATTTATCCTTATAAAAAAATGAGAAACATCCTAGATGTCCAAAATGTAATGATTTTCTAACTGTAAAGCACATTCTGATGGAATGCAGAGAATTTATTAACCGACTTCTAAAAAAAGAAGGTTCTGAATTCGTCGCTATGTATGTTTTTTTTATGTATGTATACCGATTACTCCGAAGCGGCGGCACCGATTTGAATGAAATTTTTTACGTTATGTTCAGGAAGTTGCTGCGGTGGTCTTATATTTTTTTGGGCGAAATTGGTACAGTAAATTCCAAGATGGCGCTGACAATATGGCGGCCAAAAAAATTAATTTTGTCCGATATTCTCCAAAATTGGTATGGGGGAATTTTTGGTTTCGTACACAACGAGTCTGAAATTATTTTAAAAAAATTCAATAATGCGGATCCAACATGGCGGACCAAAAAATTTTATTTTGTCCGATTTTCTCCAAAATTGGTGTGGGGGAGTTTTTGGAGTAGCACATGACGAATCTAAAATTATTTTTAAGAAATTCAATATGGCCGACGAAAAACTCAATTTTGTTCGATTTTCTCCAAAATTGGTACAGGGGAGTTTTCGGGGTCGCACATAAAGAATCTGAAATTATTTTTTAAAAATTCAATATGGCGTATCTAATATGGAGAATAAAAAATTGATTTTCTCCGATATTTTTCAAAATTGATATGGGGGAGCTTTCGGGATCGCATATTACGAACCTGAAATTATTTTTAAAAAAAATAAAAAGGGCGGATCCAAGATGGCGGATTAAAAATTCTACACCTCTCGCAAAATCATTATTGGTGGATTTTTGTTAGTGTTAATTACGAATTTAAAATATTTTTTGAAAAACTCGATCTGGCGGATTCAAGATGGCGTCCTGAAAATTTTACATTTTTAGATTTTCTCCAAAACTGATATAGGAGTTCTTGAGGGTCTAAATTTTTAATTTAAAAGTATTTTTGCAGATTCAATATGACGAATCCAATATAGCTGACTAAAAATTTTACATTTTTCGATTTTGTTCAAAGGCGGGACTGAATGGTTTCAGGGGGTTTTTGCGGTATTGTATTACGAATGATTTTGTCTTCAATTGATATTGCAGAGTTCTTGAGGCGTATACAAACTCAACATGCGGTTAAAATATATCGGGCTAAGAAATGTAGGTTTTAAGTACTTTAAATATCGATATTGAAAGGTTTTGGGGTCTATATTACCAATCTAAAATTAATTTGAAAATAAGATAACGGATTTACTATGACAGACTAATTGTTTGACACAATTTCACTGGTATTTGGAGAACTCTAAGAAGAAAAGAATTTGGAGTGGTTCATTTTAGGGTGATTTACAACTTTGGATTAAATGGATAATTTTTTGCCACCTTGGAATCTTGCGAGGTAAACTAATCTCGATTAGTACTTAGTTCAAATAATTTATGGATATCATAATGAATTCAAAACTAAAAATCGAAAAATAAAATTTTTATAAAAAAAATTGAATCTACTTCTAAAAGAGCGCTAAAAATGAAAAAATAACTATAAGTTTTTATATGAAATTGAAAATTTTGAAGTCGGCGCCAAACTAATATCTGATAAAATATGAACTTTCTTATCATAATTTCTATATATAAGAAGTTATTTATTTCATTTAGAGATAATTTGGCACCACCTTCAAAAATTTCAATTTTATATAAAAATTTTTAGTTATTTTTCCCTTTTTAGCGCGCTTTTAGAAGTCGGTACAATTTTTTTATAAAAATTTTATTGTCTTCCGATTCAAATATAATATCAACTTGAAACTTTTAGGTAGTTCACTTTTCTTAAGCAAATTTTAATAAATTAACAGCATTCCTTAAAGAAATAAACTTATACAAGGACATTTAAATATTGTATAACAAAATAACACAATTAAACATCGTACTTATATACACAAAAGTAAATAGTTTTGTTAATATAAAGCGAAATAGTTGGTAAAATTTTCTCTCTCTCTGTCTCTTTAATTAAAAGTACGTTATATATGTAGTGGACGAAAAAAAAATTTTTTTTGTTGTACGTTAAAGATTTATATGTTATATACAGGTTCTGCGTAATTCAGGTTACCTCCTTCAATGGTGGCTTCGTACCCCCATTCCCCAAGGTCCATGAATCCAATTATCCATTTATTAATAAACCCACTATGGTAAAAATGACTGATTATTTTTTATGTAGGTTTGCAATATTATTTAGTAAAATAGTTTATATAATGTGGTTAGTTTTATTTGTAGGCATAATTATGTGTAAGAAGTTATTTATACGTTTATGGTTATCATTATTTATGTAAAATGAATTTATATAAATTAATAATATTTTATTACCAATGCAAATATAAAGATAGTTTGTCATTAATAATGTTAATTATGGAAAATTTCTGGTCGGAGGAATGTTTTTTATCTTATTTAATTTGTATTTTTATGCTTTGACCAATGTAAAAATTGATATAAAACTTGTAATCGGAATTTTGTTTTAAAAATACAAAAATCTGTAATAAGGAAGATTTTTTTAACAATAAAATAAAAAGTATTTATAAATCTGAAAAACTATTTGTTAACTAAATCTGGATACACAACTGTTAAACATACAAATGTTTTATACAGTGTGTCCCACGACGAACTGTCACGACCGATTTCTCGGAAAATCGGCTTTGGAAATTTTTTTAAATTTCGCATTTTACTAAAGTTGACGGGAGCAATTCGCCTAAAATATTTTCAAGATGGTGGCACTTCCGGTTATACAGGAAGTTGATGCCTTCTTGCTTATTTTAAACGGAACACCCTATATATTATTTCATTTTTAGACTCTACGCAAAATTATAGACATATTTCGTGTACAATATTATATACCTGAATCTAACTGTTTCTGACATATTTTAAATTTTATGTCAAAAATGGCTTTTGCAGGCCTAAACATATCAATTTCTCCTATATAAAGCCTTTATTATTTAAATGAGGTTAGTTTCCTTCTAGAAGTGGATCTACTTTAGTGGATTATGTTGATATTTTGATAATATATAAATACAGGGTGATCAAAAACCAACATTAAATAACACCAGGTTATTCCGACAAAGAACTATCGGAAGTTCATCATTAGAGATCCCTAATAGAAAATTACCAATGTAAATATGGCTGTCGAACATCAGAAACAATCCAGCACATAATTGGAGGATGGCAAGCGTTTACCCCAACCGAGTATAAGGAAAGACACGACTCGGCCGCTAAGATACTCCACCAAGAGTTAGCAGAAAAGTTAAACCTATTGCGGGCAGGCGCGGATTTAAAGGGGGCGGTGGGGGCGATCGCCCCCCCCCCCCCCAAGAGCATAGAGTTCAGGAAAATAGACCCGATTTTGCCACTTATGCTATAGTTTATTCAAGAACTAGAGAGAGTAATAAATCATTTTTTACCCTTTTTTTTTTCTTCGCAAACTACCTTTGTTCTTTAGTCCGATTTCTTTGGCAAAATCTGTTAGACACATATATTATTCATAGAAATGGGTTAGAAATTTTAGAATGAAAAATACCGGTCTATAATAATGGACTATTTGGTTGGATAACAATAGATATTTTGATGTGTGAAGTGTTAAAAAGGATTTTAATCCTTATCATAGGCGTCGGAAGAAGGTTTATTTTATCACTAAGTATTTATGGCATAGAATATTATTTCGGTAATAAACCTGAAATAAAAAGTTTTTATAATTTTATTTAATTTCTTATGATTTCTTAATAATTCACATATATTAGAAAATATAGAAAATTTTGACATATTTCACACAAATCACAACTGTATTTTTATTATTTTTAATTGTGGCATAGAAATCGTTTTATGCACATATAATATTAAAATTTTTTTGGGGCTATCGGTCATTCTATTATTAATTAAAAACATTTTTAGGATATTTGACGGTTCAGTTTATTTATTTCTGAAACCATCTGCAGAACTAAAATTAAACACTAAAAAGGGATTGAAAGGTAATTTATTTTTATAAGTTACAGAAAATTTAAATAATAAATTGTGTTTACGCTGGTAAACATTACGTATCTAATTCAAAATCAAAGTCAGTGAACCTATCTTCGCTCAAATTAATTATAATTGGATCTTCTATCTCACCGATCATGAGATCGAGTTTTCACATTATCTTTTATGCTTTTAGTATATAGATTGTTCCCAATTTTCTGCACTAACTTTTTTCAAAAAATCTTTCAAAAGTTCAGTTAAATTACTAATTTTGTAAGTTGTGTTATTTCTAGCAACTCTACCTTTTACTTGAGAGAGATAATTCCTTCTCCAACGGACATATTCCAGACGATCTATAAGAACAGATTTCCTATCTGCTTTTTTCCAGCAAAAATTCAGTTCTCTTAGCAATTTCCAGAGCTCAGTTCTTTTAATTTCATGTAAATCCCGATCTTCATTGATTTTAGTTAGAATTTTGTCGACGGTTTGGATCTGCTTCTCATAATAAAATGTGTGTACAACTTCTTTTATTGCAGTTTACATCTCTTCTTCCAACGAGGTTTTTCATCTGCCCCTGATCGAATGTAGCTTTGGAGTACTACAATTCCAGTCGTTTTTTCCTTCAGTATTGGGCACATAGTAAATTTTTCAACTCCTGTCATGTTGGAACACAACTCAACAGAGTTTTTAACATTATTATCTAGATATTGATATCTTAAGGCATCATAAACATTCGTCGTAATAAGTTTTTCGTTGAGGAAAAAATACCCTGGTTTTAATGATTTTGGAAGCCATATCATTTGGGTATCTCACTAATCTCAAATAATATGCAAAAACAAGCACAGACAAGATAAATTACTAAGGACACACTGTAAGGTGTACTTTGCTCACTGACAGAAATTAAATTGAACTACCAGAAATTTTATTATAGCAGTAAATTTATAAAAGTTTATAATGTTTAAATATAATTAAATATAATTAGATTTACGGCAGTCCTCAGATACCTGCGGCACTAGAGCAGGTATGTTGGAGGTTTCGATAACAGTTTTATTACTATCTCTAGTTCTTGAATAGAGTATAGGAATGTGTATGCTTGCGATCGCCTCTCCCCTTGCCAAAAGCTTTGAGTTCAGGAAAATACAACCGATTCTGCATTTTATATTAGGAATGTGTATGCTGCTGGCAATCCCGTTGACAACTTGTTTTTCTTGCGATAGCCCCCCCCCCTCCCCATCCCCAAGAGCTTTGAATTCAGGAAAATAGACCCGATTCTGCCTCTTATACTAGGAATGTGTATGCTGCTCGCATCCTCCCTCCCTGTCGGCAACTTGTTTTTTCTTGTGATCGCCCCCCTCTCCAACAGCTTCAAATTCCTGAAAAATAGACCCGACCCTGCCTTTTACACTAGAAATGGGAATCTTGCTGATGTCTCCCCCCCCCCCCCCCCCCGTCGACAACTTGCTTTCGCTTGCCATACTGCACTTTTGTGATATCACCGCCCCCCCCAAGGAGAGAGGCTGGATCCGCCCCTGATTGCGGGTAGGAAAAGTGACTTATTACAAGTACAATCCGGAGCCTATTCTTGAGAACAACCAGTTCAAGTTATATTGGGACCGAACGGTTCTAACGGTTCAGACAGTTGCTTATAACAGACTAGACATTGTACTAACACATAAAATTTCTAGACAAACTACACTAATCCACATTGATATACCAACAACAACCTAAGGCTAAAATACAACAAGAAAATCGCCAAATACAGAGATCTGGAAGTGCAAATCCGAAGACAATGGGCAATGAACAGCGTGCAAACGATTCCCATAATTTTATCAACAACTGGAGTGAGACCAAAGAACCTTTTGCAGAACATCAAAGGACTGGATTTTAGTGAGCATCTATGGTTGTATTGTTTTGAGTAAATTATCACTGATCAAAGTGAAACTGATAACTTCATGTTCTTTTGAATATGCATTTACTTGTCATTGGGTCGAAGTGATCATGATCACTTTAAGTGACAGAACTGAAAGTGATAATTACTCAAAAGAATATACCTTATATAAACCGATGCACAAAGTAGTTCTCCTTGCAACCGCGCGAACCGTTCGACGGTTCGTGGGAAATACAGCAGACCACGTCACCTAGAATCCGATAACATCGAAAGGGTTCCCACAGAGCTTTATATTTTGGTATCTTTGTATACCTGGTATGAGTCAATATTCCCTGAAGGGAGTGCGAAGCTGTTTGGCTTGTAAATCATACATAAAAATATGTATTATTGAACGTATTTAATTTATCTACATCAACTTTTTCTTTCTCACTGGTTAACAAAATAACTTAAAAAATTCAGAAAACGTTGAACATCTGACAACAACGCAACAGCTGGATTGCAGAAATCGTTATCAATGTCAAAACTACAGTTACGCGCAGGAAAACTAATGCAAATTAATTTTTCGAAATATTTCCTAATTAAATGTATTTGCCAATATTTACAGCAATATGTTATTCAATGTTAATTATTAACAATGGTTCATTAGCGATTTTGCAATTAACCATAGCTTGGAAAAAACGGAAAGACTTATATACCAGAACCGTATTAAAACATAAGAAGCAACAAATATTAATATAAAAATTACTCTTAAAAATTGTCAGGTAAAACGTTTCATCTTCATAATTGTTTCTTTTTTATACATTTTTTTATTGGAACATTCGTACAGTTCGTCAATAAACCATTAACGTCTTTTTTTTTATTATACTTAAAAACAACCACATTAAACCATTTAAGGCCTGTTCTGTACAATTTCGACAGAAGGTTGGTTTCTGCCAGTTCACATAGGTTAATAAAAAACATTCACCTATCGCAACTATCAATGCTTTTCGTTCCGCTAACAAGTGGAGTTAGGTTCCTTGACGCGATACATTCCCGTCTTCCCTCTAACATTCAATAAATTTGTTTTCAAGCCATATTTCCTTCTTTCTGATAGTAGTTCTCTTCTATCACTTTAATTTATCTTGCCCATTATGCACATCTAGAATAAATATAATACACCATTTTGGGTCTATACAGAAATTGTAGTTATTTTAGATCTTATTGTACATGGTATAAGCATACAAGTGATAGAAATAATTATAAAATATGCAAAATTGAAAAGAAAAATATGGAGAATTCCTTTTAATTATCAGAAGCGTATAAAAGACAATAAACATTTAAAATTCTAGGAAACAAAATTTCGCATTGAATATCATCAATTCTGAAGCTGAAGCTTACTTCAATTTCAGTAAGCTTAATGATATGGCACATATTTTTGTTAATTAGTTGTATTTGCCTTTTAAACATTTAAATAACTACAATGATGAGGGAAGTCGTGCTTTTCCCACTAACTTCTAAAAACCTGTAAAAGTTCGTACCAATTATTTATTTTTCTGGTTTAATGAAGTTCCTACTTGTATAATAAAATTTATTGCCAAGTGTTTGCTTGATTCTTTGATATTATCAATGAATCTATCTCTTCTAAAACCTTTTCGAAACTCCTTAGGAGGACAAACATTGTATCCATCCTAATCACTGTCCAAATAATGGCAGCCATCGTCCCGTTTCTTTACTACCTTCTGGGTCAAGTGTCTTTATGAAGGTAATCTATATTAGACTAATGGACCACGTTGTCAGGCATAACATATTAAGTAAACAATTTTTGGTTTAAAAAAATGCCAAAATGGCTTAGGTCACAATAGAGAGATTGCAGGTATGTATTTTGACTTATTAAATGCCTTTAAAATAGTTGACCGTCAACTATTATTGCAGGTTCCTGCAAAGTATGGCATAAGTTGTGCAGCATCGGATTTAATCAGTAAAAAATTAAAGCTTAAGACAGATAAAACAAGCTTGATAGTCTTTTCTAAATCGACTTACAACTCTGATCCTTTAATGGTATTGGAAAGTCGATTTCAGTCATCTTTTGTCAGTATTGCGGACTAAATTCCAACGAACTCTCCCACTCACCAGGCCTATGCTAAATTCAGTGAGCTTGTGTGGTCTCATGAGAAGTTTGAGGAAGATCCTCACAACTCACATCCAGCGTCTGTTTTATATTGATCAAATTCAGTCTGTTATCAATTACTATATTTGCTTTTGAGATTCATTTCATCAACCCGAAACGTTTTCAAAATTCAGAAACTAATCTTCCGACAAATGTTAGAAATGTTCCCCAAGACTTCTTGTAAATATTTTATCATCAGCTACATATATTAACTGCCCC
The DNA here is from genome assembly GCA_034092305.1 of Diaprepes abbreviatus. Taxonomy (NCBI): domain Eukaryota; kingdom Metazoa; phylum Arthropoda; class Insecta; order Coleoptera; family Curculionidae; genus Diaprepes; species Diaprepes abbreviatus. The sequence goes on along the minus strand of JASJET010000203.1, from coordinate 631,705 downwards.
TTCGATATATTTGTCGTCCTTGGTACTATAAGTTAAATGGAATTCAGCATTGTTTGTTCAAAACACGAACCTGTACGTTCATTGTATCAATGTTATTACCATAAGCAGAATCATTTCTCAACATAAAACTACTTTTATGGAAAGGAGTTTCATTTCATGGTTATAAAGGCTTACATAAGGTTACCCACACATTCATCAAAGGCATTAAAAATATTTCTAAGAGTGCAGGAATGCTCTGGGGAGCAGCCCTCCTCGTCAAATCTAAAATTGCCTGGAGATCAAATGAGGAGTTTTTAGTATTAATTATCTGTGTATGTCATAAAGCTAAATTAGTATCTTTTAATTTACAAGTTTATTTACGTTGCACCAAAAATCAACCTCATTATATTTGCAGGTATTCAAAGAAACCTCATTAGAGGACATCACATTCCAAACGTTAAAAGACACCACATTCCCGAAGCTGTCGATGTTATCAACATACCATAAATCCACAGGGTCATCAGTACACAACCAAAAATCTTCCTCCAACCTCGATAAGAACTAGGTTATTTATTTAAATTAAAAATAAAGCCAGCCTCAGTGAGAATTCTTGAGGTTCTCCACATTTAATAGATTTAGGTTCTGCTATTATCAATCCGATTGCAACTCGTTGTGTCTATATTTTAAGATGGCTACACCAACTGAATTTCATGACTTTTCTAAGTTACAAAAAACTGCTGCCGGTCACTCCAACGACTATAGAAGTTTCCACCAAAAAAAAAGAAGCAATAAGTCAGGACAGATAAATAGAATAATTATTTTCCTAATTTACACAATATTTCTAATTTTTAGCGTTGCGGTAATAAAAGAAAATTATTCTTCTAATTTTGAATTCAACTTCATTCTTCTGTTATTATACTTATTAAATTAAATAAGTTATCGTCATATTAGAGCGATATTTAAAGTTAGCTTCGCTAGAAAGAGTTTCAAGTTGAAACAAAACTTTAATTACCGTTTATGTCACTGGACATTACATATCACTAGTTTGTTTGAAGGTTGGCGAAATTTCTTTTGAAAATCATACAACCTTTAGAAGGTAAGACGAACACATATCAATTATTAAATTTAGTAATAGAATAACAAAATGTCAAGGAGGAAAAAGTTTTGAAAATGCCTTAAATAAAGGGCGAAACGTCAATTGTTTTGTGTTTTTATTAAATATAGAACCTAAACCCAAGAAAAGACAAAATAAAGAAAAATTATATATATATATATATATATATATATATATATATATATATATATATATATATATATATATATATATATATATATGGAATGGTTTGAAACTGATGCTATAGAAACGGCAACAGTAAAACCGAAAGTCTGGTTGAGATATGTCGATGATACCTTCATCGTATGGAAGGGCAATGATCAAGAACTTAACAATTTCTTGAAACATCTAAATAACATTCGATCTACAGTTAAGTTTACCATGAAAAAAAAAAGAGATATATGATCAATTGCCTTTCCTAGATGTCATGGTGAATCGCTCAAACAAAACTATTAAAACTTCAGTATACAGAAAGCCAACACACACTGGACAATATCTTAATCATAGTTCTAATCATCTTATTGTAACAAAACGGGGAATTATTCGCAACCTATATAATTACGCTATATCTATATGCAATAATGCCTATTCATTGAAAAAGGAAGTAGCAAATATTAAATCCTATTTACAACAGAATGGTTATCCTTTGAAACTAATTGACGATGTTATAAATAACTTTAGAACAACGAACACTGGACAGCAAGAAACACATTCCATCTTCACAATTCCGTACATTAACGAAACTTCAGAGAAAATAAGATGAATTGACGGTAGTTATAATATAAAAACAACCTTTAAATCAGGAAATACACTTAGAGCTTATTTAACAAAAACAAAACCAAAAACTACCGATAAAAAAGAATTTGTTTACAAAGTGTGGTGAAATATATATTGAAGAAACCAAACGACCATTAGAAGTTAGAATTAAGGAACATAAAACTCATACACAAAAAAAGGAAACGTCGTGATCAGGTATTGCAGAACACGCTTGGGATAAACAACACCATATAAAATGGTCTGAGGCTGCGGCAATATATATGGAACCCAACATGAAAAAAAAAAATTTATAGAAGCGGCTTACATTAAAAACAACGATGGAATCTTCAGTAAACCGAGTGTTGAGATACCAAATCTATGGCAACCACTACTTAGTAACATTAAATCATTGAGGTGTGTATAGTGAAGCGAAACTTTGCGCTTCAGTGGACACAGTCGCTATATAAGCTCGTAGTCTTAAGACAAAACATTCAGTTTATACTTGATAACGATTAGAGATACAACCTAATCGAAACGTCGTAAAAATAAATAAAATCAAAGACAATGCAAGTCCGACAACCACATTTTAGTCATATCACTAATATCTAATCTTATTTGAATGTTAATGTTTTTCATTGTGATTTTCTAAATTTCGTCGTGTCGACTCGGCGACGCCTCCCGCTGATTCATCCGTCAGTTGTCAATCGAAAAGAAATGTCATCAAGTTCATTTTTAGAAGCATTGGGAAATATTTCATTTAAAAAAATAAGTAAATCACCGCAAATATCCAATTGAAATCGCATTCAGTCGGGCGTAGAATAGATAACGATAAATATTATCAAATAACAAATAAAATAATATATTTTCGTTGTGCGGCCCAACGAAAACAACCGATCGGTCTCAGCAATTAATAGAAAGTGATGGTGATTCCCTTCTGTGCGTGATTTTTTTTTTAATTGGTGATTAATGCTTCGTTTATATTTATGTTCTTTTAGTTTGGTTAATGACTGCTATTTTAGTACTAGTTTTTATACAGTAGTTACATAAACAGCTGGTTGGGAATACATAATAAATGGTATAATCAAAATCCCAGTGATAATCAAGAATGGTCCCCCTATATTATCAATAAAATAATGATCTCATCATAGTTTAAATAAATAAATTGTTTTATTATTTTCCTTGAGTGGTTCGTGATATAATGCTATGAAATGAAGAAGCAATTTTTCAGGGTAAAACAGCTTGCTGATCAGACTTTTTTAAGGTAAGTTGTTTTTGTCTGCATTGTTGGTTTGACACTACATTAAAATCATTTTTTTTTTATATTTACTTTTGCGAAGATAAAAGGTCGTTGGGTGTCTGATGGTTTTAAGTCTATAATAATGTGCATATTTATTTCTTATCTAAATTGCTCTGTTTTTGGAGATACAGATAATCTTGTTTCCCCTTTAAGAGAACATATTTTACTTGTCTGATTATTCCTCATTAAATGGTAAAATTTAAAGGAATTGTAAATTATTAGAGTACCATGTTTTCCAACAAAGGTAATTGTTGCTTTGATAAAACAACCCGATAACAAATTTGATTTGCAAAAGAAACAATTCAAATTTAATGATAAGATTCATTGTCATAAATATCTATACATTTTTTTCAAGTATACTACTGAAAATTAATAAAAAAGTAAATGTTTATTGATGGACTTGCCTTTTTAGTTGTTTATAAAAACTTGTTTTGCATAAGTTAACTTAGGAAAAAATATATATAAAACTAGGAAAAGAAACTAACAAACTTTTTATATATTTTGGCAGACACAGGTTAAAAACAATCTGTCCTTGGCCAGTTCATTGGCTCTGTGGCAAAATCTCAACAAGGGATTAGTAAAACTGTATTTAACCTTGTGACACTAATTATTGATTAACTGAGAATGTCTGGTTCTTGTTAATATGGGCAAAATTTACTACTTGCAGCAATAATTCTAAAATTTTATATATTCAAACTATAATGATCTAAGTAATCTCTGATTTTTCGAGATTAAAAGAATTTTTGTAATAAATGTAAATGTTTATAGTTAATTTCCTCATAATATTTAATTTATAGGCAAACAATTGTGGTATCTTAAACTTCATAGTAGACATCTGTTAAATTTTAAATGTGTTTGAAAATCTACCATATAGTGCTTTGAATGTACTTGCAGTTGCTATAAATGTTTCTTTTGATACAGGCTTATTTCCTTCATGCTTAAAGACACCTTAGGTTTTAACAACTATTTAAGGGTGGTAATGCAAGTGACCCTTCGTATTGTTGGTCTGTATTGTTACTTCCTATTCTGTTTAAGTTAATGAAAAAACTAGTTAAAAATAGAATTGCATTACATTGCATTGCATTTCCTGTCTAGAGCTGTAAATCATTCTTTCTTAAATGGTATATTGCCATCATGTCTTAAAACAGCTACAGTAATACCAATATACAGGGTGTCCAAGATAAGGATCCTAAGCATGGGGATCTCGGAAACAGTTGGAAATACGAGGTCGGTTAAATTAGAGAAAAGTTGCGCAATTTAGTGCTAAATTAAACGCAGTTAAAAAAATTTAAAAATTTCAAACACTTCCGGAGATTTCCGGAAAAAAACGAAATTTGGCAAAATCGTTTTTAATTTTTGCAGGCTTTATTTAAAGAGATATCCGAAAATAAAAGGTAGATTCTCATTGCCACTTTTTATTTTTTATAATTTGGTCTAAACAAAATTTAAATCCGACGTTTCGTTTCTGAGATACCATCATAAACTTTCATTTTTTATATGGAACAAAAAAAAGTATCCCATGTATTTGATAGCATTTTTTATTACAAATTCAACGGTGTATCACACTTGCATATCAAGTGTGTAGTTCATTGGCTTTTATAAAACTGATATACCTTTCTCTCTCGCTCTCACGGAGCTCTTATGGAAAGTACTTGAACTACGTATTCGATATGCAAGGGTGATACACCGTTGAATTTGTAATAAAAAATGCTATCCAATACATGGAATACTTTTTTTTGTTCCATATTAAAAATGAAAGTTCATGATGGTATCTCAGAAATGAAACGTCGGATTTAAATTTTGTTTAGACCAAATTATAAAAAATAGAAAGTGGCAATGAGAATCTACCTTTTATTTTCTGATATCTCTTTAAATAAAGCCTGCAAAAATTAAAAACGATTTTGCCAAATTTCGTTTTTTTCCGGAAATCTCCGGAACTGTTTGAAATTTTTAAATTTTTTTAACTGCGTTTAATTTAGCACTAAATTGCGCAACTTTTCTCTAATTTAACCGACCTCGTATCTCCAACTGTTTCCGAGATCCCCATGCTTAGGATCCTTATCTTGGACACCCTGTATATAAGGCTGGAGATCGGAGTCAACCGACAAACTTTCGCCCAATATCTCTCCTGCCCACTCTTTCTAAAATAATTGAAAAACTGGTTAAAGGAAGAATAACAAATTTTCTTAGCCAACATAACATTCTGTCTGAATGTCAGTTTGGTTTTCAGACTTCCAAGAACACTACGGACACAGTTTTTTCTTTTTTAGAGAAACTCTACATCAGTTTGAATCAGGGCGATGTTGCGGCTGCGGTCTTTTGTGACTTCTCAAAGGCGTTCGATTGTGTGAATCACGAAGTACTTTTGAGTAAGCTCGAATTGTATGGTATTAGGGGAGTGGCATTAAATTAGTTTGCTTCCTATCTTTCAAATAGGCAGCAAATGGTTAAGTACGATGGAAAATTTTCCAATGTCTCTTCTCTGAGTTGTTGCGCCCCACAAGGTTCTGTTGTTGGGCCCCTGCTCTTTCTTTTATATATAAATGACCTGACCAAAATTCATATCCGAGGAACATTTACATTATTTGCAGATGACGCAACAATTTTATGGCGTGGAGAGAATGGCTGTGATTTGAAACATATTATCGAGTGTGACTTGATTAGAGTGAATGAATGGTGTGCTGTAAATTGTTTAAGTTTTAATTTTACTAAAACCAACGTGTTAAGTTTCAAATTTACCTGTGATAGTTTAACTTTGAATAATCATTTTATAGGGAATAAGCTAGTGACTAGATTTTTAGGTATACTTATTGATGATAAGTTGAAATTTACTGACCACATAATGGCATTAAATAAGAAGTTGGCTGCCGGGTGTTATGCGGTACGAACAGTGTCAAGGGAATTAGATTCAAATGTGGCTAGAACAGTGTATTTTTCGTTGATTGAATCTCATTTGAGATACGGGATTGCATTTTGGGGATTCTGTAGTCGGCAGTTATGAAATTCAATTCTTGTGTTACAAAAGCGAGCAGTGCGTTATTTATTTAATGTAAAAATGAAGGAGCATTGTAGGCCTTTATTTATTCAAAGCAAAATATTAACAGTGATAAGCATTTTCATTTTAGAAATAGTGGGACTGATTCATAAAAAATATAAAAATTATTCAACCCCAAACCCATATAATACACGTAATAATGGCCTGCCATTGCCCATTCCCAGGACTACTCTCACTAAACAGTCTCTTATTTTTGAGGGAATTAAAATATATAACAAAATTCCTCTAAAGTATAGAAATATTATGGACGATAAATTGCTTAGGAAAAAACTTAAGGGCTTTCTTGTGACACAACCGTATTATTCACTGAAAGAATATTTTGCTGACCATTTTTAACAAGGTGTGTTTGTGCTTTCAAAATGTGTGTAATGGTGTAATTTTATGGCTATTTTTGTCTTATTTTATTTTATTTGACTGTAAACTTTTAAATTAATTTAGTAGACATTTATTTTATTTTAGGTACCTGTTTTGTTAATTATGGACTTTTATTTATTTATACTGTTTATTTTGATTACTGACTTAAATCACGTGTTTATTGTTATCATTGATCTAAGTTTTTTTTTTAATTTTTTATTGTCACAATTTCTTGTGTTGAATATGTTTTTGTTTATATTTATTTTGAACTTTTTGTTCTGCAGAGTGCTTTGTTAACAAGATTGATTTCTTTACAACAATAAAGCTTATTATTATTAATTATGTCTGTTATCTTGAAACAAATTTAATAATGGGGATTTCAAAAGTTTAAAAATATTCAATTTCATGGAAAAATTGTATATCAGCTTGAATGATGGGGAGGTTGCTACATTGGTTTTCTGCAATTTTTCAAAGCCACTCAATTATATTACTCATAGAATACTGCCGGAGAAATTTTAATTCTATGGGTTTAGGGGAGACGCCATGAAATAACTAATACTTGTCTTACAGAAGAAACAAATTATTAATCCTCATGAAGTTTCATAGGGCTCTGTTCATCACACTAGAGGAAGATACAAAATTCCTTGGAATCCATATTAATCGTAATCTAGATTGGACAAAACATATATCAGGTATGCAATAAGATAAACACAGCTTCATACTCTTTACGAGTAATGTCAAAATCTAGATTGGACAAAACATATATCAGAGGTATGTAATAAGATAAACACAGCTTCATACTCTTTACGAGTAATGTCAAAATATTTGACCAGGAAAACTTAAAAATTGTATATTTTGCAAATGTATATTTTAACTCTTTGCTATGGAGTCATGTTCTGGGGTGGGAGCAGTGCATCAGAAAGGGCTTTTAAAAGTCAGAAAAGATCAGTTCATATACTTTCTGGCATTGGTTACTTGGATTCCTGCAGAGGAAAATTTAAAACCTTAGGAATTTTAACTTTACCAGCAATTTTTATTTACGAATGCTTACTGTATCTTTTTAAAAACAAGGAAAAGTTTAAAAAGCATTTCGTATACTTTCTGGCATTGGTTACTTGGATTTCTGCAGAGGAAAATTTATTACCTTGGGAATTTTAACTTTACCAGCAATTTTTATTTACGAATGCCTACTGTATCTCTTTAAAAACAAGGACAAGTTTAAGAAGCATGAAGTTAAACACTGCTTTGCCACTAAATATATAGGATATAATGTCCCATTGCATCAACTTAGTGTGGCAGAAAAAGGGCCTGGATTCTTGGCATTTAAATTTTTTAATGCTCTACCAATAGGAGTAAAGTTGGATGAGGATTTCAAACGTTTTAAGAAAACTGTTTTTTATTTATTGGTTCATATTGAACCATATACCCAGAATTAGTTCTTTGAATTTTTTAAACAAATTTTAAGTGTCACGTCTCATAATAATAAGATGTTATGTTACTTCATTTAATATTTATGTAGATGTTTAGATTTAGTGTTTTTAACTTAGTTATTTTATTGTATTTTAACTTTGACACCATTCATTCAAGTTTTTTGATTTCATCGGTACCACAAAACTTTTTATTGAATAAAGAGATTGTAGTGCTGAAATCGCATTCAGCACTACAACGGCATAATGTGGATATATCCACTGCTATTGCATCTCGCACGGAGGAATCCGTGAAAGCCGCTTAAACATATATACGCCATCCGGCGGGAGGTCGGCGAAGCCGCGTTCAGTATTTGCATGCTTCCTTCTGATCTGTCCTTTGCATAGCCAGGTGCATGTCGGTACCCTGATGAGTCTAGTAGAGACGAAACATGTACCTCTGCCATATCACTGTGACGGGGAGGGTAAGTTTTGACTTTCTTCTCGGTATGGTGGTACAGGTAGGCCATCATCTCGATGGTGGTGAAATAGGATAAATTGTTTTCCTTGGCAATTTGTTCAAACTGTGCAACCTCTAACACGGAAAGGATAGGGTTGGAACAAAGTTTGCATTTACTGTTCGCATTTTACTTCATATATATATATATATATATATATATATATATATATATATATATATATATATATATATATATATATATATGTTGGGGTTTGAAGTTGCTCGAGTTTGTGAAGAGAATGCTTACAGATTTTAATAGTGTAGTTCTAAAGTGATATACTGCTCTGTAGTTCGATCAATCTTAGAATATGCGTCCCAAGTTTGGTCACCTCATTATTTTACATACAAAGAAAAAGTGGAAAGAGTACAAAGAAAGTTTTAAGTTTCATTGCCTTTAAACAGGGAATGCAGCAGGAGCAATCTGTATATGATGATACTGCCGATGCTTTGTAGATGTACAAAGAAAAAGTGGAAAGAATACAAAGAAAGTTTTTAAGTTTCATTACCTTTAAAAAGGGAATGCAGCAAGAACGATCTGTATATGATGATACTGCCGATGTTTGAGGATTCTCGTGAACTACTTAATAATATTGGATTATTGGTTCCTCAAAGAGCTTTTAGAGCGCACAATTTGTTTGAGGTGATATATCACCGAACAAATTATAGCATTTAGAGTCCTATTTCTCGAATGTGTAGGGAAATTAATTCAGTTCCTACCGAGATTGATATTTTTCATTTGCCAGTTAATGTCTTTAAATTAAAAATTTTACAATTCTTGAAAAACTAGTTAATATTGTCAACTGTCAATACTTGTCATTTGAAGAACTTTAATGCATACTCAGATTTGTAAGTTTTTTAATTCTGATTCTGCTTTAAATAGTGTTCGTATTTTTTGTTTTTGAAATGGATTGTGTTTGTTTGATCCGTTAATATACTATTATATATATATATATATATATATATATATATATATATGCTTTCGGAAAGTAGCAGATAAATTCAATATAAAGTAAATGGGTACTTATTCAGAAAAACGCTTGGACCTGTCATTTTATTTTGAGTTTAGAGTTTTTTGCGTGATACCGAAATATACAAGATAACTCAAGAAAGAGCTATGACGTCATTGATATATTTTTCAATTCTAAATTAAATTTTTTATTTCAGATTTACTAAGGGGCAATTTTTTTACATACAACAAAGTAAATATCGATGTTGGTTACACAAGAGAAATTACTGTAAAATTAAAAATATATAAAACAAATTTGTAACCATCTAAATTAAATATTCAAACTGGGCCCCGTTAACAATCTGACAATAGTCAACTTCTTGACATATAAAAACTTCTAAATTGTCAGGCTTAGTCAAGTATACTTTAGTTTTTAAGTATCCCACAAGAAATAGTCAAGTGAGGTCAAATCTGGTGGTCTGGCTAGCCACTCAATTGCAATTGTCTTCCGCCTATTTAGCGATTCGGAAAAACCTCATTCAAATAAATACGGACAGGGCCATTGTAGCGGGACAGCGCTTCATCTTGTTGGAAAAGAAGGTCATGTTGGAACATATCGCTTTCTTATGAATCTGGATACAAAGTTTTTAGTACAGGAATAAGGTCATTTAAAGTGAATGTTGTCTTGTCAGAAGAAACACTTTTTTTTTCAAAATTATTGTTACCATTATATAATCGGCCATATGGTCATATCTTTGTAAATATCAAGAGCATATAATAAAAATTACTTGGCTTCTCTTACTTTCGCTATTTTCTCGCGTCTCCAACCATCAAGCTAACAATGTGTCAACTCGCATCTTTGGCCTAGATCGTTTCCTAATTAGTGCGCCAACAGAGTAAGGGAGATCAGCGATTATACCACACTGAATTCAGAACCTAACTTAGGGTCCCTAAATACTGTGTGTTAGAAATTATTCTACTATTTTAACTTTTAATCTATATGTTTCGTATGTAAGGATAAAGCTAAAAATTTGTTTGTTTTTTTTTTTTGAAGTTATAGTATATTTTATAAAATAATGTGGTTTCTTGAATTAAAAAATAGGTCAAATTGGGTAACAAAAAAATTTTACTGATATCGTTGACTAATGTCCATGTAAATAAATGTAAATAGTCCTTTAAGCATAAATATTCAACTAACCATGAGACATAGAAACCTCAAACATCTAATAGGAATTTTTAAATTTATATAACTTACCAGCGACCCGCACCGCCTTCTCACAGGTTCGATTTTTTACTATTTTTTTTTTTTTATCATTATTTAAACAACATATTCACTTCACATATGCTGTCATGGACTTTTTGAAGTCTACAATATCGTCATATATTGTTTTGATGTATTTTAAACGGTTTAGTTAGCGTTAGCCAAGGAAGCGCTCAGACTTAATTAGGAAGCATCGTCATCGTTCCACTATTTATCATTATATATCGATGCATTATATGCCAAAACCTTATTCGACAAAAGGCCTAACTTACGATGAAAACTGAATCAAAATATATTAAGGGGTTACACCACTCTAAAATTTTTGTAAAGCCAATTTTTTTTTTGACTAAATAATTGTTTATACTTTAAGGAATATTTTCAGCGTTTAACAATCTCAAAAATCAAATTCTTTTCGAAATTATAGCATGCAGCAGGGCATCGACCCGAAACTTAGATAGTGAGCGGATCGGTCAGAGCCTTGACAACGGGTAGTGTTGACTGCTCTTTTATATTAGATATTTTGAATCACTTCTTTATAACAACAATTGCTTTGGCGAATTCCAGAAGGTGAAAATAGCTCAGGTGCATAAAGTTGGAACTAGTTTAGACCCTTTGAATATTCAACGCTATAGAATTAGTTTGCTTTGTGACACAGTAGTGTACAGATTACAAATATTTTTGTTTTTTAAAATTTTTAATAGAAAAGAATTATTGAAATGGCGAAACAAGCATTTCTTAATAATAAAAAGGTAGCTAGGAAGCAGTTGGACGTTCTAATCGGAGCACGAAGAAACAACATCACCTGATAAATCGTTATTCAGTGGAAAGAGAGGAAGCTATCAGTACTGTAACTGAAGTTTGCATCAATGTAACCACACCTGCATCGGCATACAAACCAGTAGACATCAATTATATAAAATACTCATTCAGCCTCACATCAATTCACTAAATTTTCTCTATTTTCTTTCGGTATATTAAAGATAATAAAAAAATAACGCTCTCAAGGAAAGTTGGTCTTTTCTTTCTATCATCCTGAATGCTGCCACATTGACCCGTGAACGGGTATAACCTGATTTCGAATTAATTAAGAAATATTTCGAAAATAAGAAGAAAATACCTCTTTTCTATTTCAGAATATAAAAGATATAAGTAAAATATAGTTCCTTAAAGAATTTGAGCTAGTTTGAGAGCATGGAGCACTGCGATATTGGCTTGCAAACATAAAAACGTAAACTCGAGTAAAGGCAGATTTTCGATATTTAACAATAAATATTTTAAAAATTGTGAAAAAACGCACTTTTCTTTATTTGGGAATATATAAAGTAATAGAAAAATAAAGTCAAAGAATCAACCCGAAAACTACAGGAGAATCAGCCTACTGAACAGTTCAGCCAAATTGTTAACCAAAATATTGTCACAACGGATTGTAGACAAGTTAGGGGCGTACGAAGAACAGCAGGGCTTCCGGAATAATCACTCTACTATCAACGGTATATTTATTATCAGACAGCTGGTTGAAAAATCAATCGAATACGATAAACTGCTGTTCATTTGTTTTGTGGACTTTACACAAGCGTTCGACCGAGTCAAACTGGAACACATAACAGAACTACTGCGAAGAAAACAAGTAGACGAAGCAATCATACGCACAATATACGAACTGAATTCCAAAAACACCATGGTAATTAAAACAAATTATCCATAGGAATAAGACAGGGTGAGTCCAACACTTTTCAATGTAATCATGGACGAAATCATTGATGAGGTAAAAAGCACAAATATTGGGTACCCAATGGGACACCACACCGTTCAGATTATATGCTTTGCAGACGATGTTGCCTTGACAGCAGATGGCGAGGACAACTTACAAAGAATGCTTTTCCATCTCAATTGAACAGCTAAACAGTATAATATGAAGATATCTGTGGAGAAAACCAAAGCAATGGTAACCGGTAAGATACAAACTAATGGTTGATGACAAACATATCGAACAGGTTGGGAATTTTAAATACCTGGGAGCACATATAACAATTAACAGGACAGTAACGGAAAAAGTACGCACACAAGTCAACAAAGCGGCCATGATATCAGGCCAACTAAGAGACATAATCTGGAACAATAAACATATGACGGTTGAGAGCAAAGCAAGAATTTACAAGGTATGTGTAAGACCGATACTGACCTACGGCGCAGAAACAAGAAATGAAACAACAAAGACAAAACAAATTATGAGAACCACAGAAATGAAAACGCTGAGAATGATCATGGGAACAAGAAATTTCTCGAAGTAATTCTTATTAAAAAGAACTGATTCAAAATATCTTATATAAAAGAATATTTAGCAATAACCTTTGTCAAGGCTCTGACCGGTCCGCTCGCTACTTGAGTTTTGGGCCGATGCTTTGCCGCTTTCATTTTTAATAGCAATAACTTCGAAAATAACCTGAATTTTAAAATAGTTTACTCTAAAAACATTTCTAATTTATCGAGCCTAAAAATAATAGTTTTTTTTTTGAAAATTCCAAGGTGGTGTGGCCCCTTTACTGTTTATTGCTGAATCACTAAGCTATGCTTTGTGTCTTATTTCTTCTCCCTCATTATTACACAGATCAGGCTCTCTTTGTTGTGTTTGTTCGTCTTCTAAACGGCACATTCCTTGATATTTTTTCCTTTTTTATTGGCATTATAATTTCACCATTTAGTCAGGAAAATACGACGGGCACTAGAAAAGTTTTCTCCCTGACAATGAAACAAAATGCTTACGAAATATTTGGAGATTTGATAGAATGAAGTCTCATTCCCATATATAGTAATCGTTTGTTCACAACACTGCGATGTTCCAATTTCACAAAACTCATTTTTTGTTGCAAAACATTTCATATAACAAAACAATAAGTGAATTAAAATCAAATTGTACACGTACGTAGCAAAACGTTGTCATTATTTAACGTTACTAGACAAGTGCAGTCAATTGTTTTTATCATCGTTAGGTAGATTTTTTTTCTAGTGTTCCTCTTATTGAATTTTAAATATTAAAAAAAAAAGTTTAATCTGAAAAAAATTGCTTTATTTCATTTTTTGTATTGTCATCGGAACCGTGTGTGTGAGCAAATTTTCAAGTCAAACAACCGGAAGTTGGTAAAAAATCGATTACAAGATTTGATCTATGTTAAGTCACAGTTGATAGTTACAGAGGTGTGAAGCTAAACAAAATTATTTAAAAACCAAGGTATTAGTCAGCTTTTCCACGAATGTAGAGGTATTCCGAAATCACGGTAGTCGTTGATAAAAACATTCAGGTTTCTTTGCAACTTCCCTAGAACAATTTATTGAAAGAAATCGAAATATAATCCTATGAAGGCGACTGAAGTGATTAAAGAGTGTATATAACAAAATCATTTCCTAGAATCAAAAATAAGGACCTATAAGGGCAATATTATTTTAGATTAACATAGAGCCAATTAAAGTCGTCATAGGAACAATATTTTATTTTATCTTAATCTGTTTTGAATTACTTGAACACGTCTAACACCACGTAAATTGCGATTCTTCAAAATTGTTTAAAGTTCTTTCTGTTAAATGTTTGTTTAGTGGTGTGTGTATATAAAGGGTGTTGAATGTTTGCGTCAAATGTTTGGAGTTGTTTTACAACTAAGAGGTATTTAGCAAATGAAAATATAAATATTCAATGTGCCGGTCTAAACTCGGCAAAATTATTCAATTGTAGTAATTACTTATTATTGTTTAATTTGTCAAGAGTAGCAATCTAAATTCGGTTTAATAGATGTGGGAAATCCCCTTATTTTTAGTTTATGATAAATATTGACGATTTTTAATCTGTTTTTGGAAATTTGATTGAGTGGAGACTAGGGTTGGGTTGATTTTAATCAAATGATTTAAATAATGATTAAACTCACAATTTAATTTACTTGATTTATTATAATATTTCAAACAACGTGCGAAAAAAATTCACAAACAATTTAATTAATAACTACAACACCTAAGAATATAAAAAAATATAAACTTTAACCCAAAACTACCTAAATGTCATAAAAATGTAATCAAATACTTCAGTTTTTAAAATATTTGAAATTTAGAGCAAATCTAAAAGACAACTTGAAATCATAAACCTATAATTTATCATCATTAGCATTTTGATTATAAAATTTAAATAGAAATGCCAATTTTCCACCTTTTTCAATCCCCAATCTATTTCTTACATCAGAGTACATAAAACCAAATGTACTAAACACACGTTCCACCAACGTTGAAGCAACACAAACTTGAGATATAAAACTGGACTGCTCATGAAAATAATTTTTGACCCCCCCCCCCCCCCCACTTATTGGTCCCCATTCGGTGCAATGAATTGTATGGCAACATTTGAATTCCCTGCTAGTTTCTTACATTGGCGTGAATGTGTCGTGTATGAATGTCAATTCTATTATTCTAACAGGTTTAGACAATAACTATCTCTTTCTATACTATATCTAAAACAATAAATCGCTCTTCCTTGTTTTACTTGACAGGTTAATCGAGTATATTCAATAAAAAAGACCAGAGCTCCGATTCTGTAAGCATATTTTTTGACATTCTCTTTCCTTGTCTCTTTTAGGACAGTGATATACTTATGTGTTAATACAGACTGAACAAAGATAGAAGATCCTTATTATGACATTCTCTTTCCCTTTACTCTTATAGAATCGCAGCCCAGGATAATTGTTTCTCTAAAACAATATTTAACCTGAATTTCTACTTTTAGTTTCTTCAAAATTATAATTTTTCTGTTTAAAGCAACTCCAATAAAGCAAATTTTTTTTAACTTCTTTGGAACAGCGTAAATATGTAACAATTTTATTATTTTTAGATAACAAGCATGAAATGTCAGTTCTTATAAATAAATAAAAATGCTTTTCCTATGACTGTTTACATATTTTATTTTTTACAATAAAACTGTTATTTAGCAAAATAGCTAAAATGTGAAATATGCGCCAAAAACAAATCGAGACTAATTTTTTTTTTTGAAATATCTGTTTTAGAAACATCCTTATTCGGACGTAGAGTATAAGAAGTTAACGAAAAATAGTATTAAGGCATTTGTTTTTAAAAATTTTATATCATGAATTAATATAGTATATTGTTTAATGTAAGGTATCGAAATGTCCACATAATCTATTGCAAAGTAAGATAGTTTTATCATTTAAAAATAGCTTCGATTAGGTCTTTGTTAAAATTATTTTCTCCTCGATGCTTTTAGGGAACCGATATGTTAGGTATTTATATAGGATTAACAACATTCATAATAATGTTGACATTTCCTTCATAAAAACGGAGCTTTAATTTAAATGAAGTAAAGTAACATTATGTACTAAACCATTTTTATAAAAAAATTTAACTCCAAAAGGGATAGTGTTAAAGCAGTTTATATTTAATTGTAAACAAAACAATATTTATAAGACACTTTAAATTTAAAGAAGCTTGTAAATACAAGAGAATTCTTACATGAATACAATCATTTTTAATTTAAATATATACATAAAGATTTACTAGCAACTTTTAATTTTTACACTAGGTCAAACTTTCAATTTACTTAACTGTTTAAGGATCTGGAATTGACCTTTCCTAGAGTTGAATTTTTGAAATGGTAATCAATCGCAGTTTCTCACTACTTTAACAAAGGATTTTCATGACACAAATTTCCTATCTGAGCTAAAATCAAGAATTTTTGTTTTATTAATTAATAACATATTCAAACAAAAGTTTATTATTTTATTTTTAGACAAAACAAATACATAAAAGTAAAATTTATCTAATTTCCAAACATCCTTAATAATATTGAAAAACTTCATATTATATGTAATCATTTATTTCTATTTTAATATGGCATATTAGTTTTTAAACGTATAATTATTTTAAATTTTAACACCATACCAGTTTCGATATTCAGCTTTATATGTCAGTGGAACATTAACTTTATGGTAAAACGATATTGTTGTTGGTTAATGCACACCTAATTCAGGACTTTTTTTGTAGAGCCAGTGTATGTTATTAAGTCCAAGTTTAGTTGCTTCAAGATGTTTACATCAAACAGCGCTTCGTGGTTTTTTTCAGGCAGTTTATTTGTAAGAAGCACAACACAAACTGTTTGCTAATCTTCTTGTATAAAACAATTTCCAGAAAAATGCTCTGAATAGAGTTACTTATCTGATGTATAAAAGAATTATGATCATGACCAATTTGCTTCAGCTCTTGAATTTGAAAATTCTTTTCTCTTAGAAAACTAAAATATTGATAGCATTTAAAAATTATCATACATCATATCCATAAGATTAAAGTTGTTACCCTTAGATTTACAATTTGATTCTAAGGTAAATTTTTATATAATTATTATTGAATGCTTTATAACTTACCAATTAAATAAATTCCAATTTACCAGATGAGGTATTTGCACGTCTTACGATGAAGAATCACATTTTTTAAAATACAAAAAAAACCTTAAAGTTCACATTCCTGTTTGAAATTTTCAGTAAAACGTTACATAAAATGTGATAAAATCCATAAAACAGCAAAATCAAAAATAAATTTCTGTCAAAATGAAAAGTATTCAGTCAATGTCGAAAATACACTTTCACCAATATCATAAAAACTTAGGAAATTCATTGTTGCCAAAGCAATTATTTGCACCTAATGGCACGGAGCACTGTGGGGTCATTTTTTTTATAAGGGAGATATGGAACACGAGCAGTCCAGTTTTATATCTCAAGTTCGTGGATCTATCACTCAATTCCATTTACGAGGGAAGTCCCAAAATTAATTGGCCTGACAAAGAAAACACAAAATATTCGGCAAAAAGTTTATTTATTTCAATTTATTTATTTTGTCTTAAAAATTTGCACATAAATATTTACAACGTCAAGAGAAAAATACAAAAATAACTTAAAAGCAGATAAAAATACAGAAGCAAGTTAAATAAAAATGTTTGTATTAAATAAAAATAATTGATACATTCTATAACTCAAATTCTATACGTGGTGAAAAATTTTCATTGTTGAATTCGCAGTCAGAATGCTTTAAACTCCCACGGACAGCCATTATAACATCAATCGCAATTTTTTTTTGTATTTGTTGACTGTTGTAATTAATACGGTCATTGGCAAATATTAAAAACAGGAAAGGCCGAAGAATAGATTCCTGCGGTACTCCTCTTTCAAAGGTCCTACAATTACTCTCGGCACTGTTTACTGCTACAAATAACTTTCTATCATTTAGATACAATTTAATATAATCTAATGTTTTCCCTTTAACTCTGTACCGAAATAGCTTAGCATCTAATATTTGGTGGTCAGTAGCGTCAAATGCCCGAGAAAAATCTATAAACATATTCAATGCTCTATCAAGAGACTCCTCAATAATTTTCTGAAAATCACACAATGTCATTTCAGTGCTTTTATTTAGTGTAAAACCGTGTTGGTAAAGTCACACTAACTACCTTGAAGTAAATCCGTGGTTTGGCAAACGGAGTTTTCTATTTAATGAAACCTTCTGCATATTAGTTTTTACTTTTTTCGGTTTCGGTTATACTATTACTTTATAAAAAATTACCACATGTTTTTTTTCTGACGTTTCGGTTTATTTTATTGATTAAATCATCTTCAGAGAATTACTGTAAATATGAAAAGGAATAAGTAAATTTATGTTATATAAACTGAAAATTTTAATTTCTTACCTAATGTTAACAGGTTGTTCACTTGAATAACTTACCTTTAACTATTTTATTACTTTAATACAAATATAATCAAAAACTTCTTTTTTAATATAAATATAAATATAGAAAACTGATATTATTTTTTGAATGCATTTTGTACACATCTGGTTTGTTTTGCTTTTGACAGAGTACTACCAAAGGGTTTGAAAGATTCTAGACCATCTGCAATTTTATTGCCCTATTAGATTGGTATATACATTACTCAGGTCATTTGTGTCCGTTCTGAAATTCATTGTACAGGGTGTTTTTTTAATATGGATCATTTCTTTAATTGTTCTTTTTTTGTAATTAATTTATTTGTCTAAAATCTCCACGTTGTTAAAATCGATGTTGTGCATGTTATCAAGTGCATGTTGGACTAAGACAGTTTTATATACGTCGACGACTGTATATTATGCATACCGAAAGACAAACTTCAGTACACCCTCAATAAATTCAGTAGTTATCATAATAAAATACAATTTACATTAGAAAAAGAAAATAATAAAGCCATTAATTTCCTCGACATTACTATTCAATACGATCACAATGGTAAAATAAAAACAAACTGGTACACAAAACCGATATGGTCAGGCAGATACCTAAATTACAATTCTGCAGCACCTAGAAAATACAAAAAGAGTGTAGTCACAGCACTAACCGACAGAGCTATCAAATTTTCTCATCGACAATTTAGACCGCAAAATTTAAAAAAAGTTAAAGACACTTTAGCGAAAAACAATTATCCAAAGAAATTTGTTGAACCCATAATAAAAAGCCGAGTAGAAAAACTGTATAACAAAAATCAACCAACAAAAAGCAATGTTCCACCAACCCAAAAATAGATATCATTGCCGTATATACCAGAAATTACTAATCCCATTAAAAAAGTGCTAAAACTATATGATATCCAAATAGCTGAAAAACCTTCGAATAATTTCAAAAACCTTTATACAAAACTTAAACCCGATATCCCTAAAGACGAATAAACAAATGTCATTTACAAGATCAATTGCTTAGATTGCAACCAAACATATGTCGGTCAAACCAAACAGTATTTAAAAAATAGAATACAAAATCACAAATACAGCATTAGACATCACAATAACGATAATAAAACTGCCTTAGCCAAACATGCACAACATCGATTTTAACATCGTGGAGATTTTAGACAAATAAATTAATTACAAAAAAAGAACAAATAAAAAATGGTCCATATTAAAAGAACACCCTGTACAATGAATTTCAGAACGGACATAAATGATCTGAGTAATGTATATACCAATCTAATAGGGCAATAAAATTGTAGATGGTCCAGAATCTTTCCAACCCTTTGGTAGTACTCTGTCAAAAGCAAAACAAACCAGATGTGTAAAAAATGCATTCAAAAAATAATATCAGTTCTCTATATTTATATTTATATTAAAAAATAAGTTTTTGATTATATTTGTATTAAAGTAATAAAACAGTTAAATGTAAGTTATTCAAGTGAACCACCTGTTAACATTAGGTAAGAAATTAAAATTTTCAGTTTATATAACATAAATTTACATATTCCTTTTCATATTTACAGTAATTCTCTGAAGATGGTTTAATCAATAAAATAAACCGAAACGTCAGAAAAAAACATGTGTTAATTTTTCATAAAGTATATGACCGAAACCCAAAAAAGTAAAAACTAATTAATAACTACACGGTCAACAAATAGAAACAAAATTAAAAACTTCTGCATATTAAAGGGTGTTTTTTATAGAGGTATAAAACTTTAAGTTGGCAACACTTTTTTAACTGGCGCCAATTTTGTCAGCTGTCAAGTGATTTATGTTTAGTTTGGTTTGGCATTTCAATATGAATAGACTGACGCCTGAACAACGCTTCCAAATTGTGCAAATTTATTTTGAAAATCATGGTTCTGTTCGAAATACGTATCGCGCACTACGTCCATTTTACGGTCGACATAATCGTCCATCAGAGCAATTAATTCGATTAACTATGGAACGTTTTCGCACCACGTTTACTCTAAATGATAATACGCATGCACAGAGACGTCGTACAGTGCGTACAGAAGAAGTCATTGCTGCTGTAGAGCGTAGCGTAGAGGAACACCCGAATCAGTCTATCCGCCATCGTGCACAGGAATTGGATATGTGTCCATTCACTTTATGGAAGATTTTGCCGAAAGATCTTGGTTTGCGTGCTTACAAAATCCAACTCGTGCAAGAATTGAAGCCACACGATCACCTAGCAAGGCGTAATTCGGTGAATGGGCCCAAAACAAGATTGCCGTTGATCCCGATTTTCATAAGCGAATTTTGTTTAGCGATGAAGCTCACTTTTGTTTGAATGGATACGTCAATAAACAAAACTGCCGTATTTGAAGTGATGATAATGAATGATGATGAAAATAATGATGATGAAGTGTATGTTGAGACACCGTTACATCCAGAAAACTGACTGTTTGGTGTGCTTTATGGGCTGGTGGAATCATTGGTCCGTACTTCTTTAAAAACGATGCTGGTCAGAACGTTACAATAAATGGTGACCGCTATAGAGCCATGATTACTGACTTTTTCGTTCATCAGTTGAACAACCATGATGTGCAGGAGCTGTGGTTTCAACAAGACGGCGCAACATGTCAAACAGCTCGTGCCACAATTGATTTATTGAAGGAAACGTTTGGTAACTGCATAGTTTCACGTTTCGGACCCGTGAATTGGCCTTCAAGATCGTGCGACTTAACGCCGCGAGACTATTTTCTGTGGGGATATGTGAAGTCGCTAGTCTACGCCGATAATCCCGAAACGATTGATCACTTGGAGGACATTATTAACTGCGTTATTGCCGATATACGGCCACAAATGTTGGAAAAAGTCATCGAAAACTGGACCTCCAGATTAGACTACGTCCGAGCCAGCCGTGGTGGTCATATGTCAGAAGTCATATTTAAATTATAATGCCAGAAAGTTATCTTTCGAATAAAGTAAATTTCATGTCAATTTAAAAAATTCATCTTTGTTTTATTCCGTTTAAAAGTTCTATACCTCTATAAAAAAACACCCTTTATATACCTTTGCCAACTATAAAATGTAATAATCCTTTTTTTTTTGTTTTAGAGCTGAAAAAAGTGAAGTGCTCAATCATGAAGAACTCCAAATAGCAGATCAACGAGTTGACGTTCTGAGATCTGCCATCACCTCTATAAATAAAAAGCTGTGTCCCAACGGACCAATAAATGATCGAGAGAAAAGATTGGTAAGTGGAAAATATAATTATTTTGTTGTTTGCATAAATCCATAGGGATTATTATCGTAACAAACACATAAAAAGAATATATTTACTGGTATAGTTATCTATAAACTAATAAAATTTATGGATAAAAGCAACGTTTTAAAATATATTTATTAAAATGTATTCTTTATATTTTTCACACAACATGGTAAACTTCAAGATAAGATAATTGTGTATGATTCACTAAACTGATAAATATTAAAATAAATAGTATCGTTTTTTTTTTGGCAAAGGAATACTTTGTAATATTCCTGTTATCGTATTATATATTTTTTATAATAAATAAATCAGCCAAAGGTATGAAAACACCAAATTTAAGAAGTTTTCCAAACTGTTGGGAATACCCCATTCGTCCTGTTTAAAATCCTGGATAAATGTTTAATAGATATCAGGAAGCATAGTTTTGTAAGCCGGGAGATTCTAAGCATAACAGCGTCAAAAATAACAGCTGATTTTTGGTCCTTGATTTTTAAACAATTTTTAAAGTTTTGAAAATAATTTTTTTGCATGTGTGGTTAAATGAGAAAGTTGTAGTTAATGAAAATAGCTTCAATTTAAGCTTTTAAACGTAAAAATCGATTTCGTATTTACCGAATAAACCGCAAAATACTTTTTTTTGTACAAACATAAATAGTTTTTGTAATAATAGACATAAATCATACACTGTTTTTCAGTATCTATAAGGATCGGTCTAGTGGTTTATGAGATAAGAGGTCCGATTTTTAAACAATTGTGCTACCTAACGTTGCATGGACAGAGACATTTTCAAAACATCTACGTATTCTTAAAGATTTGCACTTTGATATAAGGGGCGTTCTACTTTTCTACCGACAATCTGAGTGATAAATTTTTAGATTTGTAAAAAAAAAATAAAAGTGTATATTCTTTTATAAAATGTATTTTAAATTATTGTCTAGTTATCGGAGATTTCAGAAACGTATAATGCATCGAAGTTTTATTTTATATCTTTTATTTATTTCAAGTTTTATCGGAATATTAAGAAAAAATAAACACCTCAGTCACAAAAAAATAATAATTTATTAGTTATTATGTAAAATCAAGTGTTCAGTTTTTTTTAACTTTGCTTAACTGGAATATGAGCATTTATTATTATTTAGCTCGATTTATCGAAAATCTTATTAGAAATATATAAAAAATGACATTTAATACCACTCTGTCACATTTTTGCTTGTTAAGACAACAAACTTTGAAATATTTTGCAAATAATTGCAATAAACATAGCTGAAATTCTGTTAATACATTGTATGGTCAATATATAATATTATAATACGTTATTTTAGTATATGTTTTCATTAAACTGAATCATATGCTACTTCGACGTTTAATTACAAGAGGGACAAAATTGTGACAGAGTAGTAGATATTAATTAACCAATATTTGAACTTAATCCTATAACATTTCTAAAGTTTTTAAACCGATAACAAAACATACTTCTCTTATAATGCTACATAAAATATTATTTCTTAGTAGAACCATCCTTTGGTACACGTAAAATTAGACTAATCTTCTCTTTTCTCTTATTCTACTGTTCAAATACTTCTATTGGTTCAACAAATTCGTAATAAACACGCCTTCCTCTTTTGACTTCTTTAGGACTTGGAATTATTTTTATCAATTTTTCAAACATCACATCTGATTTTACTAATTTATATATTTTTCCAGTGTCATCAACACTTTTATAAATTATAAAACATCACCCGAACATCTCCATCTTCATCCACACAACTTTTTGCAACTCTTAAGTAGGTGTACTCTACTTTGTTTTTACTGGGTACTTTTACTAACATATGTGTACCATTTTTTATTAATAATGGGTGGATGTTGTCTACAGACAGGTCATATGAAGTACCCGGTTTTATGTGCACAGTTTTTCTCAGATTAACAAGGTGCTGACCATCTTCATCTTCTGAACTAGAAGTATAAAGAGTCTCATAAAATCTCTTTGTAGGAACTCTAATTATGTTGGTTATATCAGCCAGTGGTTCTTCTAAATCTGAGGTTGGGCTGTCGCTAACTTCTATCTCATCTGCAGGCCATGGGCGATAAGTCTTCAAATTGTAACAATCACAAAATTTGTTGCAAAAACAACTCAATGTTCGGTAGCTCAGCACTTCAGGTTGCTGAGCCACTAGTTGGTAGACTTCCATAGTGCCTTTCAACGGAATAATTCCACTTGGAATTTCCATTAAAAACAGCTTTATCTTACTGCGGTCTTTAACTGCTTCATAAAATTGTACATCGTCAACAATGTCGTGTCCACTGGCGACGAAATGGTCAGCTAAACGTTTAATAGACCCTCCTATACCTTCAGCTGCTCCCTTACCGTGTCTCGTCTAACTTTTTCTCTTCCCCTTGCGCTAGCAGCGGATGAGGCTGGAGTCAGTGAACGAGATCTAGAATTTAAAGGAAGTGACCTGGAGCTTGAAGGAACAGGTGTGGAAGCCGGAGTATTCATTAAAACGTCCTACAAAGCTTTCTGTTGTTCTCTTCTCTTGTAGTTTTTAACTTGTCAGTTTCAATCAAGGCAAAGTTCCAGACAAAAATTACCACTCCGTCACGAGTTATGCCACTCCGTCACAGATTTTTTGTGACAGAGGTGCCTCGTGACAGAGGTGTAAAATAATAGTGTTCGAGGATCTCAGCGTTCACCTAATTACGAATTGTTCGTAAAAATGGGTGAATATGACAGATTTACTGGCAAACAATAATATTACGTATATAAATGAGAACTACAATAAGATTTCAAAGTAGTAACTTACGTGACAGAGGGGTCGCCGAATAAATACACGCACCTCTGTTCACTACCTGCAGGCGGCTAACTCGGCTCGCTCCCGGGTGGGGCCTCAAGGCGTGAGGCTAAGGGGGGAGGGGAAACCGTTCTGTTGCTTAGTGTTGAAGGTCAAACAGCTAAAGCGCGTTTTTTGTTTTGTAAAATGCGTGACGGAAGATAGCAAGAAAAAACATATACAGCCGGACCCAAAGATAAAATATTTTTTTGTTTAATAGTATGAACCTTTACGTTTATTTTATTCTTATAAATTTAATGATAATATTTTAGAAGTTCAATAAATAATTTTATATTAAAGGGTTGTATATGATTTTTTTTTAGCGAGAGAGCATTTTGTAACATTAGGCGGCGCAAAGAGACACATTTTATTTGTATGTAAAACACCTCTGTCACACATTTCGAATACTATGTCACAATGATTTTGTAAAGAGCAAAAACAATAAAAACAGAATTCTAGTATTATTATAATGACTTTTTTGTCCAAAAAAAGCTTGTCAAAATCAAATTTGAGAAACTGCAATTTTGGAAAAATACCGATTTTTTTTCCGGAGGGGACACGTCATTGTCGGTAGAAAAGTAGAACGCCCCATAAATAAAGTTTAATATCCATTTTGTCGAAAATTATTGCAAAAAAGCGTTGTAAAAAAGAGTCTTTTTTTAAGTTATAAACAAATATAATTTCTAGACAGATACAAATGCTGTTGACAATTTTTTTTAACCTACATATAAGATTTTTCTGCATATTTTAAGCCTAGGCTGGTGTCGCTAAGTACCCTAGAAACTGAGATAATGTGTTTTTTTTTAATTGCAGCTGCTTTAGTTATGAAGATTTAAATTTTACAACATAAGCAGAAGAATGCTTATATTTTACCGATATATGGTGTGAATAAGTGTTTATATGTTTTGAAGGGAATGAAGTTCAAAGTAGGAAAGAAGAAGATAATTCTGCTAAAGAACCGCGGCGATGAAGTAAGAGATAGAAAGGAGATAATAATGATAACTGAACAATACTATGAAGATCTATATAGCCCAAGAAACCCTCCCTCGGTTAATACTATAAAGAATTTAAAAAAGACAATAACAAATGTGAATTCTGAAGATCTGCCAGATATTACAGAGGATGAAATAGATAAAGCCATACAAGATATGAAAAGAAATAAAGCAGCGGGAGATGACAGAGTCTTAATAGAATTTCTTAAAGAAGGAAGAAGAAAAGTTAAGGAATATTTAAAGATCTTATTCAACAGATGTCTTGTCGAAGGTAGGATACCCAGTGGATGGAACAACGCTAACACAGTTTTGATATATAAAAAAGGCGATCCGGCCTATATCCCTTCTCTCCCAGTTATACAAAACCTTCATGAAAATCATAACTAGCAGATTGACGAATAAATTCGACACATATCAACGCGTTGAACAAGCAGGATTCAGAAGGGAATATGGAACATGCGACCACCTGCATACACTAAAAATATTAATAGAAAAAACCAACGAGTATAATGTGCTTCTGTACATGGCCTTTGTTGACTACGAGAAGGCTTTCGACAGCGTAGAACTATAGGCTGTTGAAGAAACTTTAGTAAATAGCAGAATAGACTCAAGATACAAAAATCTATTGCATAATGTCTATCTAGACGCAACGATGACAGTACAACTTGATGACGAGCTAAAGACGAACCGCATCCCAATCAAAAGAGGAATAAGACAGGGAGATACAATCTCGCCCAAATTATTTACAATGGCCCTGGAAGACTTGTTCAAATCATTAAATTGGGAAAATAAAGGGATAAACATTAATGGTAGATTCCTAAATCATCTGAGATATGCAGATGATATACTCTTGATCGCATCCGACTGGGAAGAACTGCAGTCAATGATAAACGACCTCCATGAAACATCGCTCCAACGAGGATTAAAGATGAATTTCAGAAAAACAAAAGTAATGTCAAACTCAGACGAACAACAAGTTATAACAGTAAATTCAACCGAAATAGAACCGGTGAATATATATATATATATATATATATATATATATATATATATATATATATATATATATATATATATATAAATAGGCCTTAAGAGCGAGTAAGGACAACCAGACAGCCGAAATAACACGAAGAACTCGATTAGGATGGACGGCGTTCGGAAAACTCTATGTTTTGAAAAATCAGAAAATTCCCTTATACTTAAGAACCAAAGTATTTGATTGTTGTATATTGTTGATTCTAACATACGGAGCGCAGACGTGGACCTTTACAAAAATTAAATTTGGACAGAATCCGCAAAACTCAAAGGGCTATGGAACGACACATGTTAGGAATATCACTCAGAGATAAAAAACGAAATGAGTGGATAAGAAGAAAAATCAACGCAGTTGACGCTATAAAAAGAGCAGCATCACTAAAATGGAAATGGGCAGGCCATAACAAACGAATAAAAGACAACCGTTGGAATTCAAAAATTGGAAAATGGCGCCCATATGAAGGGAAAAGATCCAGAGGCAGGCCACAGATGAGATGGAAGGATGACATAATCAGACATGGCGGTTTAATGTGGCAAAGAAGAGCTCAGAATAGAGAGATTTGGAAACAAATAGGGGAGGCCTATATCCAGTTTTGGAAGGATGAAAACTAGGCTAAAATGAAATTAAATGAAATGAATGTTTTGAATATTAACAATGGAAGTGTTGCACTGCAGCAGAGTCCGCGGTCGCGGGAGGGGAATCGCGCAGCTGGCGCGCACTAACGGACGAAACTTGTCTCACGAGTTTCAAAATACAAATTTTTTTAAATCGCCGCTGTTTATGACCGAATCGCGCCGTTTTTTTTTTTTAAATTTGGGTTATGTCGCCGAGAAACAGACGAATTTTTTATTATTACGCTTGTGTAAGCGTGCCAACCGTACTAAAATCATTTTTAATGCAAAATAATTACTTGTTAATTATCTGTTGGCAATTGCACTTTTATCCCATAGTTCCCTGTCATGTAAAAATATAATATAATATTTTATAAGTACTTTACAGATTATGTTAATAACGCTCAAAACAATGAAATACTCTATTTAAATATAAAGAAACCTTTCTTTTTATATTAACAGTTTCCGTTTATTTTTTTCGTCTGAATTTCTTCTACTTTATCTTCTTCTATTTCCACGTCCAAAAAATGCACCAGCTGATGATTATTTTCTTTTCTTCGTCGTTAAGCACGGGCAACTCAACCTTTGTGTAGGTCTCTCCATTATAGCTTGCGCTTAAATGTGAACAACGCAGCCAATGCTTGAGACAACTACAAGTTGATGATTTGCACTTTGTTGCTTATCTACAAGTGTTTTTTTTTATTATTATTATTTCTACAGATATTGGCGGTTTGTTTGAATACACCGCATCTAAACCTCTATCGTTTATTGCCGACCCGTATCTTTTGCATCCTCATGGTTGCCTAGCCACGTTTGGACTTGCAGATACGTACAGAATGAGTGCTGTTCTTCCGTCGGTGGTAGATTTTCTAACTTAAAACGGTTTGTACCGGTATTTCGCAAGAACTGTCTACAACGATAATTTGAAGTTGTATTGTCACGGTTCAGATTTCACCTCAAAGTTACTGTGGTTTATTTGGTTAATTTTACCTTCTTTTTTGCTAATATTCACGGTTTAGGTAGCACTATATCATTGTCATTAAGCATTTTTCATTTTCCTTAGTATAACAGCCTAATATTCGTTGCATTTTTGGGTCCTACTGCTTTTCAAGCCTTTCCAAATTTCACTCCCTTGCAAATTTTCTTCCCAACTTAATTATTTTCTTTATTTTTCAGTAATTTGCTTATAAGAAATACAGCCTTAATTTAATTCCATTCCTAACTTGATTTTTAGGCCGGCGACTCTACGTCACTCTTTTAGTTTGTTTATATTTAAATAGGATATTGTTGTTTATGTTATTATCTTTTTTATTAGATATCATTTTTTGTGCCAGTTATTTCAAATGAAATTGTTACATTTATCTGTTTTAGTTACAGTTTTCCGGATTTTTTATTTGAAGTAATTTTTGTGACCTTTCCAGCTGACGTTTAGGCAATTTGTATTATTTTAAGCCGTTGCATGTTGGGTTACTATTTGGATGAATAACCAATACCGTGTTGCTAATAGCTGAGGGAAAATTCATATTTCTTGTGTTAGGGATGAAACAATTAAGTTCTATTTGATTTTGAGTCGGAAATGTCAACAACTTATTAGTTAGCAATACTGTTTAAGCCCACTATTTTGAGCTGTCATTTCTTTTGTCGATCTGCTACTCGTTTTAGGTTCCTTTTGTCTCGCGCCCTATGTTGGGGAGAAAAAGAAGCTCATATAGCGCAGGCTTGAGCCTTCGTATAAAATGGCGAGAATTTATCTGTCAATCCTACTTTTTCCTGTGAATTTTTGCAGTTAGAGTCGAGAAATTTCCATCCCGTTTTTATTGCCGCCTTTCTGCGGGATCTGGATGTGGAATTTCGTTTTTTAAGCACCTCGATAACATTTTAGTGAGTTGGGGTTTACGCATTTTCTGGGCAGTTTGGCGTTTTGGATAGTTATCGAGGTACGACCTGAATTTCGTCGGTCTCTCCGCATTTTTACCAGGAATCAATCTGACCTCAGAAAATCGGAGTCCATCCTCTAGGTCGAAAAACAACCTAGATCCACCGTCTGGGGCAGAACATCAGTCCACCCTTAGGGACACAAACAAGTCCACCCTTAGGAACAGAACATCAGTGCACCCTTAGGGACAGAAAACTCTTTTTAGCCGTAAATAAAGAGTATAATTATTATTAAAATTGTTGAGTTTCAATTTAATAATTTTTTTTCCCTTAAGAGCTGAGTTGATCGCTAGACCCAACAACGTGGTGGGGTTTCTCGTTTACCCGTCAAAATTCAGTGGCGCACTCTTCAAATACCCACCCCCTACTCTACGACATAGGAGCTAGCTTGGCACTTTGCTTGCTGGTGCTCTGCTCCGCTCTTTTGATTTCTTTTACCTCACCAGCGCCTTCAATTAAATACCAGTGTAGCAGTATCTGTTTTTGTAAATTCGATCTGCTTCTAGGCAATCTACCGACTGGGCTTAAAATTTGCAGAAAAATACCACATTTAAGTTTAAAAAAATTGTCAATCGCATCTACAGTCGTCCGGAAATTCTATTTATTTACAACCTACTTTTTTGTAATGCTTTTTTTTGCAATAATTTTTGATAAAATCGATATCAAACTTTATTGATATAGGCTACGGCCATACCACCTATCAAATACCGATTCTCGTCAAATCACCGAAGTGAAACTACGCTGGGTTCGGTTAATATTTGGATGGGGGACCGCTTGGGAACACCGGGTGCTGTAGCCAATTGTCATTCGAAACCCACGTTAAACTGTAAGTCCAGTCGCTAAATGGTCTCCGCTACCGATGCGACTTTAAGCCCAAATCTTTACTTTGTTATTGATATCAAAGTACAAGTCTTCAAGAATACGTAAAGATTTTAAAAATGTCTTTATCTATGTAACTTTATGAAAAACGATTGTTTCAAACTCGGACCTCTAGAATAAAGAATCACAATATCTCAAAGATAATAGGACCGATCAGGTTCTACTTTTGTACATTTTTAAAAGGCCCTTATAGCCACTAAAAAACGATGTTACTTACGACTTATTATTGCAAAAATTATTAATGTTTAAAAAAAAACAAAAGAAGTTTTATGTGAGTATCTCAGTAAATAATAAACCGATTTTAAAGTTCAAAACTTTAGATGAAAGGTATTTTTTTTTTACCTACAACACTCTCATTTAACATCTCCATTTACGAAGCAACTGAAAACTGATTTTCAGAACTTTAAAAATCGAGTACTTAAAATCAACTATTACTTTTGACGTAGATACATACGAGGATGGTTCGATAAGTTCTCGGCCTGAAACAGAGAGGGCGCTAGTTGGATCAAGGAACTATAATATTTGTAAGCATTAGTCTTGAGATGACGCCCTGCAAAATTTCAGATGTTTGCGTTCAGTTACTTGTTTGTGGCGATCGAGTGTACACATAAGGTTCGATATTTTGTGAAAGATGGATAAAATTGAAGTTCGAGCGGTTATAAAGTACTTTGTTTTAAAGGGCTTAACTCCTACGGACATTAAAAATGAGTTTGATTCTACTTTAAAGGATTCTTCTTCTTCGTTTTCGACAGGGCTGCTGAATTTAATCGTCGTCGTACATCAATTCAAGATAATGAGCGCTCGGGACGCCCAAAAACCGCTACAATTGACGAAATTGTTACAAAAAATTCACAATGTCATACTTCACGACCACCGACTGAAAGTACGAGAGCTTGCTGGTATAGCAGCATCTCGATAGATCGTGTCCACTACATTTTACATGATGTTCTTGGCATGAAAAAGCTTTCTGCGCGATGGGTACCGCGTTTGTTCACAGTCGACCAAAAACGCCTTCGAATGAACACATAGCAAGAGTGTTTAGACTTATTCAGACGCAATCTTGCTGAGTTTCTTCGACGTTTTATAACTGTAGATGAAACATGGATTCACCATTACACGCCAGAGACAAAGTAGCAGTCTAAACAGTGGGTGGGGGCAGGTGAAAGTACGCAAAAACAAAAGGAAAAACGGATCCGTCTGCAGAAAAAGTCATGACAATTGTTTTTTGGGATTCACATGGCGTGATGCTTATAGACTATTTAGAACACAGCAAGACCATCACCGGGGAGTATTACGTTTCACTACTGGACCGTTTGCAGCAGGATAATGCATCTGCACACAAATCTATGGTTGTTGCTGCAATACTCCATGACCTACATTTCGAAGTGCTTCCATATGCGCAATATTCGCTGGATCTGGCTCCCAGCGATTACTTTCTCTTCCCATACTTGAAAAAATGGCTCGCTGGACAAAAATTCCCTTCAAATAACAAGGTCAGAGCAGCGACAACCACTTATTTTGTAGAGTTGAACAAATCGCATTATTAAAATGTTAGAACATCGTTGGTCTAAATGTATTGAAGTACAAGAGGACTATGTTGAAAAATAAATAAAAACATTTTCAAAAATTTTTTTTTGTTTATCAGGACGAGAACTTATCGAACCATCTTCGTATACCCCGACTATCGCCTTCTGTTGTCAAAATCTTTGTAAACAGATATAGGCGAAAAAGCTTCCTTTGAACAGAATAATTGGGCTTTCTAGCTGTTGCCTATTTTAAATAAAAGTAGGTTTTTCATTTGACACAGATGACAGGTTATTTTAGGTAGATAAAATTGCATCGTTCTGCATTTTCAAACATTTTCTTCCTCCCTGGAACTCTAATTGGTATTTTCACGTATTTTGTATCTCAAAATATGCATTCTAATCTTGACTAGCACCCACCAATTTGTAGGGAGGCAGAGGTATATACTTAATAAATAACATTCAAGAAATAAAGGGTGTTTTTTTATAGAGATATAGAACTTTTAAATGGAATAAAACAAAGATGAATTTTTTAAATTGACATGAAATTTACTTTATTCGAAAGATAACCTTCTGGCATTATAATTTAAATATGACTTCTGGCATATGACCGCCACGGCTGGCTCGGACGTAGTCTGATCTGGAGGTCTAATTTTCGATGACTTTTTCCAACATTTGTGGCCGTATATCGGCAATAACGCGGCGAATGTTGTTCTCCAAGTGATCAATCGTTTCGGGCTTATGGGCGTAGACTAGCGACTTCACATATCCCCACAGAAAATAGTCTAGCGGCGTTAAGTCGCACGATCTTGGAGGCCAATTCACGGGTCCGAAACGTCAAACTATGCGGTTACCAAACGTTTCCTTCAATAAATCAATTGTGGCACGAGCTGTGTGATATGTTGCGCCGTCTTGTTGAAACCACAGCTCCTGCACATCATGGTTGTTCAATTGATGAACGAAAAAGTCAGTAATCATGGCTCTATAGCGGTCACCATTGACTGTAAAGTTCTGACCAGCATCGTTTTTAAAGAAGTACGGACCAATGATTCCATCAGCCCATAAAGCACACCAAACAGTCAGTTTTCTGGATGTAACGGTGTCTCAACATACACTTGAGGATTATCATCACTCCAAATACGGCAGTAAACTGATTTCAATCCTACAAGAGACAGGAATCGACGACAGAGACAGAGAGATAATATCAAAGCTATACTCACAACAAAAGGCTATTGTACGAGTTGAGAATGACACAACAGAAGAATTTAATATAAAGAGAGGAGTACGCCAGGGCTGTATACTGTCGCCACTTCTATTCAACGTATACTCAGAACATCTCTTTAAAGAAGTACTGGGCAACATAGAAGATGGAATTATTGTAAATGGAGAAGTAATAAACAACCTAAGATACGCGGATGATACCGTTCTTATAGCCGATACTGCAGAGGGACTTCAAAGAATTATCGACCGAATAGTGACAGCTTGCAACAGATATGGTATGAAGATAAACTGCAAGAAGACGCAAACGATTATTGTCAATAAAAACGACGTCGGCAATATACACTTTACTGCCAACAACATAACTCTCACAATCGCCGAGACGATCACATATCTAGGCTGCACGTTGAATAAGGACTGGGACCACTCTCGAGAAATAAGAAGCCGAATCGATAAAGCAAGAGGTACTTTTAATAAGCTGCGCAACATACTCTGCAACCTATCCCTCAATATACATACGCGGATCAGGATTTTGAAATGCTATGTACTCTCAAGTCTCTTATATGGAGCAGAAGCCTGGACCCTTACCGATGCTTCATGTAAACGTATAGATGCATTTGAAATGTGGTGCTACCGCCGCATGCTTAGGGTTTCTTGGATACACCACGTATGAAACGAAAACATTTTACAACGTATCGGTGGAGAACTGGAATACCTTACAAATGTCAAACGCAGAAAATTGGAGTACTTTGGACATATCATGCGGAATGAGAAATATCACCTGCTCCAACTTATCCTACAGGGGAAAATAGAAGGCCAGAGATCACCTGGACGAAGACGAATATCATGGCTGCGCAACCTACGAACATGGACTGGAATGACATCAACAGGTCTGTTCAGTAATATGGACCAATGTGATAGCCAACATCCAAAGAGGATAGGCACTTTAAGAAGAAGAATAGCGGTCACCATTGACTGTAACGTTCTGACCAGCATCGTTTTTAAATAAGTACGGACCAATGATTCCACCAGCCCATAAAGCACACCAAACAGTCAGTTTTTCTGGATGTAACGGTGTCTCAACATACACTTGAGGATTATCATCACTCCAAATACGGCAGTTTTGTTAATTGACGTATCCATTCAAACAAAAGTTAGCTTCATCGCTAAACAAAATTCGCTTATGAAAATCGGGATCAACGGCACTCTTGTTTTGGGCCCATTCACCGAATCTAGGCCTTGCTAGGTGATCGTGTGGCTTCAATTCGTGCACGAGTTGGATTTTGTAAGCACGCAAACCAAGATCTTTCCGCAAAATCTTCCATAAAGTGAATGGACACATATCCAATTCCTGTGCACGATGGCGGATAGACTGATTCGGATCTTCCTCTACGCTACGCTCTACAGCAGCAATGACTTCTTCTGTACGCACTGTACGACGTCTCTGTGGATGCGTATTATCATTTAGAGTAAACGTGGTGCGAAAACGTTCCATAATTAATCGAATTAATTGCTCTGATGGACGATTATGTTGACCGTAAAATGGACGTAGTGCGCGATACGTATTTCGAACAGAACCATGATTTTCAAAATAAATTCGCACAATTTGGAAGCGTTGTTCAGGCGTCAGTCTATTCATGTTGAAATGCCAAACCAAACTAAACATAAATCACTTGACAGCTGACAAAATGGCCGCCAGTTAAAAAAGTGTTGCCAACTTAAAGTTCTATACCTCTATAAAAAACACCCTTTATAACAATAATATATTCAGTCAAAATAAAAATTGTAAGAAATTATCACATATTTATTTTTTTTATAAATTAAAAATACAATACTTAAAAAAACGAACTGAAGTATTAATTTTTGGGTACCTAAAACCATAGAAAAACTATAGTGTCTATGCAAAATTAATGACATGAAAAATTGAAAATATACATAATCATAGTCCACGCAAAACTTTGATATCCAATTATGAAATTCAAATTATATCTAACTCGTTGAGAAGTAAAAACAATAAAGTTAGATTTTATGAGGTTTAAAGCAAGGTCATTTTATTCTGACCAAGTTGATATCTGCCTTACACACTTAATTGCAGTTTGACGCAAAACGTCTTCACTTTTACCATCAAGAACATTCCCTTGAGGCACACCAATGTTCAAAATACTTTTTCTGGATTTGACTTTATTTGCTATTTTACCTAAGACTACTGATTGGTGTTTATTCTCCAGAAAGAAATTTAAAGTAAAAAATACACCTACATTTTTTAGTTTGGGTCTTACGTTACTTAGCACTCTTTGGTTGGAAGCAAAAATAATGTCACTTGTTGATTTACATAAGCGAAAGCCATAACGTTTAAAAACCTCAATGCTATTGGTTTGTAATTATCTAATGTAGTAATATCGCCCTGCTTAAAAAGTAGTATAATGGAAACATCATTGAATATTTCATGAAATAAGCCATTTTCTAATGATAAATTTACCAGGAAGATAAAAGGATGAGCAATCCAAGTTGCACACTCTCTGAGAAGGTTACCAGATATTTTATTTGGTCCATCAGTTTTCTTGTTGGATAATCATCATAGTCAGCTTTCTTGATTCCATTTTTGGATATAAGCTTTCCATAGTTGTTGCGATTCAGTTCTTATTGCTCTTACTCATTCGCTTTACGTCAGCACAGTATATCGTCTCTTGATCTTGATAATTGTCACTCGTACTTCATTTGTCTAGTTTTGGCCTCCATTCCTTTGCTTTCCTCGTTCATCGGTTGTTTATTGCCTGCCTAATTCATTTTTAGTTTAGCAATTTGGTCTTCAATATCTGTAACTTTCGTTTTGCTCTCTCCATTTTCTCTTGAACTTCTAATTTTTTCCATATGTCCTTCTGTGAGGGACTGAGGTTTCAGCTGCATGGGTAGTCATACACATTGATTATATATTTTAATATTCGTGTATTGTATGAAGAAATCGAACTTGAAAATGTCAGAGTTTGTCGAAGGTTGTCCATTTTAGTGAGGTTTCCTTGTATTGGATGCTATTCAAGATGAATAACATTTGCCCTAGGTCTACGTATTTTTCGACAGTCTTGATGATTTAATCGGAGTTTAGTTGATTTCGGTGTTACTTTATCAGAATTGCTCATGGTCTTAGTTTTATAGATGTTTGCGTTAAGCCCCGTTATTATCGACGCTGTTTTTAGGACTAGATCTTTTTAGCAAGTCTTTCATATTTTCTAACGCATTTATAAACAATTTGGGAGCGATAATGTCTCTCTGTCTTATGTTTCTTTTATAATATTTATCGGTTAAATGTTATTGTATACTCGCACTGTCATGGTCGCCTCGTCATATATCGTATCAATAAATTGTTTTGTTCATCTCATGGACAGTTAGTGGTTTTAAAAAATTGTTTGGGTACAGTTATTCTTTGTTGAATGTTGTACGTTATTGTTATATTTAAATCCTTCTGCCAAATTATTGACTGATTGTTTAAAAAAAATTTTTGCTGTATCATGTGGAAGTTTGACCTTTATACGTTGCTATGCTTTTTTTCTCTTATAAATGTTTTTATTTATTATTTTCCAAAATGCCTTATTTTATTTACAAAGGAATGATTTAAGTTGGTGTTTGATTTGAATGTTCCTTTTATGGCATACTTTTAATTTCTTATAATAATCGAAGTTTTTGTTTACCTTTAAGGACCTTAACTACCTGAACAGAAAGCATATCCTTTTTTGTTCAGGACTGTAATAAAAATCTTTATAAGGCTTTATTTTGTCAACCAAAACTTCATGCTTCATGTTTTTTTTTTTAACCAAATACAGTGTCTCAACGTTCTTAACAATGTTAAGTTTCACATTATCTCTAATGCCCCATTCATACAGGGCGTTCAAAAAGTAACGGACCCTCTTTCTATCTCAAAATACGCAACCTAGGAAAAAATGATTCGTTCAAAAGTTGTAGGATTTTGCTCGGGCAATCTCCTGATGATCCCAAATTTGACCTTGGGCGCGACCTTCAAGGTCATCTGAAGATCAAATTGGTTGTTAAATGGAAACACTAATTTTTTATTGCTGAAATGAAATGCTAAGAAAATTTCCTATCCAACGATATAAATAACATAAGGGATAAAATCATACCTTATACCTTGAATCGGTGTAAATCATTTAATGACTCCCAACTAAGAGTGATGGAGAAAAAATCTTTCTGCGAAAGTCTCAGGAAATCGAATGATGCATTTCGAAGTGACCTTAAATTTGACCTTCAAGGTCATTTGACAATCAACTTCAGAATTTTAAATAGGACCTCCTACTTTTGACGCCACAGAAGAAATGGTCAGTGAATTTTACATCCACATATAACCTTGACCTAGAACTTGAGGTCAAAATTAAAGTCAAGCAAGGTCAAAATTGTGGAACCCCTTATTTTTAAAAATACTGACAATACAGGAAAACACTTCGACAAAAGTCATAGTGGAAGACCTAATGGGCCCCTTAAATGTGACCTTGACCATGACTTTCAAGGTTACTGAAAGGTCCATTTCAGAATCTATTTAACTCATAAATAGAAGAACAGTGGATTTGACATCTAGATCAGACTTGAATTTGAAGTTAAAGTCACAGCAAGGTCAACGTAATGGACGTTTCTGTTTCTGGAATAGTTGTAATCGTTCAAAGACATGGCTCCCAAAGGCAAGAACGCAGATCTAGTCAGTTGATATCATTGCTCTTTCTATCTATGGTGTCAAAGTAAGTAGGTCTCATTAGAAATTCTGAAGTTGATCTTTAAATGACCTTGAACGTCATGGTCGAGGTCATCATAAGATTGCCAGGTGAAATTCTACAACTTTTGTACCAGTCATTCTTTCCAATACTTTTATGACCTGGCCTTGACTCCAACGTTAAGGTCAAAATCATATATGGATGTACAATTTATTGGTCTTTCCATCTGTGCGGTCAAAAGTAGGAGGTTCCATTTAAAAATTTGAAATGACCTTAAAACTCAAATTTAAGGTCACTTCGAGATGTATCATTCCATTTCCTGAGACTTTTGCAGGAAAATTTTGTCTCCATCACTCTTAGTTGTGGAGTCATTAAATAATTTACACCAATCCAAGGTATAAGGTATGATTTTATCCCTTATGTTATTTATATCATTGGATAGGAAATTTTCTTAGCTTTTCATTTCAGCCATAAAAAATTAGGGTTTTACATTAAACAAACCAATTTGACCTTCAGGTGACCTTGAAGGTAGCGCCCAAGGTCAAATTTGGATTCATCATGGGACCATTTAAAATCCTGAAATTGACCTTCAAATGACCTTAGAGGTCAAGGTCAACCTTAAGGTCACTTCATAATGCACCGTTCGATTTCCTGAAACTTTTGTTCTCTCTCTTAGTTGTCGAGTCATTAAATAATTTACACCGATCCATGGTACAAGGACATTCGACCCTCAAATAACCTCCAGGTATGATTGTAGCCCTTCCGTTATGTATATCGTTGGATAGGAAATTTTTTCCGCTTTCCATTTCTGCAATAAAAATTTGAGTTTCCATTTAAAAACACAACTTGACCTTCAAATGACCTTGAAGTTCAAGCCCAAGGTCAAATTTTATGTCACCATGAGATTATCCGGGCAAAATCCTACAAATTTTGTACGGATCATTTTTTCCTAGGTTGCGTATTTAGGAGATAGAGGGAGGGTCCGGCAACAATATTTAATGTACCATTTTCGTAATGTTGTGACTAATGATACTAGTTTTTTTACAAACCAGTGCAAACCGGACAATGGTGGTTTTGGTATTTTATACTTTGGACTATTACCGGAATGGTTTCTTAAATTTATTTCATATTCACTGCGTGAGCTACACGAATATATGTAATACGGTGTATTTCCGTTACAAAGCAAAAAAGCTTTTAACCTTAAATTAATACAGGCGGTATTGCCATTTTCTCCAAAAATCACTTGGCATGGAGAACAATTTGAAATTTTTCATTGTACGATACTGTTGACCCACTCCCTCAAAACAGGTGCGTGATGCATTCATTTCAAACTCACTTTTGGAGTAATTAAGATCATAATTACACAAAATACCCTTTTGTTTTTGTCGGAGGCAGGATTTTTATGCAGAACCGTGTAAATTGAGTCCCTACCACACATACTTATTACACAATTTTCTGCAATATTCTTAGATAATACTAAGGATATGGTACCACATTCTTTCGCAGAGAGCCTTGGTAAGTAAACAATGCTAAGGATAAACCAATGCTGAGTTCCGAGTTTTATCATGAAAAAAAGTTCTTTACCGTTTTCAATGCCTAACTGCTGTTGTATTTTTTGCCGCAGCCATTACACCCGCTGCTTTTTTATAATTGCTCATTTTTGCTGAGCTATTGATTTTGAAGACTTCATGACTGTACAGTCCATTTTCATCCAAAAAAATTCCCGTAGACATGAGTATATCATATATCTTTTTCAGCGGCTACTTATTATAAACTAGTCAATTGTCAGACGTGGTAATAAAATTGAAGTAACGGTTGGGAACTATATATTACCACTGAAAATGTCCATTCTCGCGTCTGCTGATTTTTTTGTAACCTCAGTTGCTCCCAACTCAAAGTGTAAATCTTTTTTTGAATTAGGTAGTCAAGCATAATAGAGCTCACTCAATATTTTGCGAAATATCAACTATTCCTTTCGTATTTCTATTTTTATCTGTTAAAAACCTACCTATTTTGTTCTAAAATTGTGTGAAACATTAAGTACATCTTTTTTGTGTTTGATTAACCAGATGTTCAAAATGGGCGCCTTGTGTTTCAATATATTTTCCTATCCTGCGGACTTTTTCTCGCTGTACATATATATATATATATATATATATATATATATATATATATATATATATATATATATATATATATATATATATATATATATATATATATATATATATATATATATAACATCAGTTTATAACGTTCTACGCCGTCTTCTAATTTCCAGTCTTCATTGATCTCGGTTTGTCCATAGGTTTTCATCCATTCCTCTTGTTCTTATATCTTTATCCACTCCTTCTCTCCAACTTAGTCTGGGTCTACCTCTCTTTCTTCTTCCCTGTGGTGCCCAATTTAAAACTTTTTTTGGAAGTCTAGTATCGTCCATTCGTTGAACATGTCCGTACCATCTAAGTTGGTTGATTTTAATATCTTCTGTTATCTTGTGCTTAACGCCCATAATTTCTTGGATTCTTTCATTTCTGACTGTCCATTCTGGATTTTCCAGCCGCTCTTCTCCAATAATCCATTTCTGTAGCTTCCAGTGTTCTTAGAGTTCTTTCTTTCAATGGCCATACTGCACTTCCATAGGTGACAATGCTTTTAACAATACTATTAAAGATTTTGTGTTTGTTTTCTTTGGATACTGTTTTATCCCACAATATGCTGTTCAACTGTCTAATAGCTTCTCGTCCCTGGTTGTTTCTATGCTTGATTTCTTTGTCAAGTTTGCCGTCGTTGGTTATATGTATTCCGAGATACTTATATTGCTCACAGTGATTTATTTCCTGCTGCTGTTGTTCCAGAATCAAGTTTTGTTGCTGTCCCCCAATACATATGTATTCCGTTTTTTTGATGTTAACTTCTAGCCCCCACTTTTGATATTCTTCTATTAGCTTACAAGCCATGTATTCTAGATCTTCGTAGTCTTGTGCCAGAACTATTTGGTCGTCTGCGAAACACAATGTGTATAGTATGGAATCGTTTAGTGGAATGCCCATATTTTTGCACTTTCTTTTCCATATTTTTAACGCTTGTTCCAAGTAGATTTTAAACAAGTTTGGAGACAAACAACATCCAGCCTGTTCTTCGGCCTCCATATCTGAGTATTCGCTCTCAATCTCCTTTTTGACTAGTTCCCATACACTCTCGAGATTGTGCAGAGAATCGCAATTCCTCGATAGTTATCACAGACGTCTTTACTTCCTTTTTGGTGTATAGTGGTAATATAGGATGTTTTCCACTCTTCGGGTATCTTTTCTCCGTTTATACATTTTTGGTAGATGTTTGTCAATTGTCTGTATAACTTCTCTGTGCCGTATTTAAGCAGCTCAGGCGGGATATTTCCGAGACCTGGTGATTTTCGGTTTTTTAATGTTTGGCATATTTGCTTGACTTCTTTGCGATCTATCCTTAGTGGAGATGCTATGGTGCGTACATGCACGCCGGAATCAGCTTGTACTGTTTGTTGGTATTCTGCTCTTTCTTCTGCTAGCAATTTTGAAAAGTATTCATCCCATTGAGATAAACCAATCGGTGAAATGATATCTTTAGATTTTTCTTGTAGAAAAGATCTCAGCATTTTCCAGCTTTCGGTACTTCTGCTACCCCCCAAATGTGCGTTTATTTTGGTACAGGTTCTTTCCCAGGTTTTGTTTTTCTTTTGGGTTAGCGTTTCGAACTGCTCTTTGGGCCGTTTTGTATTCACTTCTACTTTCATCCGTCTTTAAGCTTAAATATTTACTGTATCTTTCTCGTTTAGTATTTATCATATCTTCGATTTCTTCATCTCACCAGTACGGCCTTCTTTTGTTGGACTTTTCGTACTTTCCCAAGGCTTCTTCTGCTGCACTTCTTAGGCACTCTTTAACGTAAGCCTATTGTTACTCTACACTATCAAAATTTTCCAGTACCAGTTTATCCTCAAGTCGCTTTTTATATAGTTTTTTAACGCTTTCGTGATTGAAGCTATCTAAGTTGTACTTGATTTCAGGAGTTTTTTGTTTCTGTTCTTCAGTGCCTTCTTTACTTTTGGCTAGGCGGAAGGGCAGTATTTTGACTTTAACCAGGTGGTGATCACTTCCACACGCGATTCCTCTATAAGCTCGCACATCTTGAATTTTAAGCCTTGTATCCTGACGCGCTATTACATAATCTATGACGGATTTCAAATTTCTTGTTTGTTGTACCCAGGTATACTTATGTATTTTGCGGTGTTGGTGAAAGCCATTTAGGATGCTAAGTCCATTTTGGTCGCACGTATTAATTAGTCTGTCGCCATTGTCGTTCAATATATCTTCTCCGAATCGTCCTACTATTTTGTCGAGGTCCCTATTTTTGAGATTTCATATGATAGTTGTTCGAAAAACTCTGCTTTCTCCCTTACTAGAGCGTCCTCGTTTACACCTTATACTCCCATAATAGTGACTTTATTTCCGTGCAAGCTTAGATTTACTTTTATGATGCGTTGGTTTATTGGTTCCCAAGATGTTATGTTTCGTCGTAGACTTTTTCGGATAAGTATAGACACTCCTTGTTGGGCTCTTTTATCCTTTGGTATTCCGGAAAAGAGATGATCATATTCGCCTAGGTTTTCTGACCCTTACCCTTTCTTTTTTGTCTCGGTTAATACTAGGATGTCTTTTTTGTTTCTGAAATTATGTCGTTAATTTTTTGGGATAGGCCTTGGACGTTCCAAGTGCCAATATTCATAGTCCGTTTTCTAAGCATAAGTCGTCTTCGTTTCTTCATCCGATTCCGAGGCTGGTTACTGAAAATTTTAACCTTTATTGTCTTTCACGAGTGCCTAGGGGTTAGCCCGATGCCTCAACCCCCAACCTGGAGGACCAGAGCTTTGATTTTGGAGTGTCTCTCTCCTAGACAGGTTGCCTTCTCTACGGCTTTAGGAGACCTGTCTTCCCTCTTCGACCGTCATCCTGGACAAGGAGCCCTCATAAGGTGATATCTG
Source organism: Diaprepes abbreviatus (assembly GCA_034092305.1). Classification (NCBI taxonomy): domain Eukaryota; kingdom Metazoa; phylum Arthropoda; class Insecta; order Coleoptera; family Curculionidae; genus Diaprepes; species Diaprepes abbreviatus. The sequence goes on along the minus strand of JASJET010000203.1, from coordinate 589,249 downwards.
CCGGGCCAGCTGAACCCTGGTTTTTTTACGAGGTTGTTACTCCTGCCTCTCCTCCTTTCCCTGGATTGGACCTTAGGCTTGAGACTGGTGTAGCGGAGTTCTCGCTGTACATTCCAGGATGATTTCGAACAAGCAGTAATGGACTATCATTTTAAGCAACTGCGTTGAATAAACAAGTCCTTTAAGATTCTCCCAAAAAAAGAAATCTAACGGATTTAGGATGGTGGCCATAAAACAGGCCCGCCTTTACCCATCCAAAGATTACCAAAAGGGTCTGTTAAATGGCAACGCACTAAATTGCTAAAATGTGCTAGAGCACCATCTTGCATAAACCACATCAGAACTCTAGTTTGCAAGAGTGCATGTGGATTTTCTCTAAATTGTTATAAAAACCAGCTTAAGTAATTAAGTCACACGATAGTCGTCTGGAAACACTGCAGGTAACTTTTGAACATGGAAAGGATGAAGCAATTGTTCTTGAAAAGTTTGATGGACAACCCATTTTGTTGTGCCAATTTAAGCTGGCAGCTTTCAAGTTTCATGGACTACCCATTTTGTTGTATCTCCTTGAGTTGGGAGCTTTTTTACGCTGTTAGAAGGATTATCAGCAAACTCATTTAGAATGTGTTCTTCTTATTTAGGAAATTGATTTTTTTTCTAAATAAATGTAGCTTACGTTATTAAATAATTGTCTAAATACCTAAAAAGTTGAGTTTTAACTTTGTAAATTGACGTTCCTTTAGTGGCGAGTCCGTTCCTGACGTTCTTGGTAATATTGAAGGTTGTTTATGGTCTCAGTTTGTGAATCCAAAGGTAAATTACTCGGTACTCCTTTTGAACCCCATATTTTCGTTATAGAGCACTTTAGGAACAAAAATTATATGAAACAAGTCAACATTACTTAGAACTTCTCGCAAACCATATAGGATTGCTAGTCATGATTTTTGTTTGGTAAAACTTTTGTTCTGGACATTTTCCAGTAAGACTTGATTTTTAAGTTTTATTTCCTTTCTAATGTTTGACCCCGAAATGACCCCATGGTAGAATATGACCATCTTTCCATTCCCAGGGTCAAAAGTAAGTGTTCCCATTTTAAAATATCAACTTGACTTCGAGATAACCCTAAACGTCAGGGCTAGGTCAAATCCAAGGTCACCAGATGACCAAACAGCAATCCAACAGCTTATGTTTGAAACATTTTCACCGAAAATTTACTCTTGGCAAGTTATTCTGATGTTTGACGTTGATATGACTTTCAGAGGGCAAATGTTCAAGGTACTCATGGTCATATCTGAAGGTAAAACCAACTTTAAACAAATTACCCATTGTTTTCAAATTTTCTGATGATTTTACATCAATTCGTGCAAAAACGACGTTTGACATTTAAACAACCTTTAGATATGTTTTAATCCCATAATGTTATTGACACTATTGAATAGGAGAATTTTCCCACTATCTATTTCTATAATAAAAAAGGAGGTTCATATTTTAAAAAAATTAACTGGACCTTCAAATGACTCTCAAGGCTTGTTTTTGAGTTATTCGACCGTTCCGGAACTATTAAGCCAATGAGTTAATTCAAATATATATATATATATATATATATATATATATATATATATATATATATATATATATATATATATATATATGTGTGTGTGTGTGAAATAAAATGCGAAACAGTGAATGAAAACTTCGCTCCATTATATCCTTTCTGTGTTAGAGTTTGCACAGTTAGAATAAATTGTAATAAAACGCAATTTATCCTATTCCACCACCATCGAGATGGTGGCCCACCTGTACCACCACACCGAGAAGAAAGTCAAAGCTTACCCTCCCCGCCACAGTTATACGGCAGAGATACATGTTTCGTCTCTCACTAGACTCATCAGGGTACCGACATGCACCTGGCTGTGCAAAGGACAGAGCGGAAGGAAGCATACAACACTGAACGCGGCTTCGCCGACCTCTCGTCGGATGGCTTATATATGTTTATACGGCTTTTACGGATTCCTCCGTGTGAGATGCATTAGCAGTGGTTATATCCACATTATGCTGTTATAGTGCTGAAATCACTTCGCATGTCGGTACCCTGATGAGTCTAGTGAGAGACGAAACATGTATCTCTGCCGTATCACTGTGGCGGGGAGGGTAAGCTTTGACTTTCTTCTCGGTGTGGTGGTACAGGTGGGCCACCATCTCGATGGTGGTGGAATAGGATAAATTGTGTTTTATTACAATTTATTCTAACTGTGCAAACTCTAACACAGAAAGGATATAATGGAGCGAAGTTTTCATTCACTGTTTCGCATTTTATTTCACTTACATACGGAGTTGCATATAGTTGTACGTTTGCTGAATGTGATTTCAGCACTATAACAGCATAATGTGGATATAACCACTGCTAATGCATCTCACACGGAAGAATCCGTAAAAGCCGTATAAACATATATATATATATATATATATATATATATATATATATATATATATATATATATATATAGGATTTTTTTTATTAATAGCTTTATTCGAAATTTAAGTTTGGTATCAATTTCTGCTTCGATCGAGATGAAAATTAACCAAAAGAATAGTAGTCACGTGATTAGCATTATCTGTCAAATTTTAATTTATTCCCAAAAAAAATTCAAAAGTGGGGTTATATCTCAAAATATCAAAAAAAGTTTTTCTAAATGCAATTTTTAGACGATATTCAAAATGTCAGTTGTATAATATAATTTAGATTTTTTGCCCTTTTTTTGTAAATTGCACCACTGTTGCAAAATAAGACTCAACGCAACCTACATAAAACTTGTTAGTTTTAACAATGCTTCGTTCTAGACATATTTTGTTTAAAGTAGCGCCTTAGTAAATGTGTGTTTTCTACAAAATCCAAATAGGGCTAGTAAAATTTGGTCACAAGTGATGCAAAGTTTATTAGTTTTTGACCCTGTATAAGGTAACTTCATAAAGTAACTATTTTTGAAAACATAGTTTGTGTCTAAAAGTAATACACATTACAATTAAGACAAACAAGTACACAGTGTCATCAGTAGAGTCTGCATTAGGTGTAAAATTTATTTTTATTTAACCCTTTATTTATATTATGATTTCTTTATTAGAAAAATTGATTCTTTTCAACTAAACTATTTGCTTAATAATAATGTGTATTACTTTTAGACAACAACTACGTTTTCAAAAATAATTATTTTATGAAGTTACTTTATACAGAGTCAAAAAAAAAACTTGCATTACATGTGACCAAATTTTAATAGCCCTATTTGGATTCTGTAGAAAAACACACAATTAATTTAGCGCTACTTTAAACAAAATATGTCTGGGATGAAGCATTGTCAAAACTAAGAAGTTTTATGTAGGTTACGTTGAGTCGCATTTGCAACAGTGGTACAATTTACAAAAAATGGTCAAAAAATCTAAGTTATCTCGTACAGCTGAAATTTTGCATTTGGGCTAAAAATTACATTTAGAAAACCTTTTTCTAATAACTTTTTTCGATATAACTTCACTTTTGATTATTTTTTTTTTTGTTAATTTTCATCACAATCGAAGCCGAAATTGATGCCAAAGTAAGGTTATCCCAAATCAAAAATAAGTACCAGGCAATATTTTTTCGCTAAATTTTGAAAGGCAAGAGAAGAATTTAGAACAGCAATATACTAAAATTGAAAAGATATGAATGTATATTTTAAATTTACGTTTTATAATTATTATCAAAACCATATGGGGAAATATTAGGTTTTTTAGAATCCTGGTTTTAATATCATTTTTATGCTCTTTTCTTCTGATATTTATTGGCTTTGATGATTCCCCAATGTAAAATTTATTACATTCACGTGGTATTTTGTATATAACATTTTAAAAAAGTTCATTATTTTTAAATGGTTTAGTATTAATATTATATGATATATATTATAGAATAATTATTAATTGATGTATTTTTTTATCTAGAAAAAATGTTTGGAATACCAACTCGGTACTACATTTACTGAAGAATCGAGGGAGGAAAAAGAGTGCATCTTGTTTCAGCATATCCTAAAAGAGTCAGGTAATTAGATAAATATTTTGTTAGTTGTTAAAATGAACTCCCCAACGATATGAAAGGTTTTTATAAACATATAGTGGTGGTGGTTTATAGATGAATCTTGACAAAATGAAAGAGCTGTAGCTGGAGTGCTTGGTAGGAGCAAGAGTGTTGCAGAGTTTTATTCTCTCGTACAACATGCGCCCCATTCGATCGCCTGATATCTGGATTGCGTGCCGAACTCATAAACCCACATCTCGTTTCCAGTAATGATGCGTTTGATGAATGTTGGGTCGGATTCTGCCTTGGAAATCATGTCTTTGGCGATGTCAACGTGGTTCGTTTTTTCTAGTGGAACTCCAAATCATTAACTACAGTGTCCTGAACAGATCCATAAGCAATGTTCAAGTCCTCTGTCAGCTCTCTGATGGTTAATTTGCAGTTATTGACCAATATTTCTCTTATTTTATTCTGAAACCATTAACATTCATAATAATCACTCCCACGGATGCTTCTTGGGCCTGCAAGTCACTTAAAAATAAGGCCACATCTGGCTCAGATGGTGTTCCTAGTTTTCTGGTGAGGGACTGTTCCATTGCTTTGAGCGCTCCCCTTTGTCATATTTTCCAACTGATTTGGTAGAGCGGGGTTTTTCCAGAGGTCTGGAAGATTGCCAAAGTCTGTCCTATTCTGAAAAAAGGTGATCCATCTCTAGTTAAAAACTATCGTGGTATGTAATTTTTCCAAGGTCTTCGAGATTATCTTGCAGAAATATTTATTTTCTAAAATTCAAAATCAATTATTTATTTATTTATTTATTTATTTATTGAATACAGCATCCACAGCAGTTAAGCCAGTTACAGATACCTTTCTTAAAGTTAAAAACATTAAACTAACATTCCTAGTTAATATTATTGTCAATATTACATCTGAGTCTGAGAATCCAGCAATTTATGGTCAAGAATATCCTTATATCTACGTAAAGTAATACTACTTAAATCTACATCACTAACGTATGTATTAAAATAATTACACATTTTATATAGGGGCGAATTTTTGTAAGAATTTGTTCTAGGAAATTCTAGATAAAATGTTGGTCTTGGTCTTGTTCCACCATTATTTACCATAAATGGAAGTTGCAGCAATAGGTCTGGGCTATTTATGTTATTTTTTAAGATCTTGTATATATATACCAAACATATTTTTATACGTTTGTTTTCCAATGAAAGTCTGTTAAATATATTCAATAAGTCTAGGTGATTATAACCCTGAATAGGATAGTATCCAAATTTTTTAAAAAACATATACTTCAAAAACTTTCGCTGGACACGTTCTATGGTTCTACTCCACACTTCATATTGTGGTGACCATATTATACTACAGTATTCAAGTTTTGGCAGTACAAGACTGTCAAAAAGTGTCATGCAAACATCAACATCAAAATGTCTAGTAGATCTGATGATGAAACCCATTATCTTGTGAGCTTCATTAATTTTATTTATTATATGCTCATTGAAATTCAATGAACTATCAAACAATACTCCCAAATCCTTCTGACAAGAAGTCCGTTTTAACACTATATCATTAACAGAATAGGTTTGATTTAAGACATTTTTATTCAGAGTAAAAGACATTGACGAGCATTTGTTGTCATTAAGACAAAAACCGTTTATTCTACACCATTCAACAACATTATTTAGATCCTGCTGTAAACAGTCACAATCATCAGCAATCAATACTTCCCTAAAAAGTTTAAAGTCGTCTGCAAACAGTAATGCTTCTGAGTGTTTGATCACTTTACATATATTATTAAAGGCAATTAAGAACAAAAGAGGTCCCAAATTAGACCCCTGAGGAACACCAGAAGTACTTCTATATACATATGATTTGGCCCCTTTTATTTCAACGTACTGCTTTCTATCAGTCAGGTAAGAGACAATAATATCTATCAGATTCTCTGTAACATTCAGTTGCTTAAGAGATTGTATTATAAGGGTATGGTTCACTCTGTCAAATGCCTTTGCTATATCCGTGTAGATTACATCAACTTGTGCTTTTTTATTAAAAGAGTTATGAATGTATTGTGTAAAAGTAATTAAGTTAGTTAATGTTGACTTATTTGGTAAGAACCCATGTTGGCACTCAGATATACTGTGCTTAACTTCATCATATATTCTGTTAAAAATCACTATTTCAAATAACTTTGACGTTGCATTTACTATGCTAATAGGCCTATAATTAGTTACTTCGTGTTTTACCCCTCCTTTGAAAGTAGGTATAACCTTTGTCATACGCCATTCTGTAGGATATGTTGCTGATTTAAGTGAAAGGTTAAATATATATAGCAAAGGTTCTAACAGAGATTCGCTACAGCCCTTTATAACATAGCCAGGCAACCCATCTGGTCATTATCGGCTGACCAACACGGCTTCTTTTCTAGAATATCATGTATGACTAATCTTTGCTCTTTTTCCTCTTCATCGCCCTTAACAGCAGAAGTCAAGTCGATGTTATTTACACTGATTTTCTTAAAGCTTTTGACCAAGTCGACCATCATATACTCTTACAGAAAGCTTTTGTCCTATTCGGCTTCTCTTACGACCTCGTTTCCCTTTTGAGATCCTATTTATTTAATCGTAGTCAGTTTGTGCAAATAGAATCTGCTAGGTTCACTCCAACGTCAGGTGTCCCCCAGGGTTCGAACTTGGGGCCACTTCTCTCTAACATATTTGTAAACGATCTTGTTTCCCAGTTGGACTGCCACAGACTGACCTATGCTGATGATTTAAAAATATTTCAACGCATTGTTCCTGTCGCAGACTGTTTGTCCCTTCAAGCCAATATTGATATGATTAGTCAATGGTATATGGCTAATATGCTGGATCTTAAGATCTCTAAATGTAATGTTGTTTCTTACTCTCGGACAAAAAGTCCTGTTCGGTTTAATTACCATATAAATAGTTATATCGTTAATAGATGCTACACTGTAACGAACCTGGGTGTCATCTTCGATGCGAGTTTCTCCTTTATTCCCCACACTGATTAGATGGTAGCTAGCGCATCTCGAACGTTAGGTTTTATTCTGCGAAACTGCAAATCTTTTTCTAGCACAGCCACTTTCAAACTGCTGTATTATAGTTACGTAAGATCGGGCTACATTATGGATCAATTGTTTGGTCCCCCATAGACAATTGTTATAGCCTTGCCATAGAGCCCGTCCAAAGGAAATTTATAAAATATTTTATGTTTAGAGAGGACAGTGTTTATCCTCAGTGGGGTTTCAATCATGACCACATTCTCGCAAGAAGAACTGTCATTGGTTGTACATCGTAACTCCCAATACGTATCATTTCTTTATAATCTTCTGATCGCGAGAATTGATTGCCCATTTCTGTTAGAGTAACTACCATTTCACGTTCCCGTATTGGTGCCAGGCACCCACCAGCTCTATCCACTGCCCTTGCTAGGTCAAACAATTTATTCCAATGTCTCATCTACAAAATGTGCAACAATTTTTATCGTATTTGTACACTATGTGACATGCATTTTAACGGTCTACTAATTGTTCTGAAACATCTGCGCGAGGTGTCTGGGTATCCTTTGTAGCTTGCTACTTTGCTATGTACATGGATAGTTTATGGGAATATTGTATGCCTTCAGCTTGTAAATCCGATATTCAAATGGATGGTGAATTAATTTTAAATGGGTTTTTAGTTTTGAATTAACTGTAGCTTTAGTTAGTTGATTTACTTTATCCTATTAGCTTGTTTATCTATCTATGTTTGAATTTCCTGTAAGGGGGCCGTTGACCTGTTGGAAATAAATAGCTATTTATTTATTTATTTATTATTTATTGATGTTTTCTTCGGTTTTCGATGTCGACGACTGCGTTCGTCATCCTTGACGGACTCACGACCACTTCTGAAGCATCCATGCCACTGTTAAACGAACCTTTTCTTTAGAGTATTACGGAAACATTTCCAAGTTTTCTGCACCATTGAATCCACTTTTAATGCAACATTTAATACAAACTCGATGTTATAAATTCGAGTCAATTTTTGAAACTAAAAATTCGAGGTAGATGTACTTTTACAAATGTTAAGCTACAACGATAAAATTTGGTGAGAATGTCAATGATAGATGTGACAACCTAACCAAAAAAAAATAACTCAAATCATTTGATTTAGAGCACCACCTAGTGGTAATTCCGGGAGCTTTTTAATCAAGTTGTATATTTTGATATGTTTTCGCTTGACATTTTTTAATGGGTTTCAATTGGACGTTGCTCATCTAATTGTATCAGATTTCTAATCATACCCAATAATCCTGTGGTGAAAGTCACATGACGTATTTCTCCCCTCCTTAAAACATTTTCTAAAAATCTTTAATAAGTAGAAACCTCAGCATTGTTCTTTTATTAGTAAAATGTTTGTTCTCCAGTAGAGTTTTTTTTTTTTTATCAGACAAGTTGCGTGTCTTCGCATTGTTAGCTTTAAAAGGTGGTGAATGTTCCGTAAAATCGATTCGTGTCCTGTTAATACTATTTTATTAAGGGCAGAGCTTATGGCTGGAGGTCGTTACAGGATCAAACTGTAATATTATAATGCGTAGTTTTGTTATGATGATGCCAGTACCGTACTGGTGTTAATATTTCAAAAGAGCAATAGTGGATATGTAAGAAGGTATCTTAAACGTTTTGAATTGAAATGGGCTCTATAAATTTTAATATAATATAACTTTGGAATAGATAATTGCCGTCGTGCATATGCTCATAACATGTTTTTGTGTTTTAGATTGTAGAAGCAGCTTTTTTTTTTTTTTTAAAAAGTAACTATAAAAGTATTTTAATTCTTTATCTAACTCATTTTTGTAAATCTCACGATTGTTGAGATACAAACAATGAAAATTGGTTTTCACATCAATCTTGATTAACCCAGAATTAGTTTTTTGCACCCTGTATCTGTTGAATGCCCGTTGCGTATAGAGGCATCCTTTTGAACTCTACATTTGGTTCTTTTAGAGACTCTTGTAATCGAGAGTGCGAACGTTTATTAAAATTACTTTCATTATAATGAACATTTAATAACATACGAGGATGGTTCGATAAGTTCTCGGTCTGATAAGGAAAATAAAAGATTTTTGAAAATGTTTTAATTTATTTTCAACATAGTGAGTCCCCTTGTGCTTCAATTCATTTAGACCAACGATGTTCTAACATCTTAATACCCGTAGTATAATGCGATTTGTCCAACTCTACAAAATAAGCGGTTGTCGCTGCTCTGACCTCGTTATTTGAAGGGAATTTTCGTCCAGCGAGCCATTTTTTCAAGTTTGGGAAGAGAAAGGAATCGCTGGGAGCCAGATACGGTGAATATGGCGCATGTGGAAACACTTCGAAACGTAGGTCATGGAGTTTTGCAGCAATAACCATAGATTTGTCTGCAGGCGCATTATCCTGACGAAGGAGCACTTTTTTTGGCAAGATGTGGACGTTTAGCCTTAATCACAGGCTGCAAACGGTCCAGTAGTGAAGCGTAATACTCCCCGGTGGTGGTATTGCCTTGTTCTAAATCGTCTATAAGCACCACGCCATGTGAATCCCAAAAAACTGTTGCCATGACTTTTTCTGCAGACGGAACCGTTTTTGCCTTTTTTGCGCAGTTTTACTTGCCCTCACCCACTGTTTAGACTGCTGCTTTGTCTCTGGCGTGTAATGGTGAATCCGTAATTCATCTACAGTTATAAAACGTCGAAGAAACTCAGCAGGATTGCGTCTGAATAAGTCTAAACACTCTTGCTAAGTGTTCATTCGAAGGCGTTTTTGGTCGACTATTAACAGACGCGGCACCCATCGCGCAGAAAGCTTTTTCATGCCAAGAAACTCATGTACAATGTAGTGGACACGATCTATCGAGATGTTTGCTATACCCGCAAGTTTTCGTACTTTCAGTCGGCGGTCATGAAGTATGACATTGTGAATTTTTGTGACAATTTCGTCAGTTGTAGTGATTTTTGGGCGTCCCGAGCGCTCATCACCTTAAATTGATGTACGACTACGATTAAATTCAGCAGCCCATTTTTTTACTGTCGAAAACGAAGGAGAAGAATCCTTTAAAGTAGAAACTAACTCATTTTTAATGTCCGTAGGAGTTAAGCCCTTTAAAATAAAGTAATTTATAAGCGCTCGAACTTCAATTTTATCCATCTTTCACAAAATATCGAACATTATGTGTTCACTCGATCGCCACAAACAAACAACTGCACGCAAACATCTGAAAGTTTGTAGAGCGTCATCTTAAGGTTAATGCTTACAAAATATTATAGCTGTTTGATCCTACTAGCGCCCTCTCTGGTTCAGGCCGAGAATTTATCGAACCACCCTCGTATATACAGACTTGATTTTTCTGTGGATATTTTAAGTAATTTTTGTGGATATTTGGGCAATTAGATAACTTGTCCCATTTTGTAATTTCTTATTTTTAATATTTTTTCCTTCAGGTCGTATTGAGCAAGATCTTGCAAAAGACTATGCAGAGCATGAGGCCAAAGTGGAAGAAATGGTTTTCGCGCCCCTCCAGAAGGTGGTGGAAATCGATTTGCCAAGCATTTTAAAGCAAAAGCACAATTTGAAGAAGTACTGCTTAGATAAGGACTCTGCAAGTAACAGATATCATGTAAGTAGGCAGCCCTAATATAAAATATCTTCTTGAAATAGTTTTTCTAAAATAAAAATTTCAGTTTTCAAAATTACATTTTCCAAAGCTTGTACGGGGTGTCCCATTTTCGACACTTTTAGGGGGTATTGGAATTATTATCAAAGATAGAGTGCTGCGGTTTTCACTTTAGCTACATTTTAACGAAACGACAGATTCCGGTGTCAAATTTGTCATGCCTCTTTTAGTTTTTAATCTACAGGGTGATCTTGAAAATCTTCGTTTTTTTAGGCATATCTCGTATTTCCGTTATGCGTTAATTTATCAAAAAGGTAAAAACTGATTTATATAGAGTTTTTTCTGTAGAGTTCAGTGACTTAGTCATTTTTTCCTAAAAATTTTAGTTTTTGAAATATTAACCAAATTTATGATTTTTAAAATAGGACACCCTGTATATTATTTTAGATATTGAATAAGTATAATTTAGGCTTTTCAAAAATACGTAATGTATTTATTTTATTTAGAACAACAAGGTCAGAATTATATATTTTCAATAATTTAGTTTATTTGTAACAATTGGCCATGGCCAATTTATAAGAAACAAAAGGCAGATGTTGAATTCTTCACAGTTTTGTCAGATTGTTATTATTTATGAAATATTTTTGTTACGTAGGTTACTTTTTATTTATTTTGCATTTACAGTGAACGTTTATGAAAAGTATATGTTAGTATGTTTTATATAAAGAATTGAAAGTCCCCAAGAAGCTTCTAAATTATATTTCAATAGGTAATGGATTTAAAGCGTTATCATTAGGATAATTTCTCATATCTGGCGATCGTTTTTGTTCATGTTAGGTATCCAGAAAGAAGTAAACCCTTTCCAGACGCGGAGAGAAAAGAAACAAATGTGTTATTTTAACGCAGCAGCAACTACTTCATTATCCTGTAGAAAAATAGAGGAAGAAGTTTAAAATATCATAAATAACATCCATATGAATTTAAAATAGTGCAACATTTACATCCCGGAGATGATGAGCGCTGAGTAACGTTTTGTCAGTGGTATTTAGAAGAAATCAGCACCAATGAATCTTTCGGCAGATTTATCACCTGGTCCGACGAATGTTATTTTTCAAATGCGGGAGTTTTTAATGGTCACAACACGAGTCATTGGTTTGCAGAAAATCACCATTTAATTTTCGAAAGGCGCTTCGGTGTTGGTGTCTCGTGTTTTATTTTGGGCCGACGCATGGTTTACAGGATGTATGAAGGGGATCTCACAGCACATAGATACCTATAAATCCTTGAGGAAATTATTCCAGAATGGCTTAAAAATATTCCATTGGCCCATTTCAATTCTATTTATCTTCAACAAGACGGTGTCCTGAGCCACAATTATGGGCTGTTAAGGCCATTTCTGAACAATAACTGTCCTCAAAGATGGATAGGTACCGATGGGTCAGTGCGATGGCCCCTCGATCTCCCGATCTTTGCGTTTTGGATTTTTTTTGTATGGTTTATGCAAAATTAAGTGTATAAGACACGACATGAACCAATAGCGGAACTTCATGAGGTAATTGGTTTGGCGTTCCAAACTCTTCATAATAGACCTATGATTTTTTTAAATGCAATTAAAAGAGGGAGAAAACGACATTCATTTTGAAAACCATGTTTAAAAAACCCTTGGTTGTTTTTAGTTTTAGTGTTTTTTTTTTGTTGCTTTAGTTTTATGAAAAAATGTGCTTGTTTCTTTACAATCCAATTTCAATATTCTAGTTTTATAATAACAGTGTCGTTTAAAGTAAAAAATGTAATAATAAAATTAAGTATCGACAATTGAAAATAGAGAAAACATTAAAATTAACTTTTAAAGTGTCTAATCTTTGGTATAATTATTATTGTCAAAATTTTGTATTTGTTTCTTATAAATTTACCATAGCTTATTGTTATAAATAAAGTAAATTATTGAAAATATCGAATTCTGACCTTCTTTTTCAAAATAAAATAAAGACATTACACATTTTTGAAAAGCCTAAATTATACTTAATCAATATCTAAAATAATATACAGAATGTCTTATTTAAAACATCATAAGTTTGGTTAATATCTCAAAAACTAAACTTTTTAGAAAAAAACTGACTGCGCCACTGAACTCTACGTAAAAAAACTCTATAAAAATCAATTTTTACTTTGATAATAAATTAACGCATAAGGGAAATACGAGATGTGTTTAAAAACCAAGATTTTCAAAATCAACCTGTAGATTAAAAATAAAGAGAGCCATGACAAATTTGACACCGGAATTTTTCGTTTCATTAAAAAGTGGGACACTAAAGTGAAAATCGTAACACTGTATCTTTGACAATAACTCCAATACCCCCTAAAAGTATCGAAAATGGGACACCTCGTACATAATTTTCTTGAAATACATTTTGACACTTTTATATTAAAATAATCAAAATAGTATGGCTTGTCCAATATGACTGACGAATTTTATTATTTGTTGCCTGATTTGGCTTAAAATCCATATTGAGGCGTTTTTGGGGGGCTTAATATGACTTTCTGACTTGATAAAGAAATTCAATATGGCGGGTTCAAGATGGGGGGCAAGTTTTATCATTTATACTCCGAATTGATATCTGGCGTATTTCAGGGGCACTGAGTATGAATTTTTGGTTTGAATTTAGAAATTCAATATAGTGGATGTTAAAAAATTTAGTATTTGGTCCATGTACTCTATGATGATAATTAGTAGGTTTTACAAGCTATAATAATGAGCAAAATCAGAAATGTTAAGGCAGAGGTTCCCAAACTCCTTTGTCCCATAGACTACAAGCCATTTTTTTCTATTTTTACAAGTTTATCAGCTCAAATGTGTTTTTGACAGCAGAAGCCTTGGTCTGGTGATCAAATGCATAACGCGACGAGTTGGGAATAGTATAAAAAATGTCAACGTAACAACTGAGAATTAAAAATTAAAATTTCAGCAAGAAATAAAGAAATCTTTTACTGCCGTGTTTAACAAGTTGCCTATGTTTTTCAGGTAGTTAAAGGAATGTCCGAGGTGTGGCAATTAGGTTTCGGGAATTTAGTTATAATTCTAACTGCGTTGTTCTTCAACATCTGTCTAGAGAGGGGGACCTTCCTTTTAGTTTCAGTCCATGGTTGAAGTCGATAGCACGTTTGGTTTGTGTTTTATGCGCATTTTTCGAAAGTAACTTGTTTAGTGGGGTCGTGAAAATGAGTGAATCACATTACAAGCAACGTGTTGTGATTCAATTTTTAGTAAAATCTTGCGAAAAACCCTCGGAAATCCTCCGAAAGTTGCAGGTGGTGTATGGAGACGAGTGCATGTCGAAAACGCGCGTGTTTGAATGGGGGAAGCGGTTCAAGGAAGGGTGTGAATCGGTAGAAGACGATCAACGTGAAGAAGCTCCTGTCACTTCTCGTACCGACGCGAATGTCTACCGTTTGCGCGCGCTGATCACGTCTGACCGGCGCCTAAGCATTCGTGCGTTGTCTGGCGAGTTAAACATGAACATGTTACACGAGAATTTGAACATGCGAAAGATTTACGCAAAGATGGTGCGAAAAGTTCTCACCCAAGAACAGAAACAAATGCAAAAATTGATCTGCGAGGATTTGGTGTCCCGCATTCGGAGCGACGACAGAGACTGGATGAGTCGGGTAGTCACTGGAGATGCGACCTGAATATTTAAGTATGACTCTGAGACCCGTAAACAAAGTCAGTAGTAGATGGAAAAGGGTGGGGAGCAGCCAACGAAAGCGAGGGTGTCCAAGTCGCGACTGAAGGCAATGTTGATTGTTTTTTACGATATCCGTTGCATCATTTATCGTGAATATGTTCCTGCCGGCCAGACAGTGACTGGATAGTTCTATGCTGGCGCTCTGGAGCAGCTGCGGGCACACGTTTCCCGTGTGCAACTTGCACTAACCGAGAACGGCGGGATCTTGCACCACGACAACGCGCCTGCCCATTCCTCGTTCATTGTGCAAGAGTTTTTGGCGAAATAAGGCATTCCAACGTTGCCACACCCACCCTATAACCCCGATATTGCCCTCTGTGACTTTTTTTTATTCCCTTAGATGAAGTCGCACCTCAAGGGAATTCATCATGGCGGCATACAGGAGGTCAAAGAAGCTGTAACCGGGTTGCTGAACAGGTTAACTTCGGAGGATTGTAAAGGGTCCTTTCAATCGTGGGAACAATATTGGAATCGTTGTGTAAATTTAGAGTGAGACTACTGTGAAGGCCGATAATAAAATTTCGCCCGAAACTTAATTTGCTTGTTTTTTATTGACAAATTCGCGGAACTTAATTGCCACACCTCGTATAAACAAGCGATAAGAAAGCAATTACAACTAAAATATTTCTCAATCTTTTCATGTGAATCCCATTTTGTGGGTTTTATTTTGGCGTCGTCTTCAAAAATTTTATTTTCATATAAAAATTTATATTGTTATATTTCACTTATTGGCGCATTTTTAAAAGTCATTTCAATTTTTTTAAATTGTATTGCTATATGATGATTTAAAAACGACGAAACTATAACGTATTTAAACGATAAGTTTATAAATAAAAACAGCAGCACGATTACTTTTTTTGTAATTCCAAGTATATTTTGTAATTTTTTCCAATTTCTTATCTTGATAAAACTCCCGAAATGTCTACATTGCATGATTAAAAATGATACCTAAAAATAAACTATAATACTAATAAACTGAATTCCATAAAATCATGTTTAGATAAGATATATTTCTGGAATCCTTAATGTTTCAATTGACTAAATAAACTTGTACACAACAGCGTTTAACTAACTAATAAATTAAGAAGTAATTAAGGGTGTTGAAGGTCTAGACATACAACTCGTGCAACTCATTCTTTTTTTTATAGTCATAAATTTATTTTTAATTTACACCCGTGTTTTTTGTGCAAAATTGAAATTATTATGATAAACGTTTTATACCTGCGGGGATTCCCAATTGTTTGAAATACCTTTCGAAGAAAAATTTGTCATTTAAGGTGCGATTTCTAACCACACCCTAGGTTACCACCTGAACTACATTGATATTGGTTTCTCAGCTTTTGTAAATTTGTGAATCCATTTGAACTTTTTTTTTAATTTGTCTCTTAAAACATGAATTTTTGTAACATCCATTTCTAAATCATCGGTATTTGTACCCTTATGTGAATCAGCCATATTAACTCGATTAGGTATATATAGGCTGTATTCTTTTGAGTAAATTATCACTGATCAAAGTGAACAAAGTGAAACTGATAACTTCATGTTCTTTTGAATATGCATTTACTTGTCATTGGGTCGAAGTGATCATGATTACTTCAAGTGATAGAAGTGAAACTGATAATGACTCAAAAGAATAGCCTTATAGTGTATCCTACTACAAACTGTCGCAATCG
Organism: Diaprepes abbreviatus; assembly: GCA_034092305.1. Taxonomy (NCBI): domain Eukaryota; kingdom Metazoa; phylum Arthropoda; class Insecta; order Coleoptera; family Curculionidae; genus Diaprepes; species Diaprepes abbreviatus. Next base: position 573,117 of record JASJET010000203.1, on the reverse strand, counting down.
ATTTCTGGAAAAATAGACTTGAACATTTTTAAAACTTAGCAGTTTATTAGAGTCGATGGGGGCAGTTCTGCTGAAATATTTTCAAGACAGTGGCACTTCTGGTTATACAGGGTGCGCCATCTTTTATGTCGGTATGTAAACATTGAATAACTTTGAAAAAAAAAACTCATTTCTATATATGACATATTTTTATTAAATTTGTTTCTTTACAATTTATTGGGACTAGTTTTTGAATAATACATCGATCAAGTGGCCACCTTTATTGGCCAAAGCAAAATGCGACCTTTTTGCTGCGTTTTCCATTACCTTTTCGAGCATCTCGGGTGGTATAGCGGTAATTTCAGCACGAATGTTTGCCTTGAGCTCTTCAATAATCTGAGGCTTGCTAGCGTACACTTTGCTTTTTAAATAACCCCACAAAAAGAAATCCGGAGCGGTCAAATCTGGAGATCTGGGTGGCCAGTCAATGTCACCTCTTTTTGACATCAGACGTCCAGGGAATTTCCGTTGCAGAAACTGGATTGTTTGATTTGCAGTGTGGCATGGCACACCGTCTTGTAGAAACCAGTTCAAGATTTTTTTCAAGAATTTGTGGGCAGACATAATGAGCCAACATCCACCGATATCGATTTCCATCGACTGTTTCGTTTTCTTTGAAAAAAATGGCCCAATGATGGTTTTGGCGTAAACGCCGGCCCAAATAGTCACTTTTCTGTCATGCAATGGCGTTTCGTGGATCTCGTGTGGATTCTCCGTCCCCCAAATGCGGCAATTTTGCTTATTAACGCCGCCAGAGAGTGTGAAATGAGCCTCGTCGGTCATTAAAATTTTCTTCCAAAAATCAAGTTTAGTTTCAACCATTCAAGCGACTGCTTGGCCTATTTCAAGTGACGTGGATGGTCTGTCGGCAATATTCTTTGTGTTAATTGCACTTTATCCTTCAAAATGCGCCGCAAAGTGGTTTCACTGACGCCAAAATGCTGAGCGCGGTGACGATACGACACTTTTGGGTTCTGGGCAACGCTCTCTCTGACCGCTTCAACCAGTTCATTGGAACGTCTTGGTCGTTGATGAACGGTATGTTGACGATCTCTCACTGTCCCGTACTCAACAAAATTCGAAACCAAACGACGGATAGTTTTGTCAGACGGTGCCTGTTGGCCACGATATTTTCGACGATATTGACGTTGAGTTAGCACAACTGAACGACTATTTTCAATGTACATTGTCACTATTCCGGTGCGTTGTGTCGGTGTAAAGCGATTCATGGTTAAAATTGTACTGAATTGACATTTCAAAAACACGTATGACCAAATCAATCGATTGGTAAATGTCAAAGTTATTGAATGTTTACATACCGACATAAAAGATGGCGCACCCTGTATTTTAAACAGAACACCCTATATGTTATTTAATTTTTATATTCTACGCAAAATTATTGATATATTTCATGCATATTATCCTATACCTAAGTCTAACTTTTTTTGACATATTTTAAATTTTATGTCAAAAATGGCATTTGCAGGTCTAAACATAACTATCAATTTCTTGCATTTATTTTTTAATTGGGATTACTTTAGTGAACTGTCTCAATATTTTGCTAACAAATAAATACAGGATGATCAAAAACTAACATTAAATATAAACTTGAAAAAATCGTTAAAAGGCAATTTTTTTGAATGTAAACCCTCTATTTTTATAATGTTATGTTATTTAGCATAAAAATATTGCCGATTTAACATTTTTATATTGTAAAAAAGTTATACGGCTTACAAGTTTTGTTATTAGTTGGCCATGACGGCGAAACGCGACGAAAGAAAACGATAGGGCACTATAGTAATATCACTATTTCTTGCCATTTGACAATAATTAATAAAAATCATGCTGGGATCATTAAATTGTACAGGGTGTCCCAGAAAATGTGGGAAATCTCCCGAATATGAAAATAAGACATGAAAGGACCACTACAAGTTCATATAGACCCCCTCTTCGGAGTATATGGGCTCCCAAGGAACTGCAATGGAATCAAGTTTTTTACACATAATTATTGAATCACCAAATATATTTCATTTTTTTTTAATATAATGTATACCAAGTCGAACCTTTCAAATTGCTATCCAAGAGAGTGTTCTGAATTCCTCACAGCTGCAGGGATGAACTAGCTGTGACACTCAAGAACCCATTTTTTGCCGCCCTGTATAATAAGAACTTCGGACAACGTTTTTTACATACCCTTAACTGTTGACTAAAAATTAAGTACTTTTCATTCATGTCGCTAATCCTAACCGTTTTCGAAAAAACGTCATATTATTTGCTCTGTTATTCCCCTAACTTCTGTCGGGTTGAATATGAAAAAGAGGAATTTTCCCCTGTCACCAGTTTCAAAAAAAAGTTAAATTAACTCCATGATTCTTCGTAGAAGTTCTTCCCTACTATCGAACGGAGTGGAATACACCAAGGTTTTGAGGCGTCCCCACAGGTAAAAATCTCCTCTACTTATCCAACTGTTTAGATAGACGTTAGTCAGGTGCTCCCATACAGCAACGCTGAAATGAGGTAGTGCCCCATCGTGCATGTAGTACATGTTTGGGCGAGATTCAAGTGGAAAGTGATCTACTAAAATCGTAAAAAACGTTCTAGAGAAACTCCAAGTAAAGTTCTCCATGCAGTGGTGCCGGCAATACAAATGCTCCAATCAAAAAATTGTCAATGATTCCTGCCCAGACATTAATTAATTGGAAGTGATGTTGATGCAAAACAATAGTTGCATGAGGACTTTCATCAGCCCATACATGTGAGTTGTGTAAATTTATGATACCATTTTTGGTAAACCCTGCTTCATCCGTAAAGAGAATAGTGCTAATGAAGTTTACATTATTTGGTTACTGATCCAATAGCCAGTTTGCAAACTGCATTCTATAGGGAAAATCTTCAGGATTCAGTTCATGCACTTTTTTTCAAATGATATGGATATAACAGCTGTTCTTGAAGTGCTTCATGTACTATTGTTTTCGACGTATTAAACTGCTCTGATAAGTTTCGAGTGCTCTATGAAGGAGTGTCATCTAAAGCATTCAAAATATTTTCCTCTAATTGCCGCGTATGTACTGTTCTTACCCGACCAGCATCAGTACTTCTTTTCCCGAAATTTCCCAAAATTATGAAGAAATTTAATAATATTACCTTATTAAATCAAATCACCTGCCATTGTCCCTTAGATGTTGGTCAACTCGTTGAAATGTTTTCTGATCTGGAAGAGTACGATTAGGATATCTATCGTGATATAACCTCCTGGCTTCCAAAGCATTGCAAGATGCAAGACCATACATTAGATGCATATCTGCATACTCTTTAAATGTGTATTCCATATTTCAAATTATTTCACAACTAATTTCACCACAAAATACAAAAATCAGTAAATTAATATCCAAGTAAAGAATCAATGTGTCAGCGATATGAAAGTTGACAAGTTCTGAAATTCAGGATATTGATTTCTTTCGTACCTGATAACATTTGCAACAACAATACTTGGTTTTTGGAGCCAATACAATAAAACGCACATTTTTTGCGAACCTAGGTCGAACTGCAATTCACAGAATTAGACGTTTTTATCTAAAGAGGTAAACTCTAATTTTGGATCGAATTTTTTTTATCTTAAGTTTTGAAGGTTGAACATTTAGTAGAAACAAAGATGTATCTTTTATCGAAATACACCAAATACACAATGTAAATAAAAAGACTTTTTTCGAAAACGATTAGGATTAGCAACATGAATGAAGTGTACTTAATTTTTAAATAGTTAAAGGTATGTAAAAAACGTTGTCCAAAAGTCTTATCATAGAGAGTGTAAAAAAAAACTGGGTCATGAGTGTCACAGCTAGTCCGTCCCTGCAGCTGTGAGTAATTCACAACACTTTCTTGGATAGTAATTTGAAGGGTCTAACCTGGTATAAATCATATTAAAAAAAATAAAATATACCTGGTGGTTCAATAATGGACACGCTCTTCAATTTTATAACAAGCTTCTTTTGCATCTAAAGAGCCTATCATTTGGCCCGAACAAAATTAAAAGTATAGTAGTACAAAATAGCTTTTATTCGCTCGATGATTTTATTATTGCAGACTTAGTGTGTGAAATACGTTGGTGTGATTAGGAATTGATATTTTAATGTTTTTGTGAGTACCACTAGTTAAATATATCTTTACTCATATGTTTGTCAGTATACTTATTATAACCTGTAGTACTTGTATTTTTCTTCTTCTTCTACTTTGACTAGGGATATCCCTGTTTGTCATTCTATCTACACCCGCCTTATTCTGCTGATGAAGAGAACCAGCTCTGGACCCATCTCTTTGGTGGTCGTCCTGGTAATCTTCTTCCTCTTGGTCGTCCATACATACAAACTTTGGCTAGTCTCTCTTCACTCATTCTCTCAACGTGTTCTTTCCAACCTCTTTTTCTTTCTTTTGTCCATTTGACCACGTCCTGCACATTACATTTTTCTCTGATTAAGGTATTTGTCAGCCTATCTCTGATTGACACGTTCAGCATTGATCTCAGTACTTTCATTTCGGTGGTTCTCATTTTCTGCTTTGTCTTCTTAGTGTCTGCTCTTGTTTCCGTGGCATAAGTTAGAATTGGTCGTATCATGGTCTTATATATTTTTGTTTTCCCTCTATTCTCATGTATCTGTTTCGAAATATAACATCTCTTAAGCATCCTGCCACTTGTAGGGCTCTTGTATTTTGTGACAGTACTTCTCCAGTAAGGTTACGACAGCTTGTTGTGTCAATGCCTAGGTATTTAAAGTTCATGACTTGTTCAATTATGGCATTTTCTATCTGTAGCTTACATCTTGGTTCCTTGGAAATTACCATACACTTTGTTTCATTCGTTGATATCTGCATATTGTACTTCTTAGTTGATACGTTAAATAGGTGTATCAATCTCTGGAGGTCGTCTTCGTTATCTGCGAGTAGGACCGCATCATCCGCGTAGCATATTATATTGATATTGTGTCCGCCCATCTGGTATCCGCGTTTCGGTCTGATGTCCTCTATTATGCGGTCCATTATCAAATTGAATAAGAAGGGGCTTAGCGAGTCTCCCTGCCTTATCCCTTCGTTTATCTTGATGTCTTCGGTTAGACCTTCGGATGTTATTATTTTTGTGCTAGAATTTGTGTACAAGTCATCAGTTATGTTTATGATCTCCGCTGAAACATTTTTCTGTTTTAGGATGTCCGTTATGTGCTGCTTCTTGATGCGGTCAAATGCTTTTGTTAGGTCAACAAAGCATAAGTATGTAGGGTGGTTAAATTCTTTTGATTTTTCGATTATTTGTCTCACTATAAATAAGGCATCTGTGGTTCCCCTGTTTTTCCGAAAACCCTGTTGTTCCTCCGAGATCTCTATTTTTTCTTCAAGTTTGTCACGAATAATTGCTGTAAATAGTTTGGTGACAGAGTTAAGAAGTGTAATTCCTCTTTAGTTGTCCGGGTTTTTGTGGTCACCTTTTTTGTGTACGGGAATTGTATAGCTGGTTTTCCATTTTTGCGGTACTTGCTCTTCTTTAATAATTTTATTAAAAAGTTTTTGTAACTCCTCGGTAAGCATTTGGCCTCCGTATTTCAATAATTCGTTGGTAATTAGATCTGGTCCAGGAGATTTTCTATTCTTTAAATTACGTATTTTATATTCTATTTCTTCCGATGTTACCTGCATTTTTGTAGTGCTCAGATTTATGGATTTTGCTGTTATGCTAGTGTGAATCGTATTTGTATTACCAAATTATCTTTCAAAGTATGATGTCCATTCTTCCTTTTTGATGTGAGCTGTACTGATGTATTCATTAACATTTTTTTTCTGTTTCTGAATCATTCTCCATATTCTCTTCTGCGCACCGTATAAATCATGCTCCATGTCCTTTGTGTATCGCTCCCAGTATTCTTCCTTGCATCTTCTAATCCTCTCGTTTATGTTGTTTCTCGTTTGCTTGTATTTTTGATATTCTTCAGCCGAAGGATTACTTTTGTACTTCAAGAAAGCGTCTTTCTTTATCTTTGCTAGTTCTTTTATTTCTTCTGTGAACCACGGTGTTTTACTTAGTTTCTTCCTCCCTCTACTCATTTTTGTTCCCAACGCTTTTTTTGCAGCGTCTAGTATATTTATCGGTATTGTAGTCCACATTTCTTCTATTGTTTGGTCCTCGGAACAAGGTTTAGTAGTTATTTTTTGTTCCAATCTTGAGCGATATAGCATCTGTGTAGATGGGTCTTCAAGTTTCTCATAGTTTATTTTTTCTATGGTTGGAGCTTTTGGCGCAGGATTGCGGTTGATGTGTATTTTGAGTTTATACAGTACAAGCCCATGAGATGTTCCTATATTAGCTGATGTGAGCGTTCTTACATTTTGTATTTGCGCGTGGTGTATTTCTCCATTTGTCAGTATAAAGTCGATCGCTAATCTATGTCCTCTAGTGTTTGTCCATGTGCATTTGTGTTGGGGCTTATGGTCAAAGAACGTGTTTGTAATTCTCAGTTCATTTAAGATACAAAACTCGATCAAGTCCTCGCCGCCCTCATTTAGGTCGCCATCGTTATAGATCTGCATGATTCCTGGTATTGCCGTATTACCGATATGCCAATTAAAGTCCCCCAATATGACTGCTGCGTGTGTCTTTGGTATCGTGTCCAGTAGGTCTTGCAGATTGTTATAAAATAAATGTCTCTCTTGTTTGGGCCTTCCTATTTGTGGTGCGTAAATGGATACTATGTGTAACATTTTCTTTTTCAGAGACATCGTCACCATTATTATTCTTTCGTTTACGTAGTTTGTGTCTATTATGTTGTTCTGAAATTTTCTGTTTATTAGCAATCCGACTCCAGCGCTAGCCCTCTCCTCTTTTCCTGTATTTTTATATGTTTATATTTAACATGTGTAAAATTGTATTAATTGTTGACACAAATAAATATGTATCTAGCTATCTGTCTAGCTATCCCATACAGATTCCTAACGCCATACACCTGTTTAAAAAATCAAAATTTCAGTAAGAAATAAAGAAATTTTTCTGCCGTATTTAAATAATTTGTTATATATGTAATTCTCTTTTCAGGCAGAGAATATGAAAAATATATATACAAACAGTTTATTTCCTGCAAATATCGCGCTGGTCCTCTTCCATACGCGTTTCGATCACCTCATGATCTCGTCAGTGGAGCTGTATCGGGCCGAGAGCAACATTAGCAGGATATAACTGATATATGGACTATAAATTTCAAGGTATGTCGACAGAATATTGCACCTGCCATCTACCAACTTCGATGTCAGATCGAATGATCTCTCATGAGAGAGGACCAGAGTGATATTTGCAGGAAATAAACTGTTTGTATATATATTTTTCATATTCTCTGCCTGAAAGAAGAATTACATATATAACAAACTATTTAAATACGGCAGAAAGATTTCTTTATTTCTTACTGAAACTTTGATTTTTTAAAAATTTCACGTTACTCCGATGATTCATAGATGTCGTTCGACTGGCGATATTTTTTCAGTCTAACATCGAAGTTGGTAGATGGCAGGTGCAATATTCTGCCGACATACCTTGAAATTTATGGTTCATATGTCAATTATTTCCTGCTAATGTTGTTTTCGGTCCGATACAGCTCCACTGACGAGATCATGATTTGATCGAAACGCGTATGGAGAGGGGACCAGAGCGATATTTGCAGGAAATAACCTGTTTGTATATATATTTTTCATATTCTCTGCCTGAAAGGAGAATTACATGTATAACAACCCATACACCTTGTCCTGAAAATTTGTAATTATGAATTTTTAATAGCTGTGAAAATACTTGTAAGATTTGATGAAAATTATAGGGTAGAATAACTGTTGTGTGAGTTTACTCAACGGCAGCTATTCTCTACATTCCTTACTATTATCTATTGTATGAACCCTACGTTTTTTGTTATAAATCTGACAAGTATTTTCACAGTTATTAAAAATTCACAATCACAAATTTTCAAAACAGGGTATATGGAGTTAGAAATCTGTATGGAGCTTGGAGAAGTTATTTTATACTTTTTAATCCATTTTAAAAACGTGGTATATCATTTTGTATTTAAATAATTATTAATAAGATAAGATTTATTAACAAATAGATATCAGTACAATTCTCCTATAGCCTAGCAGACTTCATAAGTTTATTTGAGAAAACTTTTTAGCGAATTAAACACATTCGTTTGTAGGAGAATACATAAATACACATTTCGAGTACTTTATACTGTAGTGTCAGTTTTAATAGATTTACTTATCAATTGTTTAACTTTATATTATTTATTATGATTAATGACTTATGCCATGTATGACTCAAACATACGGGTTATTGGCAGAGCACACAATAAGTAATTATATTAATTTCTAGACCCTTACTTTTTATATATTGGAATCGTGCACGCATCGACTTGTATGCTTTCGTTCGTTTACCATGCCGGTACTCTCGCTATAGAAACCAGTCTTTACAAGCTCGCTTATTTTTGTCTTGTGTGTGATCCCGTCATAATTACTTACAAACCTGTAAAGACTTGACACGGATAAAGTTAAAACGAATACGACAATAAGATGAAAAATTTCAGTCACCTCTCAGTTGCTTCTAAACTTGCTGCCGCCTCCTTGAAAGGTTTCAGCACCCACTAGGGGGCGTTACCGCTCTTGTCGGTCTAAATCATCGCGATCGAAATAGAGATCTCTTTTGCGTACCCTTCCACACCTCAAACTACGCTATACACAGTAACAATGAAATTTTAATACAAATAATATTCTCATGTTCATGTTTCTACGTCGAGTTTCAAAATTAATCTTAAACCTTAAAAATAATGAGTTTAAACTACTTAGTAAATGGAGGTTTACTTGATAAATAAATTAATAAACATAATCTTGCCAGAAGTTATTTCCAGAATGTGCAAATGAGCAAATAAACTAATGAAAGCCAAGGAATTATCAATATTTTAGTTTCTGCTTTCAACAGAATAGATTAAATATTAAAACTTCTTTTATTACATGAGTGTTTAAGAACTGTTTAGGATATAATGTGCCCTTTTTTGCTATATGCTAGCAATCTCAGATACTTCCATAGGCTTCATTCATAATGCTTTTGGGGACTTTTTGAATTTAAAGAACGAAAGCTTTTACCGCTTTGGTCAAGTTGAAAATCATGATTCTTGGGTTTAGACTGTGTCAAATCGGAATTATTATCCGACGTTTCGCCTACGATTGCACGAGGAAATCGATTGTAAGGCTGGATCACGGTTCGCTGAGTACCAGTCGGGTATAAATACCGGATTGTTGCTCCTCGATAGTCATTGAGTGTTCTAATCTTGTGGAGTAAAGATCCCTGAAGATGCCTCGTGCAATCGTAGGCGAAACGTTGGATAATAATTCCTATTTGACACGGTCTAAACCCAAGAACCGTGATCTTCAACTTTTTTAATTTCTTCAATCATGGCGAATTTTGGTCTTCATTAGCATCAAAAATTTGGATAATACTGAAGAAAGACGACTTATCGAAGTGTTAACATGGCGCTGCGAGCTCAATCTCTAGGGAGGGCCGAAAACTTTTCATCTCCAGACAAAGATTTTTAAGATACCTGTACATTTCCTAGAGCTAATTTTTTGATTTATAGGAAATTTTATATAAAATACTAGCGACCCGCCCCGGCTTCGCACGGGTGCAATGCTGATACTAAATACACTACAGAAAAACTGTGACTATTTATTTTATTTTTACAACAATTATTACATCGGCCTCCGACGCGCTATTTATAGGCACGCTGCCGCCGCCTCGGTCGGCCAGTACCGCCGCAAGCGCTACTTCCCGCAATTTTAAATCTGTAATATCTTCGAAAATATTCATTTAAATCTTGTGCTGTAAAGGACCATATAGATCTATATTAAATCAACAATGTATTTAAGCTATTTAATTGGATAAGGATTAATGCTGTATTGGTTAAAATCGCTTCAAAATTTGCCATTATTTGTCGTAAAAAGTAAATGACAAAAAAATGTTATTGTGGGATATCCATGAGAGATAGACATATACCATCGCGGAGTTTTCTGTAGACCTTTTCAATGTGTACAAATAATTAGTACATTATTTTGATAAATCTCGTAGGGTTCAGCCTGCGTTTGCAATGTAAGCGGAAAAAAATATGATAATTAACGACATCACATTAGAAACCTCAAAAATAACAGTATTTCTCCACTATTTAATGAATGTTATTATACATATAAACCTTCCTCTTGAATCACTCCATCTATTGAAAAAAACCGCATCAAAATCCGGTGCGTAGTTTTAAAGATTTAAGCATACAAAGGGACATAGGGACAGAGAAAGCGACTTTGTTTTATACTATGTAGTGATGCTTTCATATAAAATCAAAAAACATTTTAATATTAAACATTTTGTTCCAGGCCACCAAAAAAGAAACACTCAAAGAAGACATGGAAGAAGCGGATACGAAGGTGGAGCAGAGCAGGGACTCGCTGGCCATTGAAATGTTCCACTTATTGGCCCGTGAAAACGAGTTTGCTTCGTATATTTTACAACTGTTGAAATTGCAGAGGGGATATCACGAGAGTGCCTTAAAAAATTTAGAGACAATAATACCCGAGTTGGAAAGAACAATAGGTAGGTTTAGTTTGGTTTTTTTTTGTTGACTTCAAATATTTTTTACTAAATCTACAAGATTCTTGTACATGGTAGTGTATATACAGTATGGGGAAAAAGTATGGAACGGAATCGGTGATGCCGACCTTCTTTATTCAGTTACGACACTAAGTCAGAAATTATTTAGTGTAGCTAGAATTTAGGACACTTGGTCGATGGGCGGCGAGCAACGCGATATAATTGTCTTGGTGGTCAGTGATGCGCGATTATGACTAATAATGGAAAGAAAGTTTTATTAAATGGTCTCGATATTTACAAAATATACCATATTTATGCAATAAAACTTATAAAGATTATTTGAACAAAATAGTAGATACAGCGGTTATAACGTGTTATTATTTTCATAGAACCAGCCACTACCGGCTAGGACAAGGCTTATTTTTGCGTACTTGAAAGCTCTGATGCTATCGCATGCTTAACAATTATTCTCCGACTGATTTAGGATTCTGATTCAGGACGTTGTAATTGGCGCACTCAAAATTCTCGCGCACTCCAACTCATACATCCTAGTTAGAAATTTATTGATTTCATACAACATCAACAGCCGAAGCCTTTTCCAGATACCATTCAGTTAATATATGCATTATCTAATAATTTGTGATTTATAATTTTTTTAAACTTATTTAAGTTAATTAATCCTATATCTATGTCTGAAGCGTACAATTTAAACAAATTACACATACTATACACTGGACTGCTTCTATACAAATTTATTCTTGGAAAATTCAAATAGAATGTCGATCTGTTTCGACTGCTTTGCCTCTGAATTGCAAAAGGCAATTGTGAAAGAATATCCGGGGCATCAATTGCGCCCGTAATAATCTTAAATAGAGTACAAAGACATATGCAAATTCGTCTTTTCTCAAAAGGCATTCTTCTAAAAATATTCAGTAAATATGCCGGGTTCTTTCCAGATATTGTAATATGGTGACCATACAATACTACCATATTCAAGTACAGGAGCAACCAGTGCATCAAACAGTCTAAAACTAACGTCAATATTAAAATATTTAGAGTTTCTGACGACAAAACCCATTGTTTTTTGTGCCTTCTAGACCATCGTAACAATATGATCAGAGAAAGATAGAGTCGGATCAAAGATTACTCCTAAATCACGCTGGCTACTTACTCGCTTAAGTTCATTATCCCCAATTTTATAATTATATATAATAATGCGTCTATTCAAGGTAAAAGACATACAGGAACACTTACTAACATTTAATTTAAAACCATTAGTATCACACCAGTCTGCTATATCACAGAAGTCAGATTGTAGTGTATTACAGTCGGTTTCAGAGTTAATCTCTAGAAACAGTTTAAAATCATCGGCAAATAACAAAGCTTCACATCTTTCAGAGATATTTGTAATACCATTTATTGCTATATAAAAAGCAATGGTCCCAAATTGGAGCCTTGTGGAATTCCTGACGTACTGGTGTAGGTTGCAGATTCATAACCTTTAATTTCAACATATTGTTCACGGTTACACAAGTATGATTTCAAAACGCTAACATAAATTTGAGGTACATCAATGTCAATTAAAGCTTTTAAAATTTGACAGTGTCTAACTGTGTCAAACGCTTTCTCCATATCAGTGTATATAACATTCACCTGTGATTTTCTTTTAAGTGACTCATGAACATATTGACAAAAAGATGCCAGATTTGTGAAAGTTGATGTTTTTGGCAGAAACCCATGCTGCCGAACAGATAAACTTGATGCCAGCAATGTATAAATACTTTCAAAAAGAACTCTCTCAAATACCTTAGAAACTGCACACAAAATACTAAATGGCCTGTAATTTTTAATATTTGTCTTGGATGCACTCTTAAAAATAGGGACAACTTTACTAGTTTTCCACTTAACAGGATACTCTGAAGTCTGTAGACTGAGATTAAAAATTACATTTAACGGCTCCAAAATAAAATCTTTACATCCCTTCAATATATATGCAGGTATACCATCAGGACCTACTGCCTTATTTCCCTTAAGCTTTCCAATAGCAATAATACTTTCGCAAAAGTATATCTTCTTTTCACTTTTAGTACTAGAACACATACCATAACACACAAAAGCAGAACTAAAAAAAGAAGCGAAACCGTCAATAATATTCTGAGTACCACGAAGTCCAATACCCTTTTTAGTTGATTTTTTTTTAATATAAATATCTCTCGATTCAAGCTCATTTGAACCGAGAAGTACGCAAATTTAACCCCTGGATTTGCCATCTAGCGCATACAGCCACTACCCCAACTAAACCCCTTCTGCTAACTAATATTTCTGAAAATCATATAAGCTAATAAGATTTTATAAAAAAGGTTATGTAATTATGGATTTGTGGAAAATGTTAAAAGGTTCCAATGACCTAGAAAACTACGTTCAAACTTGACGATTTTTTGAAAAAAAAGGATCTTCTTCTTCTTCTTCTTCTAGGTAGAACCAAGTTCTGTTATCTATACAATGCCTCATCGATCCTCGTTTGAGGTCGAAATCCAGCTGTCTCTCCATCTTTTGGGAGGCCGTCCAGGCGGCCGTTTGGTCTTTGGTTTCTCTCTCATCACGGTTTTTGCTAGTCTGTCATCGTCCATTCGTTCCACGTGATCTCTCCACTGCCTACGACCGTTTCGAACTCACTTCACAACATCCCCCACTCCGCTGTCCTCGCGTATTTTTACGTTTCTTATTCTATTTCTTAAACTTGTTCCCGTGATCATTCTCAGCGTTTTCGTTTCTGTGGTTCTCATAATTTGTTTTGTCTTTGTGGTTTCATTTCTTGTTTCTGCGCCGTAGGTCAGTATCGGTCTTACACAGACCTTGTAAATTCTTGCTTTGCTCTCAACCGTCATATGTTTATTGTTCCAGATTATGTCTCTTAGTTCAGGTTAGTTCAGGTTACTGCCCTGTTACTTGTTATATGTGCTCCTAGGTATTTAAAATTCCCAACCTGTTCGATATGTTTGTCATCAACCATTAGTTCGCATCTTACCGGTTCTTTTGCTATTACCATTGCTTTTGTTTTCTCCACAGATATCTTCATATTATACTGTTTGGCTGTTCGATTGAGATGGAAAAGCATTCTTTGTAAGTTGTCCTCGCTATCTGCTGTCAAGGCATATAATCTGAACCGTGTTGTGTCCCATTGGGTACCCAATATTTGTGCTTTTTACCGCATCAATGATTTCGTCCATGATTACATTGAAAAGTGTTGGACTTAGGCTATCACCCTGTCTTATTCCTATGAATAGAGGGATTTCCTCTGTTAAAGTGTTATTTGTTTTAATTACCATGGTGTTTTTGGAATTCAGTTCGTATATTGTGCGTATGATTGCTTCGTCTACTTGTTTTCTTCGCAGTAATTCTGTTATTTGTTCCAGTTTGACTCGGTCAAACGCTTGTGTAAGGTCCACAAAACAAATGAACAGCGGTTTATCGTATTCGATAGATTTTTCAACCAGCTGTCTGATGATAAATATACCGTCGATAGTAGAGCGGTTATTCCGGAAGCCCTGCTGTTCTTCGCACGCCCCTAACTTGTCTACGATCCGTTGTGACAGTATTTTGGTTAACAATTTGGCTGAACTATTTAGTAGGCTGGTTCCCCTGTAGTTTTCGGGTTGTTTCTTTGATCCTCTTTTGTGGATCGGAATTGTGATGCTTTTCCGCCATTCGTTGGGTACTGACGTTGTGCGGAGTATTTTTTGAAATAGAACAGTGAGCTCTGTGACAAGGCTGGGGCCTCCGTACTTTAGCATCTCATTCGTAATTTGGTCGGTACGAGGGGATAGTATATTTATGTAAATAGAATTTATGTCGATTCTTCCTTTTATTCTCTTTTTGTTGAGAGTGTACTAATAATGTAACAAAACTCAAAGCTCACTCAAGGTCTTTTTGAGACAAAAACAACTAAATTTCTTTTTTTCCAATCTGGGCTAGTATAAATGCGTGTTTTTAATTTTCGGTAGTTGAGTTTTGGTGTCATACAGAATCCACAGAGATCCCTCCAAGATTATTTGAAAGTCATTTTCAGAAAAGACACAATAAAATTTATTTTTTTCGTAGTTTGAGCAAATTAAGAAGTGTAAACTTATTTTTTGAGTGGTTATGGTTATGGTCATTTTCGTGTAATTTTTTCACAGTCTGAGCAGGTAAAGATAGAGGTTTAGTTTCTAGTTGCTCAGGATGACTCATTGTCTTTTGTATTGTATTTATATTGGATAAAAGACAATATGGACGGATTATACACAAGAAAATTTTGGAGGAAAATCTGACATTCGCTAACAATACATTATGTCCAATAGAAGAATGACCCTACACCTCCCTCAAAATACGTCAAAACGTTATTCCGACAAAAAAAAAAAAAAGATGTTTAGCAGTTGGTCATCCCAATCTCCCGATCTATATCCTATTGAAAATTTATGGGAATTCTAGATAAGAGTAGACAGAAAACTTTTCACAGCCTTGAAAGAAAGTTTAACCAAGTCCCTGAGAAACCCTTGTCTAAAGATGATAAATACAAGCTGCCCAGTAAGTACCTCCTAATTTCTCGGGAGCATACAGGGGAGGTCAAAATAACACTACTTTGTCATAGAAAAAATGTTTACAAATCCGCTTAACGGAGATACAGAGCGCTAAAGTAATACTCAGCGATTTACCTTTATAGCCGACTTATATAATTTAATGAAATTTTAATATTTTATAGAGGCCATAAAGACTCATCAGACTATACTACAGTAGATGTTTTAGATCATTAGAAAAGTTAGGAGGAAACTTGCAGCACACTCGTTGTGCGTAATTTTTACATACATTGGTCATTCCTCTTCAAAAAAAGTAGTCTTAATTTATTTCGATAAAATCTACGGTTTTCGAGATAAATCGGTTTTTATGAGAATAACTCAAAAGTGACTAATGCTAAACACAAACAGGTATGTGCATCAATTTATAGGGAAGCGTTGTCTAACTCGTCGAAGACAAGATGTTATGCTGAGAGACTTCCAGCTCCGCCATTGTCAGGTCTAGAAACCTTTGAAAGGGTTGATCGGGGCTCAATTAATTTACAATGTTATTAAAATGCAAAAATAGCGAAAACGTATAAATGTTATTTTGACAATTGTTCTATATGGACTCTACATACTTTCAGTACATTTTTTATTCCTCAAATATTTTCCCGCTGCACTGCAAATAATATTCCGGCATTATTAAGGACTTTGTTTATTTATTTATTTATTTACAAACTATACAGACATATGTGCAATTACAGAGTAGAAAGGTTTTACAAAATCACTTAATACAAGTACATAACAACAACAAATTACAAGAAAAATAAAGAAAAACTACAATATTTCTTTGAGCAGATTTTTAAAACTATTGAGACCTATACTGAATATATTACATTGTTGCCTTATTTCATTATACAATTTACACATATTTATAATAGTTAGTACATGCTCCATCCACATACAAAACTACAGGACGTCTTGTTGGGTAAGCCGGTACATAAAAATTTATCAAAGCTAGCAAGTCAGGGTCGTCAATATTACTATTAATAATTTTATGCAAGAATAATAAACATGCCATAGTTCGTCGACTTTCTAATGTCTTTAAGTTGTATGTTTTCATAATATCGAATTTTGGAATGTGTAGCTAATATGTGCCAGTTTGCTTGTAATACATGTATTTTTATAATTTATTTTGAACTTTTTCTATGGCATGTTTATAATTAAAGCAATAGGGGTTCCATATAATAGAACAATATTATAGGGTGGTTCTAACATAGGAAACATAAAGCGTTGAAATACGTTTTAAATTATTAAAGTTCTTGCAGTTTCTTACTATAAATCCATACATTTTATATGCTTTGTTAATAATTTCACTGATATGCGTTTTAAAATAAAGTTGTGAATCAAAAACCACACCAAGATCCCGCATCTTACCAACTCTAGACAGAATTTCTCCATTAATTCTAATCATAATTAATTTTACTTTTTTTTTCTTGTGAAGCTGATTACATTATATTTGCTAATATTAAAGTGTAGACCATATTTTCGTGACCAACGATAAATCCTGTTCAAATCATCCTGAAGGTTTTCACAGTCTTGTATATTTTCAATTTTTTTGTATATTTTTAAGTCATCAGCAAATAATAAAGATTTTGAATTATTAATCTCTCTAGTTAAATCATCGATAAATAAAAGAAACAGTAGTGGTCCCAGATTGGATCCTTGCGGGACACCTGATGTTGCAATAAAATAATTTCACCTATATCCTCTAAGAAAAATTTTTTGCTGTCTATGCTTTAAATAAGATTGAAAAAACTGAAGTAAATGTTAGAATGCTGTGCTATTCTCGCTAGTAGTTCTTCTCTAGTATTTACTGGTGTTGTATAAACTAGTTCTTTTATATGTCCCCAGAAGTAAGGGATTTAGGTCTGGAGATCTTGATGGCGATAAAACAGGCCCACCTCAAACTATCCATCTAGGGCTACCAATAAATTATTTAAATTTTGTTGCTAAACATTGTTTTGTGTTGCGAGCTTTCTTTTGCTGTTTAAAGAGTTGTCAGCAGTATCTTGCAAAATTTGTTCCTCTACGTGAGGGTCTCGTGCTTTCCCTAGAAGGCCCTCACCGCCACGTCGCGGCAGGAATGATCCTGATTAAAACATATAAAGAATTAATTCGTCAACTCTAATAATTAGTTTCTAATCATCTTTTACCTGTTTCTCTTAGGCTTGCATCAACCCTTTGAAAGGTTTTTAGATTTGGCAATGTTTGAACTGGAAATCTTTCGGCATAAAGTATTCTTGCCGTTGAAGAATTTGACTGCGCTTCACCAAAAATTAAATGCATATCAGCATACCCTGCATACTCCATTTTTTAAAATCATTTTACTTTGAAGGCGATTTTGACAAGTTCGGTCAATAGTAATTCATTATGTAGGTATTAACAATAACAACCTGATTTTTACCTGTTTGTGTTTAGCATTGGTAACTTTTGAGTGTTTCGCATAAAAACTTATTTATCTCGAAAACCGCCAGTTTTATCGAAATAAATTAAGAGTACCTTTTTTAAAGAGGAATGTTAAAAGTGTTTAAAAAATCAGTTTTCATCTCTGGAAAATGGCACCTGTCAAAAACTAGGCTCAACGAGTGTGGTTGCAAGTCCGTTCCTAACTTCTCTGATGATCTAAAAGTTCTTCTGTAGTATAGTTTAATGATCTTTATGGCCTTTATAAAATATTAAAATTTCATTAAATTGTACAAATCGGTTCAAAACTTGGAGCCGATAAGGTGAACGGCTGGGTACCCCTTTTGAGTTCTGTATCTTCGTTAAGGAGCACTTTTTTATACGACAAAGTAGAGTTATTTTGACTTCCCCTGTGTGCTCCCAAGAAATTAGGAGGTATGACCACGCATTTTTATTTCGTAGTGCAAGGGTTAGTTTAGTGGAAATTCTTAGTGGTAATTGATAATTTTTGAAAATATTACTGTCAGTTATGTAGGTGGAATAATTTCTTTTGTATAGTGTTACTAATTCTACTTGAATTAAACTTGTTGTGTAAATATTTTTGGTAATAACGTAATAATAAAAGTGATGTAGTTGTTTACTAATAAATAAATGAGTTGAACGATTCTATTGATGCATAGAGTTCTGTGAAACTGTAGTATGTAGAACATTTGTCATAATGATAAAAATGTTGTTAAAAATATCGTTTTATTTAATGGGCCGAAATTTTAAGAATAGAGTGATTGTGTCATTCTTTTTTAAAGAAATATTAAATGGAGAAAGATAATAATAAAGATTTATGTTTTCCTTTCTTTTTGAATTTTATTTTTTTATAATTTTTAAATTATTTGAAACTTTCACAAAAATAGTGAGTAAGCATCATTTTTTAAAACTTATCCAGCCAGATTTATTTAGTTAGTTTAAAGGTTAAAGGCGCATCAGTAACTCAGACCATTTAGCGCCTACTGTAGAAATTGTTGGGATCAATTAAACCTTATTATAAAGATCAATATACCTCAAGAAACACAATAAGCGTTTGGCTTTGGCAAGATCAAAAGACATAACTGTCGCAAAGTTATTAGGAGTTAGATATCTCTCTCTAGCGTTTCTGTATGAGGGACAGTCAGAAATTATGTGTTTTATAGATAAAGGGGAAAGACAAGACGGACATTGAGGGGGATCCTCGTTTTTAAGGAGAAAGGAATGAGTCATTCTGCAATGTCCAATGGCGATTCTCTTCCAAACAACATTTTCCCTTCTGGACAGTTGGGGGAAGTGATATGTCTCTGAGAAATTTCTCTTGATGTGGAAGAGTTTATTGGGGTTTTCTAGAGATTCCCAGCGAACCTGCGCAATGTTGCGAATAATGTTATCAATGTGTCTATTGAATTCTTTGGAGTTGGATAAAGAGAAGAAAGGGGTGCCCTCAAGGATTGCAGATTTTGTTTGAGTGTCGGCCAACTCATTCCCCCCTATGCCGATGTGGCTTGGGGCCCACATGAAGGCTATGTACAGATTACGTTGGGATCCCATTTTAAGGAGGTCGAGAATTTGATTCATGAGAGGGTGGGATGTGTTAATGGCATGGATCGATCTCAGGCAGCTGAGGGAATCAGAGATGATTAAATGATTGGGAGTGGAGGAGTGCTTAATTATCTCTCTGATGCACTGCTTGATGGCAAACAACTCAGCTGAAAAAATGGATGAAAGGGGATTTAACTTTGTTTTGTTGCATGAAAAGCTGGTTATGGCAGCTGAGCCTACCCCTTGATCCGATTTGGAGCCGTCGGTAAACGATAGTTTGAAAGATTTGAACTTAGAGTTAATTAGGCTAAGGAAGTGTTGATTGATGATGGAAGGTAAAATATTGTTCTTATCATACTGCAGAAGATCAAAATTGATTTCAAAATGGGGAGAATCCCAGGGAGGAAGATCTGAGGGAGGATGGGGGTAGTATTGGGAATGGATATGTTATGAGAGGCTATAAAATTTGAATTTTATTTTTTTTATAACTTTTAAATTATTTGAAACTCTCACAAAAATAGTGAGTAAGCATCATTTTTTTAAAACTTATCCAGCCAGATTTATTTAAAAAATCCAAAATAAAACTTTCAACGTCAATATTTCAAAAACTATTTTATTTAGGTATAAGTTATGATTCATAAAATATTTTTAAAAATTTTAAATACTTGAAAATGCATTCTGTATGTTATACAAAACAATATTAAGAATAAACTAAAATCGTCGTGTCCGAAACATAAACGTCTCGTTTTATAAATATTTAGGGTACCCCATGCTTTTTCCCCATACTGTATATAAATTTGAATAATGTACACTGACAATTTTTTGTTTAGGTGACAGCCATATCAAAAAAGTATTCGGCGTGCCCTTGCAAGAGCACTTAAGAGTTACGGGCAAACGGCTCGCTTACCCTTTGGAAATATGCATTACGACACTCTTGGAATTCGGAATGAGCGAAGAGGGACTCTTCAGGATAGCCGGGAGTATGTCCAAAGTGAAGAGGCTAAAGGCTGCCATAGATAGTGGGTGTTTTTCTAGTTTAATTCCAGAGTATAGGTGAGTTAAATTGGTTTTTAGATGTTTTATTTATTTATTTATTAACATCCAAGCCCAACAACAATAATTAATAAGGCCATAATAAAATATAACAAAAAAAAAACATATCTATTACAAAATAACAGAAATAATATCACCACCATAGCAGTCCCAGATCTACAGTAATACTGGACAAGAACATAAAAACTGGGTATAACTCATACTCAGATCACACGATTGCGACCCCTTATTAAACAAGCAACACATTCGATATATTGACGACATACGATATACATTAGTCGTAGATATCCTTAAATGAAAATATACACTAGTCAATCGTGGCACATTAAAATTTAGCTCGCCCAAAAGCTGAGGACAAACAATCTGACCGTTGACCAGCTTGTATAAAAATAAAACTGAATGTAAGTTACGTCTCATTTCAAGACTTTGCAAAGTAAATGTATCCAGCAACAGTCGATTGTCTATCCCGACCGGTGCGTACACTCCTTCAGTTCTCAACCACATATTTATTATCAATTGGAGCCCAAACAAGTGAACAATATTCAAGTTTACTTCTTACTAGTGCTATAAACAATAATTTTAGGCTTTCAATATTCTTAAATGAACTACAGTTTTTAATAATTAAACCCAACATTTGATTAGCTTCAGACACTATTCTGCCATAATGAAGGTTAAAGCTAAGTTTAGAATCCAATAAATACCCAAATCCTTAGCTGCATCAACTCTTTTAAGCAGGTCATTATTTATTTGATAACTATATAGAATTGGAGACATTTTATCAGTTATAGACATTACTGAACATTTGCTCACATTCAGTAACAATTGATTGCTCACACACCACCTCTGGACTGCACTAACACTATTTTACAATCTGTCACAATCCTCCTTTGACTTAACTTGTACGTACATTTTTAAATCATCAGCGATATCGTTTATAACTATTAAAAACAAAAGAGGCCCCAAATTTGAGACCTGAGGTACCCCTGAAGAGGCCGCAAAACATTGTGATTGAAAACCATTATATTGAACATACTGAGACCTATTAAATAAATATGATTTAAAAAACCGCACAAATTGATCAGTAAACCCAAACTTCGGAAGCTTTGCCAGAATCAAACTAGAGCTCATCTTGTCAAAGACCTTTGAGAAGTCGGTAAACACCACATCGACCTGACCGCCCGCATCCACAGCATCCGCTGTAAACTGCAGAAAAGATGCTATATTAATAAATGTTGACCTACCCCTTAAAAATCCATGCTGTTTTGTAGACAACAAATGCTTGACTTTGTTGGTAATGAAATTATACAGTAGCATCTAAAAGATCTTCGAAAAAACACATATCAGAGAGACAGGCTTGTAATTTTTCACTCCTGTCCTATTTTTGCTCTTAAATACAGGACATATTTTAGCTATCTTCCATATTTCTCGGGATACACCAGCTGCTGAAGCGAGACATTAAAAATTTTACATAGAGGAGCTAAAGCCTTGACAATATCGTTAGAGCGATTGAAAGTTTTACCCTGATAAGTCACTTTATCGGGAATAGCGCAGCAATTTTTTTTCTGTTAAACATACCTCCAAAATGATTTAGGGTCATTTCCAATATCTCTCTCTATACGTTCAATGAAACGCCGGTATGAGGCCTTTATCATCTGATTGGTCTGTGCCCTCAGCAATTTAAATTTGTTAAAACAAATGATACTCTTAGTTTTCCTATACTTTCTAAAAACGTTATTCTTACGTCTCAAATTACGAATAATATCCGCGTCATACCATACAGGAAAAGAGCGTCCCTTATTTTTGAAGAGTGGCACGGATATATCCAATATTTTATACTACATCTGAGTACTGATCCAGCTCAGCCCAATCAGCGGACGCAAGGTCACCATAAAGAGCATTAAAATTAGTTTATTTTTTTAAATTGTAGCACTTAAACTGATTGCCACTATTTACGAGGAAACCCCTCCGCCGAATTGAGCCAAGCTCCAACTCAACCGCCAGCGATGGGTAATTAACATCCTCCAAGATCATTAGACCTTCATCTCTCTGCACAACACAATTAAAATTAGCAAATATTATGTCTAAATATCTATTGTTGACGTTAGCAATATTGTTGTATTGATTTAGGGAGAAAAAATCCATAAAGTTTTAAGCCAACTCACTTTTAGGATCGTTACCATATCTGTAATTGTCAAATTTAGGTATATTAAAATCACCCATCACCAGAAGGTTCCTATCATAGAAATATTCCAATGATTCGAAACTCGAACAATGCTACATAATCAGGCACTACACAAAACGGAGGTATGTAGATTAAAATTAAAACAAATTGAACAGAGTCTACAACAATTCGGCAGCCAACCATATCCACACTAGGGACCACTTTAGAGAACCCACCGATATTCACCGGAGTAATGTCTATAGATTCTTTCACTGCTACAGCAACACCTCCCCCTCTTAATGTCCCCCAATCACACCGAAACACAATATATTCATCCGGAAAAAGTTCTGAATCCCTTACACAATCTGTCAGCCAAGTTTCTGTAAGACACAAAATGTCATACTTTTTATGAATTGAAATATGAAATTTTCAGAGAGATGCAGTCGGAGAATATTGTGTGTAGTCATTTTGTTTGCTTGTATAATGATGGAAAATATTTTTTTAGGGATGTTCATGTGCTTGCCAGTACCCTAAAGTTATATTTAAGAGAATTACCGGAACCGCTATTAACGTTCCACTTACACAAAGACTGGATGCAGTCGATGCAGTACCCGGAAAATCAAAGAGTAGAAGTTGTTAAGCATTTATTAAATAAGTAAGTCATATCCATATATTTCAATTTTCCTTTCTCATGCAGTATTTACCATTCGCACAATGTTATATTTTCACATATATAACCCAACTAGCATTATACACGTCGCGGTTTCGCCACAAAATATTTGTTTTATTGTATAAATAAATGGATTATAGATTGTAGGAAAAGTTTCGCTCATATATTCAGGACTTAATTATGTTTAGAATAATAAAAGCAATTATTCGACTGAATTAGTTGAGTGCTATGTAATACCATCCTGAAAATCATATAATTTTACCCATTTGTTATCATTTTCACCATTTCTAATAAAGATATTGCAAAATCCTTTCTTATTGTTAACCTATACAATATTACGAATGTGTGTGCGAAATTTCAGATCAATATCTTTAACGGTTTAGGCTGTACGTTGATCGACCAGTCAGTCAGCCAGTCAGCACTTCTTTTATATATACAGTGTACGACAAAACAAATGCACGAACTTCTACTCGCTAATATATGGCTAAATAACAGAGTCAAATGCACTTAAATTTAAATTCTTTTTACTTATTTATGATTGCGATGGACTCTTCTGCTAAAAAAAAAAGACAATCAAAACTAATTTTTTTTTATATCAGAAAAAAATTAGTTTTGTTTACAACATCACTTTTTGTTTATGACAAAACATATGCACGAAATAACAGCAATTTACATTCTTTATGAATTATAAAAAATTATCAACAACAAGTACCGTTTCTCTCTTTTGAACATTGTAAAAATGTTTATAGGAAACTTCCACGTGTTTATTGTCGTTCCTGGTCTTTCAAAGTTGTCGGTCATATGGTACAAGTTTTTAATGAAAAAAGTGGCTAATAATAAGTACTCAGTGCAAGTAAAGGAAAAAATAATTAAATATTATAATAGTGGCGAATCAGTGACATCAATTGCAAAGAAATTTGGAATTCATCATAGCGTAATTTCGCGAATTATAAGCCGCTTTCGTTCTTCAGGCTCGTTGACCACTATCCACAAAGGAGGTCGTCCACGGAAAACCAGTAAACGGGACGACCAGACAATAATTAAATTAATAAAAAAAGATCCGTTCATATCAGCAAGGTCAATTGCAAATCGATAACCACTATATATTTCTGAAAGATCCATCCAAAGACGAGCTATTGAAGGTGGATTGAAATCATACCGAAGTGCCAAAAAACCATTTATTTCCGCCAAAAATAGACTAGCTAGAATTCAATTTGCAAAGGAACACTTAAATTGGAGTACAACCCAATGGAAGACCGTACTCTTTTCTGACGAGTCGAAGTTCAACTTGAAAAATTCGGATGGATTTCAGCTAGTACGCAGACCTAAAGGGCAACGTCTTAACCCTCGCTATACGCAAGGCACAGTTAAGCACGGAGGAGGAAATGTTTTGGTTTGGGGATGCTTTTCCGGACATGGAATCGGACCAATTCACAAAATTAATGATATAATGGATCGTTTTGTGTATAAGGATATCCTAAATAATGTTATGTTGCCACACGCAGAGGGGGAAATGCCACTTAAGTGGAAGTATCAACACGATAACGACCCAAAACACACTGCTAAATGTGTGAAAGAATGTTTCGTAAACAACAAGATTGACGTTTTGAAATGGCCAGCGCAATCGCCTGATCTCAGTCCCATAGAAAATCTATGGGATATTGTAGTTCGCAAAAAAAATCGTGATAATTGCAAAGAGGCGGATGACCTTTTCCGACAAGCGGAAATTGCATGGAATGGAATTTCCGATGAAATTGTATCTAACATTATAGAGTCCATGTCACGCAGATGCGAGGAGATTTTAAAAAATAAGGGCTACGCAACTAAATATTAGTTAAACTTTTATTTAAGTGGAGTAACCTAAAAATGTGCTATTGTTTTGTCGCATAAAGAAAGTATTGTTAATTATGAAATATGGTTTTTGTTGGTTTTCATAACAAATGTTGGAAATTTTTGTTTTGTTTTAGTAAATCTAGTTTGTTAATTTTGTAAATAAATAGAACAATTTGAAAAGCAATGTGTTTTTGTCTTGTTATTAAGGCATATTTTAATATCCACAAGTTCGTGCATATGCTTTGTCGCACATATATATATATATATATATATATATATATATATATATATATATATATATATATATATATATATTAGGGATAAGTGTGAACATTTTTTAAAACTTTAATTGATTTTTAGGTTACCAAAAGAAAATAGAGATAACTTAGCGTATTTAATACAGTTTTTGGCGCGGTTGACGCAGCACACAGAAAACAAAATGTCTTCCTCCAATTTAGCTATAGTAATGGCTCCAAATTTATTATGGAACAAAAATGAAGAGGTAATTACACCAGTCAGAATAAGATTTGGAAAAAATAATTCTTTACAGCAAATTGATAAGGAAATATTGTAGGTAATATCATAACTAATGAAGGAAACATAATCCGAACCACCAGCGACCCACTGAGGTGAAATGGGGGTGATTTTCAGGGGTGAAAAACATTGATCTGGACATTTTTAACATGTCCTTAAATAGTTTCAAAAATTTTTTAAAGCAATATCTATAGTACAAATTTTTACTTCTCACTGTTCTACATGTAGTCTTAAATGTGAGCTTACTGTAGTTTAATGGATACTTTGACTTTGTGTATTGTTTAGTTTTTTTTTATCTATTTGGAAGCTTGTTTGGAAGTTGTAAAGTGTTGTAAATTTTTAAATGGTTTGACCGTTAATAAAACATTATTTATTTATTTATTTATTTAAACATTGATGTTATAAAATTAAAACTATTTTGATAAATAATAACAAAATATTGATAATAATCGTAAAATGCATATCGAAAACAGCCATTTTTTCCGTTTTTTAGTATTTTCGGCAATTTCTTCCATTGTACTATATATTTTTTTTCGTTCATTGAAAATGGAAATAAAAAGTAAAAAAAGCGAGCCTAGTCTCTCTTGGATAATTAATTTTAAAAGGAAATGCGATTGAATATTAAATTTTTTTTTATTAAAGTTAAATAAAACCGCAACAGTTGAATATTTTTGCACAAAACAAAAATAGCTTATTTAGGGCATCAAAAGTTACACTTTTTCCAAGATTGAGCTTAATCTAATCATTTTTGTGGAAGAAAATAGCAAAAAACCGAAAAAAACGGTTTTTTGCATTTTCTTGGAAAATTTTGAGGTTAAGGTAAAAACGGCTTCAACTAAAGTTGTAGATCTTTTTATTACCTACAACTTTTGCCTTTGACTTTTATCGATAAGATGTTTGGTTGAGCCGAAAATCGCAATAAGCTATTTTTTTACTCCTAAAAATCACCCCCCATTTCACCCCAGTGGATTGCCGGTAGTTCGGATTTTTTTTTTTGTTTATTAGCTATGATATTAACTACAATATTTCGCTATCAGTTTGCCATAACGAATTACTTTTTCTTACCACCTGTGTTACAGCTACGCAGCCGGGCCAATTATTTTTTCTTGGAATTTAAAATTTATTTGTTTATCTAAAGGGTGTTTTTTATAGAGGTATAGAACTTTTAAATGGAAT
Organism: Diaprepes abbreviatus; assembly: GCA_034092305.1. NCBI lineage: Eukaryota > Metazoa > Arthropoda > Insecta > Coleoptera > Curculionidae > Diaprepes > Diaprepes abbreviatus. Next base: position 546,439 of record JASJET010000203.1, on the reverse strand, counting down.
AAAACAAAGATGAATTTTTTAAATTGACATGAAATTTACTTTATTCGAAAGATAACCTTCTGGCATTATAATTTAAATATGACTACTGGCATGTGACCGCCACGGCTGACTCGGACGTAGTCTAATCTGGAGGTCCAATTTTCGATGACTTATTCCAACATTTGTGGCCGTATATCGGCAATAACGCGGCGAATGTTGTCCTCCAAGTGATCAATCGTTTCGGGCTTATCAGCGTAGACTAGCGACTTCACATATCCCCACAGAAAATAGTCTAACGGCGTTAAGTCGCACGATCTTGGAGGCCAATTTACGGGTCCGAAACGTGAAACTATGCGGTTACCAAACGTTTCCTTCAATAAATCAATTGTGGCACGAGCTGTGCGACATGTTGCGCCGTCTTGTTGAAACCACAGCTCCTGCACATCATGGTTGTTCAATTGATGAACGAAAAAGTCAGTAATCATGGCTCTATAGCGGTCACCATTGCCTGTAACGTTCTGACCAGCATTGTTTTTAAAGAAGTACGGACCAATGATTCCACCAGCCCATAAAGCACACCAAACAGTCAGTTTTTCTGGATGTAACAGTCTCGACATACACTTGAGGATTATCATCACTCCAAATACGGCAGTTTTGTTTATTGACGTATCCATTCAAACAAAAGTGAGCTTCATCGCTAAACAAAATTCGCTTATGAAAATCGCGATCAACGGCAATCTTGTTTTGGGCCCATTCACCGAATCGACGCCTTGCTAGGTGATCGTGTGGCTTCAATTCTTGCACGAGTTGGATTTTGTACGCACGCAAACCAAGATCTTTCCACAAAATCTTCCATAAAGTGAATGAACACATGTCCAATTCCTGTGCACGATGGCGGATAGACTGATTCGGGTCTTCCTCTACGCTACGCTCTACAGCAGCAATGACTTCTTCTGTACGCACTGTACGACGTCTCTGTGGATGTGTATTATTATTTAGAGTAAACGTGGTGCGAAAACGTTCCATAGTTAATCGAATTAATTGCTCTGATGGACGATTATGTTGACCGTAAAATGGACGTAGTGCGCGATACGTATTTCGAACAGAACCATGATTTTCAAAATAAATTTGCACAATTTGGAAGAGTTGTTTAGGCGTCAGTCTATTCATGTTAAAATGCCAAACCAAACTAAACATAAATCACTTGACAGTTGACAAAATGACCGTCAGTTAAAAAAGTGTTGCCAACTTAAAGTTTTATACCTCTATAAAAAAACACCCTTTATTTGTATTAAATATTCTCCTTTCTTTCTTAGATCAACGTTAATATGGGAAATTGCGTGACGATAAACATGCTAGTGGAACTTTTCGTGAAAGAAGTGAACACGTTTTTTCCCGATGACGTTAGTCCATACGTTACCATTACCTCACTTATATCTGAGGACGAGCTAACGTCGCGAAACGGTAACAACGGTAAGTAAAATTTTTCGGCCATTTATTGATGCGATATGTCGCATGCTATATATTACCATTTTATTATAGCGTTGCCTTGTTTCTTAAATTTTTTATGGTTATGCAAAGTTGCACGTTTGTTCAATATAGTCACAGCACAAAGACACGGAACAGCAAGGAATCTCTTCAATTTTGTGTCGCGATTCCACTTTACCTAAACAGTATTATTGATATTTTTTTTTATTTAATGCCCTGTTTCCATTTTTAAGTAAAATTAGCGTCGTGAAAGTTAAATTTTCTTCGTATGGACTTTAAAGAATATGCCAAAGATTCCTTGCTGTGTTTGTTCGTTATGCTGTGGCAATGCATCTTTGTTTTTTGGTTATTTTTCGGGTGCGCCGAAATAATAAATCCCACAGTTCTCGTAGTTTTACCTATTTCTTTAAAGGTAAGTCTCCGCTAGAACACGTTGACACGACTAGTACCGAAAGCTTACTTGACAGTCCGAAACCCAATCTCAGAAAAAAGAAACCAGCCGCACCAGTTCCTCCTAGTTCTAACCTTAATAAAAGTACTCATGAAGGGGACCATCTCCAGGACAAGTTAACGGCCAGTTATCCTTCAGGTAAGCAATATATGAAAAGTTTTTTTTTTAGTCTTCTAAATAGTTTTATTTTGTAATATAGCGATGTATCAATATTGGTTTTTGCTTAAGGGAAGATTTAATGTTTATATATATATATATATATATATATATATATATATATATATATCCGCCATTGCCTGGTCCCAAGTCCAGGATGAGAAAGGAGGAGGGTTAAGCGAGGGACTAACTATTCCTCCTTGTAAAAAGCAATTAGTTATGAAAACGAAACACATGCCTCGGACAAGGACGGATCTTTCAAGACGACAAAAGCGACGACAAAGGACAATGAATATAGGAACCTAGAACGTATTAAGCTTATATCGGCCTGGAGCCCTAACCCAAGTGGTCAAAGAACTTGAATCTAGAAACATGGACATAGTTGCCTTACAAGAGATTAGATGGACTGGAGAAGGCACAATGAAAACTAGTAAATCTGTCGTATTTTTCAGTGGAAGTGAACGGGAACATCAATTCGGCACTGGTTTCATAGTCAAGGAGAGTGTTGTCGGGTCAGTCATGACCTTCAAACCGGTTAATGAGAGGCTCTGCTACATCAGATTAAGAGGGCAGCTGCATAACTACTCTCTAATTGCCGCCCATGCACCGACAGAGGAAAAGGAAGAGCAAATAAAAGACAACTTCTTTGAAAAACTGGAAGAATTAACAAATAATCTCCCCAAACAGGACATGCATATTATCTTGGGGGATTTCAATGCGAAAGTTGGCAAGGAAACAGCATATAGACCAACAATTGGTAACCATAGTCTTCATGAGGTCAGTAGTGATAATGGAACAAGGCTAATAGACTTTGCAACATCTCACAACCTGCTAATAAAATCTACAATGTTCGAACATAAGAAAATACACAAAGAAACGTGGGTCTCTAATGACGGTGTCACGAGAAATCAGATCGATCACGTCTTAGTAGATACCAGAAGAGGTAGTAACTGCTTAGACGTGAGAAGCCTAAGAGGGGCGGATGGAGACACGGATCATTTCCTTGTAAGAACGAAGGTGAGAACAAGAATAGCGTCCCAAAAAACCCACAATAATACGCCAGCAACCACATGGAATACAGAAAGTCTGCAGAATAAGGAGACAGAGGAGAAATTTCAAAACGCTATACAAATAAAACTGAAACAGACAGAAGAAAGTAACAACATAGACCCGACTTGGAAGAATATAAAATCAACTTTGACAAGCGTATCTAATGAAATACTGGGTAACAAAAAGAGATCAACAAAAAAATGGTTCGATGACGATTGCCGGAAATCCATAGAAGAAAGAAACCTAGCTAGAAGAGACATGCTACAAAATCCAGCAGACAAAAATATTGAACGGTTCAAATATACTAGAACACAGACAAGAAAACTAATGAAAAGGAAAAAGGATTACCAGGAACAAATAATCAGAGAAATGGAAGAAAATCGGAAGAACAACAAAGCAAGACAATTCTTTAAAGAAGTCTCTAGTATAAAAGCAGGATACCAAGCAAGAACAGGAAACTTCCTTGAAAAAGACAGTGAAGAGCTTATTACTAATGACAAGGAAATCTTAAAAACCTGGAAGGAATACTTCTGCCAACTGCTAAACGGTGGAGCTGGCATGAATACATCAAATATAGAGGTACATACAGCTGAAATAGAAGACCATTGCCCGACATATGAAGAAGTAACCCAAGCAATTAAAAAACTTAAAAATAATAAAGCCCCAGGCAGCGATGGTATACCCGCAGAGTGTCTGAAGCACGGAGGGGAAGCACTATACAGATCTATATACAAGCTAATTCAAGGTATTTGGCAGGAAGAAACAATGCCAGACGAATGGAAAGAAGGTGTTATCGTACCAATTCACAAAAAAGGTAACAAAAAGCAATGTAACAACTACCGAGGAATAACGCTCCTTAATACTGCCTACAAAATCCTTGCAAACATTCTGTTAGAAAGAACCAAATCGTACACAGAAGAAATCATTGGAGAGTATCAATGCGGATTTAGACCCGGCCGATCTACTGTTAACCAAATATTCACTATAAAACAAATAATGGAAAAATGCTGGGAGTTCGATCGAGAGCTTCATCAGATGTTCATAGACTTTAAACAGCTGTGGACAGCGATGCAAGAACTTGGCTTTCCAAAAAAACTAGTCAACTTGATACGAATGAGTATGGAAGGACTACGATGTAAGGTAAGAGTTGGGCAACAGTACTCGGAGACATTTGAGATTAACAATGAACTGAAGCAGGGAGATGCACTCTCACCAAGACATTTGAGATTAACAATGAACTGAAGCAGGGAGATGCACTCTCACCACAACTCTTCAACGTAGCTTTAGAACACATAATCAGAAATGCAAGAATTGATACACCGACTTCCATATTCCATCGAGAAGGACCAAACTTACTGCTGGCATTTGCAGACGATGATCTAATAGAAAACACAAGAATAAAAATGAAGGAAACTTTTGTCAGGTTCGAGAAGGAAGCAGAGAAGATGGGGCTACAAATAAATGAAAACAAAACTAAATATATGTACACGAGCCGCAATATTCGAAACAGACAGAATTGGACAGAACATCACCATCGACGACTACAACTTTGAGCGCGTCAGAGAATTTAAGTATCTTGGAACATCAATAACTGAAGATAATAACGGATCACAAGAAATAAACAATAGGATCCAAGCTGGGAACAGATGTAGCTACGCCCTTCGAGACCTGATAAAATCGAAACAACTAACAAGACGAACAAAGATAAATCTATATAAAACAGACCAGTAGTGATGTACGGCAGCGAAACTTGGACAATAATAAAGGCAAACGAAGAGCGACTGCGAGTTTGGGAGAGAAAAATCCTAAGGAAAATCTTTGGCCCGTTACTGGATGGGGCAACGGGACAATATAGAATAAGAACAAACAAAGAGTTAGAAGACTCCAGTGGACAGACCACCTCATAAGACACTCTAACGAAAGAATAGTGAGACTGGTGTGGGAAGAAACCCCAACTGGAAAAAGACCACTTGGACGACCCCGGCTCCGGTGGCGGGATAATATAGCAGGAGACCTTAAAGCTATGGATGTAGAGAACTGGATGGAGCTAGCAAAGGACAGAAACGAATGGAGGCATATTGTCAAGTCGGCTAAAACCCACACGGGGTTGTAACGCCACGGAGTAAGTAAGTAAGTAAGTAAGTAAGTATATATATATATATATATATATATATATATATATATATATATATATATATATATATATATATATATATTCACTGATCCGAATATTTCTGATACAAACTTATTCCTCACCTCTCTTATTCCACTTCAATTAGCAGGTATTAACACGCAAACTCAACAAGAACAGATTGTGTTGTACAATTCCAGACCCTCCTCTGAAATTTAAATTTATTAAGGAAACCGAACAAAAGTCTTTAAAGAAAACAGAAAATTATGAATTCGAACTAAACAACTTTCACCATACAAAAAAGTTCTCTTTGCCACCCCAGCTTCAGTACAGTACAACGTATCCATGACGATGATAGCCGGCTAGGTGAATGCTTTGGCTGGAACAAAATCGGTCCAACGTTGTTACCTCTGCCAAACAACATCTCAGTTCAACAACATTGATACTGTGTCCCAGTAAATACAGTGTATTTCAAGCTACGACTGATAACTACACGCAAGTATGCGATTCTCCGAATGCTGCTTGTATTTGTCGTATCAACGTGATACACAGAAGTGGCAAGCCCGTAAGCAGAAAGACAAAGAGGTGAAAGCACAGACCAAGGCTACCATCCAACAGGCCTTTAAGGAGACAGATTAGGACTTTTTGTTGACATGCCAAAAAAGGGTTAGGAAGCACTAACGATGGCAATACAGCTCGACGTTTCTTCAAGAACAGTGATGAGCCAGCTGTTATAGCAAGAGTAAAGCGAAAACTGATCCTCTGGTTTCCCGTCATTTTGCAAACTATTGGAAGTGGACATTAAACTGCAATGGAGAAGAATTGGGATACACACTTCAAACAACAAGATTGTTTATCAAAAGATATTCTTGGTAAGACATGCCAACAGAAATCTACAAATTACTTCCTCCACTGACTAGACATCATAGCATTTGCAATATTACCGATAGGTAAACCATCGAAAGATGCACAAAAATCAGTGGACAGGTTGATAAGAAACTATCGCCCAGACTTTGCCCGAAAATCTTCTCGAGAAAAAATATGGAGAATCAGTTCCAAAACTTTTCGCGTCAATGTATGCTTATACTGTTTTTGACATAGTAAGGATTCGGATAACAATTCGTACGTATTGGAGAATGAGAACAGAGCTGTTAACAAAGAAGGCAATGATTAAAAAGTTCTTTTTATTACTTTTATTACAGTCGTATTATTTATTCATTTATGTGAATCAATAAATATTATATTACTTCCAAATTATTTGCATTGGTATTTATTAAGAAGTCTTAAGCATAGAAGAAAAAGTACTTTCGCCTTTTTAACGATCATCGATCCATGTATTTATTATTATAGTATTATATTTAAAATGTACCTTGAAGTCAAGCGCAATATTTTATTCATGGAAATACAATTATTCTTTTTATTTTATTTTTAAAGCGTTGAACCACAGATGTTTTTCGAATTTATTTTCATGATTTTAAAGTTTCAGTCTGCTATGTTGGATCCGCTTTTTATTTTTAATATCAAATCCGTGCTTTCGGCCCACTGTGTGTTGACGACCCGAAACCAGCGAAAAGTCCTTGCCCGACACCATTTTTGCTGGAAACCAGGAAGCAAGCTATGATACAACAGTATACTTTATTTCGCTTCTTCAACAGAGCTAAACGGGTTGTCCGTCTCTTTCTGTTACATTTCCATTATTTAGAGGTTCTGTTTTGGATTTTCCACACCTGTATATCAACATCAACCAGCACATACCAAATAAAATTTTGGCGAAACGTCTGTTAGTTTCTATAAGAAACCAAATTAAAGAGTGGATGTACTCCCATATTAATTCAGAAGCATATAAATCACCTTGAGACAACGGTTTTTTAGTGATTTTACTAAACTGTAGTTATTAACCTTCCTTCAAGACTGTGGAAGGTTTTTTCTAATTTAAATGTTTTCTGCCTCTTGTCCAGAATTTCCATAAATTTTCAATAGAATGTAGATCAGGAGATTGGGATGGCCACTGCTAAACATTATTTTTATCTTGTTGAAACAACGCTTTGGCTTATTTTGAGGGATGTTTAGGATCATCTTCGCCTCCAACGTATTTTTGTGTAAAATCAGTCCAATATAAAGGACCATTACCAAAGCCTGAAAAGCAACTTTATTTTATAATAAGAGATAAGCTAATTAAGTCTCTCATCTCGTCTTTGATTTCAGAAATCGGCATGTATTCTGCACGGTTAAACATTGATTTGAGCCCTTAAGAGTAGTCATAAACATTAGGCTGACTTGGAAAATAACAAAGTCGTATTTTATAGCAGAATACTTTTCAAAGCCAGTAATTTAATGATATTAAATTTGGTCGTAATTCAGATTCCACTACTTTACACAGCCAAGTGGTGTTCTCATTGAAATTTTTATTATTATTTCTGTAAAAAGTTGGTTATAATACCGTAAGCTTCAGATGTGCTAAATCAATGAATTCCTCTGTTTTTTCAGGTAGTTCAACTCTTAATAGACCACCTAAAGGTCGAGATCCTCACCCTAAAGTCAAATCAACTGTAGGAGTTAATACAGAAGAAAATGAGCTTAGTCTGTCGCGAAAACGAAGCTTTTCCAAGGATGATATCAAGTTGATGAGTGCTGCAGGTAAGATTTTTCTTATTTTAGCAACTTAATATAGTTGAAGACCATTTGTGTTACATTAAAACTTTTAACGAGGTTTTCTACTATTTTTCTACGGATTATGGGCTTGCTTGTTGAGTGGATCCAGGTGCAATTTGTATCTAAGACTTTCCCAAACTGTATGTGCCAAAGGAAAATATGACGCTTCCTCATTGTGAAGCTGAAATGAACCCATAAATTTTATGCAGAATTAAATATATAATTTAAACACATTGCAGGAAAATTAAAAATTATATATTTAAAATTTATTTTAAATTAATAAGTTGTTATTATTATTAAGCAGTTTAATTCGTTTTTAAAATAAATTTTATTTTATTACAAATTTATTGAATTATAACTTGTGGAGAGCTCAGCTTTCATAAAAGGTAGTATCTATTTATTTATTTATTAACATCAAAGCCCAACAGCAATAATTAATGGGGCCGTAATAAAATACAACAAAAAAAAAACATCTATTACAAAATAATAAAAATAATATCATAATATCACGTAATAAAATATAACACAAAAAAAAACGTACTTATTACAAAATAACAGAAATAATATCACAATAGCAGTCCCAGAACTACAGTAATACTGAACAGGAACGTAAAGACTGGGTATAACTCATACTCAGATCACACGATTGCGACACAGAACACATTCGATATATTGGCGACATACAATATACATTAGTCCTAGGTATCCTTAAATGAAAGTATACACCATGCCTGCTCGTCAATCGTGGCACATTAAAATTTAGCTCGCCCAAAAGCTGAGGACAAAAAATCTGACCGTTGACTAGCTTGTATAAAAATAAAACTGAATGTAAGTTACGTCTCATTTCAACACTTTACAAACTAAATTTATCCAGCAACAGTCTATCCCGACCAGTGGGTACACTCCCTCAGTTCTCAACCACAAATACTTCATAAACTTGCGCTGAACGTTCTCCATAGCCAAAACATATTTATTATAAATTGGAGCCCAAACAAGTGAACAGTATTCAAGTTTACTTCTTACTAGTGCTATAAACAATAATTTTAGGCTTTCAATATTCATAAATGATCTACAGTTTCTAATAATAAAACCCATCATTTGATTAGCTTTAGACACTATTCTGCTATAATGAAGGTTAAAGCTAAGTTTCAAATCCAATACAACACCCAAATCCTTAGCTGCATCAACTCTTTTAAGTAGGTCATTATTTATTTGATAACTATATAGAATTGGAGGCATTTTATGAGTTATAGATATCACTGAACATTTGCTCACATTCAATAACAATTGATTACTCATACACCACCTCTGGACTGCACTAACACTATTTTGCAATCTATCACAATCCTCCTTCGACTGAACTTGGACGGACATTTTTAAATTATCGGCAAACAGCAAGAATTCAACATCAATTAATTCAGCGGTATCGTTTATAAAAATTAAAAACAAGAGAGGCCCCAAATTTGAGCCCTGAGGTTCCCCCGAAAAGGCCGCAAAACACTTTGATTGAAAGCCATTATTTAGAAATGTTAACTAGTTTTCAAACGTTTATTAAAATTAAAAGTGTCGTTTTAAATGTATTAATCTTCAAAATAGAGTAAAAACTTTATGCCACCATTTCAATATAATTTGTTGAAACTTGCAGGTAGTTCCGAAAAATTTATAATGGGCGAAATTTCTCCAACCGCCTACAGTAACGCTCCCCAATCGATCACCTATATAGCCAGTTCCCAAAGCAACGTTGCCTCCTCGACGCATAGTCCTAACGTCTCTATAAATCTAGTCAGTGATCAGGGTGCTACGAGAGTCGTGACTCAAGCCGTGACGAGCGTTTCAAAAGCGCAACCTGTGATAAGACCCGTAGCTCAAAATGTGGAAGATGAAAAGAATTTAGGACCACTGCGATGCATCATGTGGGACCTGGGGAAGGTAAGTAATAAATTATTAAACAGAATATTCTAGGGAAGTTAGGCGGTCTTGTGGATGACAGTATACGCAGAAATCAACAAATTCCTTCACAGAATTAACATTTGGTCAGAACTAGGGCCCGTTGTATGGACGCTAAATAATGTAATATTGTTATTTATATTTGGAAATGACAAATTAAATGTTCTGTTGGCGTATTAACAGATTCTCTGTAATAGCATTAATCAAGTTCGCACTTACTTTGAACTGAGGTATAAATCTGTACAAAACATACTCGAAAAGAGCAAAATTACGCATTGAAAATAATTCTTGTATATGAGTTATGCTGCACAGGTTAGAGACTACGTACCGGTGGCGAGGCAGAAGATAAGAAACGGAATGGCCCCCTAGCTCTTCGGATTTGATCCCGCTTGATTTTTTTGTGGAGATATCTTAAAAATACAGTTTTTGTGACAAAATCTTCAGAAACCTTAAAAGATCGTATACCATATGAAATGCGTTAAATTTCGGGAATGGTAATAATGTTCTTCTCTTCTTTCACGCTTGGGATATTGTCAGATTGTGAACGAGCATTATTTCGAACGTTGAATTAAATTTGTATTTTTTTTTTAAATAACGTTTTGGTATTTTTATATATCCGTTTGCTGTTTTAAGCTGTTGTATTTTTTAAAATAAATTTTCTTTCTTGAAAAGCGTAATTTAAGTTAATTGAGAAAGGAACATACTTAGTTTTTTTGGGTTGAACCAGCAAAACTTGGTGAAAAAACCGAAAATCAGACGAACGTCAAAAAAAAAAAATTTATTTAGTTTAGGTGTGACAGAAAAAATCAAATATTTTTGTAGTATTTGAAAATATAAACAAATTTACATGGTTGCCATTTAAAAAATCGAAGGTGACGTGTCTAATGGGTGATCCCCCCCCCCCATGAGCCTCGAATTCAGAAATAGACTTGACTCTGCCTTTTACACTAGGAATATGAGTGCTGTTGGCATCCCCCCTCCCGGTTGACAATTCGTGTTCGCTTGCGATCGCTCCCCCCGCAAGAGCTTTCAGTTTAGAAAAATAGACCCGACCCTGCCTCTTACCTAGGAATGTGAATGTTACTGGCATCTCCCCTCCCTCCTGTTCGCTTTCGCTTGCAATCCCCCTCCCCGCAAGAGCTTCAGATTCAGAACTGCGCCCCCCCCCCCCCCCCCGCTTACAACTTGCTTACACTTATCATACTATATTTTAGTGATATCACCTCCCCCCGCCCCACTTCCTCCAAAGTGAGAGGCTGGACCCTTCACTGATTGGCGCTATCAAAGAAATTAATTGAATGAATTCTAAGTCGAGCAGCCGTCGAGGAAGCATCACTTGAAAATGCCAGCTGAGATGTTGGCGAAACGTCGTGAATATATTTCTATTGACGAACGGATTGAAAACCGGAAAAGCACCAGTACACACACACACAAACATATATATATATGTATATATATATATATATATATATATATATATATATATATATATATATATATATATTGTTAGAGGGAAAAATAAAATATAAAAAATAAGGAACTTATTTACTATTTATTCCCCTAATTAATTATAATAGATTTACAGACACGTACTATTTCAGTATCAAAATAATTCGAGCAGCCAGAATAAAATGACGACACACCTCTCTTCCAAAAGCAATAATAAAAATATATCAAATATCACTACCGGAAAAGCACCAGTACACACACACACACACACAAACATATATATATATATATGTATATATATATATATATATATATATATATATATATATATATATATATATATATATATATATATATATATATTGTTAGAGGGAAAAATAAAATATAAAAAATAAGGAACTTATTTACTATTTATTCCCCTAATTAATTATAATAGATTTACAGACACGTACTATTTCAGTATCAAAATAATTCGAGCAGCCAGAATAGAATGACGACACACCTCTCTTCCAAAAGCAATAATAAAAATATATCAAATATCACTACGTCGTCGTATCCCTATTCCCGCTGACCGGCGGCGGCTCATGAAAAGGACCGATATTGTAAACAAATTACAAACGAGTCGTCTTGCAACTATTTTTAAATACTGGGTTATTCTTACAACTGTCAAGTTTCTAACTATATATATATATATATATATATATATATATATATATATATATATATATATATATATGGGTATCGGCCAGAAAATTTGTCAGTATCGACCGATTATCGGTATCGGTTCAAAAATCATATCTGTCGATCTTTAATCTTAACCTCATTCTGTATTAAATTTTTTTATTTTTTCTGTTCTTTACTTGACCTTTAACTTGCATTTTACTTTTTAAATTTATTTCCTTCTTAATTCTCTACTATTTTTTTTTTAATTTACGCGTGATTTTTTTTTAGTCGTCTCTAGTCCAAAACCAGTCGCAGCCCCCAGGCAATCTCTATTGACTGACGATAAGAGCGTGAACGTAAGTCGGAATTCATCGATTAGAAGCACGAGTGATGACGCCATGAGTAAGTCGCACAATTCTCTTGAGTTTGGAGACGTTCAGCTGAGAAGGACAGAAATGTTGGAGAGACCAGCTAAACCGGAGATACCGGCCAGGCCTGCTAGCTTAGCTCCTGTAAAACGGTAAGCGTTATTTTAGAGATCTATTTTAATTACCTTAAATAAATTTAAAAAATTTTTCGTACCTTTTATACAAAAATAAACGGAACATTAAAAACCACATAAAACGTTATTTATCCATCAATATTTATTTTATTCCCTTCAAAGTATCTTTTATTCAAGACAATACACATATGTCAATTTTTTCCAGCCTTCAAACACCCCTGCGTATTCACTGTAGTATACCGTTTTCATCCAAGTCTGCAGAGGAAGGGACTAAGACGGATGATTAGTATGAATGTTGTATGACTTCAAACTTAAATTCATCGGTCATTACCCTGACAGTCTAGTAGCTGGGAGTGTTTTCCATCTTCTCCAGATCTAGCGTTTTTTCTCTTGTGTTTTTAGCATATTCGGCATTAATATTCCCGTCCTTTTCTAGATAATCTATCAAAATACAAAAAAAAATGATCTTGATGTTCCCTATAGGTGGAAGTAGGCCGCTGACCTCCGTTGATTCCATACTTTCATTCGTTCCTCACATTGCTAACATTGTTAGCAAGTCCCTCAGGATGTTAGATTTTATTAATCATCATGATACGGAGCTTTCCACTGTGAAGTTCCTTAAAATGTTCATTGGTTCGAACACACCTCGAGTCAGGCGCGGATCCAGGGGGGGGGGCGGTGAGGGCGATTGCCCCCTTCCCCAAGAGCCTTGAGTCCAGGAAAATATACCTAATTCTGCTTCTTATACTGGGAATGTGTATACTGCTGGCATATCTCCCCCGTTGACAACTTGTTTTTTCTTGCGATCGCCCCCCCCCCCCCCCCCTTCAAGACCTCGGAATTCAAAAAAATAGACCCGACCCTGCCTTTTACACTAGAAAGGGGAATATTGCTGGCGTCTCTTCCCATCGACAACTTACTTTCCCTTGCCATACTGTACTTTTGTGATATCACCTCTCCCCCCCCCCAAGAGAGAGGCTGGATCCGCCCCTGCCTTGAGTATACTTCTTGTGTTTGGAACCCCCACTAAAAATCACATGTGTGCCGGCTCGAACAGGTACAGAGAAGGTTTCTCAGATATATTAACTTGAAATTCAACGGGGTGCTGATCTTGATTATGCTGCTTTGTTTGTGCTCCAAGTTGAATTTGCCCCCCCTTGCTAATAGAAGAAAGGGTAGAGACTTACAACTTCTCCTTAGAATTATAAACAGTATCACCGATTGCCGGCGTCTGCTGTCGAGTGTTGGTCTGAGGGTCCCTCTCAAGAGTACCCGTTACTTCCCATATATTTCACTGGCCTTTTCGCAGAATAAATTATGCAAGTCATCCTTTAATACCAGGGGTGGCTGGATATGCTAATGGGCTGGGTGAGTTGAATTTCTTTGATACGTCCTTGAATCATTTTAAATAAAGGTGTACACTTGTTTTTTCTTTTGTAAACACCCTTTTGTTGTAATACTAGTATTGATTTCAGATTGTTATGTTTCACTCTGGCTCTGTAATTAATTATTCTAAAATGGACATTGTTATCCGTCGACAAATAAATAAATAAATTAACACTCAATCTGAAGATGATATAATCAAAGTAGTACTGCTAGCGTCATCTCTAGGGGAAGCTGGAAACTTTTCACCCCATCCACATAGATGAAACGATCAATTTTCCAAATATATCATAAACTTTTCATTAAAAACCAATTATATATGAAAACACTGTAACTTATAATGGAATGGCAGGTCATGTTTGTTTCCAACATATTTCTCAAAGTTTATGTTGGAACGTTGTTTACTTTAACATAGTACATTCATAAGTATTGCTCTTAAATATTGTCATTGCATTGTTCGTGTTTTATTATTTTTAAGATCTTCGGCGGATATAGACCCAACAGTACACAAAACCCAGTGTTTAGTCTATAGCGTGGCCAATAAACAACAGCCGAGCATAGTGAATATACAGAACAGGAACGAGAAAATTCAGCTGGGCCACGATGTCATGATGGCTGAGAAGGAGAAGTTTTTGGGTAAGTAAATGTTAAACAATTAAATAAACTTTTACCGAAGTATTACCAAATGAAAGATTTAACTTTATTTACCTGTAACTGATTTTAACATTTTTTGAAATTACAGACATTTTATGATTTGGGATCTGTATACAGGGTGTCCGGTAAATACCTCTTAATTTCTCGGGAGGTATACAGGGGAGGTCAAAATACTACAGTACATGTTTTAGATCATCAAAGACGTTTAGGAACGGACTTGCAGCCACACTCATTGGGCCTAATTTTTGACAGGTGTCATTTTACAGAGCTGAAATCTGATTTTTTAAATATTTTGTACATTCCTCTTCAAAGAAGGTACTCTTAATTTATTTCGATAAAACTGTCGGTTTTCGAGATAAATTGCTTTTTATGCGAAAAACACAAAAATTTATAATGCTAAACACAAACAGGTAAAAATGAAATACGCAGGGTGTGCTGATGTGCTTTAATTTATGGGGAAGCGCTGTCTCACTCTTTGAAGGCAAGAAGATTTTATGCTGAAAAATTTCCAACAGACTTTCTCCAGTCCAGAAACCTTTCAAAGGGTTGATCGAGGCTCAATTAATTTACAATGTTATTAACATGCCAAAATAGTGAAAAGGTTTATATGTTCTTTTGGCAAATGTCCAATATGGGTTCTACATACTTCAATATATTTTCTTATTTTTCGAATATTTTTCCTCTGCACTGCAAATAATATTGCGGCATTATTACGTACTTCGTTAGAATGCTGTGCTATTCTCGCTAGTAATTCTTCTCTAGTATTTAATGGTGTTGAATAAACTAGTTCGTTTAGATGTCCCCAGAAGTAGAACTCTAAGCGATTTAGGTCTAGAGACTTTGGCGGCCATAAAGCAAGCCCACCTTGACCTATCCATCGAGGGCCAAAAACATTAGTTAAGTGTTGACGTACTATATGGTTAAAGTGAAGTGGACCACCATCATATATGTACCACATTTGCATTCTCCTATCAAAATCTGAACTAACCTGAAAAAATTGTAATTAAATCTCACCATTTTCCAAAACAAATGAACCTATAAGGTTATTTCCGATGCTGCCAGACTAGTACACATTTATAATAAACCTTTGGTGGTGTTTGTTTTGAATTATAGCGTGCTGGTTTTCGTCAGCCCAAAAATGTAAATTGTGTGAGTCGATTATGTCATCTCTTTTAAAACTGGCCTCATCGGTAAATAAAATAAGGTTAGAAAAATTTGGATTTACGTTATGTTGCTGTATAGACCAGTTGAAGTATTGAAGTCTTGCGGGATAGTCATCTGGAGATATAGAGTGTACTTTTTCAACGTGGTAAGGGTGAAATAACTGTTCTGTTAGAGTTTCATGTACAATCCATTATGTAACATTGTATTGTGTCGCGAGCTTTCTTATGCTGTTTAAAGAATTGTCAGCAATATCTTGTAAAATTTGTTCCTCTACCTGAGGGTCTCGTGCTCTCCTGGGAGGGCCCTCACCGCCATGTCGCGGCAAAAATGACCCTGAATAAAACATGTAACAAATTAATTCGTTAACTCTAATAATTATTTTCTAATCATCTTTTATCTGTTTCCCTTTATGCTTCGATCAACCCTTTGAAAGGTTTTTGGACTTGGCTATGTACGAGCTGGAATTCTTTCAGCATAACGTCTTCTTACCTCTAAAAAATTTGACAGCACGTCACCATAACTTATATGCATATCAGCACACCCTGCATATTTTATTATTTATTTATTTCGCATAAAAACCTATTTATCTCGAAAACTTCCAGTTTTATCGAAAGAAATTAATAGTATCTTTTTTGAAGAGGAATGACCAAAGTATTTAAAAAATCAGTTTTCAGCTCTGTAAAATGACACCTGTCAAAAATTAGACCCAACAAGTGTGGCTGCAAGTCCGTTCCTGACCTCTCCAATGATCTAAACGACTACTGTAGTATGGTTTAATGAGTCTTTATAGCCTCTATAAAATATTAAAATTTCATTAAATTATACAGGTGGGTATCTGCGTTACCTGGCACATATTCTAAGTTGTTTATGTCTAAAATGCTGGCCTTCCAACAAGTTCAGTAAATGATTCATGTAATATTGTTTGCCCTAACGGATGCAGGTGTTTAGCAAAAACGCTGAATTTGCTTAAATAACCATAATACGTATCTCAAATAAGCCTAGACGCTGAATAATGTTATTGTCAATAGAAATCAGATACATAGTGAGAACAAACGGGCTGCGTCTGTAGTATTCTAATATAGTGTAAAAATGAACAAATTGCATTCCAATAATATAAATACCTGCAGTCGCTCTGCGCTCCATAGTCAAGTGAGCATAACCTAATAGCTATAACTCTTAATCGAGTGAGTTTCGTAATCATAACCAATCTTAAAATTATAAATCATAGTTAAGTTATTACATAAATTACGTTTAATTTCTAATTTTAAAAGTTGTTATAATTCACAATGTAAAAAATCCAAATTTAAAATAAATTATTGTTAGTCGTGCTACTGCAAATAAAGGTTTGGTTTTTAAAAAAACTTTACCCATGATTTAACATATATATATATATATATATATATATATATATATATATATATATATATATATTTAGTTATACCATATACTATAATAACAAACACGAAATCTCGCAGAAATGCCTTATTTGTAATTCCTCCTTCTTCCCTCTTTTTTTTTTTATTAGCAATAGTGTTTCTAATGACGTTTTATTTATTTTCGAATAGGGTTTAGACCTTTTAAGGGTCACCGAAAACTTCGGCTGACATCAGGCAAAATTAATTCTCGTTTTAGTTGCACTGTGCTCTTACTATTTAAAACAATTGAGACACTTAAAATGACACATATGTAATCTTGCATTTTTTAGGTCACCACACTGCGTCTCGCTCGAGCCTCGAAAACAAATTCAATGACATCAATTCTAACAAAGATAAGCCAACACGTCCTTCCTCGACAGAGAACAAACCTTCCATACCTCCAAAATCGCTCGTTACAACAAAATCTAATGAAAAGCTGGATGTATCTCGTTCAAACGAGAAATTAGACAAAGTGAAAGCTTCGGACGGAAAAGCGTTAAATCCCGATAACCAGGGCCAAGTTTCGAAATCTTCGGAAAAGCTGAACGAGATTAACGAGAATAGAAATATTCAGAGAACTAGTCATACGCACACAAGAACACGCTCAGATGGGAATATCATGGAGCTGGGGCATAGGGACTTCCTCCTACAAACTCCTCCCTCTCCTAGAAGCCTCAATAAACCCACCGAGCCCCCTCCGCCTCCTCCTATTATTAAAAAACCTGAACCTGAGAGCACCGACTTTTAGGCCGTCTTTTGTGATCCCTTTTCATAGTGAGAAACTTCTATGTAACGTTTGTATGTTGTATTTTTTAGGTTTTATCGTATTGACTGAACAAATTAGGGATGTTTTTCAGGGGAATTGATAAAGAGAAGTTGACATAACCTCGATGTTATAGAAATTGTTGTGTATGGAGGTCTATAAAGTTCAAATTGCTAATTAATTTTTCTAAAATCCTTTATGATTTTACCAAGAAATCAGGATGTCTTGTTTTTTTGAGACCAGAAGTTTCCCAGACTTAAGTGTTAAATAATTTTTTTCAATCATTGGGTCAGAAGAGAATGAAAAATGTCTGTAATCTCTATTTTATAGGCTTCTCATTATCCTTTGAAATATCTAGCATCTTAAATTCAGTGTTTTAATAAGTAACAAGTTTTTTTTTTCGAAGAAAATGCTGAGAAAATGGCTGTAAATGTAATTTTAATCCAGTGACAATCAGTATATATGTATGTATGTTCAACATTCTGATGGATTCTTCATGTGTAACATTCTAACATTCCGTAGCTTTGGGGGAGAGGGGGGACTTGTGTAATTGTTGATTTCTTTTTATACAGGTGGATACAAATTCAAGGCCACATATGGCGACCTTCGTAACAATAAGAGATCATTTAAATTGGGGCAAATTTGTATGTTGAGAAATTTTAGACAGTTCCATTTACTTCTGAAGATATCCTTTAAAAAAAATCAGGTGTTTCGTTTTTATTTCTTCCAGACTGTAATTAAAGAAAATTGCACATTTTTATTGCTGCTTTTCCTCCTTCATGGAACGAAAAAAATCAGTTTTTAAATGTGGCATTTTAGATTTTATGGACAGTCATTTTCTTTAATACGGACCTGGCGTCTTTATTACATATTTAAAAAGCTTTTGTCTCCCAAATTTAATAATGTATTTATTTAAAAGCATCTTGTCCTCGAAGGTGCCCCAATAAATTGAATCTTCTTTCTTTCTCCAACACATGGGGTTCATATGGAAAGGGTGGGAAATATTCCATATAAGATGTAATTTTTATAGAGTTTATAAATCATGATAAACCTTATTTCCTTAAATCCAAATTTGGCGTTTTTATTACATCTTTAAAAGACTTTTTGTCTACCAAATTTAATTATATATTTTTGTCCTCGAAGATGTCCCAATAAATTTAATCTTCTTTTTTCTCCAACCTGTAGGATTCTTCTTATGGAAAAAGTCGGAAATATTCACTTTAATGTCGTATTTGAGAGACAAAAAACCCTTTAAAAATGTAATAAAAACGCCAGGTCCGTATTTGAAATAATTTTTAAAGAGTTCATAAATCATGATAAACCTCATTTCCTTAAATCCTAACATGGAGTTTTTATTACATTTTTAAAAGACTTTTTGTCTTCCAAATTTAATTATATATTTATATAAAAATATCATGTCCTCGAAGATGTCCCAATTCCATCTTTTTTCTTTCTCCAATACATAGAATTCTTATGGAATAAGTCCAAAATATTCAATTTATTATCGTTATATTTGGGAGACAAAAAACCCTTTAAAAATGTAATAGAAGTGCCAGGTCCGTATTTGTAGTAATTTTTAAAGGGTTAATGAACAATGATAAACGTTATGTCCATTAATGTGCCCCAATAAAAGTCGATCTTTCTCCAATTTTATATTTGAGAGACAAAACCCCTTCTAAAAACATATTAAGAATGCCAGACCTGCATATGATATCATTCTTTAGAGGAGAAAAAAAAATGGTACTAAGAAGGTGCAAATTTTCACGTGAAGCCGGGAGAAAATAGAAGCGAAATAACTCTTCGAAAGTAGTCTGAATTTACTCAAAAACCCGTACATAGACCAGCGTCTGTAGCACCCTGTATATGTAAGAAGCAATTTCGCTTGCTGCGCATTTACTTTCTATTACCCTAATTTACTGACACCTGTTTTGTGTTAAAGTTTTTACACCAATTTCAAGTGATTTTGGTTATAGTTGACATGCACACAATACATTAAATTATAGCTTCCCACTAAAAATTGCTTATTTCCTAACTGTCAGCAGTGTCAACTATAACAGGACAAAAATCATTGGCGTGTTCTGATGGTGTACCATAGTGTTCGGATAAAGTTTTTTTTGCACTGCTTTTGTATATTTTTGCTATTTGCCGACTAATTGTTGTCAAACAATCCTTTAATTTTTACTGGCTAAAATTTGGACACATGAATAATCTGTCAGTATTTTTTTTATAATTCTTTAAATAAAAAAGCACAAATTATTGTTATAGGCAAGTCAAAGACAATATTGAGGTTATGTTTCAGTACTGTACCTACAAGGTAAACTGAGAAAGTGTGCACTTTTATCTCTTTAGCAAAATTGTTATTATGAAAACCACAAAGTGTTGTATTTGTTAACCTTTTGAATCGTTATTGTTAAAAACTAATATTTTGTACAACAAGGTGCATTTCTTATGTTTTAAAAGCATTTTTGACAAAGAAATTTATATTTTGTTTCGTTTTTTACAGGTTCTTTAAGTTTAAAAACTGTTAACGGCGCGTATATTCATCTTTCCTGATATTGCTCGTGCAGGAGGTTAAAGAATGGTGGATATACGTACCTTTGAAAATATTTTTTTACCATTACTAGATTATTTCCTACGTTTACGAGTTTATGTTTTGTGTAACAAATCAAAAAAGTTTTATCTCTAGGTTTATCGCTATTTTTTCTTGCTTTTGTATAAAAAAAAAGTTTAAAACGTTTTGGTAGCCAGTAAAATGCAATAATGTTGTTTATACGCTATTATTATTAAAATCCTATTTATAAAAATGTTAAGTTTTTTTTTGTATATATTGTTCCGGACGCACTAACGAGCATTTGGCCTCAAAAACCGGACAAAAAGGAGAAATGCAAACTATACAAGTAATCATCGAAATTATTTTTTTTATATATCTGAGTAACCGTACTATCATAAAATTATGATAAAGTGGCCCCTCCCCGCCGCTACGCTCCGCACAATTAATCGCAATCTAAGCTTCGTTCAGTACGCACGCATTCGTTCTTGGTAGATTTTTTTAGACTTATATTTGGTGTTTGGTATTTTGTAAAGTGAATATTAAAAAAAAAAATTGTGATGGAATCTGAAAAACAAGGTATGTATTTAATTTTAATATATGTTATTTAAAAATATAATGACTATTTAGTATTCTTATGGACCTAAAACAATAAGCAAGAAAATTTTCTATTTTTTTGTTTTTCTTTTTAACTAATTAGTGTTTTTGAAAATGTTTCGAGCTAGGTCGGGCTACAATTTTTTTATAATAAACTTTAGACATTAGCCATATCATAACAGTCAAAACATTTTCCACATGTTTTCACCTCTTAAAAAGACCGCTTTGAGTTCCACGGTTTTTTTTGCAATAATTTTGGTTATTTTTTACTAACATGCATATTTTTTTCCTATAGGTACAGATTTGACATCAAATGTTATTGACGTATATCGGAAAATGCTATACATGCTTTTTAAAAGAGCACATCCAGAACACTTGAAGATAAGGTTTCATTTATGAAACATAAGCCCCGCGAAATGATGAAATGTCCCCAAAACGAGTACCATACCTTAAGCCACGATTTAAAACATTTTAATAGTGATTTGAAGAAGAGATGGATATCATCTATCTACATAGCAAAAGCCAACCCTTCCTGAGTGAAACTTTAAAATTGTTAGAACCCGAAGAACTGAATATATCAACAGTTGAAGAGGAAACTGCTGGAATCAATCAATCTGATGGATCGGATTGAGCCAATTTGTATTATTTATTGATATTATGTGTTTTTAATGATTTTTTCTTTATTCTTACCAAATAACATGTTAACTAAATTCACTCGTGCATTTTTACTAATTTTCCATAAAAAAATAGGTTAAAATAATTTTGTCCGGTTTTTGAGACAAAATGCTCAAATCGCGGCATGCGAATAGAGACCCTAATCAAAATTTCTGATTTCATTTTGTCACCCTTTACAAAAACAACAAAAATCTTTTTGGGATTTCCAATTCTTGCATTTCAAATCCATTCAGTTTTTACAGGTTTTATCTCTGTAGTTCAATGTCCATTTTATTGGTATCCTTTTAAATAAAAGAAAGATTTTTCAAAGCATACAATAACCGATTTGCTACCTGCTGTCAACACAATTATGATCCTATTTATTTTTTCATAGCTAATGGAAGCGTGTGAATATACATACATATATAAAAGCAAAATAAAAAAACCTTACATATGTTAATTCATATATACAAATGTGTATATGCTCTTATAAAAAATGTTATAACTTTAAAGGACGAATAAACAATCAGGTAGCAAATCGTGCATAAATTCACACACTTCTATTAGCAATACAAAATTAAATAGGATTAAAAGGCAGTAAATCGTATGATGTTAATTGTTTTTCTTAGAATTTTGCACAGTTAAATAAAATATGATTGTTTGTGGTCTTGTTTAGACATTATTAAAAAATTAAACAGAATCCATTTAACCCAATTTTGATCGCAATCGGTTTTTGTCAAAATATGTTGAAATTTTTTATTTGACAACCATTAATAAAGTCGGTAGAAAACTTTAGAATGTTAAACTTTGTAAAAGATAGACTTTTTATGGGAAAACGTACAATTACCCTAAGTCAACAAATAAAACATTACGTTTTTTTAATATTACCCCCTCCCCACCCTAAATCAGCGCCCCTTCACCCGATTGGTAAAATAATGCCAGAAATGAAATCAGAGCACCTAAAGACATATAAAACGATACCCATTACGTTTTTTAAATATTACTTCCTTCCCCTTCTCCACCCTAAGTCAGCGCTCCTTCACCCGATTAGTAAAATAATGCCAGAAATCAACTTAGCTCCCTCAAAAATCCCCGGATTCTGATTTTGACACGTCTAGAGTCAAAAACAACGACATTATTAATTTTATCCGGTTTTTGAGGCCAAATGCTCGTTAGTGGGATGGTCGGTCTTTAAACACACTGTATTATTTAATAACCTTTTATTAAAACTTCAATTCTGACAACTTGTCAAACAATTCAACTTGTAACTTGCTCAAACTAAACTGTCCACGCAAGCCGATCTGGTATCGCATAAACACATGGTTGTCGTACGGGTGTAATACCGGTTCTACGGGTACAGAAATGTTGACGTTCGTAGAAGCCGCGAGAAAATCTGAAACCAAATTACTACTTGTTTCCGTGCACGAGTCCGAATTTTCATTTGTCCTGTAGCGCAGCCGTTCATTTCCACCAGGTTTTATCTCTTGTGGGTATGTTTGGTGAGGCCTAAATACTGATAATCCTGAATTAGCTGGCCCTAGGTTAAATTGAACGCTGCTTTAGTCGTTAAATCGAGAAAGTTGTTGAAATTCTGCGTCGAAAGAACCTTGACGAATGGGGGTTTAATTGGGTGGAATGGAACCTTTAATGTTCGGTTTGTTGAAAAGGGCACCCCGCAAGGGGTGCCGGAGAGGACCCATCATAACCGCACGACCCAGCGAGAAGCCAAGCCGCCTTACCTTTCTTGCTGTTGTTATGTGGCATTTGTGGATTTTGAGCCATGCTGTTAAATTTGGAAAAATAAATTTTTCTATTGCCATAAATTTAAAAGGGCTTTTTCAGGGTGCGTCTAGGAGGTGAGCTGAGGTGCCCAAGACGTCTATTTTTGAAAATTGAAGATTTGGGGTTTACTAGTTATAGATTAAAAGATAATTAGTGAGCAGTTTGAGTATACTTTTTCGTTGTGGCTGTCTTATTGATTCACAAAGAATACCTAATTTTTTATAAATTCTTTTAATGCCAAAAAATACCTATCTTGTTTTAATAATTTTTTAATTTTATAAGAAGTATTTTTGTGCAAAACCGGATTTTTTCAAAGTCCTGTTTTTGTATCGACTAAAGCGCCAATTTTTCTATTTCCGCAAAACAAGTATAGATACGATCGCTGTCGCAAAAAAGTATAGGTAACAGATCGCTTCGGTAAAACGTGTTAGAAATTAGACAATCCCGAAAAACAAGTTAAGTGTTTGCCAACCAGTTAATGTTAAATGTAGACAAAAGCATTACAATTCATTTATGCAGATTAGAACTATGAAAATTTGTGGTTGATGGAAATGAAACAGTGGAATACAACATACTGTGTCCTGCTTAAACTGAAGCTAACTATACCTCCTGCAACACTTATTATCCCCATTTACCCCAATCTCTTCTTCTTAGCGTGTCATATCCAATTGTCGAATGTTGGCTATCATAACTTTGTTTACTGCGGTTCTGAAGAGAGATGTTGTTGTCATGTTGAACCACTGATGTAGGTTTTTCAACCAGGATGTTCTACGCCTTCCGACACTGCGTCTACCGGTTATTCTTCCCTGTATTATTAAATGAAAAAGGCAGTATTTTTCTGTATGTCTTACAATATGGCCGAAGTACGATAGTTTCGAAATTTTTACTGTTTTTATAACTTCTGTTTCCTTATTCAGCCTTCCTAAAACTTCCTCGTTACTTATTCGGTCCATCCAACTTATCTTTAACATTCTCCTTTATGTCCAGACTTCGAAAGCCTCTAGTTTTTTAACTGAACATTCCATAAGTGTCCAAATCTTAACACTATAAAGGAGAACCGAAAACATAGCAGCGCAGAAGCCGTATTCTTAAATTTAGGCCTAGGTAATGACTACAGAGTACACACTTAAAACGGTTAAAATCAGCTCTTGCGCATTCAATTCGATGTTTTATTTCTATCGAATGGTCCCAATCATTCTTACCCCACACCAGCTATAGTATCCTTTGGGTGCAATTTATAGTTTTGGACAGAAGCGTATCATGCGATATATATTTGGATCGCAATCGCTGGAATCCTGCAAAAATACACTTTAAACACAAAGAATCCTCACTATCATTTCGATATATTTCCTAAAGTGTTCCTGTTTTATATATAGGAATGGGAAGATATTTACAAGAAACTACCAACAGCATAACTACAACATCCAACAAAAGCTTTAACCTTTCCAAAATATAATACTAAATATTCCGAAAAATCTCCATAAAAATCTTTAATGCTTTGCCAACCAGTGCAAAACAGACCAGCTCAGTAAAACAGTTTCGACGTAAGCCCATGAATTAATTACCTCCTGGAACAATTGTTCTACACACTGTGATGGCGGACAGCAATATAGTGTTTAAAAACTTATGTGTTTTGCTGTATGATGTTTGTTTCTTATTTTTTTATTAGTCTTAATTTTTTATTATAATATTCTAAATTAAGTTATATGAAACCTTTATCAAATGTTCTCTCTTTGGATCAATAAACTAAATTTGAACGGTTGACCATGAATACGTGAAAGGCAACTGATCATTTACCTCTTGTTCCATGATACACTTAATTGTTGCTCAAAAGTTTAGAAATCGTTCAGTTTTTGATTATTACCTTTCTATATGATAATCTACATATCTTAACCAGCCTTTCGATTTCACTGTTGCTATATATATGGTATGAAGGGCACAATAGATCTACTAGGTCGCCAGTATACAGACCCCAATTCTATGCGCATGGTATGAATTTAGAAATGTATATTGGAGAAACCAATTGTTCACTAAAGGTCAGATCTGATATTACAAAATACGCCTTGGATTAGTGTTGCTATCTTCTGACGTAAAGAATTTAAGACGCTTCATAGAAATTCGGTAGATCTCGATAATTTTCGGTAGATTTTCCAAATGGTGTATTATCCACTGTAGCCAATGATTTATTATTTATTTTTGGATTATTCAAGTAATTGTCTATAGAGAGCAGAAGACTATTATTATTATATTAGGATTACAAACTTTCTTAGTTAATTTTCCCTTGATATTTGCCAACAAAATTATGATCACATAACAAAGCAACGTTAGAGAAAGAAATGTTTAACATTAAGAATTGTAAATATATCGATCTAACAACAGTTAATATAAAAATTAATCGACATTTCGATAGGAACTTTACACAAAGGAAAATAAAAGGAGAAAAAGACAGATACAAGATAATTTAAAAAAGTAGTAATAAGAGAGTCAGTTTAAACTGAACAAAGTTTTACAGTTTGCAAAATAAGATATTCCAATTTAAAAGGAATAAAATTTTTACACACAAAACAAATGCATGAGAAAAAACCCACCAAAAAAATATTAAGTTAAAAATATTGACATTACAAAAACTATTCATTAAAATTGAAAGAGTAAAAGCACCTATCAGACAGCTATTCATTTACGCGTCTCTTAAAGCAATTAATCGACCTGGTAAGCCAGATTTCTCTTGGCAACATCCTTACGGCTTTAATCGACGTATAGTATGGTCCTTTCTCGTAGGAGGTGGAGTTATGTAAAAGTACCCTTAGGTCATTCGCTCCTCTGGTAGTCATAACCATGTTTCCCCCATAAAGCTGTCTATTTAGCGGAAATAATTCCGTTATCCTTCTGACAAGCATGACTAAAGATCTAAAGTATAATGAGGAAACAGTAAGCAACTTGAACTGAGTAAAAAATGGTCGACATGAAGCTCTTGGATGTAGGTGGAAGATGCATCTTATTATGCGTTTTTGAATTTCAAATATATTAATAGCCTTTCTTGATGATCCCCAAAAGGAAATACCATAAGAGACAAGAGATTGTATTTGCCTAATGTAGAAAAGCCTGACAGTCTCTGCAGTGATCACGTCAAGAAGCCTTTGAGCTACACCACACAAACTGCTAAGCCTAGCCCCAAGAGCTGAGATATGATGTTCCCAGTTTAAAGAGGAGTTCAAATGAACACCCAAAAACTTAACCTGTTCCAAAGTAGGTATAGATCTACCCCCAAGCCACACAAGCAGTGACTCAGACCTTGTTGCATGCTTTGAAAAAAAAATGAGGCCGGTTTTATCTACGTTTAGAGTGAGACCGTTATCAGAACACCACTGCTGCGTGTTCTATGCAGAGTTTGTGCACTTTTGAGACAGTCCTGCCATAGAAGTGTCGGCCAGAATCACTGATGTGTCATCAGCAAACTGGCAAACGCTATCCGCGGCCAATCCATCCCCCAGATTGTTTACATATATTAAGAATAATATTGGTCCCAAAATTGAGCCCTGAGGTACCTCCTGCAACAATTTAGTTCTATCTGAAAAGTAATGATTATTTTTAGCAAAGCAGACTGTTTGCTGCCTATCCGATAAGTAGGATTGCAGCAAACTGGCAGCAACACCTCTGACCCCATATGCACCAAGCTTTGTCAAAAGCAAGTTACATCGAAAATTGGTGTATTTTTATAAAAATAAGTCTATCTTAAAATATTTTTTGCAAAAATCGCCCATCACTATTTGGCTTAAAATTCGATATAACTCGATGGTATTTGGGTAGATCGGGTAACTAAAAAAAAAAATTGTTAAGTCTATCAAAAATTCAGTAGAGGTGATAATACTTAACACTGTCTGAGATATACTACATCATATAAAATGATCTGAAACTGCAGCAAAATATGTGGAACCTAAGATGAAAAAGAGAAAATTTATAGAAGCAGCTTACATTAAAAATAATAATGGAATCCTCAATAAATCCAGCGTTGAGATACCTGATCTTTGGCAACTACTACTTTGCGACATCAAATCGTTGAGATGTGTACAGTGAAAAAAAACTTCATGCTTTAAAGGACACAGTTCACATATAAGCAAGCAGCCTTAAGACAAAACAAACAAAAAAAAAACCAATGTAAGTCTAAGAAACACATTTATATAAATTAACGTTTAAATTATTATATTTACACGATCTTGCGCCATCACTTGGCACATTTTAAAACATTTAATTCAAAATTTCTATTATTTTAACATATCTTGTACTACTAAAGTGAATATATGGATCTGGGATGTGTTATGGAAAAAATATGGAATATTTTGTAATAATATATTAATTTTACAATTTAATTACACTGTTAACTTAAAACATTAATATTTTATTCTTTCTTATCAGCTTTTACTTCTTCAACAGCGGGGAGCGCAGTTCTGAACTTGGGGAACTGCTCCCAAGGCGCAGATAATTCAAACCTTCTGAATTCTTGGGCTAATTCCAAGGGTTCAATGACTACTCGTCTTTTCTCATCATCATATCTTACCTAAAATACAGATAATTATAGTACTTATAAATAGAAAACATACAAACAAATAACAAGCTATAGATTGTTTAGGAATTTTACTGATTAATAACTTTTCCAAGAAAAAAAATTTTCAAAAAAATTGATTTGATAGGTTAGTAAATATTCTCATTTCAAAAAATAAATTATAAGAAAATAAAGATATCAGGTTTCAGCAGACTAATATTTTTGATATAATCAAACAATTTTCCAAATCAGTTTCTTTTACTTCTTACCTCAACATAACCACTAAGAGGGAAGTCTTTTCTAAATGGATGACCCTCGAATCCATAATCGGTCAAAATTCTTCTCAAATCAGGATGATTGGCAAAGAATACACCATACATATCCCATATTTCTCTTTCATACCAGTTGGCTGCCTTGTGAACATCATTACATGACTCGATTGGTGTCAGTTCATCTGTGTATGTTTTAACACGAATTCTTGAATTGAAACGAAGGGATAAAAGATTGTATATTACCTAGGACAGAGTGAAATTAGAAATATGCAGGGTTTTGTAAAGTTTTTTTTTACCTCGAATCTAAAAGTTCTACTTGGTACATCCATACCAGCAATGTCTGATAAATTTGTAAACTGGCAGTTATGATGATCTTTCAAAAACTGCAGCACTGGAACTATACCTTCTGGGACTATTAGAAATTCCAGCTCGTCAATCCCTGTTACCTGGACTTTTTGTATATACTTTGGGAGACACTCGGCAACATATTTGCCAAAATCCTTCAGCTGCTCTCTTGCAACTTGATCAAACTTTCTTACAGTAGCTAAAAATCATTTTTTTTTCAAATATAGAGGCTAACAATGAATATAAAATGAGCCTTACGTCTTGTCTCTTGAGCTGCGGGTGTAGTACTTGCCTCCGTGCTTTGAAATCTTGCAAAGTTTAATACAACTAAAAAAAAAGCAGTTTAATTAATAAATAACGAAACAATTAAAGTTGTGTTTTATTACCTGCATTCCTCGCAGTGGGAGTACGTATTGTTTTGGCGATCTGTCGTAAAATTGAGGCCATTTTTTTTTATAAGGAAATAATAATGTTACATAAAATTGTTATGGCGATCTTGTCAAAATTTTTAAAATTGAGGTTAGAATATTAATTCAGTGGTGTTGATATTTGCCCTCAGATGTCGCACAAAAGACTTAAAAGGTTTATGGAAACCTAATACTAAAAATAAAAAAGCCTATTTTGTCGAAAATGGTTTTAACCATCGTGAACATCCTAAAAAAACTATCTTTTATATATTAGGGCTATTCTTTTGAGCCCTTATCACTTTCAGTTCTCTCACTTAAAGTAATCTTGATCACTTCAACCCAATGACAAGTAAATGCATATTCAAAAGAACATGAAGTTATCAGTTACACTTTTTTCACTTTGATCAATTGATAATAACTCTAAAGAATACAGCCATTAATGGCATTATTTTCTAGCCTGTAGTAACCTCTATTATAAATATTTCACATTGTTATTTTTTGATTTAGGTATATTTTAATGTACCGCAAGTCGTGGTTTTAGATAACCTTTGTTATTTGTCATTCGTAGGCACTCTTAATTATACCGTTATATGTTTTTTGTCTGTAATAACTCCCTAATTATAAATACCACACTTGACTTATTCACAGCTATTTTTTAGGACGTCTTCGAGTATGTACCACTGGAGGCAGCGTGTTCTGCAAGCGTTACATGACAAAGAGAGAGAAAGAAAATGCTATCTTTCTAGCGCTGAAGGTCTTGTCTTGTATTCCACCTTATTGAATAGAGATAGCAATTCCCCGTATTCGCTCCATCTCTCTCTCTCTTTGCTATGTAAAGCTCCCTATGTAGCTTACGCTCGAAGGCTAAAGTACCTACACTTGTAACAATACTCTCTGTTAGAAACATCATTTAGCTACTTTTTTATATAATTTTCCAAATATTCATGATTTTCTTTTAACAATAACCCCCTATTTTCAACGCTATTCCACTATTTTTCCGTTGTATGAGCTCTCTAATAGACGTGCGTACTAAATTCGGAATAATTACAAATTTGACACGAAAATCGAAAACTGAATTCAAGGGTCGGAATAGTCATCCCTCTAACCGGAAGATAAGTTGAATTTTTTTTTCAAATTTACGACGTTGTCAAATTGGGTTTCCTTTAAAATCTAGTGAATTTTGGAAAGAAAAGTTGAACCACCCTAAATTCTCCGACTTGAAGCACGATGTGGCAGCACGTTTTCGGCTTAACTTGCCAAATATTTTAAAAAGTGCCGGTTATCTTGGTGTATACTGGGCCTTAGATATTTATAAATTTTAGAGTGTAATAAAACTTTAGGCGATGCAAAATGTAATAATTAAAAGGTGAAAAGGCGATAAATAAAAACAATAAAGTAATTTCGTAGCCATGTATTAGAAAATAACAAAAACATTAATGAACATATTAATAGAGTATTTACAGTAAGAGTTTATTTTTAAGTTCTATTATCCTGTATCTTAGTTTGGAAAAGTCTATAGAAACTTAATAGTAAAGGAGAGTAATTTAGAAGCTAATTCGTTCGAATAGCAAAAATAATATAAGAATAAAATTCAAATCTAGTGTGAATCAATTTTGCGTGATGTGTTCTGTATTAAAAATTGTCAAAATTTTTTTATAATATGGCGAGTCTACATAGTCCTAACTAGAAACTGTTTAACCGTTTTGATAGCAAAATAGTCTTTATTAAAAAAAATACATTATAACTTTTTTTTTTCGCTAACAATAGATCAAGTTTAATAGCAATGTACATACATATGATTTCTTAATATTTGCTCGTTTTTCCCACATTTTCCACGTAACCTTATAAGGCTACAGGAATGAACAGTACGGAGTTCAATTTATTATTTCTTGTCAACTAGATATTGATGAGAAAAAGTTTCTTGACAAAATGGCGAAAATTTTTAATTTTTATTTCGACAACTTAAAGTATTTAAAGTACGAAACAAACAAATAATTTCTATATCTAATAAAGAACAAAATTTTTCACGACCTTGGTCAACTTGAAAATCATGGTTCGTGGGTTTAAACTATGTCAAATTGGAATTATTATCAGACGTTTCGCCTACCATTGCATGACGCATCTTCTTCGTGAAGTAAAGATCCCTGAAGATGCCTCGTACAATCGTAGGAGAAACGTCGGATAATAATTCCAATTTGACAAGGTTTAAACCCAAAAAAAAACCATGATTTTCAATTTGTATATCTGCCTAATGGAGACATTAATGTCCAGTATGGTAGCTAGAACTGGCCTAACACTCCTTGATGGCAAAATACCCTTTATTAAAAAAAATTTTGTTTCAATAACTAATAAATATAAATAAAAGCAATTCCTATGCATTCGCCATATTGTCAAGAAACTGATAAATGTAAAAAAATAAATAACGTATATACAGAAAAATATAGAAAAGATAGCTCATATACAAATAGACAAAGACTAGATTAAGTTCACCAGTGTTTGTTTTTTTCCAATTTTGGTATAGTACACTAAAATGAGTAGGAAATTTGGTAACTTTTCTTGCTAATGCAAGGAAAACAAATTTTTATAAACACTAAAAAAAATTTACAAAAAAATATACAATTCTAATGTGAAAGAAGAGTAAATAAGTAAATAATCTTAAATGCTAGTTTCAAAAATTCACATCACAACACTGTAAAACTTCAGCCACTACATTTTCTTATCCTAGAACGAAACGTTTTCGAGGCTTGTCTGGACCTCAGGTGGATGGATGTATAGAGATTTTTTTAAGTTATCTTGAAGGTTTTGGACAGCACATCTATAAAAAGAAAAAGAAAAATGTATCAATTCACTTTTTGCAACATTAAAGTTTACCAACACTACAAGGTAAATTTTATTGTGACCCAAACGCTAATGTCTCTTTCTAAAATCAGTGAAAAATAGCTGAGACGAGGCCTCCTGATGATAACATTAAATAAACTTATGCAAATGTGCCTAATAAAAAAAAAAAATAACTAAAGAATGGAAGACATCATAGCTAACATCACTATAGAACAGAAGAGCATAGAAAAGATACAAACAATTACAGAAGTTTGAACGTGAATTCCAATCCAAGCAGGGCTTTTACAAAAATAAACTGGGTACATGATGTCCAGGATGTCAGTTACACAAAAAAATAGTAAAGAACAAGGTGGTTTGAAAGCAGGACGATCCTGTATCGACAACTAATTTATAATACAGCAGCTATTAAAAAAAAACGCGTTAAGCCTGTACAGAGCTTCAAAAAGCTGAAGACTTCATTCCAATAACTAGATTATGGCCCATATTGGAGGTAATAAGAGTAGAAATTTACTTTATAAATATAATTAAAGAGATATACGTATAAAACCACAGAAATAAATTTTCTCATATATTATATTAACTTCAAAAGGGCTCACGAAGGATGCTGGCTGTTCCCCCTGCTATTTAATCTATACATCGAGGTAATTCTTAAAGATTGAAGGAGAAGACCTGGAGGAATGGGTGTTCCAGCTGGAAACAATTTCTTGTTTACTTTATACTTTGCTGATGACCAAGTGGTAACAGCCCGGAATACTTGTGAGCTAGAATTTTTGATAAATATATTATATGAGGGTAGCAGTTTATATTTCAGGAACTGGCAATATTGGCGTTGTTAAGTGTCATCTGACATATTCGTTATAACTTTTAATAATTTACACGTTATACGTACTCGGAACGTTTTAATACAAGGCAGCTATTTGTGTTGTTTAGAGTAACTTCAAAATTTCAAAAATGGAAACAAGTTTTGAACATTTTCGTGCGGTTATTTTTCACAAATTCGGACGTGATTTATCTCAACAAGAGTGCAGTGATGAACTCAATTCTTTATATGGCGATGAAGCACCAACAAAAATCGCTTGTTTAATCAGTTCAATCGTAGCTATTGTTCTATCACAGACGAGTCGCATGAAGGTCGTCCAAAATTAGTTATAGATGCTTTGCGTGAACTGATAATACAAGATCGTCATGTGGATATACTGTGAGTGTGTGAAGAAGCTATGTTTACGTTGGATTCCGCATAGTTAAACAATTGCTCGAAAAAAGGCTTGTGTCGATATGTGCAAGAAAATGCTCAAAAAATACGATGGCGGTCTTCAAAAAACATTTATAAGATCGTGATAGATGACTACTCTTGAATTATATGTAAGAGCTCGAAAGTAAACAGCAATCGACCATATGAGCCAAAACCAACATAATGTTACGAACGACTAGGAGAAATTTATTGATACGCTCTCGAAGAACAGGAAGAAGCGCGTCGCCAAAAAGAAAAAGCACGTCGCCTAAAAGAAAAACGTAGTCTAAAAGAAAAACGTCGCCGAAAAGAAGAACGTCGTATTAAAGATGAAGATAAATTTTATAAATGGATATAAGAGGTCATTGTACAAGAAAAGCCAAAATTTGATCAAACTGTACAGGGGCAAACGCAAAAGTTTAAGAAAGAAATAGGCGAAGTGCGACAGTGATACTTCACGTTATAGCCAAAACCAGATCGACTGCTGCAGATGTGGGCGATATGAAAACACATGAGAAGGGATTGTCGGATATAATTAAGAGACCAGATAAAATGCTACAGATGTGGACGAACTGGACACATGTGAAGGATTGTCGGGTGGAATTAAGAAGGTATATAAAATGTTACAGATGTAAAAGAATTGGATACATGAGATGGGACTATCAGGTGCATTTAAGATCTAGGTCACCATCAAAGACCACACAAAAGAGAACCAAGAAAAATTGCAACAATACAATTTTAACATCAAATATAGACCAGCAAGACTACATAACAACGCAGATACCACTTCAGGGAGACCAGGTAAGGAAGAATACAAACCCTGCAGCAAAATAGAAGAAAGAGAAAAGCACGAGCGTTCTGTAAGCCACGACGGATTAGTTTCTGGAAATACCGGGTAGCGAAGGCAGTAGTCAATTCATATGACAAGGCACACTCGGCAGGCTTCCAGCAAGGTGACAGAGTCTGGTTATGGAATCCTCAGAGAAAAAAAGGGCAAATCGTTTAAGTTGATGCCATCATGGGAAAGACCTTGTACTGTTCTGAAAAAGAATCAATGATGTTGTGTATAGAATTCAACGAAGTTCCAAGACCAAAGTGAAAATAGTACACACATTGAGGCCATACAAGGAAATATCAAAGCTGATCGGGACGATCAGAATTAGGAGGGTGGCAGTGTTACAAACGACTAGGAGAAACTTATTGATACGTCCTCGTATACAAATATTCCTATGTGATAAGTCATCTTTATTATAATGTGCCGTAAGGAATATTATATCGATGAGTCGTATTTCTAGATAGATCTCAACTTTTATGCTCTAGATTTGAATAGGAATTTCCATAGGTATATAAACAGGAACAGGATAAGAGTTTTGAGAGAGTTGTATAGTGGTATTTGAATAGTGAAGATATTAAGAAGTAGAAATAAGATAGTTGTGTTTTAGCTGTGTGAAGAAGTAGTTAATATAAGTATTGGAAATATTAGTGAAAGGTGTTGCGTTTTATTCTGCGAACCCAGTGAGCGATTGTTTTAAAAGACAAAATCGTAACAATAAGTTGCTTGTGCACGAACTACTTCGAAGTAAATGGTCACCTGTTTCTTCGGAAAAACTGGTCATATTGGTACAAAACTATTTGTTTACTGAAAGTTGTCGGTGAATTAAAGAAAACAAACATAACTGAAGAAATAAGCACGAATGATCACGAAAAACAAAATTCAAATATGTAAAACCCGTATAAGATCGATACTTATCTATGCAGCCGAAACGACGCACCTGTACGGGAAAAACAAAAGGAATCCTAAGGTCAACTAAAACGAAAATTCTCGGAACAATACAAGGAGTCAGTCAACGAGGTTATGTGAGAAACATAACAAATAGAGACGACTGTAAAATACAGGATGTGGTAAGATGTACAAGGTCAAAGCGTTGTGATTGGAGATCATGTAGATCGCATGGCCCCCAAAGATTGGACAAATTTGTTAAATCAAGAAATACGGACACGAAGTGATCTCCCATTATCTCAAGAAGGTGATCAATTGTCAGGAAAAGATCAAATTCGAAAAATCTTAAATTAACAAAATATTTGGACATTTTTTTTGATATAGTTATCTGTGCAGTTAAAAACGAACCAAGCATATATCTGTGAACCCTAATGTTATAAAGATGTTTTTTTCTCATTTCGAGATTTTCACAATATGTAAAAGAGCACTATAATATCAGAGAACAATATCCTGACCACAACCACCACCTTGAAATATTTATCGATTTTGTGTAATCAGTTGAGAATATTTCGGAAAAAAGTAGATGAAAAAACAAATTTACAACCAGTTCAAACATTAATACTGAATGAATGAATGAATATGAGTGGTGATACTTGATCCTTGA
The DNA here is from genome assembly GCA_034092305.1 of Diaprepes abbreviatus. Lineage (NCBI taxonomy): Eukaryota > Metazoa > Arthropoda > Insecta > Coleoptera > Curculionidae > Diaprepes > Diaprepes abbreviatus. The sequence continues at coordinate 510,994 of JASJET010000203.1, read as the reverse complement.
TGCTTAGGCCTTGTTGGGTCCATTACATCCCACCATGGCTGCAGGTCATTTGCCTTTGCGAATCCAAGTAGCCTCATTATCTCACTTTGTCCAAATAGTTTGGGTGATATTACTGTATCCATGCAACGTCTCTGCCTCAGTCCATAGAGCGCCGGATATTCTCTGAGAATATCGGTGACAGTTTCAATCTTCTCCACGCACACCGGATTTTTCGCGACGTCAATCCTATAAAGATGGCCTCGTAGGTGACAATGTCCCCTCAGCAATCTCACCATGATCCGCAGTTCTTTCCTCTTCAGGAAAAAACCTCCCTAGTAAGCTGCGCATTAGGTACACTTATTTGTTCCTTGACACCAACAGTTTCAATTATCTCTTATCAAAAGTAATTGGAACAGGTATAATGGGTTGGGGGCCGTATAGTTCAGCGACAGAACCCATCTTTCTCATAGGTTTTCTTTGTTAGGTTATCCAGTACCTCCCTACACCCATCAGTCATGAAGCTACTATATTGGATTTCAGGGTCAATATTGCCGCTTTACTGTTTATGTCCCTTTTTTAGAGATGGCCACATTTTAAAATAGCAAAAATCTCCGCTTGAAACACCGTTGCGCGCTGTCCCAAAGAGTAAAACTCTCTAACACCAGTGCTTTCCAAACACTCCTGCTTTAACTGCTCTTCCTCTCAAACTTCTGCTTGGTAAAAGTATCTCAAGGAAGTACTTTTGTTTCAAAACCGGCGCCATGTATTCTGTTTACATAGGGAGCAGGAAACTGCCTTCAAGGTCCCATTTTCTATGAACAAGTGGGGAGGAGGGATATTCATTAGAACCTCCAATGCCCTAGTGGGGTCACTCCTCATCGCACTCATCATTCTTCCATAAGCCATTCTTTGAACTTTGTTAAGTTAAAGGCGGTGTATTAAGCCACCATAGAGCAGCAGCGTATGTAATCATAATGGTGTATATTCGGTGTATCACTTTTGGTGTTAGTCCCCATGTGAACCCAAAAGCTTACAGCAGGCATACAATCCCAAAAAGCACATATTGCCTTCTTGGCTCGAGTCTCAGTCGTGAGTCCAAAATTACTCCCAGGTAATTAAAAGTTCGCTTATATTGAAGAATCTATTCCAACAGCATAATTATGGGCAGCCTTCCCATTTTCCTCTTTTTTGTGAAGAGTACAACTTAGGCTTTACCCGGATTGATTCCGAACCCCTCCGCCCAGCACCATTGTTCCGCCATCCGGAGGATTCGTATCATCGGTCCCTCCACATCCTGGACTTCGTGACCAGGATAGAAGATGGCCAGATGGTCGGCATAAGCCTGTGTATATAAGCCAGCTTCGTTTAGCTCATTTAACAGGCTGTCCACTACAAAGCTTCACAGCAAGTATGATAAAACACCCACCTGCGAGCAGCTTCTACTTGACAGTGCTTTAACAGTTACAAATGTTAAGCTTAGCATATATTAATCTTTGAGTGAACATTGCTCTGATCCAGCCAATCACTGTCGGTTCAGAGCCTCGTCATTGAAAAGTATTGCATATCGAATCGTGGGAAGTACTGTTGAAGGCCCCCTCGATGTCGATAAAGGAGCCTAGAGCAGATCGTCCACCCGACAATGCATTTTCGACTCTTGTAACGAGTCGATGTAGCGCCGCGATTTTCCTACTTGATAGGCAAATTGTAAGGGGACTATGTACCATTACTCCCTTCTTGATATGTCGATCCACTACTTTCCCATGTCTTTAGCAAGAATCTAGTCAGGATGATAAGACGGAATGGGTCAGAGTTTTTATGGTCTATTCTTCTTACCCTGGGAATAAAGACTATTTTTGTCTCCCTGCACGCCACTGGTGTCCCCCAGACTCACGCATGAACGGGATAATCTCACCAGATAGCTTGAGAGGAATTTTTTGCAAGACTGGAAATATACCATCCTTACCAGGAAACTTAAAGGAGACCAAGGTTTCTATTGACTGTTTTACCCAAAGGAAATGAAAAGGTTGAACATAGAAATTCTTGGAATTAGTGAGATGCGCTGGCCAAATTCAGGTCAGGCTCAGGTAGAGGGCTACCACGTTTTCCATGTAGGAACGAAGATGAGAGACACCATAACGGTGTGGGCATCATTGTCAACGAGAAGATGAAACGGGCGATCAAAGCTTTTGCTCCAATATCTGATGTAATTGAGTAATTCTACTACAACTGAATGCACATCCATTTATGGTAAATATTATTCAGACTTACGCACCGACGTGTGACCACCTTGACGAAGTAGTAGAAATATTTTATGAGCAGATTAAGTCAGCAATGAGATTGGTTAACAAATCTGACATTACCGTGATAATGGGCGACTTTAACGCAAAAGTCGGAAATGTGCCGAGAGAAGATAGATACGGACTTGGTGTACTGAATGAACGGGGTGATAGAATGGTGCAGTTTTGTCAGGAAAAGAGCCTAATAATCCCAAACACCTTCTTTAAGCTACCTTCACGTCGCCTATACACGTGGAGATCAAACGCGGAGACTCCAGCACAGATTATACGGAACCAGATTGATTATATTATGATTGGAAAGAGTTTGCAAAACACTATTAGATCAGCAAAGACATATCCTGGAGCACGTTTCAACTCTGATCATAACTCCGTCGTAGAATCACTAGGTTGACTCTTAAAAAATTACAGGTACGGAAAAACTCTAGTAAGCTTAATATGTCCAAACTAAACAACATGGAAAACAGAATAGAAATCTCACAACTGCTTAACGAAAAGTTACAAAGTAGCGATGTTAGCGAAGGAGATATTGAAATAACATGGAAATCAATTAAACAGGCTATAGTTGAAATAAGTAAAGATAAACTCAAGGAAGAACTTCGAGCTAAAAAAAAATGTTGGATGACAGACGAAATCTTGGATCTGATGGAACAAAGATTTTCAAAAAACAAAAACCTAGAAAGTTCTTCTCAAATCCAAATGGAAATTAGGAAAAAGATCAGGCAAGCAAGACAAGAGTGGCTGTCTATTCAGTGAAATCGAAAATCTAAAAGCTAAACACGATTCGTTCAACATTCGTTCAAAAAAGGTCAAAGAAGCTACCGGGTTATACAAACGTAAATCCACTGGATTATTAATAAACCAACAAGAAATTATCCTTGATACAGAAGCAAAGCTGAAGGAATGGTGTAATTATATTGAGGAGCTTTTTTATGACATCAGAGATGGGCCCATAAAATTATTTATAATTAGGGTAAGAGTTCGCGGCTCTTTTTCGAACCCTTTCCCCCAAAACAATGGTATTCCTCAGGGATCTTCAATTAGCCCCACACTCTTTCTGATAGCTATAAACAACATCAAAAATCATATTCATCCAACTGTTCACCTTAAACTATTTGCGGATGATATCCTACTATATCACTCCTAGGACAATCAAAACTCCCTACAAGCATCCCTCAATTCAATCCTGACATGGTCTCACGCTATTGGATTAACCTTCTCACCAACTAAATCGTCTTTCGTCCACTTTTGCAGGAAAAGAAAATGCAACATCAACCCTAGGCTTACTATGAATTCTCAAGACATACCTCTAAACTCCCAGCACACATTTCTTGGACTAGTATTTGATAAGCGTCTCAATTGGAATGCCCACATCCAATACATCAAGACGAAATGTTCTAAAGACCTAAACATCATTAGAATGTTATTAAATACTAAATGGGGATCAGATAGGACATCGTTATTGAAGATTTACAAATCTTTAATCCAATCCAAGATGGATTATGGATGTATAGTCTATTCTTCAGCCCCTGCCTCCTACATCAGGAAATTAAATGCTATCCATAATAAAGGCATACGCCTTTCCATAGGTACTTTTCACACCAGTCCAATCAATAGTCTATATTGTGAATCGGAAATCGCATCATTAGAATCGGAAATTCCATCATTAGAACACAGAAGGATGCAACTTACTTTTAATTATGTGAGCTCTCTCCACTTCCGTCCCTACATCCCGCATTTTAAATCATTTTTCAACCCCCCCCCCCCCTCCAACAACTGCACTTCTTTGAATAAGTATCCTTCTTTTATTCATACTAGCTTCGCTGAAACCAGGAAACGTCTATCAATAACTATGCCCTCAGTAGATGAAATAAACACCTACCTATTCCCACCCTGGAGTCATTTCCCCATCAGTTATAACTTCGAACTTACACTACTAGATAAAAAAGAAGTTAACCCGAGAATAATCTAATCAAGGTACCATCAAATAATTCAATTAAAATACAGCAATCACGAACTCATATTTACTGATGGCTCCAAAAAAGTTAACACAGTCGGAGCATCATACTATGCAAAGAATGCAGAAAAAGTGTTCTCCCTTCATGAATCCTCTTCAATCCTTACTGCTGAGCTATTCGCGATTCTTAAAGCCTTACAATATTGCATAAATACCTCTGAATCAAACTGGCTGGTAATTTCCGATTCTCTAAACTCCCTCAAACTAATCGAATCATACAATCCTAGTTATATAATAGCTCACAAGATCAAAACCCTAATAAAATACTCCCATATCAGGAACAAATCCTTCGCCTTCCTATGGGTACCAAGTCATACTGGAATCCCAGGAAATACTAAAGCCGACACCCTCGCATCCAATCATCAAAACTCTCCTAATAAAGTAAACAAAATATTCCACCCTCAAGACCTTAAAAACTCTTTACATCATATGTCTCGAAACCTCATTCAACTAGAATAGGACCTTCAGGATTCAATCAACAAACTTCAATTAGTTAAAAAGACTTTCTTTACTGGCATCCCTCTCCCTAATCTACCAAGACAAGAATTAACCATAATGACGAGGCTCCGAATTGGCCACACGAAGCTAACCCATGAATACCTCCTAAACAAATCCCCTGCTCCTTACTGCGAAACCTGTCATACCTCCCTATCAATCAAACATATCATCACTGAATGCAAAAAATATGAGCATTACACATTCCGTCAATTACAGGAAAACAAGATTGATATTCTCCTCTCCTATCAAAATTCTAACAATGTTATCAAATTTATCAAAGACATTGGATTATACAATCTAATGTAGAACAAACAATATACGTATCAAGGAAACCAAAAAATGGATGCTAAAACACCTAGTAGTCGATGCGTCCCTAATCCATATCTCTCTCTCTCTCTCCCATAAAATTATCGGCAGAGGGATTTGATATAACCAGATCAGAGGTGGAACACACAATACACTTTGCAAAAAATGGTAAGACACTAGGACCCGATGAAACACATTCGGAATTGCTAAAACTACTTCTAGAAGAGCAATTACTCAATGTTTTGGCAAGGCTGTTTAATTTAATCTACAAAAGTGGCAAAATTCCTAAGGACTACTTTCGTGACAATACCAAAGAAGCGGAACGCCAAATGCTTTAATGAGTACCGTACAATTAGTATCATGAGTCATGTTTTAAATATATTCCTGAAAATCATTCATGCCCGTATTTACAGCAAATGCGAAGAGAACATGAGCAACACACTGTTTGGTTTCAGAAATGGGATGGGTACACGTGAGGCTTTGTGTAGCACGCAGGTGTTGACAGAGATGTCGAGATGTGTTCGCATGTTTTATAGACTACGAGAAGGCTTTTGATATCGTCCAACACGGAAAATTTATTGAAATACTAAGAAAACATAATTTGGATGATCGAGACATAAGAATAATAGTTAATCTCTATTGGCACCAGAAAGCGAAAATAACAGTAGTCGGAGAGATGTCAGATGAGATACAAATAATGCGTGGAGTCCGACAGGGATGGTACTATAACCTCTCTTATTTAACTTGAATCTGAAAAAATCTTTCAAGAGGCGCTATATGAAAGACACCAAGGCATTATTATTAACGGTACAGTTATAAATAATCTTAAAAACGCTGACGATACTGTACTTCCCGCGAATACATTGGAAGACCTACAAGAACTTTTAAACTGCATGGTAGACAAGAGTGGAGAGATGGGGCTTAAGTTGAACATCAAGAAGACAAAATGGCTGGTAGTAAGCAAAAAAACAGATGTGTTCGGTCGTTTAGAATATGACGGAAAACCCATAGAACGTGTTCAACAATACATGTACTTGGAATGCACACTCAATGAAAACGGGGACAACACACAAGAGATAAGGTCCCGAATAGAACAGGCTCCAAGCGCCTTTATCAAAATGAAGACCGTACTATGCAGCCGTGATATTGGTTCCTTTAGGACACGTATTCTTAGATGCAGTATGGAGCTGAAGCATGGACACTCATAGATATCATGTTTAGGAGACTGGAGGCCTTCGAAATTTGGACTTACCGGCGTATGATGCAAATTTCGTGGATAGACAGAATCTGAAACACAGAAGTACTAAACCGAATGAACAAACAAACAGAAATCATACACACCATCAAAAAAAGAAAATTTCGGACTTATTTTACGTAATACAAAATACCAGGTGCTTCAACTTATTATGCAAGGTAAAATAATGGCAAAAGAGGTCCAAGCCGTCGCAGAACATCTTGTCTGAAGAACTTAAGGCGATGGTATGGAGCCAGCAGAAGGACGCTTTTTAGAAGACCGGTGGACAGAGCTCAGATAGGACAGGGCAAGTTAAAAAGAAGTTTTACCCTGTCATATGTGACTATTGTTTATGTTGTAGTCATGATGTACTAAAGGGAATTGCTGTTGTTCTACTTCACAACATTAACCCTATGAGTCCCAAATGTAAACTCAAATCATTCTCTCTCTCTCCCTCTCGCTTCAAAAAAAAAAAAACAAATCTAAAATCCTGTATATTAGCAAAAAGTAAGTTCGAATAGTAAAATAACTCACCTTTAAAAAAACGGTAACGAAACCAGGGCCAAAAAGAGATCCCAATAAAGACATGCAGTCTCTTCCTCCATAGAAATTGATGCAACAACGTCGCTCTTCAGTGAAAGTACGAACAATGTACAGCAAAGTCCTGATTAATCCGTGATACTTCAGGAAATCTTAAATGTTTGTAGTTCCACTAACAACGTCCTCTTCATCCAACCCTCATTGGCAAAATACTATTTATTATATGGTAAATATTTAACAATCAACACATTCCTCTCCTCCTTGGCTTCAGATGATGATCTGAGTACACACCCCATTTCCTTAGCTACTATTTGTTTCTGAAACAAGTGTAGTAACATCACCCTTGAATCTAAATATCACAGTACCAAATCCGAAGTGAGCTCTCATACTCCGTTTTTTCAACATTTCGTAAGATTCCAAGTTCATGGCAAAGAACCAAACTTGTCCTTTCTCCGCCGAAAAACGACCTAAAGGCATCCACAAATCTGTATTCAATCCTTTATTGTGTACTCGCAGCCTGTTAATAACTCTTTCAACTGTCAGTTGCACTCCGCATTCATCTGGAATGAACACTTTGCATTTCACAACTTTGTCCAGTTTCTTTTGGATTAGAATCGTAAGTTTGGCGCTTTCCCAAGGTTTTATTTGAGGCACGATTTCTCTCAACCAATCGGCACTATATGTATTCGCGCAAGTCACCAAAAGGTGTCCCGATCGTTGAAGGTATTTTTTTAAACGCACATGTGACTCCTTTGGGAGTTTTTCGTAAGCTGACATGATGGCGGCTTGGATTTTATTCAGTTTTTTGGGAGGTAAATGTACCTCAGGATATCCAACATGGGCTACCCCAAAAATCTGAGTATTGCGTCTTTTCTTATTTGAATTTGGGTCTTCAGATGTGGAAGTTATCATATCAGGATTAGGTTTATCATCACTAAGCCTGTAGGATAAAAAAAAACGTTGATAAGCATTACAATTATAAGGTGTTAAATCTGTGTATTAAACCGTTAAGGTCACCTCTAGAAACAACAGTGCAAAAAGCAACATTTAGTGCAATCTAGTTGTTTCAAATCGGCAAATTACACAGGAGAACAAATTTCAACTTTTTTTTTGTTTCTAGAACAAACCCAATTTTTTTGGAATCAACACCATCCAAGTAACTAAAAAATGCCTATTAAAGATTTTAGTTGACTCGCAAAAAAATCTGAACTAATTGTTACAAAATTTTAATTCTTAGGCATATATAATGAACATACAAAATACAGATAACAATACAGGGTGAGTGAATGATTGGATGAAGTAGGTTTGTGCCTTTTCGGTGAAATTTACAAAAAAACTATATTAATTGTTTGATACAGTTTATTTTTACGCAGATTTTAAAAATATTTAGGAGTCTACAGGGTGAGCCAAAAAACTAGGACAGCATAAAGTTGTATTTTTTTAAATAGAACACCCTATATACGAATCGTATTTTCGATTTAGCTTATAATTTTAAATCTTTTTTATTAAGGGTTTACTATAACAAAACTTTATAGTTTCTGAGATAATTAAGTTTAAAGAAAAAAAGTCACATTTTCAAGCATCAATTCAATCCTAAATAACGTTTTCAATTTTGTGACAAATATATTCAAATTCGGAATTTAGCAAGGCCAAGGACAAGTTAACATAATTTTTACCTAATATTTGCAATAAAAGCTACAGGGTGTTGAACACATCGGCTCAAATTTGAACAAGTTTAAATGAATAAATATCTTTTTTTAAAATGGTACAAAAGAATTACAAGTATTGTTAAATGTTCAGGAAAATCCTTATATTGGTAGCCATCAGTTAGCAGCATTATGTGAAACATCACAATCCACCGCTAATCGTACTACCAAGAAATATAGGTATCATCCATATCACATGGAATTACACCAAGAATTGCATGGACAGGATTTTGAAAGTCGTGTAAACTTCTGTCGTACAATAAATGCGGAGATTCAATTAAATCCAAATTTATTATGCAAGGCAATGTTTAGTGATGAAGCTACTTTTAGAAGTAACGGTGCCGTAAATAGACGCAACATGCATTATTATGCCACAGAAAACCCATTTAGGATTAGAGAGGTGCAACATCAAAACCACTGGTCATTAAATGTTTGGTGTGGTATTCATCATAATCGAATTATTGGACCCCACTTTTTTAATGAACCACTAAATGGCCATAGTTACCTGAACTTTTTACAAGAAGAACTACCCCAACTGCTTCAAGGTCTCGATAGGGATGAGCTCGACAGTATGTGGTTCCAGCACGATGGTACGCCTCCGCATTACCATCGTGAAGTTCGTGCGTTTTTGGACCAACGATATCCGCAAAAATGGATTGGACGTGGGGGTCTCATTGAGTGGCCACCAAGGTCTTGCGACATCACCCCATTAGATTTCTTCCTATGGGGTTATATTAAAAATAAGGTGTATGTTAATCCACCAACAACAGTGGAAGATATGCGAAACAGGATTAGGGATACCTGTAGAACAATAACGCCACTAATTTTGTCCAGGGTCCGAGAAAATCTGCAAAAAAGACTAAATTTGTGCATTGCACAAGAGGGTCGTTTATTCGAACACTTATTAAAAAGAAATAATTAATCTCAATATTTAATAGGTAATTTTTTTGTTTCAATTTAGTATAAAAGTAAATATGTATTTGCCTTCTCGTTATTGTTGTGTTAATTTTTTCACATTATGTTTAATTAAACTATTGCCGTTGTGGTATAACGAATAATGTATTTCATCATATTTAACCACATTCTGTTTGTTTCAGTAGTTTCTTTTTATTATTTTACATGGCTACTATGATAATGAAGACTATTTCTGTAAAAAAGTATGGAAAATAAGAAAAACTGAAATATCTCAAAAACTATTATAAATAGGTATAGGATATATTGAACAAAACTTTTAGGGTTTTTATTACTCTATTAAATAACATGAAAATATACAGGGTGTACCATTTAAAAAAAAGATATTTATTCATTTAAACTTGTTCAAATTTGAGCCGATGTGTTCAACACCCTGTAACTTTTATTGCAAATATTAGGTAAAAATTATGTTAACTTGTCCTTGGCCTTGCTAAATTTCAAATTTGAATATATTTGTCATAAAACTGAAAACGTTATTTAGGATTGAATTGATGCTTGAAAATGTGACTTTTTTCCTTTAAACTTAATTATCTCAGAAACTATAAAGTTTTGTTATAGTAAACCCTTAATAAAAAAGATTTAAAATTATAAGCTAAATCGAAAATACGATTCGTATATAGGGTGTTCTATTTAAAAAAAATACAACTTTATGCTGTCCTAGTTTTTTGGCTCACCCTGTAGAGTCCTAAATATTTTTAAAATCTGCGTAAAAATAAACTGTATCAAACAATAAATATAGTTTCTTTGTTAATTTCACCGAAAAGGCACAAACCTACTTCATCCAATCGTTGACTCACCCTGTACATTGTTGGTTCAACAAAAGCAATTAAATAGCACATTTTTATCATTGAATCTAAAGTTTAGACACTCATTTTGCGCTTCTTGTCTGCCTTTTAAAAGCAGCCTTTGGGTTATCTCTCGTAATAGTAAAGCAATAGTCGGCTAACATCTCACAGTTCCATTTTCTCTGATACCTTCTTTCCATGTTTGAAATATCCTGGTAGAATTTCTCACTGTGCTCGTCACATACAGTACCACAATTTTCCGGAAAGTAATCCAGATGAGAATCCAAGAAATGAGTTTTCAAGGACATATTACATCCTAGGTTTTGGTAACACGAAAAAAATTGGGGAATCAGGTCTTTATAGTTTTCTGCTTTTATGTTTTCCAAAAAATTTGTTGCAACCATTTTAAAGACATTCCAAGCGTCTTTTTCCTTCCTTCAAGTATGAAATCCAATTGCGCATCTCCGAAAAGTCTCTTAATCTGGGGACCCACAAATATTCCCTGTTTAATTTTAGCGTCACTGATTCCAGGGAACTTTTCTTTTAAATAACTAAAAGCACGGCGTTCCTTGTTCATGGCCTTCACAAAATGTTTCATAAATCCCAATTTTATATGAAGTGGCGGTAGTAAAATCTTTTTTGGGGGAACTAATGGCGCGCTGGTTACATTTTTCTTTCCTGGCTGTCCAAATTTTCTTTCTGTACTGATCCGATCGTGTTCGACTGTCCCATCACAGAGGAAGCAACAATACTTGGTATAGCTTATCTGCATTCCCAGCAAAATCACCTCAACTTTTAAATCCGCAGAAATTTACCATTTATATCTTTCATACTGTAAGGTCTCCAGTAACAATTTCAAACTGCTATAAGTTTCTTTCAAGTGGACTGCATGGCCAAGTGGACTGAAGGCAACTTGTTCCTATTATGGAGTAACACAGCTTGAAGACTTACTTTTGAGGAATCAATGAAAATTCTCTAGTCTTTTGGATCACAGTCCAGATTTAAAGCTGTCCTTAATCCCTTAATGTCCCTACAGGCTACGAAATTATTTTCCATATTAAAAACGGTGTTGAGGTTTTTCTGACGGCTTCGGTACATAGAAATTCTTACTTCATCTTGAAGTAAATTCCATTGTTGCAATCGAGAAGGCAATAGTTCTGGTTTTTTCTTGGGCAATTCCAAATCCCTTACAAGGTGACTTAATTCACTGTGACTTATTTTGTGAGACTTTTTACTGGGAAGTTCACAGACAAAATCGGGAGTCTTGTGAGGATGATGGACCGGCAACATTTTCCGGCACAGTACCGTTTAAATCCGTTTGATCATCAGAATCAAGGGTATATTCCTGAGGTGGATTGGGTACAGGTAACTCGTCACTATGGGGCACCTGGCGTATGGCGGATTGTAAATTTGGATACTGTATCATAGACTTTTTTGATGGGAGGTGTCAAACAAAAATATCAGTCAGTAACATGGTCCTACGGTTCTCGCCAGACCATAGTAACAGCGAAAGGCACGAATGTTGGACGCACAGTTGTTGCAGCAGATATGGGGAGCCCAATTTTTATCCTGGTCTCAAACTTTGCAGTCAAAATACAAGCGGTAAGCCTCTTGCCCGTGCGGGGTTGCTAGAATCCTTCATCGGGCGCCTCCCCAGGTGGTGGATAGGGGAACGCCTCCCAGATATGGATGGTACCGAGGAAATTAAATACTCGGGGCGAACCAAAACTAGCCTGAGAGTGGAAAGTAGCACTCTCAGTATCATATTGAAGCATAATGGAAATGATCCAGGATTGGTTCAAAAATGAATACTGGAAGGCATGACTGAAGCAGTCTAAGTGGTTTCCACACTGCGATGAGGAAGGCAACGGGAAACCACCTCATTATCGATCCCTAGTATATTAACATGGCTGTTACAAACCAAATAGAAAGTGTTACTGATCATGGACTTCGGATACCAAGATCCGGCAGGGGAGGACAATCTCGAGACGGCAGGGCCTCCTCGGTCGTCAGCCTGCGAAACCCTTGCCAACACTATAACGCAGATAGAAAGAGAACCTGGGGCTTTAACATTAAGATTGGAACCTGGAACGTCAAAACAATGTATGAAGCTGGCAAAATCCATATCGCTATAAAAGAAATGGAAAGACTATCAATAGGAATAATGGGGGTAAGCGAGATGCGGTGGATAGACTCTGGTCAGTGTGCTATCAATAACCATCAAATATATTATTCAGGAAATTTCAACGGAGAACATATGAATGGAGTGGGCATGATTTTAAATAAACAAACTGCTGAATGCGTTACAAACTTTATCCCAATATCAGAGAGACTGTTACTCATTCAGCTTAATACTATCCCCATAAAGTCTAACATCATACAGATATATGCCCCCACAGCCGACAAAGCGGACGAAATAATCGAAGCATTCTACAACGATTTAACGAACACCTTAAGAAGACTCCCCAAAAACGAGATAACAATAATTATGGGAGATTTTAACGCCAAAGTTGGCAACGGCCAAATTGAAGATCTCGTAGGACCTTTCGGACTCGGAGAGCGTAATGAGCGTGGAGAGCGGCTTATTGATTTTGTGATGGAGGAACAGTTTGTGGTCACCAACACTTTTTTCAAACTTCCCCCCAGGAGACTGTATACCTGGAAATCACCTCAGGACACCTCAGATCACATAGTGAGAAACCAGATTGATTACATTATGATCAACAAAAGATTCCGGAACTTGATAACATCAGTCAAGACACATCCAGGAGCCGACATCAAGTCTGATCACAATTTACTCCTAGGCATAATAAAACTTAAGTTAAAGAAAATGCAACGAACAAAGACCAACAAACACGACATCAGACAACTAAAAAATGAACACATAAAACAGAGCGCACAACAGTATATGAAGGAACAGCTAAATACTGAGGAAGACACTGGTAATACAGAAGAAGAACTCGGAAAACTACACACAATAACTCAGAACATACTTGACAAGCACCTAAAACCAACAAGAGTAAAGAAGAAGGGGTGGATGACGGAAGAGATTCTGGATCTGATGGAAGATAGACGAAAGGTTAAGAACAGTGACATAGCAACATATAAAAGAGTAGACAAAGAAATAAAAAATGCTATTAGAAATGCAAAAAATGAATGGTTAGCGAAAAAATGCACCGAAATACAATTACTACAACAAAAGCATGACTCGTTTAACCTCCACAAAAAAGTCAAAGAAGCGGCAGGCCTATATAAGCCTAAACAAGTTGGACGCCTAACTGACACTCAAGGAAACTTAATAATAGAAGCAGAGCGGAGAAGAAACACTTGGATGAGATATGTAGAGGAAACCTTTAGAGATGAACGACACAATGACACAAAAAACACAGATTGTATAACTGGGCCTCCATTTACAATCGAGGAAGTAAGAACTGCTATAAGAGGAACCAAGGATGGCAAAACTACAGGACCTGACAACTTTTATTCAGAATTTTTAAAGTTAATGGATGACAACGGGACAATATGGCTCACAAAAGTGTTTAATAATATTTATAATACTAGAAAAGTTCCCCAGAGTTGGTTGAAATCAACATTTGTGACCTTACCAAAAAAACGAAATGCAAAAAGGTGCGATGATTATAGAATTATAAGCCTTATGAGCCACCTACTTAAGACTTTCCTAAAAATCATCCACAAGAGATTATACAAAAAATGCGAAGAACAACTAACACGCACACAATTTGGGTTTCGCGATGCTCTGGGTACACGGGAGGCACTTTTTGCTGTCCAGGTCTTGTTCCAAAGATGCAGAGATGTCAACTGCGATATATATGCATGCTTTGTGGATTACCAGAAGGCATTCGATAGGGTAAAACACGACGAGCTTATATCAATACTTGAAGAGATCAGCATAGATGATAAAGATCTGAGAATAATCAAAAATATTTACTACAACCAAACTGCTAACACAAGAGTAGACAACCAGTTGACAGAAGCAATCTCAATAGAACGCGGAGTACGGCAAGGATGTATACTGTCCCCGATGCTATTTAATGTTTATTCTGAGCATATCTTCAAACTAGCCTTGGAAGAATGTGATGAGGGAATACTAATCAACGGTGAACGTCTGAACAACATCAGATACGCAGACGACACAGTGGTATTCGCAGACAGTCTGGAGGGATTTCAGATGTTGATGACAAGCATACCTGAAGTAAGTAAGCACTATAGGTTAGATTTAAATACAAAGAAGACAAAATATATGGTCATCAGCAAACGCCCAATCCTAAACACACAACTGACCATCAACCAACAAACAATTGAAAGGGTTGAAAGCTATACATACCTTGGCACTAATGTAAACAGTCAATGGGATCACTCATTGGAAATAAAACAACGTATAGCAAAAGCCAAAGCAGCGTTTACAAAAATGAGCACCGTCTTCAAGGGCCGTGATCTGCCGCTGAAAACCAAGGTCTTCATACTACAGTGCTATGTTTTTCCAATTCTGCTCAACGGAACAGAGGCTTGGACACTCTCTGAAGCGTCCATTAAAAAACTTGAAGCGTTCGAGATGTGGTGCTATAGGCGCATCTTAAGAATCTCCTGGGTCGACCGAGTCACAAATAATGAAGTCCTGCGCAGAATGGGAAGGAAGTGCGAAGTGATCAAAACAATTAAAAAAAGCAAATTGGAATACTTAGGACATATTATGAGAAATGAACAGCGATATAACCTCCTCCAATTAATTCTGCAAGGGAAGGTGTACGGCAAGAGGGGGCCAGGACGAAGACGAATCTCTTGGCTCCAAAACTTAAGAAAATGGTTCAACATGAGCACGACTGGACTGTTCCGCGCAGCTGCCAACAAAGTAAGAATAGCCATGCTAGTCGCCAACATTCGGAACGAATAGGCACCGCAAGAAGAAGAAGAAGCCTCTTGTATTAAAGAGCTAAGAATACATTTTTGTTTCACAAAAGTCACTTCACCACGTGTATAACAAAAATGATCCGGCTTATTTACACAAACTCGCGACGTGTTGCACAAAACTTCTTAATCTTTGAAATACAAACAGTTCTCGATCAACTAGAGGTTGAAATGCAACTAACTAACAATATATGATTTATGTTAGGTGTATTTAAACCCTTTGTAAAGTACAGCTGGTGTAATAAAACCAAGTACTTCTGATTTTATGATCCAATTGTCCCACATATTAAGGGTAGGTAGTTAAAATTATGCTTTTGCTATTTTGGTGTTGGAAACATTTTTGCTATTCCCCAGTATTACCTTCATTTGGGGCTATTCTGACAGAGATACAACCTCTTAGGTTTAAATTAAAACTGCACATACTAAAGAAGCTTATAAACTGCAAACAGATTCGCAGATGAAAACCCACTGTGGCCACACATATTACTCACTAGAGAATATTAGCTTTCAGGTGATGATATCAAAAGGTTTTCTCTGAATAATTATAACCTCACCAGTTATTCAGATCCATTATTTACAAAGAGTTTTTTAGTATTGTATTAGACAATCTATCCACTGTATTATCTTCACAAACATTTTGAATATTGTTCAACTCAAATTATCATTAATAATGTGAAATATGTTTTAATGTGTATACAATGTGACCAGTAAAGTCCGCATCATATGGGATTTTTTTATTAATAGCTTTATTCGGAATTTGATTTTGCCATCAATTTCTGCTTCGATCAAGATGACAGTTAACAAAAAAAAAATAGTCACGTGATTAGCATTATCTGTCAAATTACATTTTTTTCCCAAAAAAAAATCAAGTGAGGTTATATCTCAAAATATCGAAAAAAGTTATTAGAAAAAGTTTTTACAAATACAATTTTTAGCCCATTTTTTGTAAATTGCACCACTGTTGCAAAATAAGACTGAAAGCAACCTACATAAAACTTCTTAATTTTGGCAATGCTTCATCCCAAACATATTTTGTTTAAAGTAGCGCCATATTAAATGCATGTTTTTCAACAAAATCCCAAGAGGGCTATTAAAATTTGGTCACATGTGATGCAAAGTTTATTTGTTTTCGACCCCGTGATAAAGCTATAGGGCCAGATAATGTGTCCTCATTCATAATTAAAGGGTGTGTTGAGATATTTAGATACCCATTGTGAATTCTGTTTACTCTAAGCCTTAAGAGCGGTACATTTTCAATGAGTGGAAAAGAGTAAAGATTTGTCCAGTATATCAAAAAAGGTCGAACGTAGCTAATTATCGACCAATTGCGGTACTCTCGGTACCGGCCAAGGTATTTAAGAGTATAATTTTCAAAAGTATAGACTCTTTGGTCAAGGGGCGCATTTCTATACATCAGCATGGCTTTATAAGAAGGAATCCACAATCACAAATTTAGTTAATTTCACTCAGGACGTGTCCGATGCTTTGAATAAGCGAGGTCAGGTGGACGTTGTATACACTGACTTTGCCAAAGCCTTTGATTCGGTGTCCCACATAATTTTGATATCAAAGCTTAAAAAGGAGATTGGATTTCATTTTCGCCTTGCTGATTTTGTTGCTGACTATCTTTCTAACAGGCAGGGTGGTCCTCGGGGGATTTTCTTCGGTGTCATTTGTTTCTACTTCTGGAGTTTCTCAGGGATCCAATCTCAGTCCATTGCTTTTTCTGCTTTTTATAAACAGTATTACTGAAGTTTGTTTGAAGGTCATAGACGATGTTTCTTGCGAAGTAGTAGATATCTGTTGGACTTCCATTGTCTTTATTTTTGTTGAATATCACGACGTTTCGACTAGTAGTTATCTCTAGCCGTTTTCAAGTGAAACTAAATAAATCCCTTAGTTAGATGACTATTTATACTAAAAGTAAATGCAGTAGAGCAAAATCATATTTTTTTATGCTGCATTTAGTTTTAGTTTACAATTACTAAGAAGTGGTTTCCACACTTCTCTTATATCTAAAGATGGTTTACTAAAACAACTCGGATTCTCATGTATAACCGCGGCTTCTTTGAATTTCCGTTTTCTCCAATGTTGTTCTCGGTGTAGTATTTTAGCTTTAGACAATTTTATGTGGTGTCCATGAGTCCAGGCATGATTGGCGGCACCAAATTTTTCTGTTTCTCCTCGAGATGTGCATTTTTGGTGTTCTTTGATCCTTACGTTAAGAGGTCTCTTTGTTTCGCCAATGTAGGAATTGCCACATTCACATGGTATCTGATATACACAGTTCTTCATGTCTCTTTGAGTTGTTGGTTTGACCCTAGTGAGCCGACTTCTCAGAGAGTTATTTGAATTGAAAACAACGTTGATTTTATATCGTTTTCCTATCCTTCTAACTTTTTCTGAAATGCCTTTAACATAGGGGATGTTCAATACTGGTTTTCGTTCTTCATTCGTTGTCAATATTGTCCTATTTCTGCGTTGTTCAAGAAATTTATCCACTAGATATACTGGGTATCCGTTGGCTGTCAGATCATTTTTAATATAATCTATCTCTTTCATCAAGTTCTCGTTGAAGTTGCAGAGAGTTAAGGCTCTATCTACGAGATTTCTTATAATTCCTTGTTTGGTGTTGTTGGAGAGATTAGATGAATAATTAAGGTATTGTCCTGTGTGCGTGGCTTTTCTGTAAACTGAAGTTCGAATTTGTCTGCCATTTCTTTTAACCAAGACATCTAAGAATGGTAATTTATTTTCTACTTCTTTCTCCATGGTGAGTTTAATAGTTGGGCTGATATTGTTGAGATGAAAAAAGAAGTTTCGAAGTTCTTCGTCATTTCCACTCCAAATAATAAAAGTATTGTCTACGTATCTGAGCCATAACTTTGGTTGTGGATTCAATTGCAAACGTCTCGAACCATTCCATGAAAATATTTGCGACCACCGGTGAGGTGAAGATTCCATCGGTAGTCCATCATTCTGGATGTAGAATTTTTCCTTTTCTTGAAAATAGGAATTAGTCAAACAACTTACTAAAGTTATTACGAACGATTCCTCGTTTGTTAGTTGCAGATGACCTAAAGATTTATAATAATGTGAGTACAATTAATAATGATAGCAATGACGTAAGAAAAATATTGATAATATAGTTAAGTGATAATAAGCTCTATTTTAATATTAACAAGTATAAAGTGATGTAATTTTCTCGTAAAAACCAATTAATTCCCTTTAAATACAATATGCAGGGTGGGGCGTTGGATCGTGTTGGTGAGATGAGGGATCTTGGAGTGGTATTTGATCCTAAGCTGACATTTGGCAATCATGTGACTTTTATTACTAATAAGGCCGCTAAGGTGTATGGTTTCATTGTGCGAAATACCAGGCTTTTTAATAATCTAAATTGTATAAAACAAATGTATATTTCACTGGTGAGAAGCATACTTGAATATGCATCTTTGATTAACCTTTCACTTAAATCAGCAACATATCCTACAGAATGGCGTATGACAAAAGTTATACCTACTTTCAAAGGAGGGGTAAAGCACGAAGTAACTAATTATAGGCCTATTAGCATAGTAAATGCAACGTCAAAGTTATTTGAAATAGTGATTTTTAACAGAATATATGATGAAGTTAAGCACAGTATATCTGAGTGCCAACATGGGTTCTTACCAAATAAGTCAACATTAACTAACTTAATTACTTTTACACAATACATTCATAACTCTTTTAATAAAAAAGGACAAGTTGATGTAATCTACACGGATATGGCAAAATCATTTGATAGAGTGAACCATACCCTTATAATACAATCTCTTAAGCAACTGAATGTTACAGAGAATCTGATAAATATTATTGTCTCTTACCTGACTGATAGAAAGCAGTATGTTGAAATAAAAGGGGCCAAATCATATGTATATAGAAGTACTTCTGGTGTTCCTCAGGGGTCTAATTTGGGACCTTTTTTATTCTTAATTGCCTTTAATAATATGTAACGTGATCAAACACTCAGAAGCATTACTGTTTGTAGACGACTGTAAACTTTTTAGGGAAGTATTGACTGCTGATGATTGTGACTGTTTACAGCAGGATCTAAATAATGTTGTTGAATGGTGTAGAATAAACGGTTTTTGTCTTAATGACAACAAGTGCTCGTCAATGTCTTTTGCTCTGAATAAAAATGTCTTAAATCAAGCCTATTTTGTTAATGATAAAGTGTTAAAACGGACTTCTTGTCAGAAGGATTTGGGAGTATTGTTTGATAGTTCATTGAATTTCAATGAGCATATAATAAATAAAATTAATGAAGCTCACAAGATAATGGGTTTCATCATCAGATCTACTAGACATTTTGATGTTGATGTTTGCATGACACTTTTTGACAGTCTTGTACTGCCAAAACTTGAATACTGTAGTATAATATGGTCACCACAATATGAAGTGTGGAGTAGAACCATAGAACGTGTCCAGCGAAAGTTTTTGAAGTATATGTTTTTTAAAAAATTTGGATACTATCCTATTCAGGGTTATAATCACCTAGACTTATTGAATATATTTAACAGACTTTCATTGGAAAACAAACGTATAAAAATATGTTTGGTATATATATATATATATATTCAAGATCTTAAAAAATAAAATAAATAGCCCAGACCTATTGCTGCAACTTCCCTTTATGGTAAATAATGGTGGAACAAGACAAAGACCAACATTTTATCTAGAATTTCCTAGAACAAATACTTACAAAAATTCGCCCCTATATAAAATGTGTAATTATTTTAATACATACGTTAGTGATGTAGATTTAAGTAGTATTACTTTACGTAGATATAAGGATATTCTTGACCATAAATTGCTAGATTCTCAGGCTCAGATGTAATATTGACAATAATATTAACTAGGAATGTTAGTTTAATGTTTTTAACTTTAAGAAAGGTATCTGTAACTGGCTTAACTGCTGTGGATGCTGTATTCAATAAATAAAAATAAATAAAAAAAATAAATAAAATGAAATATGGAACCCATATTACCAATGTCATAAGTATTCCATACAGAGTATTCAAAATAAACTTATTTATTACATGTATTTTAAGGAACGGAGTGTCTATAATGTATGTGTTGCTCGAACTATGTTGTGTGATAGGTACAATCTTGTAAAATTGGAAAGGTGTAGAAAAGTTTTTGATATTTTGTATTTATATAGAGTTATACGTGGACTTATTGAAGATGAAATATTTCTATCGCGATTTTATTTTACTGTTCCAACCTATAGCACGAGGACTGTCAATACTTTTTATTTTGCTAGTGCGGCACATACTAATAACCAGCTGAACTCACCATCCCAAATAGCACACTTCAGTCCACTGGATATCCATCGTTTATCCAAAGCTGGACATACTGGGTATCCATGGGATGTCCAGAATTTGTTCACCAACATCCTATGGATATCCACTGGAATATACGATTGTCTCACTCATGGATGTCTTTTTGGATTACATATATTGTCCAAGTATGGATCATTTTTGGATATTAATAGGACTAATTTTGGATGTCCATATATTGTACATTCTTGACCCGATTGTGGACATATTATCCGATGGTATTGTGCTTTTTAGATAGGTCATAATCTATTGTTCCCTCTTCTTGACGTTCCGCTAACGTGAATGGTAGATATTTTCAGAATTTGCTTAGGGTCCGAGAGCTTACAGTACCGAATTAATCTGCACTTCTGAAGACACAGACCACTCATGTCATCAAAACGTCGATAACAAGTAACCATAGATGGCCCTATTAGTCCCAAAAATTAAACAGATATAAATTACATTAGCGAACCAGGTAACAGAAACTGGATCCACATATTACACTTTTTGATTACAATTGTCAAGTTTTTAATACAATACTATATAAGAATATAAAATTTTATAATTAGTCGAATTGCAAGTGCTACAAAATATAGCTTCAACTGATTTAAATTGTTCAAGCTGTAGAAGGATCGCTATGAATAAGTTATCTGGTTCCATAGTAATAGCTACAATTTCAATTGGGTAATAGAAAATATACCAATTATTTAAATAAAGACTTTTTATTGTTACAATAATTATTTTTTTCTAGATTTATTTCTGTCGTTTAATCTCTTCTGCCATTGTCTAATCTCGTCTTCGGCTGTTTTTTATCGGCCCCCCATTCTTCTACCGCAGCTGAAAATTAATAAGGTTTAACGTTAAATGATGCAGTATTTTATGGTTTTGTAGGAATTTAAATATCTCTCTCTCTCTCTCTCTCTCTCTATATATATATATATATATATATATATATATATATATATATATATATATATATATATATATATATATATATATATAAAACCAAATGCATCGTTATTGCTTGGAGTGCTTAAACCAACAGACCAGAAAAAAAAATTTAACACACTTTTTGTCTGGCTATTATCAGAACAAGAGGATCTAGAGTTCAACGTGTGAAATCTGACACACAATTTGTTATTATTATTTACGAGTATGACAATTAAACAGAGAGATTTTTTTCATCAAATTTTTATATTTAAGTGGTAACTTACCTACAAATAGTGAACATAAGTTCTTTAAAGGGCACTTTACTGTTCCATCATATGTATAATTCTTGGAAAGGCTATCTGTCATTGTTACAATAAAATATCTTTTAATAAGTTAATAGGTATAATTTCCTCCAATTTTCGCTAATTGTAAAACCTAAAATTATTGTACGTTATTGAGATAATTAAACGTTAATTCCACATATGCTAACCTAAGAATATTTTTGACTTTAAGAATCAAAGTAAAAAAATATATATAAAATAATCCTGTAAATTAAGTTTTTTTTTTATCAATAGACTCATACACATAAAGAAGCATTACTCGAATAAGTTTCAGCTTTTATTTCAGGAGAAGTGTAATAAACTTACTGCATCTTTAAAGTTTAAATTGTCCTGAAGATCTTATGTGACTTGAGGCAGCTGATTATTTTCTTAAGTAAAAGGATAGTTGAACTCCCGCAGAAAATTCTTTGTAGATACTTGTTGTTTTTTCCCTATTTAAGATTACCTGAATATCCTCTCTAATTTGGTACAAATTGGCTTTCACATAGGAATTTTATTTGGACCAATCTGTGGAAAATTCATCTAAAAAATAATTAAAATAAATTAAATTATAAGTCTAAACCTAGAGTCGAACTGTCAAAACTTTATTATATATTTTTAAACAATTATACTGCACAAAAATACACATCAATGTAAACTTTTACTAGCGTTTAATCCAAAATAGTCATAAAAAAATTAAAATAAATATTCAAATTTGCTATAGCTTTTATTCCATTATAAATTTTGATAACATTTATTAATGCCAGCAATCTTATTAGACTGATTACTCAATAATGACTTTGTCAGAGAGAATTTTCTCTAAAATTTACAATTTTATTATTACACAAATTTACAACTCTATCTGTGCTCCATTTTAACCAACAAGATACAAAATTCATTGGCCTATCAAAATATTTGCACTTATTTGTAGTAATTTCCATTTAAATAAATAATTGTATGAAAAAGTATAGCTACAAAAGCTATATTTTAACATACGTGTTTTGTTACTGAATATTTTGTTCACTTTCAAATTTGTGCGAGTTTGATACTAAATTATCAGCTTTTCGTCGGGCATGTCTGTAGTTTCGTTCGCTAATTTTTGGTATAATTAAAAAAATTAAATTAAAAATAACTATACTTACCTTTAACGGTGGCATCTTCTTCAAATCAAAAGCACACCTGATTTTAGCTCAACTAAAACTCCAAAGGTCTTTTTTAGCTCGACGTCAACACAATAATGGGTACTGTGATCATGGCTGGCCGGCAGGTTAAGAAATGACAATTCTACAGGCCGATATAACAGTATCCGATTTTACCGACAACCCGAAATTTAATTAATGGACGTCTGATGGACTTACATTGGACATCCAGATATGGACGTCCATATAGATTACAGGTCATCACATCTATTGGACATCCATAAACGGTCCATGGACATACAGGACATTATATGTACCTACTCTGGATATCCAATGGAAATCTTGTGCTATCTGGGTAATGTCCTGTATGTCCATGGACCTTTTATGGATGTCCATTAGATATGATGACCTGTAATCTATATGGACGTCCATATCTGGATGTCCAGTGTAAGTCCATCAGACGTCCATTAATTAAATTTCGGGTTGTCGGTAAAATCGGATACTGTAATATCGGCCAGTAGAATTGTCATTTCTTAATCCGTTGGCCCGCCATGATCACAAAATATCCCTACAGATATTTTGTGCCCATTATTGTGTTGACGTCGAGCTAAAAAAGACCTTTGGAGTTTTAGTTGAGCTAAAATCAAGGGTGCTTTATATTTGAAGAAAATACCACCGTTAAAGGTAAGTATAGTTATTTATAATTTAATTTTTTTAATTATACCAAAAATTACCGAACAAAACTACAGAAATGCCCGATGAAAAGCTGATAATTTAGTATCAAACTCGCACAAATTTGAAAGTGAACAAAATATTCAGTATCAAAACACGTATATTAAAATATAGCTTTTGTAGCTATACTTTTTCATACAATCACTTATTTAAATGGAAATTACTACAAATAAGTGCAAATATTTTGATAGGCCAATGAATTTTGTATCTTGTTGGTAGATTGAGTTGTAAATCTGTGTAATAATAAAATTGTAAATTTTAGAGAAAATTCTCTCTGACAAAAGTCATTATTGATTAATCAGTCTAATAAGATTGCTGGCATTAATAAATGTTATCAAAATTTATAGTGGAATAAAAGCTATAGCAAATTTGAATAATTATATTAATTTTTTTATGAAAATTTAGGATTAAACGCTAGTAAAAGTTTACATTGATGTGTATTTTTGTGCAGTATAATTGTTAAAAAACATATAATAAAGTTTTGACAGTTCGACTCTAGGTTTAGACTTATAATTTAATTTATTTTAATTATTTTTTAGATGAATTTTCCACAGATTGGTCCAAATAAAATTCCTATGTGAAAGCCAATTTGTACCAAATTAGAGAGGATATTCAGGTAATCTTAAATAGGGAAAAAACAACAAGTATCTACAAAGAATTTTCTGCGGGAGTTCAACTATCCTTTTACTTAAGAAAATAATCAGCTGCCTCAAGTCACATAAGATCTTCAGGACAATTTAAACTTTAAAGATGCAGTAAGTTTATTACACTTCTCCTGAAATAAAAACTGAAACTTATTCGAGTAATGCTTCTTTATGTGTATGAGTCTATTGATAAAAAAAAACTTAATTTACAGGATTATTTTATATATATTTTTTCACTTTGATTCTTAAAGTCAAAAATATTCTTAGGTTAGCATATGTGGAATTAACGTTTAATTATCTCAATAACGTACAATAATTTTAGGTTTCACAATTAGCGAAAATTGGAGGAAATTATACCTATTAACTTATTAAAAGATATTTTATTGTAACAATGACAGATAGCCTTTCCAAGAATTATACATATGATGGAACAGTAAAGTGCCCTTTAAAGAACTTATGTTCACTATTTGTAGGTAAGTTACCACTTAAATATAAAAATTTGATGAAAAAAATCTCTCTGTTTTAATTGTCATACTCGTAAATAATAATAACAAATTGTGTGTCAGATTTCACACGTTGAACTCTAGATCCTCTTGTTCTGATAATAGCCAGACAAAAAGTGTGTTAAATTTTTTTTTCTGGTCTGTTGGTTTAAGCACTCCAAGCAATAACGATGCATTTGGTTTTATATATATATATATATATATATATATATATATATATATATATATATATATATATATATATATATATATATATATGTTAATGCGGATTCCACGGATATATATATATATATATATATATATATATATATATATATATATATATATATATATATATATAGAGAGAGAGAGAGAGAGAGAGAGAGAGAGAGAGAGAGAGATTTAAATTCCTACAAAACCATAAAATACTGCATCATTTAACGTTAAACCTTATTAATTTTCAGCTGCGGTAGAAGAATGGGGGGCCGATAAAAAACAGCCGAAAACGAGATTAGACAATGGCAGAAGAGATTAAACGACAGAAATAAATCTAGAAAAAAATAATTATTGTAACAATAAAAAGTCTTTATTTAAATAATTGGTATATTTTCTATTACCCAATTGAAATTGTAGCTATTACTATGGAACCAGATAACTTATTCATAGCGATCCTTCTACAGCTTGAACAATTTAAATCAGTTGAAGCTATATTTTGTAGCACTTGCAATTCGACTAATTATAAAATTTTATATTCTTATATAGTATTGTATTAAAAACTTGACAATTGTAATCAAAAAGTGTAATATGTGGATCCAGTTTCTGTTACCTGGTTCGCTAATGTAATTTATATCTGTTTAATTTTTGGGACTAATAGGGCCATCTATGGTTACTTGTTATCGACGTTTTGATGACATGAGTGGTCTGTGTCTTCAGAAGTGCAGATTAATTCGGTACTGTAAGCTCTCGGACCCTAAGCAAATTCTGAAAATATCTACCATTCACGTTAGCGGAACGTCAAGAAGAGGGAACAATAGATTATGACCTATCCAAAAAGCACAATACCATCGGATAATATGTCCACAATCGGGTCAAGAATGTACAATATATGGACATCCAAAATTAGTCCTATTAATATCCAAAAATGATCCATACTTGGACAATATATGTAATCCAAAAAGACATCCATGAGTGGGACAATCGTATAGTCCAGTAGATATCCATAGGATGTTGAACAAATTCTGGACATCCCATGGATACCCAGTATGTCCAGCTTTGGATAAACGATGGATATCCAGTGGACTGAAGTGTGCTATTTGGGTATATGTACCTATTCTAGATATCCAATGGAAATCTTGTGCTATCTGGGATTATACCGCATTAGTATGTCATATAATAGCGTGCAGAGTTTGTGTGACATATTTCATTATAATTATGTTAAATTTAAAATTAAACTTTGAGATATTTTTTAGACATAGTTTGTTGAAGTGGTTGGTTTGTTGTTTTTTTTATTACTTTTGTTAGTTTTAGTTGTACTTTGTAATAGTATATATTTTGTATATATACCTGTTAAATACTGAATAAATAAATAAATAGACACAAACTATGTTTTCAAAAATAGTTATTTTATGAAGTTACTTTTTACAGGGTCAAAAACAAATAAACTCTGCATCACAGGTGACCAAACTTTAGAAGCCCTATTTGGATTTTTTAGAAAAACACACATTTAATATGGCGATACTTTAAACAAAATATGTCCGGAATAAAGCATTGCCAAAACTAAGAAGTTTTATGCAGGTTGTGTTGAGTCTTATTTTGCAACAGTGGTGCAATGTACAGGGTGAGTCAACGATTGGATGAAGTAGGTTTGTGCCTTTTCGGTGAAATTAACAAAGAAACTATATTTATTGTTTGATACAGTTTATTTTTACGCAGATTTTAAAAATATTTAGGACTCTACAGGGTGAGCCATAAAACTAGGACAGCATAAAGTTGTATTTTTTTAAATAGAACACCCTATATACGAATCGTATTTTCGATTTAGCTTATAATTTTAAATCTTTTTTATTAAGGGTTTACTATAACAAAACTTTATAGTTTCTGAGATAATTAAGTTTAAAGAAAAAAAGTCACATTTTCAAGCATCAATTCAATCCTAAATAACGTTTTCAATTTTTTGACAAATATATTCAAATTTGGAATTTAGCAAGGCCAAGGACAAGTTAACATAATTTTTACCTAATATTTGCAATAAAAGCTACAGGGTGTTGAACACATCGGCTCAAATTTGAACAAGTTTAAATGAATAAATATCTTTTTTTTTTTAAATGGTACACCCTGTATATTTTCATGTTATTTAAGAGAGTAATAAAAACCCTAAAAGTTTTGTTCAATATATCCTATACCTATTTATAATAGTTTTTGAGATATTTCAGTTTTTCTTTTTTTCCATACTTTTTTACAGAAATAGTCTTCATTATCATAGTAGCCATGTAAAATAATAAAAAAAGAAACTACAGAAACAAACAGAATGTGGTTAAATATGATGAAATACATTATTCGTTATATTACAACGACAATAGTTTAATTAAACATAATGTGAAAAAATTAATACAACAATAACGACAAGGCAAATACATATTTACTTTTATACTAATTTGAAACAAAAAAATTACCTATTAAATACTGAGATTAATTATTTCTTTTTAATAAGTGTTCGAATAAACGACCCTCTTGTGCAATGCACAAATTTTTGCAGATTTTCTCGGACCCTGGACAAAATTAGTGGCGTTATTGTTCTACAGGTATCCCTAATCCTGTTTCGCATATCTTCCACTGTTGTTGGTGGATTAACATACACCTCATTTTTAATATAACCCCATAGGAAGAAATCTAATGGGGTGATGTCGCAAGACCTTGGTGGCCACTCAATGAAACCCCCACGTCCAATCCATTTTTGCGGATATCGTTGGTCCAAAAACGCACGAACTTCACGATGGTAATGCGGAGGCGCACCATCGTGCTGGAACCACATACTGTCGAGCTCATCCCTATCGAGACCTTAAAGCAGTTGGGGTAGTTCTTCTTGTAGAAAGTTCAGGTAACTATGGCCATTTAGTAATTCATTAAAAAAGTGGGGTCCAATAATTCGATTATGATGAATACCACACCAAACATTTAATGACCAGTGGTTTTGATGTTGCACCTCTCTAATTCAAAATGGGTTTTCTGTGGCATAATAATGCATGTTGCGTCTATTTACGGCACCGTTACTTCTAAAAGTAGCTTCATCACTAAACATTACCTTGCATAATAAATTTGGATTTAATTGAATCTCCGCATTTATTGTACGACAAAAGTTTACACGACTTTCAAAATCCTGTCCATGCAATTCTTGGTGTAATTCCATATGATATGGATGATACCTATATTTCTTGGTAGTACGATTAGCGGTGGATTGTGATGTTTCACATAATGCTGCTAACTGACGGCTACCAATATAAGGATTTTCCTGAACATTTAACAATACTTGTAGTTCTTTTTCTTCATTAGTTACTGGTTTGTTGACCACTTTACGTTTTGGATAATCAACAGTACCAGAAGAATCAAATCTTTGCATTAAGTTTTGAAAAGTATGGGTATTAGGCTGGCGTCGATCAGGATACTTCATTTTGTAAATTCTTTGAGCAAGAAGGCAATTTTTTTGAGCCTCTCCTATTGTATAAATCATATCTATTAACTCATTCTTTGGAAAATTCATTTTACAATATAAGATGAATGCAAAAAAAACCAAACTACACTACATAAAAACCAAAAGAAGCGATTGCGGTTATAAATTTGACACACAGAAAAATGTTCTTTTACATTGTTTTTGCCATGGCTACTATGATAATGAAGACTATTTCTGTAAAAAAGTATGGATAATAAGAAAAACTGAAATATCTCAAAAACTATTATAAATAGGTATAGGATATATTGAACAAAACTTTTAGGGTTTTTATTACTCTATTAAATAACATGAAAATATACAGGGTGTACCATTTAAAAAAAAAAGATATTTATTCATTTAAACTTGTTCAAATTTGAGCCGATGTGTTCAACACCCTGTAGCTTTTATTGCAAATATTAGGTAAAAATTATGTTAACTTGTCCTTGGCCTTGCTAAATTTCAAATTTGAATATATTTGTCACAAAATTTAAAACGTTATTTAGGATTGAATTGATGCTTGAAAATGTGACTTTTTTTCTTTAAACTTAATTATCTCAGAAACTATAAAGTTTTGTTATAGTAAACCCTTAATAAAAAAGATTTAAAATTATAAGCTAAATCGAAAATACGATTCGTATATAGGGTGTTCTATTTAAAAAAATACAACTTTATGCTGTCCTAGTTTTTTGGCTCACCCTGTAGAGTCCTAAATATTTTTAAAATCTGTCTAAAAATAAACTGTATCAAACAATAAATATAGTTTCTTTGTTAATTTCACCGAAAAGGCACAAACCTACTTCATCCAATCGTTGACTCACCCTGTACAATGCAATGGGCAAAAAATCTAAATTATCTTATATAGCTGAAATTTTGCATAAAGGCTAAACATTGCATTTAGAAAAAACTTTTTCTAATAACTTTTTTCGATATTTTGCGATACAACCCCACTTTCGATTTTTTTTTTGGAAAAAAAGGACTAAGCTGACTGAATTAACTCAAAACTCTCTGCAGAACATTTATGTCATCACAGCTAACAATTCAGGACAATCTATTAATCCATGTGACATTTTATAAAAGGTACGCATATCAACTCATGCTTAACTATATAAATAATAAAACAACAAATATATACTTACTGTAATGTTGTTTGTTTAGATTCTTGTGTGGAATCTGCGGTGTTCCGCTTATTAGAACCCCCTTTTAGCTCGTTCAGAGTCCTAAAGAAATTTTGCTTCATAATAGTACGCTTTGCATCAATATACGGAGTTCCTTGTTCTACTAAAGCTGTGATTTTCTTCTTGGTGGCTCCTGATATACGATAGCGTTGTATTTGATCTGGAGTCAATTTGTCTATTTCCTCCAAAGATTTTATTTGAAATTTCAAATTGGGGACTTGAAATTTAAAATCCTTAGGTTCTTGTATGGAATTGGGAATCGAAAGAGAGGGAGAATATCGATCTGTCTCTTTGACATCTCTAATGCCTGAATCTGATCCATGAACTGCAAACCTACGGAAGAATTTCTGTATTTATTTTATTAAAAACAAAAATTACCGAGTTTCATTTGTGAATTGGCAGAAAATGAGCCTTATGTTGAAAGTTATAAATTACATAAGAATCACATAAAAATTCTATTTATAAATACTTCAAACCAGGGTCTGAAAAAATCAGGATTATTTTAATTTTTTTTAACATTCCTTTTCGGATTAATACTGAAAATACCTATATTAATAGTAGATGGGTACTTTTTATAATCTAAATAATAATAAATATACTAAAAAAAAATAAATAAACTAATCTCAGAAGCGCGACTCAACATCATCAAAGCGGAAATAGAACGAGAGATAAAAAGCACCGACGATAACAATGACCAAACCGCAAAACCTGCGCCACAGCCAGACCCCGAGATTCAAGAACAACCAAACAACGGCATGAGAGAGGACATCGCTGAAGACCAGCAGCAATAACAACAACTCCATCAGCACGAGGGCCAAATAACTCTAAGAGCTCTACCCGCCGAAGATGCTGTACTGGAACCCCAACCAACTCTTACTCAAGCGGGACGACCAAGACAGCGCATGAAATAGATTGTGTCCATGAACGAGACAATAATGCGCATTTCTTATAGGGCGACTCAACTAGGACAAGAGATGATCGGCTACAGACAACAATTACACGCCGAATTTTGCAGGGCGCATCCACACATACAAGTGCCACAACAGAGAATACTGACCAATATAGAGTTACTCTCCGAAACAGCCTAATCCCTGTAACACAGCTTAATACCATTAAAGCGGAAGTTGAACGTGAGATCAGGGGCACTGACAATAACAACGGTCCGATTGCTGAACCTGAACCTGAGCCAGAGCCGGAACCCGAGGTCCAAGAACAGCTGAATGACGATGTCCAAAAGGACAACACTGAATTTCTTTATCCGAAACTATCAACAGAAATGAGTGTTGCGATGTTGGAGTATAATAGAACCAATCCGTTATGCAGACCGGCACTGCCGAAAATTAATTCATCTAAAAAACTGGGTATCATGTTGGACATCATGGACAATCGTGTCTTGCTAGCTTATGTTTCAGAGGCCTATACTCTGGAGTCCTTATATACGACAATCTATTGTGCTGCGACTGTGATAGCTAACGCTTTAGAAATTAAAATTAGAACAGAGCTCCAATCAGCAAGAACGGAATCCAATACTTCACTATGAGAGAGACGTCTAAATAACAAAATCGAAGATCTTCCAAAAAAAGATATAGGGCAGCTGACGGAGTATATTAGGGGCATGAGAACAAGTAAACTTCAAAGACGAGTTGAAGAAATAATGAATCGATCCCGGGACCATTCGCAACACGATCCAGCGAATGGTACGGCTCAACAATGTCTCAAAACACTGGAACAACTCTCTGCTATCGCAGCACGGCTAAAGATACAAGACCAGCAATAACAGAAAACGATACAATGCGCTGTTCCAACGATCAGAAAAGACTTGCTACCGTAAGCTTATCTCTCAACCTAACATGGCAGATAATATATACTCCAACAGAGAGTAGATAGAAAAGTTCTGGGGAAACCAACTTTCTATAGCCGCCAATTGTAACATCTCAGCCGGCTGGATCAATGAAAAACGCCAAATCTGCCAAGACTACAGCCAGATGCAGTTTGAGACACTTACCACCGAGGAAACTTCAGAAATAATCAAGGAAGCTCCAGGTCTCGATGGGATCCAGAACTACCGGTTCAAGAATTTCTGGTGTATGCACCATCAACTGGCTAATCTTATTAATGATATTTTTCTTAAGTCAGCAAAAATGTCATTGTTCTTGACCGAAGGTATTACATACCACCTGCCAAAGGGTCAACATAACACACATGACCGAGCTAAGTATAGGCCAATCACCTGCCTACCCACACTGTATAAGGTGATCACCTCCTGCTTGACCTAACGCATCTATGCACATTGTGAGCAAAATAACATCATTGCAACTCAACAGAAAGGATACATCAGGGGAGCAATGGGATGCAAGGAACAATTGATTGTTGACTCTGTCATATGTAACCAAGCCTGTACCAACTGAAGAAAACCTTCGACTAAGTGCCACATTAGTGGCCCAAAACTATATTGAGAATGAATAGGGTCGATAATCATTATGTTTCCTTTTTAGAACGCATCATGTCTACCTGGAGATCTAGGATCCAATTGCAAGTGCCATCCAGTGACACCATCGAAACTAATAAAATTTCGATACGAAGGGGAATATTTCAGGGCGATTCACTTAGCTCACTGTGGTTCTGCCTTGTAACGAACCCACTATCACGCCGTTTGAACTCCACCAGATACGGCTTTAATATTAGAAATAACAACCAAGAGGTAGTAAGAATGAATCATCATCTATACATTGAAGATCTTAAACTGATGGCTGCTACCAGAAACTAACTGAAACAAATGCTTAAAATTGTAGAGGAGTTCTCCGGGGATATCGGAATGCAATTTGGACTTGACAAGTGCCGTATTTTGAACATCGTTGAAGATAAAATACAACCAGGAGCATTTGAAATGCAGAACGGAGAAACTATAGCTGCAATGGAAGCAGAACAAACATACAAATACCTAGGTATGAAACAGGCTAAAAGAATTGACCATCGCACTATGAAAGCCTAACTGACAACCGAATTTGTAAGGAGGGTATTACGAACTAGTCTAAATAGTAGAAATTTGTTTAAGGCGCTCAACACGTAGCATGCTCTGCACTTAGCTATTCTTTTGGAATTGTAAAATGAAGCAGGACGGGCATCCAAAACCTGAAAAGAAAAATAACACTCTTAACACAAACACAGAAACATCACCCTTGGAGTGCTAATGTACGTATGCTTCCAAGACATCAAGGAGGAAGAGGATTGGTGAATTTTGGTAAGCAGCTTGACCAACAAATTATAAACACGTTCATATTTCCACAGGTTAGCGGACTTTTCCACACTACATCAAGCAATATGCGAGGCAGACAATTCAACGCTGCTACAGCTGAGGGAGTAGAATATTGCTTCTCACCACCAAGCAGACCAAGAGAAGTTACAAATCTGGCTACAGAAACTACTTCATGGACGGCATCCAAATGAGATCAAGCAGGACAATGTCAACAGCTCACCGTCGAACTACTGGTTGATTTCAGGACAGATGTTTCCGGAAACGGAGGGCTTCTTGTTAGCTATCCAAGACCAGGTTATTCCGACGAAGAACTATCGGAAGTTCATCATCAGAGATTCCTCAGTAGAAAACGACCAATGTAGATATGATTGTCGAACATCAGAGATAATTCTGTACATAACTGGAGGATGCCAGGCGTTTGCCGCAACCGAGTATAAGGAAAGATATGACCCAGCCGCTAAGATACTCCACCAAGAGTTAGCAAATAAGTTAAACCTATTGTAGGTAGGAAAAGTGCCTTATTACAAATACAATCTGGAGCCTATTCTTAAGAACAACCAATTCAAGTTAAATTGGGACCGCACGGTTCTGATGGATCAGACAATTGCTCATAATAGACCAGATATAAACTAACAGATAAAATTTCTAGGCGAACTACACTAATCGACATTGCTGTATCTAACAGCAACAACCTAACGCCAAAATACAACGAGGAAGTCGCCAAATACAGAGATCTGAATGTGCAAATCCGAAAACAATGGGCAATAAACAGTGTCCAAACGATTCCCATAATTTTATAAACAACTGGAATAATATCAAAGAACCTCCTGCAGAACATCAAGGGACTGGGCCTCAGTGAGCAACGGTATAAACCGATTCAGAAAGCAGTTCTCCTTACAAGTAGGAAGTACAGAAGACTATGCCACCTAGGACCCGATAACATGGCAAGGTTCCCACAGAACTTCATACTTTTGGCATCTTTATATACCTGGTATGAGTCAATAATCTATGGAGGGAGTGCAAAGACATTTAGCCTGTAAATCTGATAATCTTTATATCAAATTGAGATACAATAAATTTAACATAAAAACATACTGCACACAAATGAAATGACGTCACCAGAAAGTGTCGCAATTTTTTAACACACTTTTTAAAACTTTTTGCAGATGCGATTGCTTTACAATAATCAGGAAGATAATTAAATATTTTAAGACACATATAACTTAGATTTTTTCTGTTTATATTAACCTATGAATTGGATAGTTTACATTTGGATGTTCTTGTGTTATATTCATATAATGTCTGCAATTCAAAACTGTTTCTATTTTTAAAAAAGAAGATCAAACATTCATAAATATATATTGAATACACTGTCATTATACCTACAGCTTTGAATAACCCTTGGCAATTTTTACCATAATTGTTTTTTTTTATGGACCTAAGTACTCGTTTCTGCATGACAAATACATTTTCTATCAAACAATTTCTGCCCCAAAAGATTATGCCATATTTTATTAGTGACTCAAAATTTGCAAAATACATAATTTTCTGGGTTTTTTTGCTCATATATTTCCTCACAACTCTGATTCCATAGCAAACGAAACTGAGTTTATTTAACAAATTTTTAAATATTCTAACCAATCTAAAAATTCATCTATGTGGATTCCCAAAAATTTTGTGTTTTTTATCATATCCAAATTTTCAATCGATATGTTAGAAGGAAAACATTAAGAAAAAACAAAAATGGTAAATACTTGTTTTTTCATTAAGTAATTAAATTTAAACCAACATTGATATTAATAATAATAATAATATCCTTTTATTGCCAACAAAACTATGATCACATAACAAAGCAACGTCAGAGAGAGAAATGTTTAACTTTAAGAATTGTAAATATATCAATCTAACTACAGTTAATATAAAAACTAATCGACATTTCGAAAGGAACTTTACACAAAGGAAAACAAATGGAGAAAAAGACAGATACAAGATAATTTAGTCAGTTTAAACTGAACACAGTTTTACAGTTTGCAAAATAAGATATTCCAATTTAAAAGGAATAAAATTTTTACACACAAAACAAATGCATGAGAAAAAACCACTAAGCAAAAAATATTAAGTTAAAAATATTGACATTACAAAAACTATTCATTAAAATTGAAAGAGTAAAAGCACCTGTCAGACAGCCATTCATTTACACATCTCTTAAAGCAATTAATCGACTCGGTAAGCCAGATTTCTCTTGGTAACATCCTTACGGCTTTAACTGCCATATAGTATGGTCCTCTCTCATAGAAGGTGGAGTTATGTAAAGGTACCCTTAAGTCATTCGCCCCTCTGGTAGTCATAACCATGTTTCCCCCATAAAGCTGTCTATTTAGCGAAAATAATTCCATATTCCTCCTGACAGGCATGACTAAAGATCTAAAGTATAATGAGGGAACAGTAAGCAACTTAAACTGAGTAAAAAATGGTCGACAT
Organism: Diaprepes abbreviatus; assembly: GCA_034092305.1. Lineage (NCBI taxonomy): Eukaryota > Metazoa > Arthropoda > Insecta > Coleoptera > Curculionidae > Diaprepes > Diaprepes abbreviatus. The sequence continues at coordinate 475,512 of JASJET010000203.1, read as the reverse complement.
GAAGCTCTTGGATATAGGTGGAAGATGCATCTTATTATGTGTTTTTGAATTTTAAATATATTAATAACCTTTCTTGATGATCCCCAAAAGGAAATACCATAAGAGACAAGAGACTAACAGTCTATCCAGTGATGACGTCACGAAGCCTTCGGACTACACCACACAAACTGCTAAGTCTAGCCCCAAGAGCTGAGATATGATGTTCCCAGTTTAAAGGGGGGTCCAAATGAACACCCAAGAATTTAACCTGTTCCAAAGTAAGTATAGATCTACCCCCAAGCCACACGAGCAGTGAGTCAGACCTTGTTGCATGCTTTGAAAAAAGAATGAGGCTGGTTTTATCTACGCTTAGAATGAGGCCGTTATCAGAACACCACTGCTGCATTTTCAATGCAGAGTTTGTGCACTTTCGACACAGTCCCGTCAGAATCACTGATGTGTCATCAGCAAACTGGCAAACGCTATCCGCGGTCAATCCATCCCCCAGATTGTTTACATATATTAAGAATAATATGGATCCCAGAATGGAGCCGTGAAGTACCCCCTGCAACAATTTAGTTCTATCTGAAAAGTAATGATGATTATTTTTAGAAAAGCAGACTGTCTGCTGCCTATCCGATAAGTAGGATTGCAGCAAACTGGCAGCAACACCTCTGACTCCATACACACCAAGCTTTGTCAAAAGCAAGTTATGATCCACAGTGTGATATTGATACTAACCTTGGACTATCTGCAGGCGATGACCATGAATTAGAAAGTTGATGTTTATTATCATAATGATCTTGCCCATTATTGTAGCAATCATCTACTGGATCTTCTTGGTTCTCCAGTTCCCAATAATATGGCCATCCCCCATTTCTGACTTGGTAGTTAGGAGAGGGGTCGAATCTTGGATTTGGAGAGGGTGTTCTACTGATTCTTTGATAAAGAGGGGGAGATTTATTTCTTTGCGAATTCTGTTGTGGAGACCTGTTTCTTCTCGTAAACAGTGGTGGAGACTTTCTTGTTTCAAACATATAAGGTGAAGTCTCATTTCTTGAGTAATATTGTGGAGAGTTACTCCTTAAAGAAAGTAGAGGGGGCGTTCCTCTTTTAAATATATAAGGTGGAGACGGACTTCTTAAATAATATTGTGGCGATTCATTTCTTAAGTAGTGTTGTGGAGATTCATTTCTTAAGTAGTGCTGTGGAGATTTGCTTCTGGAAAAACGTGGTGGAGACCACCTAGTTCTTAAGTGGTGGTGTTGTGGAGACCTAGTTCTTAAGTAGTGTTGTGGAGACCTAGTTCTTAAGTAGTGTTGTGGAGACCTAGTTCTTAAATAGTTTTTTGGAGATCTATTTCTTAAGTAGAGTCGTGGAGACCTATTTTTTAAATAATGTGGAGATTTACTTCTACTTCTTCTTCTCGTCGGCGAACGAGGTGGGGACCACCTAATTTGTAAAGTATGTGAATGATTATTTCCTCTTGAAAAACGTTGTGGAGATCTGTTTCTTACGAAGCTTGGTGAATTTCTTAGGATACGAGTTGGTGGTGACCTTCTTCCAGAGTAATGTGGAGACTTGCTTCTTCTGGAGTAACGATAGCGTGGTGGAGATTTATTTTCTCTATAGTTAAAAGTTGGAGATCTACTTCGACGACGAGGGGATACTCGTCTTAACGCTCGCTCACGGGACGAATCGTACCTTTCCTTTCGATACATTTTAAAAAAAATTAAAAAGAATCAGTTAGGTTAAGCAAATTTTTAAAATGAATTTGGCACAACATATTAACTTCACAACGATTTATATATACGATTTTAAATCGGCATTAGTTATGAGTTTATTAAAAAATCTCCATAAAAACCAAAAAAATTAAGATATTTTCGAAAAATCGACACAAACTTGTATCTATAACCACCAAACTGATAATTGGTATCCTTTTGCGTCAGAGGTACCCTGGTACACGAAAGGGTAATTATCTTCTTTTTTTATTTCTGTGAGTTAATAAAGGATAGAGTAACCAGCTATACAATACGATATAAAAAGATAATACATATGCTGCAATAGATTATCAAAACTGTTTTCTCATACCCGCTTGCAACGTAAAGTTTAAACCCACTTAAAAATTGTTCATTTAAATGTTCACAGTGTAAAATTATGAGTGCGATGGTTTAAAGGACCTGGAGTGATTACTAGTGATGTCTTTTTCTCTTCCCATTAAATAAAAAAGGGGAAAAGAGATAGAAAAGATATTTAATCACTTATTTTGTCCAGACAATATATACTGCATACATATACTAGACCGCGGATTCTATAGACGATGGCTTAAGCTTAGAAAGAGACGGAACGTTTTTGATGAGCGGTACCTCTCTTTCTAATGGGGAGCCAAGAACGATACTGGCATTGGATACCCTGTCACCTGACCGAAATTAGAAAGAAAGGTATTACTTATTCAAAACACTCTATCTTTTTCAACGCATGAACCAACTTTCTTCTATAGGATCCTTTTTTATCTATGCATCTAGTATTGTAAATATTTGGATGAGTTTAATATTATTAATTAACAATTCGATTTACTGCACTTCCATGCGTATTATAATGGTAATATGTACTGTGTCTGCTAATACGGATTGATACCATAGATTTAGGACATACTAGACTAACAGTCTATCCAGTGATGACGTCACGAAGCCTTCGGACTACACCACACAAACTGCTAAGTCTAGCCCCAAGAGCTGAGATATGATGTTCCCAGTTTAAAGGGGGGTCCAAATGAACACCCAAGAATTTAACCTGTTCCAAAGTAAGTATAGATCTACCCCCAAGCCACACGAGCAGTGAGTCAGACCTTGTTGCATGCTTTGAAAAAAGAATGAGGCTGGTTTTATCTACGCTTAGAATGAGGCCGTTATCAGAACACCACTGCTGCATTTTCAATGCAGAGTTTGTGCACTTTCGACACAGTCCCGTCAGAATCACTGATGTGTCATCAGCAAACTGGCAAACGCTATCCGCGGTCAATCCATCCCCCAGATTGTTTACATATATTAAGAATAATATGGATCCCAGAATGGAGCCGTGAAGTACCCCCTGCAACAATTTAGTTCTATCTGAAAAGTAATGATGATTATTTTTAGAAAAGCAGACTGTCTGCTGCCTATCCGATAAGTAGGATTGCAGCAAACTGGCAGCAACACCTCTGACTCCATACACACCAAGCTTTGTCAAAAGCAAGTTATGATCCACAGTGTGATATTGATACTAACCTTGGACTATCTGCAGGCGATGACCATGAATTAGAAAGTTGATGTTTATTATCATAATGATCTTGCCCATTATTGTAGCAATCATCTACTGGATCTTCTTGGTTCTCCAGTTCCCAATAATATGGCCATCCCCCATTTCTGACTTGGTAGTTAGGAGAGGGGTCGAATCTTGGATTTGGAGAGGGTGTTCTACTGATTCTTTGATAAAGAGGGGGAGATTTATTTCTTTGCGAATTCTGTTGTGGAGACCTGTTTCTTCTCGTAAACAGTGGTGGAGACTTTCTTGTTTCAAACATATAAGGTGAAGTCTCATTTCTTGAGTAATATTGTGGAGAGTTACTCCTTAAAGAAAGTAGAGGGGGCGTTCCTCTTTTAAATATATAAGGTGGAGACGGACTTCTTAAATAATATTGTGGCGATTCATTTCTTAAGTAGTGTTGTGGAGATTCATTTCTTAAGTAGTGCTGTGGAGATTTGCTTCTGGAAAAACGTGGTGGAGACCACCTAGTTCTTAAGTGGTGGTGTTGTGGAGACCTAGTTCTTAAGTAGTGTTGTGGAGACCTAGTTCTTAAGTAGTGTTGTGGAGACCTAGTTCTTAAATAGTTTTTTGGAGATCTATTTCTTAAGTAGAGTCGTGGAGACCTATTTTTTAAATAATGTGGAGATTTACTTCTACTTCTTCTTCTCGTCGGCGAACGAGGTGGGGACCACCTAATTTGTAAAGTATGTGAATGATTATTTCCTCTTGAAAAACGTTGTGGAGATCTGTTTCTTACGAAGCTTGGTGAATTTCTTAGGATACGAGTTGGTGGTGACCTTCTTCCAGAGTAATGTGGAGACTTGCTTCTTCTGGAGTAACGATAGCGTGGTGGAGATTTATTTTCTCTATAGTTAAAAGTTGGAGATCTACTTCGACGACGAGGGGATACTCGTCTTAACGCTCGCTCACGGGACGAATCGTACCTTTCCTTTCGATACATTTTAAAAAAAATTAAAAAGAATCAGTTAGGTTAAGCAAATTTTTAAAATGAATTTGGCACAACATATTAACTTCACAACGATTTATATATACGATTTTAAATCGGCATTAGTTATGAGTTTATTAAAAAATCTCCATAAAAACCAAAAAAATTAAGATATTTTCGAAAAATCGACACAAACTTGTATCTATAACCACCAAACTGATAATTGGTATCCTTTTGCGTCAGAGGTACCCTGGTACACGAAAGGGTAATTATCTTCTTTTTTTATTTCTGTGAGTTAATAAAGGATAGAGTAACCAGCTATACAATACGATATAAAAAGATAATACATATGCTGCAATAGATTATCAAAACTGTTTTCTCATACCCGCTTGCAACGTAAAGTTTAAACCCACTTAAAAATTGTTCATTTAAATGTTCACAGTGTAAAATTATGAGTGCGATGGTTTAAAGGACCTGGAGTGATTACTAGTGATGTCTTTTTCTCTTCCCATTAAATAAAAAAGGGGAAAAGAGACAGAAAAGATATTTAATCACTTATTTTGTCCAGACAATATATACTGCATACATATACTAGACCGCGGATTCTATAGACGATGGCTTAAGCTTAGAAAGAGACGGAACGTTTTTGATGAGCGGTACCTCTCTTTCTAATGGGGAGCCAAGAACGATACTGGCATTGGATACCCTGTCACCTGACCGAAATTAGAAAGAAAGGTATTACTTATTCAAAACACTCTATCTTTTTCAACGCATGAACCAACTTTCTTCTATAGGATCCTTTTTTATCTATGCATCTAGTATTGTAAATATTTGGATGAGTTTAATATTATTAATTAACAATTCGATTTACTGCACTTCCATGCGTATTATAATGGTAATATGTACTGTGTCTGCTAATACGGATTGATACCATAGATTTAGGACATACTAGATTGCGTGTTCGCAACGCCGGTCGTTCCCACAGTATGCGAGAGGAGAAAGAGTGAAAGCAGTAATCTCCTCTTTCCAACTGGCGGCGAATCCACGTGCCATCAAACACGAATAATACTCTATGGCTGGTTCTATGCTCCGCCCATTAGAAAGAGAGATTACTGATTTCACTCTTCTTTCTCTCTTGCACTGTGGGAACGAACGGCATTGGGGACGCGCAATCTAGTATTTCAGAATCTGCACAATACGAATTGTGGAAGGTTGGTAAAACAGTACGAACTAATACGAATGAAACAGACACCATCCGAGGTATCTATCGTTCGTTTCGTTGTTGTTCTGAAGGCGGCGACATACTTGTGCGTTACTAAAAACGTAACAACGATAAAATATCATTCTGACATTATATTTTTTTTTTTATTTTTATAGAATCCAGCCCCATTACATTCCGCATTCGGATTAATATATGTATTAATTTTCTATTCCGACTGTACGGTTATTCTAATACGTATTCTTACATCACTGTGTCAGTTATCTGCAAAACTGAAATAAAATTGGAAAATCTCTTCTCTCTCTTTTTCAACCTCTGTCCATCCACTCCTGGATGTAGGTCTCTCTCAATTATTTCCATCTTTCTCTATTCTTCGCCAATCTCATCCACTGTTTGCCCGCCACTGTCCTTATGTCGTCTACCCATCTTTTTTGAGGTCTTCCCGTGCTTCTTGTTGTTTCCCTCGGTCTTCATTCCAGGATTTTTCGTGTCCATCTGTTGTCCTCATATCGGGCTATGTGACCAGCTCATCGCCACTGATGTCTTTGACTTTCGTTCTGCGTCTTATCTCGGTGTTTCTAATCCTGTCTCTTAATGATATTCCAAGCATGTTTCTTTCCATCACTCTTTGGACTGTTTCTAATTTTTTAGCGGACTTTTTGGTGAGGGACATGGTCTCAAATCCATACGTACACACCGGTAATATACATGGGTATACTTTTCTTTTTAGATTTATGGGAACTGAATTATTTTTCAGGATGTATGCAAGTTTGCTGAAAGCGGTCCATGTCAGTTGTGTTCTTTTTTTTTATTTCAGCATCCTAGTTTGATTTCCCTAGTCTGACGTCATGACCCAAGTATACATAGTGTTCGACGTTTTCTATCCTCTGGTTCTGTATTGTTATATTTGCATGTTCGTGGCTCATTATTTTTGTTTTATTGTAGTTCATTTTAAGGCCTACAGATGCGGATATGTCATTTAGCTGTTGCAGCATTTCGTTCAATTCTTGGAGATTACTTGCTATTAAGATAATGTCATCAGCAAATCTAAGATGGTTCAAGTATATTCCGTCGATGTTTATACCTTTGATGTTCCATTTAAGTTCCTTAAAAATGTCCTCTAGGACTAGGGTGAACAGTTTTGGCGAGATAGTGTCCCCTTGTCTCACTCCCCTTTGTAGTTTTATGGGGTTCGTTTTCGTCTTGTCGTCTATTTTTATTTGAATGGTTGCATTTTCGTATATGTTCTTTATAATGTTTATGTATCTTGAATCGATTCTTGCGTTTTCTAACGATTGTAATACTGCCCATATTTCGACGGAGTCGAATGCCCTCTGGAAATCTATAAAAGCCATATGGAGCGGTACGTTATATTCGGTGCACTTCTCAATTAGTATTCTTATGGTGTGTAGGTGATCTGTGGTGCTAAAGTGTTTTCTGAATCCAGCTTGTTCGACAGGTTGGTAAAAATCGAGTTTGTTTGTTATGCGGTTGGTTATGATTTTGGTTAACAACTTGTAGGTGTGTGATAGTAGGGATATTGGTCGGTAGTTTTCAATATTTGTATTGTCCCCTTTTTTGAATATTAAGATTACTTCGGAGTTATACCAATCCTGTGTAATTTTTCCCTCTTCAATTATTTTATTAAATAGAATCTTCAATATTTGTTCTATTTTTCTGCCGCCATTTTTCAGCATTTCTATTATAATTTTGTCTTCTCCTGCACATTTATTGTTTTTTAATTTATTTAGTGCCATTTTTATTTCTGAGTTTGTTACTTCTGGAATTTCCTCTGAGCCTATGTTGAGTATGGTTCTTTTTGTGCGTTATTGCTCTTGTTGTGCGTGTGGCGAGTATAGCTTGGTGTAGAATTCTTCTATGGCTCTGCTTATTTCTTTTTCGTCCTGGACGGTCACGTTTTTCGCGTTTTTTATTTTTATTATTCTTGTTTTGCCTTTTGAGTTTATTGTTTTTAGTGCTTTCATGTTGCAGTTTTCACTTATTGTGTCTTCTATTAGTTTATTGGTGTAATTTCTATTGTCTTTTCTAATTTCTTTTTTCACTTCCTTGTTTAGAGTTTTGAAACTGTCTGTTGTTCGATCTGTCCTTTCTCGTCTTTCTTCGAGAAGTCTCAAGGTATTTGGTTGTAGTTTGGAGGTCTTTGTTATTTTTGGTTTTGAGCAGACTTTTTTAACCGATGTGTTTATGGTTTTTTTTTTATTTTCGTGGCTAGTTCGTTTATTTGCATTTGCTTTATTGTCTCTATTGGTGTTAGTCTTTTTTCTAATTCATTTTGATAGTTGCTTTGTTCTTGTGTCAGGGTTTCCGTGGTTGGGTAGCGTTTTTGTTTGATGAGCTTGTTGCGTTCTGTTCTCATGTGTATCTTGATCTTCGCTCGTACTAATCTGTGGTCGCTTCCAGTATAAAACTTATTCAGTGTTGTCACGTCGGTACATATGTTTTTCCTATTAGAGAGAATATAGTCTATTTCGTTTTTAGTTGTTTTGTCTGGGATTGGAAAATAACGCTTTATAATAAATTGTTTATTCCATCCTTTTTACAATTTATGTCATACAATTTATATATATGTTAATAAAATGAGTTTAACATCTTTTCACATCAAACAAAAAAGTAAGAATTGTGTGGTCCGGTTAATATTCCTTCTCAGTTTTCAATGGTTTGGCACAATATTTGTTTATTCATAATTCAGTTGTATGAGTTTTTGGTTTTTGAAGCTAGAGCTAGATCCTATCCTATATGCACTTATACTCACCTATGTTTGTTCCTTCATCCTCCCAATATAAAGTTTTAAATACATTGCCCAATCTAAAAACTTTAGGATAGATAGTGTCACCTTGTCTGATGCCTCTTCGCAATGGTGTTTTTCTCGTAGTAATAGTTTTATTTATCTAAATGTGCATGTTTCAAAGTATTGTCATACTAAGGCAGTTTCCGATAAGAATTGCGATCAATTTTATTCTATAGACTGAATATCCTCCTTATAGATCAAATATATCTTTTTATTAATTATTTAAGTACTGATGTATTAACGAATGAAGAGTACGAGTATTTTTTTTGTTAATTTTGAAGTTACCGAATTTTAGGTAATTTTTTCCAAGGGTCTCTTTCAACTACCTTTCGCAATTTTAATTACATCAGCTATTTGTGTAAAACCTTAAATTTTAACACAAATCAGGGGTTGTTGGTGAAGTCCCGCCAAACCTCCCGACTAGAATGAAAAGTCTAGCCGCCTCATCTTTCTTCTCGCTCACCGGGATAGAAGGGGAATGAGTGAAGCTCAGAGTTAACGAAGATTAATTAAATTTTATTTTATCAAAGGAACACTTCTAAGGAATGAGCCAATTAGGAAGAGGTTATCAAGTAACACTCCTCCTTGACTAGTAGTTAACTTTATATTCACTTTTTTTTCAGGGCTGTTTTCCGTAAGTCAAGTTCGGGATTATTTTATTCTCCACTGTCACGTTCGGGATTTATTTGTCAGAATCGGTATTCATAACTTTATAGCCAACACGAAGTTGACTATTAGTCGCAATGTCAACATCAGGTTTTCTTCACTTGGTCACGTTCTGGTTATTATGTTTAAGTCAGGACGCGTTTTTCGGGATTACTAAACCCTTCAGGGCTGACAAGAAATCTTTTGTTCTTTAGCTCTGCCGAGCATTACACTCGACTCGTAGCTCTTCCCAAACCAAACATACGATCGCTTTGATTTATAGGCAAGATCCTTACTAAACAAGATTTAGTCTCAGAATCCCGAATTATTTACCTCTCCCGTGAATGTAACAATTCGTACACGCCACTAACCTCGCCTTATTATCGACGATAATTTTAATTTCTATTTTAGTAATGTGAAACATGTGCGCGTTCTTTATTGTCAGAAGAATTTATGTTGTCCAAGACAACCTACTTTAAGAACCACGATTTGTCCTAATAAGGGAACAATCTCGTGACCCTCGAGAGCTAAACTCAATCGGAAAAAGGACAAGTTGACACTAAGAGAGCAACCCGTTACGCCGCTGCTTCTTCAATAGCAGTGGTGACGTTGCACTCTGAATTCGGGGAAGCACCGAATCAAACCGCCCCCACCGCGCCTTTTATTGTCTGGGTTTCCCCGTTTCTGCAGAAGAATTGTAGTTTTAGCACTGTATGCCGTATTATTTAGATTATTTTATTTAGGGAGTTTTGGGGCAATATTAAATCTAAAATTTAATATTTTGTTGTAAAATAAGCGTGTATTCACAACAGTACATAACAGACAACAGCCCAAATACACTGCGCGTCTTTTGAAGTGGATAATTAATTACAAAGCAAAAACAAAACATCAGCAACAAATTTCATCAATTTTTTATTACCAACGGAAACATCAATGGGTAGTGAAAATGCATGTTACAACCTAAAAGAAAACAAGATTTATAAACTAATAACACCAACGAAAAAAAAACAACAATATTTCTATCGTCAATTAAAAAGTTAATATTTTGTAGGACCTCCCCCAGCTCTATGAATTGTTTGTACCCTTCTTGGTATAATTAAAATTAGTGAGCGAATAAATTCTTGATCCAAAGCTTGTCATTCTTCTCTTAAAGCTTCACACAGCTCGTCAAGTGTCAATGGCTGATGATTTCTGGTATGCAGTGGTCTCTGGAGTCGATTCCAAACATATTCTATTTGGTTACAGTCAGGAGAGCGAGGGGGCCAGTCCATTAGAGAAATGCCGTGCTCTCTAAGGTATGTTTGCATGGTGGGGGCCGAGCATTGTTAACCACAAAAATGATATTAGGACCAAATTCTCGTGCAAGTGGGACGATAATGGGTTGAATAACTAAATCGTGATATCTCCGAGAAGTCATATTCCATCTATTCAAAATGAGCAGTTTAGTGAGCACTCCAAAGAGATTCCACCCCAAAACAGTTACAGAGCCACCTCCAAAGGCAACTGTTGGAGCCATATTGTATTCATTATACCTCTCTTCTCGTTCACGCCATGTTAAAATGCGATCATCTGAATGATATAAGGCATATCTTGACTCGTCCGTAAATAAACACATCTGCCATTCCTCTGTAGTCCAGTTACGGTGTTCAATTGTCCATGTTCTGCATGCAATGTGGTGTTCCCTGTTTAATCGGAGATGTCGAGCACGTCTTCTGGCTCTAAGACCATCTTCGGGTAACCTTCTTCTAATGGTTACCAAACTTACATTTATCACCCGATTTCTCCGGGCAGTAGTAATCAAAAACCGATCCTTTCTTCTGGCTATAGCACGTTGCCGGCCACCGCCGTGGCGTATGTTGGCACTCCCAATATCTTGAAAACGGTTCCAAGTCCGACTTATTACACTTTGGGAAACGTTGTACATTCCAACGACTTCAGACTGTATGCGGTTTTTATGTTGAAGAAGAGCTATGATAACGGCAAAATTATTAGAAGACAGTCTTCTCTGAGGCATTCTGTGGTATAACAAGGGCCCCTATCCTCGAAAGTGTGATGGGAATGGCGATGTGAACTTTTTGACAGTAAAAGCCGTATTCTTGAAAAGCCAATGTTGCCAGATATGAACGTGCTAAAACCCGAGAATTTCAAAAAATAAAAGAAAATGTCCGTGGTATATTTTGTTGCCATTTTAGGCAAAAAGTAGTTTTGGTACTTTAAATTAATCGTCAAAAGTAAAAAAAATACTGCTGTTGTTATTTTTGTGAAGTTATTGATTGCCATTACAATATTTGTACTTTGTCCGGATTAAATTTATCTTAAATTGACACTCTAGAACTGTTAAACAAAAATGCATACAAAGAGCCAACTACTTGAAGATTCTAATATATAAAGAAAAAGGGATATCAAGAAAAGCAGCAATCATATATTCAAAGTAATATACTGACAGTAATTGCAGAAAGTCAGCACTGATAAATCTTGAAACGGTGGAAATTACAACTCTACGTAGTATGACTAACAGCCATCATCCCAATCCACTACGGAAACTATCCAATCAGTTATTTATTGTATGAATTCACAAAGTGTCCAGCCTCTTACTGCAAGATGTTCTGTCCTGACAAGTAAATTTGAAAGAAAACCTGAAACTTGAACAATGATAGTGAAACTGTTTATGATCAGGAACCGAAACCAAAGGCCAGACAGAAAACGTCCATTAAAGATACTGGCGGATCTCACATTCAACTTTAGATATATTTTTTTATTTTATACAGATTTGTAGAGACTTGAAGATCAAATGTACCATAAATAAGGTTTTTATGCTGAAGGACCTCATTCGTTGGTCTGTAGGGTTCATATTTATATGTCTCGATAAATTATAATCATAATATTTATTTAACTGTAGTGTCGTATAGTGTTTAACACAGTCTAATTAAGTTAAGTGCTGTAGTTAACATAATTTAAATATAAAATTTGTTACTTATTTAAATAAAAGTTTCAGATAGCTTACAAATTGTGATTTCTCAAATTTATTATAAGTTGTGTCGTGAAAAGAATTATGTTAGATTTAACTGTTTAAAACTAAGATACTCGGCTGTTATGGATACAAGTATTTATGTTAAATTCATAAGCAGAACTGGCCCTAGAAAAACATTTTTAAATAGCACGCTCATACAATTGACTTACGAACCGAATCTCCTCTAATAATTTTATATGTCTGTAGTCTCAAATTTGCTTAATATTTGCGAGACATATTGAACTTTCTAAGGATATTTTATTAAAAATTTGAAAATATTGAAAATATCGGGGTACCACCTAATTAACGTTTCAACTGTTTATTCAGAAAATAAAACGTCTTAAAGAAACGGTTCGTTAACATATTATTTTTTTTAATGCGAGTTATTTTGAAGAACCAAAAATAAAATAAAATTTTTAATTCTATTTTATTTTTTGAAATCCGTGCTTTAAATATGTCATTTAGCGGCTGACATTTCATTTGCGCATGTTTCACCGTTCGCTTACCTTCCATCGGGTGAACGAAGTTATGAGTGATGAACATTTCAAGAATACGCGTTCGCCACCTTTTCACCGTTCACGTTCCCCAGTTCGAGGATAGGGTCCAAGATATAAAAATACTTCATGGTATCACTGTGGTTCATGTAGTCAGTAATCAGCCAAATGTAATGTATTGAAAATTTAAAATTCATAAGCAGTTTTGATAGCTTGAAAAAAAATTGGAATTTGACCAGTTTTGTTATCTGTGATAAGTAAAATATGCATGTGAAGATAAACAAGTCTCCAATAAGTAAAACAAGACCTTCAAGAGAATTTTAAATATATTTTGCGGTAATATAATTGTAAAAACTAAAATATACTCTTCCAAAGACTCGCAGTATAGTACGGTGAACAAAAAATATATCAGCAAGTCTAAAATAACAATAAATAACTATAAATAATAATATATCACCAAAGATTTAAAACCTTACACTAATCAGTTTCCAAAGCAAAAACATCAAGATTATGAATGAACAAATCACATTTTTTTTTTCTGATATGAGGAATTTTGAATTTAACGCTTTTGAAAGCAAAAGTAACGAAATTAGGCCATCTGATTAACTTGTAGAGGAAGGTTATGGCGAAAAATTGAGTTGTTGGAATTACAGAGAATTGTTTGTTGATCTTGATGTTCAAACTATTCGTGAATCTTGCCTGTGAAATACGTTTTGTATTGGTCTTTTAGGTTGGTTTTCTTTCTCTATAGAGTGACGCTCGTTGTCAATGCGTCATTAATTAAAATTTTCTCTCTCTCTCTCTTTCTCTATAGAAGACCCCTATTGCTTTACTCATTTCTTTTGATTCTGGGACTAATTTGCCATCTTCGTATTTCATTTGATGTTTTGCTGTTGATCATGTAATACTGTACTTCTTAAGATTTTCATATTTGTGTTCCTGAATGTCTATCAAGCAAGCTAAAAGAAAATATAATGACAAATCAGTATAGATAATTCCGCCAATGTAGTCAGGGAAAGTTCATGAAAGGCTCAAATTATTACGAGGAAGAATTTGATGAACAAGAAATTACGAATGATTACGAGTATTGTAAGTTTTCTGGAGATGCGCTATGGGGAAACCCACCTCCAAGGAAGAAAACAAAAATACATCGAAAGTCTTCAAGAATATGAGGCGGATCTAATAAGACTAATAAATCTGACTTACCCAAAATATCCAGAAGAAATAAAGTAAGAGTTAGCAGGAAATAGTTTTATTGAAAGTTTACGTGATCCAGAAACAAGTCAAACTCTAATAATGGCCAGAATGAAGAAGGTTCTTGCTTATGCCCTTCAGTTTGAAACAGTCAAACAGACCTCCAGGAACCAACGGGAATCATAAGAAGAGTGAACGTTTCCCAGGATTATTGTAAGACCAACGAGGAAATCTTCATGGGTCTAATGAAAGAGTTGCAAGAATTTTTAAACAAACTAAAAACACATGATAAGAAAAACGCAACCTTTCATAGCAGAAATATAATTCGTTGTTGGAAGTGTGGCCAAGATGGGCTTGTACAAAGCCGCTGTCCTAGCAGTACAGCAGGTGATGAAGTTCGAATGAGCGACTTGGAGAAAGTCTTTGCTCCTTACGGTGAACTTAAAGAAGTCTGACTGAGTAATAGTATCCCCTGTTTTGGATCTGCTAGTTACAAAGATAAAACAAATGCTCCTGTTGCCGTCCGTCAAGGTTTGCAATGGAGTTGAAGTATGCGGTTGTCGCATTAGATTGATTCATGTCAGACCAAGAACAAGGGGTTAGGGTCGTCGGTACTATTGGCATAATATGCGTTGTTACCAGTGTTGATAAAACAGTAACTTTTACCGAGATTGCCGGAAATTATTGCTCGGGAGGCGATAGCAGAAAGGACTACTACGGAAGAGATAGAAGGAGTAATCGCGGCGACTGTGGACAATGAGACGAGAGGGACCGTGACTGCGAAAGGGGCTACGGAAGAAGAACGTTCTATGGGTTATCCTCGAGAAGTTACGTGGAGAGGGACCGCGACCGCGAAAGGGACTACAGAAGCAGAACGTCCCACAGATCACCTTCGAGAACATACAGCGACGACTACAAATAGAAAGCGATAGAATGAAGACCCGCTATGACTCCAAAGCTAATAGTGGTAGATTTATGGTTGATGAAAAAGCGTGGTTGTACAAAGGCTGCTCGGGACGATCAATACTTGGAAGGGGGCAATGTAACGGACTTTATAGCAGTATACACTTCATAGTATAAGTTTGTGTTTCTAGTTTGTAGGGTTTTAGGTTTACTTTGTACCAGTTCATAAATTATTTAATTAATTTTGCCTTTTGTTAATTTCCTGATGAGACGTCTATGAAAGCCCACACAGCACTAGACGTCTTATAGACGTCATTTTTATATCCAGATTATGTCTGAACGTCTTAAGACATAAATAAGGTGTCTTATAGAGGTTGTTTTAAAGACGTCCATAAGACATCTATATACAACGTCTTTAAGATATCTTTTAAAAGTCTACATACTACATTTTATATGAAAATAAATACAGTTGTGAATAATTTGGTTGATAAAAACTAAAAAGCAATTCCTTCCTTATGGATTTTGTCGCAGTTGGGTAATAAATAAGTTTGCAACGTCGCACAGAGCTCAGCTGAATACAAGTTGAGGTTAAAATATTTGATTGAACGACAAATTTTTAGTAGCCTCACTACGACCTTGGTTAATAGAACTTTTGCATGATCTTTTTTATCAATACTTTAGTGCTTTTTGTCACAGACTGTTTGATGTACCGATAACAATGACACAAATAAATATGATGCCAGCGAAACTATAACTTTAAAAAACCCGCCTTTTGTTTCTGTCAACTGTCATTTTTTAGTTTTGTATTTGTGTTTCGTCATGTCGTTATTCATTTTTAATGTTGTTGGGGTGCCGACTGTGAAAATTTAGCGGTTGAAAGAATTTTATTAAAATAGTTGATTTATCTATGTGCCTCTGAAAATCTTTTTTATTCGTGTTTATGTAATACTCAAGGTAAGATCGAGAATCATATGTACTCAGGAAAAACAGTAACGTTATTTATAGGTTGTGTTACCGCTTATATTTTTGTAGTAACTCTATGTTATTAGAAATATGAAATGAAATTTTCAAAAATATTATCTGTGCAAAAAAGGCTTGCACAGCTCATCCAGACCCGGTCCTAAATATTACAAGAAATATTACTAATGAAGTGGAAGTGAAATGTTTGTTTAAGGAGTGCTCCACTAATGAAACCTGTAAGATTTAATTTGTTCCTGATGATTGGTTTATATTTAAAGAACATAGAAAATACAGTTTTGTTGATTACAAGAAGTAATTTTGTTTAGGGTTTTAAAAATTTCAAAACTGGGAGTAGGGAGCATTTATGACTTTGTAAAGTGAGCTTGTAAAATTACCATGTACAGTTGATTAGTACGAAAAGGGAAAAGAAAGTTCTACGATTCCAACTTGGTGAGACTTATTATGAGTAAGTTCTGTCTTTCATTATACATATTAACCTTGAAATAGAATAAGTCACGATTCTATAGTAGAGGACAATTATAAAAATTCGCAAAAATATCAAAAAATTTACTCCCACAAATGATAAACTTTATTCTATAAAATTAAAATCAGTTTGTTATTAGGATCTACAGAGACAACAGGACTGGCAAAAAGTTAGAAGAATGAGGAAATTTCAATCCAAACATGGCTGAAAAGGGCATCAAACCAGATTTGTTATTCGACTAAATAAAAATTCTTGTTTTTAAAACTATTTAAAGATTTGTGTACTTTTTATTTTAATAAACTTTTATTTTGTTTATAGTCTACCTTTTAGAGTTAATATATCGAAGGGATAAACTAAGGCTTAAATTTGATAGGTTCACTTATAGTTCGAACAGTAGTAGTTCTGAAAATATTTGCTCTTCTACCTTACTTCTTAAATTTCAAAATAGAAAAAGTTTACATTATGCTTAAGTTATGTATTTTTTTGTATAAAGAGATTATGTTGAACATATTTTTTTAAAGCAAATTATTCGTGGGGAACTTGTAGTTATTTAAAATGGTAGTGTATATTTTGCTCTTGATTTTTTCTTAATTAAAGTTATTTCTTGGACTTTTGAATAATCACGGTTTGACTTTGTAAACAAGATAAACAAAAAAATTATAGGGACCTTTTTTAATGTACATAATTTTATTGGTGGAATATGTTGTTTTAATGTTGGGAAGGGACGTCCATAAGACGTTGTAAGCAAATGTCTTAAAGCCGTTACCTTTTGTAACATAAGACGTCTATACAACGTCTTATGGACGTCATTCGACTTTAATGGACATCCATAAGACGTCCTGAATGTTGAGATCAAACGTTTTATGGACGTCTTTAAGACGTATTTGTGCTGTTTGGGAGAAGGTCTGCAACTTTTAGAAAATTCTATTTTCTTATTTTCGACATGGAACGTCTATGACAGAATATCTAGAAATCGACAGATTATTCCTTTTTCTTATTTTTATTACACCATGTAGTATAAAAATCCATCTAGAAAGATCCGTAATCTTCTGGTATCCGGAAAAATGGTATATAAAGGGTCCAGACCGGCTTCGTGGACAGTTTAGTTTGAGACGTCGTTGATGTAACTTGAATTGTTTGACACGCTGTCAGAATTGAAGTTGAAAATAAAAGGTTATAAAAAAAAATTCAGTGTGAATAAAGACTGGCCGTCCGAAACAATATATAGATAGATTATTTCTTTATCTATTCTATTGTAATCATTCTAACGAGGGCTATTTGAATTCGAAGGTGTAATAAAAATATTGTAACGAAGAATTGTCTAAATTCGGACATGTCCTTATAAAAATATTATATCGAAGAGTTATTATTGTTAGGTTATGTTTCTAGTAGAATTCTAGACTTTTAATCGAGTATATTCTAATATATAGGATAGGATTGTAATTTCAGTTGTGATTTAACAGTGAAAAGGTTAACAAGTAGTCATTAAAGAGTTGAAAGTGGAAATGACAGAGAAAATCGTAACAGTATTATGTAAGTATATAGGTAAAATATTTGTTAGGTACATTATAAAATTTACAGGACGCTTAAATTATGGTGATGATCTGTTGAAATAAGATCCACTTTCGTGGACATCCATTTATATTTTATGTAACCTCAATATTTTTTCCCATTGACATGTACCCCTTATAGAACATATGCGACCCCTGGCGGACTATTTTGGGAATCAATATTCTATACTAATGTACGTCAACTTTTCCCAACATACGTTTAACATTAAATTATTTCGATGGAAGACAAAAGTAACATTCAATTATTTGCATTGATTTTATGTTCCACAGTCGCTTTCCTAAGTTCTTAACAATATGAATATAATAAGTTTGATTGTGTTGAATTCATTGTGATATTTAGACGCAAAAATTTTGAAAACGGTTGGAGACATAAACATCAAGCAAATATACCTTTTTAACTATGAAATAACACTTCTTTCAGAAACATACCTAATTTTACAGGTAATAAAAGCGCCTAGCTTTATTAGACCCAGTGTATGTAACTAGCGAGCGCCCGTGTAAAACTTAAAATGGTTCATAAGTTCTTATTCCTTCCCCATAAAAACATAATGTTGATTTTTAAAATCATATATTAATCCGTTTCTAAAATGTTGATTATTTTCCAAATTACATTTTGAACTTGGAACACCCTGTATATTTTTAACGAGTAACACTTAAAAAAATTCATATGACCTAATCGGTCTATTTTGATGACTAGTATATTTAGTTGCTCTAGGGCTCATTAGTTATGAGACTCCTTTTACATATATTTTTATGTTTGTAGATTTCTTTGCCACCATTGTTGATATTCAAGTGTAGAGTCATTCTGGATCAGCCATGTCACATCTACCTTATCTGAACAAGTGAATAACTCAATCTTTCTTCACTCTACAACAACCTTGGAGATGCAAGAGACAATCAACTCCCTAAAAAACAAAATAACTTGTGGGCTTAAAGGAATTGCATTAGGGTTATCAAGAGTGCAAGTAAAGGACTAATAGAACCACATCCTATTTTCATAAATCTAATTTTAAGTCGAAGAACATTCCCTACTATGCTAAAGCTAGCTACTATAATACCAATATTCAAAAAAGGGGACACAACAAACTGAAAACTATGGGGCCATATCATTGCTGCGGGTATTCTCTAAAATATTAGTATTATCTACAACAGGTTCAGATCTTAAACAAAATTAACAACCGCGTTGTTGCTGTCCTATTCTTCGATCTCTTACGTGCTCTTGACGCTCTAAATCTAAATTTTCTATCTCAAAAAAATTGATATAAGAGAGAAGTTAAATAATCTGATCTATTTATTCTTAAAGGAAAGACTATTACTCGTAGAAGTGGGAAATTGTACCTCGGAAGAAAAAAACATTGACGTGGGAGCAGCCTAGGGTTCCGTCAGCATCGGCGCCAGATATATCAGTCACAGCTCAAGTCCTGACATCCGAGAAATGGAGAAAGCTTGCAAGAATATAAAACATATGTCCGACGCCTTGTTCATTTAGCTTACCCAGCACCTACCGAAGAATTGCGAGAAGAGCTTACCATTCAGTATTTTATCAATGGAATCAGAGATCAGGAAATACAGCGTATGTTGCATAGAAGCAAGTTTAGTTAGTGCAGTGAAGCGTTGGACAAGGCTTTGGAAACAGAAGCAGCTTATAACGTGTCAAAGCCAAAAATAAGAGCCGTTACTATAAAAAAAAACAAAAATTCATTAAATCAAACAATACAGACAATGTGTTCTGAAATTCTTGTGAAACTGGACACGAGAGGCGATACTTCACGTTATAGAAGAAACCAGATTTAGTGCTACAGATGTGGATGATTTGGACACATGAGAAAGGAATGTACGTCTCGTTCACCACCTAGAGATCGCACAAAAAAGAACCAGGAAAAATTACAAGGGTACAATCCTAAAATCAAAAGTAGAATAAGTGATACTTTACCTTATAGCAGAAACCAGATCGAGTGTTTCCGATGTGGACGAATTGGACACATGGGAAATGACTGTCGGGTGCAGTTAAGAAACCAGATAAAGAGCTACAGACGTGCACGACCTGGACGAATGAGATGGGATTGTCAAGTGCAATTAAGGCGTAGTTCACCATCCAGAGACCGCCCAGAAGAGAACCAGTACAACAGTACAATTTTAACATCATATATAGACCAGGAATACTGCATAACAACGTAGATAACTTGTCAAGAAGACTACGTAAGGAAGAATACTATCACTCCTGCAAAGTAGAACAAAGAGAAGCGTTTCCCATTCGGACAATCACTTTTGACGTTGGTCCAGACTGAAGTATAGCTGAGAAAAGACCAACTTGAAGACAATGATCTGGCGCCATTTCTTCAACTTAAAGAAAACAATAAAACGGGCCCTAGTTGGAAAAAGATCTCGGATAAAGGACATACATTTAAGGCAACGACATACATTTGGGCTCAGTGGGACTCGCTATTAATTGAAGATCGGTTACTAAAGAGATCCTGGGAAAGTGCCGATGGTAAGGAAATCAAAACTCAGGTGGTAGTAACCAGGTACCCAGAAACAAAGTTCAAGTGGTTTTAGAAGAAATTCATGTTGGGAAGTCTGGTGCTCACACAACTCTAAACAAACTTCGAGAAAGAATTTACTGGGTTAACTACTGTCAAGAGGTACAATTATGGTTGTAGACAGTGCTCTAAATATGCAGAAAACTAAGGTCCAAGTACTACATCTAAAGAAAGAATGAAGACGTATGATGTGGGTATACCTTTTGAACGGGTTGTTATTAACCATTTCCAGAAGCCAATAAAGGCATCAAATACATTTTGGTTACTATTGAGAATTTCAATAAATGGCCAGAGGTATTTGCCATCCCTAACTGCAAAACAGTAGTTGAAATCTTAGACAACAATGTGTTCAGCCGATCTGGAATTCCCTTGGAAGTACATTCTGAGCAAGGACGTAATTTTGAATCCAAACTTTTTCAAAAGCTCTGCGAACTACTTAACATACGCAAAAAAAGGACAACAGCTTTACAGCCTCAGTCAGATGGCATGGTTGAACAGGATCATTGAAGCGCACCTCTCAAAGGTTGTGGACAGACATCAGAAAGACGAGAACAAATATTTGCTAGTCTTTTTAATGGCCTATCGCTCCGTAGTTCATGAAACTACCGGAATTACCCTAGCCAAGGTCTTATTTGGCAAGGAACTTAGACTGCCTGGCGACATAATGTTGAGTTCCTCAGCTGAAGAAAATATGGAGATCGAAGACTGGGTGGATGCTTTACAAGAGGAGTTGCGAGAAGTCCATGACCTAGTTATAGAACAAATGGATCTAGCCACCGACAGAATGAAGACAAAATATGATATCAAGGCAAACTCAGCAGGATTCCAGCAAGGTGATAGAGTTTGGTTAAGGAATCCGCAGAGAAAGAAGGGTAAATTGGTTAAGTTGATGCCCTCATGAAAAGGACCATACACCGTTCTGAAAAGCTAGCATATTTCTTGTTATTTCTAGTAGGTTCTATAGGTATATAAATAGGGATAGAATATAAATTTTAATATAAGGTATTAAGTAATAATTAGATAGTTGTGATTTAGTAAGTGGAAGTAATTTTGTGAAAAGTGTTTTTTACAAAGATAAAATCGTAACATTATGTTACATTTTAAATTAAGCTGTATTCTATGATGAAATTTTTGACCCTTTAGACAATTAAATGACATTTGAATTTATGCCTCGACTACATATAAAATAACTAATATATACTTACTGGAATGTTGTTTCCTTAGGTACTTATGCGGAATTTGAGGTGCCCCCTTTATCAGAATCCGTTTTTATCTGGTTCTGAGTCCTAAGAAAATTCTCCTTCATAACGATACGCTTGGCTTCAATATGAGAAGTTCCTTTATGTTCAAGAGCCCTTACTTTCTTCTTGGAGGCTCCTGATATACGAAAGCGGTGTATTTGATCTGGAGTCAATTTGTCTATTTCCTCACAAGATTTTATTTCAAATTTTATCTGGGGACCTCTAAATGTAAGCTTCTTATGATCTACTCGATCTGTTTCTTCGCAATCTCCAATTTCTAAATTTGACCCCTCATCCGCAAACCTACGCAAGAAATTTTCTATTTATTGTATTAAAAAACAAAAATTGTTTTGGTCTATTTATGAATTGACTGCGAATTGACCTTAAATTCATAATTACAAGAATATAGACTAAGAATTAGTGGCCAATTTTGAAACATCTCATTACACTGGTCTGCATTAAAACCTTCCCGCCAAACCAATGTGTTATTTCGATAATTTCTACCTATGTAACCCTTCAACTGATCTGTTAATTTGTCGTATCACGTAGGAAAATCTAGAAAACATCAACTACATCTTGTGATTGAGTGCAAAGCAGGTATCGATGGTGGCTACAAAGAAAATCTCAACAAAATTATGTGCGGAGAAAAAATTCCTTCATGAAAAATGTGTGACAGAAAATCACTCAACGATAAGTGCGGTGAAGAAAATCCCTTCGTTAAAAAATCTCTCATATATTGCCCCAAAAACCTACAGACTTACGGGGTTTCCATCATAATACAGGTAAGGATTTTCCCATTGTATTATATACTAACTGTATTTGAGTCTATAAATTATATTCTATATATGTAAGTGCAAAAATACTGTTTTTTAGTTACACTTATTATGATTTACAAGCCAAACGGCTTCGCACTCCCTTCAGGGATTATTCACTCATACCAGGCATACAAAGACACCAAAAGTATGAAGCTCTGTGGGAACCCTTTTCATGTTATCGGGTCCTAGGTGGCGTGGTCTGCTGTATTTCCTACGAACTTACGGACGGTTCGCGCGGTTGCTAGAAGAATTGCTTTCTGCATCGGCTTATACAGATGCTCACTAAGGCCCAGTCCCTTGATGTTCTGCAGGAGGTTCTTTGGTATCACTCCAGTTGTTGAGAGTATTATGGGAATCGTTTGGACGCTGTTCATTGCCCATTGTCTTCGGATTTGGACCTCCAGATCTCTGTATTTGGCGATCTTCTCGTTGTATTTTAGCCTTAGGTTGTTGTTGTTAGGTACAGCGATGTCGATTGTTGTAGTCGCCTAGAAATTTTATCTATTAGTATAATGTCTGGTCTATTATGAGCTACTGTTTGATCCGTTAGAACCGTTCGGTCCCAATATAACTTGAACTGGTTGTTCTCAAGAATAGACTCCGGATTGTACTTGGAATAAGGCACTTTTCGTACCTGCTAACTCTTGGTGGAGTATCTTTGCGGCCGAGTCGTGTCTTTCCTTATACTCGGTTGCGGCAAACGCTTGGCATCCTCCAGTTATATGCTGAATTGTCTTCGAGGTTCAACAGCCATATCTGCATTGGTCATTTTCTATTGAGGGATCTCTAATGATGAACTTCCGATAGTTCTTCGTCGGAATAACCTGGTCTTGGATGTCTAACAAGAAGCCCTCCTTTTCCGGAAACATCTGTCCTGAAATCAACCAGTAGTTCGACGCTGAGTTGTCGAAATTGTCCTGATTGACCTCATTTGGATGCCGTCCATGAAGTGGCTTCCGTAGCCAGGTTTGTAACTTCTCTTGGTCCGTTCGGTGGTGAGAAGCAATATCCTGCTCCCGCAACTGTAGCGGCGTTGAATCGTCTGCCTCGCATATTGCTCGGTGTAGTGTGGAAGAGTTCGCTAACTCGTGGAAATATGAACGTAAGTTTATTATTTGTTGGTTGAGCTGCTTACCAATATCCACCAATCCTCTTCCTCCTTGGTGTTTTGGAAGTATTGTACGTTCAATAGCACTCCGTGGGTGATGTTTTTGTGCTTTTGTTAGGAGTGTCCTTATTTTTATTTGGAGGTTGTGGATGTCCGTCCTGCTCCACTTTACAATTCCAAAAGAGTAGCTCAGCGCAGAGCAAGCATACGTGTTGAGCGCCTTAAAGAAATTTCTACTATTTAAATTAGTTCGTAATACCCGCCTTACCCTCCTGACAAATTCGGCTGTCAATTCGGCCTTCATAGTGCCATGGTCAATTCTTTTAGTCTGTTTCATACCTAGATATTTGTATGTTTGGTCTGCTTCCATTGCAGCTATAGTTTCACCGTTCTGCATTTCAAAAGCCCCCGGTTGTATCTTCCCTTTAACGATGTTCAAAATACGGCACTTGTCAAGTTCAAATTGCATTCCGATATTCGCGGGGAACTCCTCTACAATTTTAAGCATTTATTCCAGCTGGTTTCTGGTAGCAGCCATCAGTTTAAGATCATCCATGTATAGAAGATGATTCACTCTGACTACCTCTTCGTTGTTATTTCTAATACTAAAGCCGTATCTGGTTGAGTTCAAATGGCGTGATAGTGGGTTCATTGCAAGGCAGAACCACAATGGGCTCAGTGAATCGCCCTGAAATATTCCCCTTCGTATCGGAATGGTGTTAGTTTCGATGGCGTCGCTGGATGACACTTGCAATTGGATCCTAGTTCTCCAGGTTGACATGAAGCGTTCTAAAAAGGAAACAAAATTATTATCGACTCTATACATTCTTAATATAGTTTTGAGCCACTCATGTGGCACCGAGTCGAAGGCCTTCTTATAATCCACGTAGACAGCAAAGAGGTTTCTACGGTTGGCACAGGCTTGGTTACATATGACAGAGTCAACAATCGATTGTTCCTTGCATCCCATTGCTCCCCTCGTGCATCCTTTCTGTTGAGTTGCAATGATGTTATTTTGCTCAGAATGTGCATAGATGCGTTGAGTCAAGCAGGAGGTGATCACCTTATACAGTGTGGGTAGGTAGGTGATCGGCCTATACTTAGCTGGGTCGTGTGTGTTATGTTGGTCCTTTGGTAGGAGGTACGTAATACCTTCGGTCAAGAACAATGGCATTTCTGCTGGGTTAAGGAAAACATCATTAATAAGATTAGCCAGCTGATGGTGCATACACCAGAACTTTTCGAGTCAGTAGTTTTGGATTCCGTCGAGACCTGGAGCTTTCCAGTTATGGGATTCCTCGATTATTCTTGAAATTTCCTCGGTGGTAAATGGCTCAACCTGCATCTGGCTGTAATCTTGGCAGATTTGGTGTTCTTCGTTGATCCAGCCAGCTGCGACGTTACAATCGGCTGGTGTGGAAAGTTGGGTTTCCCCAGAACTCTTCTACCTGTTCTCTATTGGGATATCTATTATCTGCTATATTAGGTGGAGAGTTTAGCTTACGGTAGAAAGACTTTTCTGATCGTTGGAAGTTACACTGTATTATTACTATATTATTTCACTTATTTATCTAATTACATACACTACCGAATGATACATTCTAAATGGTATGGCAAATGACTCAGAACAAAAATAAAAAACAAAAAGAAAAAACAGTCATACAAAACTGAAAAAAGAAAAAAAAGAAGAATGAACAACAGAGTATATCATTTAAACATTATAATCCCAGGTGAACGAAGACTCTTTATTTACTATAGCTTATCAAAATGTTCGTGGATTAAACAGTAAAACTTCTGAATTTTATAATACAGTGTGCTTAACAGAAAACGAATATGACGCTATAGTTTTAAGTGAAACCTGGTTATCTGATAGTGTTTATGAAAAGGAATCGTTTCCTGACAATTTTACGATATTCAAGAATCGTAATAGAGATGACGATATGCAGGGTGATGGAGTGCTTATTATGGTCAAAAAAAATGTATACATGTACCATTTTAACGTTTAATTACAGGGAACCAGACATTAATTTAATAGGAGCTAAAATATACACGAATGAGACAAGTTTTATGTACATTTTAGTTGTATACATTGCACCAAATTGTTCAGTATCAAAGAGGGATGAATTCTTCTCTTATGTAGAAAGTTTGAAGTGTATTTATCAAAGTAATTTTATAGTGGCAGAAGATTTTAATATTTCTCACTTAAATGACTATTATTTAACCAACTATAGAGATAATTATGTAGATATACTTGTGAATTTTCTTAAGTTGTTTGATTGTCAGTAATTGAATCGTGTCTTAAATGAACCCAACCGTTTATTAGATGCTGTTATTACAAAACTTTCTTGTAACGTATACAAAAGCACTTTTAGCGTTGTCAGCGCTGATTCACATCATCCACCTATTACTATTAAAATAAAACTTAAAATGCCAAAACAAAAATATTTAGCTAAAAATAATAATGCACTGAATTATAACTTTAGGAAAGCAGATTATCAGGCCATGTATCAGTTATTCCAAAATACAACCTGGGATGACTTGAGAATATTCTCTGATATTAATCTTGCAGTTAAACATTTTTATAATAAAATAAATGCAATCTTTGAAATTTGTGTGCCAAAATGCACACCTAGTAAAAAATATCCTGTATGGTTTGATAAAACTATCGTTAAGGGTATTAAAAATAAAGATAAATTAAGAATAAATTATAAAAGAACCGGTAACTTAAAAATTAGAAATCAGTATGGAAAACTGCGAACGGAACTTAAACGTGATATAAAAATATCTTAACAAGATTCAAATGGATATCAATTGGCATTCCAAACAAGTTACATATGAATGGTGTGGAGTACACTGATGGCAAAACTATATCCGATGCATTCGCAACCTTTTTTAATTCAGTTTATGAAAAAGATAATTTAAAAATTAATAGGAATTATAATGAATGCGAAATTTATGAAGTTCTTTCCGTACGGCAGGTTAGCTATGAGGATGTGTGTGATACTGTCAAAAGACTTAAATTTATTAGAGCTATTGGTCCTGACAACATACCTTTATTTCTTATTAAAGGCATGATTGGTTTTCTTGCAGAACCCTTGAGAATACTATTTAATATGTCACTAAAAACAAGTACTTTTCCGAATATGTGGAAGGAAGTTAAAATTTGTCCCGTTTTTAAAAAAGGAGACAAAAGCGATATTCAAAATTATAGGCCAATTGCGTTAATATCATGTCCAGCAAAAATCTTTGAATCAATTATATATAAGTACGTTTATAAACATGTCTCAACCAAAATTACTGAACTACAACACTGCTTTATGAATAAAAGGGTAACAATTACTAATTTATCCCGCAATACATATCAGAAAGTTTAGATAATAAATCCCAAGTTGATGTAATATATACAGACTTTTCTAACGCTTTTGACAAAATATCGCATACTATTCTCATGGAAAAACTGCACACTGAGTTCGGATTTCATGATAACTTAGTTAAATTTTTCCTGTCATATTTAAAAAATATACAACAAAATGTGGTAGTTAGAGGCTATACGTCAATTTTTTTTTTCACCTTCCTCGGGTATCCCTCAGGGTTCCAACCTTGGTCCAATGTTATTCCTTTTATATGTGAACAATTTAGCAAAAGAAATTAATGGCTGTAATATATTATTGTTTGCTGATGACTTAAAACTGTATTCAAAATTCAGCAAAACTGTGATTGTCTTATAGTGCGAGAACATCTTAAAAAACTCTATGAATGATCAATTGGAAATGGTTTGAACTTTAATATTAGCAAGTGTTTTATTCTTAGCTTTAACAGAAAATGAAAAAGACATATCTTAAAAGTATGAATACAAAAGGAATGGAATATCATTGGCACGGGTTGATGAGATGCGGGACCTTGGAGTTACTTTTGATGTTCAATTATCCTTTAGAACTCATCTGATTGATGTTACATTTAAAGCTTCAAAAATGTACGGTTTTATTATCAGAAACTGCAGATTGTTTGAAAACGTTAACTGTATAAAAATAATTGTATATTTCCTATGTTCGAAGTATATTGGAATACGCTTCCATAATATGGAATCCATGTTATGCGAATCACAAAAACATGATTGAAAGAATACAGAACAGATTCCTAAGAATCTTAAAGAAACTGAAGTATATCAGTTACACATACCAAAAAAAGAAATCATGAATAGATATAATCTTGGGAATTTGGAATGTCGCAGAATAGTTGCATGTATAATTTTTTTGTTTAAACTATTACATAATCAAATTGATGATTCAAATTTATTGGCATTAATACGACTGTATGTACCTAAATATAGAACAAGGAATTCGTTAACATTTTATACGGATAAAGCTCGTACTAATTATTATAGCAATTCACCTGTTATTAATATGTGTAAATTATATAATCAATTTAGGGATGATTTTGATATTTTTAACATAAACATAAAATCTTTAAAGAAATTGTTAAAAGAAATTATATAAATACTAGATTATTATTTAGTCATAGTAGCAATAGGTCCTTTCCCTAATCTATAATTGGATATATTCTGTAGAGTTTGTAACGAAATAAATAAATAAATAATCGTTTTAATCCTTCGCTGTGAGTCCTTGACAATGTTATAGTTAACCATTCATCTGTTTATGAAGGCGGACTGGTCGTAGTTGGTGTTTTTATCTCCCTCTGCGATACGTCGCAGTCAATTATGTTATTAAATATTTTAAACAGGAACAAAAACATAGCTTCTCTTCTTCTGCTCTCCAGGCTCTTGAGTCCACACAATAGCAGTCTCGTTTCATAAGCTAAGCCGTGTGATAGAAAATAGTGCTTATATAGTAGATATTTCATGAATATATTTTGTAGTCTCTCGAGTCTGCTTTTGAGGGTAACATAGTTGGGAGTCCATATAATCAAACAGTATTCTAAAATTCTGCGAACAAGCGAGTTGTATAAGCAAGTCAGAGCTCTAGTGTCATTAATGTGTCTTGAGTTTCGCTTAATAAAATCCAGCATTCTTAGAGCCTTGACCGTGACGCTCTCGATATGAGCGTTGAATTGCAAATCTTTCGTGAAAATTACTCCCAAGTTATTGATAGATTCGACGGGTGATCGCACTTGAAGAAGCTGATAGATTTGCATTTGGAGACGTTGATCTTTAGATGATTTGAAAAACCCAGTCGACGGGACAATCTAGATCAGTTTGTAAGTGGTTATGATTTGAGTTAACAATGCTGTAAAATTTCAGATCATCGGCGTATAATAGGACTTGAGAGGAAACAAAGCAGGAGGCAACATCGTTGATGAACAGAAGAAATAGAACCGGGCCTATGCGTGATCCCTGCGGGACACCAGAAGTAGCCATTACCTCGCTGGATAGGGAACTGCACACCTCCACGCGCTGTCGTCTATCGCTGAGGTAAGATTTGATCCAGTTTAAATAATTTCTCGAAATATCGATTTCAGACAGCTTCTTGACTAGCAGTAGATGATGAATGCTGTCAAAGGTTTTAAACAAATCGGTGTAAATTGCGTCAATCTGATGTCCTTGTTCAACGGATTTGACTAGGAAATTCTGATAAATTGCAAAGTTCGTTACAGTGGAACGTCCCTGATAAAATCCGTACAGTTCAGGATTGATGTATTGCTTGTAAGTGTTAAAGATTTCATCGGTCAGAATTGACTCAAGAAGTTTAGGAATTACAGACAAGATTTGAGATTCCACGATAGTTTGCTACATTACACTTATCACCCAATTTAAAAGCAGGTAGAAGGTTGGAAATTTCCATACCGTCGGGAAATAGCCGAGTCTAATGAGATCTGGAATATCATTTGCAGTGGTGTGGCAAGAGAAGTTGAGCAGTTTTTTAGCATTATAGTAGGAACACCGTCGGGACCAGCTCGTTTAGTTTTTCTGAAATTTCCTCAGGGCAGAAGTGGTATTTAGAGAGAACGCCGGCAAAGCCAAACGTGCCAGCACCATCCAATCTCGCATCAGTATTACTCTTGGAATATTCCAACTGGAAACGTGATGCGAAGGCTTCAGATATGTCTTCAGGTCTGTCCAATATTGAACCATTGTACTTCATCTGCGCAGGCGGACTTGAGTCCTTTCTCAAGTTGTTGACAAATGACCAAAAGTGCTTAATATTTTGTGATATAAGGTGTTCGGTGTTAGAAATATAAAGGAAGTAACAAATATCGGTCTTGAACTTGACTTCACGTCGAACGTTCGCGTAAGCTTCGTAGTCAGATTGAAGCTGCGAATATTTATATTTCCTGTACAATTTATTTTTAAGCGCTATAGATTAACGAAAATCCCCGTCAAACCATTTTGGATATATCTCGGTTGGCATTGTCTTTTTAGGAACGAAGAGATCGATTCCTTCAACAAGGGTGTCATAGAAATGACGAATAATAGTATCGATGTCAGAAATAAAGGAGCAATAAACACAATCAAAAAAAATGATTCAAATTAGCATAGTTCGCTTGACGAAACTGATATACAGTTAATGTGCTGTTATTGCTGCGTTACTTGATACATTGAAAGTGCAGTAAGGTTTCTATTGCTGGGTGATAGGCATTGATGGATAGGAATGGAAGTGAGCAGCGGGTCACAACGATTCTATTAAAATCTCCTACAAAAATTAAGTCCAACAGTCTACCCAAAACATTATATACTGAATTGATTTGCTCAAGTTCAAGTAAATACATTGTATCGATTATAGCTTCGGCGTTTTGGGTGTTAATTTCTGACGGTATCAAAATTTCTTCTTCATAAATCCATTTGAAGTATGAAAGGTTAAAATCCCCATTGATTATACTATAGTACATATTATCAGATTTACAAGCCAAATGGCTTCGCACTCCTCCCACTGATTATTGACTCATACCAGGTATACAAAGACACCAAAAGTATGAAGCTCTGTGGGGACCCTTTCCATGTTATCGGGTTCTAGATGACGTGGTCTGCTGTATTTTCCACAAGTTTTCGGAAAATCCGCGGGGCTGCAAGGAAAACTGCTTTCTGAAACAGTTGATATAGATGCTCATTAAAGCCCAGTCCCTTGATGTTCTGCAGGAGGTTCTTTGGTTATCACTCCAGTTGTTGATAAAATTATGGGAGTCGTTTGGGCGCTGTTTATTGTCCACTGTCTTCGGATTTGCACCTCCAGATCTCTGGATTTTTGGCCTTAGGTACAGCAATGTCAATCAGTATAATTCGCCTAGAAATTGTATCTGTTAGTATAATGTCTGACCTTTTATGAACAACTGTTTGATCTGTTAGAACCGTTTGGTCCCAATATAACTTGAACTGGTTGTTTTCAAGACTAGGCTCCGGATTGTATTTGTAGTAAGGCACTTTTCCTCCTTGGTGGAGTATCTTAGCGGCTTAGTCGTGTTTTTCCTGATATTCGGTTGCGGCAAACGCTTGGCATCCTCCAGTTATGTGCTGGATTGTCTCTGATATTCGGCAGTCATATCTACATTGGTCATTTTCTATTGAGGGATCTCTGATGATGAACTTTCGATAGTTCTTTGTCGGAATAACCTGATCTTGGATAACTAACAAGAAGCCCTCCTGGTTTTGCATAGCTACCCTCCGTTTTCGAAAACATCTGTCCTGAAATCAACCAGTAGTTCGAGGCTGAGTTGTCGACATTGCCCTGGATGGCCTCATTTGGATGCCGTCCATGAAGCGATTTCTGTAGCCAGACTTGTAACTTCTCTTGGTCTGCTTGGTGGTGAGAAGCAATATTCTACTCCCTCAGCTGTAGCGGCATTGAATTTTCTGCCTCGCATATTGCTCGATGTAGTGTGGAAGAGTCTGCTAACTTGTGGAAATAAGAATGTAAGTTTATTATTTGTTGATCCAGCTGCTTACCAATATGGATCAATACTCTTCCTCCTTGGTGTCTTGGAAGCATTGTACGTTCAATAGCACTCCGGGGATGGTGTTTGTATACTTTTGTTAAGAGCGTTCTTATTTTCTTTTGCAGGTTTTCGATCTCCGTCCTGTTCCATTTTACAATTCCAAAAGAATAGCTAAAGCGCAATACGTGTTGATCGCTTTATACAAATTTCTACTATTTAAACTAGTTCGTAACATCCGTCTTACGCTCCTGACAAATTCAGTTGTCAATTCGGCCTTCATAGTGCGATGATCAATTCCTTTAGCCTGTTTCATACATAGGTATTTGTATGTTTGTGCTGCTTCCATTGCAGCTATCTTCGTTCTGCATCTCAAATGCTCCCGGTTGTATCTTTCCTTTAACGATGTTCAAAATACGGCACTTGTCAAGTCGAAACTGTATTCCGATATCCCCGAAGAACTCCTCCACAATTTTGGGCATTTGCTCCAGCTGGTTTTTGGTAGCAGTCATCAGTATAACATCATCCACGTATAGAAGATGATTCAGTATTACTATCTCTTTGTTGTGATTTCTAATACTAAAGCTGTATCTGGTAGAGTTCAAACAACGTGACAGTGGGTTGATTGTAAGGCAGAACCACAATTGGCTTAGTGAATCGCCTTAAAATATTCCCTTTCGTATTGAGATTGTATTAGTTTCGATGGTATAGCTGGATGGCACTTGTAATTGGATCCTAGTTCTCCAGGTTGACATGATACGTTCCAAAAAGGAAATAAAATGATTATCGACCCTATATATTCTCAATATAGTTTTGAGTCATTCATGTGGCACTGAGTCGAAGGTCTTCTTATAATCCACATAGGCAGCAAAGAGGTTTCTTCGGTTGGTACAGGCTTGGTTACATATGACAGAATCAACAATCAATTGTTCCTTGCATCCCATTGCTCCCCTGGTGCATCCTCTCTGTTGAGTTGCAATGATGTTATTTTGTTCACAATGTGCATAGATGCGTTGGGTCAAGCAGGAGGTGATTACCTTATATAGTATAGGAAGGCAGGTGATTAGCCTATACTTAGCTGGGCCATGTATGTTATATTGGTGAAAAAAAAAAGAACAAATTACTTGTAAATTGGAAAAAATATGCGAACATTTTTATTGGCGGATGCAGCGTTTAACATTACCAACTTTAAATGATGTGCATAATAATGTGCACAGGTTTTTTTTTATAATTCCTTGCACCCCATTCCACGAGCCGCTATTTTCTAGAAAATAAAAAAAGCACTCACTTGGTTTTATTTACATATATAGGAAGATAGAGAACATGAACTGCATTATATTTAACTGCTTTTCTAGAATCTCTTACAAGAAATTTTTAAAAATGTCTAACACATCTTCTTCTTCAGGTGCTATCTCCTATCGGAGGTTGGATATCATCATTGCCACTCTCACTCTATTTGCCGCTACTCGAAAAAGTTCTACTGAGCTACAATTGAACCACTCTCTCAAATTTCTCAACCATGAAATTCTTCTTCCTCCGATATTTCTTCTTCCTTCTATTTTACCCTGCATGATCAATCTAAGCAACCCGTATCGCTGGCCTCTTATTATATGTCCAAGATATTGCAGTTTTTTTTATTTTTATGTTCTTAATTATTTCATAGTTTTTGTCCATCGCTAGGAATACTTCTACGTTTGTTTTTCTCTCCGTCCAAGATATTCTCAACATCCTTCTGTAACACCACATTTCAAACGCTTGCAGTTTATTTATGTGTTCTTGTTTTAGTGTCCAGCCTTCCACCCCATACTGCAGCACTGAAAATACATAACATCTTAAAAGTCTCATTCTTAGTTCTAGAGTGATGTCTCTGCTGCACAGAATGGTTTTCAGTTTTACAAACGCACTTCTTACCATTTCTATTCTCGTTCTTATTTCTGTTGTTTGTTCATTATTTGCTGTTATCCATGTGCCCAAGTATTTGTATTTTTGCACTTTTTCAAAATCACACCTCGCAACTTTATGCTTGTTTGCATGTTTTGTTTTTTAGTTATTACCATATATTTAGTCTTTTTGGTGTTCATTTTTAATCCGTGTTGCTCGCAAACGTTATTTGTTTCGTTCACTAGTTCTTGGAGTTCTTCCTAGCTATGATAACAGTGTCGTTTGCAAATCTTATGTTGTTTACAGCTCTTCCGTTTATTATTATTCCCTTACTTTTCGTTAACAGTGCTTCTTCGAAAATTGATTCACTGTACACATTGAATAGTAGGGGTGACTAAATGCATCCTTGTCTCACTCCTCTTCCAATTTCAATTTCCGGACTTGTTTCGTTATCTACTATTATTTGTGCGCGTTGATTCCAATATAGGTTAGTTATTATTCTTAAATCTTTGTTGTCTATGTTTTTTCTTCTTAGAATCTCGACTAGTTTTTCATGTCTAATTTTATCAAAAGCCTTCTCGAAGTCAACATAACAAATGTGTATATCGGTGTTCATATCCATACACCTCTGTGAAAGCACACTAAGTGCAAACAACGCGTCTCTGGTGCCTATACCATTTCTGAATCCACACTGACTATCATCTATCCCATTTTCAAGTTCTTTATATATGCGTCCCTGTATTACTTTTAAAAACACCTTGAGTACATGGCTTATCAAATATATTGTTCTATATTCGCTGCAGTCTTTTGCATTTTCGTTTTTTGGAATAGCGCAAAAGGTGGAGAGTAACCATTCTCTGGGTATATTCCCCGTTTTATATACTGTGTTGAAGAGATCTAACAATATATCCATGGTATCACCATTCATGCATTTTAAGATTTCTACTGGGATTTGATCTGGACCTAGTGCTTTTCCATTTTTGTTGTTCTTTTTTAACTGCTTTTATTTCTTCTTTCAGTATCGTTAATGCCTCGTTATCTTCTACTTCAATCTCCATCTGCTCTACTCTATTATCTTTAAACAGGTCTTTGATGTATTCTGTCCATTTTTTAAGTTTCTCTTGGGTGTCTAAGATTAGCTTGCCTTTTGCATTCTTAAGCAGTGTCGGTTCTCTCTTTCTGTTACTATGAGTTATCTTTTTTATCTTTTTGTGCATATTAAAACTATCATGTTTTCTCTGATATTCTTCTATTTCTTCACATTCTTCTTGCAGCCATTTATTTTTCGCTAGTCTAATCTTGTATTTGATTTGTTTGTTTATTTCCTTATACTTTTGCGTATCTCTGTTTTTGAATTGTCGTCTCTCATCCATTAGGTCCAGTATCTCCTCTGTCATCCATTGCTGCTTTCTATATTTTGTTGGAGTTAGTATTTCTCTTTGACTTTCCTCTATTTCTGTTTTCATTAAAAGCCATTTGTTTTCTGGTTCTGCGTTTTGGAGAATCACCTCCTTGACGTTCATTAATCTTTTATTGATATCTTCCGTAAAGAGTTGTTTTATGTTTGTATCTTTGAGTTTGGAAATGTTACTTTTTGCAGTGTCTGTTCTTCTTTTAATGAGTTTCATTTTAAATCTGATTTTGGCGACTAGGGAATTGTAGTATGATCCTATGTCAGCACATACACGATGGTTTTTATAAATTCCTTGGTAAATAGGAATTCTTTGAATTCGGAAATCGAAATCGGTTACTGTATTTGTCTGCACAGCTTGGGACAAAGCACTTAATTTTGGATGTTTTTTTTCTCGCCAAACATTTTTAACCTTTTTAAAACCTAACAAAATATCTTAATCAAAGTAATAACATAGTTGCTTTCACACATTAAAATACCAGTACAATAGACATCACGCATAGAAATGCCGGCACAGTAGACACCACGGTTGGTTACATAAGAAAAAAAATTCTAGCGGACGGATATTTTGTGGGGCAAATTAAACACAGGTTTGCAAGTCGACTTACAATCTACATGAAGCTTATGAGACGAAATTAATCTCCGCGTCTTGGATAGACAACTCCATATACGCTCCAACGGATTAGCTTGGATTGCATTAAAATTGCAAACCAGCAAAGGGATAAATTATTTTAATAATTGACTTCTATTCACGCATAATCTATGTAAAAAAAATATTTAAATTTAATCATTAAATTATCAGTAGAAATTAAAAAAATATATATTTGTACTTATATTTATTAGAATGTTTTATTTTAATTTACAATTTTTTTGGGGGTTGCGCAAACCTGCGAACCTAAAGAAAAGCTGCCACTGAAAACAACTAACTTCTACTTACTGTAATGTTGTGTCTTTAGATACTTGTGTGGAACTTGAGGTGTTCCCTTTATTAGAATCATTTTTTTGCTGTTTTAGAGCCCTCACGAAATTCTCCTTCATAATCATACGCTTTGCTGCAATATAGGGGATTCCTTTCTCTCCCAAAGTTTTTAATTTCTTCTTAGACGCTCCCGATATACTAAAGTGGTGTATATGTTCTGAATCCATTCTGTCTATTTCTTCCAAAGAGTGAATATTAAATTTTACTCTGGGCCCGTGAAATTTAAAATCTGAAGATTCCTGATGGAAGGTGGGACTCGAACGAGAGGGAGATGGTTGATCGGTCTCCATGGAATCTCTACTGTTTGAATTTGATGCCCCATCAGCAAACCTACGGAAGAAATTCTCTATTTACTTTACTAAAAAACAAAAACTGCCTAGTTCTATGTTTGAATTGGCGAAGAAAAGACCTTAAATTTGAAATGACAAGAATATTTTGTATGTTAATTTATAGTATAAATAATTGTCTCGGTTTGTTTTACAAGGGATCTTTAATAATAATAATAATAATAATGACTCTGTCATATGTAACCAAGCCTGTACCAACCGAAGAAACCTCTTTGCTGCCTACGTGGATTATAAGAAGGCCTTCGACTCAGTACCACATGAGTGGCTCAAAACTATATTAAGAATGTACAGGGTCGACAATAATTTTGTTTCCTTTTTAGAACGCATCATGTTAACCTGGAGAACTAGGATCCAATTGCAAGTGCCATCCAGCGACACCATCGAAACTAACACCATTCCGATACGAAGAGGAATATTTCAAGGCGATTCACTTAGCCCATTGTGGTTCTGCCTTGCAATGAACCCACTGTCACGCCGTTTGAACTCCACCAGACGCGGCTTTAGTGTTAGAAACAACAACGAAGAGATAGTCAGAGTGAATCATCTTCTATACATGGATGATCTTAAACTGATGGCTGCTACCAGAAGCCAGCTGGAACAAATGCTTAAAATTGTAGAGGAGTTCTCCGGGAATATCGGAATGCAGTTTGGACTTGACAAGTGCCGTATTTTGAACATCGTTAAAGGGAAGATACAACCGGGGGCATTTGAAATGCAGAACGGTGAAACTATACCTGCAATCGAAGCAGACCAAACATACAAATATCTAGGTATGAAACAGGCTAAAAGAATTGATCATGGTACTATGAAAGCCGAATTGACAGCTGAATTTGTCAGGAGGGTAAGGCGGGTATTAAGAACTAATTTAAATAGTAGAAATTTGTTTAAGGCGCTCAACACGTATGCTTGCTCTGCGCTGAGCTACTCTTTTGGAATTGTAAAGTGGAGCAGGACGGACATCCAAAACCTGCAAAGAAAAATAAGGACACTCCTAACAAAAGCACAAAAACATCACCCTCGGAGTGCTATTGAACGTACAATGCTTCCAAGACACCAAGGAGGAAGAGGATTGGTGGATATTGGTAAGCAGCTCGACCAACAAATAATAAACTTACGTTCATATTTCCACAGGTTGGCGGAGTCTTCCACACTACATCGAGCAATATGTGAGGCAGACGATTCAACACCGCTACAGTTGAGGGAACAAGATATTACTTCTCACCACCAAACAGACCAAGAGAAGTTACAAACCTGGCTACGGAAGCCACTTCATGGACGGCATCCAAATGAGGTCAATCAGGACAATGTCGACAACTCAGCGTCGAACTACTGGTTGATTTCAGGACAGATATTTCCGGAAACGGAGGGCTTCTTGTTAGCTATCCAAGACCAGGTTATTCCGACGAAGAACTATCGGAAGTTCATCATTAGAGATCCCTCAATGGAAAATGAGCAGTGTAGATATGGCTGTCGAACATCGGAGACAATTCAGCACATAACTGGAGGATGCCAAGCGTTTGCCGCAACCGAGTATAAGGAAAGACACGACTCAGCCGCTAAGATACTCCATCAAGAGTTAGCAGAAAAGTTAAACCTATTACAGGTAGGAAAAGTGCCTTATTACAAGTACAATCCGGAGCCTATTCTTGAAAATAACCAGTTCAAGTTATATTGGGACCGAACGGTTCTGACGGATCAAACAGTAGCTCATAATAGACCAGACATTATACTAATAGATAAAATTTCTAGGCGAACTACACTAATCGACATTGCGGTGCCTAACAACAACAACTCAAGGCCAAAGTACAACGAGAAGATCGCCAAATACAGAGATCTGGAGGTCCAAATCCGAAGACAATGGGCAATGAACAGCGTCCAAACGATTCCCATGTATAATAATAGTAACCGCAAGAACAGTTGAATGACGATACCCAACAGGACAACGTTGAACTCCTTTATCAGAAACTATCAACAGAAATGAGTGCTGCGATATTGGAGTATACCGGAACCAATCCGTTATACAGACCGGAACCAATCCGTTATACAGACCGGCACTGCCAAAAATTAATTCATCTAAAAAACTGGGTATCATATTGGACATCATGAACAATCGGATTTTACCAGCTTGCTTCAGAGACCTATACCCTGGAGTCTTTACATACAACAATCTATTGTGCTGCGATTGCGATAGCCAGAGCTTTAGAAATTAAAATTATAACAGAGCTCCGATCAGCAAGAAAGGAACCCAACACTTCACAATGGGAAAGACGTCTAAATAACAAAATCGAAGATCTTCGGAAAGATATAGGACAGCTGATGGAGTATATTAGGGGCACGAAGACAAATAAACTTCAAAGACGAGTTGAGGAAATAATGGATCGAGCCCGGTACCATTCGCAATACGATCCAGTGAATGGTATGGCTCAACAATGCCTTGACACGCTGAAACAGAAGCTCTCTGCTGTTGCAGGACGGCTAAGGAGATACAAGACCAGTAATAACCGGAAACGAGACAATGCGCTGTTCCAACGATCCGAAAAAGCTTTTTACCGTAAGCTAAACTCTCCACCTAACATGGCAGATAATAGATATCCCAACAGAGAGCAGGTAGAAGAGTTCTGGGGAAACCAACTTTCCACACCCGCTAATTGCAACATCGCAGCAGGCTGGATCAATCAAAAACACCAAATCTGCCAAATCTCCAGGTCTCGACAGGATTCAAAACTACTGGCTCAAGAAGTTTTGGTGTATACATCATCAACTGGCTAAACTTATTAATGATGTTTTTCTAAATCCAGCGAAGATGCCATTGTTTCTGACAGAAGGCATTACGTATCTCTTACTAAAGGACCAACATAACACACATGACTCAGTTAAGTATAGACCGATCACCTGCCTTTCCACACTATATAAGGTAATCACCTCCTGCTTGACCCAACGCATTTATGCGCATTGTGAAAAAAATAACATCATCGCAACTCAACAGAGAGGATGCACCAGGGGAGCAATGGGATGCAAGGAGCAATTGATTGTTGAATTTGTCATATGTAACCAGGCCTATACCAACCGAAGAAACCTCTTTGCTGCCTACGTAGATTATAAGAAGGCCTTCGACTCGGTGTCACATGAATGGTTCAAAACTATATTAAGAATGTATAGGGTCGATGATCATTTTGTTTCCTTTTTAGAACGCATCATGTCAACTTGGAGAACTAGGATCCAACTGCAAGTTCCATCCAGCGATACCATCGAAACTAATACTATCCTAATACGAAGAGGAATATTTCAGGGCGATTCACTAAGCCCATTGTGGTTCTGCCTTGCAATGAACCCTCTATCACGCTGTTTGAACTCCACCAGATACGGCTTTAGTATTAAAAAAACAACGAAGAAGTAGCAAAATTGAATCACCTTCTATACATGGATGATCTTAAACTGATGGCTACTACCAAAAACCAGCTGGAGCAAATGCTCAAAATTGTCGAGGTGCGAGGTGAGGAAAACATCGTGTACCAAATTTTTTTTGGGATTTTTAACACAACTTAACCAGATTATTATAATAATTTAACTTATCTAAGTTTTTTTTAATTAAAAATATAACATTTATGCACAAAATGCTCATCAAATTATTTTATTTATAAATATTTGAAACCGTTATAATAATTAGAGACTGACAGAAGCAATGAAAATTGTCGATTTTTTATTTGTCACAGGTAATCGAAATTTTATATTTAGACAACTGTTCTTAATAATATTTTTTTGTATTTTCTAAAATAAGAATACCTTCTTCTTGGGCAAAAATCAAGATTCTACCCCTACCTTGTATACAGCAGGATTTTTGATATTTCTTTCTATGATATCCAGAAATTGTCTGATATTTAGGCTGTTCGGATAATGTAACAAGGTACTTGGAGAGGTGATTCTACATGGTGAAATAAAGCCAGTAAGTCATATAACAAAAAGCAGAAAATTCAATATTTTTCGGGTTACAACCTGTTAAAGTTCAATTTTTTTTTTATTTTTGAAATCTTGTGGTTAATTTTTAACTTATCAAGTTGATATTTGGCACATGTTTTCAAAGTCTTTAAATTTGGTAGTAGAACAAATATAAAGAGTTATCCACCTACTGCAATATTGCTGTCATATTTGAAATTATAATTACCAAAATAATAAATTTTCAAGTAAAAGAAAAATGTTCAAAAATTTAACATTTCAGTAATAAATAAATAAATCAACTTTTCTGCTGTGTTTAAATAATTGCATATATATATATATATATATATATATATATATATATATATATATATATATATATATATATATATATATATATATACAGGGTTATTCACCCTATACGGCACGGAATACGTGACTTTCAAAAACTTTTACTTTTGGGATATATGGGGGTCTAATATAGTTACTTTTTAAAATTATTTTCATATTATACAGAGTTTTAAATGGAATCCCCAATATATTATTGCATTTTTGGATTCTTTGATTAAAATTAGGGCCTATTTTAATAAGATTTGCAATACTTAAACCTTAAGGGTTTTTAAATAATTTGAATTTTGACAAAATCTAACCTAATTTTTATGTTTCAAATAGTTAAGAAGTATTTCAGTTATGTACTCGAAATTTACAGTGAAGTATAACAAATCATATTTTATATCCCAATTATAATAAACTTGCTATATTATACAGGGTGTCCAAAAATTAAAATTAATTAATAATTAATTTAAATAGAACGCTATATTTTTTTATCTAACCAGAAAATGTACCTTTTAAATATCTATCGAATGGTGTAAGGGTGTTCTATAAACAAGTCTTTGCGTTTCCACAGAATACGCCAAATAATCGTTTTCTGTGTAATGGAACAAATATTAATTATTTTACACCATCCAATGTGAACTGTATTCTGTTAAAATGAATAATTAAATAATCACTCTGTGAATAGATTTCTCGTGGGAATAGGGTAGTTATATTTTTTTATCACTATCCACTAAAGTCTAAAGCAAAAATAAATCAGTTATCGAACTTAACTTTTATTATCTTTGTCGTTTAAATGTTTTCTTAAACATATATAAACTCAGCCAATTTATGAAGACCATCTCTTAGATTTGCCTATAAATCTGTCTAAGTAATCCTGCCCTGGTTATGTAAATAAAACCGAAAGATAAGAGGTTTATAACATATGGTATATGCACAAACCGTTAAAATGTCTTAGAATATTGAACGATTTTCCCATTATTAGGAAACAAAAGAATGATCAAATAAACTCACTATAATAGAAATATATCGTTTGGCCATTTGTAAAAAGAATTTTGATTAATCACTGTTTTTTCTATTCACAAGAAATAACTAGTTAAGATGTTTATTGCCAAAACAGCCAAGAAAAGTGAATATTTTTTTTACAGTCTTTAACATATATTCTTTTCGTGATAGGAAGACGTAGGTTAGTTTGTTTTACTACTCTGTTATATAAAAATTAGGATTTAGACGCTCAGAGGCCAATTCGGGAATCAAACATCCGGTATAGAATAGCTAACGCCCTCAGCACGTAACGATCGAAACCTTCGAACTTTAAGGGAAAGAAATTGACGTTTACAGGCTTCCATCGGTTAATATGGGTACAAACGGGAATCAGAGGGGTGTCGAGGGGGTGTAAGATTCGAAGACACTCTTTTAAGGAATAGTAAATTTCAGTCATAATTTGATTGTCGTTAGAACGGTACCGTGAGTACCAGTGCCGTAGAATAATTACGTCAGGGGTATAATCGTCGGGAAGAAGGTTATCTTTGTTTAATTTAGGAAATAAAGGGATTATCGTGTGTTATTTTAGTGGGGCATTTTGCGATTTTCATACGGTTTGATTAAGTAATATAAATAGCTGTTTTTTCTCGTTTTATTTCTTTTTTTTGTCTAATATTTTATTAAGCTATTTATACGTATTTTTCAAAATTGGGTTTTACGTTTTTAGTTAAAATAACGGCCGAGAAGAGCAATTATGTTAGTTTTTTCGTAATTGTTATTAGTTTTAAGTTTCTCATTTTAAATAGTTCGTTTTTATTCTATTTATTTTGTTAATAGACTAAGTTGTTTTGAGAAACTTCTTTCATTTAATTTAATTAAAAAACCTTCTCGCGAATTAACTTGCGAGCGCGCTGTTGGGAGACCTACAAAACAAGAGATGTCTTCTGACCAACTAATTAGCAGCCTTTCCTGAGTCCTGAAGTTATGAGTTGTGGTTGGTAAGCTTAAATAACCGTAGTTGTTTGGTACTAAAGCTGCAAGAGAGAAGATGCACGACCAGACTTCCAGAGTGTCTTTATTACTGTGAAATTTAAGTAGAGGTTATTAAAATAGTTACAAATTAATGTGTGGCAACAATTTGGTTATAAATAGAATGGCTAACGCTACCTCAATATGTCATTTGCAGGAGTCTATGATCAAATTCTGTCACATCTGCACCATTTTGTGTTTTTTTGAATAGACGTTCTAATGTATCTATTTGCCTATGGCATTTGGAAATGACAGGTAGTTTACAACTATAAGAATAGTAATCAGCGATTTACAGTGGTCCAACAGGCTATAACAGCAATAATGGTAATAACATATTAACGATAGCGGCTGGTTTAGGATGGTTTCTTTCAGGAAACCTTTGAGTATAAACTCGAGAAGCCAACAAAAAATTTTGATGACATTCTCCAAGGATAAAAATTATATCAATACGCTCTTTCTTTGGATAAATCGTCATTTTGACAAAGCAATAACACAACAATATTCAAATAATTCGATTCAATAAATGAAGTTTCGCAGTTACAAAAAATTATACTGTTATTATAGCAACAGGCTTTGCAGACTACACTGACAGATTAAATGAATTATCTGACGTTTCTAAATGTCATAGACAACAAGATACATTAGAACATTTATTCAAAAAATACAAAATGGTACAGAATACGATTATTTGGCGTATTCTGTGAAAACGTGAAGACTTAGCTATAGAATACCCTTATGCCATTAAATAGGTATTTAAAAGGTACATTTTCTGGTAAGTTAAAAAGTATAGCGTTCCATTTAATGAAATTATAGCCACTTGAAGTTCTTATTTGCTTAGTTTTAATTTTTGGACAACCTGTATAATATAGCAAGTTTATTATAATTAGGATATAAAATATGATTCGAGTACATAACTGAAATACTTCTTAAGTATTTGAAACATGAAAATTAGGTTAGATTTTGTCAAAATTCAAATTATTTAAAAACCCTCAAGGTTTTGGTACTGTAAATCTTATTAAAATAGGCCCTAATTTTAATCAAAGAATCCAAAAATGCAATAATATATAGGGGGTGCCATTTAAAAAAAAACACAACTTTGATACTTTTAGAGCTTTTGGGACCTGTATAATATGAAAATAATTTTAAAAAGTAACTATATTAGACCCCCCTATATCCCAAAAGTAAAACTTTTTGAAAGTTAGCCAGTTGTTTTGACAGCAATATAGCGTGCCGTATAGGATGAATAACCCTGTATATATGTATAATAAAAAAACTAATATACACTTACGCCAATGTCGTTTCCTTAGATACTTGTGCGGAACTTCCTTTTAGCTGTTCCAGCGCCCTAAGAAAATTCTCCTTTATAATGGTACGCTTTGCTTCAATATAAGGAATTCCTTTCTCTTCCAAAGTTTTTAATCTCTTCTTAGACGCTCCCGATATACTAAAGTGATTTATCTGTTCTGAATTCATACTGTCTACTTCTTCCAAAGAGTGTATTTTAAATATTATCTTGGGCCATAGAAATTTAGAACCTGTAGGCCCCTGTTGGAAGCTGGGACTAAGACGAGAGAGACAGTGTTGATCAGTCTTTTTGAAATCTCTACTGTCTGAATTTGATGCCCCATCAGTAAACCTACGGAAGAGGTTTTCTATTTATTTTATTAAAAAACAAAAACTGTCTAGTTCTATTTAAGAATTGGCGGAAAATAGAAATAGAAAAGGTAGCCGGCCGGTCGTCGGAGGAACGGTCTTGGATATACGAGCGAAGTGCAAACAACTAGCGTTGTAGTAGTGCTTTTATTTTCGCAGTGAGTGTACTCGATGTCAACGCGATCCTGTGTGAACAAACTGTACAGGGTGAGTCAACGATTGGATGAAGTAAGTTTGTGCCTTTTCGGTGAAATTTACAAAGAAACTATATTTATTGTTTGATACAGTTTATTTTTACGCAGATTTTAAAATTATTTAGGACTCTACAGGGTGAGCCAAAAAACTAGGACAGCATAAAGTTGTATTTTTTTAAATAGAACACCCTATATACGAATCGTATTTTCGATTTAGCTTATAATTTTAAATCTTTTTTGTTAAGGGTTTACTATAACAAAACTTTATAGTTTCTGAGATAATTAAGTTTAAAGAAAAAAAGTCACATTTTCAAGCATCAATTCAATCCTAAATAACGTTTTCAATTTTGTGACAAATATATTCAAATTTGGAATTTAGCAAGGCCAAGGACAAGTTAACATAATTTTTACCTAATATTTGCAATAAAAGCTACAGGGTGTTGAACACATCGGCTCAAATTTGAACAAGTTTAAATGAATAAATATCTTTTTTTTTTTAAATGGTACACCCTGTATATTTTCATGTTATTTAATAGAGTAATAAAAACCCTAAAAGTTTTGTTCGATATATCCTATACCTATTTATAATAGTTTTTGAGATATTTCAGTTTTTCTTATTTTCCATACTTTTTTACAGAAATAGTCTTCATTATCATAGTAGCCATGTAAAATAATAAAAAGAAACTACAGAAACAAACAGAATGTGGTTAAATATGATGAAATACATTATTCGTTATATTACAACGGCAATAGTTTAATTAAATATAATGTGAAAAAATTAACACAACAATAACGACAAGGCAAATACATATATACTTTTATACTAAATTGAAACAAAAAAATTACCTATTAAATACTGAGATTAATTATTTCTTTTTAATAAGTGTTCGAATAAACGACCCTCTTGTGCAATGCACAAATTTAGTCTTTTTTGCAGATTTTCTCGGACCCTGGACAAAATTAGTGGCGTTATTGTTCTACAGGTATCCCTAATCCTGTTTCGC
This sequence comes from Diaprepes abbreviatus, assembly GCA_034092305.1. Taxonomy (NCBI): domain Eukaryota; kingdom Metazoa; phylum Arthropoda; class Insecta; order Coleoptera; family Curculionidae; genus Diaprepes; species Diaprepes abbreviatus. The sequence continues at coordinate 430,680 of JASJET010000203.1, read as the reverse complement.
ATATCTTCCACTGTTGTTGGTGAATTAACATACATCTTATTTTTAATATAACCCTATAGGAAGAAATCTAATGGGGTGATGTCGCAAGACCTTGGTGGCCACTCAATGAAACCCCCACGTCCAATCCATTTTTGCGGATATTGTTGGTCCAAAAACGCACGAACTTCACGATGGTAATGCGGAGGCGCACCATCGTGCTGGAACCACATACTGTCGAGCTCATCCCTATCGAGACCTTGAAGCAGTTGGGGTAGTTCTTCTTGTAGAAAGTTCAGGTAACTATGGCCATTTAGTGGTTCATTAAAAAAGTGGGGTCCAATAATTCGATTATGATGAATACCACACCAAACATTTAATGATCAGTGGTTTTGATGTTGCACCTCTCTAATCCAAAATGGGTTTTCTGTGACATAATAATGCATGTTGCGTCTATTTACGGCACCGTTACTTCTAAAAGTAGCTTCATCACTAAACATTACCTTGCATAATAAATTTGGATTTAATTGAATCTCCGCATTTATTGTACGAAAAAAGTTTACACGACTTTCAAAATTCTGTCCATGCAATTCTTGGTGTAATTCCATGTGATATGGATGATACCTATATTTCTTGGTAGTGCCATTAGCGGTGGATTGTGATGTTTCACATAATGCTGCTAACTGACGGCTACCAATATAAGGATTTTCCTGAACATTTAACAATACTTGTAGTTCTTTTTCTTCATTAGTTACTGGTTTGTTGACCACTTTACGTTTTGGATAATCAACAGTACCAGAAGAATCAAATCTTTGCATTAAGTTTTGAAAAGTATGGGTATTAGGCTGGCGTCGATCAGGATACTTCATTTTGTAAATTCTTTGAGCAAGAAGGCAATTTTTTTGAGCCTCTCCTATTGTATAAATCATATCTATTAACTCATTCTTTGGAAAATTCATTTTACAATATAAGATGAATGCAAAAAAAACCAAACTACACTACATAAAAACCAAAAGAAGCGATTGCGGTTATAAATCTGACACACAGAAAAATGTTCTTTTACATTGTTTTTGCCATGGCTACTATGATAATGAAGACTATTTCTGTAAAAAAGTATGGAAAATAAGAAAAACTGAAATATCTCAAAAACTATTATAAATAGGTATAGAATATATTGAACAAAACTTTTAGGGTTTTTATTACTCTATTAAATAACATGAAAATGTGTACCATTTAAAAAAAAAGATATTTATTCATTTAAACTTGTTCAAATTTGAGCCGATGTGTTCAACACCCTGTAGCTGTAAATATATAAACTCAGTAAATTTATGAAGTCATAAAACTAAAGGACCCTTTCTAAGATTTGGCTATAAATTTGTCAAAATAATCCTACTCTGATTATGTAAGTAAAACTAGACGTGTTAAGGGTAGTTTTTAACATATGGTATATGAAATACCGGTAAAATGTATTAAAATATTGAACGATTTTCCCATTATTAGGAAACAAAAGAATAATCAAATAAACTCACTATACTGTCATATAACGTTTGACCTGTGTAAGGAATCTAATATGGCGATTGTTCTTCCTGATTGCAAGAAAGAATGCTTTAAATACCAGCAATGGCAATAAAAGGGCACTCAGGTTTTTTCACAGACGTTATATTATCTTATTCCTTTAGTTATAGAAAGAAATAGAATAGTTTTATTAATTGTGTTTATATAAAAATTATTATTAAGATGCTCAGAGGCAAATTCGGGAATCAAGCATCCGGTATAGAATAGCTAACGCCCTCAGCACGTAACGATCGAAACCTTCGAACTTTAAGGGAAAGAAATTGACGTTTCAGGGTTCCATCGGGTAATATGGGTACAAACGGGAAACAGAGGGGTGTCGAGGGGTGTAAGATTCGAAGACACTGTTTTAAGGAATAGTAAATGTTAGTCACAGTTTGAATGTCGATTAGAACGGTACCGTGAGTATCAGTGCCATAGAATAATTACGTCACGGGTATAATCGTCGGGAAAGAAGGTTATCTTTGTTTAATTTGGGAAATTAAGGGATTATCGAGTGTTATTTTAGTGGGGCATTCCGCGATTTTCATACGGTTCGATTAAGTAATATAAATAACCGTTTTTCGCGTTTTATTTCTTTTTTTTTGTTTCATATTTTATTAAGCTATTTATATGTGTATTTTTTTCAAAATTGGGTTTTACGTTTTTGGTTAAAATAACGGCCGAGAAGAGCAACTATGTTAGTTTTTCGTAATTGTTATTAGTTTTAAGTTTCTCATTGTAAATAGTTTGTTTTTCTATTTATTTTTGTTAAATAGATTAAAGCGTTTTGAGAAACTTGTTTTATTCAATTTAAATAAAACCTTCACGCGAATTAAATTGCGGGCGCGCTGTTGCGAGACCTACAAAACAAGAGATGTCTACTGACCAACTAATTAGCAGCCTTTCCTGAGTCCTGAAGATCTGAGTCATGGTTGTGACAAGCTTTAATAACCGTAGTGTTTGGTACTAAAGCTGCAAGAGAGAAGTTGAACGACCAGACTTCCAGAGTGTCTTTATTACTGTGATATTTAATTGTAGGATATTAAAATAGTTACTAATTAATATGGGGCAAAAAATGATTATAGATAAAATGATTAACGCTACCTTAATATGTCATTCAGGAGTATATAATCAAATTCTGTCACAAAGAATCTTAACGGGATTGCTACTGGATACTGACAAGTTTATGAAGTTGGGAGTGCCAATGATTTGGCGGGAATCTCAGAATTATGTTAATGATTGCAACTTTTGATTGGGGGTTTCTAGTAAAAGCAAACATAAAACTGAATATCCTAATATTCCCTCAGACATGAAACCTGTGCGCCATGACTCTTCTAGAATACGTGTCTCTACGCCTCCAGAAAAATAAGAAATCGATTCAGAATCGAACGAGTTAGATCATTTTGAATCAAACACCTGTCTAAGTTTTTAAGAGAAAGACGAATACGAATGTAGTAGCAATAAACAGCCTTATTTTATATCTCCAGAAGAGCTCAACGATTTTATTTGTGATTTGGATCTTCCCAATACAAAGTCACAGCTGCTTCGATTTAGTTTCCAGCAGTAAAATCTCTTACAAAAAGTAAGTATAACACACAAATGTTCCACTTTATATCTCGCACAATACGACTCACTTTGAAAGATCTGTCAAGTATCACCCTATTCGTATATACAACAAACTTCCTCAAATTATCAAGTCAGCCAATAACTACAATAGCTTTAAGATAGTTCATTTGTGAAACGGCTTTTCTTAGGAATGTGATCGAATTTGAATATATAGTTTAAAATAGTGTCTTTTATTTAATTAAAAAAAAAAACGAAATTTTTTAATCGTCTGTGATACGAAATTTAACAATTAAAATATGCATAATTAACATGCTGGAGGTCACTACCCAGATAGCACAAGGCTTCCAATGGATATCTAAATGGGTCCATATAATGTCCTGTATGTCCATGGACCCTTTATGGATATCCATTGGATGTGATGACATGTACTCTATATGGACGTCCATATCTCGATGTCCAATGTAAGTCCATCAGATGTACATTAATTTATTTTTAAAAAATTTTCTGAAATGAATAAAACTGTATCGCAGACGCACACAAAGCCCATTTTTAATTTTTTTTTAGCAGATTGACTGAAAATTTGCTACACTACTTGGCCTGTAAACCTATATTATATTATAAGGTTAATTATACAAAGGAAAATAACTGCTGAACTGTAGAATATCGACTATAATCATTATATTGCAACTTTAGCTAAAACTAACTACTAAAGATTTTAATAAAATTTTGGTTCAACATAGATTTCCGCTCAATAATTTAAATTTCTGGTTGTCGTCAAAATCGGATACTGTAATATCGACCTGTGGAATTGTCATTTCTTAGTCTGCCTGCTTGCCATTTTTGTGTTGACGTCTGGATAAAAAAGCGCTTTTGGGTTTTAATCTAGCTAAAATGTATTTTTTATTTGAAGAACATTCCACGGTTAAAAGTATAGTTATTTTTAATTTAATTTTTTTTAATTATGCCAAAAATTACCAAACGAACCTACATACACGTCCGACGAGAAGCCGGTAATTTACCATCAATTCCTCTTAAAATGCCGCAAATTTGTGGTGAAGTATAATAAAATTCTAAATTTTAGCGAAAATTCTCCCTGACAAAGTCATTATTGAGTAAACAGTTTAATAAGATTGCTGGCATTATTAAATGTTATCAAAATTTATAATAGAGAAAAGCTAGAGGAATTTTTAATAATTATATTTATTTTTTTGACTATTTTGGATTAAACACTATTACAAGTTCACATTGATGTGTATTTTTATGCAGTAAATTTGTTAAAAAATATATAATAAAGCTTTGACCGTTCGACTCTAAGTCTTGACTTATATTTAATTTATTTTAATTATTTCTTAGATGAACTTTCCAAAGATTGGTCCAAAAAATTTCCAATATGAAAGCCAATTTATACCAAATTAGAGAAGATATTCAGGCAATCTTAACCAGGGAAAAACAAGAAGAATTTAAAACAATTTTCTGCAGGAGTTTAACTTGTCTTTTACAGAAGAAAATAATCAGCTGCTTGAAGTCACATTATACCTTCAGGCAGGGGCGGATCCAGCCTCTCTCTTTGGGGGGGGGGGGGGCGGTGATATCACAAAAGTACAGTATGGCAAACAAAAATAAATTGTCGTCGGGGGAGGGGGGGGAGACACCAGCACCAGTCCTATTTTTAGTGTAAAAGGCATGGTCGGGTCTATTTTTCTATATTTGAAGCTCTTGGAGACGGGGGGGGGGGGGGTCGATCACAAGTAAAAACAAGTTGCGGACAAGGAGGATGCCAGCAGCATAAGTATAAGAGCAGAATCGGGTCTATTTTCCTGAACAAAAAGCTCTTGGGGGAGGCTATCGCAAGAAAACAAGTTGTGAACGATGGGGAGTGCCAGCAGCATACATATTCCTAATATAAAAGGCAGAGTCGGTTCTATTTTCCTGAACTCAAAGCTCCTGGGAAGGAGGGACGATCGCAAGCACACACATTCATATACTCTGTTCAAGAATTAGAGAGAGTAATAAAACTGTTACCGAAACCTCCAACGTACCTGCTCCAGTGCCGCAGGTAACTGAGGGCTGCCGAAAACCTAATTATATTTAATTATAAGCTTTTATAAATTTACTGCAACAATAAAATTTCTCATAGTTTAATTTAATTTCTATCAGTGAGCAAAGTACACCTTACAGTGTGTCCTTAGTGATTTATCCTGTTTGCGTTTGTTTTTATATATTATTTGAGTTTAGTGAGACACCGAAAAAATATGGCTTCCACCTCTATATTTATTCCAAAATCGTTAAACCAAGGCATTTTTTCCTCAACGAAAAACTTATTACGACGAATGTTTGATGCCTTAAGAAATCAATATCTAGATAATAATGTTAAAAGCTCTTTTGAGATGTGTTCCAACATGACAACTGAAGAAGAAAAAAAAACACTGAAATTGTTAGTACTCCCAAGCCACATTCCATCACAGACAGAAGAAAAACCTCGTTGGACGCAGAGATGAAAACTGTAATAAAAGGAGAAGCAGATCGCAACCGTTGACAAAATTCTAAGTAAAATCAATGAAGATCGCGATTTACCTGAAATTTAAAGAACTGAACTCTGGAAATTGCTCAGAGAACTTAATTTTTGCTGGGAAAAACCAGATAGAAAATCTGTGCTTATAGATCGTCCGGAAACTGTCCATTGGAGAAGGAAATATCTCTCTCAAGAAAAAGGTAGAGTTACTAGAAATAACACAGCTTACGAAATTAGTAATTTAACTGATTTTTTTGAATAAAGTTACTGCGGAAAATTGGGAAAAATCCATATAATAATACGTAATGTTTACCAGTGTAAACACAACTTATTATTTAAATTTTTGTTTTCGTTGTATTTTATTGTTTAATGCTGTTTATATATTTTTTATTTTTTATGTAGTTTTCTTTAATTTTATATATATTTAATTCCAATTAGCCGTAAGTTTTTTATTATTTTATTATTGTATTTGTGTCTTTTTCTTAAGCGTGTAGAATTAGCATTTTTTTTTTTGGTGGAGATATCGGATTTCCATATAATAGAGTAAATTAAATTAAGATATCAGTACAATAGAAATAAAAATAAGTAGGTCTATTTTTAACTGTAACATATAAAAACTAATTATATTCGAATCCCTTTTTAGGGTTTAATTGTAATTCGGCAGATGGTTTAAGAAACAAATAAACTGAAACGTCAAATTTCCTAAAAATGTTTTTATTTATTAATAAAATGACCGATGACCCCAAAAATATTTTAATATTATATGGACGATTTTATTTTTTTAAATGTTTAACTTTTTGTATTTTTGCCAATGGGTATTTTGTAGATATTTAAATTATAACTTAGAATTTTTTGAGAGAATAAGGCTACGTTTTAGTCTGAATGTGCCTAAAACGGTTTCTATGACAAAATTAAAAATAATAAAAATACAGTTGTGATTTGTGTGTGGGCAATAGTAAGAAATAAAATAATATTATAAAAGCTTTTTATTTTAAGTTTATTACCGAAATACTATAGTATGCCATAAATACTTAGTGATAAAATAAACCTCCTTCCGACGGCTATGACAAGGATTAAAATCCTTTTTAACACTTCACACATTTGGATTGTTATCCAACCCAAATAGTTCATTATTATAGACCGGTATTTTTGATTATAAAATTTCATTCTTATGAAAAATATATGTGTCTAACAGATTTTCCCAAAGACACCGAACTAAAGAACACAGGTAGTTTGCGAAGAAAAAGGGTAAAATTAATTTATTACTTTCTCTAGTTCTTGAATAAACTATAGTATAAGAGGCAAAATCAGGTCTATTTTCCTGAACTCAGAGCTCTTGGGGGGGGGGGGGGGGCGATCCCCCCCGCCCCCCCTGGATCCGCGCCTGCCTTCAGGACAATTTAAACTTTAAAGATGCAGTAAGTTTATTACATTTCTTTTAGAATAAAAGCTGAAACTTATCCTAGTAATGCTTTTATATGTGCATCAGTCTATTGGTAAAAAGAACTTCATTAAAAAAAAACAAGTATTTATGTAAGAAGTGCCTATTTGGCTGGTTTTAAAAATAGCATAAGAACTTACTTAAGTGTAAGGAATTTAAATAAGGTATTTTTCCACACATGAGGCAACAATGTTAAAATCAGTTTCATTTTACAGGATTATTTTATATATATTTTTTTTACTTTAATTCTTAAAGTCAAAAAAATTCTTAACTTAGCAAATGTGGAATTAAAATCCTATTGTCTCAATAATGTAACATAATTTTAGGTTTTACAGTTGGCGAAAATTGGAGGAAACAATACGTATGAACTCAATAAAAGATATTTTATCGCAATAATGACAACCTTTCCAAAAATTATACATATGATGGAACAGTAACAAAAATATCCTTTAAAGAACTTAAGTTATGATCACTATTTGTAGGTAAGTTACCACTTAAATATGAATGAAAAATATCCAGTTGGAATTTTTAATATACAAAACTAATAAATAGTGCATCAGTCAACGTTATACCTTATTAATTTTCAGCTGTGGCTGAACAATGAGGGGCTGACAAAAAAACAACCGAAAATGCGATTAGAAAATGGCTGAGGAAAGAGAAGGAGAGAAATAAATCTAGAAAAAAATAATCATAATCACAATAAAAAAGTGTTTATTTAAATAATTGGTAAATTTTTTATTAGCCAATCGAAATTGTAAATGTTACTATGGAAACGGATACCCTATTCATAATGATCCTTATACAGCTTGAACAATTAAAATTAACTCAAGTTGTATTTTGTAGCACGTGCAATTTGACTAGTAATAAAATTATAATTGTTGTTCTTATATAGTGTAGTATGAAAAACTTGACAATTGTAAATAAATAAGTGCAATATGTGGCTTCTGTTCTTGTTACCTGGTTTCCTAGTGTAATTTATATCTGTTTGGTTTATGGGATTAATTAAAGCTTGCCATATATGGTTACTTTTTATTGACATTTCGATGATATGAGTGGTCTGTATTTTTAGAAGTGCAGACTAATTGGGATACTGTAAGCCTTCGGACCCAAAGCAAATTCTGAAAATGTCTACCACTCGTGTTAGCGGAACATCAAGAGGAGAGAAAAATAAATTATGACCTATTAACCTGAAACCACAGTACCATACTTGGACATTATATGGACATCCAAAATTAGTCCTATTAATATCCAAAAATGATCCTTACCTGGACAATATTTGAAGTCCAAATGGACATCTATGAGTGGGACATTCGTATAGTTCAGTGGATATCCATTGAATGTCAGGTGAACAAATTCTGGACATCCCTTGGATATCCAGTATATCCAGCTTTGGACAAACAGTGGATATCCAATGGACTGAAGTGTGCTATTTGGGTACATATAACAAAATACCAATACATTTTGGAATATCTCAAAAACGGTTTTTACCATATTTTTTAAAAACTAATGCAACGTAGATCCAAAAATTATGGATTTTCTAGAAAAAAAAACGGAATTTCTTGATCGTTTTGTTTAGAAAATTGAGATTTTTTAAATAAAAATAATTTGAAACATCTGACGAGTAGTGGGGTACAGTGATCACAACTTGGCAACGCGCGATAATTCAAACCTAAGTTAGTTAGGTTAGTTCTTCAGAATGTGACATTTTTTTAAATATATTTCTCGATATTTTTATCTATTTTCTCAATGTGTTGGGATGTCAACATAACAAACTATATAGGTATGAGACTCACACTATATGAACGTTACTATACACACGTTTACTCTATAGATCATTCAATATAGACATTTGCGGCGCTGCCAGATTTATTATATTTAAAGTTATTACTGAAAGTTAACGTGTGTTGGGTACAGTCTCGTACAAAAACAAAATTCTTTAGGCCTGAGAATCCTTAACTTTTGATACTTACTTAAAGGCTATTTTTTTTTATATATATCCGGGTCCGTCCTAAAGCCGGATGCACTGCGACCAGAGTAAGCCTATTGTGCTCACCCTAGACATTTCAGTCACTTTGTCAACCTAGCCCCCTGGCTCAATCTGTACAGTCCTGCTAAGGAATGAGTGAGTATTTCTCCCGGTTCCAATCTTACTGACCCGAAAGTTTGTTGTCTAAATCTCACCAGTGACTCACAGTCGCATATGATATGCTTCACCGTTTCCTCGGCTTGTCCACATAGTCTGCAGCCGAGGTTTCCGTTATATAGATTCATTCTATTCCGATGTACTTTGACGGCCATGTATCCCGTCATTATACCCGTAATAGTCCTTAATTGGTTTCTACTCATTTGTAGTAATTGCCTTGCCAGTTTCGGGTCAGGATTCCCAATAAGTAGCTTGCTGTGGTTTAAACCCTGTCTGGTCATCCAGTGGTTTTTATGTTCTCTTTTGATCCATTTTATGACTGCTTCCCGGGCCGCGCATCGCAGCACCCCAAAGGCCGGTTCTGGATCTATGTATTAAGATGCCGACCCTGCTCTAGCCAGCTCGTCAGCTTTTTCATGTCCATGTATGCCTTCATGACCTGGTACCCACTTTAACATAACTCCGTTGTCTTTTGCCAGAATTTCCAGCTCACTCTGACATTCCCAAACCAGCCTCGATGATACCTTTTGGCCCTTGAGGGCTGCCTGGCTGTCAGAGTAAATGAGGATTTGCTTCCCTTTGTAAGCTCTCTTGTTTATCTCGTCTGCGCACCGTAAGATTGCATATATTTCTGCCTGAAATACTGTTGGGTATTTCCCAAGGGGAAGGGTTAATTCCTTCCCCAGTTGTAGCCCATATATCCCAGCTCCAGTAGCCTCACTAGTTTTTGAACCGTCAGTGTACCAAATACTTGCACCCGAGAATGTTTCCGGTCTTTTTCTTTTACTAGCCATTCGATCCTCTATTGTGACTTCAAACGGTATATTATAACGGTAGCTCGACTTCATATGGTCGGTGTCCATTTCCAACTCAGGGCTCCTGATTTTTTTACATATGTTTTTGTGTACTGACAACGTCCTTTGCGATTTTACTGTTGAGTAATTTAGTCGGTGGAGTCCCATTCTTGCCTGAATCACTATGTGTAGCGGAGGCAGATCCAGAATACACTCCATTGCCGAAGTGGGCGTTGATTTCATGGCCCAGTAATACATAAACAGGCGACCCTTTGTATTCCACTCAGCTTTGTCATGGTTGTTCTCTGCATTACTTTGGGCCACCAGACCAAGGCTGGTCTTACAACACTGGTGTATAACCAACGTACCATTTTCGGTGAGAGATCCCATGTTTTCCCACATAATCTTCTAACAGTCATAAGAGTTGTTTCCGATTTTCTGCTTGTTTTCCACTTACTTGTTCCAGGTCACCCTGGAGTCTAAAATCACCCCCAGATATTTTACTTCTCTGGAAAGTGGTATTGTGTTTCTTTGGAGGATGATGGGACCGAGATCCTCTATCCTTCTCCGTTTTGTGAAGGGGATTAGGACAGTCTTTTGGGGACTTATATCGAGTCCCTCCTGCCTTACCCATCTTTCTACAACTTTAAGAGCCCTCTGCATTCTCTCTCTTACCGTTGTATTAAATTTGCCTTGGGTTAATATTACCAAGTCATACTTAAAGGCTATACCTTTGTCTACGACTGTCGCGAGTGAACGACCTTAAGAACACGTTAAGAAAATATCTATTTGGGAAGGGCTTCTACTCACTCGGGGAATATTTTGAGGATTCTTGAAGTGATAGGATATAATTGACTTAAATTATGTGATCCGTTTTTATAGTTTGTTTTATTATAGATAACTAGTTTTTAATTTGTAATAAGTATAGCAAGTGTTTCATGTATACTGTATGATTTTTATATGTATCTGACTATATGACGTCCTCCACGTCAATCTTAATTGATGTTAAAGGTGAATAAATATTTGATTTAATAATAATGACCATAACTTTAAGGAGACATTTTTTAAAATTCTCAAAATTGATAATGTGTTACTAAAGTTATTATGTTCCATTTGTATTGTATATTCTTACTTAATACTGTGTAACTAGTTTTTAATTCTTTCACCCCTTCTTGCTAGTGTTATTTTACCATACAGGTCTGGAAAATCAAGAACAGAAACTCGACGTTTCTTAAGTATGATAAAGAAAATACTATATTATTCATCAAATTAGAATGAGACAGAAGATAATGCATCGTAAGCATCGACATACGTGTAAATTACCAGTTTGGCTCTCGGATGAGGGGTAATACAATGCTGGCGCGGTGACAGCGGGCGGCAGCATACGCCACGCCCTAGCACAATAAGAGGATTCCAAGTTATTTGCTTTCATTCGGTCGTCGAAGCGTAAGTATCGAGTGTTGGTATTTCCGTGTTTCAAGTAAAATTTTTTTATTTAAAATGATAGTTTATTCCACGGAACAAAAAGTACAAATTATTAAGTGATATTATTCTGGTAAAAGTATACATGAGATAATCGGCAGATTTGCATTACGTACGAAAATCATCCTATTCCTTCAAAATCTAGAATTTCAGAAATTATTAAAAAATTTGAGACAACCGGTTGTCTAAAAATTTGTAAAAAATGTACTAATAACAATGAGGAGCAACCGGCTCCTCAAATTACTGAAGAACGAGCAAATCGGGAGACTGGCGTATGTAGTTTAGCGGAAATTAATTTTCCTTGCAATAGTACCGCAACTGCAGAAGAACTTGATATGAACGCTCGAACGGTTCGAAATATTTTAAAGCGTAACAAATTTCGCTGGTGTTTTGTGAGGACATGATGGAAAGGGCTAATAGGGACGACAGATTCTTCAGCAACATTTTGTTTACGGTTGAATCCTCATTTTCCTTGCACGGTCGTCACAATCCTTCTATTGCCGTAGGATACTCTAGAGAGAATCAACATCTCAATATTCCTCAGAGAACACAATACCCGCAAAAGGTTAATGTATGGGCGGGAATGTTAGGGAATTTTATCATTGGACCCTTTTATATTAATGGGAACCTAACTGCCAATAAATACTTGGACCTTTTGCGAAATCACGTCATTCCAGCTGTTCGAGCATTGAATATTAATTTTGAGGAAATTTGGTTTCAACAGGATGGTTGCCCTGCTCATAATGCGACAGAAGTGAAACAGTTTTTGCAAACTATATTTCCTGAGCGCCTCATAAGCACAAGGGGAACCATTCAAATGCCACCCAGGTCTCCCGATTTGGCCCCAAGTGATTTTTTTCTTTGGGGGTCATGTTTCCCAAGAAATTTATCGGCACATATATGATCGTGCTATGAATTTGGATGAACTGAGACAAAAAATTAATGAGGTTATTATAAATATAACACTTGAAGTTTTGGCAAATACGGGAACCGGATTTTATAATAGATTGGGTTATTGTCTCGCTCAAAGTGGAGGCCTGTTTGAACACCTCTTGTAAAATTTTAGATGTTTTTATTTACTTAAATAGAATTTAATTATTTGTTTATTTATTTATAACTACTGAATATGCTACTTTTATTTTTTACCCGAATAAAAGTTTATTTTTTAGAATGATTTTTTAATGTGGTTTATTAACTTATTTACTTAGAAACTACCGTTATTTTTATTATGTGAATCAATGTTTATTTTGTAACAGAAATACCAGTTTTCTTTACGCCCAACGGCCAGCAAAAAATAATTTTTTTGCATTTCGACTATTTGATGCATTTAAAACAATAAATGTATCAAATAGTCATTAAATATTCCAAATTCCGTCGATTACGTTATAACTTTAGACGAAAAGTAAATACACCCTCTCATTCGTTTCAAGGTACTGCTCGTTTTCGTGTCGCACGGAAGTTAGAGGGCGTTATATGTCGTGTAGGCGTTCCCCGACAACGTCTGTCCCGAACTAACCTGAAAGGCTTAGTGGGCCACAATTAAGAAAACGTGGCCAAAATAAACAAAATTTCTAGTTAAGAAATTTAAACTAGAAGTTTGGCTATAGTATTGTTTCTATTAACTCTCGGTAATATGAGCGGCCAGGCTCCTTCAGGAGGTAGGCACTTAATTAAAAATAGCTATTTTTTTTTTAACTTTTATACGAAAAATTAAGCAAATGATCCTAAAATGCAATGACAATTGAAGTATAGGTTACGACTTCTACACAATTCCGCAGAATATCCAGTTTTTTCCGAACTTGCTTAATGCCAATGAAGGTGCCGCTCTTCTATTTGACATTGGATTGTCAAGAGACAAATATGGTGTGTAAAATACAAAAAAAAAGCATGGTATTCAATGACAATTATCGAACCTCTACTAAATCAAAAGTCGAGGATAAATTGCAAGGCTTACTGGATCACACAGTAGATCGAATTATATTGCTTCAATTAGACGCCCATGAACAAATCGATAAATTAGATTTGTAAATATGAGTTTCATTTGCAAATGGGGCTTCGATGGAACGTCAGATCAGAGCCAGTATAAAATGAAATTTACTGATCCGATTATTTCTGATACAAACTTATTCCTCACCTCTCTTGTTCTCAACAGGAACCGAACAAGTCTTAAAAAAAAAAAGAAAATTATGAACTAAACAACTTGCACCATATAAAAGAGTTCCCTTTGCCACCCCACCTTCCGTACAGTACAACTTATCTTTGACGATGATAGACGGCTAGGTGAATGCTGTGGCTGGAACGAAATCGGTCTAACGTTGTTACTTCTGCCAAACAACATCTCAGTTCAACAATATTGATACTGTGTTCCAGTAAATACAGAGTATTTCAAGCTACGACTATTAACTCTATACGCATGTATTCGATTCTTCGAGTGCTGCTTGTATTTGTCGTATCAACGTGACACACAGAAGTGGCAAGCCCGTAAGCAGAAAGACAAAAAGGTGAAAGCACAGACAAAGGCTACCATCCAATAGGCCTTTAAGGAGAGAGATTAGGACTTCTCGTTAACATGCCAAAGAAAGGGTTAGGAAGCACTAAAGATGACAACACGGCTCGATGATTCTTCGAGAACAGTGATGAGTCAGCTATTATAACAAGAATAAAGCGAAAACTGATCCTCCGGTTTCCCATCATTTTGTAAACTATTGGAAGCGGACATTAAACTGCAATAGAGAAGATTAGGGAATATACACCTCAAAAAACAAGAATGTTCTTCAAAGAATAATATTGGTACAACATGCCAACAGAAATCTACAAATTACTTACTTCATTGACCAGACATTATAGCATTTGTAATATTACCGATAGCTAAACAGTCGAAAGATGCACAAAAATCAACGGACAAGTTGAGAAGAAACTATCACCTAGACTTTGCCCGAAAATCTTCTCGAGAAAAAAATATGGAAGATCTGTTCCAAAACTTTTGGCGTCGACGGATCCTTACACTGTTTTTTGATGTCGTAATTATTCGGATAATAATTCGTACGTACTGGGACATGAGAAGAGAGTTGTTAATAAAAAAGGCAATGATTAAAATGATCTTTTTATTATTTTTATTACAGTCGTATTATTTATTCATTTATGTTAATCAATAAATATTATATTACTTACGAATTATTTGCATTGGTATTTGTTAAGAAGTCCTAAGCATACAGGAAAAAGTACTTTCGCATTTTTAAAGATTATCGATATCCATATATTTATTATTATAGTATTATATTTAAAATGTACCTTGAAGTCAAGCGCAATATTTTATTTATGGAAATACAATTATTCTTTTAATTTTATTTAATCCGTGCTTTCGACCCACTGTGTTCTGACGACCCGAAACCAGCGAAAGGTCCTTGCCCGACGCCATTTTTACTGAAAACCAGGAAGCAAGCTACGATACAACAGTATGCTTTATTTCACTTCTTCAACATGGCTAAACGGATTGTGCGTCGCTTTTTATTACGTTCCATTTTTTTAAGAGGTTCTGTTCTCGATTTTCCACACCTGTGTATTTGGATATGTGATGTACCTAGATGTCAATGTAAATTGATTTTAAAGATGGATAAATAAAGTAAAGCAAATATTTCTTTTTTTTTCCTTACTGAAATATAAAAAATATCATCTTTGTTGGGCAAATCTTTTTGATTGGTAGAATATATGTTTAATAAAATAACTAAATTATACTTACTGTAATGTGGCTTCTTTAGATACTTGTGTGGAACTTGAGGTGTTCCCTTTATTAGAATCCTTTTTTTGCTGTTTTAGAGCCCTTACGAAATTCTCCTTCATAATGGTACGCTTTGCCTCGATATAGGGAATTCCTTTCTCTCCCAAAGTTTTTAATTTCTTCTTGCCCGATCCCGATATACTAAAGCAATGTATCTGTTCTGAATCCATACTATCTATTTCTTCCAAAGAGTGTATTTTAAATTTTATCCTGGACCCACGAAATTTAAAATCTGTAGGCTCCTGTTGGAAGCTCGGACTCGAACGAGAGGGTTGATCGGTCCCCTTGGAATCTCTACTGTCTAAGTTTGATGTCCCATCAGTAAACCTACAGAAGAAATTCACTAATCATTTTATTAAAAAACAAAAACTGTCTAGTCCTATTTACGAATTGGCGAAGAAAAGATCATAAATTTGAAATAACAAGAATATTTTTTTATGTTAATTTATAGTATAAATAAAGGTCTAAGGTTTGTTTTATAAGAAATCTTTGAAATGAAAAACATCATGTACCACATGTTTTGGCGATTTTTGACAAAAGTTAACCAGATGATTATAATAATTTACCTTATATAAGTTTTTTTTTTAATTTAAAAATCACATTTATGCACAAAATGCGCATCAAAATATTTTATTTATAAATACTTGAAACCGTTATAATAATTAGAGACTAACAGAAGCAATGAAAACTATCGATTTTTTATTTGTTAGTGGTCACCGAAATTTTATATTTAGACAACTGTTAGTAATATTTTTATGTATTCTTTAAAAAAATAAACCTTCTTCTTGGGCAAAAATCACGATTTTACCCCTACCCTGTATACACCGAAAAGAAAGTCAAAACTTACCCTCCCCGCTACAGTGATACGGCAGAAGTACATGTTTCGTCTATACTAGACACATCAGGGTACCGACATGCATCTGGCTGTGCAAAGTTTTGACTTTCTTTTCGGTATGGTGGTACAGGTAGGCCATCATCTCGATGGTGGTGGAATAGGATGAATTGCGTTTTATAACAATTTATTCTAACTGTGCAACCTCTAATACAGAAAGGATATGATGGAGAGAAGTTTGCATTTACTGTTCGCATTTTGCTTCATTCATATACGGAGCTGCATATAGTTGTACGTTTGCTGAATGTGATTTCAGCACTACAACGGCGGAGGAATCCGTGAAAGCCGCATAAACATATACATATATATATATATATATATATATATATATATATATATATATATATATATATATATCACTACATAGTATAAAACAAAGTCGCTTTCTCTGTCCCTATGTCCCTTTGTAGGCTTAAATCTTTAAAACTACGCACCGGATTTTGATGCGGTTTTTTTCAATAGATAGAGTGATTCAAGAGGAAGGTTTATATGTATAATAACATCCATTAAATAGTGGAGAAATACTGTTATTTTTGAGGTTTCTAATGTGATGTCGTTAAGCGGGAAGTAGCGCTTGCGGCGGTACTGGCCGACCGGGGCGGCGGCAGCGTGCCTATAAATAGCGCGTCGGAGGCCGATGTAATAATTGTTGTAAAAATAAAATAAATAGTCACAGTTTTTCTGTAGTGTATTTAGTATCAGCATTGCACCCGTGCGAAGCCGGGGCGGGTCGCTAGTATATATATATATATATATATATATATATATATATATATATATATATATATATATATATAGGGTTATTCACCCTATACGGTACCACTGACCTCTACTATGGACCCGTACTCTTGTCGGCTGCTAAAGCCAAAAAATGACAAACCATGGGCGAAAAAATGCGTTTCTGCACATCGGGCGCCAGTCATATTTTTGGACGTTGATCAGATAAAGGCATGCGCATAAGCGACTTCCTATTATCGATCGGTTGTTTCGTAGCGCCATCCGTAAACAGCACAGTATGGGCTCAACGCCATTTTTGTGTTTATTTTTGCTTTGTGAGTTGCGTGCGATTTAAACGGATTTATAGCGTTTTAAGTGATTTATTTTATTTGTTTTTCTGTTTTTATTTAATATAATGGACTGTGTACATATTTTATTTGTTTTATTTTCCTTTTTCTCTATAGGGTAAAAAATAGTGTTGCTTTACAACGTTTTTGGATTTATAGTGTTTTCGTATAACATTAAATTTCCAAAACATAGTATGATATATTTTTAGCACTTTCCAAATGATTACCAAAAGATAAACTGAACCTTTAAGCACACAATTTTTTAAAAAAAATCTGAAAATTCGCACCAAACCATAGAATAGTTTATTCTATCATATGAAAAAAGTACATTCATCAATTTGTCAAGAAATGGTAAAATTTCTCCATCTATTACATTACTTACATAAATAAAAACATACATCCTCAAAATGAAGTTGGAATATTTTAAAACATACATATATAACTTACAATAATTATAATGCATTATTTTTTGTTATATACATAAAATATTTCAGTACAAGGTTTATATTTTAGCCAGAATCGGCTATTGATTCTATAATTTCTAAGCTCTGTTTAAATTATTTTTTCAAATTATCAACGACTTTTTTCCAGTTGTTAATTTGCACAATGTCCATATTCTTGCATAGCTTCATCCACCTTATATTTAACCGATGTTTCCACCCAGCTCAAATGTTTTTTTTTGTTCTGCAGCCATTCTATGATTTATTATTTTGTATGTCTGAAGATTGAGGACATGACGTTAAAAAGCGTCGTTCATTATTAATACTGGTTTTGGAAGTAAATTCAGATTAGTTATGTCCATACTCATTTTATGAAATTGTCATGATTCATGTGGTCATGGCAATCCCCACTTTGAAATCGTCAAATTAAAAATTCATAAATATTTTATCTATGTACGGCACGGAATACGTGACATTCAAAAAGTTTTACTTTTGGGATATATGGGGGTCTAATATAGTTACTTTTTAAAATTATTTTCATATTATACAGGGTTTTAAATGGAATCCCCTGTATATTATCGCATTTTTGGATTCTCCGAGCAAAATAAGTGCTTACCCCTAAGGTTTATAGTACCTAAACCTTAGGGGTTTTTAAATAATTTGAATTTTGACAAAATCTAACCTAATTTTTATGTTACAAATAGTTAAGAAATATTTCAGTTATGTACTCAAAATTTACACTGAAGTGTAACAAATCAGGGTCTCCAAAAATTAAAACTAATTAATAATTAATTTAAATAGAATATTTTGCATCTTACCAGAAAATGTACCTTTTAAATACCTATCGAATGGTATAAGAGTGTTCTATAGCTAAGTCTTCGCGTTTTCACAGAATACGCCAAATAATCGTTTTCTGCACCATTTTGTGTTTTTTGAATAGATGTTCTAATGTATCTATTTGCCTATGGCATTTGGAAATGACAGGTAGTTTACAACTATAAGAATAGTAATCAGCGATTTATAGTGGTCCAACAGGCTATAACAGCAATAATGGTAAAAACATATTAACGATGGCACAAAACAGAAGCAAACTATTTATAGTAGAGGTTCGAAATGTCGACCATCAATTTTCAAACACTTACATATTTTCAATTCGAAACCACTGCTAACGCTGGACAACATTTGCGGGGCTACAGTTTGAAAATCGTCTCTTATGCGTATTTTCAGATCTTGTGGTGTTATCGGGGGCGCATTGTAGACAATTCCTTTTATGTATCCCCATAAAAAGAAATATGGTGGAGTTAAGTCTGGAGATTTCGGGGGACAATTTAGAAATCCGTCTCTCCCAGTCCACCTGTTTCGAAAGTTGACATTTAAAAATTGCCGAATCTCGCGATGATAATGAGGCGGAGCTCCATCCAGTTGAAGCCACATAGTTATTCTAATATTTAAAAGGGCATCTTCTAATAACACTGGAAGTTGGTGTAAAAGAAAATCGCGAAACATCAAACCATTTAAAGGTCCTTCAAAAAAGTAAGGTCCAATTAAGTATGGACCCAGTATTCATCCCCACACATTAACCGACCACCTATTCTGGTTTCTCATAACTCTGTATTCATGTGGATTTGAATAAGAATAGTAATGGAAATTGTATCTATTTACGAAACCATTGTTATGAAAAATACATTCATCACTAAACAACACATTAACAAAAGAGTGTTCATTTTCTGTCACTTTATCTAACACCCACAAGCAGAATTCAGTTCGATTGTCAAAATTATTTCCGTGAAGCTCTTGGTAAAGCTAGGTTTTATAAAGATGAAATTTGTATTTGTTAAGAATCCTTGAAACACTTGCTTGGTTAATGTTAGTATTTACGGATATATGATTCTCACTAATATTGGGATTCTCGATCACTGAACCAAGTACAGTAAAAACATTTTCTTCATCCTTAGTGACAGGTTTTCTTATAGCAGGTTTTCTATAACTGACACTTTCACTTTCCCGAAACTGGTTTAATATTGAGGAGGATTTTCTTCTCCGCTTTTTGTCTCGAGAGATTTTTCCGCAGCACTTATTCTGGAGGAGTTGTATTCGCCACAAATTTAATAGTAATGTTTTTCGTAGCTACCATCGGTATAAGGATGTACCTATGCGATATATAAATTGTTATAGCATATTTTGTGCGATGTTGCCAAATATAAATATTCCCCAAGTCTAGGAATGACCCCTCATCTACGAAGTTTCAACCCTGTCGAACTACTTATCGAAGGACCCCTGTATACAGGAATTATGTCGTCGCTTTTGGTCCTCTCAATACCCGATGTTTCTAGAAAACACCACATGTACGAAACGGGTAAATAAGTAGTCGGCCGCTCGTCGTAGGTTCGATCTTGGATATACTAACGAAGTGCAAAGAACTAGCGTTGTAGTAGTGCTATTATTTTCGCAGTGTGTGTACACAATATCGTCGCGATCCAGTGTGAACAAATAGAACAGTTACTGTTATATATGTGGTGATGTGACACGGAAAGCTTAACGAAAGACATTGAGCTCACTTGGGCTCTCAACATTTACTCTCACCCTTGCTCAAGAATCTTAAGGGGATGGCTACTCGAGACCCGTAAGTCTTTGTGCCTCATGACTCTTCTAGAATACGTGTCTCTAAGCCTCCAGAAAAATAAGAAATCGACTCGGAATCGGACGAATTAGATCATTTTGAATCAAACACCTCTCTATGTTTTCAAGAGAAAGACGAATACGAATGTAGTAGCAGTAAACACTCTCATTTTATATCTCCAGAAGAGCTCAACAATCTTATTTGTGGTTTGGATCTTCCCAAAACAAAGTCACAGCTGCTTCGATTTCGTTTACAGACGTAGAATCTCTTATAAAAAGTAAGTATAACACACAAATGTTCCAATTTACATCTCGCACAATACGATTCACTTTGAAAAATATGTCAATTATCACCCTATTCGTATATACAACAAACTTCCTCAAATTATCAAGTTGTAATGGAGCAAATGTTAATTATTTTTCATTGTTCAATGTCAACTATATTTTGTTAAAATAAATAAGTAAATAATCACTCTGTGAATAGATATCCCGTGGGAATAGGGTAGTTATATTTTTATCACTATCCACAAAAGTCTAAAGGAAAAATAAATCAGTTATCGAGCTTAACTTTTATTATCTTTGTCGTTTAAATGTTTTCTTAAAAATATCTAAACTCGGTAAATTTATGAAGACATAAAACTAAGAGACCCTTTCTAAGATTTGGCTATAAATCTGTCGAAATAATCCTACTCTGATTATGTAAGCAAAACCAGACGTGTTAAGGATAGTTTTTAACAAATGGTATATGAAATACCGTTAAAATGTATTAAAATATTGAACGATTTTCCCATTATTAGGAAACAAAAGAATGATCAAATAAACTCACTATAATAGAAATATATCGTTTGGCTATTTGTAAAAAGAATTTTGATTTAATCACTGTTTTTTCTATTCACAGGAAATAACGAGTTAAGATGTTTATTGCCAAAACAGCCAAGAAAAGTGAATAGTTTTTTTTTACAGTCTTTAACATATATTCTTTTCGTTATAGGAATACGAAGGTTAAGTTGTTTTACTACTCTGTTATATAAAAAATTAGGATTTAGACGCTCAGAGGTCAATTCGGGAATCAAACATCCGGTATAGAATAGCTAACGCCCTCAGCACGTAACGATCGAAATCTTCGAACTTTAAGGGAAAGAAATTGACGTTTACCGGTTTCCATCGGGTAATATGGGTACAAACGGGAAATAAAGGGGTGTCGAGGGGTGTAAGATTCGAAGACACTCTTTTAAGAAATAGTAAAAGTCAGTCACAGTTTGAATGTCGTTAGAACGGTACCGTGAGTACCAGTGCCGTAGAATAATTACGTCACGGGTATAATCGTCGGGGAAGCAGGTTATCTTTGTTTAATTTGGGAAATTAAGGGATTATCGTGTGTTATTTTAGTGGGGTATTTCGCGATTTTCATACGGTTCGATTAAGTAATATAAATAGCTGTTTTTTCGCGTTTTATTTATTTTTTTGTTTAATATTTTATTAAGCTATTTATACGTGTTTTTTCAAAATTGGGTTTTAAGTTTTTGGTTAAATAACGGCCGAGAAGAGCAATTATGTTAGTTTTTTGTAATTGTTATTAGTTTTAAGTTTCTCATTGTAAATAGTTCGTTTTTCTATTTATTTTTGTAAATAGATTTAAGTGTTTTGTGAAACTTGTTTTACTCAATTTAAATAAACCTTCACGCGAATTAACTTGCGGGCGAGCTGTTGCGAGACCTACAAAACAAGAGATGTCTTCTGACCAACTAATTAGCAGCCTTTCCTGAGTCCTGAAGTTCTGAGTTGTGGTTGGTAAGCTTAAATAACCGTAGTTGCTTGGTACTAAAGCTGCAAGAGAGAAGATGCACGACCAGACTTTCAGAGTGTCTTTATTACTGTGAAATTTAATCGTAGGTTATCAAAATAGTTACTAATTAGTATGGGGCAGAAAATGATTATAGATGAAAGGGTTAACGCTACCACAATATATCATTTGAAAGAGTCTATGGTCAAAATCTGTCTCAAAGTCAGCCAATAACTACAATAGCTTTAAGAATAAGTTAAGAAAATATTTAATTGGAAAGGGTTTCTACTCACTCGGGGAATACTTTGGGGATTCTTGAAGTAATATGATAATGGACTTAAATTATGTGTTCCGTTTTTATTGTTTGTTTTATTATAGATAACTAGTGTTTCACGTATATTATATGATTTTTATATGTATTTGACTATATGACGTCCTCCACGTCAATCTAATTGATGTTAAAGGTGAATAAATATTTAATATGATTTGCTAATACTGACAATAGTTTAAGATATATATGTCCAATTTTTATTGTTTACTCTTGCTTAATACTGTGAAACTAGTTTTTAATTCTTTGGTCCCTTCTTGCTAGTGTTATTTTACTATATATTTAGATATGTGATGTACCTAAATGTCAATGTAAATTGATCTTAAAGATGAATAAATAAAGAAAAGCTATTTTCCTTTTTTTTTCCTTACTGAAATATAAAAATTTTACGTTGATTGGGTAAATTTTTTTGATCGGTAGAATATATGTTTAATAAAACAACTTACTGTAATGTTGCTTCTTTAGATACTTGTGTGGAACTTGAGGTGTTCCCTTTATTAGAATCATTTTTTTGCTGTTTCAGAGCCTTCACGAAATTCTCCTTCATAATGGTACGCTTTGCCTCGATATAGGGAATTCCTTTCTCTCCCAAAGTTTTTAATTTCTTCTTAGACGCTCCCGATATACTAAAGTGGTGTATCTGTTCTGAATCCATACTGTCTAGTTCTTCCAAAGAGTGTATTTTAAATTTTATTCTGGGCCCTTGAAATTTAAAATCTGAAGATTCCTGATGGCAGGTGGGACTCGAACGAGAGGGAGATGGTTGATCGGTCTCCATGGAATCTCTACTGTCTGAATTTGATGCCCCATCAGCAAACCTACGGAAGAAATTCTCTATTTATTTTACTAAAAAACAAAAACTGCCTAGTTCTACGTGTGAATTGGCGAAGAAAAGACCTTAAATTTGAAATGACCAGAATATTTTGTATGTTAATTTATAGTATAAATAAACGTCTCGGTTTGTTTTACAAGAGATCTTTAATAATAATAATAATAGTATATTAACTACTGGTCGATTTCAGGACAGATGTTTCCGCAAACGGAGGGCTTCTTGTTAGCTAGCCAAGATCAGGTTATTCCGACGAAGAACTATCGGAAGTTCATCATTAGAGATCCTTCAACAGAAAATGACCAATGCAGATATGGCTATCGAACATCAGAGACAATTCAGCACATGACCGGAGGATGCCAAGCGTTTGCCGCAACCGAGAATAAGGAAAGACACGACTCAGCCGCTAAGATACTCCACCAAGAGTTAGCAGAAAAGTTAAACCTATTACAGATAGGAAAAGTGCCTTATTACAAATACAATCCAGATCAAGTTCTTGAGAACAACCAGTTTAAGTTATATTGGGACCGAACGGTTCTGATGGATCAAACAGTTGCTCATAATAGACCAGATATTATACTAATAGATAAAATTTTTAGGCGAACTACACTAATCGACATCGCTGTACCTAACAACAACAACCTAAGGCCAAAATACAACGAGAACACCGCCAAATACAGAGATCTGGAGGCGCAAATCCGAAGATAATGAGCAATGAACAGCGTCCAAACGATTCCCATAATACTGTCAACAACTGGAGTGATACCAAAAAACCTCCTGCAGAACATCAAGGGACTGGGTCTTAGTGAACATCTGTATAAACCGATGCAGAAAGCAACTCTCCTAGCAACCGCGCGAACCGTCCTAAAGTTCATGGGAAATACAGCAGACAACGTCACCTAGGACCCGATAACATGGAAAGGGTCCCCACAGAGCTTCATACTTTTGGTGTCTTTGTATGCCTGGTATGAGTGAATAATCCCTGGGGGGAAGCTCTTTGAGGAACCGATAATCCAATATTATTGAGTAGTTCAGGAGAATCAATACAAGAGTTAACAATCTTATAAAGTAGAACGAGGTCAAGATATATGCGTCTCACATACAATGGTAGCAACCTCAAAGCATCGGTAGTATCATCATAGACAGATCGCTCCTGCTGCATTCCCTGTTTAAAGGCAATGAAATTTAAAAACTTTTTTTGTACTTTTTCCACTTATTCTCTGTATGTAAAATAATCAGGTGACCAAACTTGGGACGCATATTCTAAGATTGATCGAACTACAGAGCAGTATATCACTTTAAAACAGTCTACACTATTAAAGTCTGTAAGCATTATCTTCACAAACCCGAGCAATTTCAAACCCCTGTTCACAATATTATCAATATGTGAGTCGAAGCAAAGGGCCCGATCAAATGTAACGCCCAGATCCTTCACACATTCAACGCGATTAATCATGTTATTATCAAGAAAGTAATCAAAAGTTATTCAATCCCTTTTACGATAAAAACTTATAATGGAGCATTTATTAACATTGAGGTGCATAAAATTTAACTTACATCATTCAGAGAATAGAGCCAGACCCTGATGAATGCCCTTGCAATCGTTGCTACTCCCGACAACCCGAAATATCTTTAAATCATCTGCATAAAGAAGACATCTACTAAAAGTTATGATGTCCTCAATATCGTTAATAAAGCAGTTAAAAAGGAGGGGAGCGAGGTGAAGAAAACATCGTGCACCACATTTTTTTGGAATTTTTAACACAACTTAACCAGATGATTATAATAATTTAACTTATCTAATTTTTAATTAAAAATATCACATTTATGCTCAAAATATTTTATTTATAAATATTTAAAACCGTTATAATAATTAGAGACCGACAAAAGCAATGAAAACTGTCGATTTTTTTGTTTGTCACAGGTAACCGAAATTTTATATTTAAACACCTGTTCTTAGTAATATTTTTTTGTATTTTTTAAAATAAGAACACCTTCTTCTTGAGCAAAAATCAAGATTCTACCCCTACCCTGTATACACCAGGATGTTTCATATTTCTTTCTATGATATCCAGAAACTCTCTGCTATTTAGGCTGTTCGGATAATGCATTAAGATGCTTGGAGAGATGATTCTACATGGTGAAATAAAGGTAGTAAGTCATATAACAAAAAGTCGAAAACTCAATACTTCCCGGGTTACAACCAGTGAAAGTTCATTTTTTTTTTATTTTTGATATCTTGTGGTTAATTTTTAACTTATCAAGTTGATATTTGGCACAGGGATTACGTTTAATGACTTCTGTCAATCTGTTATAAAAATGTTTCTCTACTGTGCCTACAGAGGCCGCTTTATATGAAATTTAAATTTAATTTTTTATACATCTTTTTTGTTTGACAGTCGATAAATCATACAGTTTGAAATTTTTAACACAAAATTAATATTAAAAAAAAATTATATTATACTTTCAAAATCTTTAAATCTGGTAGTAGAACAAATATAAAGAATTATCCACCTACTGCAATTTTGTCAAGTATTGCTGCCATATTTGAAAATATAATTACCAAAAAAACAAATTTTCATGTAAATGAAATATTTTCTAAAAAGAAGATTTCGGAAAGAAATAAATCAACTTTTGTGCTGTGTTTAAATAATTGCATGCATATATATATACATATGTATATATATATATATATATATATATATATATATATATATATATATATATATATATATATATATATATATATATATATATCTATATATATATATATATATATATATATATATATGGCTTGTTTATTCCGGGTTTCAATCCGTTCGTTCAAAAAATCGTTTTCACGATGTTTCGCCAAAATCTCATTTGGCATTTTCAAGTGCGGTTCGTCTGGTTACTCGCTGAGAACTGATGGTGGCTTCTGAAGAATTTCGAGTTTTGTTTAGCTGGCTCGCTGGCTCCCATCTGCCGAATCGATGTATTTTGTTCTTGTAAGCTAGACAAACGAGACGATACCATACATCTTCCAACTACATGGAGAACATTAATAAAAAACAAGAAACAAAACATCAAAGATCAACCAATACACGAGAGACCAGCATACAAGAACCAAATATATTGCACTCGGCATAGGGGAGGAGCCTGCGATGCCGCTCGTCCAATCAGAAAGCGAACCAGCTGAACAAAACTCGATATTCATTAGAGGCCACCATCAGTTCTCAGCCAGTAACGAGACGAACCGCACTTGACAATGCCAAATAACATTTTGGCGAAACATCGTGAAAACGATTTTTTGAACGTTATATATATATATATATATATATATATATATATATATATATATATATATATATATATATATATATATATATATATATATATATATATAAAAAGGGTGTTTTTTATAGAGGTATAGAACTTTAAGTTGACACTTTTTTAACTGGCGGCCATTTTGTCAGCTGTCAAGTGATTTATGTTTAGTTTGGTTTGGCATTTTAACATGAAGAGACTGACGCCTGAACAACGCTTCCAAATTGTGCAAATTTATTTTGAAAATCATGGTTCTGTTGGAAATACGTATCGCGCACTACGTCTATTTTACGGTCAACATAATCGTCCATCAGACCAATTAATTCGATTAACTATGGAACGTTTTGGTTTGGTGTGCTTAATGGGCTGGTGGAATCATTGGGCCGTACTTCTTTAAAAACGATGCTGGTCAGAACGTTACAGTGAATGGTGACCGCTATAGAGCCATGATTACTGACTTATTAGTTCATCAATTGAACAACCATGATGTGCAGGAGCTGTGGTTTCAACAAGACGGCGCAACATGTCACACAGCTCGTGCCACAATTGATTTATTGAAGGAAACGTTTGGTAACCGCATAGTTTCACGTTTCGGACCCGTGAATTGGCCTCCAAGATCGTGCGACTTAACGCCGCTAGACTATTTTCTGTGGGGATATGTGAAGTCGCTAGTCTACGCCGATAAGCCCGAAACGATTGATCACTTGGAGAACAACATTCGCCGCGTTATTGCCGATATACGGCCACAAATGTTGGAAAAAGTCATTGAAAATTGGACCTCCAGATTAGACTACGTCCGAGCCAGCCGTAGCGGTCATATGCTAGAAGTCATATTTAAATTATAATGCCAGAAGGTTATCTTTCGAATAAAGTAAATTTCATGTCAATTTAAAAAATTCATCTTTGGTTGATTCCATTTAAAAGTTCTATACCTCTATAAAAAATATACTTTATATATATATATATATATATATATATATATATATATATTATATATATATATATAATAAATATAAAACCAAAATGTCATAAATGTACCTCCCATGAACAGTGTTGTCTTACCTTACATACACGGAACCACCGACAAGATTGCCAGATTGCTTCGAAAATCAAACATTCGGACAATTTTCAACACATGTAAGAAAGTTGGACAATGTTTGAAGTCTCCAAAGGACACAATTCCATTTCGAACAGAAGGCGTTTACAAGATACCTTGCTCTTGTAGTAAAGTGTATGTAGATGAAACAAGACGGTCTATAGTCACTAGGCTTAAGGAACAAGAAAGATATATAAAAAAGAAACAAATTGTACAATCTGCAGTATCTGAACATCAGCATTGCTCAGGTCACACTTTTAATGTAAAAGAAACTAAGGTGCTAGCATTAAGGTTCGCCGAGTACCAGTCGGATATAAATACCGGTCTGTTGCTCCTCGTGTTCTAATCTCGTGGAGTAAAGATGCCTCGTGCAATCGTAGGCGAAACGTCGGATAATAATTTCAATTTGAGACAGTCTAAACCCAAGAACAATGATTTTCAATCTACAACTTTTATTTGAAACATTTTTTTTTCAAAATGTATTCCTTGGCTTGTAGATTAAAAAATCTGTTTTAGTTAATTCCCCCCCCCCCCCCCTTGGTCCTCGATGTAGGGTTTGTTTTTACATTGCCCCCAACACCCCTGGGTAGGTTTCATCCATTTCGAATTTTACGTCACTACATTTACTTATGGCTTGGACTATACCGGGTGTCAACGAATCTATTAGACAAGTCATAATTTCTAGAGTATTATGGGTATCAAAATGAGAATTGGTACAGGTAAATGGTATGTGAAGGTGAGAGTTTTCGCATATTTTCCCCTTTCCGGCCACTTCCGGTTTCACCGGAAATGGCCCCGGTTTTGAATTTTTAAATGGAACACCCTGTATATTTTAACATTTTTGGATTTCTGAGACAATTCTAGATCAGAATGTGACATTTTAAAAACTGTTTACGTCTACTTCATTTTTTTAGAGCCACTTTTAAAATTGCATCTAGATGGCCATGATCAAACGCAAACTAATCTAACTGCCTTAGGTGATGTCAAAAAAATACAATCATAGAGTTAACCAAATTTTATCGATTTTATTCTATTTTCCGACGAATCCCGATTTTCAAATAATGGTATGTTCAATAAGCAAAATACTCGGTACTGGGCCCAACAAAATCAACATGAAATGAGAGAGGGCAATTTTCAAGAAAGATTTGGCGTCCATGTCTGGGCTGGTATCGTTGGAAACAGAATAATTGGGCCAATATTGTTTCAAGGTCAGTTAACAGGGGTTAGATACTTAGGTTTTCTTCAAAATGAAATCGAAAATCATCTCAATGATATACCTTTAGCAGTTTTACGGCGAATTTACTTTCAACAAGATGGAGCACCGCCTCACAATACTAGAGAAGTTCTTAATTATTTAACAGAGCATTTTAATAATCGAATTATTGCAACCAATGGTCCGGTACGGTGGCCAGCCCGCTCACCGGATCTTACTTTGCTCGATTTCTTTGTCTGGGGATATGTTAAAGAAAGGGTTTACTATGGAGCAGCCCCAGCTACTCTTGAAATATTAGAAGAAAGAATTTTACGGGCATTTAGAAGTATAACGCCCCAAATGCTAAAAAAACGTGTTGAGAGAAACAATTGAACGAGCTGAAATGTGTCGTGAAAAAGAAGGAATGCACTTTGAACGTTTACTACACTAAACTTTTTAACAAATTCAGCTACTGTACTTTCAAATATTTTAATTGCGTCGTCTAAGTTATTAGTTTATTTTGTTAGTTTTTTGTTAATTTTGTTAAATTTTTAATCCAATTCCTGTCTTTCATACTAGTCACTAAAACTTTGCGATTGTATTTTTTTGACATCACCTAAGGCCGTTAGATTAGTTTGCGTCCGATCATGGCCACCTAGATGCAATTTTAAAAGTGGCTCTAAAAAAATGAAGTAGACGTAAAAAGTTTTTAAAATGTCACATTCTGATCTAGAATTGTCTCAGAAATCCAAAAATGTTAAAATATACAGGGTGTTCTATTTAAGAATTCAAAACCGGGGCCATTTCCGGTGAAACCGGAAATGACCAGAAAGTGGAAAATATGCGAAAACTCTCCTCTTCACATAACATTTACCTGTACCAATTCTCATTTTGATACACATAATACTCTAGAAATTATGACTTGTCTAATAGATTCGTTGACACCCGGTATACGTATAATAAAACAACTAATATACACTTACGCCAATGTCGATTCCTTAGATACTTGAGTGGAAGGCCCTTTTAGCTGTTTCAGAGCCTTAAGGTAATTCTCCTTTATAATGGTACGCTTCGCTTCAATATAGGGAATTCCTTTTTCTTCCAAAATTTTTAATCTCTTCTTGGACGCTCCCGATATACTAAAGTTATTTATCTGATCCGAATTCATATTGTCTATTTCTTCCAAAGAGTGTATTTTAAATATTATTTTAGGCCATAGAAATTTAAAACCTGTAGGCTCCTTTTGGAAGCTGGGACTAGGACGAGCGAGAGAGTGTTGAAGAGTCTTTTCGAAATCTCTACTGTCTGAATTTGATGCCCCATCAGTAAACCTACAGAAGAAATTCACTATTCAGTTTATTAAAAAACAAAAACTGTCTAGTTCTATTTACGAATTGGCGGAAAATAGACCTTAAATTTGAAATGAATATTTTTTTATGTCAATATATAAATAAACGTCTCGGTTTGTGTTACAAAAGATCTTCAAAATGAAAAACATCGTGCACCACGTTTTTTGTCGATTTTTGACAAAACTTATTTATTTACTTATTTACTCAATTTACAAAGATGTTATATACATATACAGGTGTGGAAAATCCAAAACAGAACATGTAAATAACGGCAATGTAACAGACAGAAACGGTTTCATTTGAGCAATTATTTTTGGGATCCCTTACTTAGATGGGATGAGAAGTTTCCGGCTTCTCCTAGAGATGACGCTCAGAGCGCCATTTTGACTAGGCCACCTGGAAACGTTATCTTCCTTCAGTATTGACAGACTATTTAAAAAACCTATTTTGTATGGTTTTTAATGTACTTATAAAGTTTTCAAGTTTTGTTGTTTTCTAAAAATAGGAATGAAACTTTCTTTGTATTTTTTAACATACAGTAGGTTATCCCAAATGTATTGCGAAAGCAATGTTAATATTTTTAGTTCGGAGAATGCTGCTCTACAGTCCTCCCTAAAGTTCATACTCCGCACTACCCTCACAGCCCTTCACTGAAGCCCAAACACGCGAGACGCCCGCGATGCATGGCCCCAGACAAGCAGTGCATATGACATTACCGAATGGAACAGGGCAAAGTACGAAGCCCTCAGAACCGACATGCCAACACACAGCGCCAGACGCCTCAAAGCAAACAGGCTGTTACGGAGCCTCTCTGAAACCTGCTCTATATGAGCTTCCCAAGTAAGGCCAGGATCAATCTGGACTCCCAAGAATCAGCACTCAGAAAATCCCCATTTATATCTCCCACGTCACGTAGAGAAAATACCACTTGCTTGGTTTTATTTTCATTCAAAAGTAGTCCATTTGCGTCCCTAGCCCCAGACCGTGCCGCTTCCAACCTGCCCAAAGCCCCTTCCAGAGATACATCTGAAACCGAGAGAGTGGTGTCATCGGCAAAGAGTGTAAAATCTGCAGCATCTTTGCCCATAGGTAGGTCATATGTGATATATATATATATATATATATATATATATATATATATATATATATATATATATATATATATATAATTTTAATGTACCTAAGTCTGTATCTATAAGTACTTGTGATATTAGTGTGATTGATGTTTATAATGCAATTTGTAGCTTAAAAGATCATTTGTCCTGATGACATATCTGTGATATTTTTAAAAAAAGTGCCTTTATTTTAAATATTATTTTTACAAAATCAGTTGCAACTGGCATTTATCCAGATATCTGGAAAAAGTCATTTGTAACACCTATATTTAAGAATGGTAATAAGACTGAAGTTACTAACTATAGAGCAATAAGTAAAATGTCTTTGATAGCGAAGGTATTTGAAATGATTGTTGATACTAAAATCAAATCAAAACTTCAATCTATTTTAAGTGAAAGCCAACATGGTTTCGTCGGAGGTAGATCTACTGTAAGTAATTTGCTTGTTTATGAGCAGTTTTTGAGAAATTCTATTGAGGACACTAATCAGATTGACTCTATTTACACGGACTTCTCTAAGGCTTTCGACAAGGTAAATCACTCTCTACTTTTGAGAAAGTTGGAAAAATATGGCATATTTGGTGACCTTTTGCACTGGTTTTATAGTTACCTAACAAATAGGAGACAGCAGGTAAAAATTGACAATTTTGTTTCTAGCGAGATTTTAGTCTCATCTGGCGTACCGCAAGGTTCGCATTTGGCTCCACTTTTATTTAATATTTTTATCAACGATGTGATTGAATGTGTGAAACATTCTAAATGTCTTTTATACGCTGACGATTTAAAGATTTTTCGAATAGTCAAGGATGTGGAAGATTGTATGAGACTTCAAGAAGATTTGAATGCTGTAAGTGAATGGTGCAATTTAAATGATATGCAATTGAATGTAAGCAAATGTTTTGTCTTGAGATTCTATCGCATTAAGCATGTTATTCAATATGATTATTCGATTGGTGGTATATCACTTGAAACTAAAAAAGAGCTCAAAGACTTAGGAGTACATTTTGACAGCAATTTAAGTTTTAACTTTCATGTGAATCATATTACTAATAAAGCATTAAAATTGCTGAGCTTTATTAAAAGAACCTTGCATGACTTTAATAACATTACTTGCTGTAGAACATTATTTTGTTCTTATGTTAGGTCAGTCTTGGAATATGCTTACCAGGTATGGTCTCCTTACTATGGGCAGTATATTCAACAGATTGAAAGAGTGCAAAAGAGATTCATTAGATTTATGGGTTTCAAAATGGAGATACCAAGTTAAGACATCATATATGAAGAAATATTTAAGTTCGTTAATTTGATACCTCTTAGGGAAAGGAGAACATATATCGATATGCGCACCTTTTATAAAATTTTGCATGGATTAATAGATTACCCTGAATTATTAGCTATGATAGACATAAATATTCCACGGAAAATTTTGAGAGAATTCAATCTGTTTGGTGTTCCTTATTATAGAACAAACTATGGCTTATCATCATCTCTCACTCGCTTTTCAATTACGGCGAATAAATTCGAAAATGATATCGATTTCTTTAATGATACATTGAGCTCAAAATTAAAGAATGTACTATGATATGTGTATCTAGTCATTTTATCTATAGATGGTAACTTGTTTTAGTATATATGTGGGTGTCAACGAATCTATTAGACAAGTCATAATTTCTAGAGTATGGTATGTGAAGGGGAGAGTTTTCGCATATTTTCCACTTTCCGGCCGCTTCCGGTTTCACCGGAAATGCCCCCGGTTTTGTATTTTTAAATGGAACACCCTGTATATTTTAACATTTTTGGATTTCTGAGACAATTCTAGATCAGAATGTGACATTTTAAAAACTTTTTACGTCTACTTTATTTTTTTAGAGCCACTTTTAAAATTGCATCTAGGTGGCCATGATCGGACGCAAACTAATCTAAGGGCCTTAGGTGATGTCAAAAAAATACAATCGCAAAGTTTTAGTTACTAGTATGAAAGACAGGAATAAGACAAGTTGACAAAATTACGTTTTAATTTTTAACTATTAATTTTCAAATGGCGACCCCTTTTTGACAACTACTTTTCGAAAAAAGCATTTTTTGACGAATCTAACGGTACTAATTTATTTGCGATTGGATTAGACATAAGAACAGAAATTAAATATTATTAAGCAAAATACTGGATAATTTATTTACTTATGACAAGTGCGCCATAAACAGCCATGATGCATAATAATTTGCAACTGTTTTTATCAAGTCTTCTTTGGAAAACAAAGCACTCACTTAAGTAGATAATGACAGTGACATACGCTCTAAGAACAGACGTAAAAGTTTCTTAATTTTCGTTAAGTTTAGTTGAAATTTTCGTTAAAATAATGTATACTCAAAGTGAAAAAGTGGATATGTTATTAATATTTGGAGAGTGTCATAGAAATTCAAGGAATGCTGCCGAGTTGTATGCTCATAGATATCCGAATCGGCAACATCCAGCCCATCAGTATTTTCCGTATGTCGAGACTCGTTTTAGGCAAATAGGAAATCAAGAGGCGGAACACAGGTTTATCATAAATGAAAAGACTGAGATTAACGTACTTGCTATGGTTGAGGTTGATAAAACAGTTTCGTTAAGAAAAATTAGTCAAGAACTGCAGATAAGTTATGAATCAGCAAGAAAAATACTGAAAAAGCATGGATATCGAGCATTTAAATATCAGTTATATCAACATTTGTATACTGAGGATGGCGATAGCCGGGTAGTGTTTTGTAATTGGCTGCTTCAAAATCATAGAGTTAACCCAAATTTTATCGATTTTATTCTATTTTCCGACGAATTCCGATTTACAAATAATGGTATGTTCAATAAGCAAAATACTCGGTACTGGGCCCAACAAAATCAACATGAAATGAGAGAGGGCAATTTTCAAGAAAAATTTGGCGTCAATGTCTGGGCTGGTATAGTTGGAAACAGAATAATTGGGCCAATATTGTTTCAAGGTCAGTTAACAGGGGTTAGATACTTAGGTTTTCTTCAAAATGAAATCGAAAATCATCTCAATGATATCCTTTAGCAGTTTTACGGCGAATTTACTTTCAACAAGATGGAGCACCACCTCACAGTACTAGAGAAGTTCTTAATTATTTAATAGAGCATTTTAATAATCGAATTATTGCAACAAATGGTCCGGTACGGTGGCCAGCCCGCTCACTGGATCTTACTGTGCTCGATTTCTTTGTCTGGGGATATGTTAAAGAAAGGGTTTACTATGGAGCAGCCCCAGCTACTCTTGAAATATTAGAAGAAAGAATTTTACGGGCATTTATGAGTATAACGCCCCAAATGCTGCAAAACGTGTTGAGAGAAACAATTGAACGAGCTGAAATGTGTCGTGAAAAAGAAGGAATGCACTTTGAACATTTACTACACTAAACTTTTTAACAAATTCAGCTACTGTACTTTCAAATATTTTAAGTGCGTCGTCTAAGTTATTAGTTTATTTTGTTAGTTTTTTGTTAATTTTGTTAAATTTTTAATCCAATTCCTGTCTTTCATACTAGTCACTAAAGCTTTGCGATTGTATTTTTTTGACATCACCTAAGGCCGTTAGATTAGTTTGCGTCCGATCATGGCCACCTAGACGCAATTTTAAAAGTGGCTCTAAAAAAATGAAGTAGACGTAAAAAGTTTTTAAAATGTCACATTCTGATCTAGAATTATCTCAGAAATCCAAAGATGTTAAAATATACAGGGTGTTCTATTTAAGAATTCAAAACCGGGGCCATTTCCGGTGAAACCGGAAGTGGTCGGAAAGTTACCTGTACCAATTCTCATTTTGATACACATAATACTCTAGAAATTATGACTTGTCTAATAGATTCGTTGACACCCGGTATATATATATATATATATATATATATATATATATATATATATATATATATATATATATATATATATATAATATTTGCCCACCTATTGTGCGCCTTTTTGTTTTAACTTTTGTGTTTGTAGGATTATATTATACCCTATTTTATCTATATTGTATATCTTCAAGTTCATATATTTTTGTATTTGCCTAATTATTTTGTTGTTTGTTCAATGTTTCGTTGTATGTTTCTCTTCATGGGTGTGTCACTAGGGATTTTTTTATATTATACTTATGTATTGATTTTTTTCCTTTGTAAATGGCTGGTCCGTCAAAAAATATTTATTTATATACTTACTCCAATATCGTTCCCTTAGATACTTGTGTGGAACTTGAGGTATGTCTTTTATTACAAGTTGTTTCTGGTTGTTTCAGAGCCCTAAGGAAATTCTCTTTCATAATGGTACGCTTTGCTTCAATATAGGGAATTCCTTTCTCTCCCAAAGCTTTTAGTTTCTTCCTAAAATTTTTCGATATACGAAAGTGATGTATCTGATCTGAATCCATACTGTCTATTTCTTCCAAAGAGTGTATTTCAAATTTTATTTTGCGCCCTTGAAATTTAAAATCTGTAGGCTCCTGCTGGAAGCTGGCAATCGAATGAGAGGGAGAGTGCTGATCAGTCTCTTTGAAATTTCTACTGTGTGAATTTGATGCCCCATCAGCAAACCTACGGAAGAAATTCTCTATTTTATTAAAAAACAAAAACTGCCCGGTCCTATTTACTAATTAACGGAGAACAGATTTTAAATTTAAAATGACCAGCATATTTTTTATGTTAATTTATTTACAGTATAAATAAACGCCTAGGTTTATTTTATAAGAAATATTCACAATGACGAACATCATGCCCCCCATTTTCTGCTAATCTTTGACAAAATTTAAATATATTTATTTATTTATCGACGTACAACACTGTCCATTTTACAATAATTAATTACAAAGCTAGAGTGAAACATATCAATGTGATACTAATAATAGTATAACAAAAGGCCGTTCACAAAAGATAAAAAAGTGTACACCTGTCAATCGGTAACAGCAAAAACACAAAACATCAATCGAAAATCAATTTCAACAGCCTTCGTTTAAAATGATTCAAGGACGTATCAAAGAAATTCAAGTTATCCAGTCCATTAGCATATCCAGCCCTCTTTGGTATAAAAGAATGGCTTGCATAATTTGTTCTGTGAAAAGGCTGGTGAAATATATGGGAAGTACGAGTATTCCTGGAAGAGATCCTCAGACTAGTGATGGAAAGTAACGATACTAAGCGTTATAAAATAACCGTTACAAACCAGTCACTAAAAGTAACGAGTCCTCTATTTAGAAAAGACTCGTACCTTGGCAATTCGTTACTATACCGAAACACCACTAGTCCGGGACGAGAACCGAAATAACTAAAGAAATATAACTACTATTTTATTCTCGCGAGACCAGACCGGCATTTGATGTGTCGGCGATTGCGAAGTTTTCGTTGTTTTCGGAGCAGCAACCCACAAGACAGAAGCGTTTTTTATGCTTAGATGCAGGACTCTGCAGGTTAAAAGAATTTCGCCGAAATAAGATAAAAAATAGTATTTCTAATGGAAAGAATAGATCTTATTCCTTGTTAACGGTCTAGCCATATATGATAGTTCAGTCTTGAATTTAGTACGTTTTACGTCTGTCCCTTTCCGTTTGTTGTTTACTTGCTAGTTATTTCAAGTGTGGCATATATAAGTAGGTAATAATATCTTGAAATTTTTCTAACTAGGTAGGTAGTAAATAATAAATATATTCTGAATTTACTAAAAATAGTAATGCCAAATATGTTTAACGCATGATAAAATGTATTGAGCAGATATAGCAAAAGCATTTTTAGGGTTGAGAAATGGAAATGCAAAAGAGAGGTTCTGTTTGGATTTATTTCATGTTATTATTTAATGCCAAAGCAAAATGTAATATTTGCAAATCTATAAATTCCTATAAAAACGGCAATATTTCATATTTAAGGAAACGTTTTAAATTGAAACTCCTAATAATATCGTGAAATGAGCGCTGAAAAACAAATCTCTTTTAGAAGTTATCCTAGTGGTTAAAAGGCTCATGTCAACGTTGGAGGGAATTAAACTTAAATTTACAAGTCAAATGAGAGAATATTTGATAATTTTTTTAGATTCACTTGCTGCTCGGTTTGGACACCCAGAAAAGTAACAATGAGTAAAGTGACTTATCTTGATCCTCATTTCAAAACAAGGGGTATTGTTAAAAAAGATTGTTTGGAATTAGTAAAAGACGAACTTCAAGTTGAATTAGTTAATATAATAAAAAAGGAACATAGAAAAATTGCTGCAAGTCAGAGAAATCAAATACAAATATCTGAAGAAAAGACAATATGCGAAGATAGATATTATTTGGCAAGATTTTGATAATTCTATAATATATTTTGAACTTGTCAGCAGTTCAACCGCTTTAGCAATTGCAGAAATACGTATATACACAGAAAAGGCTAATTTGTAAAGAAAAAAA
The DNA here is from genome assembly GCA_034092305.1 of Diaprepes abbreviatus. NCBI lineage: Eukaryota > Metazoa > Arthropoda > Insecta > Coleoptera > Curculionidae > Diaprepes > Diaprepes abbreviatus. Next base: position 393,008 of record JASJET010000203.1, on the reverse strand, counting down.
AGACCCTCTAGTTTGGTGGCAAGGCAGAGAAAAAGTATACCCTTGGCTATCTCAACTGGCAAAGATATATTTATGTATAGTTGTGGTACTACGAAAGAGTTTTTTTAAAAGCTGATCAAGTCATAACCAAATGAAGAAATCATTTAAAGGCAAAACACGTCGAAAATTATTGTTTTTACAGCAGACATGTATAACATTTTTGTCTGTATTTCCAAATTAATATATATTTTTTTGTTTTTGTTAAATACGGATTTAAGAGTTTTTTTCTAAAAAATATTTGTTTTATTTTTATCTGTTTAAATAAATCTGGTTATTCTTGAATGGTATATTCTTTAATTTGTATATGTTTTTCCATATTTCCATATATTACCTTTTATTACTTATAATTTACACACCTTTTAACATTTATAATTGAAACCAATACATGCTTAACGTTCAGTATTAAATTTCATATTTAACACAGAATATAAATTATTTAATCAAAGACCTGAAATATATATCATATATCACTTGCAGTATTACTTATTCGAATAAAAGTAACTAAAGTAACGATTCCAAAGTAACGAGTCATAGAGACGAAAGTAACGAGTAGTTACAAGTCCTTAAAACTAACTAAACTTTCCATCACTACCTCAGACCAACACTCGATAGCAGGCGCGGGCAATCGGTGATACTCTTTATAATTTTAAAGAGAACTTGTCTCTACCCTTTCTTCTATTAGCAAGGGGGAGCAAATTTAACTCGGGCCACAAATCAGCATAATCAAGATCAGCATCCTCCTTAAATTTCAAATTAATATATCTGAGAAACCCTCTCCGTACCTGTTCGAGCCGGTGAACACGTGATTCATAGTGGGGGTTTCAAACACAAGAAGCGTACTCAAGGTGTATTTGAACCAACGAGAAATAAAGTATTTTAAGAGACTTCACAGTGGAAAGCTTCTTAGCATGACGTTTAATAAAACCCAACATTTAGAGGGACTCACTAAGAATGTCAACGATGTCCTAGGTCCCGCACAGAATCAACGGAGGCCAGTGGCCTACCATCTAAGCGATAGTGAAAGTCTAGTGCAAAACGCAATTTAGAAAACTCAATGAATTTATACTTAGGAATACTCAAACTCATCCCATTTACTCTGCACCAAGAAACAAATCTATCAAGGTCCCCCTGAAGCTCCAAGCAGTCACTGTAACTGTCGATGACCTTATACACCTTCATGTCATCCGCAAAGAGTAAGAACTTGGTTGATTTAAAGCAGATGAATACATCATTAATTAATAAGTTGAACAATAATGGACCGATGTGAGATCTCTGAGGGACCCCTGAAGACATTGACATCTCAGAAGATACAAAATCATTCACCCTCACTACCTGACGATGATTACTCAGACAGGTCTCAATACAACCAAACAGTGGACCAGACGCCCAGCCTCCAAAGCTTATTCAGCAGAATCCCATGAGGCACCCTATCAAAGACCTTCGAAAAGTCAGTATACACCGAGTGGACCTCGGATCCGCTCTCCAAGGCCTCAGATAAACCGCTCACATAAGAGACCAGATTCACCTCAGTTTTCCTGCCAGCACAAAAACCAAACTGTTCCTTAATGAAGACAGACTTAAAAATAGACGTGAGAAAGGCATGAACCAGCTTTTGGAAGATTTTAGGAATAGAATTAATTATGTTGATAGATTTAAAGTTCCGAATGTCAGCCCTGCTACCGGCCTTGTGAATAGGAACCACAAAACCCGTTTTCCAAAATTGAGGAAAAATACCCCGCCGAAAAGATTCCTTGAAAATGTGATGAAGTGGGCGAGTCAGAACGAACGAGCAGTTTTTTAGTAGCATGGGATGAACGCCATCAGGGCCCGGACCCTTATAGGGGTCAAGACCATTCAGCTCGGCGTAAAGGTCAGAAATAGAAGATATGACGAAGTTGGAGACATTTATATCAACTGAGACAGCCATCGGGCACTTCACTGTTACATCAGCGTACACTTTGCTGAAATATTTAGCAAAAAGTTAAGCAACCCCAGGACCCATGACCGCGCTCTCTCCTCCATGATCAAGTTGTTGACTCCATTTACATAGACCTTTCAAAAGCTTTTAATAAATTGAATCATGAAGTTTTGTTATGTAAATTGTCTAGGTATGGTATAAAGGGCTCATTTTTGCAGTGGATGAAATCATATATCTCGGACAGGAATCAGATAGTTAAAATAAATAATTATTCTTCAAAACCAACAACTGTTACCTCTGGTGTACCGCAGGGGGAACATCTTACACCACTATTATTTAATATATATATATATATATATATATATATATATATATATATATATATATATATATATATAACGAACGCATTCTTAGGATCACCTTGAAAACAGGCTCAGAAAAAATTCATATCCTCAGTGTATATGCCCCAGACAGCAGCAGGAAAAAAGAAGAAACAGACATCTTTTATGAGACAATGCAAACGGAAATCCACAAAATACCATCGGATGAAAAGACTCTAATATTGGGTGACCTGAGTGCAAGAATAGGCAATGAAGTGATAGATGGGATCAACAAGTACAACGAAGACCCTATTAACGAAAATGGCGAAATCTTGATTCTGCACAAGCAACAACATGAGAATAAATAATACATTCTTCCCCCATAAGCCTCAACACAAAATAACCTGGCGAAATACCAGAGGACAAAATTCAATAATAGATTATGTGATATCAAATAAAGTTTTACATCCAACACAAGTATTAGACGTCCGTAGCTTACTATCTGCAGAAATAGGATCCGATCATAGATTGGTACTATGCAAATTAAAACTTAAAATACAACACAAAAAGAAAAAGCCACCGAATATTAAAAATAAATTTAAACATTGAATCGGTAAGTGATGAATCAACCAAAAACTTGTATAAAAAGGGACTTGCAGAAAAGACAACTCTATTAAAGATTCAGATGATGTTGAAGAAAGCTGGGGAAAAATCAGAGGAAATGTAGATAAATCGGCCGAGGAAGCATTGGGATACAGAGAAGTCAACACAAATTCTAAGCCGTCAACTAAGCACTGGTATACTCCTGAGGTGAAATCATTGGCAGCAAAGAAACGACAATCTTACCTCCGATACAGAAATAACAAGTCAGAAACAGAACACAATCGATACAAAGAAATAAGAAACAGAGTAAACGCCGACATAAGACAAATCAAAAACGAATATTGGCAAAGGTTCACAGTAGATATGGAACATGACTTGTACGAGGCACAGAAGAAGGTATGGAACATGATTAGAAGAAGGAAACAGGATATAAACGAATATACACAATCCCAAAAAATTTCTGAGCACGAATGGGAAGAACACTTTAAAACACTATATAGAAATACAGATCAATCACAACAGAACAACTACCCACCCGAAAATGCATCTGAATATAACGAATACACCAAGGAAGTAAGCCTCCAAACGACGAAAGACACGATAGCCAAATTAAAAACGAGAAAAGCCCCAGGACCCGACAATATTCCCAACGAACTAATTAAATATGGTGGAAATGCATTACACGAAGAACTAACAAAACTCTTTAATAAAATAATTAAAGACCAAGAGATACCACGAGATTGGAAGAAAAGTATAACAGTACCTATTTTCAAGAAGGGTGATAGGAAGATCACGGAAAACTATAGAGGAATAACTTTATTAAATTCAATAATGAAATTATTCACCAAAATCCCTGAAGGTATAATAACTGACTATTGCAGAATATCAGAAGAACAGCAAGGTTTCCGCAAAATGTGCTTTATAGATCTCACTAAAGCCTTTGATAGGGTGAGACTGGATGATATTCTGCAAATAATGCGAATTAAAGGCATCCCAAACAATTTAATTAACATAGTTGAACAGCTAAACTCCAACACCACAACACAAATCTCAGTAAGCGGCAACCTAACTAAGGATGTACCGATAGCGTCGGGCATACGACAGGGGGACTCTCTGAGTCCATTACTGTTTAACATAGTAATTGACCAAATAATTGAGAACGTCAAAAGAGCGGCACCAGGGTACAGAATGAATACCAGGGAAATAACAATAATATGTTACGCTGATGACGCCGTCATAGTCTCGGAAAATGAAGACGACCTCCAAAGACTTCTATTTGCATTCCACACCATAAGCAAGCAATTCAACATGAAAATATCCATCGATAAAACTAAGTCAATTGTAATAAGCAAAGTGCCCTTAAGATGCAAACTAGTAGTGGATGACAAACCAATAGAACAACTCATGACCTTTAATTACTTAGCAGTTGAGATATCCGCAAACCAAGACAGAACAAGAGAAGTAAGAAACCAAGTAAACAAGGCAAACAGAATCTCAGGAAGCCTGGCGGATATAATATGGCACAACACATACATGAGCAAGGACGCAAAAACAAAAATCTACAAGACCTGTATTCGACCGATAATGACGTACACAATAGAGATGAGACACAAAAACAAAATCAATTCTAAGAACTGCAGAAATGAAAGTACTAAGAAGAATATCGGGATATACATTAAGAGATCACATACGCAATTCAACAATACGCGAGGAACATGAATGCAGGATATAGTAAGATGGGGACGGAAGCGCAGAAGAGCCTGGAATGAGCACGTAGGAAGAATGGCGCAAAATAGGATAGCGAGAATCGCCCGAGATGGAACACCGGAAACCAGAAGACCAATAGGTAGACCACCTAAAAGATGGAGAGAGTCCTGGATTTCAACATCAAATGAGATGAATGATTGAGTTGGAAAAAATAGGCTGTAAGCCTATAACAAGAGGAGGAAGAAGAAGAAGAAGAAGAAGAAGAAGATATATATATATATATATATATATATATATATATATATATATATATATATATTAATGATATTGGATCATGTTTTTTGCATTCAAATTATGTATTATATGCTGATTTTTTAAAACGATACGTAATTCTGGGGATGTGTGCTATTAAGAGAACGACATTAATAGATTTTCTAGATGGTGCAGTGTAAACAAATTGGTTTTGAATGTTGAAAAACGTAAATATATACAATTTTCCAGGTCAACTAATTTTAAAGAGAATAACTACTGTTTGAACAATTATAAAATCGAGAGTGTTGAACTTATTCGGGATTTTGGGGTTCTCTTTGATAACAAACTTACTTTTGCTCAGCATGTTGATGTTTGCCATAACAAGGCTCTCAAGATGCTGGGTTTCCTAATGAGAAACACTAGAGATTTTAATAACGTCATTGCTATCAAAATATTATATACCTCTCGTGGAAGATCACATTTGGAAAATTGTACCAATCTGTGGTGTCCTTATTATCAGGCCTATATTAATAAGCTTGATTCAGTCCAAAGGAAATTTTTACGTTATACAGCCTTTAAAAAGCATATACCAAAGGAAAATATCAATTATAAAAGCTTAGAATTGAAGTTAAATTTGAATAGTATAGCAAAACTTAGGGAAAATTATGATATTGTGTTTTTTTACAAGATTCAAAATGGGTTCATTAATAGCCCAGAACTTACTGCATTGTTTCAAATATATGTTCCTCCTAGACAACTGAGAGAATGTAAAGTATTCGAGTTGAGGCAACATCGAACAACGTATGGAGAAAATTTGCCTGTCAACCGTATTATGAGAAATGGAAACGAGTTTCATGGGGATTTATTTGATATTTCTCTAAATAAATTAAAGTTTGTTTTAAGAAAACTTTATTGAATTTGTATATTTGTGATAAATCTAGATGTCACTTCTCTAAATTGTGATTAGTTAATTGTTTGTTTATTATTTGATTTTTCTTGTAATCTACATTTTAACTATAGATCGTGATTATTGTTATTTAGTACTTTTGTGCGAATGGGCCTGTCCCGTGTATGGATAAATAAATAAAAATAATTCATATGGCATACCGTTTGAGTGAAGTTTATCATTCACAAAATTCCAGAATGGCTTCAGACTCCGTCCGATACCAGATTCCGTGTCACGAATATAATTATCATAACAAAGGCGTGACAGTCTCTTACATTCTGCACGCAAACCTGTAAATATTTCATAGTTGTTCGGAGAACCACTCGACATAAACTGTTTATGACATATTTTTTTTTGTGTAGTTAACTGAACGAGCTCGTTGAAAAACAACCTAGGAAACTTTGTTACAGAAACTCTCTTTACAGGCACAAATGCCTCCATGGCAGAATATAATTCATTGTAAAAAACACCACCTACAGAAGAAAAAAGGGTCTCCCAGGGTACAGAGCATAGTCATTTAATAAAATATTACTGGCATGATTAAAGTCGAAGTAAAAATTCTGCACATGGGTGCTGGTGTCATAAGAATGAGAACACGAGGAGGCAATTGGCGGATGATTGCCGTCCACGTGAACTAGCGGTGTTACAGAGACCACAGCGAGCCTTACGTGACTCAAAACTAAATCTAAAATAACATAGTTAATAATAACTAATAATGTCCCAACCGAGCTGTTACAAATGATCCATGAGGAAAATATAGGAATCTTGGTCAAATTGTTTAATACCGTTTACGCGACTGGATATATACCGGAAGATTGGCTGAGGTCTGTATTCGTCCCAATCCCAAAAAACAGCGAGCAAAGCGATGCAGTGAGTACAGACTAATAAGTCTAATGAGCCACACTTTGAAGGTCTTTCTCAAAATCATCCACAGCAAGATAAGATCTAAATGCGAAGCAGATTTAGATGAAACCCAATTCGGATTTAGAAACGCCCTAGGTACTAGAGAGGCTTTATTCGCTCTAAATATACTTCTGCAAAAATGCCGGGACCAACACAAGGATGTATTCGTATGTTTTGTCGATTACGAGAAGGCCTTCGACAGAGTACAGCACAGAAAACTCATAGACATTTTAAATAATGTAGGGGTAGACAGCAGAGACGTGAGAATTATTAAAAATCTATATTGGCGGCAGAAAGCAACAGTAAGGCTAAATGGAAAACTCACAGAAGAAAGTAAAATTCTGCGAGGCGTCAGACAGGGCTGCATACTATCTCCACTGCTTTTTAATATATATTCAGATAAAATCAAAAAACAACAAACAAATTGGTCTGAAATAAAAAAATTTACAGATCCAAATGAATGTGTTGCCATATTTTATGACAAATTACTTAACTGCTTAAATAACGCAATTCCAAAAAAAGCTAAATCTGTTGGTAATAGTGAAGTAAATTATTGTAAATATCCTCTTTGGTTTTCAAATGATTTAGTACGTAAAATAAAATTAAAGAATAGAATGCATAGACATATACAATGTGGCAAAGCTAGTGTTTTTCAATATGAGGAATATCGTAACTTAAGGTATAATATTAAAAAACAGATTGATTATGAGTCCTCTTTGTATTTAAGAAATATAGAGAATAATGTAAATTTTGATCCTAGCAGTTTTTGGATGTATGTTGGCTGTAAGAGTAAAAGGTATGGTATGCCAAGTGTTATGTCTTATAATGGAGTATCATTGGAAGAGCACGAACATATTGCCAATGCTTTTGCACAGTATTTCAGTTCAATGTTTGAGTTGTCATCAGTGTCCAACGGCGACCCAATAGATATTAATAGATGGGGAGACTTGGAATTTTCTTTAATATCAGAGGAGACTGTAAAGAAAAGTATAAAAAATCTAAAACCAAAAAAAAGCACAGGGGAGGATAATATTCCCTCATATATCTATAAAGGCTGCTCAGACTTTTTAGCAGCCCCTATTGCTCATATTTTTCAAGTTGCCCTAAAAACAAAAATTTTTTTCAAAAAACTAAAAACAGCAATTATTTCTCCCATACTTAAAGATGGTAAACAAACAAATGTTGAAAATTATAGACCAATTAGTATACTTAATTTACTTGCTAAGATATTTGAGATGATCCTTTCAGATGACATTGTGACCAACATCACTCATAAAATAGTAGAACAACAACATGGATTTGTAAGTGGAAAGTCCATAGTAACAAATTTATGTGTGTTTACAAATCATGCCTCGGAGGCTATTGATGGCGGGAAGCAGTTGGATACAGTGTATATTGATTGTGCAAAGGCATTTGATAAGATGGACCATCGGGTGTTGCTGGCTAAGCTTGTCGAGTTTGGCTTTTCTAGGAATGCTTACCTCTTCGTGAAAAGTTATCTTTCGTGTAGGCCGCACATGGTGAGAATGGGAGTGTCATTTTCTCAGGCTTTTATGACAACATCTTGTGTACCGCAGGGTAGCAACCTGGGCCCACTGTTATTTTTAATGTTTATAAATGATTTACCTAATAGTGTTAAACATTCTGATGGTATTTTATTTGCGAATGACTTTAAAATATTTAAGAAAGTAACAAACAGTAATGATTGTAGTGCACTGCAAGCAGACTTAAATTCAGTAACAGAATGGTTTCAATTAAATAAAATGTTTTTAAATACTAATAAATGCTTCTTTATGTCTTATACAAATAAAATAAATCCTATTAATTTTAATTACTTTATTGATGGAGCAAAACTACAAAAAAAGACTGAATGTAGGGATTTGGGGGTGCACTTCCAGTCTAATTTGAAATTTAATACCCACTACCGCAATATTATTAATAAGGCTTTTAGGGTGCTTGGTTTTGTGATTAGAAATACAAGTCAGTTTAATAACCATAATATTATAATAAAATTGTATAATGCACTTGTTCGTCCTCATCTAGAATATGCATCTAATATATGGTCTCCTAGTGCAAATGTGCATTGTGATGCTATTGAGCGTGTTCAAAAAAGGTTTTTGAGATATTTATATGTTAGGAAAAATAACTTATATCCATATCTGATCTCTTATAGCAGTATGTTAGAAAGCTTTAAATTTCAAACTCTTCAGAAAAGAAGGCAAATTCAATCTGTGATATTTGTTTATTGTATTATCAATAATATAAGATTTAACAATTGTTCTTTGATTAATTATATACCTCTTCATGTACCAAAGATAGGATTAAGGATACAAAAGGAAAAATTCTTTCATGTCTCCATTGGTAGTCGTTCTCCAATGAATTTAATGTTAACTGAGTGCAACATACTATATAAGAATAATGATATTGACTTTTTTAATTGTACCAAGAAATTGCTATTGCAACTTATGCAGTGACCTTTAAGTTTATTCAGGTTCTTGTCTGTGCTGTCTTTGTTCTGTGTTAGTTAAGTCTGTAAAATTTCTCTTACTTATAATTACCTTGTAGCATGTTATGTTTAGGTGTTTGTAAGAGTATCAGTAAATAAATAAATAAATAAATAAATAAATAAACTGTGTTAACACTGAGGGTCAAGAAATGGGACTCAACATGAATATCAAAAAGACAAAATTTATGGTCTTTAGTAGACAACCTCATCTTGACGCTTCAATACAAATAGAAGGAAAAAGTATAGACACGGTGACTCATTTTAAATATCTTGGATGTTATATCACCGAAAATCTAAACCCAGATAAAGAGATAAGATGTAGAATAGAGACTGCTAGAACAACTTTTCAAAAAATGAAACCACTTTTCTGCAATGATAACCTCAACTTAAAACTACGACAGAGAATGATTAGATCATACGTCTGGCCGGTGTTACTATATGGGGCAGAGATATGGACAATTAATCGGTTGGAGGCTCTCGAAATGTGGTTACACCGGTGAATGCTGAGAATACCTTGGACAGCCAGGCAGACCAACGAAATGGTACTCAATAGGGCCAACACAACTCGTCTACTATTAAACACTGTGAAGTGTAGAAAAATTTCATATCTTGGACATATATTCAGAGGGGAGCGATATAGGATTTTTCAGCTAATCATGATGGGTAAAGTAGAGGGACGTGGAGGGGAAGGAAGGAGACAGGCTTCCTGGTTAAGGAATATTCGTGAATGGACGGGTATACGTAGCGCGGGGGAACTGTTCCAGCTTTCGCAGGATCGTGAAAGACTTGCCAATGTAATTGCCAACATCAGGGGGGCCTGATATGGCACTTGAAGAAGAAGAAGAATATTAATTATAAAGTTTGACTGGAATAAGCTATGGATGGCGCAGCAATAACTTCCCCATTCTTAGGGGAGACGTAAGTATCATCCCGAGGGATGGCCACTGCGCAAATATCTTCATTGGTCCAAGCTGCCTTTGGTAAATTAAAATCACCAACTATGCAAAGTTCGGCATCAGAATAATGGCTTGTGATAGAGTCCAAGCCTTTTTAGTAGGCTAAACAGTTCTGAAGTGGTGAGTTCGGGGGCATATATGTACCGCCAAAAACCAGTAATTTTGATGCGCCAAGCACGATAAAGATCTGCTCAAGATTCTCACGGAATGGTATCTCTGGTCGCTACAAGGACACCTCCAAATGATTCTTTAGTACTTGTTAGGTGAGAACGGTCCTTACGGAAAATAGTAAAACTAAACAACCCCAGTTGAGTCAGGTATGTTACTAGATAAGTTAGTTTCTGCTAAAGTTATTACATCATATTCGCTATTCACAACACTCACCACGAGCTCATCAAGTTTAGATCTCAGGACACGAACATTCTGATAATAGACACTATACACTAGATCTCCAGATTTAATGGTGCGTCGTCCGTCGACATTCAGTTTTCCTCCACAATGCTTGGGACCGCAATCGAGCTCTTTTTCCCTTGGCCTTTCTTTCTTTAATATGATTATAATAATTTAACTTTTCTTCGTTTTTTAATTAAAAATATTACTTTTATTTACGGATCGCACATCAAAATTTTATTTATAAATATGGTATGTGAAGGGGAGAGTTTTCGCATATTTTCCACTTTCCGGCCACTTCCGGTTTCACCGGAAATGGCCCCGGTTTTGAATTTTTAAATGGAACACCCTGTATATTTTAACATTTTTGGATTTCTGAGACAATTCTAGATCAGAATGTGACATTTTAAAAACTTTTTACGTCTACTTCATTTTTTTAGAGCCACTTTTAAAATTGCATCTAGGTGGCCATGATCGGACGCAAACTAATCCAAGGGCCTTAGGTGATGTCAAAAAAATACAATCGCAAAGTTTTAGTTACTAGTATGAAAGACAGGAATAAGACAAGTTGACAAAATTACGTTTTCATTTCTAACTATTAATTTTCAAATGGCGACTCCTTTTTGATAACGACTTTTCGAAAAAAGCATTCTTTGACGAGTCTAACGGTACTAATTTATTTGCGATTGGATTAGACATAAGAACAGAAATTAAATATTATTAAGCAAAATAGTGGATAATTTATTTACTTATGACAAGTGCGCCATGGACAGCCATGATGCATAATAATTTGTAACTGTTTTTATCAAGTCTTCTTTGGAAAACAAAGCACTCACTTAAGTAGATAATGACAGTGACATACGCTTTAAGAACAGACGTAAAAGTTTCTTAATTTTCGTTAAGTTTAGTTTAAATTTTCGTTAAAATAATGTATACTCAAAGTGAAAAAGTGGATATGTTATTAATATTTGGAGAGTCATAGAAATTCAAGGAATGCTGCCGAGTTGTATGCTCATAGATATCCGAATCGTCAACATCCAGCCCATCAGTATTTCCCGTATGTCGAGACTCGTTTTAGGCAAATAGGAAATCACTAGTACTTGCTATGGTTGAGGTTGATAAAACAGTTTCGTTAAGAAAAATTAATCAAGAACTGCAGATAAGTTATGAATCAGCAAGAAAAATACTGAAAAAGCATGGATATCGAGCATTTAAATATCAGTTACATTAACATTTGTATACTGAGGATGGCGATAGACGGGTAGTGTTTTGTGATTGGCTGCTTCAAAATCATAGAGTTAACCCAAATTTTATCGATTTTATTCTATTTTCCGACGAATCCCGATTTACAAATAATGGTATGTTCAATAAGCAAAATACTCGGTACTGGGCCCAACAAAATCAACATGAAATGAGAGAGGGCAATTTTCAAGAAAGATTTGGCGTCAATGTCTGGGCTGGTATCGTTGGAAACAGAATAATTGGGCCAATATTGTTTCAAGGTCAGTTAACAGGGGTTAGATACTTAGGTTTTCTTCAAAATGAAATCGAAAATCATCTCAGTGATATACCTTTAGCAGTTTTTCGGCGAATTTACTTTCAACAAGATGGAGCACCGCTTCACAATACTAGAGAAGTTCTTAATTATTTAACAGAGCCTTTTTAATAATCGAATTATTGCAACCAATGGTCCGGTACGGTGGCCAGCCCGCTCACCGGATCTTACTGTGCTCGATTTCTTTGTCTGGGGATATGTTAAAGAAAGGGTTTACTATGGAGCAGCCCCAGCTACTCTTGAAATATTAGAAGAAAGAATTTTACGGGCATTTAGAAGTATAACGCCTCAAATGCTACAAAACGTGTCGAGAGAAACAATTGAACGAGCTGAAATGTGTCGTGAAAAAGAAGGAATGCACTTTGAACATTTACTATACTAAACTTTTTAACAAATTCAGCTACTGTACTTTCAAATATTTTAAGTGCGTCGTCTAAGTTATTAGTTTATTTTGTTAGTTTTTTGTTAATTTTGTTAAATTTTTAATCCAATTCCTGTCTTTCATACTAGTCACTAAAATTTTGCGATTGTATTTTTTTTTACATCAACTAAGGCCGTTAGATTAGTTTGCGTCCGATCATGGCCACCTAGATGCAATTTTAAAAGTGGCTCTAAAAAAATGAAGTAGACGTAAAAAGTTTTTTAAATGTTACATTCTGATCTAGAATTGTCTCAGAAATCCAAAGATGTTAAAATATACAGGGTGTTCCATTTAAAAATTCAAAACCGGGGCCATTTCCGGTGAAACCGGAAGTGACCGGAAAGTGGAAAATATGCGAAAACTCTCCTCTTCACATAACATTTACCTGTACCAATTCTCATTTTGATACACATAATACTCTAGAAATTATGACTTGTCTAATAGATTCGTTGACATCCGGTATATCTCTGTAACATAAAAAGTTAAAAAGAGAAAAAAAAGAGAGTTTATTAATTATTCTTCTTTGGTTCAGGTGTTTTTCTTTACGATTTCTATCTTTAAGGACGTTAATCCGGTTAGTTTAAAAAGTGATCATGGTAAAAGTGCTAGAAAACAGAAAGTAAACTCATTAAGAAAATAAGCACCTAAACTTGATTAGAAAAGAATGATTTTGTAACGGACTTTATAGCATTATATATTTCATAGTATTAGTTTATGTTTGTAGGGTTTTATAGGTTTATTTTCAAAGAGTTCATAAATTATTTAATTTTTACCTTTGTTAATTTCCTTATGAGACGTCTGTGAAAGAAGGTCTGGAAATATTTACAAAGTTCTATTTCCTTATTTTCGACATGGAACGCCCAACGCAGAAGATCTAGAAATTGGCGAATTGTTTCTTTTTCTTATTTTTATTACACCATGTAGTATGAAAATCCATCTAGAAAGATCTGTAATCTTCTGGTTTCCGGAAAAAGGGTATATAGAGGGTCCAGATCGGAAGTGGCATAAAATCCAGAAGAAGTTAAAGAAAAAAAGAGTGAATTGAAATTATAAGCCAATAGAAACTAGAAAACAGAAAGCAAAAATGGAAGAGCAACTTCAAACTAGTTTAAACCAATAATTGAAAGAAGATATGACGAAAAATAAAGACGATATGAAACAAGAATTGATGACATTAAAGACAAGCCAAGATAATATGAAACAAGAATTAAAGACAAGCCAGGATGACATGAGACGAGAATTGAAGACAAGCCAGGATGATATGAAACAAGAATTGGTGACACTGAAAACAAGCCAAGAAAACATGAATCAAGAATTGAAAGAAGATATTAAGAAGAATCGAGAAAGTATAAAACAAGAACTAAAAATAAGCCTGGAGGGCATGAGGCAGGAACTTAAAAAATCAAGATATGCAGCGCATAGAACAAGAAATGCAACCGAAGATTAGCAACATTAGAGATGACGGAAATCCAGAAACAGAAGCAACAATTACATTTGCAAATTAGAGAAGACGTACACGGCGAAGGACAACATGAGGTGACAGGAGTCCAGAAACAGATGCAACAATTATCTTTGCAGATTGAGCAGGTAACCAGTATAGGTATAATAGAGGTAGATAATGTTCCTATAACCAGTGCGATGAAGCCAACTACCTGTACTGTATCGAAATAGAAATTGCAAGCTTAAGGTTGTTTGACCAAGAAAAATGTTATTATTATTAAATTAAAGAAAATAATGTATAAAAAAACTTTTTGAAAATGCCTTAAATAAAGAGGGAAACGTCAAAACACGTTGTTGTGCAGTGAAGTCTGCATTGGGTGGAAACTACATTTTTATTTAGCTGCGTTTAATCTTTACATTATGATTTTTTCATTAGAAAATTTGAGTCTTTCCAATTAAACTATTTTCTTAATATTAATGTATATTACTTTTAGACACAAACCACGTTTTCAAAAATAGTTATTTCATGAAGTTACCTTATACAGGGTCAAAAACAAATAAACTTTGCATCACAAGTGACCAAATTTTAATAGCCTTATTTGAATTTTGTAGAAAAACACACATTTAATAAGGCGCTACTTTAAACAAAATATGCATGGAATGAAGCATTGTCAAAACCAAGGAGTTTTATGTAGGTTGCATTGAGTCTTATTTTGCAACAGTGGTGCAATTTACAAAAAAAGGGCAAAAAATCTAAATTATCTAATACAGCGGAAATTTAAATTGCTGAGAGCGCGAACCAATCAGATGATAAAGGCCTCATATCGGCGTTACATTGAGCGCATAGAGAGAGATATTGGAAAGGACCCCAAATCATTTTGGAGGTATGTTCAACAGAAAAAAAAATTGCTGCGCTATTCCCGATAAAGTGTCTTATCAGGGTAAAACTTTCAATCACCCTAATGATATTGTTAATGCTTTCGCCGAGTATTTTAAGGGAGTTTATAATGGAATATCGTCTACTGAAGAGGTTAGTCTGGGAGATTTGGACAATAATATAGTTGCAGTTCCGGTCTTTACGGAACAGGATATAATAATAAATTACGAAAGGGTTTAAACCTAAAATGTCTAGCGGGCCAGATTTTGTTCCAAGTTTTCTTATTAAAGACACTATAAATGTTTTAGCTGCTCCTCTATGTAAAATTTTTAAAGCCTCCCTTAAGCAGCTGGTGTATCCCAAGAGATGGAAGGTAGCTAAAATATGTCCGGTATTTAAGAGCAAAAATAGAACCGAAGTGGAAAATTACAAGCCTGTCTCTCTGATATGTGGTTTTTCTAAGATCTTTGAGATGCTGCTGTATAACTTTATTATCAACAAAGTCGAACATTTGTTGTCTACAAAACAGCATGGATTTTTGAGGGGTAGGTCAACATCCACTAATCTGGCGTATTTTCTGCAGTTTACAGCGGATGCTGTGGATGCAGGCGGCCAGGTCGATGTGGTGTTTACCGACTTCTCAAAGTCCTTTGACAAGATGAGCCATAGTTTGATTCTGACAAAGCTTGCGAAGTTTGGTTTTACTGATCAATTTGTGCGGTTTTTTAAATAATATTTATTTAATAGGTCTCAGTATGTCCAGTATAATGGCTTTCAATCAAAGTGTTTTGCGGCCTCTTCGGGAATACCTCAGGGCTCAAATTTGGGGCCTCTCTCGTTTTTAATTTTTATAAACGATATCGCTGAATCAATTGATCTTGAATTCCTACTATTTGCTGATGATTTAAAAATGTACGTCCAAGTTCAGTCGAAGGAGGATTGTGATAGATTGCAAAATAGTGTTAGTGCAGTCCAGAGGTGGTGTGTGAGTAATCAATTGTTATTGAATGTGAGCAAATGTTCAGTGATGTTTATAACTCGTAAAATATCTCCAATTCTATATAGTTATCAAATAAATAATGACCTACTTAAAAGAGTTGATGCAGCTAAGGATTTGAGTGTTGTATTGGATTCTAAACTTAACTTTAACCTTCTTTATAGCAGAATAGTGTCTGAAGCTGGGTTTAATTATTAGAAGCTGTAGATCATTTAAGAATATTGAAAGCCTAAAATTATTGTTTATAGCACTAGTAAGAAGTAAACTTGAATACTGTTCACTTGTTTGGGCTCCAATTTATAATAAATATGTTTTGGCTATGGAGAACGTTCAGCGCAAGTTTGTGAAGTATTTGTGGTTGAAAACTGAGGGAGTGTATCCACCGGTCGGGATAGACAATCGACTGTTGCTGGATAAATTTAGTTTGCAAAGTCTTGAAATGAGACGTAGCTTACATTCAGTTTTATTTTTATACAAGCTAGTCAACGGTCAGATTGTTTGTCCTCAGCTTTTAGGCGAGCTAAATTTTAATGTGCCAAGATTGACGAGCAGGCATGGTGTATACTTTCAGTTAAGGATACCTAGGACTAATGTATATTGTATGTCGCCAATATATCGAATGTGTTCTGTGTTTAATAGGGTGTCGCAATCGTGTGATCTGAGTATGAGTTATATCCAGTTTTTACGTTCCTGTTCAGTATTATTGTAGTTCTGGGACTGCTATTGTGATATTATTTCTGTTATTTTGTAATAAGTATGTTTTTTTTGTGTTATATTTTATTACGTGATATTATGATATTATTTTTGTTATTTTGTAATAGATGTTTTTTTTGTTTGTTATATTTTATTAAGGCCCTATTAATTATTGTTGTTGGGCTTTGATGTTTATAAATAAATAAATAAATAATATATATATATATATATATATATATATATATATATATATATATATATATATAAATAAAATAGTTATTGGTGCAGGTGTGAGAAAATACATAAACTGTTTTATTTTATATGTATACTATAGAGGTAATAAAACTAATATATACTCACTGTAATTTCGTTTTCTCAGATACTTGTGTGGAATTTGAGGTGCACCCTTCATCAAAATCCGTTTTAAGCTGGTTTAGATCTCTAAGAAAACTCTCCTTTATAACGATACGCTTTGCTTCAATATAGGGGATTCCTTGATTTGCTAACATTTTAATTCTTCTCCTGGAGCATCCTGATATATAACAGCTGCGTACTTGATCTGCATTCATATTGTCTATTTCTTCCAAAGATTTTCCTTCAAATCTTATCTTGGGATCTTGAAATTTAAAATTCGTAGGCGCCTGTTGGAAGTTGGGATTCGAACGAGAGTGAGAATGTTGATACGTTTCTCTGAAATCTCCAATATCTGAATTTGACCCTTCATCAGCAAACCTACACAAGAAATTCTCTATTTATTTTATTAAAAAACAGAAACTGTCTAATTCTATATACGAATTAGTGGAGAATAAACTTTAAATTTAAAATAACCAGAATATTTTTTGTATTAAGCTATAACGTAAATAAACGTCTGTTTTACAAGATATATTCAAAAAGACGGACGTCGTGTACCACCTTTTTTGTTGATTTTTGACAAAATTTAAATACATGATTATAATAATTTAGTTTTTCTACGGTTTTTAATTAAAAATTGCCTTTGACATATGGATTCCACTCAAAATTCTATTTATACATGTCTGAAATCGTTACAACTAGAGACATTGAAGTAACGAAAAATAGATTTGTTATTTGTTATAGGTAACCAAAACTTTATATTTAGACAATCCTTCTCAGCAATATTTATCTAAATCTTTTTAAATATGGACTTTTTTCTTGAGCAAAAATCAAGTTTTTGCCCCTACCCTGTATACAAAAGGATTTTTCATACTTTTTTTATTTTTATTTATTCAATTACATACACTACAGAATGATACATTCTAAATGGTATGACAAATGATACAGAACAATAACAAAAAACAAACAGAAAATACAAACAGTCAAATAAAACTCAAAAGAAAAAAAAAATGTACAACAAAGTATACCATTTAAACATTATAATCGTTTTGATCCTTCGCTGTGAGTCCTTGAAAATGTCACAGTCCATATAAAATCGGTTATAGTTAACCATTAATCTATTTAAGAAGGTGGACTGGCCGTAGTTGGTGCGATGATAGCTTTCCTGGAACAGCCGTTCCAGCCTAGTACGCCTTGATGGGACCCAAAGATTAATCTCGCTCAGCAATATGTCGCAGTCAGGTTATTAAATATTTTGAACAGGAACAAAAACATAGCTTCTCTTCTTCTGCTCTCCAGACTCTTGAGTTCACACAACATCAGTCTTGTTTCATAAGTTAAGCCGTGTGATGGAAAATGGTGCTTATATAGTAGATATTTCATGAATATATTTTGTACTCTCTCTAGTCTGTTTTTGTGAATGACATAGTTGGGAGTCCATATAATTGAACAGTATTCCAAAATGCTGCGAACAAGCGAGATGAATAAGCAAGTCAAAGCTCTAGTGTCATTAATATGTCTTGAGTTTCGCTTAATAAAACCCAGCATTTTTAGAGCCTTGATCGTGACGCTGTCGATATGAGCGTTGAACTGCAAATCTTTCGTGAAAATTACTCTCAAATCATTGGTAGATTCGACGGATTCGATGGGTTGACCCAGTATTTCATATGAATTAGCAATTGGGTAATCGCACTTGAAGAATCTGATACATTTGCATTTGAAGACGTTGGTTTTTAGATGATTTGAAGCACACCAGTCGACGAAACAATCTAGATCAGTTTGTAAGTGGTTATGATCTAAGTTAACAATGCTGTAAAATTTCAGATCATTGGCGTATAATAGGACCTGAGAGGAAACAAAGCAGGAGGTAACGTCGTTGATGAACAGAAGAAACAGAACCGGTCCAATGTGTGACCCCTGAGGGACACCAGAAGTAGCCATTATTTCGCTGGATAGGGACCCGCACACCTCCACGCGCTGTCGTCTATCGCTGAGATAAGATTTGATCCAATTTAAATAATTTCCCGAGATACCAATCTCAGACAGCTTCTTGAGTAGCAGTAGATGATGAATACTGTCAAAGGCTTTAGATAAATCGGTGTAAATTGCGTCAATCTGATGCCCTTGTTCAACGGATTTGATTAGGAAATTCTGATAAATTGCAAGGTTCGTGACAGTGCAACGTCCGTGATAAAATCCGTGCTGTTCAGGATTGATATATCGCTTGTAGGTATTAAAGATTTCATCGGTCAGAATTGACTCAAGAAGTTTAGGAATTGCAGACAAGATTGAGACTCCACGATAGTTTGCTACATCACACTTATCACCTGATTTAAAAATAGGTAGAAGGATGGAAAATTTCCATACCGTTGGGAAATAGACGGAGTCTAATGAGCGCTGGGATATCCTTTGTAGTGGTGTGGCAAGAGAAGTTGAGCAGTTTCTTAGCATTATAGTAGGAACACCGTCGGGACCAGTTAGTGTTCTCTGTAGCACATTTCTTTTAATTTTTTTGACAGTTGTGGACAGTCAATATTGTTGAAGATAAGAAATTTTGTTGTTTTTACCTCAAAAATGACCAGCAAATGACCTTGGATGTCCTTCGAGTGATTATTGGTGCCCTCTCTGTCAAGAATAGAATAAAAGGAAGAAGAGGCATGAATTCTACATACCTAATAAGAATTTTTGTCAAAAAAACTGTAAAATTTGAATGTAGTTTTCAAGGTCAAATGAAAGCTATTGGAACTTTTTAACATTTATCTCAAATCTGCTATTGCATAACATTTAATTTAAAAAATTTGGTAAAAATTTGCAAAGCGTGAAAAGCATGAAAATTATGTTTTTTTGAAAAAATTTCGATACTCACCCCCTATTTCGACGTCCTAAAACACAATTCAGGCCTTGATTTTTCACTATTTTTCCTCGCTTTCCCGGAAAACTCAAAAAAAGAAAAGCGTCACTTCACAAAGCACTTTCTTTTCAATTAAAAACCGAATTTACGTCTTCATTTTCAATGGAACTAGTTAAAAAATATTGTACATAATATATTTCAATTATTTTTGCACAAATTTTAGCAAACCAATTTAGAAAAACTTATATTTTCAGTGAAAAATCAAAAACACGTCTCAAAAACGTCATCGACGGTCAGACCATCTAAACTGGCCGCCGAATCACGTAAAAAGGTGCAACGTTGCCAGATTTAAAATTTCTTCATAATATAAATTATAAGATCTGTTTTTCTCAGTCAACAACATGGTTTAATTTTTTTTAATATTCAGAACAGTTTCTAAGTAAAAATAATCTTAACCCTTCAAAATTATTGGTTGGTTTTGGTTAAAATAGGTTGGTTCAGGTTTAGCTTGATTTTGGTTAATTTGGAAAACAGAAACTAACCTGAACTAATCTAAATTAACCTAAATTTAAAGTTTCCTGGTATAAACTTTACCCATTACAGTTAACAACATAGTTTAATGTTTGTAACGTATAAAAAGGGGTACAATGAATCTTAACCTTCCAAAATTTTTGGTTAGTTCTGGTAAGTACAGGTTAACATTAGTCTTGGTTACTTTAAAAAACTGAAATTAACCTGAACTAACCTGAACTAACCTAAACTAACCTGAACTAACCTAAACTAACCTGAACTAACCTGAACTAACTTGAACTAACCTGAACTAACCTGAACTAACCTGAACTATCCTGAACTATCCTGAACTAACCTGAACTAACCTGAACTAACCTGAACTAACCTAAACTAACCTGAACTAACCTAAACTAACCTGACCTATCCTGAACTAACCTAAATTGACCTAGATTTAATAATTAAAAAATGTCATTGTCCAGCAGAAACGTCGTGGAGGCGGGACAAGCTCTGCCACTCGACACTTTCTGCTAACGGACATAAGCAATATGATCAATTCATATTATCCGTTTAAAACTACTGGTATTTGGAGGAAAACAAACAAAAGCAACTATAATCCTTAAAACCTTTAATATTTAGAGTCAAAATCGCACATCAAAGTACTGGTATTTGGAGGGAGACAAACAAAATCAACTATAATCCTTAAAACCCTTATTATTTAGAGTCAAAATCGCACATCGAAGACATAGACATAAGAGTAATTAATAGTTCTTCAATAATCAAAGGAAAGGAAAACATTCTTTTTGGAAACTTTTCTTTCCAATTCAAACAGAAAGAGATTATTTAAAGAAATCGTTTTTGCAATCTGGCAACATCGCCGACTTTAACAGTACGCCATCTTTAGCGAACTATGCTAACTATTATCCGGCGTTTTCTTTTGATTTTGTTGTGATTTTTGTCGTGGTAATTTTTCGGATTTTTTTGATAAAAAAAGTGCATATTTTTGAATTTTTGTATAATGCAGAAGCTTCTATCACTGTGGAATTCGTTGTTATAACAAAAGTTTAACGATTTAGTGAAAAAAATTGAACCTAAAGTGAAAAGTTATTTTCCCTGTTTTCCGCAAAATTGAGGAAAAATTATGGAAAACCGAAGTCAGAATCGTGTTCTACGACCTCGAAATAGGGGGTATGTATAAAAATTTTTTCAAAAAAATGTCATTTTCCTATCATTTCACTCTTTACGAATTTTTTCCAAAAATTTTGTCATTAGCTTTGTCCGAAGTGGAGATATTTGATTTTTTGAAAATTTAGTTCTAAATATCCCATAGTGAAGGAAGCGCATTTAAAAAATCACTTTAGAGGTCATATTTCACAAATGAAGCGACTAGTTAAAAAATGTTATATAGGCTATTTTATTTCATTTTTGAAAGCCTATGATGTCCCGGTTGATGGATAAAATGAAATATATATTTTTTTACCACTACTTTTACACAGAAGGGAGGTGGCCTAAATTTCTCTTTGGGTTAATAGAAAGCATGAGCTTGCAAAATTATATAGTAAAAAATTAAAAATTGTTGAAATTATAAGGCTGTGTCATACAGATGGACAAAAGACATGACAAGCTATAAAGGTTCCTATGAAATGCTAAAAATGTACTTTAAGTACAAGCAAATAAATAATATTCCATTAAATAAATAAATATAAATCAACATCGATATTGATACTAACCTTGTAGTATCCATATCTGATGCCAGTGAATTAGAAAACTGATGTTCATCATTGTAATGATCTTGTGAATTATTGTAGTGATTCTCTAGTGGATCTTTTTGATTCTCCATTTCCCAGTAATATGTTAATGGTTCATTTCCAGCTTGGTCATTAGAAGGGGGATTAAACCTCATATTAGGGGAAGGAGATCTACTGATTCTTTGGTAAAGAGGTGGAGATTCACTTTTTTGTGGAGATGAACTTCTTAAATAGTGTTGTGAAGGTGGACTTCCTAAATAGTGTTGAGGAGATGGACTTCTTAAATAGTGTTGCGGAGATGGAATTCTTAAATAGTGTTGTGGAGATGGACTTCTTAAGTTGTGTTGTGGAGATCTATTTCTTCTTGAGAAGATTGGTGAAGACCTAGTTCTTAAGTAGGGTTGTGGAGACCTACTTCTACTTTTCCTTCTTTGTAAGGTATGTGAAACATCGTTTCTTCTAGAATAAAGTTGTGGAGATCTGTTTGTTATGAAAGTTGGTAAATGTTCCCTTCTTAAGGAATGAGTTGGGGGAGACTTGCTTCTTCTGGTATAAAGATAGCGTGGTGGAGAGTTACTTCTTCCCACGTTTAAAAGCGGAGATCTACTTCGATAAGGATAGGATTGATTTTGATACATTTTAAAAAAGCTAAAAAAAATAATAAGTTAGGTTAAGCAGGTCCGAATTTGGCGAAAAATCTTAAAATTACTTACATGTTACGTTTTTAATAGTTTATATATCAGATTTTAAATCGAAATTACTTATGAACTTTTGAAAAAAAAACCATAAATATTACTTTTCCTAAAATTTGATATGAAACCATAGGGCTATTCTTTTGAGTCATTAATTATCACTTTCACTTCCATCACTTGAAGTAATCATGATCACTTCAGCCCAATGACAAGTAAATGCATATTCAAAAGAACATGAAGTTACCAGTTACACTTTTTTCACTTTGATCAATTGATAATTACTCAAAAGAATATAGCCCATATAAATATTATCAAAAACAAAACATGAAAAGTTGTGTCACACATACCAGGAAGGGTAATTACTTTCTTTTTTATTTTTGTGAGTTAATAAAGGATAGAACCATCTGCTGCACAAACTTGATCAACAACCATAATGCTAAATGACATTACATATTCATACAAAAATGTAAGTAGAAAAAAAAAACACGTACTTTCCGCAATAAATTATTAAAACTGTATGTATACCTGCTTGCAATTTACATATAATCTTAGTTTAATCTAACGAAAATTTACTACTGGACAAAAACAAATATTTTAAATACAATTTAAATTCTTATGGTGCAAATGCGCATAAATATATTGAGTGATCATTTGAGTTAATATTTTGAGGGTACTCTGAGTGACAATTAGTCTTTTCTCCTTCTATTTACATTTAATAAAAGAAGAAGAAAAGCAATATAAAGCGCTTGGAGTATAAGCAAGAAGTGCAATAATATATTAAATCAGCTGGTTTTGACGTTTAAGATAACCACACTTTGTTTTGAATGTCAATTATCCACAAAATGTAAATAAAGTTGTAAAATAATGCTTTATAATAATATTTTGGAAGTTTTAGCACTTATTTCCAGTGATAAATATATCAGACTATCAGCCACCTTCGTGGTACTTTTTTCTGGGACATTATGCCTTTTTTTAAGGTAAAATTTTAATTGTTTTTATCTGCTTTTCTTCAGGTGTATTTTCAAGGAAAATAACAAACGTTTTATTTTAGCCCCCTATCAGGGCTATTGGTATTCTCGTGCTATGTCCTGGGATATATAACTTCATTTTTCTTAGTAAAATACCAGCACTATGCCACCTCTTACCTAGAAAAGCTGGTAGGATTATATCATTTACGGGCCACTATGAAAACAAAACTTAAAGTTTCCTGTAGCGTTTGTGATGATCTAACATGTCAGAGGCATCAAATTGGTAAGAGCGTGGTGCCTTGGAAAAATATAATTATTGATAAAGAATTAAATTCAGCTGTTGAACATGTAAGTTGAAGTAAAAATGTATTATCTAAGAGCAACAACAATAGAGAAACTATTTTTTTTACAGTTTTACAACAGAATCCTTGAAAATTTTATATCTTCTTGGTATGATCAATTTACTGACAACAAAGAATTTGTTAATGAACTACGGTATTGTTTAAAATATGCAACAGCTACAGTAATCAATCGTTTTTTTGACATAGATTACATTGAAGTTATTACAAACAAGTTAGTGCCACAGGTAAGGAAGAAAAAATTCATAGAGAATATACAGTTTTTCAAAAATTCTTTCAACATTTTATTTAGGTTGATCACTGCTGAATATGTATATATTTTTTTTATATTTCTTAATTACAAATGGGGCATTTCAGAAAGTTTTTATAAATTTCTTGAATTTTTAAGGCAATCAAACACATCGATGACCATCTATACATGCAACAAATTGCTAAACTTAAAAATGTGAAGTTTAATGAGGTGGTAGTGGAATATTTAGGTAAAAATCTTCATCCAGCTACAACAAATAGAAAAAAAGAGATAGCCTATTTGCAACATCTTAGCAATGAATTGATTAAACAAGTTTTACCAGAGTATTATGTAAAATGCAGGTAAGAAAATTTAATGCTGGCCACTTGAAAATTTCAAATATTTATTTTGAGAATTTTAATTTTGAAATGTTTTATTTAAACTTAAAAGTACAAGTGATAATTTCAGATAATTGTAAAAATCCTATAAATTCAGCATTAGGCATTTTTGAACCAAAAATTGAAAAGTACGAACTTTCAGACGGTTCGCGCGTTTGCAAGAACTGCTTTCTGAATCGGCTTATACAGATGCTTACTAAGGCCCAGTCCCTTGATGTTCTGCAGGGGGTTCTTTGGTATCACTCCAGTTGTTGAAAGCATTATGGAAATTGTGTGGACGCTGTTCATTGCCCACTATCTGTTGATTTGCACCTTCAGATCTCTGTATTTGGCGATCTTCTCATAGTATTTTGGTCTTAGGTTGTTGTTATTAGGTATAGCAATGTCAATCAATGTAGTTCGTCTAGAAATTTTATCTGTTAGTAAAATGTCTGGCCCATTATGAGCAACTGTTTGATCTGTTAGAACCGTTCGGTCCCAATATAACTTGAACTCGTTCTCAAGAATAGTCTCTGCATTGTATTTGTAGTAAGGCAGTTTTCCTACCTGCAATAGTTTTAACCTATCTGCTAACTCTTGGTGGAGTATCTTAGCGGCTGAGTCGTGCTTTTTCTTATACTCGGTTCCTTCAGTTATGTGCAGGATTGTCTCTGATGTTCAACAGCCATATCTACATTGGTCATTTTCTATTGAGAGATCTCTGATGATGAGCTTCCGATAATTTTTCGTTGGAATAATCTGGTATTGGATAGGTAACAAAAGTCCTCCGTTTCCGGAGACATCGTCCTGAAATTAACCAGTAGTTCGACGCTGAGTTATATACATTATCCTGCCATCCATGAAGTGGCTTGGTGGTGAGAAGCAATATCCTGTTCCCTCAGCTGTAGCGTCGTTGAATCGTCTGCCTCGCATATTGCTCGATGTAGTGTGGAAGAGTCCGCTAACCTGTGGAAATATCGACCGATCCTCTTCCACCTTAGTGTCTTGGAAGCATTATACATTCAACAGTACTCTGAGGGTGGTGTTTGTGTGATTTTGTTAAGAGTATTCTTATATTCCTTTGCAGGTTTTTGTTGTTCATCCTGTTCCATTTCACAATTCCAAAAGAGTAGCTAAGTGCAGAGTATGCGTACGTGTTGAGCTCCTTTAATAAATTTCTACTATTTAGACTAGTTCGTAACACCCGTGTTACCCTCCTGACAAATTCGGTTATCAATTCGTCCTTCATGGTCAATGGTCAATTCGTTTAGCCCGTTTCATACCTAGGTATTTCTATGTCTTTTCTCCTTCCATTGCAGCTATGATTTCACCGTTTTGAATTTTAAATGCTCCCGGTTGTATCTTTCCTTTAACGATGTTCAAAATACAGCACTTGTCAAGTCGAAACTGCATTCCGATATCCTCGGAAAACTCTTCCATAATTATGAGCATTTGCTCCACCTGGTTTTTGGTAGCAGCCATCAGTTTAAGATCATCCATGTATAGAAGATGATTCAACCTTACTACCTCTTCGTTGTTATTTCTAATACTAAAGCCATATCTGGTGGACTTAAAATGGCGCGACAGTGGGTTCACTGCAAGGCAGAACCACAGTGGGATTAGTGAATCGCCTTGAAATATTCCTCTTCTTATTGGGATTGTATTAGTTTCGATGGTATCGCTGAATACCACTTGCAATTGGATCCTAGTTCTCCAGGTTGACATGACGTTCTAAAAAGGAAACAAAATGATTTTCGATCTTAAACATTCTCAATATAGGTTTGACATACTCAGGCAGCATATAGGTTTCTTTGGTTGGTACAGACTTCGTTACATATGACAGAGTCAGCAGTCAATTGTTCTTTACATACAATTGCTCCCCTGGGGCATCCTCTCTGTTGAGTTGCGATGATGTTATTTCATTCAGTTTTTATTACTTCAATATTATTTTACAAAATTGTAATCAACTTTTAGAAAGTAAATTTCAAATGTATATAAACTTTATTGCAAAACTAAGGGCGGATTTATCTTCTTCAAGTGCCTTCTCCATTGTGGAGGTTGGCAATCATAATAGCTATTTTAATTTTTGAGGCAGTTGCTCTAAATAGTTGTTTTGAACTGCATCCAAACCATTCCCTTAGGTTTTTTAGCCATGAAATTCGTCGTCGTCCTACGCCTCTTCTGCCACTTATTTTGCCTTGGATTATGAGCCGTAAGATGCTGTACTTTTCTCCCCGCATAATGTGCCCGAAATATTGCAGTTTTCTCTGTTTTACTGTTATCTCGACTTCCTTTTCTTTCCCCATTCTTCTCAACACTTCGGCGTTCGTAATTCGATCCACCCACGAAATACTCTGAATTCTTCTGTAGGTCCACATTTCAAAAGAGTTAAGTCTTCTCATTGCCTCTCGATTCAGTGTCCATGCTTCCATTCCTTAATATAGAACACTATATACATAACATTTAGTCAGTCGTATTTTCAGGGCTAACGTTAGATCTTTGCTGCAGATAACCTTTTTCATTCTAATAAAGTTGACACGTGCTTTCTCGATTCTGGTTTTTATTTCGACGGTATAGTCATTATTTTCTGTTATTAGGGTTCCCAAGTAAGTGTACTTCTTAACTTTTTCTATGTGCTGACCTCCTACCATTAGGGTTTCATTACTATTGGTGTTGTTTTTTACTAATTATCATGAACTTGGTCTTTTTCGTGTTAAGAGAGAGTCCATACTCTCCACTAACTCTTAATATTTTATTCATAATTCTTTCTAGGTCTTTCAAACTATCACCTATTATTACGGTGTCATCTGCATACCTAATATTGTTGATTAAAAGTCCTTTTGCTTTTATCCCTGCTGTTTCAGATTTAAGACTTTCCAATATGACCTCTTCAGAATAAGCGTTAAATAGTAAAGGTGACAATATACACCCTTGTCTGACTCCCCTTTGTGTTTCCACATCTCCGGACATTTCCTGTCCAATCTTTACTGCCGCTCGCTGATTGTAATACAGATTTGATATCAACCTTAAATCTCTTTCATCCAAATTTTTGCTTCTGAGAATAATCTATCAGTTTGTCATGTTTGACCCTATCAAAAGCTTTGTAATCTATGAAGCAGATATCTAAGCATCTTTGAGTAAGCACATTAAAAGCAAATAATGCTCTTGTACCACCCCGTTCCGGAAGCCAAACTGTATGTCACTAATATCCAGCTCCAATTTGGAATGTATTCTAGCGTGTACAATTTTTAAAAGGATTTTCAAAGTATGTAACATGAGACTGATTGTTCGATAGTCACTGCATGGCGGATTTATAAAGATCCTTATTTTTATTTCTTAATGGCCATAAATGTAATTTGTAATTGCTATATGAGTTTATACAATTACTTAATTCATTCTTCTTCTTCTTCTACCTTCTATAATAGGTCCCTGACCTGTTGCTTCTTCGATTTTCCTCATTCTGGACTTAAATTATTGCTCCACCTTTTCCGTGGTCGACCTCTACTGCGTGTATCACTTGGCGATTTATCTCGTGCGATCCTTACCAGTCTATCCTCTGTCATTTGGCATATGTGTTTGTTCCATTGTGTCTTACGTTGTAGGATCCACTCATTAATGCAGTCTGTGTTGCATGATTGCCTGATGTTATCGCTTCTTTCTCTGTCTAGTAGCGTTTTTCCTGTTATTTGTCGAAGTATTCTCATTTCTGTAGTCTCCAATAGTTGTTTCGTTTTTGTCGTCTCTGGCCGTGTTTCTGAGGTGTATGTCATAATAGGTCTAATTGTGGTTTTGTAGATCCGAACCTTTGTTTCTTGTTGTTTCGCCAGATCACGTCGTTGAGGCAACCCGCCACTTTGTTTGCTTTGGCCACCTGCCCTCTTACTTCATCTTCGATGTTACCATAACTAGTTATGTCGATTCCTAGATATTTGAAACTCATTTCTTGTTGTATTATTCGACCGTCTAGTTCTAGTTTGCATCGGAGGGATTCTTTTGAGATAATCATATTATATTTTCTTCCCGTAAGATTAAAGGTATTTAACAATCTCTGGAGGTCGTCTTCATTTTCGGCACATATCACAGCGTCATCAGCGTAACAGAGAATTTTTATTTCTGTATCACCCATTTTATATCCTCTACCAAGTCGCACCTCCTTTATTATTTCGTCCATTATCATGTTAAACAACAAAGGACTAAGCGAGTCTCCCTGTCTAATACCGCTGTTGACTGGTATGGGTGTTGATAATTTACCGTTAGTGCGAATCTGAACTTTATTGTTTGCGTATATGTTTTCGATGGTCTGAATTATATTGATAGGAATATTTCTCTTATATAACAGGTGGATTACGTCATCTAGCTTTATGCGATCGAATGCTTTTGTTAGATCTATAAAGCATAAAAATGTTGGTTTATTGTATTCTAGAGATTTTTCGACTATCTGTCGTAGAATAACTACTGCATCCACGCAAGACCTTCCTGATCTAAATCCCTGCTGTTCGTCTTCTAGTGATGTAACCGAATTAATTTTATTTTTGATTACTTTCGTAAGGAGTTTCAGAGTTGTGTCCAGTAGATTAATACCCCTGTAGTTCCCTGGTTCTTGTTTGTCACCTTTCTTAAACATAAGCATTATTGTGCTGGTTCTCCACCTATCTGGTACTTTGCATTGTGTCAGGATTTTTCGAATGAAGCTTGTGAGTTCCTGTGTTAGTCGCTGTCCTCCGTATTTCAACAATTCGTTATGAATTCCGTCTTGTCCGGGAGACTTTCTATTTTTTAAGGATTTTATAGCTTTCTCTACTTCTTGAATGGTGACTTCCACATTATTTCTTATTGCTGGTATGTTGTTTTTTCCAATGTTAACATTTAATTCCTAATTAAAAAAAAAAAAAAATATGCCAGTCTAGTAATTTCAAATTTATACCAATATTGTAAGTGAGATTTAATTTAGGAAAAAAATCATCTGAAAGCATCAAAATGCAAATTTTTGGCCAGTGCCATTAGAAGGTATCCAAAAATTTTTCAAATTTGTCTGGCACATATCTAAATCAAATAACGAGAAACTGCTCGATTCAAAAAATCGTCTGGATGATAATTTGTCGCAAAATAGTTGCAAAGTAGTTGTGAAAGGAAAAAATTTGTCCTTTCTTATTTTTAAAAAATATTGCATGTTTTGCTAACTTGATATAAAGTTAACGAAACACCTAAGGCGATTGTTATAAAAAATAATTTTCGACTACAATTAGCCTGCTAGGAATTTGCTGTTAATTTGCCGTGACAGAATGACAATGCGCTGAAAATCTTGAGAAATCCCTGTATTCAGGAATAATTTCAGGAAAAATTAATACGACAAATTTCCATGGCCAGAAACCAAATCCCGGAAACCCTTCGATAG
Organism: Diaprepes abbreviatus; assembly: GCA_034092305.1. Lineage (NCBI taxonomy): Eukaryota > Metazoa > Arthropoda > Insecta > Coleoptera > Curculionidae > Diaprepes > Diaprepes abbreviatus. Next base: position 363,008 of record JASJET010000203.1, on the reverse strand, counting down.
AACGGCTAACTCTTAGTGTATTCGAGTATTTTTAGAAATCCAGCCAAAGGATGTACAAAATGTTAATACAGTCGGTTGAATGGTAATCTAATTGGAATTTGTCGATTGATTCAGGGACATTATTTGTGGCGTTAAAGAATTTACCGTAATAAAATTTCGTGAAAACCTAAGATTTTTCGACGAGACTTTTAGCTAAACACCCCTTTCACTGGGGTTAGATTAGAAGAGCGTTTCCAAAACGGAGGTTCGCAAATCCCCAGGGATACGCGAAAAAAATTTTGTAATGACGAGTCGCTACGTCGCTGGTGCATTTTTTCTTGACGATCTATTTCATTTGTCCCCTTGTGTATGTGATATATTCTTTGGCTGCAAAAACTTGCATACTTATCCGACATTTTTTCTAAATTAAATAATTTAAATCTTTCTTTACAAAGCCCCAGGTGCATGATAGAATAATAGCCATGCTGCAGCTGAATGAATATAAATATTATGACTAAAATGTGGTAGAGAAACTAAAATCACATCAACAACCGACTCCACCTGAAATAACTTCAATAAAAACCATTATAAACTTATCTTCAAGAATAATTTCAACAGCAGAAGACTACGAGCTTATATAGGGACTGTGTTCATTGAAGCGCAACGTTTCGCTTCAGTGTACACACCTCAGTGATTTGATTTTACAAAGTAGTGGTTGCCAAAGATTAGGTATCTCAACACTCGGTTTACTGAAGATTCCCTTATTGTTTTTAATGTATGCTGCTTCTATAAATTTTCTTTTTTTCATATTGGGTTCCATATATATTGCCGCAGCCTTAGAACATTTTATATGGTGTTCTTTATCCCAGGAGTGTTCTACAATACCTGATCTCGACGTTTCCCCTTTTTGTGTATGAGTTTTATGTTCCTTAATTCTAACTTCTAGCGGTCGTTTGGTTTCTCCAATATACATTTCATCACACTCACATGGAACTTTGTAAACACATTCTTTCTTATTGGTAGTTTTAGGTTTTGTTTTTCTTAAATGAGCTCTAAGGGTATTTCCTGATTTAAAGGCTGTTTTTATATTATAACTACTGGCAATTCGTCTTATTTTCTTCGACGTTCCCTTAATGTACGGAATTGTGAAGAAGGAATGTGTTTCTTGCTGTCCAGTGTTCGTTGTTCTAAAATTATTTATAACATCGTCAATTAGTTTTAAAGGATAACCATTCTGTTGTAAATCGGATTTAATATTTGCTACCTCTTTTTCCAATGATTCGGCATTATTGCATATAGATATAGCGCGATTATAGAGGTTGCGTATAATTCCTCGTTTTGTTACAACAGAATGATTAGAACTATGATTAAGATATTGTCCAGTATGTGTTGGCTTTCTGTATACTGAAGTTTTAATAGTTTCGTTTGAACGGTTCACCATGACATCTAGGAAGGGCAGTTGACCATTTACCTCTTTTTCCATGGTAAACTTAATTGTAGGTCGAATGGTATTCAGATGTTTCAGGAAATCATTAAGTTCTTGATTATTGTGCTTCCATACGATGAAAGTATCATCGACATATTTCAACCAGACGTTCGGTTTTACTGTTGCCGTTTCTATGGCATGAGTGTCGAACCGTTCCATATATATATTGGCGACGACTGGAGAGAGTGAAGAACCCATCAGAAGTCCGTTGTCCTGAGCGTAGAACTTCTCCTTTACTTGAAAGTAAGCACTACGCAGGCAACACTCCAAAAGATCCATCACCCCGCCCAGTGGTAACGTGGTTCGATCTGATAAAGTAGTATCATTTGAAAGTCTAGTTTTGATTATGTCTAGTGATTCCCCTAATGGTACATTGGTATACAGACTTTCCACATCAAAGCTTATTTGTCTGTCGCCTGGCTCTAGATTGATGCTACTAATAATGTTCACGAAATGTGTAGAATTTTTAATATATGTGTTTGTCTTACCTTCTAAAGGTTGTATGCTTTTTAAGAGAAACTTCGCCAGTACATTTGATGGGGATCCTCTGGAACTGGTTATTGGCCTCAATGGTATGTTCGTTTTATGAATTTTTGGAAGTCCGTAAAGATGTGGTGGCTTACTGTAGTGTGCTGTGAGCGCCGATCGTAGGTTGTCAGGTATATTGTTTTGGTATTTCCTGAGTGTTTTGTAGATTTTTGGCTCTATGGATTTTGTGGGGTCACGAGCTAATTATCTATATTTTCCTTTTTCCAGGATATCTCCGATTTTTTGGTCGTACGTTACGATGTCCATTATCACTGTTGCATTTCCCTTGTCCGCTGGTAAAATCTTTATGGATTCATCCTTACAAAGTTCTTTTAAAGCTAATGCTTCTAGTTTGGAGAGATTTTGAACTGGATTTTTCTTGTCTTCCAAAGTTGATTTTATTTTCCACCTAGACTCGTCGGAATGGTTTTCGTCTACTTGTACAGATTCTACAGAGCTTATGATATCTAAAACGGGCATGCTTTTTGGTGTTACTGCGAAATTAAGCCCCTTGCTTAGTAGTTGGTCTTCTGCTGTTGAAAGTATTCTTGAAGATAAGTTTATGACGGTTTTTATTGAAGTTGTTTCAAGTGTTGATGTGATTTTAGTTTCTCTAGTTTATTTCGGTGTTTCCTCGCCATATTTTCTTTCAATTTATTGCATATATTATCTATTTTTTTGAAACATTCTGTTTATACTTGATAATGATTAGAGATACAACCTAATCGAAACGTCGTAAAAATAAAAATAAAGACAATGCAAGTCCGACCACATTTTAGTCATTCTTCAACATTGTCTACAACCTTCAAACAAACATAAATATTATGGTTCTTTCAGCACCATTTTAGTAGAAAATGAAATTCAACTTAACGAAAATATTAAAAGGCATATTACTCAACATGTCAAACAATTTCAGTTAATGTTCAAAGACTAGTTCCTTAATAAACCTATTAACATATATCTGGATCGAACAACTGGATATATAATCCTTTTCAAGAAGATAGTTCTTTACCTTTAATGAAAAAAGAAAAGCTGATTGACTTATCCTCTGACAATTCCCGAAAAATTGTTATTAAAGATCACTCTTTAATTGATTTTTAGCTCGGTGTAAGAAATGAGTATCCTGTTTTGGCGGAACAAGCCATTATCATCTTGACGACTTTTTGATTCCAGCAGTTTGTCTTCTAACTTTATATACTTAAATCAAATAATTCTTTTATCAACAATCGGGCAAAAATAAATCAGTTCTGCTCTATATAGAATTAAAAAAAAATAACTGATATTTTTTTTTAGAAACGATACAGTTCTACTAAGAGAAATTGTATCAGGATGGGTCTTATTACCTCTTATGGACGTCTTAGCTGACCCAAACATTATAAACTCTCTGGTAATAATTGCAGTCAACTACAAATCGTCAAAAACCTCAAAAATTCAACGTCCCACTTGTGAAGTAGAGTTGTTACATGGTTTTGTTAAAGTTGAAAGTAGCGGACATTCATCCTTTGCTACAGGTCTAAATAAAATCAAGAATAATACTGATCTCCTTTATGCGTTCATGCAATTCTTGAAAAAGCAGGAACAAGTTCATTTGTTGCAGTTTTGTTTAGATGTTGGTAAGTACAATAATTTGTGGGTTATATGATTCTGCAGAAATCTTATGGTATATGAGGAGTATTTTTTTAGATGACTTTAATACCAAACTCCTTACGCCGGACTTGTCGAAAAAACAACTTGAAGAATTGCATTCCCAAGCCATGGCCTTGTATAGAGAGTATCTAAATGAAAATTCCTTCAATTTTATTGGTTGTTCCAAGGAAATTTGCATGGAGTACAGTGGACTTATCAGGGATATATACACGGTTGCCAAATTGAGAACTTCTAAGCCTTTATATCAAGCCTATGACTTCGCCTTTAATTGTTTGGAAGGTTTTTGGTTACCGCAGTTCTTTCATAGTAATGAAGTAAGGAAAAGTACATTTACTTATATTTTTTTTTTGATATGAATTCTATATTTATATAAATTTGGAAATAACGAATTTTTTGCCTTGAGAGCCTTTGTAGTGTATTTCCTTATATATATATATATATATATATATATATATATATATATATATATATATATATATATATATATATATACATACATACATACATACATACATACATACATACATACATACATACATACATACATACATACATACATACATACATACACGCACGCACGCAAATAACACTAATGAGAAAGCCTAAATCAAAAAAAAAGTGTAGGAAAAAGAATTTTTTATTTATGAAGAAGAAGTCCAATAATGATCTTTAATTTGACCTTGAGTTTGACCATCAAGGTTATTTTAAGGGCAAGTTGATTTTTTCAAATATGATTTCCCATTTTTCATTGCGGAAATGGAAAGTGGAGAAAATTTCCTGTCTCATCGAGTGTACGTGGGGTTCTCTTACAGTAGTTTGAACTGCAAGCAATAAGGAAACTCAAAATGAGAACAATATGGGTCAGACTTCCTAGACTTTAAATTCGTGGGGTCCAAGTATGCTTGGCATAGTAATTAGCATATTTTACTCTTTTATGATAAGTCAGAACACCCATTTTTTTTTTATCAATTTATGAAGACAAGACTTGAAAATTACTGGTTAATCAAGGTATAAATAATGGTTCAAGTAATGACAGCAAAAGAAAGAAAATAATTTTACATTTCACCAAATTAAATGTTCCAAAATTCCTTCATTATTATCAATACATAGTTCAACTCTTCGTTCAAAATTTTGACTAGTTGATAAATGCAAATGCTGTAATATGCTATCATTCTGTGTTAGCAAGAATTTTTTCAGATTATTTGGGGCTGAGTAAGGGTACTAAACTAATTAGTTTTATGAAAACTTCTATGCTTAGCCTTCATGTATAAATATCATGTGTAAATATTGTTTCCTTTAAAAATAAGTTTCATAAAAGTTTACCCATTAGTAATTTTAATATTTTAATTTTCAGTTAACCACTGTATGTGATTTGACCCCTAGAAAAAATCATCTTGACTTTGAAGGTCAAGTTTAAGGTCAAATTGTAGGTCATTATTTGATTTCCCCTTTGAAAATAAGAAACTTTTGTACCTAAACTTCTTTTGATTTAGTCCTTCCCACTACTAGAGTTATTTGCGTTGGTCTTTTAAAATGGGTCACTCTGTGTATATATTAATATATATATATATATATATATACAGTGGCGGCGTGTGGGATGTTCAAGGGTGTGTTCTGCATTGAAAATACGCGAAATACGCAAAGCAAAAAAAGAATTATTAGACCTACCTGTATTCCTTCTAAGCTCTGGTACAAGGTACAAACATGCAACATGCAATCCTTTTGTCGCAGGTGGTAACCTGGTAGCACATTGAATATAAGGGGCAATAAATGTCAAAAAACGAAAAACAACAACAAAAATTTAAACGTTTAAAAAAATCTAAAGTTCACTTTTTATATATCAAATCAATACGTCTTTGTTTAGCTCTTGCAAACTTCTCAATTACTTTCTCATTAAAATTGGGGTCTTTTCTAATAAAGGCATTTTCTATTGACAGCATAGAAAGTGCGGATAATCTACTTTCACCCATGGTATTGCGTAGGAAAGTTTTAACTCTTTTTAAAGTAGAAAAACATCTTTCTGCCTCTGCCGTTGTCATAGGAATAGTTATAATTATTTGTAATAACTTGACAGTTTCTTTGAAAGACTCATCCAAATTGTTAGATGTAAGTAAATTTAAAAATGCTACTGCCCCTTTAAGATTCCTAAAATCTGGCCTTATGTAAATTATGGACAGTTCAGTCTTTAGGCGTTCTAGTTCAAATAAAGGGTACATAGTTAGCACAGAGTTTAATATCCCATCTGGAAATTTTTTTGAAAACTTCTCGAACAATTCAGATGTAAATAACGTCGCGACTGCTAAATGATCTACATAATCAAATCTAGTTTTGGCAGTATGAATTATTGTGTCGCAAACTTCTAATGCTGCCGCACGAAGGTTCTCTTTTGAAAGACAAATTCGTTTAACAGTGGGCTCCAAATCCTGTCTGAGAAGATTTCCTCTGTCTATTACCCCGTCAATATTATCTCTCAACTCTTGGATACACTTTTCAAAAGTATCGACGCAGTTTTTAATTTCTACCGAATCGGCTTTCCTTGTTTGTAGTTGGTTATATAAAATGTCAACATGCGGCATAACATGATGAAAAATATTTAGCCAAAACAGAAATGATTCATCATTAAGCGAACGTTCTATAGCAACTGCCTGACTTACGACTATTCTATTAGCAAACCTCCGTTGAATTTCTTGCATACATTCTATTAAAGAATTTCTGTGCTCATAAATAACGTTTATTGCTCTGCTTTTAAAATTCCACCGAGTCTGAACGGCGCGTGGTAATCTTCTCCCTACTACTTCGTTTAACACATCCATTCTTTGAGGAGAATTCGAAAAGAAATTTACAACGTCATCTACATTTGAAAAGAATACCCGCACTTTTGTATCTTGAGACACTGCCTGGGCCATTATTAAGTTGAGTTGATGAGCGTAACAGTGAACAAAATGTGCCTGGGGATATTTTTCCTTGATTACTGTGTGTACTCCTCTATGTCTGCCACTCATAACAGCAGCGCCATCGTAGGTTTGTGCAATCAGCTTGTTGAAATCTTTCGTTAAGAATGGATCTATAACGGATTTAATACAGGCTGCTAAAGATTGAGCGTCATGTTGCTCAGGATTTATAAAACCCCAAAATCTTTCAACTGGGCTTCCTTGATGTACATATCGTAAAACGACCACCATTTGAAATTTTGAGGCAACATCACTAGTTTCATCTGCCAGAACTGCTAAATAATTTGATTCATTTATTTCATCAGAGATTTTTTCTCTACATACCTCCAGCATGCATTGTAATAGTTCATTCTGCATGTCCTTTGATGTACCTTTAAATAACGTAGCAGATTCTAAATGTTTTTGGAAAACGTTGTCAAGATCTGCACTAAAATTCACCAATCCACGAAAGATTCCGGGATTATCAGACTCGTCACTTTCATCGTGGCCACGGAGGGCTAACTCAAACGTTCCACAAAATTTTATACAATCAATAATACGCGATAGCACATAACGATTTTTATCAACTTGTTCGTTGTGCCGTTTTACATTAATCCAGTAGGCATTATCCAATTGCTTTTGGATGTTTATGTTTCCTAATAATGCCAGGCTTACCGTATTGGAAATATGCTTCTGTGTTCCTTCGTGCCGTTTAATGTTTTGGCTTAAATGTCCCAAATCTCTAAAACCCGTAACTGTCCACGATTTGTCACCTCCAAACAAAATACAAGGGAAACAAAAAAGCGCGTGTTTTTTGTCACAACCGCACAACCACTTTGTATTGTTATAAACCGTGTCATTAAACTGGCGTTTGTATGTTTTGCTTCGACTTGAACCGCTAATTTCAATGTTTAATTGTGGTGTCGATCGACCAAGTTCTTTAATTTTAATTTTGTCCTCGTATGCCAAAGAGCTAAAACTATGACTCTGCAAAAACTCGATCGAATTCATTATAATTAAACTAAATAAAACAACAGGACAAAACAAATAGCCGGCCGCGCGCATATAAAATTACAAAACCACTGCTGGGTGCTGCCGTCCTGCAGCCGCAAATTTTCCATAAATCGCCGTATTAAGCCACGTGCAGCGTTAAACCAATCACTCGCTTTGTTTTCAGAAATCATTAGCTGTGAACCCAAATCCGCGGCGGGCTCGTAAGCGGCGGCCCTACGCTCGAGTGTTCAGGCCGGAAAACTTGCGGTGTTTTGTTTGCCATTTTGCCAATGCTATTAGAGAAATAATTTAATATTTTTATTGTTTAGTTTAGGGATACACTACATTAAAAAATATATAATTTGTCGAAATTATGTGTGTTCTGCAGCTCCGCAGCACTTATGAACGCGCCGCCACTGTATATATATATATATATATATATATATATATATATATATATATATATATATATATATATATGTATGTATGTATGTATATGAAGTAAAATGCGAACAGTGAATGCAAACTTCGCTCCATCATATTCTTCCCATGTTAGAGGTTGCACAGTGTGAATAAATTGCTAAAAAACACAATTCATCCTGTTCCACCACCACCGAGGTGGTGGCCTACCTGTAACACCATACCGAGAAGAAAGTTATAAAACTTATCCCCTCCGCTACAGTGATATGGCAGAGGTACATGTTTCGTCTCTCACTAGACTCATCAGGGTACCGACATGCACCTGTCTGTGCAAAGGACAGATGGGAAAGAAGCATGCATCACTGAACGCGGCTTCGCCGACCTCCCACCGGATGGCGTATATATGTTTGTGCGGCTTTCACGGATACCTCCGTGTGAGATGCAATAGCAGTGGTTATATCCACATTATGCTGTTGTAGTGCTGAAATTACATTCATCAAACGTACAACTATATGCAACTCCGTGTGTGGATGAAGTAAAATGCAAACTTCGCTTCATCATATCCTATCCACATTAGAGGTTGCACAGTTTGAATGAATTGCTAAAAAACACAATTCATCCTGTTTCACCACCACCGAGATGGTGGCCTACCTGTACCACCACACCGCGAAGAAAGTTATAAAACTTACCCCCTCCGGTACAGTGGTACGGCAGAGGTACATGTTTCGTCTCTCACTAGACGTATCAGGGTACGGAAATGCACCTGTCTGTGCAAAGGATGCGAAGCCGCGTTCAGTAATGCATGCTTCCTTCCGATCTGTCCTTTGCACAGACAGGTACATGTTGGTACCCTGATGAGTCTGGTGAGAGACCAAACATGTACCTCTGCCGTATCACTGTAGCGGAGGGGATAAGTTTTATAACTTTCTTCTCGGTGTGGTGGTACAGGTAGGCCACCATCTCGGTGTTGGTGGAACAGGATGAATTGTGTTTTTTAGCATTTTATTCAAACTGTGCAACCTCTAATATGGAAAGGATATGATGGAGCGAAGTTTGCATTCACTGTTCGCATTTTACTTCATTCACACATGGAGTTACATATAGTTGTACGTTTGCTGAATGTGATTTCAGCACTACAACAGCATAATGTAGATATAACCACTTCTATGGCATCTCACACGGAGGAATCCGTGAAAACCGCATAAACATATATATATATATATATATATATATATATATATATATATATATATATATATATATATATATATATATATATATATATATATATTACTTTAAAACTTTTTTTGCATTCTTGAAAGTTAAGTCATTTTTTTGATAAATTAGATACACATAAGTGTTTTTGTTTTTTTACTATTTTTTATTTTACTTTATATACATTTTTTGACTTTTCGGTTCATAAAACTTCATCAGAAATGTTCTAGAATTAATAGAAATATACTTTTTCAACAATTTTTTATATTTATACTTAACTTTGCAAAGGATTTTTTAAAGATAACATGTGTCAGAAAACATTCACTTTCAGTATTCACACTTGTTTTATTGTCTATTTTTCAACCTGCCACTATGCAGTTCGGTTCACCATATTCACCATTTTTTGTTTTTTATGTGCTGTTAGATAGATCTTCAGTGTCAGATGACTTGAATGCACCAGTCGCCATTGATTTATAACAAACATTTTCAATGTGAAAACGAACTAGATAATGACAGTTGAAAATCATGGTTCTTGGATTTAGACCCTGTTAAATTAGAATTATTATCTGACGTTTCGTCTACGATTACACGAGGTATCTTCAGGGATCTTTACTCTACGAGATTAGAGCACCGAATTCAGTGTAAATTCCAATTTGACACGGTCTAAACCCAAGAACCATTATTTTCAACTTGACCAAAGCCGTGAAAGCTTTCGTTCTTTATTGGATGATGACAAGTCGGAAAATAGCCAGTGTAGACAAAGTATATTCCTATTAAATCAAGAACATTTCTGATGAAGATTTATCAACCGAAACGTCAGAAAATGTATATAAAGTAAAATAAAAGGTAGTAAAAATTATTTGCCTTCAAAAACTGCACGCCAGTCAAAAATTCACCACGGAAGGTTTGGCAGTGTTTTAAGGCAGTAAAACAGCAAATATATTTGTACGTAAATGTAGGTGTGAATCCTTTTTATTTATATTTTAGTTTTACAGCTACATATGCGGTTCCAAAGTAACTTCGACGTATAATAAGGCATCTATAAAGTAAGTAGAACATTTCTTAAAATGTGTATTCTTCATGAACTAATCCCTGTTTATTTTGCTACTAACCCTAGACCCCAGCTTATCGGCTTTGGATCTCCCACTAAGAATAAGTGAGTAAATTTAATTTTGTACTATAATTTAAACATTACTTAAAACGTAGTTTTTAGATAGTTAAAAAAATATAGCAAAGTATTGTTCTAAATAATATAATACTAATATTTTTGTATGTGTTTTATATGTGATGTGTAAATATGTAATATAACTGTTTCCATTGTTACTTGGCTACAATACATTGTACAGGGTGTCTCTAAAAAATTTGTACAAAGCGCTGAGGCTAAAATATGAGGATCTAGCCCACTTACCTTAGTCTAAAAGTTATTAATCTCCAAAATACAGGGAATCAAAGTTGTAATTTTTTGGTAAATATTTATCTTAATAATAGCTTGATTTGAACTAAATTTGATACTTTGGGGTTTTTTAAGATAATAAATCAAAATTTTATTACGGTTTCGATGTATATTGTACAAGTGCTACAATTTTAAAAAAGCCAATTTAATGCTTTGTATGATGATCTTGCGCCCGCTGATTGGGCTGGACTGGATTAGTACTCAGATATTAACATGTGTTGCGACAGGTTTCATGAAATGTATAAAATATTGGATAGATCCGTACCACTCTTCAAAAATAAGGGACGCTCATTTCCTGTATGGTATGATGCAGATATTACTCGTAGTTTGAAACTTAAGAATAACGTTTTTAGAAAGTATAGGAAAACCAAGAGTTTTATTTGTTTTAACAAATTTAAATTAATAAGGGCGCACCAATCATATTGTTACGGCCTCATATTAGCGTTACATTGAGCCTATAGAGAGAGAAATTGGAAATTGGAGGTACGTTCAACAGAAAAAAAATTTCTGTGCTATTCCCGATAGAGTGTCTTATCAGGGTAAAACTTTCGATCGCCCTAATGATATTGTAAAGGCATTTGCGGAGTATTCCAAGGCGGTTTATAAGGAAGTATCGTCTACTGAAGAGGTTAGTTTGGTTGAATTTGGGCAACAATACCGTTGTAGTTCCGGTCTTTACAGAACAGAATATAATAAAAAGGGCTTAAACCTAAAATGTTTAATGGGCCAGATTTTGTTCCAAGTTTTCTTATTAAAGACACTATAAATGTTTTGGCTGCTCCTCTATCTAAAATTTTTAATGCAGTAGCTAATGTATCCCGAAAGATGGAAAGTAGCTAAAATATGTCCCATATTTAAGAGCAAAAATAGAAACGAAGTAAAAAATTACAGGCCTGTTTCTTTAAGATGTGGTTTTCAAAGATCTTTGAGATGTTACTTCATCAACAAAGTCGAGCATTTGTTGTCTACATTTTTGAGGGGTAGGTCAACATCCATTAATCTAGCGTCTTTTTTTGCAGTTTACAGTGGATGCTGTGGATGAGAGCGGTCAGGTTGATGTGGTGTTTACCGACTTCCTAAAGGCCTTTGACAAAATGAGCCACAGTTTGATTCTGACAAAGCTTGGGAAGTTTGGTTTTATCGATCAGTTTGTGCGGTTTTTTAAATCATATTCTTATCTTTGAGATGCATGAAAACTTGACTGAGATCAAATATGTCAGAAAACAGATTGAATGGATTAACCCTGATGCATGTACACTGGGACACATTATTGAATATAGACAAAGTAATCGATCGATAGTCCAATAGTAAACACCTTAGAGGACCAAAATTTTTGATCATATATCACGCGAAGGCGGGACAATCTGTGAAAAAAAAAAAGAATATATGTGAATTTCATCAAAATCGTATTGGAAATCTGGCAACAGGGACTAATTTTTCGGGTTTTAGGAACGAGTCACACCAATATTTAATGGCGGAAGCCATTTTGTTTTAATTTCTTTTTTGACAATTTTCTTGATATTTCCGATAAAAATGTGCAAATTTACGAATTTTTATATAAAACAGAAGCTTCTATCAGTGTGGAATTTGTGGTTGTAACAAAATGTTAACGATTTAGTACAAAAAATTGAACCTAAAGTGTTTTTCACCGTTTTCCGCAAAACTGAGGAAAAATTATTGAAAACGGAGATCAGAATCGTATTCTACGACCTCGAAACAGGAGGAAGTACCAAAATTAAAAAAAAAATGTTTTCCTAGATTTCCCATAATGTAAATTTTTACCCAGAGAATTATGTTCAAATCTATTTTAGGTCAGTATTTATTTTATTAATTATTTAATAATGAACTCTAAATTGTAATTTTGCTAATATAATAACGTAATTAAAGGTTGCTCAAGTCCAGTCCTGTTCCTTGACCTACTGCGCAAGTATAGTATAGCCCCTTTAAAGGGAGTACAACTTTTCTTGCCGGACCGAATTTATTTTACGGTATTCCCCTTCCTTTTCCCCCTCCAACTTCCTTGGTTCCATACTAAAATACCAAATTTAGTGCAAGTCAAGTTATTATTACGATAAATATTTACATAAAAGTTTTAAAAAATTATAATTTTGCCACTCCGTATTTCGGAAACTATCAACTTTTGGACAACGACAAATTGGGCTAGATCCTCAAATTTTAGCCTCAATAATTTACACTAGTGTTGTGTGCAAATCTTTTAGAGACACTCTGTACATGGATGCATTCTATGCCAAAAACTTCCTCGGGAAACTACATAGACATAGACCTACAAATTTTGAAGTTGGACATCCCAAGCCTTTTCGTTACCTGCCGACCTCTTTGATCTTTTGTACCCTCCTTGTGTTTAAAAAACCTTGCTTAACCGTGTTCTATTAATGACCTTCCAAGCTTTGACCAGTTTTCCTTGGTATAACTAGTGGTTGCTGTTGTGGTTGTGCTTATTACTTCGAAGCGCATCCGAAAGGGCCGCGCGTTGGCACAATATATCGTTTCCTTTTTTTTTCTCTAGAGGACCTACCTGTGGTTTTATCTGGTAATCCAATTAAGTGTAAATGTTTTTTTTAAACGGCAGCGTCCCATCGGTTGTATTTAAGCATGTCGTTTGCTAGCAAGCTTGCATGTGTCCCGCTAGGTCGTACCACCATTGTTGGGGCCTGTTCTCAATCCATTTGACTACTTAGACATCGGTCTGGCCTCCCCTCAAGATTGTTCTGGTACTACTAGGGGTCGTGAAGTTTCCGCAAACATCAGGTTGTCAAAATATTACCTTGCTGACCCTCATGTCTTGACACCCAGGCTAAAACTAATGCATTTTTATCTCCTAGGTTCTTTACCTGCTTAGAGTTATATTACGGGATTCGGGTGTTTTTATTGCCACTCCTACACCTGATTCGATCGTGGAGCTGTCTGTGTAGCACACGGTCTCTAACATTATTGGTGGATCTCCCATCTATTGTCTCGGCTTAGCATATGCGTTGTGAATGCATTTTGAAAGTTGTATGGGGAAGTGTTATAGTCCACGGACATTGCCAGTATTTTGTTATTTTTCATCTTTTTACACAACCTCAAGTTTTTCTCGCCATGGTTTTTGCCCTTTCATCAACCTGTAGAGGTCTGATTATACTAGGCCGTTTACTAAGATATGCTGTGAAGATATGTTTGTAAGTGTTTCTAAAGCCGCTTTTATTTCCTGAAGATATGTCAGCTTCTCTCATTTAGTCTTGTTTTCGCTTTCCGCTGCTTTGAACGAATGAATAAACGAATACTTGGTCCGCAGTGCTTAGGCATTGTTGGGTCTTTTACATCACACCTTATTTCAGGAACATTCCTCCAGGATTCCCCCGTATTATTTTTGTCTGCCATACTATTGTTCCCTAAGTTTCGTGGGTCTATTTCCCCTTATATATATATTTTGTAAATGTCCCCAGTATTGTCTTGTGTTGCTTCACTGACAATTCTTTCTCTAGGCATCAGCAGTTGATTATGTTAAGGGTTCTTTAACTTCAATTGGATAGGGTGCATGGGGACTTTCCTCGTATCCCTATTGTCGGATCATCCGGTTTTAGTTCAATAGGCTATCAATTAGGATATCCCACATTACTGGGGATATTATTCTTATCTTTCAACATATCCTGTCTATATTCTTCCTCATAATGGTTCTCTTTGAATGGTGTGTAACTGTAGGCACGTTTATTCTTTCCCGCTCTCTTGAAATTAACACTGTCAAGGTGTGGTTGAATGCCCTCTTTATGTTCCGGAAGGTGACAATAACTATTTCATTATTCACCAGGGATTTTATTAGTAGCTTATTCAAGCAATCCAGCTCTAGGTCTATTCAGGAAACGACCTAAACAATGGTAAACATCGGATTAAAATTTATTCAGTAGATTTTGAATTGATCTGTTGTTTCGGACACACAGAGCTGTGCGACCAAGGAAATTTCTGTCACATTGTACAGTGACTGAAACGACTTTAAACATTCTATGCATGTATTTTGTATCGAGCTTCTTGAAAATTTTTTTTTGTGTGCTTGTATTTAAATGTTAATATATTTTAATATATGGTTACAGCTTGTAATATACAGTGCCTACGAAAAAATTTACTGGAAAGTTTTTTAATTTAATTTTCTTTTAGAAAATATTCTTTGGCATTAGTTTCTTCATAACTAATAAGAAATGGTTAAAACGATCTGCCAAACCGTATATGATACTCATTAAAGTCATTTGATAATTTGGAAATATATTTGAAATGCCTTTTTTTTGTCATGATATAGGAAAACTTCATATAACAACGGCATTAGCATTTATATTAAGATGACAAAATTCAGGCTTGATGACAAAGTTAAAATTTACTCCCCAAAATTTTGGATATAGTGTAGACTTTTTCGTGGAAACTATATACAATATGTCGACAAACATATCTTTATATAGGCAAACTAATGATAAAGCCTTAGAGTCGATAAGAAGGACTTTTTTCTCAGAAAAATAAACAAATTTTTTCATTTTTGCCGGTTTGGTAACACAAGAAAAGGATTTTTTCAATCTTGCCTTTTAAAGGTTCCAAACTTAAGTGACATTGTCGCACTTGTCAGTTTAGATTCTTTATTGTCAGCTTAGACCAGTTTTCATGGTCGATTCATACTTCCGAAAATTTTAAACTATTATTAAGAATTTTCACTAAATTAACACACTACGAAATAAAAATGCGTGGTTCCTACTTCAAAATTTAATAATTAGTAAAAATTAAGATTCACCAATCAAAATCGTCTATTCAAATTCTAACCTAGGAGTAAAACGTGAATTTTTTCCTATTCAATTTTAGAAGTAAAAAATATTATGAACAATCGAACTACAGCGCTGTGGCAAAAATTAGCAGCAGCCTTGGTAAAATCAGAGGTGTGCTAAAAACAGCTACGCCCATTGAGGGTTCTTTGGATCCGCTAGAGAACGGTATCACCGAGGATATAATTTTGAGTGAAAATCTCATGAGAGACCTCAGAAGTTGGAAAGTCACCATTCCTACTTATCAGGTAAGTCAAAAAGTACGCCAGAGGGTAAAGTTGTTATTTGAATCCGTTAGAAGTTTTGATAATTAGTGACAATCTTTTTTTGTAATAAAAATTAATGGGTCAGGTGGGAGTATGACAGGCCGCTGAGGGTTTCGTACCGTCCAACATTACGTACCTTAGTTTAAAATAAAATTGTAACCATGGTTGGATTTCTTGAAGTAGTCTCTCATTCAGTATATATACAATATTATAATAAATTGATAATTTTGAGTGAAAATCTCATGAGGGACCTTAGAAGTTGGAAAGTCACCATTCCTACTTATCAAGTAAGTCAAAAAAGTACGCCAGCGGGTAAAGTTGTTATTTGAATCCTTTAGAAGTTTTGATAATTAGTGACAATCTTTTTTTGAAATAAAAATTAATGGGTTAGGTGGGAGTATGACGGGCCGCTGAGGGTTTCATATCATCCAACATTACGTACCTTAGTTTAAAATAAAATTGTAACCATGGTTGGATTTCTTGAAGTAATCTCTCATTCAGTGTATATACAATATTATAATAAATTGATAATTTTGAGTGAAAATCTCATGAGGGACCTTAGAAGTTGGAAAGTCACCATTCCTACTTATCAAGTAAGTCAAAAAAGTACGCCAGAGGGTAAAGTTGTTATTTGAATCCTTTAGAAGTTTTGATAATTAGTGACAATCTTTTTTTGAAATAAAAATTAATGGGTTAGGTGGGAGTATGACGGGCCGCTGAGGGTTTCATATCATCCAACATTACGTACCTTAGTTTAAAATAAAATTGTAACCATGGTTGGATTTCTTGAAGTAATCTCTCATTCAGTGTATATACAATATTATAATAAATTGATAATTTTGAGTGAAAATCTCATGAGGGACCTTAGAAGTTGGAAAGTCACCATTCCTACTTATCAAGTAAGTCAAAAAAGTACGCCAGCGGGTAAAGTTGTTATTTGAATCCTTTAGAAGTTTTGATAATTAGTGACAATCTTTTTTTGAAATAAAAATTAATGGGTTAGGTGGGAGTATGACGGGCCGCTGAGGGTTTCATATCATCCAACATTACGTACCTTAGTTTAAAATAAAATTGTAACCATGGTTGGATTTCTTGAAGTAATCTCTCATTCAGTGTATATACAATATTATAATAAATTGATAATTTTGAGTGAAAATCTCATGCGGGACCTTAGAAGTTGGAAAGTCACCATTCCTACTTATCAAGTAAGTCAAAAAAGTACGCCAGCGGGTAAAGTTGTTATTTGAATCCTTTAGAAGTTTTGATAATTAGTGACAATCTTTTTTTGAAATAAAAATTAATGGGTTAGGTGGGAGTATGACGGGCCGCTGAGGATTTCGTACCGTCCAACATTACGTACCTTAGTTTAAAATAAAATTGTAACCATGGTTGGATTTCTTGAAGTAGTCTCTCATTCAGTATATATACAATATTATAATAAATTGATAATTTTGAGTGAAAATCTCATGAGGGACCTTAGAAGTTGGAAAGTCACCATTCCTACTTATCAAGTAAGTCAAAAAAGTACGCCAGCGGGTAAAGTTGTTATTTGAATCCGTTAGAAGTTTTGATAATTAGTGGCAATCTTTTTTTGTAATAAAAATTAATGGGACAGTGGGAGTATGACGAGCCGCTGAGGGTTTCGTACCGTCCAACATTACGTACCTTAGTTTAAAATAAAATTGTGACCATGGTTGGATTTCTTGAAGTAATCTCGCATTCAGTGTATATAAAATATTATAATAAATTGATAATACAAGATTTTTGCTATTTTTAACTAAATTTATGCACATACTTTAAACCAATTTCGTTTTTAAATGATTTACTCAAAATTATTTACTAGGTTGTTCCAGCCAACAAAATAACATATTTTTGTCTGAATATCCTCCACATGGACAGTATGTCGACTGAGAACAAAATTAATAATTGGATAGTTTGGAGAAAAGATCAAGACTTTTTCACACTGAAAGCGAAGTTAGTGGAATTCCATGGAGAAAGTGAAATATGTGATTCCCCTTTGCCTTCCAGAAAGTGAGTAGGAAAAAAGCAAAAAAAAACTGAAACTAGATTCAACCAAAGTCTCCGATTTATAGTTCGTATATTTGAAAAACTTTATTTATTCATATATTTTAAAAAGGTACTTGTCACACGCATAGTATTCCTTCTATTTCGTTTCGTGGGGCTATATGAAGGCTAATTTTTGTGTTGCACTTGTGATCTATTTTTTTTTTGCATAAGCACGAAAAGGATATACGCAGACTTTTACAAGTTAACTAGTTATATGCGTAAATTGATGAGTGTAGTATTTAAATAGAGTTTGCCAAGCAAAGCGCATCGATAAAATATCTTCAGTAAAAAGAGATAATGCTAACTCAAATTCTGAAGGAATTAATGAATACTTTGTCCTCCGTTTTTATGATCGAAACCTGCGGCAACGTTGCATGTGCACGCACTTCACATTCATATATATATATATATATATATATATATATATATATATATATATATATATATATATATATATATATATATATATATATATATATATATATATATATATATATATATATTCCACCCCGCCCAATTATTTGCAGTAGTGAAATCATTTGCGTTTCGATCGCAGTCCCTTACAGATCAAGAAAATTACCACAAAGAACATAGTGCAAGACGGAACATATAGACAAGGTTCTAAAAAACACACGTTTGGCCCCGAAAACCAAGAGAATTATTCCAAAGTTTTTGATCCTTATGTCAAAGGCACCATAGACAAAAGCACAAAAATTCTCAAGAGACATAACATTGAAACCATTTTTACCACAAACCGTAAAGTAAAAGATCTCTTGTCAACACCTAAAGAAAGAATTGCTCTAGCAAACCAGGGAGTGTACGAAATTCCATGCGGACAATGCAGCTCATCTTACGTAAGCCAAGCCAACCGTAAGATAAGCGCTAGAAGAGACGAACATATAAACGCTGTTAAGAAAAAAACAACTTCTTTTGCACTGGCCCAACACTGGTTAAACACAGGACATAAGATAAATTTCTCAGGAACAAAAATGCTCTCTGTTCACAAGGGCTATAAGAATATCCATCGAAATTGCAGAGAGGCCCAACAACTTAAATAGTAGAGATGATAGCCAGTGCTTGCCTAATACTTGGAAAAATCTGCTTACAAAACATCAACCAGTAATGGGTAGTAACGAAACAGATTACACCTCGGCAACGCAACCCCAAACACTGGCAATAGGGTCGATGACGCGCAGCAGGTCTCGCAACCTGATTGGCCAGAACCATTCGGCCAACGAACGTGCCCTTCGTACACACAGGATCGACAGCACTTGAGTTGCAGGCTTTAGTTTATTCGTAGACACCGTACAGTGATCTTTGAAAATGGTGAATGAGATTTCACCGAAACGTCAGCTGCCTTACAGTCCTGAGGACTCGACACATACACGGGATACCCGAAAACCTTTATTTTGGTAATGTATTTAGTGCTGCAGAGGTGATGAATGCAATGGAGGTACATCTAAAAATCATTTTTGTGACTATTCCATAGATAAAACTGAAGTACGCTGTGCTCTTCAAAAGTTAAATGGTAACAGAGCTATTGGACAAGATGGGTTGCCTGACTATGTTATAAAGGGCTGTAGCGAATCTCTGTTAGAACCTTTACTCTATATATTTAACCTTTCACTTAAAACAGCAACATATCCAACAGAATGGCGTATTACAAAGGTTATATCTACTTTCAAAGGAGGAATAAAGCACGAAGTAACTAATTATAGGCCTATTACCGTAGTAAATGCAACGTCAAAGTTATTTGAAATAGTGATTTTTAACATAATATATGAAGAAGTAAAGCTCAGTATATCTGAATGCCAACATGGGTTATCACCAAATAAGTCAACATTAACTAACTTAATTACTTTTACACAATACTCTTTTAATAAAAAAGCCCAAGTTCATGTAATCTACACGGATATGGCAAAGGCATTTGACTGAGTAAAACAACCTTATAATACAATCCCTTAGACAACTGAATGTTACAGAAAATCTGATAAATATTATTGTCTCTTACCTGACTGATAGAAGGCAGTGCGTTGAAATAAAAGGTGCCAAATCATATGTATTTAGAAGTACTTCTGGTGTTCCTCAAGGGTCTAATTTGGGACCTTTTTTGTTCTTAATTGCTTTTAATAATATATGTAACGTGATCAAACACTCAAAAACATTACTGTTTGCAGACGACTTTAAACTTTTTAGGGAAGTATTGACTGCTGATGATTGTAACTGTTTACAGCAGGATCTAAATAATGTTGTTGAATGGGGTGGAATGAACGGTTTTTGTCTTAATGATAACAAGTGCTCGTCAATGTCTTTTAGTCTTAATAAAAATGTTTTAAATCAAGCCTATTCTGTTAATGATATAGTGTTAAAACGAACTTCTTGTCAGAAGGATTTGGGAGTATTGTTTGATAGTTCATTGAGTTTCAATGAGCATATAATAAATGAAATTAATGAAGCTCACAAGATAATGGGTTTCTTCATCAGATCTACTAGACATTTAGATGTTGATGTTTGCTTGACACTTTTTGACAGTCTTGTACTGTACTAATATGGTCACCACAATATGAAGTGTGGAGTAGAACCATAGAACATGTCCAGCGAAAGTTTTTAAAGTATATGTTTTTTAAAAGATTTGGGTACTATCCCAATCAGGGTTATAATCACCTGGACTTATTGAGTATATTTAACAGACTTTCGTTGGAAAACAAATTTATAAAATTATGTTTGGTGTATATATTCAAGATCTTAAAGAATAAAATAAATAGCCCAGACCTATTGCTGCAACTTCCTTTGTAGTAAATAATGGTGGAACAAGACAAAGACCGATATTTTATCTAGAATTTCCCAGAATAAATACTTATAAAAATTCGCCGCTATATAAAATGTGTAATTATATTAATACATATGTTAGTGATGTAGATTTAAGTGGTATTACTTTACGTAAATATAAGGATATTATTGACCATAAGTTGCTTGCTTCTCAGGCTAAGATGTAAATTGACAATAATATTGATTATGACTGTTAGTTTAATGTTTTTCACTTTAAGAAAGGTGTCTGTAATTGGCTTAACTACTGTAGATGTTGTATTCAATAAATAAAATAAATAAATAAAACCTTCGATTATACATCACATACTCGGAATACCCGAAAACCTTCGATTATACATCACACACACGGGATAACTGAATATATATATATATATATATATATATATATATATATATATATATATATATATATATATATATATATATACTATTGATTTTGTGCATTTTACATGAAAAATACTTACCAACATAAAAATTTCCTCTTTAACCTCATGCCGTAAAGATATCAGACGCCACTGTTTACGTTTGAAACGTACAAATTTAAACAGTAAAAACACAACGTTGCCAAATCCTATACTAGTTACGATTAGTTGATTTAGTCCAATGAAGTTTCGTATTTAATAATTTTTTTATTTTATTTTCTATTTCAATGATAAATGCTTCGCAGACTATTTATTTTAAAAACTATATTATTTTTTAATTGTTTTTTAAATGAATTTTCCTAATACTGGGTACTTCAGTTTATTTAACTCTCGTGGTAGCGAATAGACCGCTTTAAGGAAACAGAATTTGAATTACTTCAACAACCATCGTATTCCTTCTTTCTGGCCTCCAGTGACTATCACCTGGTACAAAATTTTCCATATTTTTATTCCAAATAGGTCAGAGGTAGAGTATAGGGATTAACCCTGATATAAAGCTAATTTCCTTGTGAGTTACAAGCATCTGTTTAAAGTGAATTAATAAAGAAAAAATTAAAGCAGCTTTTTGAGCGTCATGATTTATTAATAAAGAAACATCTCTGCTGGTAATGGAGTAAATTGAAATATGACCGAATTGGGCTGTTTGTCAAAACTGGACTACCTGTCGCTATTTGTACTAAAACACAAATAACTATTGATTCTTAAGTATTATATTTTCTTATTTTAGAGCGGGGTCGGCTGTTGAATCTCGCATGTCAAAATACGAAGATTTCATTTCGAAGCTATTGCAAAAACCTAGTCTTAGAAGCAGCGATTTGCTTTATACTTTTCTTACTAGCGAAGAGGATTTTACTTTGGGTAATATTTTTATTTTTAAAATAGTTATAATATATATTTATTGATAGTATTGGCCATTAGTGGATGTACAGGGTGAGTCAACGATTGGATAAAGTAGGTTTGTGCCTTTTCGGTGAAATTAACAAAGAAACTAACATAAAAATAGAACACCCTATATACGAATCGTATTTTCGATTTAGCTTATAATTTTTAATCTTTTTTATTAAGGGTTTACTATAACAAAACTTTATAGTTTCTGAGATAATTAAGTTTAAAGAAAAAAAGTCACATTTTCAAGCATCAATTCAATCCTAAATAACGTTTTCAATTTTGTGACAAATATATTCAAATTTGGAATTTAGCAAGGCCAAGGACAAGTTAACATAATTTTTACCTGATATTTGCAATAAAAGCTACAGGGTGTTGAACACATCGGCTCAAATTTGAACAAGTTTAAATGAATAAATATCTTTTTTTTTTAGATGGTACACCCTGTATATTTTCATGTTATTTAATAGAGTAATAAAAACCCTAAAAGTTTTGTTCAATATATCCTATACCTATTTATAATAGTTTTTGAGATATTTCAGTTTTTCTTATTTTCCATACTTTCTTACAGAAATAGTCTTCATTATCATAGTAGCCATGGCAAAAACAATGTAAAAGAACATTTTTCTGTGTGTCAAATTTATAACCGCAATCGCTTCTTTTGGTTTTTATGTAGTGTAGTTTGGTTTTTTTTTTGCATTCATCTTATATTGTAAAATGAATTTTCCAAAGAATGAGTTAATAGATATGATTTATACAATAGGAGATGCTCAAAAAAATTGCCTTCTTGCTCAAAGAATTTACAAAATGAAGTATCCTGATCGACGCCAGCCTAATACCCATACTTTTCAAAACTTAATGCAAAGATTTGATTCTTCTGGTACTGTTGATTATCCAAAACGTAAAGTGGTCAACAAACCAGTAACTAATGAAGAAAAAGAACTACAAGTATTGTTAAATGTTCAGGAAAATCCTTATATTGGTAGCCGTCAGTTAGCAGCATTATGTGAAACATCACAATCCACCGCTAATCGTACTACCAAGAAATATAGGGATCATCCATATCACATGGAATTACACCAAGAATTGCATGGACAGGATTTTGAAAGTCATGTAAACTTTTGTCGTACAATAAATGCGGAGATTCAATTAAATCCAAATTTATTATGCAAGGTAATGTTTAGTGATGAAGCTACTTTTAGAAGTAACGGTGCCGTAAATAGACGCAACATGCATTATTATGCCACAGAAAACCCATTTTGGATTAGAGAGGTGCAACATCAAAACCACTGGTCATTAAATGTTTGATGTGGTATTCATCATAATCGAATTATTGGACCCCACTTTTTTTATGAACCACTAAATGGCCATAGTTACCTGAACTTTATACAAGAAGAACTACCTCAACTGCTTCAAGGTCTCGATAGGGATGAGCTCGACAGTATGTGGTTCCAGCGCGATGGTGCGCCTCCGCATTACCATCGTGAAGTTCGTGCGTTTTTGGACCAACGATATCCGCAAAATTGGATTGGACGTGGGGGTTTCATTGAGTGGCCACCAAGGTCTTGCGACATCACCCCATTAGATTTCTTCCTATGGGGTTATATTAAAAATAAGGTGTATGTTAATCCACCAACAACAGTGGAAGATATGCGAAACAGGATTAGGGACACCTGTAGAACAATAACGCCACTAATTTTGTCCAGGGTCCGAGAAAATCTGCAAAAAAGACTAAATTTGTGCATTGCACAAGAGGGTCGTTTATTCGAACACTTATTAAAAAGAAATAATTAATCTCAGTATTTAATAGGTAATTTTTTTGTTTCAATTTAGTATAAAAGTAAATATGTATTTGCCTTGTCGTTATTGTTGTGTTAATTTTTTCACATTATGTTTAATTAAACTATTGCCGTTGTAATATAACGAATAATGTATTTCGTCATATTTAACCACATTCTGTTTGTTTCTGTAGTTTCTTTTTATTATTTTACATGGCTACTATGATAATGAAGACTATTTCTGTAAAAAAGTATGGAAAATAAGAAAAACTGAAATATCTCAAAAACTATTATAAATAGGTATAGGATATATCGTACAAAACTTTTAGAGTTTTTATTACTCTATTAAATAACATGAAAATATACAGGGTGTACCATTTAAAAAAAAAGATATTTATTCATTTAAACTTGTTCAAATTTGAGACGATGTGTTCAACACCCTGTAGCTTTTATTGCAAATATTAGGTAAAAATTATGTTAACTTGTCCTTGGCCTTGCTAAATTCCAAATTTGAATATATTTGTCACAAAATTGAAAACGTTATTTAGGATTGAATTGATGCTTGAAAATGTGACTTTTTTTCTTTAAACTTAATTATCTCAGAAACTATAAAGTTTTGTTATAGTAAACCCTTAATAAAAAATATTTAAAATTATAAGCTAAATCGAAAATACGATTCGTATATAGGGTGTTCTATTTAAAAAAATACAACTTTATGCTGTCCTAGTTTTTTGGCTCACCCTGTAGAGTATTAAATATTTTTAAAATCTGCGTAAAAATAAACTGTATCAAACAATAAATATAGTTTCTTTGTTAATTTCACCGAAAAGGCACAAACCTACTTCATCCAATCGTTGACTCACCCTGTACAGAATTTTATTCAGTTATAAAGGCTGTCTCTGAATGTTTTTCGTTTTTGATTTAAAAAAAAAACATCAGAATCAATTCAGACTTGTTTAATTGCTGGTAAAATATAGAGTAGTGTTTGAATTTTTATTTAAGAAAAACAACCATCCATTAAATGTGCATCATCCGCGTCTTTACAATCATTTAGTCTCAAACTGAAATTTTCAATTACTCGCGGGAGCATGGCTCTTGGAATAGCGTGGATTTCGTCTGTGATTTTTGCTTTAGAACTTTTAAGTTGGGTGGTAATGGATTAAAACATGACTTTTTAAGTAGCCTCACAGAAAAAAATCATCAGGTGTTAAATCTGGACTCTGCGGTGGCCAATTGATGCCCCCTCGACGACTTATCACTCTTTAAGAGAATAAATTAAGAAGAACTGCCAAGGAATCATTCGTGAGGTGGGAAATTCCTCCATCTTGTTGAAAAAATGTATTCCGGTTGTAGCCAATCTGGTTTTGCATTTCTGGAGCCAAAAAGTCCGAATTAGATGACAATAACGATTGGAATTGACAGTCTGAGTGCGACCACGGTTATCTTTAAAAAAATGGGGATCGATTATTTCTTGGCTTGATATGGCAGCCGAAAGGACAACCTTAGGCGAATGTTGGGGTTTCTGATACAGTTTCAGCGGATTGGCAGGAGCCCAAGATCTCCAAATTTGTTTGTTCACGTGGCCGTTGATGTGGATACTCGATTCATCAGAGAATCAGATGTTATTGAAGCTCCTAAAACTGTTTTTAATTCTTCTGCAGAATTCAAGTCATTTCCTGCATTGTAGGGGTGGAAATGTAAATCTTTGCGAATATTGCAATAAAACGTGGATCTGTGCCAATTCAGAGAAGCTGCGCGGAGCCATAGATATTGTTGTGGATCGTCTCTAACGCGGTTAACATTCTTGTTCTTTTTGATATCCTTTTGCGTCCAGATGATTTATCCGGCATTGTATTTCCAGTCTGTTCAAATTGGCGCATCCAGTGCTTGATCAAATTCGTACTTGGCCTATTTATCATGCTCGTTAAATTGAAATGTGTCCTATACAGATGTCGAATAATAGTATAGGAATCATTGTTTTTATAAAACACTCGCACGCAAAATGCGCGTTGTCCCGTGAAGTGTTCCATCGCTACTAAATTTGAAAAGCCAATCAAGCATTTGACCTCACTCCCCTCCCCCCGCTTTCGGCATTTGGCGCGTAACAGTCAAACGAAAAACCATTCTGACACACCCTTTATTTAAATTTATTTGCGTAGTTATGTTTTTATTATAATAAATTAAGTAATATAGTGTGGTTGAACAACAATATTCATGACGTCATATAATAATATTACACGGGTCGAGATATTAGTTTTGAATCGGGACTGTAGTCACCACACATTAGTGTAAAACTATAGTTCATATTTGATAGGTTTTTTTAAAATATAAATCTTAAGTAATTCGAATGGCGTATTTTAGTAATATCTACAATGGCTCCGAATAATCAAGATATTGGAAACATCTATCAATCAGTGGCGTACAAATTGAGAAAGGAAAAGGGGCAATATTTAGACAGTTTCATCACTACTTTCGTAAATTCTGTGGTGAAACAAAAGCAAGAGTAAGTAAAATTGTTGCACAGAGTGTATAAAGCAGTGTTTCCAGACATAATAGTTTTACTGTAAACTGATGTTTTGGATTCCATTTTCTTTTCAGTAAAATCGATGTAGCAGAAGAAGGAGCCGAATTAGATATTCCTTTGAGCATCTTAAATAAAGGTCCAGTGGTTCCTAAAACGTTTAGAAATGACGTTTTTAAGGATAATTTTGGGATTCCTTATAAGCCGAGTTCAGATAGTTCGAGCAGTACCTTCAGTCCGGCCCTATTTTCAGAATGTTTATTTTATTTGTGTAAGTATTAATATTTAAAGTGAGTGAAGTTTTTCTAATACACAGGCCAACGGTGAAGAAACTTTTTCAATAATTTTAACTAGTTTCTGTCCTATTTGGTGTGCTGATTCTGAATATAATAATAAAAAAGTCGTATTATCCACCTATTTGTCATATTTTAATATTAAATAAAAATAAATTTTATTATTCAAAACGTATAAAAAATATTTTTATTCATTTAAATATTATTAAGTTGGTAATACATTTTAGTATTATAAGGTTGGCAATAAAATCAAATGTTATTAGGTCGGTAGTTCAATGCCCGTATCCTCGAAAGTGCGATGTGAATGGCGACGTGAACTTTTGACAGTAAAAGCCGTATTCTTGAAAAGGCAATGTTGCCAGATATGAACGTGCTAAACCCGCGGATTTCAAAAAATAAAATGGATGACAGATCGAATTGAACTGTCAGACCGAAATTGTCCGTAGTATGTTTTGTCGCCATTTTAGGCAAAAAGTAGTTTTGGTACGTTAAATTAATCGTCAAAAATTAAAAAAGAAAGTGCTGTTGCTGTTATTGTTGTGAAGTTATTAATTGCCATTACAATATTTGTACTTAGCCTGGATTAAATTTATCTTAAATTGACACTTTAGAACTGTTAAACAAAAATGCATACAAAGAGCCAAGTAATTTAGGATTGTAGTATATAAAGAAAAAGGGATATCAAGAGAAACAGCAACTCATATATACAAAGTAATATACTGACGTCAGTTGGAATATATGCCCCCTATATACAGTAATTGCAGAAAGCCAGCCCTGATAAACCTTGAAACGGTAAAAATTACAACTCTACGTAGTATGACTAAAAGCCATCATCCCAATCCACTACGGAAACTGTCCAATCAGTTATTTATTGTATGAATTTAAAAAATATCCAGCCTCTTACTGCAACATGATCTGTCATGACAACTAAATTTGAGAGAAAACTTGAAACTTGAACAATCATAGAGAAACTGTTTAAGACCAAGGACCGAAACCAAACGCCAGACAGAAGACGTCCTTTAAAGATACTGGCGGATCTCACATTCAACTTTTAATATAGTTTTTTTCTATTTTATAAAGATTTGTAGAGGCTTCAATATCAAGTGAACTATAAATAAGGTTTTTATGCTGAAAGACCTCATTCGTTGGTAGTCTACAGAAGTGCACTGTGAGTGTCCCATTGGTTTCCGGGCCTTGGCCTTATAAACCTCCGGTCATCACTCTTTGGTGTTTCCGCTCCAGGAGCCGGTGCTCCTATTGCTTCACACTTCCTTGCATTTTGCATGCAATGCAAGGTTGGTCTCTTTACGCCATTCGCTCTACATTCATTCATCTCACTCATTCATTCGTTGGTCTGTAGGGTTCATATTTATATGTTCCGATAAATTATAATCATAATATTTATTTAATTGTAGTGTCGTATAGTATTTAACACAGTCTAATTAAGTTAAGTGCTGTAGTTAACATAATTTAAATATAAAATTTGTTACTTATTTAAATAAAAGTTTCAGATAGCTTATAAATTGTTATTTCTCAAATTTAGTTGCGTCGTGAAAAGAATTATGTTAGATTTAACTGTTTAAAACAAAGCAGAACTGGCCCTAGAAAAACATTTTTAAATAGCACGCTCATACAATTGAGTTATGAACAGAATCTCCTGTAATAATTTCATATGCCTGTAATCTCAAATTTACTTAATATTTGTGAGACATATTCAACTTTCTAAGGATAATTTTTTAAAAAATTTGAAAACATTAAAAATATCGAGGTACCACCTAATTAACGTTTCAACTGTTTATTCAAAAAATAAAACGTCTTAAAGAAATGGTTCGTCAAACATATTATTTTTTTTTAATGACGAGTTACTTTGAACAATCAAAAATAAAATAAAAAATTTTAATACTATTTTATTTTTTGAAATCCGTGCGTTAAATATGTCATTTAGCGGTTAGCATTTCCTTTGCGCATGTTTCACCGTTCGCTTGCCTTCCGCCAGGCGAACGAGGATATGCATGATGAACATTTCAAGAATACGCGTTCGCCACCTTTTCACCGTTCACTTCACGTTCCCCAGTTCGAGGATACGACCCCTGATAAATTGCACAGCTGTTTGTTTTCTTCCAGTTAATATACACTGGCATTGCAAAGTTTAAACTATGTGCTTTTTATTCACACTTTTATATGACTAATCGTGGTTATAAAAACGTTACTAACTCTTTTTGTTATATATGTGGTGATTTTGTAATTAAAGAATATCAAAGGAACATTACTGACTTTGTAAAAAAAGTATACTTTACATATTTTGGTCCAGAAATCGGCAATTAAGACAAATGTTCGGTTCCTAACAAAGTGTTTTATGTTTCTGTCGAGGATCTTAGGAAATGGTATAAGAAAGAGAAGAAAGCTTTTAAATTTGCAATACCCATGATATGGAGAGAGCAAAAAAATCATTCAAATGATTGTTATTTTCGCAAAATAGATGTTTCTGGAATTAACTTTAAAAATAAGAAAGTAATTGTCTATCCTAGCCTTACTTCAGCTGATTGGCCGGTAGGACATGGACCCGGACTTCCTGTCTCTGTGCCACCTGAGTCTATTGATGACGTTTTACAGTCCAGTCCCGAATTTGATGAAAGTGAACCGAGTGATGATGAGTTCCAGTGTTCTCCAGAAAATTTAAAACCACAGTTATTTATACAAGCTGAATTTAATGATCTAGTGAGAGATTTGGGTTTGACTAAGTAGAAAGCAGAATTGCTTGGTTCCAGACTAAAAGAAAAACATTTATTGGAATCTGGAACATCTATTTACCGTTATAGGACAAGTGATGAACAGTTTGCTCAATTTTTTAGACAGGAAGAGGATTTGGTTTATGGCTATGATATTGACAGTCTAATGAATGAATTTGGCGTTGAGTACAAGAAGGAAGATTGGAGACTTTTTATAGACTCATCCAAAACTAGTTTAAAAGGTGTATTATTGCATAATGGAAATACTTATGCTTCATTGCCTGTTGCTCATTCGGTCTATGTGAAGGAAACTTATGAAAATTGTAATATAATTTTACAGAAAATTAACTCTAAAGCTCATGATTGGATGCTGTGTGGAGATTTAAAAAGTGTCACCATGCTCCTTGGTCAACAAAAGGGATTTACAAAGTTTCCATATTTTATATGTGAGTGGGGCATTAGAGCAAGGGATCTACATTGGTCCAAAAAACAATGGCCTGTAAGAAAAACTTTGACACCCGGCGAGAAGAATATTTTGCATAAAACATTAGTAGATTCCAAAAAGATTATTTTACCATCACTACACATAAAGTTGGACTTAATGAAACAATTTGTAAGAGCTTTACGTAAATATGTTGATTGTTTTAAATATTTGTGTAAAAAATTGTCTCCTTTATCGGAAGCTAAACTGAAAGAAGAGATTTCCATTGGACCTGATATTCGTAAATTGATGTTCGCTTCCATCTTCGAAGTAACGATGAGTACGAAGAAAAGGACGTTTGGATATTATTTAAAGTTGTGACTAAGTTTTTAGGCAATGTGAAAGCTCCTAACAATGAACTTATTGTGGCTAATATGATAGACAAGTTCAAAAATCTTGGTTGTCTGATGAGCCTTAAAGTCCACTTCTTGCACAACCATCTTGACTTTTTTCCTGGAAATGTGAGTGAAGAGCAAGGGGAACGGTTTCATCAGGACCAAGGAACTTGGAAGGGATAGGAAAACTACAAAAATAGGCTAAATGCGTAAAAAAGTGTTCCATCATGCAGAAAATAAATGTCATAAATTGACATCGACTGGCTATGTGGAGCAAGCGCAAAAAGAATTTCGTAGTAAATTTGTTGCATGAAGTTAGCAATGTGAAAACGGGAAACCAGGGCTGGGTTTGCGACACGATCGGCGTTCCGGCGTATTCTTTATGTTTAATGCGGTTGTTTCCCATCGTCCTCGACGCTTATTTTCTTTGTTGTGCGGTGCAGTATAGGCGAGTTCTTTTATTCCATTGATGATTTTGCGCACTAACCTAAAATCCATCAAACCGTTCTTAAAATAAAGTGATAAAAATGCGTAATCATTAAACCTTTCTTTTTTTTTTATCGAAGAACGCATCAACAATCCATCGAATTCATCGGCTTCAGACCCCGATGAATGCGATGAATAGGTAGTGGGGAAAAAGTAAGTATTAGTTTCGGAGGTTATGTTTATTATTTGTCACTTAAAAAAACATTTTGTCACTATTTTTTATTAAGTTATTATATAGAACAGATTTTTTTTGTAAAAGTGATGGATTTCTTCTATTAAATCTGACCTACACGACATACATTTCAGATTATAATGTATGGAAGACACTTAAAATGAGGTTACCAAAACTAAGTATTAATATGCTAAA
The DNA here is from genome assembly GCA_034092305.1 of Diaprepes abbreviatus. Classification (NCBI taxonomy): domain Eukaryota; kingdom Metazoa; phylum Arthropoda; class Insecta; order Coleoptera; family Curculionidae; genus Diaprepes; species Diaprepes abbreviatus. The sequence continues at coordinate 332,099 of JASJET010000203.1, read as the reverse complement.
TTTTTTAACCCATAATTTTATAATAATATAAATATGCTGAAGAACAAACTCCCAAATAAAATATTTAAAAAATATTTGTTTATGGGTTTTTAAGGTTAGGTTTTTAGAAAAATATCATATGTCACTTAGGAATGTGCGTTTTTAAATTCAACAAAATTGCATTGAAAATCCAATTATGACGTCACAAGAACCCATCGGCTTAATTCAGCGCTTTTTTATTGATGGAATAAAAGAACTCGCCATATCATTAGTTAAATTTCGGAATTTATATTTGTGTATGTTGTCAAGACATTCGCATAGACTTTAATTTATAACAATGTATCAGTGAATGGTATTGTTTTGTAAATCGCGTGGTTCGATCCCGGAAATTCATTATTTTCGGTAAGTACCTACGTTTTTTGTATTACATCAATATGTAAGATTATACTGAAGATGTTTTAATAGATCGACGATTTTAAAGTTTTGTTTGCGCTAGTGTGTAGTTTTTATCATTTTTTTTCATTTCATTTTTTTTATCAGAAATTAATTATTTTAAAGTTTAGAACGTACATGGAAAACACTTTACTTAATAATAATAACATAAAAGAGGAACAACATATAGTTAATCCCTATGGCCAGATCCTTTTTAACATTGTAGATAAGATAAGATTTTATTTAGAATTATGTTTAAATTTCTTTTAAAGCAGTGTTTATTTCATTAGTCGTTTTATAACCTGAACTTTAAATTGTAATTTTTCAATATAACAACATAAATAAGAGGTTTCTGAAATCCAGTTCTGTTCCTTGACCTACTGCGCAAGTGCAGCATAGCCACATTGAGGGGAGTACAGAGTTACATGAGGAACCAAATTTAGTTTAGGGTAGTCTCCTTCCTTTTACCCCTTCCAACTTCCTTGATCAGGACATAAGAGAGATGGAGAAACGATATCAGGGACGATGGAATATCAACATGATGGGTGATTACTGTTAGTCACTTCACAGAGAACATCAAAATGCATCACATCAGAGAAAAAGCTATGCAAGAAACTTTATAGAGAAAAGGGAGAGGAAATACAAAAATTAGCTCCTAATATTCCCATTTTAGTAACTTAATATTATTGTAAGTAAAAATTGTAACTTATTTAAAAAGACTATAATTTTTAATTTTTATATATCAAATTTTCCCTATTTTTTGAAATATATAATCGAGGTCATATTGTGAGAAAATTGTGGGCGATGAAAAAAAAAACTGATCCCAAATACGGTTTCAGCACTCCAAAATACATAAGATTAAGGCAAATTGGTTCAAAAAGTTTTTACAAATATTTTTTTTGTTGGCCTGTGTTATTTTAGTTGTCTTGCGAGAAATTAAAAAAATATATTTAGTGATTGACACTAAAACAACTTTAAAAAAATATTTTGCGTTTTTTTTTTTGTAATTTGAAGCAAATTGGGAAAGTTTTTTTATTTCGGAAAATGTGTCTTACAACTATTTTATTTTTAGTGAAAAATATATTCAAAATACCTGCCGGCTTACTGAAAGTCTACGTCGCTGTCTGTTGTGTGGCGCAACAGCTGATTGATTTGGTTAGCAAGATCATTATCGAGAGAAAAATCAAGGCTGGTTTGACGCAGAGTAATTTGGCTTACCTTATTGGGTTGTTAGAGGGTAAGAACTACTTTCTATGATATATTTAAATTATTATTATTTTCATATACACATACATTCACCAGCAGAAAGTCTCATTAAGTATTTTAAAATAATCAAAATATTGCGAATAGTCTTTGCACATCCTGAAACCAAAAAATTGGAATAATGATCCCATATACAAGATAGGAACAACATCAAACCTGTCAGTTTTTGTAATAAGTAATGTTGTGAATATACGCTTATTTTACGACAAAATATTATATTTCAAATTGAATATGTCCCAAGCTCCCTAAATAAATAAAATAAGTTAAATAATACGGCATACAGTGTAAAAACTACAATTCTTCGATTGCCGAAGCGGGGAAACCTAGATATTAAATGGCGCGGTGACGGCACTTTGACTCGGTGCTTCTCCGATTTCAGAGCGCGACGTCACCATTGCTATAAAAGCGAAAAGGCAGCGGCGTAATTAAGGACATTACGGGTTGCTCTTCTAGAGATAACTCGTCCTTTTTCCGATTAAGCTTAGCTCTTGGGGGTCACGTTGACTGTTCTATTTTTTAGGTAGCTCGTGGTTCTTAAAGTAGGTTGTCTTTGACAGCATAACATTCTACAGACAATGAAGATCGCTCACGAGTCTTAATTCCTGAAATTAATAACGCCGATAAAAAGGCGAGGTTAGCGGCGCGTACGAGTTACTTGACCTACGCGTCCTGACTTAAAAATAAATACCAAAACGTGACAAAGTAGAGATAACTTGATATTGACATTGAGATCAATAGTCAACTCAGTGTTGGCTATAAATTTATGAAAATTGTGATCTTGACAAATGAATCCCGAACGTGACATTGGAGAGTAAAATAATCCCGAATTTGACTTGCGGAAAACAGTACTAGATTTAAAAAAGGGAATAAAAAGTTAACTAAGAGCAAGGATAAGTATTACTTGATAACCTCTTCCTAATTGCCTCATTTCTTAGAAGTTCGTTAACTCTGAGCTTCATTGACTTCCTTCTATCCCGGTGAGCGTGAAGAAAGGTGAGGCAGCTAGAGTTTTCATTTCAGTCACAAGGTTTGGCGGGACTTCACTAACAACTCCTGATTTGTGTTAAAAGGTTTTACACAAATACTTGATAATGATATATATATATATATATATATATATATATATATATATATATATATATATATATATATATATATATATATATATATATATATATATGGTGTTTCAAAAGAAAGTTCACATTTAAAAAATCGATTTAAAAAAAAGTCAGGACTTTATTGAAAAAATGTTTATTACATATTAAAATACATTGTTTGGGAATTTATTTTTTAAAAATGGAATCCGTTGCGCTCACGGCATTCATTTAATCGAGCACTAAAATTGCCCATGACGGCAGGTATTCTCCGTGATGTCTGCCATTTCGTTGCGGATATTTTCTTTTAATTGTGCCAGGGAAGTCGGTTTGTTGGCGTAAACTTTTGATTTGACATAACCCCATAGGAAAAAGTCCATAGGTGATAAATCAGGACTGCGTGGAGGCCAACTTATGTCACCTTTCTTTGAGATCAATTTGCCAGGAAAAATTTCACGCACTCGTGGCAGAGACATGTTGGACGTGTGTGAAGTTGCTCCGTCTTGCTGGAACCATGTTCTTTGGTTATAGCCAGGAAAATTTTGCAGTTCAGGCACGAAGAAGTCGACTAACATCTCCACATACCGCTCTGAAGTCACTGTTACTGTGCGTTCCCTTTCATCTTCAAAAAAGTACGGGCCGATAATTCCTCGCGCCGACATCGCAGCCCATACAGTCACTTTCGGCGAATGTAGAGGTTTCTGATGTGTTTTGAATTGTTTGCACTCCAATAGCGGCAATTTTGCTTGTTTACATGACCATTAAGATGAAAATGGGCTTCATCCGAAAAGAAGATGTTGGTAAACGTTGAAAAGCGTTCAGTCATCTGGTTTACGAAGTCAAGCCTCTGACCAGCATCCTGAGGCTTCAATTCTTGCACCAACTGAATTTTATAGGGGTTCAGCTTTAAATCTTTGTGTAAAATGCGGAATAATGATGACCTATGCACATTTAAAGCAACAGCACGCTTACGAATCGAAACGTTTGGGTCGTCACGAACAGACTGAGTAACACTCTCTACGTTTTCGACCGTTCTCGAAGACCTCGGACGCCCGGATTTTGGTTTATCTAGTGTTGAACCGGTCTCTTCAAACTTCTGGACCCATTTTCCAATAAGCCGAGCGCTTGGCGCATCATTTAAGTGACAAATATGTCGAAAATTGCAGAATTTTCTACGCGCTACAGTCGCCGAATTACCGTTTTTGTAAAACTCACGTACGCACAAAGCACGGTCCGCTCCCGAGAAACACTCCATAGCGACTAAATTCCCAAGAGCCAGGCTACCGATTGACATACCCCCTGCGCCGCTCGGAATAGTTGCGTTTACGCAATAAGCAAAACAAATGTGTACTTTCTTTTGAGACACCCTGTATATATATATATATATATATATATATATATATATATAATATATATATATATATGTTTATGAGGCTTTCACGGATTCCTCCGTATGAGCTGCAATAGCAGTGGATATATCCACATTATGCCGTTGTAGTGCTGAAATCACATTCAGCAAACGTACAACTATATGCAACTCCGTGAATAGATGAAGTAAAATGCAAACAGTATTTCCTTCCGATCTGTCCTTTGCACAAACAGGTGCATGTCGGTACCCTGATGAGTCTAGTAGAGACGAAACATGTACCTCTGCCGTATCACTGTGGCGGGGAGGGTAAGTTTTGACTTTCTTCTCGGTATGGTGGTACAGGTAGGCCATCATCTCGATGGTGGTGTCATGGGATGATTTGTGTTCTGTAGCAATTCATTCAAATTGTGCAACCTCTAACACGGAAAGGATATGATGGAACGAAGTTTGCAATTACTGTTTGCATTTTACTTCATATATATATATATATATATATATATATATATATATATATATATATATATATATATATATATATATATATAATTATTACATTTGCTATATTTGTAGAAGTAATTTTTACGCACCATTCCCCGTTTACTCCCCAAGAACGTGAAGACAGACGAATAAGAGCCCTGGATGATATCAAATTTTGTCCGAGTTTCGTGAACATGATCCTGGGTGGACAAGTAAACGAAGGATTGGTAACGCTGTTGGAGATATTGCAAAATCCTCATTATAATAAGCAAGTAAGTAAACGAGATATATATTTTTTAATTAATTCTATACATAGAATTAGTTTCGGATATGTTAATTTAGGTTTACTAGGGTAAAGCTACGAACTTTAAACTAAAAAAATCAAATTCTTTTAAACATGTCTTTGTTACTAATTTTATTTCATATATATGCTACTGATGCCTTCAGATTTTGAGTTTGAAGTTTCGTTTTGTGGCTGTCATCATTAGGTTCAGTGTATGTTTTTATTAATATCGGCCAAGCGCTTTCGGTCTAACAGACCATCCTCAGGGCTCAGACCCTAAAAACAAGAGAATATGGTCAGCAAATAAGCTAAGTACTTACCAACCATACTCACTCGTCAAAGGGCACACCTTAACCCTGCCAGTTTGAGAGCAGTCGCCAGCCGTAGCCTCCACACAGAACAAACTGTATACAATTAAAAAATTAAAAATTAAAAAATTAAAAAAAAATTAATTGTATACAGTTTGTTCTGTGTGGAGGCTACGGCTGGCGACTGCTCTCAAACTGGCAGGGTTAAGGTGTGCCCTTTGACGAGTGAGTATGGTTGGTAAGTACTAAGCTTATTTGCTGACCATATTCTCTTGTTTTTAGAGTCTGAGCCCTGAGGATGGTCTGTTAGACCGAAAGCGCTTGGCCGATATTAATAAAAACATACACTGAAATACAAAACCCGTCTATTTCTTGATTTCTTCGGTGTACAACCTGTTAATAACTTATCATTAGGTTAACTTTTCTAAATACGGACTTGTATTTTCCCAATGAATTATTAAAATATGACGCAAAGGCACTAATAACAAAAATGAAGTCACACACAGAACATAACTATCATTCCAGCAGCACCAGATGAATGAAAACAAAGCATTACTACACGTATTTTTAAATAAGAAGATAAAAAAAACACCAGAGAATTATAGGGGAATAACTAGTACCTAAAAACACACTATACAATATACCGATCGAGGAAGAGCATCAAGGGTTCAGACAGCTCATAAACTCATATACAAATCTCCGAAAAATCAGTAGAATGTAACTGACCGGCATATTTATGGTTTGTTGACATGACCAAAACATTTGATAGGGCAAAACTAGTATATATAATACTAGAATAAGAAAGGATTAGATTAACAACGGAGAAAAATTAGAGAAAATATGAATGTTCAGTGCACGACACATATTAGAGTCAACAATGAACTTAGCAAAGCATACACTTGCATTAGACAAGGCGATCGGCTGAGTCCTTTCCTGTTTAACCTGCTTATGGTATGAATACAATAATCGAGGAATTACCTAAAGGTCACGAAAACGCATTATTTAACATAAAATGTTACGCAGATCACGCCGCATTGATGGCAGATTCGAAATATCATCTCCAAAGACTTATACGTCGCTTCAGATAGCAGAATGACTGAACGTGATTATCATTACGAACAAAACACAGTGTATGGTATTATCAAAAGAATCACTACGATGTAAAATGGAAAGAAAAAACTCCACTATAGTGCAGAAACTACAAGTAATGAAAACCTAGAAGAATTGCGAACCCAGACAATGGGAGCGACCAGAATCTCAGGATACTTGAAGGACATAATATAGAGAAATCAATACATGAATAGTAAAACAAGAATACATAAAACCACCGTCAGATAATGGCGAGGAAACTAGAACAGATAGAAAAATATCATGCAAATGGCGAGAAAAATGGAGATGGAAACAACAAGAACCATTTGTTTGAAGGTCATAGACAACGATGTTTCTTGCGAAGTAGTAGATATCTGTTGGACTTCCATTATCTTTATTTTGTTGAATATCACGACGTTTCGGCTAGTAGTTATTTCTAGCCGTTTTCAAGTGAAACAGTTTCCCGTTACTTTCGACGACGTTTGGGGATGACATTTCCTTTATCCTTTAAGGGAACTCACACCTGCAGAAAATTATCTCTGAAGGTAAAATGTTCATCATGGCTGCAAAAAGGGCACTGGGCAAGACGTGGGGATTAAAGCCACACATTGTGCATTGGCTGTACACTGCGGTGGTAAGACCCATGATAACCTATGGCTCGGTTGTGTGGTGGACAAAAACATGCAATGACGGGCCATTCTGCAGCTCTTCAAACTCCAGAGACTGGCCTGCGTATGCATCTAGGGTGCCATGAGCAGCAATCGCAGCCATAGAAACCCTATTAAACCTCTCGCCCCTGGATCTTCCCTCGGACACACCAGCTTCAATGGCGTGGTAATGAACTCATTGCTAGAAATGAGCAGTGATACATACCATGCCAAGAACCTATTATTTTGACAGATCCTACACCTTTCAGCTTGACTGGAAGGTGTGGTCTGACCGAACAGTGAGTCAGCCAGGAAATTTCGTTTGGTACACGAACGGGTCCAAAACTAACTATGGTATAGGCGGTGGAATCTGAGAAAGGGTTACAGGGGGCAAGACCGTTCTCATCTTCTTTGATAGTCAGGCAGCGCTGAAAGCTCTAGTGTGTTTATCAAATAACATTAAAACAAGCGTGGGACTGTCTTCGAAATCTTATCGCTCTGGCAAAACACAACAGGGTCACCCTTGCATGGATATCAGGGCACAAGAGTGAGCATTTGGAATTGCTAAGGCTGCTATTTATGGGTGGATGTCCTGGTAGACAAATCAACGACACCAGACCCACTGGGACCACCTTGCGGGCCACAGACACAGCAAGATATTGCTGAAGAGACCATCCGGAAATTCTGCGTCTAAGCAGACAACAAATCAGGCTGGTTATACGACTTATAACTGGGCATTGCAGCTTGAGAAAACATCTCCATACAATAGGTATCTTCAACGGAGAACCATTATGTAGATTATGTGATGAAGAGGACGAGACGGCTTCACAGATTATTTTCAAGGGCGAAGCTTTAGCCTACTGGAGACATTTTTGGGAATTAATCTATAGGAAGGCTTATAGTCAGAGGAGTGAGCGGGCTGTTAAACTTAACTAACCTGTTCGCCTAGAACGGATACGGCAGACAATACAATAAGTCTGAGGGGTGCAGTGTAGCAATCAATCAATCAATCAAAGGGTATACCATCTATACAAGGTCGTCAGAGCCTTATCTGTGGAAACGGCAAGCTGATGAGAAGGTGAAGATGACTTTAGAGTAGCAGACGCTATTTAAAACGCATCACTACCCCTTAAATCTAGTGATATACATGAATTTTATCGAATACAAGTAACTTTAAGTAATAAAGGGTGTTTTCTATAGAGATATAGAACTTTTAAATGGAATAAAAAAAAGATGAATTTTTTAACTTGACATGAAATTTACTTTATTCGAAAGATAACTTTCTGGCATTATAATTTAAATATGACTTCTGGCATATGACCGCCACGGTTGGCTCGGACGTACTCTAATCTGGAGGTCAAATTTTCGATGACTTTTTCCAACATTTGTGGCCGTATATCGGCAATAACGCGGCGAATGTTGTCCTCCAAGTGATCAATCGTTTCGGGCTTATCGGCGTAGACTAGCGACTTCACATATCCCCACAGAAAATAGTCTAGCGGCGTTACGTCGCACAATCTTGGAGGCCAATTCACGGGTCCGAAACGTGAAACTATGCGGTTACCAAACGTTTCCTTCAATAAATCAATTGTGGCACGAGCTGTGTGACATGTTGCGCCGTCTTATTGAAACCACAGCTCCTGCACATCATGGTTGTTCAATTGATGAACAAAAAAGTCAGTAATCATGGTTCTATAGCGGTCACCATTGACTGTAACGTTCTGAGCAGCATCGTTTTTAAAGAAGTACGGACCAATAATTCCACCAGCCCATAAAGCACACCAAACAGTCAGTTTTTCTGGATGTAACGGTTTCTCAACATACACTTGAGGATTATCATCACTCCAAATACGGCAGTTTTGTTTATTGACGTATCCATTCAAACAAAAGTGAGCTTCATTGCTAAACAAAATTCGCTTATGAAAATTAGGATCAACGACAATCTTGTTTTGGGCCCATTCACCGAATCTACGCCTTGCTAGGCGATCGTGTGGCCTCAATTCTTGCACGAGTTGGATTTTGTAAGTACGCAAATCAAGATCTTTCCGCAAAATCTTCCATAAAGTGAATGGACACATATCCAATTCCTGTGCACGATGGCGGATAGACTGATTGGGGTCTTCCTCTACGCTACGCTCTACAGCAGCAATGACTTCTTCTGTACGCACTGTACGACGTCTCTGTGGATGCGTATTATCATTTAGAGTAAACGTGGTGCGAAAACGTTCCATAGTTAATCGAATTAATTGCTCTGATGGACGATTATGTTGACCGTAAAATGGACGTAGTGCGCGATACGTATTTCGAACAGAACCATGATTTTCAAAATAAATTTGCACAATTTGGAAGCATTGTTCAAGCGTCAGTCTATTCATGTTGAAATGCCAAACCAAACTAAACATAAATCACTTGACAGCTGACAGTTAAAAAAGTGTTGCCAACTTAAAGTTCTATACCTCTATAAAAAACACCCTTTATTAAATGTCGTAAACGGTTTTATTAAAGACTTCAAGAGCTGTTAAAAATTTAATCAAAAGGATAGTTAAATAAAAATGATCTGATGACGATTGCACAAAAACAAAACGTAAAATCTGAAGTAGCCATAAGAATTTAACTTTAATTTTAATAAAAGCAACAAGAATAATTGACATTTTCGTTTTTTGATTTTTTTTTTATTTTCAAGATGGCATCAAATTTATTTCACCCCACTTATTTAGTGGAAGTTGCCATATTTTAGGTATTGTAAATTTACAACGTCCTAATCATAAACCTTAAATGGTAAATTGACTTTAATCCCATTATTTTTAGAGATTCTTTATAATTCTGTTATAATATATGTTTTTTTTTTTAGCTGGCTTACAACTTGCTAGATTCAGTTCTTCTAGAAATGTTTCCGGAGTTAGGACAATAAAAAAGTTATTTATTTGTTTTTACTTTAATCCTTTTTTACATACATATTTATTTTTGTTTTCTATTTTATAAGCGACTTAAGTATTTTTTATAAAGTTTTTCCATTGTTGTGATATTAAATTTATAAGTAGAGTTCGTCCACGATAAGAACATGCCAGGTACGTCATTATGAACTTTAGTTGAAGATTCCTTTTAGCTTGGTTCTGAATAATCAATAAATAAAATATAGAAAGATTTTCCAAATTTAAAACTATTTTGAAAATCAAGGTAAGCAAATAATGACATATTTGGATTAGTCTTACCGTGTACGAACTTAAAAAAAGTATAACACCAGAATCTTCTTTTAGTTACTCCTGTATTATGTGTATTGTATATTTTTGATTTGTTATGTGGAAATAGACCCCTTCATAGGACGATCACAAACCAGTCAGCACCAATCAGATCGTCCAAAAACAGTCAGGTGACATTTTGCTTACTATTTGGAAATGATCCGATTTGTGATTGTTCTGCGAACGTAGCTAATAATTCAATATTTTATATAATGTAATATTACCAACATCTAAAATAAAATTCTCTAATCCCTTATATTATAAAATAAGGAGGTAGAATATATATCCCTTTGCCCAGAACAGTTTTTATCCAAGTTAGTTCTACAGTGGCTTAAATTTCAAAAACCTCTGGTCAGTTTTAATATTCAAAATGGCTGACCTAAAATGGCGACTGAACTTTCCAATGGATTTGGTGAAAATTTTGCTTTTTCATTGAACTAATCAAAATTTTACCTAGAGCCGGGCGATATCTCCAAGTGTATCGATATTAGGTATCAATCATTATCGTTCACAGTTTTATACTTGTTTTATTTCGTAACTTCACCTTCCCAAATGTAAGAACAAATTGATTGTTGTTGTAACGAATAGCCCCTCTTTTATCTCTTTTTTCATATAGTTTTTCCACTTCCCGAGGGGCTAGAGCGTTTTCTGTTAATAAGGGAGAGCGAGATCGAGGTCCTAGAGTACTTACTACTGCTTTGAACTTCTTTATAACTGTTTTCTTACCATTAAAACACTGATAGCCTTTTTGGATTAAGTTTTATTAAAATTATGTACGAGCGGCACTAGTTTACAAAAGAAATCAACGATAATTTAACTTAATTAGGGAGCAACTATAAAGTTTCTTCTATTTTATCTTTAACAAAATTTAAAATTGACAAAACGCTCACTTTCTTACTAGTTACTACGTTTTATAGTCCGCATTTCTCTTACCCACACGTCGCGGCTACGCGGGGCGAGCTAAAAGTTTGTTTTACCCCATTTTAAACCCCATATTGACTGTTTACTAGACTACAAAACACACACACATTTTTTCACCGTTCTGCGAAACACTCTACTGGCACTGTCTAAGTACTTTTTGAACTAACTGTTTCTAAGATTGAAATTACACTCTCGAACTAACTTGTCTAAGCTTGAAATTACACTGCCTCTTGCAATAAATTCGGGCTGTATTTATATCACCTAGTGACGTCGCAGTCTATGGGACTTTTTTCTGTGTACGTGCCTTGGCTAGCTGATTTTGCGAAAAACATACATAAATAAATATTTTTTTAATTAAAATCTGGCAGCTTAAGAATTTGCTTTATAGTTGGAACGTGACTTTTGGCTAGAAATCTCGGTGAAAAACAACAATAAATAATATTTCTCAATTAATTACTGACAGGAGTAAATTGCTAGCTAGAGAAATTCGTGAAGGAATGTGTAAACAATTTGATCGCCTACCATCCTAAATTTGCGTACTTAGAAGCTTACGAATGCAACATAAGCAAAAGAACACCTGCGGATCACGCGACTTCTATTGACTTCAAAGGCATGGGATTCGGAGACTCCACACCGGAATGTTTTAAATTTTTTTATTTTTATATTTTTTTCGAATTTAGTAAAGAGTTGAAACAAGAAGTGCGCGTCTGTGATAAAATTTGCACACCTATGACTTAGAAAAATTTAATCTTAGGTAAAGAAAAATAATTTGATTTTAATATTTTAAATTTAATAAAGTTTTTTTTTCTATTGTTGAATTTTAAAGTAAATACTGTACTATTTTTCATTTCGATTTATTTATTTATTTTATTTTTCAATAAAATAGCTTTTAATCCGACTCTTCCTTTGTAAACTTAGATACATTTTTGCTTGTAAAGTATTTTTAATATTTTTAATTTATGAATTTTTTTGAAAAATAAAATTAGTCCCGGGGCATCACATTGTACTACCGGAATTTACCTGCGAAAAACACAGTTTCATGTGGCATCGGTTTACAATTTAATAAAATAATTTCAAACAATATTTTTCGTAGGAGGAATGGTTAAAATAATAATCAACAACAAACCAGAGTGACTAAAAGCTTACAAACGTAGATACGTGATACCTCGCGAATCCAGACTATGAATTGCGAATCACAGAATAATAACTTTAGCTGGTTGGTATTGCAAATTGGTGCGGCTCTTCCTGCATAAAGGTACCCGAGTGTATCCCTGTCCTCTTCTTTGTTATACAATTTTAAAAAGTGATAAAGCTCATTTGTGCCACCGTAGTTAAATTCACCAAAATAAATATTTCGGTGCGTTTGATGTTCGAAAAACGCAATCTATTTAAGTGTATCGATATCTACGTATTGCAGTATGAGTCCATATCGATACGAAATATCGAATGTCGATACTGCATGTATCGATATATTCAAGTATTGATACATGCATATTATATATCGTCCGGGTCTAAGTCAACCTATAATTCGGAGACAAAGCCTTGTGGGGAGAAATTTAAGTGCAAAAGCTGTAGGAAATAAAACCGAACATCTTATGGTGATCTTGATGGCATTTCAAGGTCAAGTTGATTTTTTATACAGGAACTAATTTTTTTATTGCATAAATGGAAAGCGGGAAATATTCCGTATCAAAAGGTTTATATAACTTTGGGAATCAATCAAATTATTACTTTTAAACGCAAATATAATACGCGTGGAAAACATTGGTTTGCTTTAATATTTAGAAATGTAGCTGGAGTATATTTAAGTTATAAAAATTACTGAGTATCTTATTTATTTCCCCATGCACACACTTATGTCTTAAAGGAAAAAATAAGAGCTATCAAGAAATGTCCACCGTGTCGATTACCAGTTGATAGATGCACTAATTGTTCTTTTCGAGAGACGGACATTCTTTCATATATGGAGAGACAGAGGGAGCTAAGGCAGGTACCGTCTACAACAGTCACAGCCTTACTCCAATGCGCAAATAGGGTTAATAGTTTCGGTATCGTGGTGAACATTCACTCTTAAGTTCAGTATAGTACTAACTAACATATTTATTCTGCTTCGCTCCTTACTAGTGACTGCCCCTAAATTCCATTTTCGGCCTTCACCGTTTTCATTTTACTATTATCACGAATTAGCTTAAATTAAATTACCTGGACGGTAAAAACTCTCACTTTTCATTTCTGCAATAAAAAATATGCGCCCCCATTAAAGTAACGACTTAACCTTGAAATAACCCTAAGGGACTATCTCAAAGTCTACCTTAAGGTCGCTGAGAGATGAGCCATTCAATTTTTTACAACTTTTGTATTCAATGTTTTTCTCCATAATATTTAATTTGCATATTATATGTTGATTTTGTTTACTACTATCCTCCAGATTAAATTTCATCTTCTCAAGTTATTCATATATTAGATGTAGAATTTCCTCGACTTTTCATTTTTGCAATAATGAAAAATATAGGCCCTCTTTAGAAAAAATGAACTTTATCTTGGTACAATGTTAAAGGTTACGTTTAGGGTCAGCTTGAAGGTCATAACTCTTTTTATTCAAACTATAGGAGGATGTTTTCCCAATTCATCAAATGACATTTAATCCTTGTGGGTGGGAAAATTTACCTCTGTCTCCGTTTCTGCAATAAAAAATGGATATTTCTATACAAATTTTACCAGTAATGTTGTAAAATATTTTTTTATCAAATCAATTAGGAAGTTCAGCCGCCATTTTGGGTCCGCAATTTTGAATTTCTAAAATGGCTAGACCGCTTTCGGAAGTATATATATATATATATATATATATATATATATATATATATATATATATATATATATATATATATATATATATACCAAATGACATCGAAAATGTTACACCTGTTTGGAGTATTTCAATTTTGGCAATACAGGAGAGTCTGTCGTGTTTATGGGGGTGTGGTAGAATTTATAGTCTTCTTCCCAGTATATCCTAAACATGTTCAATTGGAGAAAGATAAGGATATCGAGGAAGTTACTGGAGAAGATTTAAGGTGGAAGCTTCAACATGAGAACGTGAAAAATTAGATTCACCAAGGTTTTTAGAAACAGATTAGCAAAGACAGCTCATTCCAGAAACGATGTATACCATATACTCATACCTTAAAATGCGATCAACATTTTTTTCTATGGAGAACTGGAAATTTTGTCTTTCACTTCGTCCTCTTCTTATTCTCGCACCACCGTCATGCATTTCCAAATAAATCTTGAATTAATTCTTAAATGCAACTCAATTCCATTCCAGATGCCATTGAAGTTTCTCTCTACTCCATTCCAATCGTTGCTGATGATGCTCGGGACTTAGAGGACGAGATAAGAAAAGTCCGGAAAACCTCATTCGGCTATAAATGGTTCTCATTATTAGTGCCATTCTTCCACATCAAACCATGTGTTCGCAGTTACTCGAGTTGCGGTAAATCGGTCACTTAAGGCTGATAGCCTCGACAATTTTGTGGTCTGTTTTTGGCTTACAATGCTCTTAGGAAACTTTATTACGATGGATTTATTCCGCTTCAGACGTTTGATGATTTCCTTCAAAGATATTCTGGCTTTCCGAAATCCAATTATCCGACTCTTATGAAGCTCGGTAAGTTGCGTGAAATTATCACGTCTTCGACTTCTAGGCATTTTAACTTGAAGAAAGCGATCGTGATAAATATATTGTTGAATCTATTCTTAATGTGTTGGTATTGTTATCACATATAAAAAATGTTCTGCTTGGAATGCTTTCAAGGTTTTATTAGCGCATGTTCTCATGTTAGCACATATGTATATGTGTTTTTTTCATCGAAATATAATAACTGCTTCTGGGAGTTGCATTTTCTATATTTGTAAAAAAAATCTCATATCGTAATTTTAATTTTTTAATGCCGCATGCCATAAGAAGGTTTTATAGGTGATTATTTGTTGTAGGAATATATTAATTTCGTCCATCAAATAGTATTCTTTTAATAAATAAATATAATTTAAAAAATGTTCTCTAATCCTTTTTTATAAATATATAAGACTTAATCATAAAGTAATTATATATAATCATTACATAGCTAGAATTGCGTGGTAGGTAATTTATTATTTATATTATTGTTTATTGTAAAAATAAATATTTTGTTCATAGTAAGTGTTTTATTTCAACAGGTTATTATTTATTTTTTTTAATTTACAGAATAACCCTATTTTATAATACATATCACAAAATAAAATTCCTAAATACCAATAAAATATTAGATAGAGATCGTAGTTTCTTAGATAATACAGACAGCATAATCCAGTGAGGCAAATCATTTTTAAGAAAACAGATTATTTTATTGTTCATCTAATACAGGAACGATGAGCTCTCCTGAAGTTGGTTTTGTAGTCTTAATATATGGTACGCGATAGAGAGCCACGCGGCCCATAATTAGAAGAGTGATATTCAACATGCACAAGTTTAGTAGTTTTCAATAAACTGTATTAAGCAATACCTGTATGATAAACAGTGGCTGCTTTTCCTTAGGTGTGCAGGTTTGCGCAACCCCCGAAAAAATTATTAATTAAAATAAAACATACTAATAAATATAAGTACAAATATTTTTTTAATTTCTAGTGATAATTTAATGATTAAATTTAAATCAATTTTTTACCAACATTATACGTGAACAGCAGTCAATTATTGAAATAATTTAACTTACTTCGCTTATCATTAATAATTTGTTTGTTTTACAGTATTACACCTGGAAACGTTATTGCTTTGCTGGTTTGTAATTTTATTGCAATTCAAGCTAATCCATTGGAGCGTATATGAAGTTGCCTATCTAAGACGTGGGGATTAATTCCGTCTCATAAGCTTCATATAGATTGCAAGTCGACTGCAAACCTGTTTAGTTTGTCCGTTGATTTCATAGTCGTTGGTGTTTTAGTTTGTTGTACGGTACGCTACTTACTCCATGGAAAATAGGCTTTCGTCAGTAACAAAAATGTAACATTGATTTTTTTGGCTGGAATGGGTTCATTTCGGCATCCTATAAAACATATCTTGATGGTAACTCCGAAAGACCTGTGCAAAACGATTTTCGGTTTTTTAAGTCTATCTCGAAAAGTAAAAGTTATATCTAAAAATATTTCAAACAAAAATTGTAGAGAATTAAAAAACCTATCTATTCATATTATATAAGTTATAGGTGGCGCCACTAGTTATCGAGATATATTTTTTTTTCAACAAAATTACGGTTTTTGTTTTTTTTAAAGACATTTTTTAACAAATTATCGACTTAAAATTTAATATAAATATAGGTATTATCATTCTAAAAAAGTATGTCAAACCCGGAATCTGAATTTTTTATTTTCCGAGAAATTCGATGTCAAAGTTGAAAATTCAACCTCAGTTTGTAAAAACCAAAAAATGGTGTGTGTGTGTGTGTGTGTGTGTGTGTGTGTGTGTGTGTGTGTGTGTGTGTGTGTGTGTGTGTGTGTGTGTGTGTGTGTGTGTGTGTGTGTGTGTGTGTGTGTGTGTGTGTGTGTGTGTGTGTGTGTGTGTGTGTGTGTGTGTGTGTGTGTGTGTGTGTGTGTGTGTGTGTGTGTGTGTGTGTGTGTGTGTGTGTGTGTGTGTGTGTGTGTGTGTGTGTGTGTGTGTGTGTGTGTGTGTGTGTGTGTGTGTGTGTGTGTGTGTGTGTGTGTGTGTGTGTGTGTGTGTGTGTGTGTGTGTGTGTGTGTGTGTGTGTGTGTGTGTGTGTGTGTGTGTGTGTGTGTGTGTGTGTGTGTGTGTGTGTGTGTGTGTGTGTGTGTGTGTGTGTGTGTGTGTGTGTGTGTGTGTGTGTGTGTGTGTGTGTGTGTGTGTGTGTGTGTGTGTGTGTGTGTGTGTGTGTGTGTGTGTGTGTGTGTGTGTGTGTGTGTGTGTGTGTGTGTGTGTGTGTGTGTGTGTGTGTGTGTGTGTGTGTGTGTG